>JAOEGL010000014.1:14733573-15966946 GCA_034509955.1 Urosaurus nigricauda | reverse complement strand
AGATTTCCCGGGCTACACTGGACTATACATCAGGGAAAATTCCAAAAATTCCATCGGCAGGTGTCCCGGGCTACACTGGACTATACATCAGGGAAAATCCAAAAATACCATCGGCAGGATTCCCGAGCTACACTGGACTATACATCAGGGAAAATTCCAAAAATTCCATCAGGAGTTTTCCCGGCTACACTGGACGATACATCAGGGAAAATTCCAAAAATACCATCGGCAGGTTTCCCGGGCTACACTGGACTATACATCAGGGAAAATTCCCAAAATTCCATCGGCAGGTTTCCCGGGCTACACTGGACTATACATCAGGGAAAATTCCAAAAATTCCATCGGCAGGTTTCCCGGGCTACACTGGAGTATACATCAGGGAAAATTCCCAAAATTCCATCAGCAGTTTTCCCGGGCTACACTGGACTATACATCAGGGAAAAATGCCAAAAATTCCATGGGTAGGTTTCCCGGGCTACGCTGGACTATACATCAGGGAAAATTCCAAAAATTCCATTGGCAGGTTTCCCGGGCTACAGTGGACTATACATCAGGGAAAATTCCGAAAATTCCATCGGCAGGTTTCCCGGGCTACACTGGACTATACATGTGGATAAATTCCAAAAATATCATCGGCAGGTTTCCGGAGATACAATGGACTATACATCAGGGAAAATTCCCAAAATTCCATCGCAGGTTTCCCCGGCTACACTGGACTATACATCAGGGAAAATTCCCAAAATTACATCGGCAGGTTTCCCGGGCTACACTGGACTATACATCAGGGAAAATTCCAAAAATTACATCGGCAGGTTTCCCGAGCTACACTGGACTATACATCAGGGAAAATTCCAAAAAATTCCATCGGCAGGTTTCCCGGGCTACACTGGACTATACATCAGGGAAAATTCCCAAAATTCCATCGGCAGGTTTCCCGGGCTACACTGGACTATACATGTGGGAAAATTCCAAAAATATCATTGGCAGGTTTCCGGAGCTACAATGGACTATACATCAGGGAAAATTCCCAAAATTCCATCGGCAAGTTTCCCCAGCTACACTGGACTATAAATAAGGGAAATTCCGAAAATTACATCGGCAGGTTTCCCGGGCCACAATGGACTATACATCAGGGAAAATTCCAAAAATTCCATCGGCAGGTTTCCCGAGCTACACTGGACTATACATCAGGGAAAATTTCAAAAATTTAATCGGCAGGTTTCCCGGGCTACACTGGACTATACATCAGGGAAAATTCCAAAAATTCCATCGGCAGGTTTCCCGGGCTACACTGGACTATACATCAGGGAAAATTCCCAAAATTCCAACGGCAGGTTTCTTAGGTTACACTGGACTATACATCAGGGAAAATTCCCAAAATTCCACCGGCAGGTTTCCCGGGCGACACTGGAATATACATCAGGGAAAATTCCCAAAATTCCATCGGGAGTTTTCCAGGGCTACACTGGACTATACATCAGGGAAAATTCCAAAAATTCCATCGGCAGGTTTCCCGGGCTACACTGGACTATATATCAGGGAAAATTCCCAAAATTCCATCGGCAGGTTTCCCCCGGGTTACAGTGGACTATACATCAGGGAAAATTCCAAAAATATCATCGGCAGGTTTCCGGAGCTACAATGGACTATACATCAGGGAAAATTCCCAAAATTCCATCGGCAGGTTTCCCCGGCTACACTGGACTATATATCAGGGAAAATTCCCAAAATTACATCGGCAGGTTTCCCGGGCTACACTGGACTATACATCAGGGAAAATTCCAAAAATCCACTGGCAGGTTTCCCGGGCTACACTGGACTATACATCAAGGAAAATTCCAAATATTCCAACGGCAGGTTTCTCAGGCTACACTGGACTATATATCAGGGAAAATTCCCAGAATTCCACTAGCAGGTTTCCCGGGCTACACTGGAATATACATCAGGGAAAATTCCAAAAATTCCATCGGCAGGTTTCCCGGGCTACACTGGACTATACATCAGGGAAAATTCCCAAAATTCCATCGGCAGGTTTCCCGGGCTACAGTGGACTATACATCAGGGAAAATTCCAAAAATTCCATCGGCAGGTTTCCGGAGCTACTCTGGACTATACATCAGGGAAAATGCCAAAAATTCCATCGGTAGGTTTCCCGGGCTCCACTGGACTATACATCAGGGAAAATTCCCAAAATTTTATCGGCAGGTTTCCCGGGCTACACTGGACTATACATCAGGGAAAATTCCCAAAATTCCATCAGGAGTTTTCCCGGGCTACACTGGACTATACATCAGGGAAAATTCCAAAAATTCCATCGGCAGGTTTCCCGGGCTACAATGGACTGGACATCAGGGAAAATTCCAAAAATTCCATCGGCAGGTTTCCCGGGCTACAATGGACTAGACATCAGGGAAAATTCCCAAAATTCCATCGGTAGGTTTCCCGGGCTACACTGCACTATACATCAGGGAAAATTCCAAAAATTCTATCGGCAGGTTTCCCGGGCTACACTGGACTATACATCAGGGAAAATTCCCAAAATTCCATCGGCAGGTTTCCCGGGCTACACTGGACTATACATCAGGGAAAATTCCAAAAATTCCATCGGCAGGTTTCCCGGGCTACACTGGACTATACATCAGGGAAAATTCCAAAAATACCATCGGCAGCTTTCCCGAGCTACACTGGACTATACATCAGGGAAAATTCCCAAAATTCCATCAGGAGTTTTCCCGGGCTACACTGGACGATACATCAGGGAAAATTCCAAAAATCCCTTCGGCAGGTTTCCCGGGCTACAATGGACTATACATCAGGGAAAATTCCCAAAATTCCATCGGCAGGTTTCCCGGGCTACAGTGGACTATACATCAGGGAAAATTCCCAAAATTCCATCGGCAGGTTTCCCGGGCTACACTGGACTATACATCAGGGAAAATTCCCAAAATTCCATCGGCAGGTTTCCCGGGCTACACTGGACTATACATCAGGGAAAATGCCAAAAATTCCATGGGTAGGTTTCCCGGGCTACGCTGGACTATACATCAGTTAAAATTCCAAAAATTCCATCGGCAGGTTTCCCGGGCTACAGTGGACTATACATCAGGGAAAATTCCCAAAATTACATCGGCAGGTTTCCCGGGCTACACTGGACTATACATGTGGGAAAATTGCAAAAATATCATCGGCAGGTTTCCGGAGCTACAATGGACTATACATCAGGGAAAATTCCAAAAATTCCATCGGCATGTTTCCCCGGCTACACTGGACTATATATCAGGGAAAATTCCCAAAATTACATCGGCAGGTTTCCCGGGCTACACTGGACTATACATCAGGGAAAATTCCAAAAATTCCATCGGGAGGTTTCCCGAGCTACACTGGACTATACATCAGGGAAAATTCCAAAAATTCCATCGGCAGGTTTCCCGGGCTACACTGGACTATACATCAGGGAAAATTCCCAAAATTCCATCGGCAGGTTTCCCGGGCTACACTGGACTATACATGTGGGAAAATTCCAAAAATATCATCGGCAGGTTTCCGGAGCTACAATGGACTATACATCAGGGAAAATTCCCAAAATTCCATCGGCAGGTTTCCCCGGCTACACTGGACTATAAATCAGGGAAATTCCAAAAATTCCATTGACAGGTTTCCCGGGCTACACTGGACTATACATCAGGGAAAATTCCAAAAATTCCATCGGCAGGTTTCCCGGGCTACACTGGACTATACATCAGGGAAAATTCCAAAAATTCCATCGGGAGGTTTCCCGGGCTACACTGGACTATACATCAGGGAAAATTCCAAAAATTCCAACGGCAGGTTTCTCAGGCTACACTGGACTATACATCAGGGAAAATTCCCAGAATTCCACTGGCAGGTTTCCCGGGCTACACTGGAATATACATCAGGGAAAATTCCAAAAATTCCTTCGGCAGGTTTCCCGGGCTACACTGGACTATACATCAGGGAAAATTCCCAAAATTCCATCGGCAGGTTTCCCGGGCTACAGTGGACTATACATCAGGGAAAATTCCAAAAATTCCATCGGCAGGTTTCCGGAGCTACTCTGGACTATACATCAGGGAAAATGCCAAAAATTCCATCGGTAGGTTTCCCGGGCTCCACTGGACTATACATCAGGGAAAATTCCCAAAATTCCATCGGCACATTTCCCGGGCTACACTGGACTATACATCAGGGAAAATTCCCAAAATTCCATCAGGAGTTTTCCCGGGCTACACTGGACTATACATCAGGGAAAATTCCAAAAATTCCATCGGCAGGTTTCCCGGGCTACAATGGACTGGACATCAGGGAAAATTCCAAAAATTCCATCGGCAGGTTTCCCGGGCTACAATGGACTAGACATCAGGGAAAATTCCCAAAATTCCATCGGTAGGTTTCCCGGGCTACACTGGACTATACATCAGGGAAAATTCCAAAAATTCCATCGGCAGGTTTCCCGGGCTACACTGGACTATACATCAGGGAAAATTCCCAAAATTCCATCGGCAGGTTTCCCGGGCTACACTGGACTATACATCAGGGAAAATTCCAAAAATTCCATCGGCAGGTTTCCCAGGCTACACTGGACTATACATCAGGGAAAATTCCAAAAATACCATCGGCAGCTTTCCCGAGCTACACTGGACTATACATCAGGGAAAATTCCCAAAATTCCATCAGGAGTTTTCCCGGGCTAGACTGGACGATACATCAGGGAAAATTCCAAAAATCCCTTCGGCAGGTTTCCCGGGCTACAATGGACTATACATCAGGGAAAATTCCCAAAATTCCATCGGCAGGTTTCCCGGGCTACACTGGACTATACATCAGGGAAAATTCCCAAAATTCCATCGGCAGGTTTCCTGGGCTGCACTGGACTATACATCAGGGAAAATTCCCAAAATTCCATCAGCAGGTTTCCCGGGCTACACTGGACTATACATCAGGGAAAATGCCAAAAATTCCATGGGTCGGTTTCCCGGGCTACGCTGGACTATACATCAGGGAAAATTCCAAAAATTCCATCGGCAGGTTTCCCGGGCTACAATGGACTGGACATCAGGGAAAATTCCAAAAATTCCATCGGCAGGTTTCCCGGGCTACAATGGACTAGACATCAGGGAAAATTCCCAAAATTCCATCGGTAGGTTTCCCGGGCTACACTGGACTATACATCAGGGAAAATTCCAAAAATTCCATCGGCAGGTTTCCCGGGCTACACTGGACTATACATCAGGGAAAATTCCCAAAATTCCATCGGCAGGTTTCCCGGGCTACACTGGACTATACATCAGGGAAAATTCCAAAAATTCCATCGGCAGGTTTCCCAGGCTACACTGGACTATACATCAGGGAAAATTCCAAAAATACCATCGGCAGCTTTCCCGAGCTACACTGGACTATACATCAGGGAAAATTCCCAAAATTCCATCAGGAGTTTTCCCGGGCTAGACTGGACGATACATCAGGGAAAATTCCAAAAATCCCTTCGGCAGGTTTCCCGGGCTACAATGGACTATACATCAGGGAAAATTCCCAAAATTCCATCGGCAGGTTTCCCGGGCTACACTGGACTATACATCAGGGAAAATTCCCAAAATTCCATCGGCAGGTTTCCTGGGCTGCACTGGACTATACATCAGGGAAAATTCCCAAAATTCCATCAGCAGGTTTCCCGGGCTACACTGGACTATACATCAGGGAAAATGCCAAAAATTCCATGGGTCGGTTTCCCGGGCTACGCTGGACTATACATCAGGGAAAATTCCAAAAATTCCATCGGCAGGTTTCCCGGGCTACACTGGACTATACATCAGGGAAAATTCCCAAAATTCCATCGGCAGGTTTCCCGGGCTACACTGGACTATACATGTGGGAAAATTCCAAAAATATCATCGGCAGGTTTCCGGAGCTACAATGGACTATACATCAGGGAAAATTCCAAAAATTCCATCGGCAGGTTTCCCCGGCTACACTGGACTATATATCAGGGAAAATTCCCAAAATTACATCGGCAGGTTTCCCGGGCTACACTGGACTATACATCAGGGAAAATTCCAAAAATTCCATCGGCAGGTTTCCCGAGCTACACTGGACTATACATCAGGGAAAATTCCAAAAATTCCATCGGCAGGTTTCCCGGGCGACACTGGACTATACATCAGGGAAAATTCCCAAAATTCCATCGGCAGGTTTCCCGGGCTACACTGGACTATACATGTGGGAAAATTCCAAAAATATCATCGGCAGGTTTCCGGAGCTACAATGGACTATACATCAGGGAAAATTCCAAAAATTCCATCGGGAGGTTTCCCGGGCTACACTGGACTATACATCAGGGAAAATTCCCAAAATTCCATCGGCAGGTTTTTCGGGCTACACTGGACTATACATCAGGGAAAATTCCAAAAATTCCATCGGCAGGTTTCCCGGGCTACGCTGGACTATACATCAGGGAAAATTCCCAAAATTCCATCGGCAGGTTTCCCGGGCTACACTGGACTATACATCAGGGAAAATTCCCAAAATTCCATCGGCAGGTTTCCCGGGCTACACGGGACTATACATCAGGGAAAATGCCAAAAATACAATCGGCAGGTTTCCGGAGCTACACTGGACTATACATCAGGGAAAATTCGAAAAATTCCATTGGCAGGTTTCCCGGGCTACACTGGACTATACATCAGGGAAAATTCCAAAAATTCCATCGGTAGGTTTCCCGGGCTACACTGGACTATACATCAGGGAAAATTCCCCAAATTCCATTGGCAGGTTTCCCGGGCTACACTGGACTATACATCAGGGAAAATTCCAAACATTCCATTGGGAGTTTTCCCGGGCTACACTGGACTATACATCAGGGAAAATTCCCAAAATTCCTTCGGCACGTTTCCTGGGCTACACTGGACTATACATAAGGGAAAATTCCCAAAATTCCATCGGCAGGTTTCCCGGGCTACACTGGACTATACATCAGGGAAAATTCCCAAAATATCATCGGCAGGATTCCGGAGCTACACTGGACTATACATCAGGGAAAATTCCAAAAATTCCATCGGCAGGTTTCCCGGGCTACACTGGACTATACATCAGGGAAAATTCCCAAAATTCCATCGGCAGGTTTCCTGGGATACAGTGGGCTATACATCAGGGAAAATTCCAAAAATTCCATCGGCAGGTTTCCGGAGCTACTCTGGACTATACATCAGGGAAAATGCCAAAAATTCCATCGGTAGGTTTCCCGGGCTACACTGGACTATACATCAGGGAAAATTCCAAAAATTCCATCGGCAGGTTTCCCGGGCTACACTGGACTATACATCAGGGAAAATTCCCAAAATTCCATCGGCAGGTTTCCCGGGCTACAATGGACTAGACATCAGGGAAAATTCCAAAAATTCCATCGGCAGGTTTCCCGGGCTACAATGGACTAGACATCAGGGAAAATTCCCAAAATTCCATCGGTAGGTTTCCCGGGCTACACTGGACTATACATCAGGGAAAATTCCAAAAATTCTATCGGCAGGTTTCCCGGGCTACACTGGACTATACATCAGGGAAAATTCCCAAAATTCCATCGGCAGGTTTCCCGGGCTACACTGGACTATACATCAGGGAAAATTCCCAAAATTCCATCGGCAGGTTTCCCGGGCTACACTGGACTATACATCAGGGGAAAATCCAAAAATACCATCGGCAGGTTTCCCGAGCTACACTGGACTATACATCAGGGAAAATTCCAAAAATTCCATCAGGAGTTTTCCCGGGCTACACTGGATGATACATCAGGGAAAATTCCAAAAATACCATCGGCAGGTTTCCCGGGCTACACTGGACTATACATCAGGGAAAATTCCCAAAATTCCATCGGCAGGTTTCCCGGGCTACACTGGACTATACATCAGGGAAAATTCCAAAAATTCCATCGGCAGGTTTCCCGGGCTACACTGGACTATACATGTGGATAAATTCCAAAAATGTCATCGGCAGGTTTCCCGAGCTACACTGGACTATACATCAGGGAAAATTCCAAAAATTCCATCGGCAGGTTTCCCGGGCTACACTGGACTATACATCAGGGAAAATTCCCAAAATTCCATCGGCAGGTTTCCCGGGCTACACTGGACTATACATGTGGGAAAATTCCAAAAATATCATCGGCAGGTTTCCGGAGATACAATGGACTATACATCAGGGAAAATTCCCAAAATACCATCGGCAGGTTTCCCGGGCTACACTGGACTATACATCAGGGAAAATTCCCAAAATTCCATCGGCAGGTTTCCCGGGCTACACTGGACTATACATCAGGGAAAATTCCAAAAATTACATCGGCAGGTTTCCCGAGCTACACTGGACTATACATCAGGGAAAATTCCAAAAATTCCATCGGCAGGTTTCCCGGGCTACACTGGACTATACATCAGGGAAAATTCCCAAAATTCCATCGGCAGGTTTCCCGGGCTACACTGGACTATACATGTGGGAAAATTCCAAAAGTATCATCGGCAGGTTTCCGGAGCTACAATGGACTATACATCAGGGAAAATTCCCAAAATTCCATCGGCAGGTTTCCCCAGCTACACTGGACTATAAATAAGGGAAATTCCCAAAATTACATCGGCAGGTTTCCCGGGCCACAATGGACTATACATCAGGGAAAATTCCAAAAATTCCATCGGCAGGTTTCCCGAGCTACACTGGACTATACATCAGGGAAAATTTCAAAAATTTAATCGGCAGGTTTCCCGGGCTACACTGGACTATACATCAGGGAAAATTCCAAAAATTCCATCGGCAGGTTTCCCGGGCTACACTGGACTATACATCAGGGAAAATTCCAAAAATTCCAACGGCAGGTTTCTTAGGCTACACTGGACTATACATCAGGGAAAATTCCCAAAATTCCACCGGCAGGTTTCCCGGGCGACACTGGAATATACATCAGGGAAAATTCCCAAAATTCCATCGGGAGTTTTCCAGGGCTACACTGGACTATACATCAGGGAAAATTCCAAAAATTCCATCGGCAGGTTTCCCGGGCTACACTGGACTATATATCAGGGAAAATTCCCAAAATTCCATCGGCAGGTTTCCCGGGTTAGAGTGGACTATACATCAGGGAAAATTCCAAAAATATCATCGGCAGGTTTCCGGAGCTACAATGGACTATACATCAGGGAAAATTCCCAAAATTCCATCGGCAGGTTTCCCCGGCTACACTGGACTATATATCAGGGAAAATTCCCAAAATTACATCGGCGGGTTTCCCGGGCTACACTGGACTATACATCAGGGAAAATTCCAAAAATTCCATCGGCAGTTTTCCCGGGCTACACTGGACTATACATCAGGGAAAATTTCAAAAATAAAATCGGCAGGTTTCCCGAGCTACACTGGACTATACATCAGGGAAAATTCCAAAAATTCCATCGGCAGGTTTCCCGGGTTACACTGGACTATACATCAGGGAAAATTCCAAAAATTCCATCGGGAGGTTTCCCGGGCTACACTGGACTATACATCAGGGAAAATTCCAAAAATTCCAACGGCAGGTTTCTCAGGCTACACTGGACTATACATCAGGGAAAATTCCCAGAATTCCACTGGCAGGTTTCCCGGGCTACACTGGAATATACATCAGGGAAAATTCCAAAAATTCCATCGGCAGGTTTCCCGGGCTACACTGGACTATACATCAGGGAAAATTCCCAAAATTCCATCGGCAGGTTTCCCGGGCTACAGTGGACTATACATCAGGGAAAATTCCAAAAATTCCATCGGCAGGTTTCCGGAGCTACTCTGGACTATACATCAGGGAAAATGCCAAAAATTCCATCGGTAGGTTTCCCGGGCTCCACTGGACTATACATCAGGGAAAATTCCCAAAATTCCATCGGCAGGTTTCCCGGGCTACACTGGACTATACATCAGGGAAAATTCCCAAAATTCCATCAGGAGTTTTCCCGGGCTACACTGGACTATACATCAGGGAAAATTCCAAAAATTCCATCGGCAGGTTTCCCGGGCTACAATGGACTGGACATCAGGGAAAATTCCAAAAATTCCATCGGCAGGTTTCCCGGGCTACACTGGACTATACATCAGGGAAAATTCCCAAAATTCCATCGGCAGGTTTCCCGGGCTACACTGGACTATACATCAGGGAAAATTCCCAAAATTCCATCGGCAGGTTTCCCGGGCTACACTGGACTATACATCAGGGAAAATGCCAAAAATTCCATGGGTAGTTTTCCCGGGCTACGCTGGACTATACATCAGTTAAAATTCCAAAAATTCCATCGGCAGGTTTCCCGGGCTACAGTGGACTATACATCAGGGAAAATTCCCAAAATTCCATCGGCAGGTTTCCCGGGCTACACTGGACTATACATGTGGGAAAATTCCAAAAATATCATCGGCAGGTTTCCGGAGCTACAATGGACTATACATCAGGGAAAATTCCAAAAATTCCATCGGCAGGTTTCCCCGGCTACACTGGACTATATATCAGGGAAAATTCCGAAAATTACATCGGCAGGTTTCCCGGGCTACACTGGACTATACATCAGGGAAAATTCCAAAAATTCCATCGGGAGGTTTCCCGAGCTACACTGGACTATACATCAGGGAAAATTCCAAAAATTCCATCGGCAGGTTTCCCGGGCTACACTGGACTATACATCAGGGAAAATTCCCAAAATTCCATCGGCAGGTTTCCCGGGCTACACTGGACTATACATGTGGGAAAATTCCAAAAATATCATCGGCAGGTTTCCGGAGCTACAATGGACTATACATCAGGGAAAATTCCCAAAATTCCATCGGCAGGTTTCCCCGGCTACACTGGACTATAAATCAGGGAAATTCCAAAAATTCCATTGACAGGTTTCCCGGGCTACACTGGACTATACATCAGGGAAAATTCCAAAAATTCCATCGGCAGGTTTCCCGGGCTACACTGGACTATACATCAGGGAAAATTCCAAAAATTCCATCGGGAGGTTTCCCGGGCTACACTGGACTATACATCAGGGAAAATTCCAAAAATTCCAACGGCAGGTTTCTCAGGCTACACTGGACTATACATCAGGGAAAATTCCCAGAATTCCACTGGCAGGTATCCCGGGCTACACTGGAATATACATCAGGGAAAATTCCAAAAATTCCATCGGCAGGTTTCCCGGGCTACACTGGACTATACATCAGGGAAAATTCCCAAAATTCCATCGGCAGGTTTCCCGGGCTACAGTGGACTATACATTAGGGAAAATTCCAAAAATTCCATCGGCAGGTTTCCGGAGCTACTCTGGACTATACATCAGGGAAAATGCCAAAAATTCCATCGGTAGGTTTCCCGGGCTCCACTGGACTATACATCAGGGAAAATTCCCAAAATTCCATCGGCAGGTTTCCCGGGCTACACTGGACTATACATCAGGGAAAATTCCCAAAATTCCATCAGGAGTTTTCCCGGGCTACACTGGACTATACATCAGGGAAAATTCCAAAAATTCCATCGGCAGGTTTCCCGGGCTACAATGGACTGGACATCAGGGAAAATTCCAAAAATTCCATCGGCAGGTTTCCCGGGCTACAATGGACTAGACATCAGGGAAAATTCCCAAAATTCCATCGGTAGGTTTCCCGGGCTACACTGGACTATAAATCAGGGAAAATTCCAAAAATTCCATCGGCAGGTTTCCCGGGCTACACTGGACTATACATCAGGGAAAATTCCCAAAATTCCATCGGCAGGTTTCCCGGGCTACACTGGACTATACATCAGGGAAAATTCCAAAAATTCCATCGGCAGGTTTCCCGGGCTACACTGGACTATACATCAGGGAAAATTCCAAAAATACCATCGGCAGCTTTCCCGAGCTACACTGGACTATACATCAGGGAAAATTCCCAAAATTCCATCAGGAGTTTTCCCGGGCGAGACTGGACGATACATCAGGGAAAATTCCAAAAATCCCTTCGGCAGGTTTCCCGGGCTACAATGGACTATACATCAGGGAAAATTTCCAAAATTCCATCGGCAGGTTTCCCGGGCTACACTGGACTATACATCAGGGAAAATTCCCAAAATTCCATCGGCAGGTTTCCCGGGCTACACTGGACTATACATCAGGGAAAATTCCCAAAATTCCATCAGCAGGTTTCCCGGGCTACACTGGACTATACATCAGGGAAAATGCCAAAAATTCCATGGGTCGGTTTCCCGGGCTACGCTGGACTATACATCAGGGAAAATTCCAAAAATTCCATCGGCAGGTTTCCCGGGCTACACTGGACTATACATCAGGGAAAATTCCCAAAATTCCATCGGCAGGTTTCCCGGGCTACACTGGACTATACATGTGGGAAAATTCCAAAAATATCATCGGCAGGTTTCCGGAGCTACAATGGACTATACATCAGGGAAAATTCCAAAAATTCCATCGGCAGGTTTCCCCGGCTACACTGGACTATATATCAGGGAAAATTCCCAAAATTACATCGGCAGGTTTCCCGGGCTACACTGGACTATACATCAGGGAAAATTCCAAAAATTCCATCGGCAGGTTTACCGAGCTACACTGGACTATACATCAGGGAAAATTCCAAAAATTCCATCGGCAGGTTTCCCGGGCTACACTGGACTATACATCAGGGAAAATTCCCAAAATTCCATCGGCAGGTTTCCCGGGCTACACTGGACTATACATGTGGGAAAATTCCAAAAATATCATCGGCAGGTTTCCGGAGCTACAATGGACTATACATCAGGAAAAATTCCCAAAATTCCATCGGCAGGTTTCCCCGGCTACACTGGACTATACATCAGGGAAAATTCCAAAAATTTCATCGGCAGGTTTCCCGGGCTACACTGGACTATACATCAGGAAAAATTCCAAAAATTCCAACGGCAGGTTTCTTAGGCTACACTGGACTATACATCAGGGAAAATTCCCAAAATTCCATCGGCAGGTTTCCCGGGCTACACTGGAATATACATCAGGGAAAATTCCCAAAATTCCATCGGGAGTTTTCCAGGGCTACACTGGACTATACATCAGGGAAAATTCCCAAAATACCATCGGCAGGTTTCCCCGGCTACACTGGACTATACATCAGGGAAAATTCCCAAAATTCCATCGGCAGGTTTCCCGGGCTACACTGGACTATACATCAGGGAAAATTCCAAAAATTCCATCGGCAGGTTTCCCGGGCTACACTGGACTATACATCAGGGAAAATTCCAAAAATACCATCGGCAGCTTTCCCGAGCTACACTGGACTATACATCAGGGAAAATTCCCAAAATTCCATCAGGAGTTTTCCCGGGCTACACTGGACGATACATCAGGGAAAATTCCAAAAATCCCTTCGGCAGGTTTCCCGGGCTACAATGGACTATACATCAGGGAAAATTCCCAAAATTCCATCGGCAGGATTCCCGGGCTACACTGGACTATACATCAGGGAAAATTCCCAAAATTCCATCGGCAGGTTTCCCGGGCTACACTGGACTATACATCAGGGAAAATTCCCAAAATTCCATCGGCAGGTTTCCCGGGCTACACTGGACTATACATCAGGGAAAATGCCAAAAATTCCATGGGTAGGTTTCCCGGGCTACGCTGGACTATACATCAGTGAAAATTCCAAAAATTCCATCGGCAGGTTTCCCGGGCTACAGTGGACTATACATCAGGGAAAATTCCCAAAATTCCATCGGCAGGTTTCCCGGGCTAGACTGGACTATACATGTGGGAAAATTCCAAAAATATCATCGGCAGGTTTCCGGAGCTACAATGGACTATACATCAGGGAAAATTCCAAAAATTCCATCGGCAGGTTTCCCCGGCTACACTGGACTATATATCAGGGAAAATTCCCAAAATTACATCGGCAGGTTTCCCGGGCTACACTGGACTATACATCAGGGAAAATTCCAAAAATTCCATCGGGAGGTTTCCCGAGCTACACTGGACTATACATCAGGGAAAATTCCAAAAATTCCATCGGCAGGTTTCCCGGGCTACACTGGACTATACATCAGGGAAAATTCCCAAAATTCCATCGGCAGGTTTCCCGGGCTACACTGGACTATACATGTGGGAAAATTCCAAAAATATCATCGGCAGGTTTCCGGAGCTACAATGGACTATACATCAGGGAAAATTCCCAAAATTCCATCGGCAGGTTTCCCCGGCTACACTGGACTATAAATCAGAGAAATTCCAAAAATTCCATTGACAGGTTTCCCGGGCTACACTGGACTATACATCAGGGAAAATTCCAAAAATTCCATCGGCAGGTTTCCCGGGCTACACTGGACTATACATCAGGGAAAATTCCAAAAATTCCATCGGGAGGTTTCCCGGGCTACACTGGACTATACATCAGGGAAAATTCCAAAAATTCCAACGGCAGGTTTCTCAGGCTACACTGGACTATACATCAGGGAAAATTCCCAGAATTCCACTGGCAGGTTTCCCGGGCTACACTGGAATATACATCAGGGAAAATTCCAAAAATTCCATCGGCAGGTTTCCCGGGCTACACTGGACTATACATCAGGGAAAATTCCCAAAATTCCATCGGCAGGTTTCCCGGGCTACAGTGGACTATACATCAGGGAAAATTCCAAAAATTCCATCGGCAGGTTTCCGGAGCTACTCTGGACTATACATCAGGGAAAATGCCAAAAATTCCATCGGTAGGTTTCCCGGGCTCCACTGGACTATACACCAGGGAAAATTCCCAAAATTCCATCGGCAGGTTTCCCGGGCTACACTGGACTATACATCAGGGAAAATTCCCAAAATTCCATCAGGAGTTTTCCCGGGCTACACTGGACTATACATCAGGGAAAATTCCAAAAATTCCATCGGCAGGTTTCCCGGGCTACAATGGACTGGACATCAGGGAAAATTCCAAAAATTCCATCGGCAGGTTTCCCGGGCTACAATGGACTAGACATCAGGGAAAATTCCCAAAATTCCATCGGTAGGTTTCCCGGGCTACACTGGACTATACATCAGGGAAAATTCCAAAAATTCTATCGGCAGGTTTCCCGGGCTACACTGGACTATACATCAGGGAAAATTCCCAAAATTCCATCGGCAGGTTTCCCGGGCTACACTGGACTATACATCAGGGAAAATTCCAAAAATTCCACCGGCAGGTTTCCCGGGCTACACTGGACTATACATCAGGGAAAATTCCAAAAATACCATCGGCAGCTTTCCCGAGCTAGACTGGACTATACATCAGGGAAAATTCCCAAAATTCCATCAGGAGTTTTCCCGGGCTACACTGGACGATACATCAGGGAAAATTCCAAAAATCCCTTCGGCAGGTTTCCCGGGCTACAATGGACTATACATCAGGGAAAATTCCCAAAATTCCATGGGTAGGTTTCCCGGGCTACGCTGGACTATACATCAGGGAAAATTCCAAAAATTCCATCGGCAGGTTTCCCGGGCTACAGTGGACTATACATCAGGGAAAATTCCCAAAATTCCATCGGCAGGTTTCCCGGGCTACACTGGACTATACATGTGGGAAAATTCCAAAAATATCATCGGCAGGTTTCCGGAGCTACAATGGACTATACATCAGGGAAAATTCCAAAAATTCCATCGGCAGGTTTCCCCGGCTACACTGGACTATATATCAGGGAAAATTCCCAAAATTACATCGGCAGGTTTCCCGGGCTACACTGGACTATACATCAGGGAAAATTCCAAAAATTCCATCGGGAGGTTTCCCGAGCTACACTGGACTATACATCAGTGAAAATTCCAAAAATTCCATTGGCAGGTTTCCCGGGCTACACTGGACTATACATCAGGGAAAATTCCCAAAATTCCATCGGCAGGTTTCCCGGGCTAGACTGGACTATACATGTGGGAAAATTCCAAAAATATCATCGGCAGGTTTCCGGAGCTACAATGGACTATACATCAGGGAAAATTCCAAAAATTCCATCGGCAGGTTTCCCCGGCTACACTGGACTATATATCAGGGAAAATTCCCAAAATTACATCGGCAGGTTTCCCGGGCTACACTGGACTATACATCAGGGAAAATTCCAAAAATTCCATCGGGAGGTTTCCCGAGCTACACTGGACTATACATCAGGGAAAATTCCAAAAATTCCATCGGCAGGTTTCCCGGGCTACACTGGACTATACATCAGGGAAAATTCCCAAAATTCCATCGGTAGGTTTCCCGGGCTACACTGGACTATACATGTGGGAAAATTCCAAAAATATCATCGGCAGGTTTCCGGAGCTACAATGGACTATACATCAGGGAAAATTCCCAAAATTCCATCGGCAGGTTTCCCCGGCTACACTGGACTATAAATCAGAGAAATTCCAAAAATTCCATTGACAGGTTTCCCGGGCTACACTGGACTATACATCAGGGAAAATTCCAAAAATTCCATCGGCAGGTTTCCCGGGCTACACTGGACTATACATCAGGGAAAATTCCAAAAATTCCATCGGGAGGTTTCCCGGGCTACACTGGACTATACATCAGGGAAAATTCCAAAAATTCCAACGGCAGGTTTCTCAGGCTACACTGGACTATACATCAGGGAAAATTCCCAGAATTCCACTGGCAGGTTTCCCGGGCTACACTGGAATATACATCAGGGAAAATTCCAAAAATTCCATCGGCAGGTTTCCCGGGCTACACTGGACTATACATCAGGGAAAATTCCCAAAATTCCATCGGCAGGTTTCCCGGGCTACAGTGGACTATACATCAGGGAAAATTCCAAAAATTCCATCGGCAGGTTTCCGGAGCTACTCTGGACTATACATCAGGGAAAATGCCAAAAATTCCATCGGTAGGTTTCCCGGGCTCCACTGGACTATACACCAGGGAAAATTCCCAAAATTCCATCGGCAGGTTTCCCGGGCTACACTGGACTATACATCAGGGAAAATTCCCAAAATTCCATCAGGAGTTTTCCCGGGCTACACTGGACTATACATCAGGGAAAATTCCAAAAATTCCATCGGCAGGTTTCCCGGGCTACAATGGACTGGACATCAGGGAAAATTCCAAAAATTCCATCGGCAGGTTTCCCGGACTACAATGGACTAGACATCAGGGAAAATTCCCAAAATTCCATCGGTAGGTTTCCCGGGCTACACTGGACTATACATCAGGGAAAATTCCAAAAATTCTATCGGCAGGTTTCCCGGGCTACACTGGACTATACATCAGGGAAAATTCCCAAAATTCCATCGGCAGGTTTCCCGGGCTACACTGGACTATACATCAGGGAAAATTCCAAAAATTCCACCGGCAGGTTTCCCGGGCTACACTGGACTATACATCAGGGAAAATTCCAAAAATACCATCGGCAGCTTTCCCGAGCTAGACTGGACTATACATCAGGGAAAATTCCCAAAATTCCATCAGGAGTTTTCCCGGGCTACACTGGACGATACATCAGGGAAAATTCCAAAAATCCCTTCGGCAGGTTTCCCGGGCTACAATGGACTATACATCAGGGAAAATTCCCAAAATTCCATGGGTAGGTTTCCCGGGCTACGCTGGACTATACATCAGGGAAAATTCCAAAAATTCCATCGGCAGGTTTCCCGGGCTACAGTGGACTATACATCAGGGAAAATTCCCAAAATTCCATCGGCAGGTTTCCCGGGCTACACTGGACTATACATGTGGGAAAATTCCAAAAATATCATCGGCAGGTTTCCGGAGCTACAATGGACTATACATCAGGGAAAATTCCAAAAATTCCATCGGCAGGTTTCCCCGGCTACACTGGACTATATATCAGGGAAAATTCCCAAAATTACATCGGCAGGTTTCCCGGGCTACACTGGACTATACATCAGGGAAAATTCCAAAAATTCCATCGGGAGGTTTCCCGAGCTACACTGGACTATACATCAGGGAAAATTCCAAAAATTCCATCGGCAGGTTTCCCGGGCTACACTGGACTATACATCAGGGAAAATTCCCAAAATTCCATCGGCAGGTTTCCCGGGCTACACTGGACTATACATGTGGGAAAATTCCAAAAATATCATCGGCAGGTTTCCGGAGCTACAATGGACTATACATCAGGGAAAATTCCCAAAATTCCATCGGCAGGTTTCCCCGGCTACACTGGACTATAAATCAGAGAAATTCCAAAAATTCCATTGACAGGTTTCCCGGGCTACACTGGACTATACATCAGGGAAAATTCCAAAAATTCCATCGGCAGGTTTCCCGGGCTACACTGGACTATACATCAGGGAAAATTCCAAAAATTCCATCGGGAGGTTTCCCGGGCTACACTGGACTATACATCAGGGAAAATTCCAAAAATTCCAACGGCAGGTTTCTCAGGCTACACTGGACTATACATCAGGGAAAATTCCCAGAATTCCACTGGCAGGTTTCCCGGGCTGCACTGGAATATACATCAGGGAAAATTCCAAAAATTCCATCGGCAGGTTTCCCGGGCTACACTGGACTATACATCAGGGAAAATTCCCAAAATTCCATCGGCAGGTTTCCCGGGCTACAGTGGACTATACATCAGGGAAAATTCCAAAAATTCCATCGGCAGGTTTCCGGAGCTACTCTGGACTATACATCAGGGAAAATGCCAAAAATTCCATCGGTAGGTTTCCCGGGCTCCACTGGACTATACACCAGGGAAAATTCCCAAAATTCCATCGGCAGGTTTCCCGGGCTACACTGGACTATACATCAGGGAAAATTCCCAAAATTCCATCAGGAGTTTTCCCGGGCTACACTGGACTATACATCAGGGAAAATTCCAAAAATTCCATCGGCAGGTTTCCCGGGCTACACTGGACTATACATCAGGGAAAATTCCCAAAATTCCATCGGCAGGTTTCCCGGGCTACACTGGACTATACATGTGGGAAAATTCCAAAAATATCATCGGCAGGTTTCCGGAGCTACAATGGACTATACATCAGGGAAAATTCCAAAAATTCCATCGGCAGGTTTCCCCGGCTACACTGGACTATATATCAGGGAAAATTCCCAAAATTACATCGGCAGGTTTCCCGGGCTACACTGGACTATACATCAGGGAAAATTCCAAAAATTCCATCGGCAGGTTTCCCGAGCTACACTGGACTATACATCAGGGAAAATTCCAAAAATTCCATCGGCAGGTTTCCCGGGCTACACTGGACTATACATCAGGGAAAATTCCCAAAATTCCATCGGCAGGTTTCCCGGGCTACACTGGACTATACATGTGGGAAAATTCCAAAAATATCATCGGCAGGTTTCCGGAGCTACAATGGACTATACATCAGGGAAAATTCCCAAAATTCCATCGGCAGGTTTCCCCGGCTACACTGGACTATAAATCAGGGAAATTCCCAAAATTACATCGGCAGGTTTCCCGGGCCACACTGGACTATACATCAGGGAAAATTCCAAAAATTCCATCGGCAGGTTTCCCGAGCTACACTGGACTATACATCAGGGAAAATTCCAAAAATTTAATCGGCAGGTTTCCCGGGCTACACTGGACTATACATCAGGGAAAATTCCAAAAATTTCATCGGCAGGTTTCCCGGGCTACACTGGACTATACATCAGGAAAAATTCCAAAAATTCCAACGGCAGGTTTCTTAGGCTACACTGGACTATACATCAGGGAAAATTCCCAAAATTCCATCGGCAGGTTTCCCGGGCTACACTGGAATATACATCAGGGAAAATTCCCAAAATTCCATCGGGAGTTTTCCAGGGCTACACTGGACTATACATCAGGGAAAATTCCCAAAATACCATCGGCAGGTTTCCCCGGCTACACTGGACTATACATCAGGGAAAATTCCCAAAATTCCATCGGCAGGTTTCCCGGGCTACACTGGACTATACATCAGGGAAAATTCCAAAAATTCCATCGGCAGGTTTCCCGGGCTACACTGGACTATACATCAGGGAAAATTCCAAAAATACCATCGGCAGCTTTCCCGAGCTACACTGGACTATACATCAGGGAAAATTCCCAAAATTCCATCAGGAGTTTTCCCGGGCTACACTGGACGATACATCAGGGAAAATTCCAAAAATCCCTTCGGCAGGTTTCCCGGGCTACAATGGACTATACATCAGGGAAAATTCCCAAAATTCCATCGGCAGGTTTCCCGGGCTACACTGGACTATACATCAGGGAAAATTCCCAAAATTCCATCGGCAGGTTTCCCGGGCTACACTGGACTATACATCAGGGAAAATTCCCAAAATTCCATCGGCAGGTTTCCCGGGCTACACTGGACTATACATCAGGGAAAATGCCAAAAATTCCATGGGTAGGTTTCCCGGGCTACGCTGGACTATACATCAGTGAAAATTCCAAAAATTCCATCGGCAGGTTTCCCGGGCTACACTGGACTATACATCAGGGAAAATTCCCAAAATTCCATCGGCAGGTTTCCCGGGCTACACTGGACTATACATGTGGGAAAATTCCAAAAATATCATCGGCAGGTTTCCGGAGCTACAATGGACTATACATCAGGGAAAATTCCCAAAATTCCATCGGCAGGTTTCCCCAACTACACTGGACTATAAATCAGGGAAATTCCCAAAATTACATCGGCAGGTTTCCCGGGCCACACTGGACTATACATCAGGGAAAATTCCAAAAATTCCATCGGCAGGTTTCCCGAGCTACACTGGACTATACATCAGGGAAAATTCCAAAAATTTAATCGGCAGGTTTCCCGGGCTACACTGGACTATACATCAGGGAAAATTCCAAAAATTTCATCGGCAGGTTTCCCGGGCTACACTGGACTATACATCAGGAAAAATTCCAAAAATTCCAACGGCAGGTTTCTTAGGCTACACTGGACTATACATCAGGGAAAATTCCCAAAATTCCATCGGCAGGTTTCCCGGGCTACACTGGAATATACATCAGGGAAAATTCCCAAAATTCCATCGGGAGTTTTCCAGGGCTACACTGGACTATACATCAGGGAAAATTCCCAAAATACCATCGGCAGGTTTCCCCGGCTACACTGGACTATACATCAGGGAAAATTCCCAAAATTCCATCGGCAGGTTTCCCGGGCTACACTGGACTATACATCAGGGAAAATTCCAAAAATTCCATCGGCAGGTTTCCCGGGCTACACTGGACTATACATCAGGGAAAATTCCAAAAATACCATCGGCAGCTTTCCCGAGCTACACTGGACTATACATCAGGGAAAATTCCCAAAATTCCATCAGGAGTTTTCCCGGGCTACACTGGACGATACATCAGGGAAAATTCCAAAAATCCCTTCGGCAGGTTTCCCGGGCTACAATGGACTATACATCAGGGAAAATTCCCAAAATTCCATCGGCAGGTTTCCCGGGCTACACTGGACTATACATCAGGGAAAATTCCCAAAATTCCATCGGCAGGTTTCCCGGGCTACACTGGACTATACATCAGGGAAAATTCCCAAAATTCCATCGGCAGGTTTCCCGGGCTACACTGGACTATACATCAGGGAAAATGCCAAAAATTCCACGGGTAGGTTTCCCGGGCTACGCTGGACTATACATCAGTGAAAATTCCAAAAATTCCATCGGCAGGTTTCCCGGGCTACAGTGGACTATACATCAGGGAAAATTCCCAAAATTCCATCGGCAGGTTTCCCGGGCTACACTGGACTATACATGTGGGAAAATTCCAAAAATATCATCGGCAGGTTTCCGGAGCTACAATGGACTATACATCAGGGAAAATTCCAAAAATTCCATCGGCAGGTTTCCCCGGCTACACTGGACTATATATCAGGGAAAATTCCCAAAATTACATCGGCAGGTTTCCCGGGCTACACTGGACTATACATCAGGGAAAATTCCAAAAATTCCATCGGGAGGTTTCCCGAGCTACACTGGACTATACATCAGGGAAAATTCCAAAAATTCCATCGGCAGGTTTCCCGGGCTACACTGGACTATACATCAGGGAAAATTCCCAAAATTCCATCGGCAGGTTTCCCGGGCTACACTGGACTATACATGTGGGAAAATTCCAAAAATATCATCGGCAGGTTTCCGGAGCTACAATGGACTATACATCAGGGAAAATTCCCAAAATTCCATCGGCAGGTTTCCCCGGCTACACTGGACTATAAATCAGAGAAATTCCAAAAATTCCATTGACAGGTTTCCCGGGCAACACTGGACTATACATCAGGGAAAATTCCAAAAATTCCATCGGCAGGTTTCCCGGGCTACACTGGACTATACATCAGGGAAAATTCCAAAAATTCCATCGGGAGGTTTCCCGGGCTACACTGGACTATACATCAGGGAAAATTCCAAAAATTCCAACGGCAGGTTTCTCAGGCTACACTGGACTATATATCAGGGAAAATTCCCAGAATTCCACTGGCAGGTTTCCCGGGCTACACTGGAATATACATCAGGGAAAATTCCAAAAATTCCATCGGCAGGTTTCCCGGGCTACACTGGACTATACATCAGGGAAAATTCCCAAAATTCCATCGGCAGGTTTCCCGGGCTACAGTGGACTATACATCAGGGAAAATTCCAAAAATTCCATCGGCAGGTTTCCGGAGCTACTCTGGACTATACATCAGGGAAAATGCCAAAAATTCCATCGGTAGGTTTCCCGGGCTCCACTGGACTATACACCAGGGAAAATTCCCAAAATTCCATCGGCAGGTTTCCCGGGCTACACTGGACTATACATCAGGGAAAATTCCCAAAATTCCATCAGGAGTTTTCCCGGGCTACACTGGACTATACATCAGGGAAAATTCCAAAAATTCCATCGGCAGGTTTCCCGGGCTACAATGGACTGGACATCAGGGAAAATTCTAAAAATTCCATCGGCAGGTTTCCCGGGCTACAATGGACTAGACATCAGGGAAAATTCCCAAAATTCCATCGGTAGGTTTCCCGGGCTACACTGGACTATACATCAGGGAAAATTCCAAAAATTCTATCGGCAGGTTTCCCGGGCTACACTGGACTATACATCAGGGAAAATTCCCAAAATTCCATCGGCAGGTTTCCCGGGCTACACTGGACTATACATCAGGGAAAATTCCCAAAATTCCATGGGTAGGTTTCCCGGGCTACGCTGGACTATACATCAGGGAAAATTCCAAAAATTCCATCGGCAGGTTTCCCGGGCTACAGTGGACTATACATCAGGGAAAATTCCCAAAATTCCATCGGCAGGTTTCCCGGGCTACACTGGACTATACATGTGGGAAAATTCCAAAAATATCATCGGCAGGTTTCCGGAGCTACAATGGACTATACATCAGGGAAAATTCCCAAAATTCCATCGGCAGGTTTCCCCGGCTACACTGGACTATATATCAGGGAAAATTCCCAAAATTACATCGGCAGGTTTCCCGGGCTACACTGGACTATACATCAGGGAAAATTCCAAAAATTCCATCGGCAGGTTTCCCGAGCTACACTGGACTATACATCAGGGAAAATTCCAAAAATTCCATCGGCAGGTTTCCCGGGCTACACTGGACTATACATCAGGGAAAATTCCCAAAATTCCATCGGCAGGTTTCCCGGGCTACACTGGACTATACATGTGGGAAAATTCCAAAAATAT
Organism: Urosaurus nigricauda; assembly: GCA_034509955.1. Lineage (NCBI taxonomy): Eukaryota > Metazoa > Chordata > Lepidosauria > Squamata > Phrynosomatidae > Urosaurus > Urosaurus nigricauda. The sequence continues at coordinate 15,943,299 of JAOEGL010000014.1, read as the reverse complement.
CATCGGCAGGTTTCCGGAGCTACAATGGACTATACATCAGGGAAAATTCCCAAAATTCCATCGGCAGGTTTCCCCGGCTACACTGGACTATAAATCAGAGAAATTCCAAAAATTCCATTGACAGGTTTCCCGGGCTACACTGGACTATACATCAGGGAAAATTCCAAAAATTCCATCGGCAGGTTTCCCGGGCTACACTGGACTATACATCAGGGAAAATTCCAAAAATTCCATCGGGAGGTTTCCCGGGCTACACTGGACTATACATCAGGGAAAATTCCAAAAATTCCAACGGCAGGTTTCTCAGGCTACACTGGACTATACATCAGGGAAAATTCCCAGAATTCCACTGGCAGGTTTCCCGGGCTACACTGGAATATACATCAGGGAAAATTCCAAAAATTCCATCGGCAGGTTTCCCGGGCTACACTGGACTATACATCAGGGAAAATTCCCAAAATTCCATCGGCAGGTTTCCCGGGCTACAGTGGACTATACATCAGGGAAAATTCCAAAAATTCCATCGGCAGGTTTCCGGAGCTACTCTGGACTATACATCAGGGAAAATGCCAAAAATTCCATCGGTAGGTTTCCCGGGCTCCACTGGACTATACACCAGGGAAAATTCCCAAAATTCCATCGGCAGGTTTCCCGGGCTACACTGGACTATACATCAGGGAAAATTCCCAAAATTCCATCAGGAGTTTTCCCGGGCTACACTGGACTATACATCAGGGAAAATTCCAAAAATTCCATCGGCAGGTTTCCAGGGCTACAATGGACTGGACATCAGGGAAAATTCCAAAAATTCCATCGGCAGGTTTCCCGGGCTACAATGGACTAGACATCAGGGAAAATTCCCAAAATTCCATCGGTAGGTTTCCCGGGCTACACTGGACTATACATCAGGGAAAATTACAAAAATTCTATCGGCAGGTTTCCCGGGCTACACTGGACTATACATCACGGAAAATTCCCAAAATTCCATCGGCAGGTTTCCCTGGCTGCACTGGACTATACATCAGGGAAAATTCCCAAAATTCCATCAGCAGGTTTCCCGGGCTACACTGGACTATACATCAGGGAAAATGCCAAAAATTCCATGGGTAGGTTTCCCGGGCTACGCTGGACTATACATCAGGGAAAATTCCAAAAATTCCATCGGCAGGTTTCCCGGGCTACAGTGGACTATACATCAGGGAAAATTCCCAAAATTCTATCGGCAGGTTTCCCGGGCTACACTGGACTATACATCAGGGAAAATTCCCAAAATTCCATCGGCAGGTTTCCCGGGCTACACTGGACTATACATCAGGGAAAATGCCAAAAATTCCATGGGTCGGTTTCCCGGGCTACGCTGGACTATACATCAGGGAAAATTCCAAAAATTCCATCGGCAGGTTTCCCGGGCTACACTGGACTATACATCAGGGAAAATTCCCAAAATTCCATCGGCAGGTTTCCCGGGCTACACTGGACTATACATGTGGGAAAATTCCAAAAATATCATCGGCAGGTTTCCGGAGCTACAATGGACTATACATCAGGGAAAATTCCAAAAATTCCATCGGCAGGTTTCCCCGGCTACACTGGACTATATATCAGGGAAAATTCCCAAAATTACATCGGCAGGTTTCCCGGGCTACACTGGACTATACATCAGGGAAAATTCCAAAAATTCCATCGGCAGGTTTCCCGAGCTACACTGGACTATACATCAGGGAAAATTCCCAAAATTCCATCGGCAGGTTTCCCGGGCTACACTGGACTATACATGTGGGAAAATTCCAAAAATATCATCGGCAGGTTTCCGGAGCTACAGTGGACTATACATCAGGGAAAATTCCCAAAATTCCATCGGCAGGTTTCCCCGGCTACACTGGACTATAAATCAGGGAAATTCCCAAAATTACATCGGCAGGTTTCCCGGGCCACACTGGACTATACATCAGGGAAAATTCCAAAAATTCCATCGGCAGGTTTCCCGAGCTACACTGGACTATACATCAGGGAAAATTCCAAAAATTTAATCGGCAGGTTTCCCGGGCTACACTGGACTATACATCAGGGAAAATTCCAAAAATTCCATCGGCAGGTTTCCCGGGCTACACTGGACTATACATCAGGAAAAATTCCAAAAATTCCAACGGTAGGTTTCTTAGGCTACACTGGACTATACATCAGGGAAAATTCCCAAAATTCCATCGGCAGGTTTCCCGGGCTACACTGGAATATACATCAGGGAAAATTCCCAAAATTCCATCGGGAGTTTTCCAGGGCTACACTGGACTATACATCAGGGAAAATTCCCAAAATACCATCGGCAGGTTTCCCCGGCTACACTGGACTATACATCAGGGAAAATTCCCAAAATTCCATCGGCAGGTTTCCCGGGCTACACTGGACTATACATCAGGGAAAATTCCAAAAATTCCATCGGCAGGTTTCCCGGGCTACACTGGACTATACATCAGGGAAAATTCCAAAAATACCATCGGCAGCTTTCCCGGGCTACACTGGACTATACGTCAGGGAAAATTCCCAAAATTCCATCAGGAGTTTTCCCGGGCTACACTGGACTATACATCAGGGAAAATTCCAAAAATTCCATCGGCAGGTTTCCCGGGCTACAATGGACTAGACATCAGGGAAAATTCCAAAAATTCCATCGGCAGGTTTCCCGGGCTACAATGGACTATACATCAGGGAAAATTCCCAAAATTCCATCGGCAGGTTTCCCGGGCTACACTGGACTATACATCAGGGAAAATTCCAAAAATTCCATCGGTAGGTTTCCCGGGCTACACTGGACTATACATCAGGGAAAATTCCAAAAATTCCATCGGCAGGTTTCCCGGGCTACACTGGACTATACATCAGGGAAAATACCAAAACTATCATCGGCAGGATTCCGGAGCTACACTGGACTATACATAAGGGAAAATTCCAAAAATTCCATCGGCAGGTTTCCGGAGCTACTCTGGACTATACATCAGGGAAAATGCCAAAAATTCCATCGGTAGGTTTCCCGGGCTCCACTGGACTATACATCAGGGAAAATTCCCAAAATTCCATCGGCAGGTTTCCCGGGCTACACTGGACTATACATCAGGGAAAATTCCCAAAATTCCATCAGGAGTTTTCCCGGGCTACACTGGACTATACATCAGGGAAAATTCCAAAAATTCCATCGGCAGGTTTCCCGGGCTACAATGGACTGGACATCAGGGAAAATTCCAAAAATTCCATCGGCAGGTTTCCCGGGCTACAATGGACTAGACATCAGGGAAAATTCCCAAAATTCCATCGGTAGGTTTCCCGGGCTACACTGGACTATACATCAGGGAAAATTCCAAAAATTCTATCGGCAGGTTTCCCGGGCTACACTGGGCTATACATCAGGGAAAATTCCCAAAATTCCATCGGCAGGTTTCCCGGGCTACACTGGACTATACATCAGGGAAAATTCCAAAAATTCCATCGGCAGGTTTCCCGGGCTACACTGGACTATACATCAGGGAAAATTCCAAAAATACCATCGGCAGCTTTCCCGAGCTACACTGGACTATACATCAGGGAAAATTCCCAAAATTCCATCAGGAGTTTTCCCGGGCTACACTGGACGATACATCAGGTAAAATTCCAAAAATCCCTTCGGCAGGTTTCCCGGGCTACAATGGACTATACATCAGGGAAAATTCCCAAAATTCCATCGGCAGGTTTCCCGGGCTACACTGGACTATACATCAGGGAAAATTCCAAAAATTCCATCGGCAGGTTTCCCGGGCTACACTGGACTATACATCAGGGAAAATTCCCAAAATTCCATCAGCAGGTTTCCCGGGCTACACTGGACTATACATCAGGGAAAATGCCAAAAATTCCATGGGTAGGTTTCCCGGGCTACGCTGGACTATACATCAGGGAAAATTCCAAAAATTCCATCGGCAGGTTTCCCGGGCTACAGTGGACTATACATCAGGGAAAATTCCCAAAATTCTATCGGCAGGTTTCCCGGGCTACACTGGACTATACATCAGGGAAAATTCCCAAAATTCCATCGGCAGGTTTCCCGGGCTACACTGGACTATACATCAGGGAAAATGCCAAAAATTCCATGGGTCGGTTTCCCCGGCTACGCTGGACTATACATCAGGGAAAATTCCAAAAATTCCATCGGCAGGTTTCCCGGGCTACAGTGGACTATACATCAGGGAAAATTCCCAAAATTCCATCGGCAGGTTTCCCGGGCTACACTGGACTATACATGTGGGAAAATTCCAAAAATATCATCGGCAGGTTTCCGGAGCTACAATGGACTATACATCAGGGAAAATTCCAAAAATTCCATCGGCAGGTTTCCCCGGCTACACTGGACTATATATCAGGGAAAATTCCCAAAATTACATCGGCAGGTTTCCCGGGCTACACTGGACTATACATCAGGGAAAATTCCAAAAATTCCATCGGCAGGTTTCCCGAGCTACACTGGACTATACATCAGGGAAAATTCCAAAAATTCCATCGGCAGGTTTCCCGGGCTACACTGGACTATACATCAGGGAAAATTCCCAAAATTCCATCGGCAGGTTTCCCGGGCTACACTGGACTATACATGTGGGAAAATTCCAAAAATATCATCGGCAGGTTTCCGGAGCTACAGTGGACTATACATCAGGGAAAATTCCCAAAATTCCATCGGCAGGTTTCCCCGGCTACACTGGACTATAAATCAGGGAAATTCCCAAAATTACATCGGCAGGTTTCCCGGGCCACACTGGACTATATATCAGGGAAAATTCCAAAAATTCCATCGGCAGGTTTCCCGAGCTACACTGGACTATACATCAGGGAAAATTCCAAAAATTTAATCGGCAGGTTTCCCGGGCTACACTGGACTATACATCAGGGAAAATTCCAAAAATTCCATCGGCAGGTTTCCCGGGCTACACTGGACTATACATCAGGAAAAATTCCAAAAATTCCAACGGTAGGTTTCTTAGGCTACACTGGACTATACATCAGGGAAAATTCCCAAAATTCCATCGGCAGGTTTCCCGGGCTACACTGGAATATACATCAGGGAAAATTCCCAAAATTCCATCGGGAGTTTTCCAGGGCTACACTGGACTATACATCAGGGAAAATTCCCAAAATACCATCGGCAGGTTTCCCCGGCTACACTGGACTATACATCAGGGAAAATTCCCAAAATTCCATCGGCAGGTTTCCCGGGCTACACTGGACTATACATCAGGGAAAATTCCAAAAATTCCATCGGCAGGTTTCCCGGGCTACACTGGACTATACATCAGGGAAAATTCCAAAAATACCATCGGCAGCTTTCCCGAGCTACACTGGACTATACATCAGGGAAAATTCCCAAAATTCCATCAGGAGTTTTCCCGGGCTACACTGGACGATACATCAGGGAAAATTCCAAAAATCCCTTCGGCAGGTTTCCCGGGCTACAATGGACTATACATCAGGGAAAATTCCCAAAATTCCATCGGCAGGTTTCCCGGGCTACACTGGACTATACATCAGGGAAAATTCCCAAAATTCCATCGGCAGGTTTCCCGGGCTACACTGGACTATACATCAGGGAAAATGCCAAAAATTCCATCGGTAGGTTTCCCGGGCTCCACTGGACTATACATCAGGGAAAATTCCCAAAATTCCATCGGCAGGTTTCCCGGGCTACACTGGACTATACATCAGGGAAAATTCCCAAAATTCCATCAGGAGTTTTCCCGGGCTACACTGGACTATACATCAGGGAAAATTCCAAAAATTCCATCGGCAGGTTTCCCGGGCTACAATGGACTGGACATCAGGGAAAATTCCAAAAATTCCATCGGCAGGTTTCCCCGGCTACACTGGACTATATATCAGGGAAAATTCCCAAAATTACATCGGCAGGTTTCCCGGGCTACACTGGACTATACATCAGGGAAAATTCCAAAAATTCCATCGGGAGGTTTGCCGAGCTACACTGGACTATACATCAGGGAAAATTCCAAAAATTCCATCGGCAGGTTTCCCGGGCTACACTGGACTATACATCAGGGAAAATTCCCAAAATTCCATCGGCAGGTTTCACGGGCTACACTGGACTATACATGTGGGAAAATTCCAAAAATATCATCGGCAGGTTTCCGGAGCTACAATGGACTATACATCAGGGAAAATTCCCAAAATTCCATCGGCAGGTTTCCCCGGCTACACTGGACTATAAATCAGAGAAATTCCAAAAATTCCATTGACAGGTTTCCCGGGCTACACTGGAATATACATCAGGGAAAATTCCCAAAATTCCATCGGGAGTTTTCCAGGGCTACACTGGACTATACATCAGGGAAAATTCCCAAAATACCATCGGCAGGTTTCCCCGGCTACACTGGACTATACATCAGGGAAAATTCCCAAAATTCCATCGGCAGGTTTCCCGGGCTACACTGGACTATACATGTGGGAAAATTCCAAAAATATCATCGGCAGGTTTCCGGAGCTACAATGGACTATACATCAGGGAAAATTCCAAAAATTCCATCGGCAGGTTTCCCCGGCTACACTGGACTATATATCAGGGAAAATTCCCAAAATTACATCGGCAGGTTTCCCGGGCTACACTGGACTATACATCAGGGAAAATTCCAAAAATTCCATCGGGAGGTTTCCCGAGCTACACTGGACTATACATCAGGGAAAATTCCAAAAATTCCATCGGCAGTTTTCCCGGGCTACACTGGACTATACATCAGGGAAAATTCCCAAAATTCCATCGGCAGGTTTCCCGGGCTACACTGGACTATACATGTGGGAAAATTCCAAAAATATCATCGGCAAGTTTCCGGAGCTACAATGGACTATACATCAGGGAAAATTCCCAAAATTCCATCGGCAGGTTTCCCCGGCTACACTGGACTATAAATCAGAGAAATTCCAAAAATTCCATTGACAGGTTTCCCGGGCTACACTGGACTATACATCAGGGAAAATTCCAAAAATTCCATCGGCAGGTTTCCCGGGCTACACTGGACTATACATCAGGGAAAATTCCAAAAATTCCATCGGGAGGTTTCCCGGGCTACACTGGACTATACATCAGGGAAAATTCCAAAAATTCCAACGGCAGGTTTCTCAGGCTACACTGGACTATACATCAGGGAAAATTCCCAGAATTCCACTGGCAGGTTTCCCGGGCTACACTGGAATATACATCAGGGAAAATTCCAAAAATTCCATCGGCAGGTTTCCCGGGCTACACTGGACTATACATCAGGGAAAATTCCCAAAATTCCATCGGCAGGTTTCCCGGGCTACAGTGGACTATACATCAGGAAAAATTCCAAAAATTCCATCGGCAGGTTTCCGGAGCTACTCTGGACTATACATCAGGGAAAATGCCAAAAATTCCATCGGTAGGTTTCCCGGGCTCCACTGGACTATACATCAGGGAAAATTCCCAAAATTCCATCGGCAGGTTTCCCGGGCTACACTGGACTATACATCAGGGAAAATTCACAAAATTCCATCAGGAGTTTTCCCGGGCTACACTGGACTATACATCAGGGAAAATTCCAAAAATTCCATCGGCAGGTTTCCCGGGCTACACTGGACTATACATCAGGGAAAATTCCCAAAATTCCATCAGGAGTTTTCCCGGGCTACACTGGACTATACATCAGGGAAAATTCCAAAAATTCCATCGGCAGGTTTCCCCGGCTACACTGGACTATACATCAGGGAAAATTCCAAAAATACCATCGGCAGGTTTCCCGAGCTACACTGGACTATACATCAGGGAAAATTCCCAAAATTCCATCAGGAGTTTTCCCGGGCTACACTGGACGATACATCAGGGAAAATTCCAAAAATCCCTTCGGCAGGTTTCCCGGGCTACAATGGACTATACATCAGGGAAAATTCCCAAAATTCCATCGGCAGGTTTCCCGGGCTACACTGGACTATACATCAGGGAAAATTCCAAAAATTCCATCGGCAGGTTTCCCGGGCTACACTGGACTATACATCAGGGAAAATGCCAAAAATTCCATGGGTAGGTTTCCCGGGCTACGCTGGACTATACATCAGTGAAAATTCCAAAAATTCCATCGGCAGGTTTCCCGGGCTACAGTGGACTATACATCAGGGAAAATTCCCAAAATTCCATCGGCAGGTTTCCCGGGCTACACTGGACTATACATGTGGGAAAATTCCAAAAATATCATCGGCAGGTTTCCGGAGCTACAATGGACTATACATCAGGGAAAATTCCAAAAATTCCATCGGCAGGTTTCCCCGGCTACACTGGACTATATATCAGGGAAAATTCCCAAAATTACATCGGCAGGTTTCCCGGGCTACACTGGACTATACATCAGGGAAAATTCCAAAAATTCCATCGGGAGGTTTCTTGAGCTACACTGGACTATACATCAGGGAAAATTCCAAAAATTCCATCGGCAGGTTTCCCGGGCTACACTGGACTATACATCAGGGAAAATTCCCAAAATTCCATCGGCAGGTTTCCCGGGCTACACTGGACTATACATGTGGGAAAATTCCAAAAATATCATCGGCAAGTTTCCGGAGCTACAATGGACTATACATCAGGGAAAATTCCCAAAATTCCATCGGCAGGTTTCCCCGGCTACACTGGACTATAAATCAGAGAAATTCCAAAAATTCCATTGATAGGTTTCCCGGGCTACACTGGACTATACATCAGGGAAAATTCCAAAAATTCCATCGGCAGGTTTCCCGGGCTACACTGGACTATACATCAGGGAAAATTCCAAAAATTCCATCGGGAGGTTTCCCGGGCTACACTGGACTATACATCAGGGAAAATTCCAAAAATTCCAACGGCAGGTTTCTCAGGCTACACTGGACTATACATCAGGGAAAATTCCCAGAATTCCACTGGCAGGTTTCCCGGGCTACACTGGAATATATATCAGGGAAAATTCCAAAAATTCCATCGGCAGGTTTCCCGGGCTACACTGGACTATACATCAGGGAAAATTCCCAAAATTCCATCGGCAGGTTTCCCGGGCTACAGTGGACTATACATCAGGAAAAATTCCAAAAATTCCATCGGCAGGTTTCCGGAGCTACTCTGGACTATACATCAGGGAAAATGCCAAAAATTCCATCGGTAGGTTTCCCGGGCTCCACTGGACTATACATCAGGGAAAATTCCCAAAATTCCATCGGCAGGTTTCCCGGGCTACACTGGACTATACATCAGGGAAAATTCCCAAAATTCCATCAGGAGTTTTCCCGGGCTACACTGGACTATACATCAGGGAAAATTCCAAAAATTCCATCGGCAGGTTTCCCGGGCTACACTGGACTATACATCAGGGAAAATTCCCAAAATTCCATCAGGAGTTTTCCCGGGCTACACTGGACTATACATCAGGGAAAATTCCAAAAATTCCATCGGCAGGTTTCCCCGGCTACACTGGACTATACATCAGGGAAAATTCCAAAAATTCCATCGGCAGGTTTCCCGGGCTACACTGGACTATACATCAGGGAAAATTCCCAAAATTCCATCAGCAGGTTTCCCGGGCTACACTGGACTATACATCAGGGAAAATGCCAAAAATTCCATGGGTAGGTTTCCCGGGCTACGCTGGACTATACATCAGGGAAAATTCCAAAAATTCCATCGGCAGGTTTCCCGGGCTACAGTGGACTATACATCAGGGAAAATTCCCAAAATTCCATCGGCAGGTTTCCCGGGCTACACTGGACTATACATCAGGGAAAATTCCCAAAATTCCATCGGCAGGTTTCCCGGGCTACACTGGACTATACATCAGGGAAAATGCCAAAAATTCCATGGGTCGGTTTCCCGGGCTACGCTGGACTATACATCAGGGAAAATTCCAAAAATTCCATCGGCAGGTTTCCCGGGCTACACTGGACTATACATCAGGGAAAATTCCCAAAATTCCATCGGCAGGTTTCCCGGGCTACACTGGACTATACATGTGGGAAAATTCCAAAAATATCATCGGCAGGTTTCCGGAGCTACAATGGACTATACATCAGGGAAAATTCCCAAAATTCCATCGGCAGGTTTCCCCGGCTACACTGGACTATAAATCAGGGAAATTCCCAAAATTACATTGGCAGGTTTCCCGGGCCACACTGGACTATACATCAGGGAAAATTCCAAAAATTCCATCGGCAGGTTTCCCGAGCGACACTGGACTATACATCAGGGAAAATGCCAAAAATTCCATCGGTAGGTTTCCCGGGCTCCACTGGACTATACATCAGGGAAAATTCCCAAAATTCCATCGGCAGGTTTCCCGGGCTACACTGGACTATACATCAGGGAAAATTCCCAAAATTCCATCAGGAGTTTTCCCGGGCTACACTGGACTATACATCAGGGAAAATTCCAAAAATTCCATCGGCAGGTTTCCCGGGCTACACTGGACTATACATCAGGGAAAATTCCCAAAATTCCATCAGGAGTTTTCCCGGGCTACACTGGACTATACATCAGGGAAAATTCCAAAAATTCCATCGGCAGGTTTCCCCGGCTACACTGGACTATACATCAGGGAAAATTCCAAAAATTCCATCGGCAGGTTTCCCGGGCTACACTGGACTATACATCAGGGAAAATTCCCAAAATTCCATCAGCAGGTTTCCCGGGCTACACTGGACTATACATCAGGGAAAATGCCAAAAATTCCATGGGTAGGTTTCCCGGGCTACGCTGGACTATACATCAGGGAAAATTCCAAAAATTCCATCGGCAGGTTTCCCGGGCTACAGTGGACTATACATCAGGGAAAATTCCCAAAATTCCATCGGCAGGTTTCCCGGGCTACACTGGACTATACATCAGGGAAAATTCCCAAAATTCCATCGGCAGGTTTCCCGGGCTACACTGGACTATACATCAGGGAAAATGCCAAAAATTCCATGGGTCGGTTTCCCGGGCTACGCTGGACTATACATCAGGGAAAATTCCAAAAATTCCATCGGCAGGTTTCCCGGGCTACACTGGACTATACATCAGGGAAAATTCCCAAAATTCCATCGGCAGGTTTCCCGGGCTACACTGGACTATACATGTGGGAAAATTCCAAAAATATCATCGGCAGGTTTCCGGAGCTACAATGGACTATACATCAGGGAAAATTCCCAAAATTCCATCGGCAGGTTTCCCCGGCTACACTGGACTATAAATCAGGGAAATTCCCAAAATTACATTGGCAGGTTTCCCGGGCCACACTGGACTATACATCAGGGAAAATTCCAAAAATTCCATCGGCAGGTTTCCCGAGCGACACTGGACTATACATCAGGGAAAATTCCAAAAATTTAATCGGCAGGTTTCCCGGGCTACACTGGACTATACATCAGGGAAAATTCCAAAAATTCCATCGGCAGGTTTCCCGGGCTACACTGGACTATACATCAGGAAAAATTCCAAAAATTCCAACGGCAGGTTTCTTAGGCTACACTGGACTATACATCAGGGAAAATTCCCAAAATTCCATCGGCAGGTTTCCCGGGCTACACTGGAATATACATCAGGGAAAATTCCCAAAATTCCATCGGGAGTTTTCCAGGGCTACACTGGACTATACATCAGGGAAAATTCCCAAAATACCATCGGCAGGTTTCCCCGGCTACACTGGACTATACATCAGGGAAAATTCCCAAAATTCCATCGGCAGGTTTCCCGGGCTACACTGGACTATACATCAGGGAAAATTCCAAAAATTCCATCGGCAGGTTTCCCGGGCTACACTGGACTATACATCAGGGAAAATTCCAAAAATACCATCGGCAGCTTTCCCGAGCTACACTGGACTATACATCAGGGAAAATTCCCAAAATTCCATCAGGAGTTTTCCCGGGCTATACTGGACGATACATCAGGGAAAATTCCAAAAATCCCTTCGGCAGGTTTCCCGGGCTACAATGGACTATACATCAGGGAAAATTCCCAAAATTCCATCGGCAGGTTTCCCGGGCTACACTGGACTATACATCAGGGAAAATTCCCAAAATTCCATCGGCAGGTTTCCCGGGCTACACTGGACTATACATCAGGGAAAATTCCCAAAATTCCATCGGCAGGTTTCCCGGGCTACACTGGACTATACATCAGGGAAAATGCCAAAAATTCCATGGGTAGGTTTCCCGGGCTACGCTGGACTATACATCAGTGAAAATTCCAAAAATTCCATCGGCAGGTTTCCCGGGCTACAGTGGACTATACATCAGGGAAAATTCCCAAAATTCCATCGGCAGGTTTCCCGGGCTACACTGGACTATACATGTGGGAAAATTCCAAAAATATCATCGGCAGGTTTCCGGAGCTACAATGGACTATACATCAGGGAAAATTCCCAAAATTCCATCGGCAGGTTTCCCCGGCTACACTGGACTATAAATCAGAGAAATTCCAAAAATTCCATTGACAGGTTTCCCGGGCTACACTGGACTATACATCAGGGAAAATTCCAAAAATTCCATCGGCAGGTTTCCCGGGCTACACTGGACTATACATCAGGGAAAATTCCAAAAATTCCATCGGGAGGTTTCCCGGGCTACACTGGACTATACATCAGGGAAAATTCCAAAAATTCCAACGGCAGGTTTCTCAGGCTACACTGGACTATACATCAGGGAAAATTCCCAGAATTCCACTGGCAGGTTTCCCGGGCTACACTGGAATATACATCAGGGAAAATTCCAAAAATTCCATCGGCAGGTTTCCCGGGCTACACTGGACTATACATCAGGGAAAATTCCCAAAATTCCATCGGCAGGTTTCCCGGGCTACAGTGGACTATACATCAGGGAAAATTCCAAAAATTCCATCGGCAGGTTTCCGGAGCTACTCTGGACTATACATCAGGGAAAATGCCAAAAATTCCATCGGTAGGTTTCCCGGGCTCCACTGGACTATACATCAGGGAAAATTCCCAAAATTCCATCGGCAGGTTTCCCGGGCTACACTGGACTATACATCAGGGAAAATTCCCAAAATTCCATCAGGAGTTTTCCCGGGCTACACTGGACTATACATCACGGAAAATTCCAAAAATTCCATCGGCAGGTTTCCCGGGCTACAATGGACTGGACATCAGGGAAAATTCCAAAAATTCCATCGGTAGGTTTCCCGGGCTACACTGGACTATACATCAGGGAAAATTCCAAAAATTCTATCGGCAGGTTTCCCGGGCTACACTGGACTATACATCAGGGAAAATTCCCAAAATTCCATCGGCAGGTTTCCCGGGCTACACTGGACTATACATCAGGGAAAATTCCAAAAATTCCATCGGCAGGTTTCCCGGGCTACACTGGACTATACATCAGGGAAAATTCCAAAAATACCATCGGCAGCTTTCCCGAGCTACACTGGACTATACATCAGGGAAAATTCCCAAAATTCCATCAGGAGTTTTCCCGGGCTACACTGGACGATACATCAGGGAAAATTCCAAAAATCCCTTCGGCAGGTTTCCCGGGCTACAATGGACTATACATCAGGGAAAATTCCCAAAATTCCATGGGTAGGTTTCCCGGGCTACGCTGGACTATACATCAGGGAAAATTCCAAAAATTCCATCGGCAGGTTTCCCCGGCTACACTGGACTATATATCAGGGAAAATTCCCAAAATTACATCGGCAGGTTTCCCGGGCTACACTGGACTATACATCAGGGAAAATTCCCAAAATTCCATCGATAGGTTTCCCGGGCTACACTGGACTATACATGTGGGAAAATTCCAAAAATATCATCGGCAGGTTTCCGGAGCTACAATGGACTATACATCAGGGAAAATTCCAAAAATTCCATCGGCAGGTTTCCCCGGCTACACTGGACTATATATCAGGGAAAATTCCCAAAATTACATCGGCAGGTTTCCCGGGCTACACTGGACTATACATCAGGGAAAATTCCAAAAATTCCATCGGCAGGTTTCCCGAGCTACACTGGACTATACATCAGGGAAAATTCCAAAAATTCCATCGGCAAGTTTCCCGGGCTACACTGGACTATACATCAGGGAAAATTCCCAAAATTCCATCGGCAGGTTTCCCGGGCTACACTGGACTATACATGTGGGAAAATTCCAAAAATATCATCGGCAGGTTTCCGGAGCTACAATGGACTATACATCAGGGAAAATTCCCAAAATTCCATCGGCAGGTCTCCCCGGCTACACTGGACTATAAATCAGGGAAATTCCCAAAATTACATCGGCAGGTTTCCCGGGCCACACTGGACTATACATCAGGGAAAATTCCAAAAATTCCATCGGCAGGTTTCCCGAGCTACACTGGACTATACATCAGGGAAAATTCCAAAAATTCTATCGGCAGGTTTCCCGGGCTACACTGGACTATACATCAGGGAAAATTCCAAAAATTCCATCGGCAGGTTTCCCGGGCTACACTGGACTATACATCAGGAAAAATTCCAAAAATTCCAACGGCAGGTTTCTTAGGCTACACTGTACTATACATCAGGGAAAATTCCCAAAATTCCATCGGCAGGTTTCCCGGGCTACACTGGAATATACATCAGGGAAAATTCCCAAAATTCCATCGGGAGTTTTCCAGGGCTACACTGGACTATACATCAGGGAAAATTCCCAAAATACCATCGGCAGGTTTCCCCGGCTACACTGGACTATACATCAGGGAAAATTCCAAAAATTCCATCGGCAGGTTTCCCGGGCTACACTGGACTATATATCAGGGAAAATTCCCAAAATTCCATCGGCAGGTTTCCCGGGTTACAGTGGACTATACATCAGGGAAAATTCCAAAAATATAATCGGCAGGTTTCCGGAGCTACAATGGACTATACATCAGGGAAAATTCCCAAAATTCCATCGGCAGGTTTCCCCGGCTACACTGGACTATATATCAGGGAAAATTCCCAAAATTACATCGGCAGGTTTCCCGGGCTACACTGGACTATACATCAGGGAAAATTCCCAAAATTCCATCGGCAGGTTTCCCGGGCTACACTGGACTATACATCAGGGAAAATTCCAAAAATTCCATCGGCAGGTTTCCCGGGCTACACTGGACTATACATCAGGGAAAATGCCAAAAATTCCATGGGTAGGTTTCCCGGGCTACGCTGGACTATACATCAGTGAAAATTCCAAAAATTCCATCGGCAGGTTTCCCGGGCTACAGTGGACTATACATCAGGGAAAATTCCCAAAATTCCATCGGCAGGTTTCCCGGGCTACACTGGACTATACATGTGGGAAAATTCCAAAAATATCATCGGCAGGTTTCCGGAGCTACAATGGACTATACATCAGGGAAAATTCCAAAAATTCCATCGGCAGGTTTCCCCGGCTACACTGGACTATATATCAGGGAAAATTCCCAAAATTACATCGGCAGGTTTCCCGGGCTACACTGGACTATACATCAGGGAAAATTCCAAAAATTCCATCGGGAGGTTTCTTGAGCTACACTGGACTATACATCAGGGAAAATTCCAAAAATTCCATCGGCAGGTTTCCCGGGCTACACTGGACTATACATCAGGGAAAATTCCCAAAATTCCATCGGCAGGTTTCCCGGGCTACACTGGACTATACATGTGGGAAAATTCCAAAAATATCATCGGCAAGTTTCCGGAGCTACAATGGACTATACATCAGGGAAAATTCCCAAAATTCCATCGGCAGGTTTCCCCGGCTACACTGGACTATAAATCAGAGAAATTCCAAAAATTCCATTGATAGGTTTCCCGGGCTACACTGGACTATACATCAGGGAAAATTCCAAAAATTCCATCGGCAGGTTTCCCGGGCTACACTGGACTATACATCAGGGAAAATTCCAAAAATTCCATCGGGAGGTTTCCCGGGCTACACTGGACTATACATCAGGGAAAATTCCAAAAATTCCAACGGCAGGTTTCTCAGGCTACACTGGACTATACATCAGGGAAAATTCCCAGAATTCCACTGGCAGGTTTCCCGGGCTACACTGGAATATATATCAGGGAAAATTCCAAAAATTCCATCGGCAGGTTTCCCGGGCTACACTGGACTATACATCAGGGAAAATTCCCAAAATTCCATCGGCAGGTTTCCCGGGCTACAGTGGACTATACATCAGGAAAAATTCCAAAAATTCCATCGGCAGGTTTCCGGAGCTACTCTGGACTATACATCAGGGAAAATGCCAAAAATTCCATCGGTAGGTTTCCCGGGCTCCACTGGACTATACATCAGGGAAAATTCCCAAAATTCCATCGGCAGGTTTCCCGGGCTACACTGGACTATACATCAGGGAAAATTCCCAAAATTCCATCAGGAGTTTTCCCGGGCTACACTGGACTATACATCAGGGAAAATTCCAAAAATTCCATCGGCAGGTTTCCCGGGCTACACTGGACTATACATCAGGGAAAATTCCCAAAATTCCATCAGGAGTTTTCCCGGGCTACACTGGACTATACATCAGGGAAAATTCCAAAAATTCCATCGGCAGGTTTCCCCGGCTACACTGGACTATACATCAGGGAAAATTCCAAAAATTCCATCGGCAGGTTTCCCGGGCTACACTGGACTATACATCAGGGAAAATTCCCAAAATTCCATCAGCAGGTTTCCCGGGCTACACTGGACTATACATCAGGGAAAATGCCAAAAATTCCATGGGTAGGTTTCCCGGGCTACGCTGGACTATACATCAGGGAAAATTCCAAAAATTCCATCGGCAGGTTTCCCGGGCTACAGTGGACTATACATCAGGGAAAATTCCCAAAATTCCATCGGCAGGTTTCCCGGGCTACACTGGACTATACATCAGGGAAAATTCCCAAAATTCCATCGGCAGGTTTCCCGGGCTACACTGGACTATACATCAGGGAAAATGCCAAAAATTCCATGGGTCGGTTTCCCGGGCTACGCTGGACTATACATCAGGGAAAATTCCAAAAATTCCATCGGCAGGTTTCCCGGGCTACACTGGACTATACATCAGGGAAAATTCCCAAAATTCCATCGGCAGGTTTCCCGGGCTACACTGGACTATACATGTGGGAAAATTCCAAAAATATCATCGGCAGGTTTCCGGAGCTACAATGGACTATACATCAGGGAAAATTCCCAAAATTCCATCGGCAGGTTTCCCCGGCTACACTGGACTATAAATCAGGGAAATTCCCAAAATTACATTGGCAGGTTTCCCCGGCCACACTGGACTATACATCAGGGAAAATTCCAAAAATTCCATCGGCAGGTTTCCCGAGCGACACTGGACTATACATCAGGGAAAATGCCAAAAATTCCATCGGTAGGTTTCCCGGGCTCCACTGGACTATACATCAGGGAAAATTCCCAAAATTCCATCGGCAGGTTTCCCGGGCTACACTGGACTATACATCAGGGAAAATTCCCAAAATTCCATCAGGAGTTTTCCCGGGCTACACTGGACTATACATCAGGGAAAATTCCAAAAATTCCATCGGCAGGTTTCCCGGGCTACACTGGACTATACATCAGGGAAAATTCCCAAAATTCCATCAGGAGTTTTCCCGGGCTACACTGGACTATACATCAGGGAAAATTCCAAAAATTCCATCGGCAGGTTTCCCCGGCTACACTGGACTATACATCAGGGAAAATTCCAAAAATTCCATCGGCAGGTTTCCCGGGCTACACTGGACTATACATCAGGGAAAATTCCCAAAATTCCATCAGCAGGTTTCCCGGGCTACACTGGACTATACATCAGGGAAAATGCCAAAAATTCCATGGGTAGGTTTCCCGGGCTACGCTGGACTATACATCAGGGAAAATTCCAAAAATTCCATCGGCAGGTTTCCCGGGCTACAGTGGACTATACATCAGGGAAAATTCCCAAAATTCCATCGGCAGGTTTCCCGGGCTACACTGGACTATACATCAGGGAAAATTCCCAAAATTCCATCGGCAGGTTTCCCGGGCTACACTGGACTATACATCAGGGAAAATGCCAAAAATTCCATGGGTCGGTTTCCCGGGCTACGCTGGACTATACATCAGGGAAAATTCCAAAAATTCCATCGGCAGGTTTCCCGGGCTACACTGGACTATACATCAGGGAAAATTCCCAAAATTCCATCGGCAGGTTTCCCGGGCTACACTGGACTATACATGTGGGAAAATTCCAAAAATATCATCGGCAGGTTTCCGGAGCTACAATGGACTATACATCAGGGAAAATTCCCAAAATTCCATCGGCAGGTTTCCCCGGCTACACTGGACTATAAATCAGGGAAATTCCCAAAATTACATTGGCAGGTTTCCCGGGCCACACTGGACTATACATCAGGGAAAATTCCAAAAATTCCATCGGCAGGTTTCCCGAGCGACACTGGACTATACATCAGGGAAAATTCCAAAAATTTAATCGGCAGGTTTCCCGGGCTACACTGGACTATACATCAGGGAAAATTCCAAAAATTCCATCGGCAGGTTTCCCGGGCTACACTGGACTATACATCAGGAAAAATTCCAAAAATTCCAACGGCAGGTTTCTTAGGCTACACTGGACTATACATCAGGGAAAATTCCCAAAATTCCATCGGCAGGTTTCCCGGGCTACACTGGAATATACATCAGGGAAAATTCCCAAAATTCCATCGGGAGTTTTCCAGGGCTACACTGGACTATACATCAGGGAAAATTCCCAAAATACCATCGGCAGGTTTCCCCGGCTACACTGGACTATACATCAGGGAAAATTCCCAAAATTCCATCGGCAGGTTTCCCGGGCTACACTGGACTATACATCAGGGAAAATTCCAAAAATTCCATCGGCAGGTTTCCCGGGCTACACTGGACTATACATCAGGGAAAATTCCAAAAATACCATCGGCAGCTTTCCCGAGCTACACTGGACTATACATCAGGGAAAATTCCCAAAATTCCATCAGGAGTTTTCCCGGGCTACACTGGACGATACATCAGGGAAAATTCCAAAAATCCCTTCGGCAGGTTTCCCGGGCTACAATGGACTATACATCAGGGAAAATTCCCAAAATTCCATCGGCAGGTTTCCCGGGCTACACTGGACTATACATCAGGGAAAATTCCCAAAATTCCATCGGCAGGTTTCCCGGGCTACACTGGACTATACATCAGGGAAAATTCCCAAAATTCCATCGGCAGGTTTCCCGGGCTACACTGGACTATACATCAGGGAAAATGCCAAAAATTCCATGGGTAGGTTTCCCGGGCTACGCTGGACTATACATCAGTGAAAATTCCAAAAATTCCATCGGCAGGTTTCCCGGGCTACAGTGGACTATACATCAGGGAAAATTCCCAAAATTCCATCGGCAGGTTTCCCGGGCTACACTGGACTATACATGTGGGAAAATTCCAAAAATATCATCGGCAGGTTTCCGGAGCTACAATGGACTATACATCAGGGAAAATTCCCAAAATTCCATCGGCAGGTTTCCCCGGCTACACTGGACTATAAATCAGAGAAATTCCAAAAATTCCATTGACAGGTTTCCCGGGCTACACTGGACTATACATCAGGGAAAATTCCAAAAATTCCATCGGCAGGTTTCCCGGGCTACACTGGACTATACATCAGGGAAAATTCCAAAAATTCCATCGGGAGGTTTCCCGGGCTACACTGGACTATACATCAGGGAAAATTCCAAAAATTCCAACGGCAGGTTTCTCAGGCTACACTGGACTATACATCAGGGAAAATTCCCAGAATTCCACTGGCAGGTTTCCCGGGCTACACTGGAATATACATCAGGGAAAATTCCAAAAATTCCATCGGCAGGTTTCCCGGGCTACACTGGACTATACATCAGGGAAAATTCCCAAAATTCCATCGGCAGGTTTCCCGGGCTACAGTGGACTATACATCAGGGAATATTCCAAAAATTCCATCGGCAGGTTTCCGGAGCTACTCTGGACTATACATCAGGGAAAATGCCAAAAATTCCATCGGTAGGTTTCCCGGGCTCCACTGGACTATACATCAGGGAAAATTCCCAAAATTCCATCGGCAGGTTTCCCGGGCTACACTGGACTATACATCAGGGAAAATTCCCAAAATTCCATCAGGAGTTTTCCCGGGCTACACTGGACTATACATCACGGAAAATTCCAAAAATTCCATCGGCAGGTTTCCCGGGCTACAATGGACTGGACATCAGGGAAAATTCCAAAAATTCCATCGGTAGGTTTCCCGGGCTACACTGGACTATACATCAGGGAAAATTCCAAAAATTCTATCGGCAGGTTTCCCGGGCTACACTGGACTATACATCAGGGAAAATTCCCAAAATTCCATCGGCAGGTTTCCCGGGCTACACTGGACTATACATCAGGGAAAATTCCAAAAATTCCATCGGCAGGTTTCCCGGGCTACACTGGACTATACATCAGGGAAAATTCCAAAAATACCATCGGCAGCTTTCCCGAGCTACACTGGACTATACATCAGGGAAAATTCCCAAAATTCCATCAGGAGTTTTCCCGGGCTACACTGGACGATACATCAGGGAAAATTCCAAAAATCCCTTCGGCAGGTTTCCCGGGCTACAATGGACTATACATCAGGGAAAATTCCCAAAATTCCATGGGTAGGTTTCCCGGGCTACGCTGGACTATACATCAGGGAAAATTCCAAAAATTCCATCGGCAGGTTTCCCCGGCTACACTGGACTATATATCAGGGAAAATTCCCAAAATTACATCGGCAGGTTTCCCGGGCTACACTGGACTATACATCAGGGAAAATTCCCAAAATTCCATCGATAGGTTTCCCGGGCTACACTGGACTATACATGTGGGAAAATTCCAAAAATATCATCGGCAGGTTTCCGGAGCTACAATGGACTATACATCAGGGAAAATTCCAAAAATTCCATCGGCAGGTTTCCCCGGCTACACTGGACTATATATCAGGGAAAATTCCCAAAATTACATCGGCAGGTTTCCCGGGCTACACTGGACTATACATCAGGGAAAATTCCAAAAATTCCATCGGCAGGTTTCCCGAGCTACACTGGACTATACATCAGGGAAAATTCCAAAAATTCCATCGGCAAGTTTCCCGGGCTACACTGGACTATACATCAGGGAAAATTCCCAAAATTCCATCGGCAGGTTTCCCGGGCTACACTGGACTATACATGTGGGAAAATTCCAAAAATATCATCGGCAGGTTTCCGGAGCTACAATGGACTATACATCAGGGAAAATTCCCAAAATTCCATCGGCAGGTCTCCCCGGCTACACTGGACTATAAATCAGGGAAATTCCCAAAATTACATCGGCAGGTTTCCCGGGCCACACTGGACTATACATCAGGGAAAATTCCAAAAATTCCATCGGCAGGTTTCCCGAGCTACACTGGACTATACATCAGGGAAAATTCCAAAAATTTAATCGGCAGGTTTCCCGGGCTACACTGGACTATACATCAGGGAAAATTCCAAAAATTCCATCGGCAGGTTTCCCGGGCTACACTGGACTATACATCAGGAAAAATTCCAAAAATTCCAACGGCAGGTTTCTTAGGCTACACTGTACTATACATCAGGGAAAATTCCCAAAATTCCATCGGCAGGTTTCCCGGGCTACACTGGAATATACATCAGGGAAAATTCCCAAAATTCCATCGGGAGTTTTCCAGGGCTACACTGGACTATACATCAGGGAAAATTCCCAAAATACCATCGGCAGGTTTCCCCGGCTACACTGGACTATACATCAGGGAAAATTCCAAAAATTCCATCGGCAGGTTTCCCGGGCTACACTGGACTATATATCAGGGAAAATTCCCAAAATTCCATCGGCAGGTTTCCCGGGTTACAGTGGACTATACATCAGGGAAAATTCCAAAAATATAATCGGCAGGTTTCCGGAGCTACAATGGACTATACATCAGGGAAAATTCCCAAAATTCCATCGGCAGGTTTCCCCGGCTACACTGGACTATATATCAGGGAAAATTCCCAAAATTACATCGGCAGGTTTCCCGGGCTACACTGGACTATACATCAGGGAAAATTCCCAAAATTCCATCGGCAGGTTTCCCGGGCTACAGTGGACTATACATCAGGGAAAATTCCAAAAATTCCATCGGCAGGTTTCCGGAGCTACTCTGGACTATACATCAGGGAAAATGCCAAAAATTCCATCGGTAGGTTTCCCGGGTTCCACTGGACTATACATCAGGGAAAATTCCCAAAATTCCATCGGCAGGTTTCCCGGGCTACACTGGACTATACATCAGGGAAAATTCCAAAAATTCCATCGGCAGGTTTCCCGAGCTACACTGGACTATACATCAGGGAAAATTCCAAAAATTCCATCGGCAGGTTTCCCGGGCTACACTGGACTATACATCAGGGAAAATTCCCAAAATTCCATCGGCAGGTTTCCCGGGCTACACTGGACTATACATGTGGGAAAATTCCAAAAATATCATCGGCAGGTTTCCGGAGCTACAATGGACTATACATCAGGGAAAATTCCCAAAATTCCATGGGCAGGTTTCCCCGGCTACACTGGACTATAAATCAGGGAAATTCCCAAAATTACATCGGCAGGTTTCCCGGGCCACACTGGACTATACATCAGGGAAAATTCCAAAAATTCCATCGGCAGGTTTCCCGAGCTACACTGGACTATACATCAGGGAAAATTCCAAAAATTTAATCGGCAGGTTTCCCGGGCTACACTGGACTATACATCAGGGAAAATTCCAAAAATTCCATCGGCAGGTTTCCCGGGCTACACTGGACTATACATCAGGAAAAATTCCAAAAATTCCAACGGCAGGTTTCTTAGGCTACACTGGACTATACATCAGGGAAAATTCCCAAAATTCCATCGGCAGGTTTCCCGGGCTACACTGGAATATACATCAGGGAAAATTCCCAAAATTCCATCGGGAGTTTTCCAGGGCTACACTGGACTATACATCAGGGAAAATTCCCAAAATACCATCGGCAGGTTTCCCCGGCTACACTGGACTATACATCAGGGAAAATTCCCAAAATTCCATTGGCAGGTTTCCCGGGCTACACTGGACTATACATCAGGGAAAATTCCAAAAATTCCATCGGCAGGTTTCCCGGGCTACACTGGACTATACATCAGGGAAAATTCCAAAAATACCATCGCCAGCTTTCCCGAGCTACACTGGACTATACATCAGGGAAAATTCCCAAAATTCCATCAGGAGTTTTCCCGGGCTACACTGGACGATACATCAGGGAAAATTCCAAAAATCCCTTCGGCAGGTTTCCCGGGCTACAATGGACTATACATCAGGGAAAATTCCCAAAATTCCATCGGCAGGTTTCCCGGGCTACACTGGACTATACATCAGGGAAAATTCCCAAAATTCCATCGGCAGGTTTCCCGGGCTACACTGGACTATACATCAGGGAAAATTCCCAAAATTCCATCGGCAGGTTTCCCGGGCTACACTGGACTATACATCAGGGAAAATGCCAAAAATTCCATGGGTAGGTTTCCCGGGCTACGCTGGACTATACATCAGTGAAAATTCCAAAAATTCCATTGGCAGGTTTCCCGGGCTACAGTGGACTATACATCAGGGAAAATTCCCAAAATTCCATCGGCAGGTTTCCCGGGCTACACTGGACTATACATGTGGGAAAATTCCAAAAATATCATCGGCAGGTTTCCGGAGCTACAATGGACTATACATCAGGGAAAATTCCCAAAATTCCATCGGCAGGTTTCCCGGGCTACACTGGACTATACATCAGGGAAAATTCCAAAAATTCCATCGGGAGGTTTCCCGAGCTACACTGGACTATACATCAGGGAAAATTCCAAAAATTCCATCGGCAGGTTTCCCGGGCTACACTGGACTATACATCAGGGAAAATTCCCAAAATTCCATCGGCAGGTTTCCCGGGCTACACTGGACTATACATGTGGGAAAATTCCAAAAATATCATCGGCAGGTTTCCGGAGCTACAATGGACTATACATCAGGGGAAATTCCCAAAATTCCATCGGCAGGTTTCCCCGGCTACACTGGACTATAAATCAGAGAAATTCCAAAAATTCCATTGACAGGTTTCCCGGGCTACACTGGACTATACATCAGGGAAAATTCCAAAAATTCCATCGGCAGGTTTCCCGGGCTACACTGGACTATACATCAGGGAAAATTCCAAAAATTCCATCGGGAGGTTTCCCGGGCTACACTGGACTATACATCAGGGAAAATTCCAAAAATTCCAACGGCAGGTTTCTCAGGCTACACTGGACTATACATCAGGGAAAATTCCCAGAATTCCACTGGCAGGTTTCCCGGGCTACACTGGAATATACATCAGGGAAAATTCCAAAAATTCCATCGGCAGGTTTCCCGGGCTACACTGGACTATACATCAGGGAAAATTCCCAAAATTCCATCGGCAGGTTTCCCGGGCTACAGTGGACTATACATCAGGGAAAATTCCAAAAATTCCATCGGCAGGTTTCCGGAGCTACTCTGGACTATACATCAGGGAAAATGCCAAAAATTCCATCGGTAGGTTTCCCGGGCTCCACTGGACTATACATCAGGGAAAATTCCCAAAATTCCATCGGCAGGTTTCCCGGGCTACACTGGACTATACATCAGGGAAAATTCCCAAAATTCTATCAGGAGTTTTCCCGGGCTACACTGGACTATACATCAGGGCAAATTTCCAAAAATTCCATCGGCAGGTTTCCCGGGCTACAATGGACTGGACATCAGGGAAAATTCCAAAAATTCCATGGGTAGGTTTCCCGGGCTACGCTGGACTATACATCAGGGAAAATTCCAAAAATTCCATCGGCAGGTTTCCCGGGCTACAGTGGACTATACATCAGGGAAAAATCCCAAAATTCCATCGGCAGGTTTCCCGGGCTACACTGGACTATACATCAGGGAAAATTCCCAAAATTCCATCGGCAGGTTTCCCGGGCTACACTGGACTATACATCAGGGAAAATGCCAAAAATTCCATGGGTCGGTTTCCCGGGCTACGCTGGACTATACATCAGGGAAAATTCCAAAAATTCCATCGGCAGGTTTCCCGGGCTACACTGGACTATACATCAGGGAAAATTCCCAAAATTCCATCGGCAGGTTTCCCGGGCTACACTGGACTATACATGTGGGAAAATTCCAAAAATATCATCGGCAGGTTTCCGGAGCTACAATGGACTATACATCAGGGAAAATTCCCAAAATTCCATCGGCAGGTTTCCCCGGCTACACTGGACTATAAATCAGGGAAATTCCCAAAATTACATTGGCAGGTTTCCCGGGCCACACTGGACTATACATCAGGGAAAATTCCAAAAATTCCATCGGCAGGTTTCCCGAGCGACACTGGACTATACATCAGGGAAAATTCCAAAAATTTAATCGGCAGGTTTCCCGGGCTACACTGGACTATACATCAGGGAAAATTCCAAAAATTCCATCGGCAGGTTTCCCGGGCTACACTGGACTATACATCAGGAAAAATTCCAAAAATTCCAACGGCAGGTTTCTTAGGCTACACTGGACTATACATCAGGGAAAATTCCCAAAATTCCATCGGCAGGTTTCCCGGGCTACACTGGAATATACATCAGGGAAAATTCCCAAAATTCCATCGGGAGTTTTCCAGGGCTACACTGGACTATACATCAGGGAAAATTCCCAAAATACCATCGGCAGGTTTCCCCGGCTACACTGGACTATACATCAGGGAAAATTCCCAAAATTCCATCGGCAGGTTTCCCGGGCTACACTGGACTATACATCAGGGAAAATTCCAAAAATTCCATCGGCAGGTTTCCCGGGCTACACTGGACTATACATCAGGGAAAATTCCAAAAATACCATCGGCAGCTTTCCCGAGCTACACTGGACTATACATCAGGGAAAATTCCCAAAATTCCATCAGGAGTTTTCCCGGGCTACACTGGACGATACATCAGGGAAAATTCCAAAAATCCCTTCGGCAGGTTTCCCGGGCTACAATGGACTATACATCAGGGAAAATTCCCAAAATTCCATCGGCAGGTTTCCCGGGCTACACTGGACTATACATCAGGGAAAATTCCCAAAATTCCATCGGCAGGTTTCCCGGGCTACACTGGACTATACATCAGGGAAAATTCCCAAAATTCCATCGGCAGGTTTCCCGGGCTACACTGGACTATACATCAGGGAAAATGCCAAAAATTCCATGGGTAGGTTTCCCGGGCTACGCTGGACTATACATCAGTGAAAATTCCAAAAATTCCATCGGCAGGTTTCCCGGGCTACAGTGGACTATACATCAGGGAAAATTCCCAAAATTCCATCGGCAGGTTTCCCGGGCTACACTGGACTATACATGTGGGAAAATTCCAAAAATATCATCGGCAGGTTTCCGGAGCTACAATGGACTATACATCAGGGAAAATTCCCAAAATTCCATCGGCAGGTTTCCCCGGCTACACTGGACTATAAATCAGAGAAATTCCAAAAATTCCATTGACAGGTTTCCCGGGCTACACTGGACTATACATCAGGGAAAATTCCAAAAATTCCATCGGCAGGTTTCCCGGGCTACAGTGGACTATACATCAGGGAAAATTCCAAAAATTCCATCGGCAGGTTTCCGGAGCTACTCTGGACTATACATCAGGGAAAATGCCAAAAATTCCATCGGTAGGTTTCCCGGGCTCCACTGGACTATACATCAGGGAAAATTCCCAAAATTCCATCGGCAGGTTTCCCGGGCTACACTGGACTATACATCAGGGAAAATTCCCAAAATTCCATCAGGAGTTTTCCCGGGCTACACTGGACTATACATCAGGGAAAATTCCAAAAATTCCATCGGCAGGTTTCCCGGGCTACAATGGACTGGACATCAGGGAAAATTCCAAAAATTCCATCGGTAGGTTTCCCGGGCTACACTGGACTATACATCAGGGAAAATTCCAAAAATTCTATCGGCAGGTTTCCCGGGCTACACTGGACTATACATCAGGGAAAATTCCCAAAATTCCATCGGCAGGTTTCCCGGGCTACACTGGACTATACATCAGGGAAAATTCCAAAAATTCCATCGGCAGGTTTCCCGGGCTACACTGGACTATACATCAGGGAAAATTCCAAAAATACCATCGGCAGCTTTCCCGAGCTACACTGGACTATACATCAGGGAAAATTCCCAAAATTCCATCAGGAGTTTTCCCGGGCTACACTGGACGATACATCAGGGAAAATTCCAAAAATCCCTTCGGCAGGTTTCCCGGGCTACAATGGACTATACATCAGGGAAAATTCCCAAAATTCCATGGGTAGGTTTCCCGGGCTACGCTGGACTATACATCAGGGAAAATTCCAAAAATTCCATCGGCAGGTTTCCCGGGCTACAGTGGACTATACATCAGGGAAAATTCCCAAAATTCCATCGGTAGGTTTCCCGGGCTACACTGGACTATACATGTGGGAAAATTCCAAAAATATCATCGGCAGGTTTCCGGAGCTACAATGGACTATACATCAGGGAAAATTCCAAAAATTCCATCGGCAGGTTTCCCCGGCTACACTGGACTATATATCAGGGAAAATTCCCAAAATTACATCGGCAGGTTTCCCGGGCTACACTGGACTATACATCAGGGAAAATTCCAAAAATTCCATCGGCAGGTTTCCCGAGCTACACTGGACTATACATCAGGGAAAATTCCAAAAATTCCATCGGCAAGTTTCCCGGGCTACACTGGACTATACATCAGGGAAAATTCCCAAAATTCCATCGGCAGGTTTCCCGGGCTACACTGGACTATACATGTGGGAAAATTCCAAAAATATCATCGGCAGGTTTCCGGAGCTACAATGGACTATACATCAGGGAAAATTCCCAAAATTCCATCGGCAGGTCTCCCCGGCTACAGTGGACTATACATCAGGGAAAATTCCAAAAATTCCATCGGCAGGTTTCCGGAGCTACTCTGGACTATACATCAGGGAAAATGCCAAAAATTCCATCGGTAGGTTTCCCGGGCTCCACTGGACTATACATCAGGGAAAATTCCCAAAATTCCATCGGCAGGTTTCCCGGGCTACACTGGACTATACATCAGGGAAAATTCCCAAAATTCCATCGGCAGGTTTCCCGGGCTACACTGGACTATACATCAGGGAAAATTCCAAAAATTCCATCGGCAGGTTTCCCGGGCTACACTGGACTATACATCAGGGAAAATTCCAAAAATACCATCGGCAGCTTTCCCGAGCTACACTGGACTATACATCAGGGAAAATTCCCAAAATTCCATCAGGAGTTTTCCCGGGCTACACTGGACGATACATCAGGGAAAATTCCAAAAATCCCTTCGGCAGGTTTCCCGGGCTACAATGGACTATACATCAGGGAAAATTCCCAAAATTCCATGGGTAGGTTTCCCGGGCTACGCTGGACTATACATCAGGGAAAATTCCAAAAATTCCATCGGCAGGTTTCCCGGGCTACAGTGGACTATACATCAGGGAAAATTCCCAAAATTCCATCGGTAGGTTTCCCGGGCTACACTGGACTATACATGTGGGAAAATTCAAAAATATCATCGGCAGGTTTCCGGAGCTACAATGGACTATACATCAGGGAAAATTCCAAAAATTCCATCGGCAGGTTTCCCCGGCTACACTGGACTATATATCAGGGAAAATTCCCAAAATTACATCGGCAGGTTTCCCGGGCTACACTGGACTATACATCAGGGAAAATTCCAAAAATTCCATCGGCAGGTTTCCCGAGCTACACTGGACTATACATCAGGGAAAATTCAAAAAATTCCATCGGCAAGTTTCCCGGGCTACACTGGACTATACATCAGGGAAAATTCCCAAAATTCCATCGGCAGGTTTCCCGGGCTACACTGGACTATACATGTGGGAAAATTCCAAAAATATCATCGGCAGGTTTCCGGAGCTACAATGGACTATACATCAGGGAAAATTCCCAAAATTCCATCGGCAGGTTTCCCGGGCTACAGTGGACTATACATCAGGGAAAATTCCAAAAATTCCATCGGCAGGTTTCCGGAGCTACTCTGGACTATACATCAGGGAAAATGCCAAAAATTCCATCGGTAGGTTTCCCGGGCTCCACTGGACTATACATCAGGGAAAATTCCCAAAATTCCATCGGCAGGTTTCCCGGGCTACACTGGACTATACATCAGGGAAAATTCCCAAAATTCCATCAGGAGTTTTCCCGGGCTACACTGGACTATACATCAGGGAAAATTCCAAAAATTCCATCGGCAGGTTTCCCGGGCTACAATGGACTGGACATCAGGGAAAATTCCAAAAATTCCATCGGTAGGTTTCCTGGGCTACACTGGACTATACATCAGGGAAAATTCCAAAAATTCTATCGGCAGGTTTCCCGGGCTACACTGGACTATACATCAGGGAAAATTCCCAAAATTCCATCGGCAGGTTTCCCGGGCTACACTGGACTATACATCAGGGAAAATTCCAAAAATTCCATCGGCAGGTTTCCCGGCTACACTGGACTATACATAAGGGAAAATTCCAAAAATACCATCGGCAGCTTTCCCGAGCTACACTGGACTATACATCAGGGAAAATTCCCAAAATTCCATCAGGAGTTTTCCCGGGCTACACTGGACGATACATCAGGGAAAATTCCAAAAATCCCTTCGGCAGGTTTCCCGGGCTACAATGGACTATACATCAGGGAAAATTCCCAAAATTCCATGGGTAGGTTTCCCGGGCTACGCTGGACTATACATCAGGGAAAATTCCAAAAATTCCATCGGCAGGTTTCCCGGGCTACAGTGGACTATACATCAGGGAAAATTCCCAAAATTCCATCGGTAGGTTTCCCGGGCTACACTGGACTATACATGTGGGAAAATTCCAAAAATATCATCGGCAGGTTTCCGGAGCTACAATGGACTATACATCAGGGAAAATTCCAAAAATTCCATCGGCAGGTTTCCCCGGCTACACTGGACTATATATCAGGGAAAATTCCCAAAATTACATCGGCAGGTTTCCCGGGCTACACTGGACTATACATCAGGGAAAATTCCAAAAATTCCATCGGCAGGTTTCCCGAGCTACACTGGACTATACATCAGGGAAAATTCCAAAAATTCCATCGGCAAGTTTCCCGGGCTACACTGGACTATACATCAGGGAAAATTCCCAAAATTCCATCGGCAGGTTTCCCGGGCTACACTGGACTATACATGTGGGAAAATTCCAAAAATATCATCGGCAGGTTTCCGGAGCTACAATGGACTATACATCAGGGAAAATTCCCAAAATTCCATCGGCAGGTCTCCCCGGCTACACTGGACTATAAATCAGGGAAATTCCCAAAATTACATCGGCAGGTTTCCCGGGCCACACTGGACTATACATCAGGGAAAATTCCAAAAATTCCATCGGCAGGTTTCCCGAGCTACACTGGACTATACATCAGGGAAAATTCCAAAAATTTAATCGGCAGGTTTCCCGGGCTACACTGGACTATACATCAGGGAAAATTCCAAAAATTCCATCGGCAGGTTTCCCGGGCTACACTGGACTATACATCAGGAAAAATTCCAAAAATTCCAACGGCAGGTTTCTTAGGCTACACTGTACTATACATCAGGGAAAATTCCCAAAATTCCATCGGCAGGTTTCCCGGGCTACACTGGAATATACATCAGGGAAAATTCCCAAAATTCCATCGGGAGTTTTCCAGGGCTACACTGGACTATACATCAGGGAAAATTCCCAAAATACCATCGGCAGGTTTCCCCGGCTACACTGGACTATACATCAGGGAAAATTCCAAAAATTCCATCGGCAGGTTTCCCGGGCTACACTGGACTATATATCAGGGAAAATTCCCAAAATTCCATCGGCAGGTTTCCCGGGTTACAGTGGACTATACATCAGGGAAAATTCCAAAAATATAATCGGCAGGTTTCCGGAGCTACAATGGACTATACATCAGGGAAAATTCCCAAAATTCCATCGGCAGGTTTCCCCGGCTACACTGGACTATATATCAGGGAAAATTCCCAAAATTACATCGGCAGGTTTCCCGGGCTACACTGGACTATACATCAGGGAAAATTCCCAAAATTCCATCGGCAGGTTTCCCGGGCTACAGTGGACTATACATCAGGGAAAATTCCAAAAATTCCATCGGCAGGTTTCCGGAGCTACTCTGGACTATACATCAGGGAAAATGCCAAAAATTCCATCGGTAGGTTTCCCGGGTTCCACTGGACTATACATCAGGGAAAATTCCCAAAATTCCATCGGCAGGTTTCCCGGGCTACACTGGACTATACATCAGGGAAAATTCCAAAAATTCCATCGGCAGGTTTCCCGAGCTACACTGGACTATACATCAGGGAAAATTCCAAAAATTCCATCGGCAGGTTTCCCGGGCTACACTGGACTATACATCAGGGAAAATTCCCAAAATTCCATCGGCAGGTTTCCCGGGCTACACTGGACTATACATGTGGGAAAATTCCAAAAATATCATCGGCAGGTTTCCGGAGCTACAATGGACTATACATCAGGGAAAATTCCCAAAATTCCATGGGCAGGTTTCCCCGGCTACACTGGACTATAAATCAGGGAAATTCCCAAAATTACATCAGCAGGTTTCCCGGGCCACACTGGACTATACATCAGGGAAAATTCCAAAAATTCCATCGGCAGGTTTCCCGAGCTACACTGGACTATACATCAGGGAAAATTCCAAAAATTTAATCGGCAGGTTTCCCGGGCTACACTGGACTATACATCAGGGAAAATTCCAAAAATTCCATCGGCAGGTTTCCCGGGCTACACTGGACTATACATCAGGAAAAATTCCAAAAATTCCAACGGCAGGTTTCTTAGGCTACACTGGACTATACATCAGGGAAAATTCCCAAAATTCCATCGGCAGGTTTCCCGGGCTACACTGGAATATACATCAGGGAAAATTCCCAAAATTCCATCGGGAGTTTTCCAGGGCTACACTGGACTATACATCAGGGAAAATTCCCAAAATTCCATCGGCAGGTTTCCCGAGCTACACTGGACTATACATCAGGGAAAATTCCAAAAATTCCATCGGCAAGTTTCCCGGGCTACACTGGACTATACATCAGGGAAAATTCCCAAAATTCCATCGGCAGGTTTCCCGGGCTACACTGGACTATACATGTGGGAAAATTCCAAAAATATCATCGGCAGGTTTCCGGAGCTACAATGGACTATACATCAGGGAAAATTCCCAAAATTCCATCGGCAGGTCTCCCCGGCTACACTGGACTATAAATCAGGGAAATTCCCAAAATTACATCGGCAGGTTTCCCGGGCCACACTGGACTATACATCAGGGAAAATTCCAAAAATTCCATCGGCAGGTTTCCCGAGCTACACTGGACTATACATCAGGGAAAATTCCAAAAATTTAATCGGCAGGTTTCCCGGGCTACACTGGACTATACATCAGGGAAAATTCCAAAAATTCCATCGGCAGGTTTCCCGGGCTACACTGGACTATACATCAGGAAAAATTCCAAAAATTCCAACGGCAGGTTTCTTAGGCTACACTGTACTATACATCAGGGAAAATTCCCAAAATTCCATCGGCAGGTTTCCCGGGCTACACTGGAATATACATCAGGGAAAATTCCCAAAATTCCATCGGGAGTTTTCCAGGGCTACACTGGACTATACATCAGGGAAAATTCCCAAAATACCATCGGCAGGTTTCCCCGGCTACACTGGACTATACATCAGGGAAAATTCCAAAAATTCCATCGGCAGGTTTCCCGGGCTACACTGGACTATATATCAGGGAAAATTCCCAAAATTCCATCGGCAGGTTTCCCGGGTTACAGTGGACTATACATCAGGGAAAATTCCAAAAATATAATCGGCAGGTTTCCGGAGCTACAATGGACTATACATCAGGGAAAATTCCCAAAATTCCATCGGCAGGTTTCCCCGGCTACACTGGACTATATATCAGGGAAAATTCCCAAAATTACATCGGCAGGTTTCCCGGGCTACACTGGACTATACATCAGGGAAAATTCCCAAAATTCCATCGGCAGGTTTCCCGGGCTACAGTGGACTATACATCAGGGAAAATTCCAAAAATTCCATCGGCAGGTTTCCGGAGCTACTCTGGACTATACATCAGGGAAAATGCCAAAAATTCCATCGGTAGGTTTCCCGGGTTCCACTGGACTATACATCAGGGAAAATTCCCAAAATTCCATCGGCAGGTTTCCCGGGCTACACTGGACTATACATCAGGGAAAATTCCAAAAATTCCATCGGCAGGTTTCCCGAGCTACACTGGACTATACATCAGGGAAAATTCCAAAAATTCCATCGGCAGGTTTCCCGGGCTACACTGGACTATACATCAGGGAAAATTCCCAAAATTCCATCGGCAGGTTTCCCGGGCTACACTGGACTATACATGTGGGAAAATTCCAAAAATATCATCGGCAGGTTTCCGGAGCTACAATGGACTATACATCAGGGAAAATTCCCAAAATTCCATGGGCAGGTTTCCCCGGCTACACTGGACTATAAATCAGGGAAATTCCCAAAATTACATCAGCAGGTTTCCCGGGCCACACTGGACTATACATCAGGGAAAATTCCAAAAATTCCATCGGCAGGTTTCCCGAGCTACACTGGACTATACATCAGGGAAAATTCCAAAAATTTAATCGGCAGGTTTCCCGGGCTACACTGGACTATACATCAGGGAAAATTCCAAAAATTCCATCGGCAGGTTTCCCGGGCTACACTGGACTATACATCAGGAAAAATTCCAAAAATTCCAACGGCAGGTTTCTTAGGCTACACTGGACTATACATCAGGGAAAATTCCCAAAATTCCATCGGCAGGTTTCCCGGGCTACACTGGAATATACATCAGGGAAAATTCCCAAAATTCCATCGGGAGTTTTCCAGGGCTACACTGGACTATACATCAGGGAAAATTCCCAAAATACCATCGGCAGGTTTCCCCGGCTACACTGGACTATACATCAGGGAAAATTCCCAAAATTCCATCGGCAGGTTTCCCGGGCTACACTGGACTATACATCAGGGAAAATTCCAAAAATTCCATCGGCAGGTTTCCCGGGCTACACTGGACTATACATCAGGGAAAATTCCAAAAATACCATCGCCAGCTTTCCCGAGCTACACTGGACTATACATCAGGGAAAATTCCCAAAATTCCATCAGGAGTTTTCCCGGGCTACACTGGACGATACATCAGGGAAAATTCCAAAAATCCCTTCGGCAGGTTTCCCGGGCTACAATGGACTATACATCAGGGAAAATTCCCAAAATTCCATCGGCAGGTTTCCCGGGCTACACTGGACTATACATCAGGGAAAATTCCCAAAATTCCATCGGCAGGTTTCCCGGGCTACACTGGACTATACATCAGGGAAAATTCCCAAAATTCCATCGGCAGGTTTCCCGGGCTACACTGGACTATACATCAGGGAAAATGCCAAAAATTCCATGGGTAGGTTTCCCGGGCTACGCTGGACTATACATCAGTGAAAATTCCAAAAATTCCATTGGCAGGTTTCCCGGGCTACAGTGGACTATACATCAGGGAAAATTCCCAAAATTCCATCGGCAGGTTTCCCGGGCTACACTGGACTATACATGTGGGAAAATTCCAAAAATATCATCGGCAGGTTTCCGGAGCTACAATGGACTATACATCAGGGAAAATTCCCAAAATTCCATCGGCAGGTTTCCCGGGCTACACTGGACTATACATCAGGGAAAATTCCAAAAATTCCATCGGGAGGTTTCCCGAGCTACACTGGACTATACATCAGGGAAAATTCCAAAAATTCCATCGGCAGGTTTCCCGGGCTACACTGGACTATACATCAGGGAAAATTCCCAAAATTCCATCGGCAGGTTTCCCGGGCTACACTGGACTATACATGTGGGAAAATTCCAAAAATATCATCGGCAGGTTTCCGGAGCTACAATGGACTATACATCAGGGAAAATTCCCAAAATTCCATCGGCAGGTTTCCCCGGCTACACTGGACTATAAATCAGAGAAATTCCAAAAATTCCATTGACAGGTTTCCCGGGCTACACTGGACTATACATCAGGGAAAATTCCCAAAATTCCATCAGGAG
Organism: Urosaurus nigricauda; assembly: GCA_034509955.1. NCBI lineage: Eukaryota > Metazoa > Chordata > Lepidosauria > Squamata > Phrynosomatidae > Urosaurus > Urosaurus nigricauda. The sequence continues at coordinate 15,908,051 of JAOEGL010000014.1, read as the reverse complement.
TTTTCCCGGGCTACACTGGACTATACATCAGGGCAAATTTCCAAAAATTCCATCGGCAGGTTTCCCGGGCTACAATGGACTGGACATCAGGGAAAATTCCAAAAATTCCATCGGTAGGTTTCCCGGGCTACACTGGACTATACATCAGGGAAAATTCCAAAAATTCTATCGGCAGGTTTCCCGGGCTACACTGGACTATACATCAGGGAAAATTCCCAAAATTCCATCGGCAGGTTTCCCGGGCTACACTGGACTATACATCAGGGAAAATTCCAAAAATTCCATCGGCAGGTTTCCCGGGCTACACTGGACTATACATCAGGGAAAATTCCAAAAATACCATCGGCAGCTTTCCCGAGCTACACTGGACTATACATCAGGGAAAATTGCCAAAATTCCATCAGGAGTTTTCCCGGGCTACACTGGACGATACATCAGGGAAAATTCCAAAAATCCCTTCGGCAGGTTTCCCGGGCTACAATGGACTATACATCAGGGAAAATTCCCAAAATTCCATGGGTAGGTTTCCCGGGCTACGCTGGACTATACATCAGGGAAAATTCCAAAAATTCCATCGGCAGGTTTCCCGGGCTACAGTGGACTATACATCAGGGAAAATTCCCAAAATTCCATCGGTAGGTTTCCCGGGCTACACTGGACTATACATGTGGGAAAATTCCAAAAATATCATCGGCAGGTTTCCGGAGCTACAATGGACTATACATCAGGGAAAATTCCAAAAATTCCATCGGCAGGTTTCCCCGGCTACACTGGACTATATATCAGGGAAAATTCCCAAAATTACATCGGCAGGTTTCCCGGGCTACACTGGACTATACATCAGGGAAAATTCCAAAAATTCCATCGGCAGGTTTCCCGAGCTACACTGGACTATACATCAGGGAAAATTCCAAAAATTCCATCGGCAAGTTTCCCGGGCTACACTGGACTATACATCAGGGAAAATTCCCAAAATTCCATCGACAGGTTTCCCGGGCTACACTGGACTATACATGTGGGAAAATTCCAAAAATATCATCGGCAGGTTTCCGGAGCTACAATGGACTATACATCAGGGAAAATTCCCAAAATTCCATCGGCAGGTTTCCCCGGCTACACTGGACTATAAATCAGGGAAATTCCCAAAATTACATCGGCAGGTTTCCCGGGCCACACTGGACTATACATCAGGGAAAATTACAAAAATTCCATCGGCAGGTTTCCCGAGCTACACTGGACTATACATCAGGGAAAATTCCAAAAATTTAATCGGCAGGTTTCCCGGGCTACACTGGACTATACATCAGGGAAAATTCCAAAAATTCCATCGGCAGGTTTCCCGGGCTACACTGGACTATACATCAGGGAAAATTCCAAAAATTCCATCGGCAGGTTTCCCGGGCTACACTGGACTATACATCAGGAAAAATTCCAAAAATTCCAACGGCAGGTTTCTTAGGCTACACTGTACTATACATCAGGGAAAATTCCCAAAATTCCATCGGCAGGTTTCCCGGGCTACACTGGAATATACATCAGGGAAAATTCCCAAAATTCCATCGGGAGTTTTCCAGGGCTACACTGGACTATACATCAGGGAAAATTCCCAAAATACCATCGGCAGGTTTCCCCGGCTACACTGGACTATACATCAGGGAAAATTCCAAAAATTCCATCGGCAGGTTTCCCGGGCTACACTGGACTATATATCAGGGAAAATTCCCAAAATTCCATCGGCAGGTTTCCCGGTTTACAGTGGACTATACATCAGGGAAAATTCCAAAAATATAATCGGCAGGTTTCCGGAGCTACTCTGGACTATACATCAGGGAAAATGCCAAAAATTCCATCGGTAGGTTTCCCGGGTTCCACTGGACTATACATCAGGGAAAATTCCCAAAATTCCATCGGCAGGTTTCCCGGGCTACACTGGACTATACGTCAGGGAAAATTTCCAAAATTCCATCAGGAGTTTTCCCGGGCTACACTGGACTATACATCAGGGAAAATTCCAAAAATTCCATCGGCAGGTTTCCCGGGCTACAATGGACTAGACATCAGGGAAAATTCCAAAAATTCCATCGGCAGGTTTCCCGGGCTACAATGGACTGGACATCAGGGAAAATTCCAAAAATTCCATCGGCAGGTTTCCCGGGCTACAATGGACTAGACATCAGGGAAAATTCCCAAAATTCCATCGGTAGGTTTCCCGGGCTACACTGGACTATACATCAGGGAAAATTCCCAAAATTCCATCGGCAGGTTTCCCGGGCTACACTGGACTATACATCAGGGAAAATTCCAAAAATTCCATCGGCAGGTTTCCCGGGCTACACTGGACTATACATCAGGGAAAATTCCAAAAATACCATCGGCAGCTTTCCCGAGCTACACTGGACTATACATCAGGGAAAATTCCCAAAATTCCATCAGGAGTTTTCCCGGGCTACACTGGACGATACATCAGGGAAAATTCCAAAAATCCCTTCGGCAGGTTTCCCGGGCTACAATGGACTATACATCAGGGAAAATTCCCAAAATTCCATCGGCAGGTTTCCCGGGCTACACTGGACTATACATCAGGGAAAATTCCCAAAATTCCATCGGCAGGTTTCCCGGGCTACACTGGACTATACATCAGGGAAAATTCCCAAAATTCCATCAGCAGGTTTCCCGGGCTACACTGGACTATACATCAGGGAAAATGCCAAAAATTCCATGGGTAGGTTTCCCGGGCTACGCTGGACTATACATCAGGGAAAATTCCAAAAATTCCATCGGCAGGTTTCCCGGGCTACAGTGGACTATACATCAGGGAAAATTCCCAAAATTCCATCGGCAGGTTTCCCGGGCTACACTGGACTATACATGTGGGAAAATTCCAAAAATATCATCGGCAGGTTTCCGGAGCTACAATGGACTATACATCAGGGAAAATTCCCAAAATTCCATCGGCAGGTTTCCCCGGCTACACTGGACTATACATCAGGGAAAATTCCCAAAATTACATCGGCAGGTTTCCCGGGCTACACTGGACTATACATCAGGGAAAATTCCCAAAATTCCATCGGCAGGTTTCCCGGGCTACAGTGGACTATACATCAGGGAAAATTCCAAAAATTCCATCGGCAGGTTTCCGGAGCTACTCTGGACTATACATCAGGGAAAATGCCAAAAATTCCATCGGTAGGTTTCCCGGGTTCCACTGGACTATACATCAGGGAAAATTCCCAAAATTCCATCGGCAGGTTTCCCGGGCTACACTGGACTATACGTCAGGGAAAATTCCCAAAATTCCATCAGGAGTTTTCCCGGGCTACACTGGACTATGCATCAGGGAAAATTCCAAAAATTCCATCGGCAGGTTTCCCGGGCTACACTGGACTATACATCAGGGAAAATTCCCAAAATTCCATCGGCAGGTTTCCCGGGCTACACTGGACTATACATCAGGGAAAATTCCCAAAATTCCATCAGCAGGTTTCCCGGGCTACACTGGACTATACATCAGGGAAAATGCCAAAAATTCCATGGGTAGGTTTCCCGGGCTACGCTGGACTATACATCAGGGAAAATTCCAAAAATTCCATCGGCAGGTTTCCCGGGCTACAGTGGACTATACATCAGGGAAAATTCCCAAAATTCCATCGGCAGGTTTCCCGGGCTACACTGGACTATACATGTGGGAAAATTCCAAAAATATCATCGGCAGGTTTCCGGAGCTACAATGGACTATACATCAGGGAAAATTCCCAAAATTCCATCGGCAGGTTTCCCCGGCTACACTGGACTATACATCAGGGAAAATTCCCAAAATCCCATCGGCAGGTTTCCCGGGCTACACTGGACTATACATCAGGGAAAATTCCAAAAATACCATCGGCAGCTTTCCCGAGCTACACTGGACTATACATCAGGGAAAATTCCCAAAATTCCATCAGGAGTTTTCCCGGGCTACACTGGAATATACATCAGGGAAAATTCCCAAAATTCCATCGGGAGTTTTCCAGGGCTACACTGGACTATACATCAGGGAAAATTCATAAAATACCATCGGCAGGTTTCCCCGGCTACACTGGACTATACATCAGGGAAAATTCCAAAAATTCCATCGGCAGGTTTCCCGGGCTACACTGGACTATATATCAGGGAAAATTCCCAAAATTCCATCGGCAGGTTTCCCGGGTTACAGTGGACTATACATCAGGGAAAATTCCAAAAATATAATCGGCAGGTTTCCGGAGCTACAATGGACTATACATCAGGGAAAATTCCCAAAATTCCATCGGCAGGTTTCCCCGGCTACACTGGACTATATATCAGGGAAAATTCCCAAAATTACATCGGCAGGTTTCCCGGGCTACACTGGACTATACATCAGGGAAAATTCCCAAAATTCCATCGGCAGGTTTCCCGGGCTACAGTGGACTATACATCAGGGAAAATTCCAAAAATTCCATCGGCAGGTTTCCGGAGCTACTCTGGACTATACATCAGGGAAAATGCCAAAAATTCCATCGGTAGGTTTCCCGGGTTCCACTGGACTATACATCAGGGAAAATTCCCAAAATTCCATCGGCAGGTTTCCCGGGCTACACTGGACTATACGACAGGGAAAATTCCCAAAATTCCATCAGGAGTTTTCCCGGGCTACACTGGACTATACATCAGGGAAAATTCCAAAAATTCCATCGGGAGGTTTCCCGGGCTACAATGGACTAGACATCAGGGAAAATTCCAAAAATTCCATCGGCAGGTTTCCCGGGCTACAATGGACTATACATCAGGGAAAATTCCCAAAATTCCATCGGCAGGTTTCCCGGGCTACACTGGACTATACATCAGGGAAAATTCCAAAAATTCCATCGGTAGGTTTCCCGGGCTACACTGGACTATACATCAGGGAAAATTCCAAAAATTCCATCGGCAGGTTTCCCGGGCTACACTGGACTATACATCAGGGAAAATACCAAAACTATCATCGGCAGGATTCCGGAGCTACACTGGACTATACATCAGGGAAAATTCCAAAAATTCCATCGGCAGGTTTCCCGGGCTACACTGGAAATTCCCAAAATTCCATCGGCAGGTTTCCCGGGCTACACTGGACTATACATCAGGGAAAATTCCAAAAATTCCATCGGCAGGTTTCCCGGGCTACACTGGACTATACATCAGGGAAAAATAAAAAAATACAATTCGCAGGTTTCCCAGGCTACACTGGACTATACATCAGGGAAAAATAAAAAAATACAATTCCCAGGTTCCCCAGGCTGCACTGGGGTATACATCAGGGAAAAATAAAAAAATACAGTTCGCAGGTTATACAGGCTACACTGGACTATACATCAGGGAAAAATAAAAAAATACAATTCCCAGGTTTCCCAGTCTACACTGGACTATACATCAGGGAAAAATAAAAAAATACAATTCCCTGGTTCCCCAGGGAACACGGGACTATACATCAGGGAAAAATAAAAAAATACAATTAGCAGGTTTCCCAGGCTACACTGGACTATACATCAGGGAAAAATTAAAAAACACAATTCCAGGTTTCCCAGGCTACACTGGACTATACATCAGGGAAAAATCAAAAAATACAATTCGCAGGTTTCCTAGGCTACACTGGACTATACATCAGGGAAAAATAAAAAAATACAATTCGCAGGTTCCCCAGGGTGCACTGGACTATACATCAGGAAAAAATCAAAAAATACAATTCCCAGGTTCCCCAGGCTGCACTGGATTATACATAAGGGAAAAATCAAAAAATACAATTCGCAGGTTTCACAGGCTACACTGGACTATACATCAGGGAAAAATAAAAAAATACAGTTCGCAGGTTATACAGGCTACAATGGACTATACATCAGGGAAAAATAAAAAAATACAATTCACAGGCTTCCCAGGCTACACTGGACTATACATCAGAGAAAAATAAAAAAATACAATTCGCAGGTTTCCCAGGCTACACTGGACTATACATAAGGGAAAAATCAAAAAATACAATTCGCAGGTTATACAGGCTACACTGGACTATACATCAGGGAAAAATAAATAATACAATTCGCAGGTTTCCCAGGCTACACTGTACTATACATCAGGGGAAAATGAAAAAATACAATTCGCAAGTTTCCAAGGCTACACTGGACTATACGTCGGGGAAAATTAAAAAATTACAAGGTTCTCAGGCGATACTGGACTATACATCAGGGAATATTTTAAAAAAATATAATTAACAAGTTTCCCAGGCTACACTGGACTATATATCAGGAAACATTCAAAAAATACAATTAGCAAGTTTCCTAGGCTACACTGGACTATACATCAGGGAAAATTCAAAAATTACTATTCCCAAGGTTGCCAGGCTACACTGGACTATACATCAGGGAAAATTCAAAAATTACAATTCACAAGGTTCCCAGGCGACACTGGACTATACATCAGGGAAAATTCAAAAAAATACAAGTAGCAAGTTTCTCAGGCTACACTGGAGTATACATCAGAGAAAATTCAAAAAATACAATTTGCAAGGTTCCCTGGCTACACTGGACTGTACATCAGGGAAAATTCAAAAATTACAATGCACAGGGTTCCCAGTCTATACTGGACTATACATCAGGGAAAATTCAAAAAATATAATTGGCAAGTGTCCCAGGCTACACTGGACTATACATCAGCAAAAACTGAAAAAATAGAATTTGCAAAGTTTCGAGGCTACAAACGACTATTAATGAGGGAAAATTCAAAAATTACCATTTGCAGGTTTCCCAGGCTACACTGGAGTATTCAACAGGGAAAACAGGCTATGGAATTCTGGGAGTTGGAGTCTGTTTTGGGGCCCACATTTCAAGGTTTCACTCTGTCCGGCTCAAGGTTATGGAATTCTGGGAGTATTACTGTAGTCTGTTGTGGGGCCCACAGCTCTGTCTGGTTCAAAGCAAGGGAATTCTGGTAGTTGGAGTCTGTTGAGGGGCCTACAGCTCAAGGTTTCATTCTATCTGGCTCAAGGCTAGGGAATTCTGGGAGTTGGGAGTACGCTGTGGGGCCCCAGAGCTCAAATCTTCACTCTTTTTTTTTGTCTCAAGGCTATGGAATTCTGGGAGTTGGAGTCTGTTATGGGATTCAGAGCTCACAGTTTGACTCTTGTAAACAGTGATGCACCAAGATGGCACCCGCAGCTCACAGCAGCACTTGGGACATTAAAAAAGATAGGGGCCCCAATGTACTTTCTGCCCCAGGGCCCCTATTGCCCTCAGTACGGGCCTGGCCTTGAGCCTGCCTTCCCTCCCAGGCCTTTTGGACTTGGCTCCAAAACACCTCAGAAGAACATCCAGTCTGAAACCTCTTCCTGGCTCAGTCCTAGGGAATTCTGGGAACTTGTGTTTGTGGGACATGGAGCCTTTCTCTCTCAGAGAGCTCTGGGCCCACAACAAACCACAATTCCCTTCCCTAGCATTCAGCTAAGGCCGTTCAAGAGGTCCCGGCCGGTCCTAAGTTCACAAAATGACGATAAATACTGGAGAATTATATAATTTATATTTATATATCTATCCGCTCTGGGCCCCACAACAAACTCCAACTCCCAGAATCCCATAGCCTTGAGCCAAGGTCATTACACCGGTGCCAAACCGGGTTATTTCTCCAGTGTGGATGCAGCCTGAGTTGGTCCCAAACTGGGATAGTTGGATGCAAAGGTTAATGAATACAAAGATATAAGACACTCCCTGAAAATAAGACTTAGTCGAGGTTTTGCTGAATTGCTAAATATAAGGCTTCTCCCGAAAGTAAGACCTAGCAAAGGTTTTGCATATAAATATATATACAGCATATAATAAAAGGTCATTGTTTTTGTTGTTCAATGTGAATTCTTCATGGAAAAAAAATAAGACATCCCCTGAAAATAAGGCCTAGCGCACCTCTGGGAGCAAAAATTAATATAAGACACTGTAGTAGACAGATTATTTTCTTATGTTCAAAACCAAAGTGGGGATAAAAGGAAAGAGGACTGGGGAAAAAAATCTTTAGAGTGTTGGGAAAAGAAATGAGAATTAAATTTGGATATTTTAGATACATGATATGTATCTTTTTGAACGAATAGGACATCTCCCTTTATTGCTGCAGGTCTGTAGTAGTGGACAGAATGGAACCTCCAAAAAAGCTTCTTATGATATGAGAGGAACTGAGGACTAAGCATATCTCATACAAAGAGAATTTAACTTAAATTAGAATTACGGACAGGACTTAGAATTTTTTTAAACTTTATTTGTATTTTGTTGCTGACGTTCAAATCGCTTGATATATACCAGGGTCTAAGGAACATGTTAGCTTAAAACGACAGCACTCTTCAAGATTAAAAGAAAGATTCAATATGGGTCAATAATGACAAGAAGCTACTAATATATATTGTATTTGTACCTGTGTTTTATCATATATGATAATAAAGACTACTAATAAAAAAGAGGTCTCAAAAATGGACTATTTCTGGGATATGGTAGAAAGGCTCTTTCAGGGCTTCAGTTCATGCATCTGAGGAAGGAGACTTAGGCTGCATCCACACTAGAGGAATAACCTGGTTTGGAACTGGTTTAAGTGTCTTGGCTCAAGGCTATGGGATTCTGGGAGCTCTGCTCCGCTCTGGGCCCACAACAAACTCCAACTCCCAGAATCCCATAGCCTTGAGCCAAGACACTTAAACCGGTTCCAAACCGGGTTATTCCTCTAGTGTGGATGCAGCCTAAGTCGACAGAAGCTCATGCTACAACCTCCATCGCCGAGTTGTCCTCGAAGTGGTGCGTCAAGATCCCTTTGCATCCTGGAAATCAAAATGGTGGTGGGCTGTTCTACACTCCTCGGTGCGTGGTTCACTGTGGAAAGACGGTGTACAAATAATAATTAAAAAATAAATACAGTAATAAAGTGTGTGTGTTGCCTGCGTTTGTCCTTGTGTGCCTTCAAGTTGTTTCCGACTCACAGCAACCCTAAGGTGAACTTACCAAGGGATCTTCTGGCAAGGTTTGTTCAGAAGAGGTTTGCCATTGCATTCCTCTGAGGCTGAGAGGGTGTGACTTGCCCAAAGTCATCCAGTGAGTTTCAAGGCCGAGTGGGGCATCGACCCCTGTTGCCTGTGTACGCAATCTTTCCAGTGGAGGAAAAGGTACATGAAGTGCCCTTCGACCAGCTTTGAATCTTTGATTCTACGAATTGCCCTCGCTTGCCCGCTGCTTCCAAGAGATCTCCGCAAGGGTCAAGATCTCCCTTCCTGTCGGCTGTTTCTCTGAAAAATGGCCCTGTTTAAGTCTGAAAGTATTCGCAAATTGCTTCCACAGACATATTTTCCGTCTGCTAAAGCACTGCAATTACAAAACATAAGAGAGCAGGAGTGGGGAGAATTGCTGACCACAGTCCCATTAAGTGAGATGGTCCTTTATATAAAATTCCAGTAAATAGGTCAAGCAGAGGGCAGGAGGAGGAGGAGGCATTAAGTCCATAGCACAAGCATGTAGGAAGACCTTAGACGCTCCAGAGAAAGTATCAAGGAGATGTACTAGTCCCATAAAGTATAAGGGAAAAACAATTCGAGACTTTTTGGGAGGAATAGTCAAGCAGGGTCATCCGTACTCTTAATATTTCCAGTCTCTGTGTATAAATACGAAAGGGCAATGAAGGAAGCTAAGAAGAAGAAAATTGACTCATTTGAAATGCGGTGCTGGAGAAGAGCTCTATGGATCCTGTGGACTGCTAAAAAGACCAAAATGGTTCTGACGGCAAATCGAGCCTGAAGTCTCCCTAGAAGCCAAGATGACACAACTGAGGCGATTGTACTTTGGGCACATCATGAGAGACTGAGACTCACTGGAAAAGATGATCATGCTGGGAAAGGTGGGTGGCAATAGGAAAAGAGGAAGACCACAAAACAGGTACTGTAGATACTGATGTCTAAGTCTAGAAATGTTTTGACCGAACAAAACTGAGCCGACTTATCCACGGGTCAATATACGTACTGTACTTTTGACTCTAAGAAAAAGGAAACCGTCCCTTCATGAAAGGTAAAAATGTACTCTGTCCTGAAAGAACTGATACCCCTCTGCTCTCTCATCTATCCAGCCTTTAGCATGAGCACAAACAGGAATTTTGTTAAATTCTTTGGCATCATTTTCCTTTGCTTCATCCTATCGATCCTTAGTCACATGCCCCTAATTTTTACCTTCGAATTATACATGAGTCACATCAAAATCCATAATTTTAGCCCCCCAAACCTGCTCTCGACTTATACATGAGGCCAACTTATAGTCGAGTATATACAGTAGCTGCCCTGGGCACCACAATTCAAGAAGGATGTTGACAAGCTGGAGTGGGTCCAGAGAGTGACCAAAGGTCTGGAAACCATTCCCTTTGAGGAGTGGCTTAGAGAGTTGGGCATGTTTAGCCTGAAGAAGGGAATCATAGAGTTGGAAGAGACCGCAAGGGCCATCCAGTCCAACCCCCTGCCATGCAGGAACTCCTAGTCAAAGCATCCCCGACAGATGGCCATCCAGCCTCTGCTTAAAGACCCCTAAGGAAGGAGACTCCACTACACTCCGAGGGAGTGTGTTCCACCTTCGAACAGCCCTTACTGTCAGGAAGTTCCTCCTAATGTTGAGGTGGAATCTCTTTTCCTGCAATTTGTGTCCATTGTTCCGGGTCCTAGTCTCTGGAGCAGCAGAAAACAAGCTTGCTCCCTCCTCAATATGACATCCCTTCAGATATTTAAACAGGACTATCGTATCACCTCTTAACCTTCTCTTCTCCAGGCTAAACATCCCCAGTCAAGAGGTGACATGACAGCCATGTTTAAATATTGGAAGGGATGGGATTTTGGGGGATGGAGCAAAAGTGTTTCCTGCTGCTCCGTTGATGAGGACACGGAGCAATAGATTCAAACTACAGGGAAAAAAAGATTAGAAAGAACTTCCTGACAGTAAGAGCTGTTTGGCAGTGGAAGACACTCCCTCGGAGGGTGGTGGAATACCTTTTTTGGGAGGTTTTTAAACAGACTTGATCAGTTTAATTCGGTCTATTCTCCTAAATCCTATTACATGCAATGAGACTTACTCAGGGTCTACAAGATTGCAGCCAAGGAATTCTAAAGTGAATCGGAGGTGGAGGCTGGTAGTCTGTGACTCCTTACATTTTGAATTTTGCCTCCTAAAAGCCCTGTTTAGCTCAGTGGCACATCTCCTGCTTAAACTCTACGGCAGAAAAGTCAAATATGATAGCTTTAGAGACTTCAAGGCAAAGAGAGAATGCAACATGAGCGACAAGAGAATAACCATTTTATTAAAGATACAGTACACTCAAGTTTAATACTGACTTCCCTGCTTTTTTTGAAGCTATCCCTATTATACATTCATAACTCCAAATTTCAAACAATTACCTTAAACTGACTTCATACTCATAAACCAAATACTGTCTGTAATCTGGAGGAAAAATACACCCGAGGTGCAGATATATAGATATGTATATATACAGACTTATACAAGAGTTAAATTCCTCTATAATGTACAGACAGCAGGGAAGGTTGTTTTTTTAAAAACATTTGTATTTCAAACATTCAAAAATCAGCTTATGTGGTATCTATCACCTTTACTTATGTTAAGTAGTACACACACCATCAACTCCATGACAGAGTAATGTCATCAGGAACTTCACATGCAGTAAAATAAGCATGACATAGTTTTCACCCATAACAGTGTGTTTTGTTGGTTTTCCTTCCTCCCCCCCCCCTTTTATTTCTTGTAAAGATTTTGCGTCTTAGAAAATCCACAACTGTTAGATATTGAATTTTCTATTTTACATTCATTTGGAACAAAATTGAGATTGAAAGGGAAATAAATAAATAATTAATTTAAAAAGTCTCCTTTGCTGAACGGACTTAAAAGAAAACCTGTCGCAGGAAACAAATCTGCTGGAAGATATATATATATATATATATATATATATATATATACTGGTACAAACAAACCCAGTTAGAAAAAAAAATCTCCCAAAATTGAGGCTAGTTAGTCATTTGATCAAGATACTGCACTGTGCACAAAGGTCCTCTGAGGAGTTCAGATGAAGAGAAGCACTGAAGACAATAAGATAATTTTCCAAAATATAAATCTTTTCTTAAATATATTTATATGTACTTATGTACAATTCTACAGAAGCTGAAAGAACACGGAAAGGTATGTTCTCAATGTGCACAGCATGGAGGTTTCTTGGTAAAAATTGCCCCACAGTAGCTTGTTTCCTTACCTGCTTCTATACAACATTTCATACAGTTAAGAAATCTTGCTGAAAATAAAGGCACTACTGATCTCTAGGTAGCGCACCAGAGCTCATGTATTTGATCAAGAGAGAACTAAGATGAAAATAATTTAAAAAGAGCTCATCTCTTAACTCATTCCAGTGTCGAAAAAGCTTTACAAAATCTAAAAACATACAACGGCAGCTTTAAGAGCTTAGTGCAAATATGAAAATTAACAGCACAATTTTAAAGGTATTTAAAGAAGCTAAAATATAACTAGTGTTTCCTCCCCCCTAGGTAAACAACATGACATTAAGGGAAGTTTCTCTCGAAAGGTGATTAAAAATCCAGAAGTCGAAAATGAACTAGTAAATAAATTATTTATTTGTAACTGAGCAAGGGCAGAATAAAGTGGTTCGCCAAAAGGGTTCCTTTTCCCGCAGATATCGGCACAGGTGGATGCTGGTGGTGGACGTGGTCTGGCTAATGCACAGCGGAAAGTGTTTTTTTCCCTGGTTCGCTCCTGCCTCAGAAGGTCTCATCGTCATTGCAGTTTGTAGCCCAATGTCCAAACACTTCACAGATTTCACAATAGGGGCGCTCTTCCTTTCGGCTACCATGGTAAGTTGAATGTGGAGGTTCGTCTGGTGCTTGTGCTTGAGTTGGACAATCTTCAGTGTCATGGAGATCAAAACAGTCACAAATGTCACAGAAAAGGCGAGGCTTCTTTTTGACTTGGCCCTCTTCCTCGCTGTGAAAGTTAAAGTCAAAGATGTAAAGTTGGATGCTTTCCATTGGAACACATTCCAATTTTATTATGCTTTCGCTAGAAGTTGTAAGGTACCTGAAAGAAATATATCCCTCCTGGGCAAATGTCAAGGGATTACATAACAAGGCAGGCAGAGCTGTCCCAATATGTGGAGACACTAGGGCTCCTCACAGTTTTCCATAAGAAGGAATCATTTCTGTGCTCCCTGTTAGAGGCAGGCTTCTGAAGGGAAGCATGGAAGCACAGGCACAAGATCCTTTCTGATGTTCAGTCCATCTTTAAATTAGCCTAGGAGGCCAAAATATACACTTCCCTATCAGTATATAATGCAGGAGGGGGTAACCTGTCCCACTATTTTGCCCTACAATTCTTATCAGCCTTTGTCAATATGGCCAATGGTAAGGGATTTGGAGAGCGGTCATCTAAAATATAAAGGAGGCTGTGATCTATTTTATAAAAAAATCATTTTATTTTGTAGTCTTTCCCCACAGGGTGCAAGTGTCTTTAGCACAGTGATGGGTAGCTGCCTTGGATCCCATCCTGGGAGAAAAGTGGGATAGAAATCCAATCAATAAATCAAATTCATTCCTAACAACTTTCCTCCAAGGCCCTACTCCTCTTTAGAACTGCCTCCACATCTTGTCCTCCTTCTCCTTACTGCTTAGCTGTGCTTCGCTCACTGAGCAGCAGATGGGAGAGATTGAGATGAATTGTAAAACTCCTCTACATATAATCTCTTTTCCTCCTGTGGAGCTGCTCATCTTACCTGTGGGAAAACAGCTGAACAGTACAGGATCTCATCCTGGGAGAATTCTGAAATCTGGGAGAAGCCACCAAGAAGGCTGCTTCTCTTGTACCCACATAAAAGTGCCTAGGAAGATGGTGGGACTGATAGAAGCCCCTGCTCCCCAAAATCTTAACATCTGTGCAACTTGATTTATTGGATGATCTGATCCTTCAGATATTCTGGACCTGAGATTTTAAAATTTATCATTTTAAAAACAGAAATGGAAGAAACCTAAATTTTAAACTAAGGTTGTAAAAAATATATATTGTCACATAGTTACCGGTACCACCAGCTCAGCAGCAGAAGTGCTAAAATGCACCCCAGATTGCCAACTGGTACCAAAAGTAACTGACCTGTCATACTGAGTAACTTCTTCTTCGTTGCCGTTGAGAGCAGCCTCTGACATCATTTCGACTTTCAATTTTAGTTCATCATTCTTCTTCTGAAGATCCACAATGACAGAATTCAAGAAATCAATCTGTAGGGTTGACAGTGGGAAGAAGTAGCAGACAGGATTAGAAACCCAAAATGTTTCAGAGTAGCAATAAACGTTAGCCAAGAAACAGATCCTGTGGTGCAAGCAATGCAGGAGGCCAAAGCAGCACAAGAAAACAACAACAACCCTCTGCTAATCTTATTTATGGAATGTCCAAACAATAACATCTAAGTACTAAAATGCATCAGTCCACTGTCTTATAGAATGATATAGAAGAGTAAAATATCTATACAAGGTAATATTATCTTGCAAGACAGCAATGCTTCCATTTTGATATGGGTCCAAGAATTTTGATATGCAAAAGCTGTCATGAGGTGGGCTGAAGACCTCATCTCAGGTGGCACATTTGAGGCACACGTCTAAAAATCTCTTAAGAATTCCTTTGTTGGTTTAGTTTTTTGCCTTCTGCTTTAGATTGATCAACCAGATGCTTCCTAGAAGCCCACAACCAAGACACAAAAGCAGAATGCCCAAAAATTCGTATTCAGTGGTATATAGCCTCCGAACAGGGAAACTTAATGGAGTCATCAGGACTACTAGTCATGGAGAAAGCCCATCTCCTCTATGGACTTGTCTATCTGGCTCTCCATTAAAAAACAACAAGCCAGTGGCCATCACCGCATTTTGTGACAGTACATCCCATAAATTATGTATCTTTTGTTTGCCCTGTATCTACTGACAATTATTTTTATTTTATTTGTGACTCTGTACTGTAACATTATGGGTAAGGGAGGGAAAGCTCCCTTGTTGGATAAGACCAATTTGATTAAAGCTAACAAAACTACTTTTTTAAAAAGCAGAGAAAGCTAAAACAAACCATATGCTGATTGGAAGGAAAAAATTCCAGCACCAGATGACAGCAAGAAGAGGGGAAAAAGAGACAGAAAGCAAGTATTAGTATGTTAATTTTTGCAGCTTGCTATTAAGCCTATATGCAACACATTACTCAAAGCATATCTGAAGAATATCACCCTTGCTCTTGCTGGTCTAAAACTCTCTCTTAGGGATAGGCAATTGCTGGGGACTGAGGAGGCTGCAATAGTCCTCCAGGAGTCCTTGGGGGACTACACTCCTCACCCCCTGACATTTTTTAAAACTTACACCCACCCACCCAAAAAATGCCACCACCCTTGAAAAATATTTTAGGCCCAAGAGAGGTCTTTTTAAAATCAGGAAGCAAACTTGTAGTTTTTTTGGGCTATGTGGCCATGTCCTAGAAGAGTTTATTCCAGACGTCATCTGCGGCTGGCATCTTCAGATGAAGATGCCAGCCACAGATGCCGGCAAAATGCCAAGAATCAACTTTTCTAGAACATGACCACATAGCCCGAAAAACCCACAAAAAACTATGGATGCCTGCCGAGAAAGCCTTCGAAACTTGTAGTTGTTTTACTTCCTAGTTTAAAAAAAGGCTTCTCCTTTGGGCCTAAAATAGCCTGAGGGTTCCCCAAAAGTGGCAAAAATGCAGGGGGACATTTTTAGTAAAATATTCCCTTTTTTCTCAAGGGGGGCCTTGTGGCCTCAAAATGATCTGTGGAGTGTACTTTGCCCAAGCTGTTCCACACCATTAACTTCAGGAGCCCTCTCCAGATTTCAGTCTGCCAACTCTAGTCTGCATGGAGATTTAAAACTGGACTACCACTGCCCTATGCCAAGTCAAGATTATCGATCCCTCTGGCCCTGTACTGTTTCCTCTGATAGACAGGTTGCTCTTCAGGATTTCAGAGACATGGAGAGAGGGAGAGATCCTCCTCAAGGCAACTTCAGAAATGTTCAGCAGCGATATCAACATACTAGGAATGAGAAATTAACACTGGCATGCAATTTCATGGATAATGTTGTTAGTCTGATAATAGGCAATCACTGTAAAACCTTCTGATCAGAGACTCTACAAACAACTTCACTGATGTTAGGCTAGATCAAGACAAAAATAAATTTATTTTGTTTTATATATTCTTTCACATTCTACGTAATTGTTATTCCACCACTGAAGCAAGTCAATTTGAGGTACCTTGCCCCAAAACTGACTTTCCTTTCTTACCAGGGAATGTTGCACAAAACAATACTAGCCTGGATGGACAAATAATCTAAATTGGTACAAGCTAAATTCCTGTGCTCCCAGACCTTGAGCGTACAAGCAAATACAGTGGGCCTTTGGTATCCGCTGGGATTTGGTTCCAGGACCCCCTGTGGATAACAAAATCCATGGATGCTCGAGTCCCATTAATGGCAAAATCAAGGTCTGCTATTTGGAATTTATACTTTTAAAAAATATTTTCAAGCCGTGGATGCTTGAATCTGTGGATCAAAAATCTGTGGATAAGGCGGGCCGACTATACTATCCACTCAATTGACATTACAGCTCTTCCTACCTCCAGCCATGCTTTCTACACCCTCTTTCACCCAGTCATGCACCACTACCTCTGATATTCTGTTATTGATTTCTTCCTCACTTACACACTTGGCCCCAATGCTCACAATTGCACACTGTCCTGGTTCATTCTTCCCATCAGGAAGGAAATGGGAAGGAGTCAACCTCCATTAAGTGCCTATGCAGTCAACATGTTCAGTGTTACTTTGCAGCTCATCTCTTATTGCTAGTAGGGGCCAAGAAGGCAGAAGTAATACCTGGTTTTCTTGACTGGCTTCATCCTGTGGGACGTCACCAGCTGTGTCATCTTGAAAAAGAAGAAAAAAATTAGGTGTGTGTGGAGGCGGGGGTGATACGCCAACTGTTTTATTGCTTCCATCACAGACACAGAAAGCCTTTGCTCTTAAAGAAGTTATACTTTCTCAATACATAATTGTAGATCAACACAAAAAGCATGTGTTGGTATAGTTGGATTTTAACATCAATGGCCCTAACTAAGAGAGGTAAGCAGTCATCCAGGAAACACTCTTTTCTGCCATAGCACTTGTTCTATGGAATAATAATAATAATAATAATATATTTACTTATATCCCGCCTCTTCCGTTTTGGGGATCAAGGCGGGTAACAACAAGGTTATACACAATACACAATACAGAAATAATAAAACTCCCAAATGCTCTTGTCCGGAAGCTTTATCTGGTGTCAAACATGCCGTCCTTTCGACACCATGAAAACAGCTTCTTCACTTGCCCACTCCTCCTCCTAGTGTTATATTTTGAAATAGTGAATCCATCTGTTGGGTGAGTTACTTGTCTTATTGTTCCATGCAGTAAGGAGAATTCATCCTTTTACTCTGGGAAATTTCTGAGGTTATGTGGAAATATGATAATATTAGGTCTCCACATGGGAACAGAATACAGGCAGCTTTCAAGACTTCAGAGACCTAGCCATGTTAGTCTGGAATATCAGCATGCAAAAGGCTCTTGTAGCACTTTTGAGACCAAGTCTACAAAAGGTTATGCTACAGCTTCTTTTGCACAGTTAGGAGACTACAACATGTGGCTTTTAAACCATGATGAGAGCCAGAAAAAAGCAGCTTTGCGGATACTAACTGCACGACACCTCTGACTGTAGTTGCTACACTCCCCAAATGTGTTTGAGATGTCTCTTTTCAGTGACAGGGGAAATCCATCAATGAGCTCCCAATCGCACTAGTCCCCTGTAGTGAAATGTTGCTGAGGGGTCAGTTGTGATATTGGCAGTCACGTGGTGTCAGTGTCACCCAACCACACTATTCCTAAGTCTTTAATTTTTTTCTTTAAAAAAAAAATTATATAGTAGTACCAAATTCTGTAACTGTGTGAAAAATTTGAAATAAAAATAAATAAAATAACACCTCCCCAAAGGCATACAAATATAGGGCAAGAAGGCAGGTTTAAGGGGGAGTCCGGAAGATGGCAGTGGCAGCAGGCCCCGTTGTGCAACCGCAAAGACATAACGTATGATAATAGCTGGTCTGGAATAGATATGTTTCCTTCTTTAAAAACAACAACAACAACGCAACTGCTGCACGGACAGGGCAGTACCTACTCTCAAAGGTACTACAAGATCTGTTTCAAGAAAGAAGAACTGGTGTTTTGAATTGACACTCTCCTACGCGCAAGATTGTCAGGTAATAATGTCAGCCATGTAATGGTAATGAGAAATGTCATCCCAACTAACACCAAGTCATTGTCTGCTTAGAGAGAATGGATTTAGATGAAGCAAGGTTTTAGCATTTCATGAAGATTTCTGGGGTCACTGTGTGGAGGGCCCCCCACTGAACTAGAGCATCTAAAGCGACCCAAAGTGTGATGTACTTGGCATCAATCTGTGTTCTGCAAGCTTCAACAGCAAACATGACCAGACCCAGTTGTACCTGTGGAACTAGGAGAAGATTTCTGGATCTCTTTGAGCTTCTGTTCCAGGTTCTTTACTTTTAGCTCAAGTTTCAGCTTATCAGACTCCAGTGATTGAACTAGTGAATGCAAATTCCTTGCCGTGGCATTCTCTCCGCGGAGCACTGTGACCTGCAAAAGACACAAAAGAGAGGATGTAGGCAGAAAATACACCTAGTAAAAGACATAAAAGGAATACCAATCATGGTAAGCTGAAATGGTCTGTTTGGACGCAATGTGCTTATGGTTCCCAGATGCTGGCAAACAACCAGGAGGGGGAAATATAATTGCATTGCTCTTCTTGTAAATTTCCCCCAGACATATGTATAAGGGCATCTTTTCAGGTTATTTTCTTTGCTATGAAACAAGGAGACACATCTCAAAATGGGGAAGAATGTGGTTCAATAATTAAAAGCCCGATGCACTTAGGCTGCCGAGCATTTTAAGATGTTTTTCAGTGGGCTATACAAAAAAATTACAAAGAACAACACAAGCATACATATAAGCATCACGAAATGTAAAATCCTATTAATACTTGAATATTGCATACAGCCTGTACACAAAGAAAAAGCCTACAGAAATTTCAAATCTCAAAAACTCCAATATAATTTGCTGATGATGGAAAGCATTTGAATAGAAGGTTGACATTTCTGTATCAGTATATATTGGAACAAATTGATACCATTCAAGGGCACGGTGGACAGAACTGGGCTGGAAGAAAACTCTAGGATCTTTTTATAGGAATGGAACAAATTCCATTTCTTTGTTAAGTCTTGAAGGGCCAAGGTTTCTAATTTTAAAATCCACTCAATTTCCTTTTGCAACGGGATTTTCTCATTACTAGCATTTATCTTTTCCAGCACCAAGAATCTGAGATCCATTAGAGAGTGATTTTGTTCCAGGAAATGGCTCGCTCTGGAGCGTATGCTCCTTATATTACAAAGACGGTCCACTATATACCTTCGGAGAGGTCTAGTTGTTTACCCACATAACGTTTTGACATTGCTATTGGGTAGCACTAATGTCAAAGCTGCATTTACAAGTAGTAAAATGGAGCAAGACATATCTTTCATTATTCAGATGGTCTGCAAATTCCGTTATTTCAGAAGCACATCTAGGAAATTGTGTCTCTTATAGGCATACCTCTAAAAAAGGATTTGTAAATTAGAAACATATGTGGGATATTCAGTATTAGTTTGTCCCAATATCTACTTCTTATGGCTCAGGTGCTATCTGGGACTTATTTTCTGAAAGCATGAGAACCTATAAAAACTATGAAGCATAGAAATATAGGCTTCCCTAATGCTATACTCTGTTTATACAATAAACAGATTGCATCCATTGTATGTTTTGGAGTACTATGAACCAGATCAGACCTAAATTTCTGATGGTCTGGACTTTGGTTCATTGAGTTACATGACAGATCTTTACAGCTTTACTTAACATAATTATCGGTTGGGATATGTCCTTGAGGAAAGTAAATGAACATAAGACAAAAAGTAATGCCATTGTGTGAAATTCTCCTTTCGTCAGTGCCAAATTGTTTTAATCGTTTTGTTGTCCTTTTAATACAACAGTGTTATAATTTACTTTTGATTTTTAATCAATATCTACCAGTATACTGTAGATTCTATTATATGTTTTTTCTAGTAAGATGTTGTATTTTGTTTAATCCTCATTTCGAAAGTTAAAAAATCACGGTTTATATATATTATATTCAGGCAACAGATTTATGGTAACAAGGCTGGATACCCAGAAAAACCTTTAAATATAGTAATTAATGCCTTCTACAATTTTGATAATAGAAGTCTAAAAGATACTTCACAATCATAATGAAACAAAGAAGTTCCTTAAGTTGTTAAATTAAAATATATAGAAAGTTTGAGGAGTACAGACAAATTAAATTAAGGAAAGTACCACACGCAATTTGGAGGAAGTCAGACATTTTGAACTCCCTCCCCCCCCAAAAAAACCTCCATAAATGCTGTAGAGAAAGGTTTCGTGGTTTTTACTGGAGTATCTGCTGCGATAACAGATGCAAATTTATGCAAGACAGTGAAAACAAACATCAATGCAAATGTGCAAAAATCCACAGCAATTCACATAATACATTTATGTGTAGTCCCTTGCCTCCTTAGAGGGGGAAAAATCCTATTTCTCTTAGATCTTTGCCTTGCCTTTTGTTGATTTTTGGACACTTTGGGATTATTTTAAAATACTTTTTGAAGTTTTGCCCTAACCAGCAAATGAGTCTGAATGGTTCAGCGGAGTGGCAGACACACACACATACACGGCTTTTGGCTGCCACCAAGTAATATCAGAGCTTTGCCATGTCATATCTTTCTGCATTTTTTGTTTTTTTTAAAAAAGAACGTAATGGATTATATGCAATATGACTTTACATTTCAAGATGTTTGAATTTACTTGTTCATATATTGTCTTTTATTTTCTTTTTAACAGCCCCCAAATAGCCCCCTTAAAACATCCACAGGCTGAAACGCGTCAGCCTTTTAATTACAGAACATCAGTCTTAGCATCTTGAGATGTGTCTCATGTTTTCCCCAGGGGATCTATTGGATGTTTCCCAGTTTTTCTTTCTTGCTTGCTTTGCTAGAAAGATACTGCAAGGCAGCTTTACTTGACCCTGTTCATTTTATTATCTCAATGTGCCCTCATGCGGCAGGATCTGGTATTTACAAAGAGGCCATCTAGTGTTCCGAGAACAAGTGTGCGCAGTATGCACCTTCAAGTCATTTCCATCTTATGGTGACACTATCATGGGGTTTTCTTGGCAAGACTTGTTCAAAGAAGGGTTGCCAATGCCTTTCCCTGAGGCTGAGAACATGTATCTGGTCCTTCTGAACAAATCTTGCCAAGAAACCCCCATGTTAAGAACATACAAGGAGCCAAGGTCCACAGGTAGCCGCTTTACCTGGTGTCAGAGCATGGTTCCATGTAGCTCTGTAGTGTCCACACTGACTGGCAGCAATGGCTTGCCAGTTTCAAGCTGGAACCTCCCCAGAGATTGTTATTCTCAGCGATAGCAATCTCCAAAAGCTGCCACTTCACCTTTACCATCTGGACGTCCCAACTGCGGATGGTGAGTGCCAATGCTCTTTGAAAGACTGAGACTGAAAAAGCCAGCGGGAGCTGCCATCAGACTCCCAGCTCCGCTCTTCCACTTGCTTGGGCTGCTGAGAAATAAAATGTGAACTTCTAGGGAGTGCATTTGCTGCTGCTGGGTCACAGGCAAAGGGGGCAAGACCAGAAGGGGTTGGTTGCCCATTTAGGGGAATAAGCTGAAGGGAGAATAAAGGTCTATTCCTCTGCTTGACCAAGGAGTGGGCTGAACATGTCTGATGGGGGGGGGGGAATGGACATGTTTTTTAAAATAAAAAAACAGTTAAAGTAAGGGTTACTGTTGTTGTTATGAGCCTTCGGGGTGACTCTTAGTCCCACCCTCTCCTAGGGTTTTCTTGTCCAGATTTCTTCAGAGGAGGTTAGGCATTGCCTTCCTCTCAGACTAAGGACTCTTTCAGACGTGGGAAATTGGAAGTATAATCCAAGGGCAATCCAAACACAATCCTGGGGTTTCACGTTATTGCGAATTAATTCTTCTCACGTAAATTCGGGCAAAAGGGAAGTCACTCCGAATGCAATCATGGGTTTAACGTTATTGCGAATTTAAGCTTCTCACGCGATTTCAGGCAAGGGGGGGTTATTTTCGGGTAATGGGAAGTAATTTCGAATGCCTTCCGAACAGAGCCGGGGTTCAGGTAAATTCGCTAAACAAGCGAATTTACATAAATCCGCATTGGCTCCATTCGGAATTGGGAGAAATTCCTCCCGTCTGAAAGAGTCCTAAGAGAGTTTGACTGGCCCAAGGCTATACAAGGGGTTATCATGGCTAAGTAGTGATTCAAATTCTGGTCTCAGTGATTCGAGTCTTAGTATAACGCTAAAATCCATACAACATGCTCCCTAAAGGAAGGAAAAGAAAGGGTGTCTTTGAAAATTGTGGAATAGGTGACTGGTGTCACCAAGAGATAGATGGAGAAAGGAGACCGTGCCATCTTTGGAATGCTTTCCTCACATATATGTTTCTAATGGTGACAACGCTGGTGCTAGTTTGTACTCTCCTAGGGTTTTTATTTATTTTATTATTCAACACATTTATTTATCACCTCTCAACCCACCAGGATCTCCCAGGCAATGCATAAATAATAAAAAAAACTTTTTAGAATGTTAAATAAATAAGCAAAAAGCAATTCTAAACAGTCCAAATCCCAACAGTTTTTATTACGCCACAAGGATTTAGCATGCTGTGTTTCATTATCACTACCAGTTTCATTCTACTGTTTTCTGATTTTACAGTGTGTTCTGATCATTGTGTCATTTTCTTGTACTTTTTATTGTTACCACCCTGGGAGTCCTTGTTGCTAAATATTGGGTAAATAAATCCAATCCAATAAAATGAATCAATTGGGAGCCAGTGTGGTTTTGTGATTTGAATGCTGAATTGGGATTCTGGGAGACCAAGGCTAGTATCCCCACTTGGTCATGAAAAACCACTGGGTGAGACTAGCCTTGGAGGAACGTAATGGCAATCCTCCTCATCTAGTAGTCTCCTGAATGTAATATTCAGAAATACATTGCTTTTAAACTGGGAGGTTCCATACTGTCTCAATGCATAACAGCAACTGACAGATCTATCTAGGAACTGTGTGGCTCTCCACATGTTGCTGAACTACAGCTCTCAGCAACTCCAGCGAGCATAACCGACAGCAAGGAGCTTTGGGAGCTACAGTTCAACAATATCTTGAGGGCTATACAATTCCCACTCTGGGCTATCTTTTTTTCAAGCAGTAGAGAAGACTCCTCTAGATGTATTGGACTTCATTTCCCACCAGACCTGTCCTGCATGTCCAACAGCAAGGGATTACAAGGCATAAGTCTATAGCAACTGCAGGGCCAAAGACCTAGCAAGAAGTCACCTAAATTAATGGCCATCACCACTTTTTGACATTTCATATGGTTCACAAATTACATTTGCCTATGCCAGCGGTACTCAGACTTTTTACTCTTGGGACCCCCCCATTTATAGATCTACATGCAAATGTCACCCCTCTTCTGATGTATATATGAATAAAAATATTTTACATATTTTCATTCACATATTCATGCATATTCATATTGTAAGATTTTATAAGGAAATAACATTGTTCAAATTAGAACAGTTTTATTTAAGTAAATTCAATCGTTAACTCAACCCATGTGTAAATTTTACACAATGTGTAAATTGTGCATCTCTGTGGCATCCAGAGAATGCTTGGATTGGGGGGGGGTATTTTGTAAATAGTTAGTAGAATTAATATGAATTATGAGCTTTTAAAACTTTACCTCATCTCTGAGTTTTTCCAGTTCTTCATCCTTCTCTGTTATCAAGGCACTGGTAATACTGATGGATTTCTGCAAGGAAGCTCTCTCTTCATCAATTTCTTTTTTTAAGTTAGATTCTCTAAAAGAGAGAGAGAAAACAGTTTCAGCAGATTTAATTCATTACCATTCTTTAAAAATTAAGAAAAAAGAGACTGGTTTCTAAATATGATTATATTAGTAGAAATAGTTGTTAATGGAAGCTACAGTTCTAGTTTTAGTGACTGAGACTTGTATACGTATTTGCCAAAATTATTTGGGTTTTTAAAAACAGGAAATAAAGTGAAAGGTTTTACCTACGTAGATTCATGCCAGAATCTGCTTATCATCGTATCCATTTGAATTTAAAGAAAGATGTTAATAAGACTGGGAGATAGAGAATTGAAAAGTGTGTGAAGGGCATTGCACAGAGTGAGCCTAATATTAGATCTTGTTACCTCTTGGAATAGTTATTAACAAGCAACAAAATGTACATGCAAAGCTTAGTTACACAACTGTCATGCAAAGCGGAGATGAAGCTGGAATTATCAAGTGGTCCTCACTAATTTCTTCTAATGTCAGCATTTCCTCAGAAAGCAACATTTTGAGACTTAGTAATTGGGAGCATTTTAACAGAGCAACACTCGGTCTGTAAAATACGATATTAAAATACAGAACCTGGAAGATTTAGAATTATTTCGAATTATTCCGCATATAGGACAAGTCAACAACGCTAACCACCATTGTGAAGTCGAAGGCTTTCATGGCCGGCATCCATAGTTTTTTGTGGGTTTTTCGGACTCTGCGGCCATGTTCTAGAAGAGTTTATTCTTGACGTTTCGCCAGCAGCTGTGGCTGGCATCTTCAGAGAGACGTCAAGAATAAACTCTTCCAGAACATGGCCACATAGCCTGAAAAACCCACAAAAAACTATGTTTCCCCAACTGTTTGATTACAACATTCAGAGCCCCAGGCCAATGGGCACACTGACTGGAGATGATGGGAGCCGAAGTTCAACACATCTGGGGGGTGCTGGGCTGGGAGGGATGCCATGTAGTCCTGAAAATCTCATAGTCCCATAAGCACTTGAAACGTACTATTTTTTTTCCTAAGGGCCATTTCACACTACATGGTGCCAGCACTTTGATACCACTTTTAACTGCCATGGCTGTATCCTACACAATCCTAGGATGTGTCATTTTGTGAGACACTAGAGCTCTCTGGCTGAAAATCTAAATGCCTCTCCCTAAACTTAAACTCTCAAGGCTTACACAAGATGCTTCCAATTTAAAGTGGAATCATAGTGCTACAACTGTGCAGTGTGGAAAAAGAAGAAAGACAGAGCTGCTACTAATTCGGGAATACACTGAAGCAAAGACAATTAAAACAATGTTCCTTTGGGATTCCTTGACACGCAAGTATTTGCCTGCTTTGACCTTTCATTATTTTTTACCACTAAATCAGTGCTGGCATTATAGTGTAGTCCATCCCCTCTTAGTTTTTCTGGCAGCCTCCACAAGTACTGTTTTTAGAAGTTATGGAATGGCCATCATGAGGCTAAAACTGGGAGATATTAGCATGAGAAGGAAGTTGTGGTTTTCATTCAGAGGCCTTCAAGCGCTGAAGTGAATAATAATAATAATAATAATAATAATAATTTTATTTATAGCCCGCTCCTCTGTCATCAATCGGAGCGGGTTACAATAATTAATACCATCGTCTTTGGACACGATCGCTAAAGAACAAACAAGACCAAGGCGAAAGCGAAGAAGGGTTTTGTGAATCCACCTCTGAGTATTCCTTGCCTAAGAAAACCCCAAGAAATCCACTGGCTTGTCCTAAATCAACAAGCAATTTTAAGGCACATTGACATGTCTGCATGGTAGCCAGATAAAAGGAGAAGGAGAAGGAAGGAAAATGGGGAGAGGGGTGAGTGGGAGAAGGAGAGAGAGATCATGCAGACCCAGACAGCACAAAATGCAAGACTAATAGAGAATCCAAAGGCCCAAGCTCAAGATTGTTAAGTGTCTACAGTATTTGGAGCTAATGAGAACCACGATAACCAGCAGGTGAAACACGGTATGATCCTTGCAGTAGCCCAGGATAAGCGGCAACACAAACAACAATGGTCATACATCACAGACTTTGCAAAGTTATGTAGATGTGTATTCTTAGTAATGGAAGCAGCAAGTGGAGAATCTGGGATGTACGGACACTATAGTTACACACTACCGCTGGACCAGATTTTTCTGCTTTCTAAAACAGGGGAGGGATTGAAGAAATCCAGGCATTCCTCTGAGGAGCAGCCCACAGTGGCTCTTCAAATTATCAGAAAGGCTGTGTTTTGGTTCTAGAAAAGCTCAATGAGATTTAAGCCCGACTGTGAACCTACAGAACGACCGAGCACAAGAATGGGAGCTCCTGTGAGTCGGGGTTGGCCTCTGACTGCTAAAGCAACAGCCATACTCCTCACATAGTTACTAGGGCCACCTGAGCAAGGGATGAAGAAGAGGAGCATCAAAATATTACAACAGGAACCCCGAAATGCTTGATAAAACTGAACTATGCTTACGTAGAGGCAGGACTTATTCGAAGCAACTTTTTCAAACTACAACGTCTCCAATCTGCCACATGAACTAGGGGATTCTGAGAGTTGTAGTTTAAAGTTCCTTCTACAAGCTCTGCTCAGGGAAGGAACATGGACGTGTACACACACGTACACAAAGGTAAATTATGCCCACTGAGAGTATTCCCATGTATTTGGTTGGTTTTGGTTCCTTTTGCTTTGGCCCACACAATCTGAGAAGAAAGAAAATGTTGGGTTGAGAAGCAGAGGAGGTTTTCCCAGCAACCATGAAGGCAAGTAACTTATTTACAAAGAAGACAAAAGCAAAGATGCTTAGGATGCCAGTCTTTGCAGCAGAAGGAGCACACACACAGTTCTGGGGGCATTCACAGTTTATCATAAGAGTGCTGCCTTGACCACTGGCTACGCGGCCCTTCAGTAAATGGGGAGGTAAATGGTCAAGAAATACTAGGGCTGCAATATGCATTTAACTGACAATCAAAAATTGGTCTGGTTAAAATTGAACATCAGATTTTTACTTTCAAGATACTGAACTACTTAAACTGCAGATGGCCATGTGCTCTCTTAAAAGAGGCATTGTTTCTTTGGGGAGAAGGGGACATGTCTGTTAACCTAAAAGGATGCTTGCTACGACTGACACTTTCACGCAGCATCCAAAAACAAAAGGAAGAATGCTCAAAGATTGCTTTTCTGATATACAGATTTAATCAATACAGTAATTCAAATAAGCTGTTTCTGATTAGGTGACAACCTTAATAGATGCTCACTTCAGGCATCTTTTCGTCTTAGAGACCGCTCACATCTGACCACCAAAATCTCCCTGTGCAATCCCTCGAATGTTCCAAATGAAATCTGTCAGCACAAAACTTTTATGATCATCTTTACGATACATAACACCAGCTGATGTTCTGCATGCTTCCCATGAACCCTCAGAACCATCTGGAATCATATGTCCCTCCAGGTGTTGTTAGACTGCAACTCCCAGCAGGCCTAGCCAGTGCAGCCAATGGTGAAGCACGCTGGAAATTACAGTCCAAACAACATCTAGAGAACCATATACCTATCCCAACGTTTAGCACCTCAGTGAAGACAGTGAAATAGCATTGATGAGCAAGCCAAATTTTAATTTATTGTAATTTTAAACATTTTCTATAGGGGTAAAATACTTGTGTTAATAATCTCTGCCAATGTGCATCCCTGGATTGAAATGATATGGCCAGTGCTGGAAGTAACTATTGGAAGATGCATATGGAATGGTAAATATACACATATGTAGCTATATACTTTTTATAGCTATCCCAGCAGTTTTTACATGCTCAGTCATGTTGGGAAATTTCATCAGTGTTCTTGTAGAAGTGATTTTTCAACTTGAAAAGTGGAACTTCATGGATCAAAAGACCTATTTAACAGCTGTTTCCAACAGGTTTTAGTGGGGCACTGCTTGCAACAAGTTTGTATGATAATCGGAGTGACATTTAAGCCAGTAAGGGGTTCAAATTCACTGGAATATCTGTTGTGCAAGCCAGCGTGAAATGAATGGGGTACATCCCATTGAATTGGGTTGGTCTGTACTCTTCCACATGTCCAGGAGACAGTCCTGATCGACTGTGTTGAAAGCCAGTTACTAAACAGATCACAGTTACTCCCACTAGCCCCCAGTTAGAAAGACCACCCAGATTCTTCCCTTGCCACCAAAGAAATCAAGAAATTCCAATAATGAAGCAAGTACCTTAAAGTGATACTGGGCAAGCTTTAAAAATGCAAGATAACAAGAACCACATGTTAGAAACATGGAAGAGAAATGTGAAATACAGTAAAGGAAGAACTGAATTGGCACTGAAGTGAATTCTGTTGTTGTTGTAAAAAGAAAAGAAAAGAAAAGATTTAATACTGCTGAGTATTTTACAAAACAAAAACCAAACCAAAACGAAAAAAAGCAAGACATCGAGGGAACAAAAGGCAGCCAAAAATATGTACAACCACTTTGTTGGAGAAAAAAAAAAGTTATTTATTGTAACGGGGATAGACTTTCTTTAGTCTTACCATTAAAGACACACAGATATAGCAAAGGAAGCAAGGGTAGGAAAGGGAAGAGAGAGGAGTGAAATGAGTATTGAGAAATTAGCGCAGGCTCAGAGACAAGTCAGACAGTTAGCAAATCCACAATGGGTCTAATGAGCTGAAGTAACAATGAGCCCCCTTTTCAGCTAGAATCTCTCTAATCCCTACTTTCATATTTCACAAGGACTATTGAGGGGTGGTAGGAATAAAAAAGCATTCTTATGGGTGGGAAGATGATGATGGGGAAGACAGCTCAAAGCCTGGCCACCCCATGCTGTATGAGATGTCATGCTTTTTGCATCAAGAGTTCAGAAAGAAAACTACTTGCTAGGTCTTGAATGCCAAATTTGGAAATCGTTGGCCAAGTCTCTGTTTGGCTTAACTGTCTGATTTGCTATCATACAACAAATGTCATGACTGGCTGAATAAAAAGGTGTACGTTTGCCGCAGGTGGTGTTAACAGGTTAGATGGAGATGTTTCTTTTTCTCAGCTTTAGAATTCTGAAGGAGGGCTTTGGGCCTTTTTCAGATCAATAAATGAACACTTCAGAATCTGCTAAAAACGGCACTGAGCTATCGGAGTGTGAAATGCAGAGAAGAGTGGGGAACATCTAACTGAGTAACAGGATGGCACGTGCTAGATTAAGCAATGTTGAATGCTTCTTAAGGTCAAGCATTTCCACACACATTTTAGTGATGAGAAGGATGCAACTGTTTGCATGTATTTAGTATTCCACATGCAAAGACACTCTGAACGGCGGAAGTGTGCAATCCCAGCTTTATTTCAACTACAGGGGGTGGCATGAACCAAAGAGTTTCATCATGGGTTTGTTCTCTCATTCTCCCTCCCTCAGTTGTCTGTATGTCCTACCTATCCTACGCACATGCAGAGACCCTTACCTCTTTTTCATCTCTAACAACTGGTTATTGAGGACAGATCTCTCTTCGTCCAGCTGAAAGACAAAAAAACAAATTCACGTTTACCAGGCATGCTAAAAAGAAAAGCGACCAGCATCTGTTTCAAACATTGTGCGCCTTTGCCATGGCAAAGTAATCTTTTTTTTCCAGTATGTAAAAAAAAAGACAAAGAGGTCTTCAACTTTTCCAGTGTGCGTTAATATTGGTTATTCTTAGCAAGGAGTATTCTTAGCAGGAAATGAGATGAATACTGCCCTATCTAGCCCCTCTTCACAAACACACACATAGACACACACTCATAGTGCTCCCCAGAGATTCAGTTGGGTTGGCCGCAAAGTTTGGTGCACCCTGAGATGAGTCCACATTCACCCCTCTTCATCTCAAAGTTCAGCCTCCCCATCCACTCCTCTCTCAGGAGTCCCAAACTAGCCCTTGTCCACGTTTCTCAGAAGGTCCTGGCCTCCAGCTCCTAGGAGGCTATTGTTATTCACTTAAAAAGAGAGAAAAGAGTAAAAGAAACCCATGGGAGGTTTCGCCTAGAACAGCTACCGTATTGTGCTGGAAGTCAAAAATAGCTATTTCCCTGACAGCACCAAAGCACTGTGCTGCTTCTGAGGCCGGTCGCACGTCTGCCTCCCCCACATGGGCAGGCAACCATAGGCGCTTCTTCTCAATTGCAAGGCAGATAAACAAAAAGCTCCAGATATGGAAAAAGAAGAATCTGGAGGGAAAACACACCCATTGTCCACTCTTTAAGAGACAGGGAAAGCAACACTTTGAAATTTGAGGTCTCAGTTCTGATTTATGGAGAGAGGAGATCCACCTTGCTCTGATGCACATTTTGACTGGCCCTCTCTTTTCGGACTTCTCGCTCACTTCTTTACATCCTGATCACCATTATTGTTTATGTGTTGCCTTTCTCTCTGGATGGACTCTGCAACTTGCTCTCTAATTCCAGAGGCACCCCTTGCAATGCTTCACAAAGAACCAAAAAGAACCCCTCAGGACAGCAAACCTCCCCAAAGTTTATTCCTGTTAATCTGTCACCACTCCAGAGTGTGTACACTGCTGTAAGGGCCATCCCGCAGGGGCACCATTTCATGGAAAACCAAAGACCTCCTGCCCACTATACACAGCGCCTGATGAAAAGGCAAGTAAATTACCTTTCCCAACCATCTTGTTCTCTGCTAAAAAGTGCAACCTGATATCTGCAGACTGGTGTAGTCAAACTACTACCCCAAACTTGAAACAGCATCTTAGCTCTCTGCAATTGTCAAAAAACCCCAAACTTTTCTCCCCACTTTTCTCACTTGGATCAAAGGCATTTTGGAAAATTCCTAGAATGCAAAAGTTGTTCTACTGTGTGCAATTGGTGATAAGTGATAAGGTCCATATTTATGGTGTTGGTCTATCGAGGTATCCTTCCCACGTGGACCTTTAGGACAGGAATGTATTTGAGAGAGAAAAATAAAGTTTTGAGAATTATTTTTTTCCTCCAGTGTTTACTGTCTCTGCAGTTTTGTTAGCTGATTCTTTGTCTGGATGACATGTAAGTATGGAAGCAGCAACTCAGCAGTCCAGAAAAATCTGATCGCAATAACCATACTTTAAAGTCTGCAATGGGCTAGTATGAAATACCACAAGGTAGAAATTCTCCCCAAGCTGAGTATATTTTCTGTCTGGACACCCTTTAATTAATTACAAAGCTCCTAATTATTTTTATAATCATGTGGATAAAATCACCACTTTTCCTTCCCAAGAACACAACATTTAAACCCTGCCCCTTAACGTCAGTGTAAATTGCCAATGAAACAATACTCATTCAGTTTGCAAAATGTGTCATCCATATACAGATTCCCTAACACACACTGGCCAGAATTTATATTGTTACCATAGCAATACTGCTCAAAAATACCTGCAACGTAAGTTGAAGCCTCGTCACAGTTATCTTAGAAGGCACTAAATCTCAAAGACTGAAAAATGCGGACAACCTTGCATAGCGTTTGTTTGTCATTTTTTAACTTTCCCTGGACAAAAATATCCTTTTAATATAATTCCAGTCCCACTCTCACAGATCAAAAGCTTTTAAACCGGTTAGCTTCAGGAGATCCTCTCCGCATGAGCTTCTCTGCCACAGAACCCCAGTGTGTCACATTTATTTTTTACTAAAATATTTATATTCTGTCCTATATCACAAGGTTGGAGAGCGCCAGCATGATGTAGTGGTTTGTGAGCACAGGACTATGACTCTGGGAGATCAGGGTTTGCTAGAATCTCTGCTCAGCCATGGAAAACCACTGGGCGACTGTGGGCAAGACACTCCTTCCTAGCCTCAGAAGAAGGCAAAGGCAAACCTTTTCTGTGAAAATTTGGCCAAAAGAACCCAGCAACAGGGTCACCTTAGGGTTGCCATAAATCAGAAATGACTCAAAGGTACCCAACAACACATCAACACCTGCAACGTAAGGTTATGGGGAGCGTAAAAATCCTTTGATTCAACAGCTTAAATAATTACCAATTCATTTCTAGGGACAAGCCAAAGTGCTGGTTATGATCTATATAGCCCTAAACAGATTATCTGAAATAGCGTACCTCCTGAAAGGAGACTGACCAAGTTTCAAGATCCTTGGATGAGGGCTTTCTCTCAGAGGCACGGCTATCACAAGCACATTTGGTGAGGATATTTGAGAGAGCCGTCTTGGTGGCTATTCCCAGAATTCAGAAATCCCTCCCACTGAAAGCTAAGTTAGCTCCTTCCCTGCTTTCTTCAGCATACTGTATTGTACTTTTACCACTGTCATCATCACAATTTCAGGAACAAGAAATCACTTTGCTGTCTGTCATTACTGGTCTTCTTAGAGATAACCACCATAGAAGGTTCCAAGAAACCCCAACGCCGTTTGTAACATAATTTGAAAGGACGCGGAGTTATCAAATAACTGGATAACAAACAATGAGTTAAGGAAATAGGTTTTCAAGCAGACCAATTCATATCCCTTGACCACCCCCTCCTCCACCCAGGCGGCTTTATGCTATTCCTCTAGCATTCTGGGTGCTGACAATTGTCATAAGCAGCAGAGGAAGACATCAGTCAGGGCAAGAGAAGGCCGAGGGGAAATAGGCGTGGAATTAATTCATGAGCAACCTTCTTCCAACCTCAGTCTTCACCATCATGGATATGGATACCCATTTCAGGCTCTACCCCAACCCCATATATTAGTTTTGCCCGAGTTTGAGAGATGGCTTGCCTGAGGCCCCAGGTGGGTTCATGGCAGGTTATGTGGTATGACTTGGATTCTTCTCAGCTTAGCCACTAGGATGACACCAACTCTTAATGACAAGTTTTTGCCTTTCCCTACCCCAATTTTGCATTGCTACCCATGGCCCCATATTTCCCTCAGCTGCTTATTCTTAGACTGAGGAAGATAGAGAGCTACTGCATATCTTTCGCCCTTCTGGCTCACCATAGTCCACACAACGGCTCTGAACACAGAGGTCTTTTCTAACTCTACCTGGGAAGGCCACCTTTCCCCTAAAGACCACCCTTGTGTTGGACTGTAACTCCTACCATGTCAGGTGGCGACAATGGAAGTTGTAGTCTAACACATGAGGGTGCACCACATAGGGGATGTTGTAGGTTATTTTCTAGCTAGGAGTACCCTTGCAAAGACGGTTAATTTGGGCGGATCAGCTATATCAGTTTGACACATTTAGTCCCCTAACCACCGTGCCTCCTGCAGATACTCACTGTTAAGCTACCTCTACCTTACCTGACTATTTTAAGCCTCTTAAAAATCAAACTACAAACTCCATTTTAGAAAAGGCACGCCTGCAAACAAAATCCACCAAGTGCTTTATTAATGCAGGTCAAGATGTACAGAATCCAAGACTTTCCTGAACTCCCTGCATTACTGTTCCAGTTTCTTTTCAGCTTCGCAAGATCTGCCCATATAACTTTCATTCCAGAGCTGCGGGCGTTTTGCACACCTCGACAGTGCTGCACAAAGATACTTAATTTGTGGCAAAATGTGACACCTGCTAACTTGAAGATACCAGCCTTTCAAAAAATCAAATACCTAGTCATCGTAGCTACAAAGAACAGCTTGAAAATAGTTCATACATTTCTTTTCTCATTCTCTTGCAAATTCCTGGCTGAAAATTCCAAATAATTTCAAAAGTTGATCTGCACCAGAAGAATTAGAAAGATTCTAAGGATGTGTATGCAGATCCTTCATGTCTTCTTGAGTGCAGATTTTGGCTTGTCATCTTGAAATCGCATGCTCTTACCTCCCCTTTCCTAGTCCAAATCATTTTAGATTAGCCACAGTTTAGTGTATCATCAGAAATCTGAAGTATAGTTAATCATACTATGTAAAGAGATCTTGAAGCACCTTTGAGACTAACTGAAAGAAAGATATTGGCAGCATGAACTTTTGTACACTTCAGTCTACTTCCTCAGATGCATCTGGAAGTAGACTGAAGTCTATGAAGGCTTATGCTGCCAATTTTTCTTTCAGTTAGTCTCAAAGGTGCTACACAATCTCTCTATGTACTGATCCTACAGACTAACATGGCTATATCTTTGAATTCTAATCATACAATGGTGAGTGAAAACAAGGCAGTGTTGTAATTTATGGTTTGAAATTGTCTTGTTTCGATTAACCACAGCTGAGATTAATCGCAGTTTGTCTGGGGTTGGATTACATGGCTTCTGAACTTCTTCCTGTGGACTCTTCAAAGGTGGGGATGGTTAGGCTTGCTCTCATAATGGTGAACTATCACTTAGTATGACAACTGAAGCGGCCCATAAAATCACTCACAAGGAGCTGCGAGTTGTGAACATTAAGAAGTCCAAACTAACCTTGCTGTTTTCCTTAGATCTTGATGCAGAATACATCCATAATTTGCTCAACTGTGGACAGCAAAAGGGCATAGCTATTTTTCCCAATAGTTTGTCAGCACAAACTATGATCTCAGGCAGTTCCCAGTCATTTTGGTGGGATTTGAAATTTACAACAGATTCAAAAATACTATACTGTAAAATATTCAGTAGACTTTGTTCAGTCACTAAAGACTAAACATCTATTCCTGACTCATAAACCTTACATAAACCACACAGCAAGCACAATGAAATTCATTCATATATATTCCAGTTCAGAAATCTCCCCCATTCACTGACATATAGTTTTCCAGTATTGAGATATATAATATTTCTCCATCTCTTCTCTCAAATATTCCTTACACATATGAGTGTTAACTATGTGGGTGTTTAACAAGTAGCTGTGGAACAGCTCTCTAATGAGAATCCCACTACAGAGATATTAAATGTAAGAAAAGTCAGAAATTTGGGAAATTAAACATTCTGACAGAACGGCTGACAATCCTCTAAGCTCTGTTATGTCTTGACCTTCCACTGATGTCAATGAGGACTTCATTCCACCAAACTCTCATCAATGGAGTCATCATGGGTTTTACAATTCTCACCTCTGCTCAGATTTTTGTGAGCCTTCAAGCCCTTCAAAACCAAAGAGACACAGATATGTCATCTTGTAGACAGACTGGTTTTGTGTGGCAAGACTTCACTTTGGTCAGCTACAGTTGCTTATGAAAGTTTACACACTAACAAAAACTTAATACATCTCTAAGGTGTTTCAGTTCTTGTTGCCTTCCTCCTGCTACTG
This sequence comes from Urosaurus nigricauda, assembly GCA_034509955.1. Lineage (NCBI taxonomy): Eukaryota > Metazoa > Chordata > Lepidosauria > Squamata > Phrynosomatidae > Urosaurus > Urosaurus nigricauda. Next base: position 15,872,758 of record JAOEGL010000014.1, on the reverse strand, counting down.
TCTGGCATGGCTGCTTTCCTAGCATCTTTATCCTGTAAGGTAAATTCCCTAAATCAAAAGCATGTGTTGCATCGCCTCTTCCCCCCACACCGCTCTTCTCTCTCTCTCTCTCTCTCTCTCCTGCCCACATACCCTCACAAACATACATGCGCATGGCATGGCTGGCTCAATGCAAACTCCACCTCTGGAAAACCAAAGCGAAAGGACATACCTTCTCGTGACTTGTGACTTCCCCTTTGCCAAGCTCTTCAGCAAGTTTAATGTTCTCTTCTTGCAAGGCTGCAAGCTGCTGGGACTTCTCAGCCTCTGCCAGCTTTAGCGCTTCTCTGTGAGGACAAGGAACGCATGGTTACCATAGGAACAAGAAGGACAAGGGGGGGGGCACGGTAGGAGAGAAATCAGCTTTGCAGCTTACCAAAAAAAGAATAAAAAGGAAAAAGTCATATGCTTAATAAGGTCTTTAGTAAGGAGACAACTCACATCCCAAAGGCCAACCTCGACCACCAGAAATCAATCCTCGAAAAGAGACCAGCATGGGATTGCTCCTATTTTTTTCCAACCACCCTATGCCCTAATTTTTTGTTTCAATCTTTAAAAAGGAAATAGACTGTAAACAGAATAGTAAAGGGGCAGGGTTAAACATAGCTATATTTAGATTTTTCTCCGATGAATGGTATGAGCGGAGAGTGTGACTGGTCAGCCACTAGAACATTAACCTCACCCCTTGCCCCCCCCCCCAAAAAAAACCCTATTCAGTTCTTAGAAATTAAAAGAACAGAGACTTAAGCAAGGGTTGAATAGTAAAAACATACAACAAGAACAGGTGGAAATACCCAAGAAGGAATTAAGTTATATAAAAGGACCTACAGACTAGCAGTTATTACCATGATTTGACTTCCATGATCAGTATTTAGGGCTAATTTCTAACATAACATGTGGAAATCCATCACATGTTTTCTGTGCACATATGGGAAAATTTATGCTTTCTTTCAAAGGCTACTATGCTATATAATAGTGACCATTTTGTACAGACGTCTTCTAGACTCCACAATAATAGAAAACAGTATAATACAAGCAGGGACCCACTTCACTACGTTTTGGGGTCACTCAGCTGCAAGTGCTCAACTCAAATTCAAAAAGTGTTCACGATTAATATCCCGGAAGAGCACTCAGAAGATGTGTGTTATGCATTCAACAAACGGAGCATTTTCTAGCTGTTTTTCTTTATGAACATATTAAGCAGCCACAGGATACTTCTGGGGATGCCTTTTATTGAGCCAAACCAACTCTAGCTTGACTTGGATGTTCATTTCACATGTTATGTGGCAGCAAAACATGTTTCCTGCTGGGTTACATGAGGTGAGGAAGCATGTGCAACCTCAGCTCTTTGGTACATGGAGATGCATGAGGCATATGTTTCTTATATGCACCAAGTGTAGTATACAGAGAACCCTTCAGATGTTTTCACTGAAGGTGTAAGGTCTTGTAAATGTAAAATGTATTCTACTTCTATGCTACAGAGTGGCCATGGCAGCCACATGCACATCAATTTCATACTAAAAAAGCCAGAGGAATGGTTCATACATAGTTCACCCTTTTCCATCTAGCTTGGCTACAAGTAACATAACCTCTTAAATTAAGCAGAGTTCCCTTCACTGTGTCTGAACTTAGGGAATGCTAGTTAGTTTAAAACTATGGTTAGTGAATAACTATAGATCATATAATTCTGGCTTGACTGAATTATCCACAGAGTATGTCAACTAGAATTCCTTCAAATTCCCGTGTAACAGAAAAATCTGCTTAACTTAAAAGTGGAACTAAAAGCTGTGGACCTCCACCTTGTTGTCCCATTGGGATGGGAGATTTCTAGTGCTACCCATCAAAGGGATATTGTGCAGCTAAACTACGGTATGATCAATCATAGCTTAGATTTATGCTGAAAAAGTTCTAATATTTTTGGAAAGTTTTGTCGTGGGTGAAAGTGACATGCAACTAACTCTCGTGAGTCTTTACTCTCAAATGGTTCATGATACTGCTCTTTTTTGTATTACTAAAATTTGCCCTGAATTAAGACTGTGATTGGGGTTTAAGAGATGCAAAAGGGCTTTTTCTTAGGCGTCTCCACAAAAACTTAGGGAAAAAAGAGGATAATGAGTGAGTGCAGCTTGGTTTCCTGATTACAGTGTACAAGTTCGACCCTTTTATGATCAACCTATATTTTTAAAAAGGAGACTGTAGTTGCTGTCTTTAAACTGCACGGCAGGAATATGTCTGTAGAACGACAGACAGCCACTCCGGCACGTAAGCTCACACCTGAGAATGGAAGATACATTCGCACAGGACATCTGAGAGAAACATTCTTTTGATGGGAGGGGACACCATTTCAAAGGATAAATTCTCCATGGCACAATGTAATAGCTACCATTTTACATAGGCGTTCATAAGAATTTACCCTCACAGAAAACATATTCCCTATGCACAGTCTCAGTGAGCCAGATTTCTGTTCACTTTAGGAGATCAAGGTAGAACAGATAGGACACAGATCAAGGACAACTTCAGAAGAAGCAGCAGCCAACTCTCTTCCTCCTTTGTTACTGTAATTGCAAACTGGGCATCTACAAGTACGTAATCATAAACTACTTTGTTATCGAGAAGAAAGGACCATATCAGCATGAAACAAGGAGTTTTTCTGCATGAAAAATGGTCAGGAGTCATAAAGGTAAGTGTTTGTTATCTTCCTGAAAAATTTGTTATTTTTGGACAAAGCACAAGGGTAGTGAAGGGGTATGTGGAAAAAGAGGAGATCTCCTGCCCTTCAGCTTCTTTCAATACAGTCTAGAGAGCAATTTCCATTTAGTGTTGGTCTTGACTGAGTATAATGCATTAGCATTTTTTTTCCTGCGCTTAAACCCAGAAGAAAAGCTGTCACTCTGTGCTGTTTCTAGGCTAGACACCACTCTAAAAAGAACAACTCTGCACTGATAGTGTTGAGATCAAAAACTGGAGAGGAGATGAATACACACACACACACATATATATATAGCCCCAGAAGGGTTTTCTGAAACATGCAATTAGAATTGGAGGTGGTGTTTTGTTTTTAAACATGAACTAGGGAACACTCTTAAGCGAGCCCATTATAAAATGTACAGACTGCTACGTTACAAAGCATAATTCTTTCAGCCCACAGAGCCTTGCAAGGCTTGGCTTGCTATACCTGTAACTGTCCCTCTTATTTGTGTACACTCAACCAGTTTGCAGGAAATGCAAAATTTAAAACGAACAAGCAGCACTGATACGGCGCTGGAAATTAAAAATAAAGGCATTTCTCTTTTGCGAGTACAATCTTTCCATCAATTAGTGTTATGTATTCCACATCCTCTGGTATCTAAGCCCATTCAATCACTGTGGTTACCCCTGTAAAGCATTACCAGTAATGCTATTATCGGGATTAGTAACAGGCAGAGCAATGAGAAAGAAAGAAAACAGCCTTGTGTGTATGCAGCCAGGGAAGAGGGGGGATGGTAAAGCAATGGCCCATATTGAAAAATTACTGGTGACCCCAGCTGGCTGAACTATGTATGGTTTTAAATTATCGAAGTACATGAACAGTGCTGTTGGAAGTACCATGATTGAAATCAATCACTAAATGTAATACAATAACGTTCAGTGAGCCACAACCGCATTTTCTATATAAGCTAAAGAATGTTTTTTTTCCCAAAAAAGATTCTCCACTACTTAGCTTTCTGACTAACTGAAAACACACAATGTACATGATGAACAAGCCTTACTTGCCCCCATGAATAAAAAAATAAAGTTTCATATGAGCAGAGTTTTACAGAGCAACAAGGATTAGACACTTACAGTTCTTCTCTAATCTCATCCATTTTTTTGTTTTCAATATTACGGAGCTCCAGAGACATGTTAAGATCCTCTTCGTTCTTTAAGTTCTTTTCTTTAAGAACGTCCAGCTTGAAAGAAGGAAAAGGGAAAAAAAAATATTTTGCATTTAAGATTTCTCAAGGTTGCCAAGGACTGTAAGGACGAAGTAAGACATTGGAGACATTATAAAACAGAGTCTCATTTCTCCTTTGATTTCTTTTAAAAACAGGTGCAAATGGGCCCAAAACTGGATGGTGACAGTTTAGTACCTTTAACCCTCTTGACATTTCAAAAAATCTCAATTCCCTTCTGCTGCTATTTGTTATATTAGAGAAAATATACCTATACTCAATGTGTTATACATAACAATGCAAATAGCAGCTGGGAAGTGCTGTGTGCTATGGGTTAAATCCAAATTCTTATAGTAGGTCTAGAAAATGAATGGAACTGACATTAGTAATACTGAATTGAACTTAATTCCCAGCAAAGAGTCTGGCAGCACTTTAAAGACTACGAAATTTTGTCTTGTGTAAGCTTTCTTGGTTGATGCAGCTCATGAAGTTTCGGTTTATACCCAATAAAACATGTTAGTCTTTAAGGTGCCATGAGACTTTTCATTTTTAAGTCCCATTGATGTCAGCTGGTCTATTCTAAGTATGGCTAACTTTGGATTCAACCGTAGAACATGGTGCAAGGAAAGCGGTTGAACTCCACTTGAATTCCCACATTGCCATAATCCTGATCCAATTTTCAACCCTGTGGTTGTTTTTAAAAGACAGTGAAAGTTAAGGGAGACACAGTTATGGATCTCCAATGTTTCTTATTGTCCAGTTATAAGTTTTTTCATATTAAAGACTCGCTGTTGTTAAATACCACCTCTTTCTGCACCTAATACAGTAGCAATGCCTGCCTGAAGTCATTTTAATGCAGCAAACACTTGACAGAAAACAGAAGGCTGTAAAGCCCCAAATGCATTGACCATTCAATTGCTTTTCAATTAAGGAAACTTTCAACAGTCTTCAGAGTTCTTCTTTAAACCAGGCATTGGCAGTATCCTCCTGTTTTGTGCCTTCTGATAATATACCTTTGCTAAAGGTGTATGTATTTGGTGAAATGTTCAGCAGAATTCAGTTAACATTTTCCAGAATGTTAACTGAAGGCACCAATCAAGAATTGCTAGGTAAGCCCAGAAGGCCCTCCACAACCCTTTTCATATACACACAATTCTTAAAATCACTTCTACAGGCAAGCTTCTACAGACAAAAGAAATCTCTAGCATGAGACTCAACAATACCTTAATCAGAGGCAAGCAGAGAACAGAGTTCCAGTTTGGTGCTGGGAATACCATTCTTCCAAAGGGTCTGTTGGTTCGGCCAAATGGACCACAGTACCCTTTATTTACTATGCTTTCGTTTGTCTGATAAGAGCTTGCCATCTGCTTGAAAGCCTCATCTGTTCCTAAGCACTCACTGATGTTTTTTATTACATAATGGATAATCTCTGGCCACTCTTGAAGAATTACAGGGGCAGTGGATTTTAATTTTGATTTCCAGCTATCTTGAAACCAACCACTGGCATTAACCGACATATCCAGGCCCTTAATTCTCTCCAGTGTTACAGATGGTCTGTACTCTGGACACCTGCCTTGGTTAAGCCTTCTTTGAAAAATACTCGTTCTGTGAGCGTCTCTGTTCAGTGGCAGAGGCAGAAGAGACACAAAAAATGACAAGCCAGTCTCCTGGATGATCCATAGCAAGAGGGGGTGGCGGCGGCAGCAGCATTTCCTGTAATCTTGGGGAGATGCTCTGCTGGCCAGGTTAAACACAGCTCATTCCCACGTTCTGTTCATGGACTATGTTTAGAAGGCTTTTAAAAATCTGTACAGCCACTACTAATGTTACAGAAAGTAACAGTGTTTTTTGCAGGCTTGAAAAAAAAACAAGGGAAGCAAAAGGCATTGCTTCTACCAAAACCTGCTAGATTTCAGGGTCTGATGATTTGTCATCAGATAGATCGGAAAGTGCCTCATGTCAGAGTTCTTCTCCATTTACCGGAGATTGATCTCTCTGACCAGCAGTGACTCTCCAGTATCTCAGACATCGATATTTATCCATTACTACCTGCTCTTAAAGAACAACAACAACCTGGAGTTGCTGGTGATTCACCCGAGCCTTTTGTGTTCAAAGTGTTCATTCTACCATGGAACTAAGGCCTATTCCTGGTGACTATAGTATTAGCCACCAGATAAGCCATTCAAAATCATTATACAGATCTCCTTCTAGAAAGCCAACTATCCCGAGTGAAGACTTATGATACAAGGAACTTAAAACATATGAAAGGAGAGAAACATGTAGATAACATTGAAGAGAGGTGGTTTCTTTCCTTTTTTGTATAAATACACATCATCCTTCAAAATAACATTTAAAATTCTGGAAAGAAAGCAGATCCTATGGCCAAAAAGATATAAGGGGAAAGTAAAAATATACATAAAGCCTAAGACCTGTTATTTGTACGACATAATATGAACAGCAATGATTTCTGATTCTAATTTCTTTTTCTCTCTCTTTTATTGATATAGAATGGAAGACTACTCTTACTATGAGTTACGTTTTGTTTTCCTCACTACTGATCCCTCCTCCCCATTTTCTGATTTCTTCTTAGTTATTATGTGCATAATACAATATTAAAAATTAAAAATAATAATAATAATAATAATAATAATAATGTTTTATTTATACCCCGCTCTTCAGCCAAGACTATCAGAGCGGCTTACAATTTGTTAAACAAACAGCTTCATTTACAATTGTAAGCTATTTGCCCCCAACAATCTGGGTACTCATTTTAGCGACCTCGGAAGGATGCAAGCCTGAGTCAAGCTTCAGCCCTTTGCTGGTCTTGAACTCGCCACCTTCTGGTTTTGAGTGAGTGGCTGCAGTACAGGCATTTAACCACTGCGCCACCAGGGCTGATAGAGGGCTGAAAAGAATTAAGAAACAGGCTAAGTGTACATTATATTTCTTTTCTGATACAGTCATAATTTAAATTTCCTTACTTCCTTCAGCAGCTTCTGATTGGCCTGTTTGGACTCTTCAAGTGAAGCCAACGTTTCCATTTTTTCTTTCTGAAGGACTTCTTTCTCTTTGGTCACTTGCTCAACGATTTGCAAAGCATCCTCTGCTGTTTGTGCAGTCTAAGAGATACAAACAGTTGTGTCAAGTCAAAGGCAAAACCATGCTGGATCTTGGCTGGAAATCCATCAATTGGTCCCTTCTATCAGCGGGATTTCTCTTAATGAAGCAGCACATAGATACCGATCAGTTTACTGCAAGCTGCTTCACAGTATTGAAATCAAACAATTTCAGATCATCTGTGAAACTTTATAAGGTGCCATTAGGGCTATGAACCACCTTGTTCCATGCAGAAATTAATTTACAATCTCATGCCAGTGTCATTCTTGAAGTGAGAACGGTGGCCCTAGCCAAATCGTCCTTTAAGGTTACATTTTTGCCTTTTAAAAAAAGAGACTAGTTCAAGAGAAATTCACAACCAACAGACTGTGCTCTGATTCGTTTTTATAATAGTTTGTTTTTAAATTGGGACAATAGCCCTGTATCTGGATTTGCTAGACCACAATGAAGCTAAAACACAGATAGAGATTTTTCTTTTTAAAAAAATACATGGCAAAGCTAAATGTTTTGTCGACAAAAACTACAGATTTAGGTTCCGGGTGGTTAATCTCACATAGCCTTGGTATAGAAGCTTCCCGTGTTTGTAAGCAAGGAAGCAATAGCTCAATATTCCAATCAGTCCTCTGTTGGTGGTGAATGCAAACCCTACTGTGAATAAAAAGATCACATACATTGCCAAATTCTTTGCAACATAACTTCACAAGCAATTCTGTGCTCAGAGACTGGCCTGCTGCCTCTGGACCAATTAGCTACAAGGCTTAGAAGGAGGTATAACAATTCACTTTTGTATACCAATTTAAACGTACATTTTAAACATTTTCAAATGAGGCCACATCTGTGCTGACAGGAAGGTACCAGTGCCATTTCAGTTCCTACAGATCTGGAACTTTGGCTTTTTATTCACAATTGAAAAACTAGCTCGCAATATTCAACAGCTATGCAGCCTTTGCAGCCAGATGTGATCTTCCTTCCCTGCCCACCCCGCCACGTTATTACAGGAGTTAAAGGGTTTTTCAAAAACAGAATGGGGTAAGTTGGCTGCCAGCAAGGGAATTTAGGTATCCAGACTGAGCCAAGGTGCCAGACCGTGCAAAATTAAGTGCAGACATTGAAACAACTGGTTAGTGCTTGGTGTTAGTAACTATACTTGACTGATTTATCAGCATTTTGATACCTCAAATCTTTGCATTACCGCCTGCTCCTGGAGACTCTCAATTTCTTTCAATTTCAAGACAAGCTCGTCTTTTTCTTTTTGCAGGGCCACGTTTTTGTTTTGAGATGCTGCAAGGCTGGCTGACATCTCACTGTTGGCCTGCGCTAAAAGTGATACCTCCTCATGTAGTTTGTAGTAGTCTTCAGAGAACTTTTCTTTTTCTTGCAAGATTTCTTCCTTTATGGTGATCAGGTGCTTCTGCTCGGAAAGCAGACTCTCATTCTCCTGAAGAAGCTTACCCCGCTCCTGTTCAGAGATTTCATGGCTGGAACGGAGCTCTTCTAGCATTTTGGAGACACTACTATGCAACTCCTGGAGCTCTGCTTTGGAGTTAGTCAGTGCTGAAAACTCTTTTTTCATCCTTTCAATATTGGACGCCAGCCGATTTGTCTCAGCATGAAGAATCTCCTTTTCCTTCATAATTTCCTCTAGTTTGGATTCAGATTTTATTTTCTCCTGTTTTAGTTTCTCTCTGTCAACCAACAGCTCTTTATTTGTTGATGTTAACTGATCCCTGTCCTTCTCTAACTGGCCAACATAGTTATGAAGATGTTTGGTCTCGACCTCAAAAGACTCCTTCTCCAACTTCCAACCTTTCTGTTCTACTGAGTACTTATCCTGAATTATTTTGAGCTCTTTATTCAGTTTCTGGCATTCACCCTGCAACTGGGCCTTCTCTTTGGTCAGTATCTCTTTCTCTGAAGAACTGCTCTTAAAGGAAGATGCCAGCAGCTGCTTGGCATGAAGCAAAGCAGAGTACTCATTTTCCAAGACCGTTTTGGCACTCTGGGTCTCTTTCAAGATTTTGGACAGCTCCGTTTTGTATTTGGTAAGCTCCTGGTTTTCTTCGGTTTTCTGGTCAAGTTCCCGCTTCAGAGATTCAACACTGCTCTGGAGCCTGGCTTTATCTTGTGTCAGCATCCTCCTTGCAGAAATGTCCAATTCATGCTTCCTCTTCAAGTCGCATAGTGCTTTGGCCCCATTCTGTTTCTCGGCGAGGAGGTCAGTACATTTTGCTTCCAGAGCGGCTTTTTCCTTCGTAAGGCTATCGTTCTGCTTCTTAAGCCTTGTGGATTTCTGAGTCGCCTGCTCCTTTTCTGAGGTGACCTGGCTTAGCTTCTCGTTCAGTGTTTTCTCAGTCTGGGCAGCCTCTTCCGAGACCTTAGTCAGCTTTTCCAAAAGGGCCTTGTTTTCACTCAAAAGTTCTTCTCTTTCTCCTAAAAGTCTCTTCTCAGACGAAGCCAAGATTTCCTTCTCTTGCAGTAACTGAATACGTTCGGAATCTGTTGATGCCCTACTAGCCTTAATCTCTTCTAAAAGCTTTGAAAGGCTCTCATGAGAGGCTTCCAATTGGGCCTTGTCTTTCATGACCTTTTTGAGCTCTTTATTTGATGCTTCTAGATCAGCCAGCAGGCCTTCATTTTTCTCACCAAGCTTCTGCTTTTCATCTAGAGCCTGCGTTAAGCTTTCACGCAGATCTTCCTGGGTTTTCAGAAGAGACTCTTTGTCTGACTGTAGCTCTTGGGTAGTTTGGAATAGATGATCCCTCTCCCTTTTCAAAGTCACATGTTTGTTTTCAAGATCCAAGTGTTTTCCCAACAGTGAATCCCTTTCAGAAGCAAGGGTAGTTACTTCCTGAAGAAGTTCCTTTTGGTCGCGAGCCATATCTTCATAGGAGCTCTTCAGCTTCAGAATAACATCATCCTTATCCTTCAGAAGAGCTGCGTTTTCATCACAAAGCTTCTTTTGACAATCTTCTAATTCTGCCCTTTGGCTGACGTGCTTCTGACATTCCTGGGCAAAGGTATCACTACGGATTTGGAGCTCATCCACCTGGCGGAGAAGAGATGCCTTTGAGGTACGCAGAGCATCATTCTCTCGAGTGATCCTGAGAAGATCTTCTTGGGCTGTCTCTAGTTCCAAGAGCAACTTTCCCTTCTCAGAAATTAACTCGTCATTTTTGGCTTTTTCCTGCTCGGTTTTATCTTCAGCTTCTTGTTTCTGTTTTGTCATTGTTTTGTTCTGTAGTTTTAGCTCTTCGTTCTCTGTCCACAGTTTTTCCCGATCTTGTCTTAAGAACTCAGCCTTGGACTCCAAGTCTACAAGTTTTGACAATAAGGAATCTTTTTCTAATTTTAAAGCACTTCCCTCCTGCATCAGGGAATCTTTGTCTGATAACAAAGCCCTCATATTGACTGACATTACTTCCATCTGTTCTCTGGCTGTCTCTAACTCAGATGTTAAGGACTAAAGAAATGAAGATTAGGGAGAAGGGGAAACAAGAAATAAAAAATGAAGTCAAGCAGACTAGCGCAAAAGTGTGGATTAATGACAAATAGCATTACTATACAAAATAAAGAAAATGTGTATATACTGGCACACACACTTATACAGGCCTGCTGAAGAACGTCAAAGTTCTTCAAAGAGTGTCAAACATGTGTTGCAGCCAACATGTACCTATAACACTGAGGACTGGGGCAGATTAACTTTATTGCTTCCCCAGAGGGGCGGGATATAAATAAATATTTATGATTATTATTATTAATATATGGTTATGCGGATTGGTCAAGGAGTTGTCCAGAGAACTGGACTCTTTCCTCAAGAGAGGGACAGTTCAAAAAAACTCCCTCCAGGATCAGATTTCCTCTTAACTAGAGGACACTGAATCATTACAATGGGTGAAAGAAAACAGTGCACTGCAGCAGTAGGAGCATTTTAGGAAATATGATTGACTCCAGCTCACAAGCAGTTCACAGCTTCCTCAGCTTTCGTCCTTCCAGTTCCCAGGCCAGCCAGTAAAGTGCAGAGCCCCATTTGCATGCTTTGCATCTCTTTTCCACACACCTTCCAGCAAAACAAACAGTTGCCATGTGTCTGGTCAACCAAGCAGGCTTTTGAGGATACTCCTCAATGAATATGAATTCACTGCTGTAATGGGAACTGTTGCCTCTAAGGCCTGCCTATTGAAGGAACTGTCTGTCTTGCTATGAAACTGACTGACTCTTAAGGTCTGATGGAAAGGAAACTGTTTGAAGAAAGCAGGAGCCCATCTGCTGAGAACACTGGACAAAGATTTCTCCTGAGTGCCTCCCAAATTGAGGAATAGACTCCCTCCAGAATTACAGTTGGCCCCTACTCTCTTGGCTTTTTAAAAATATATATCAATACACATCTCTTTAACTGACCCTTTCCAGTTATTTGTCACGTGATGCCTTTATTAATCTTATTAAGGTGACATTTCTGTTCCTTTTACAGTTTTATTTTAAATTTATTGTGAATGGTTGTGTTGGCTTTTTAGCCAAAGAAAGAACAAAGTAAATAAATAAACCAGTGGCCTATTTTAAACACCGTATAGGTTGGCTTTAATGAACACAACTCCATGTGAAGAAAGTTACTTCAAAGCTATTAAAATTCCCACAGCTGTGGTATTATCAAAATACTAAAAGGGCACAGCAGCTATAGTGAAAGTTCATACAGGGTGTATCTCCCTTATCTAAAATGCTTGGGACCAGAAGTGTTTGGGATTTTGGATTTTTTTTGGATTTTGGAATACTTGCATTTACATAAGACAGCTTGGAGATGGGACCAAATTCTAAACCTGACATTCATTCATGTTTCGTACATTCCTTATGCACATAGCATGATGGTAATTTTATACACAATATTTTAAAATAATTTTGTGCATGAAAGCAAGTTGGACCTTCAGAAAGCCACCAACTGAAGGGGTCCTCCTCTGTGTTAGCAGGAGAAACTTTGTGAGAACATGGCAAAGGATTCTCATCCATGGCGCCACAATTGTAGAATGCTCTCCCTTTGGAGACCCAATGGACACTAAAGCTAAAACCTGCCTTTTTACTAAAGCCTTTAGAGGCCTAACAGATGTCACCCTATGTGTCCTGATGTATTGTTCTATATTGTTTTAACATTAGCTTTTTAAATTATACAATGTTCAAAATTTTTCAAATGTTTGTACTACATTTATTATATATTTTTATCATCCTGCATTTTAAATTGTTTTAACTGATTTTACTGTATGATACCCAGCAACTGAACAAAATGAGGTGGGAGAGAAATACTATAAAGAAAAAAAGAAACAAATAAATGTAATAATGAACTCCGATTTCAGTTCACAGCCTTTTGGCCTGTGTGTCAATGTATACACCAAATACTCAGCTATATGAGTTACCAAATGAAAAGCTCAAAGCACACGAATGGGAGATGAATGCAGGGAACGTCAAGGGAATGAGCCAAAAAAACAAACCAAGTGAAGCTATTCTAATCAAGCTAAGGGCACTGTGGAACATGGATAGCTTTTGCAGGAAAGCAACAAGAAAAGACCATAAAACCCACCACCTCGGCAGTTGCTTTGCCACTTCAAATGAGATAAAGCATTTTTCAGCATCCAAAGACAAGAACAAAGGTTTTAAAAGCCAGGGGTCTACTAAATGGCAGAAATCAGAAATCGTAGTGCTGGGGAGGGTATGAAAAACATTTTCCAGGATTAATTTCACTAAAAAATTGTTACAGGGCAACAAAAGTCTTTTTTTTTTTACAGTTTTCCAGCACTGGGTTCCTTAGCAGCCTTAGAAAAGTTTCTTTCTAAGTTTCTTTCTTTACACATTCTTCTCTATTTTAATAAAAAATAATAAAGGTATCTCACTAAAGAAGTTATAAACTACTTTATTTTTGCATTTGTAGAACTAGCAGCTCTGACCTGTATTTTATATTGTGATGACAAATGTGTGTCAAAAAAATACCCTTCTGGATGTAAATGAAACAATTTGTGTCGATCTTAACAGCACAAGGGTGTTGGATTTCTTCCTGGAAGCTTCCATGTTCATCTCTTGGACAGCTCTAACAAACTGCACTGGGGCGATTGCTCTATCAGATTTAAAAGCTACTAGTGGTATGGATTTCTCAGAGGTCAGAAAAACCACACCTTCCTTACAGTAGTCCACAGTAGATATTTGGGGGACAGGTGGATAATCAAGCCATCAGAAGAAAAACCATTTTGTCTACATGCTTCAGATAGGTACACACCTTTGCATGCTTTGCTTCCCTTTTCAGTCCCTTGGCCAGGTTTTCCAAGTCGCTGTTTCTCTTTTGTGCACTTGTCAATAGCTTTTCGGTTTCCTGAAGTTTTTGCTTAAGCTCCTTGACAGCCGCAGCATGCTTAGCAGCCACCTCAGCAAGTGTTTTTTCATGTGTCACCTGCAGATCTTTATACTGATTTAGGCTGGCTGCTTTTTGCTTCTCCTGAAAAATGAAACCATGGCAAGGCTGAGCACGAGACCCTTTTCCCTTTCATCAACATCTTGGCTACATCAAGGATCATCATATTAAGACCAGAGCATACCACAGAGCTCCTTTTCTCTACATATACTGAGTTAGAAGAGTGAATTATGCCAGGCTTTCTATCATTCCCAACATTAATATTTCCTTGCTCTATGAGAGCAAGAATGTTTGTGCTGGCCTATGGTAATAATAATAATAATAATAATAATAATAATAATAAGTTTTATTTCCAGCCCACCCCTCTGAACGAGCAATCGGGGCGGGGTACAAAAAAGTTAAAACATCACAATTAAAATATCCAATCCCATTCCCACCTCCCCCCCTTAAAAAAGGATTAAACCAGGAACAAATGAAAACATAGTGCAAATAGACAAAAATCAACAATATCAAGCTAAAAGCTCCCTGAGCTGTTTGGGAGGATGAAGACTAGGAACTGGCAAAAAGTTTGGAGCCAGGAGATGTTAGACATTTTCCGGGAAGGCCTGCCGGAAGAGATGCGTCTTCAAGGCTTTCTCGAAGCCGTCAATGGATGGAATAAGACGCATCTCATCCGGCAGGTCATTCCAGAGCTTGGGGGCGAAGGTCGAAAAGGCCCTCTGGGAGATCTGTACCTCCTTAGCTACTGACTCTTTCCCACATTGGGGAACTTTCTTTGTACATTAGCCAACAGTTGCTCTTACCAAGTTGCCTAATTTGTCCTGTATTTCTTGCAGTTCTGCCTGATGGTTTTTCTGCACTTCTTGCTGTGCCTTTTCAGCGTTACGAGCTGCTCGCTCCATATTCTCTTGCAGCAGAGAGGCATTCTCAGTCGCCTTGGTGAGCTGAAGTTGGAGCTCCTTGATTGTGCTAAAATCAATCATAACACAGCTAAATGTACATGCAATAACATTTTCTTGGACACAGTTCTTTGTGTGAAAGTTAGGAAAAGAACTCATAGGTAATAAATAATTTAACAGAAATATGTGGCAGAAACAGCTAAAAAGAGTTCAGTGGGATGAACAGTTTATTTTACAAACCAAAATGAACTTTAAACAATAGCATTAAAAAAAAGAGAGAGAGACTGCCCACAGTTACTTGAAACAGAGCAAAGACAGCAGAAACTGCAATGAAGATGGGAAAGGAATTACTTCTCTTTCTGCTGTAGATCATCAGTCATCTTCGTAAGCTGTAAAGAACTGTCTCCTGAGGATTTCATTATTTCAGCTATATCATTTTCAAGTTTGGCTTTAGCTTCAATCAGCTGTTTTTCTCTTTCTTCTCTCTCTTTTAATTTATTTTCCATGTCTGAAGAAGGAAATAAGAGGAAAAATCAAGAAAATAAAACGGTACATTTTTAAAAAAATGAAACTACTGTATCTACTCATGTATAGGTCTAGAAATTTTAGTCAAAAAATTGACCCAAAAAACCTGAGTCAACTTACCCACAGGTCAACTCTTATTAAAAAAGGAACTATCCCCAGTGAAAGGCAAGAGTGATATCTGTCCAGAAAGCACTGACCCTCCTGTACTTTCTCATCTATTCAGGCTTTAATGTGAGCACAAACAGATCCCTGGCACACCAGGAAAAACACCCTGTGAGCCCCACACATCACACAGCTTAAGAAGCACTGCTCTCAGCTTGCCTATTTGCACTGCTCATCATTACCATGTTGATGGTGCTAGATTTACTGCTATCATATACACATGAGGCATCATGAACATGGTAGTGACAGCCAGTGCACAGACATATGTCCGTGTGCCTTCAAGTCAACCGTTGACTTATGGCAACTCCCTGAATTTCATAGGATTTTCTTAGGCAAGGAGTACTCAGAGGTGATTTTGCCAGTTCCTTCCTCTGAGATATAGCTTCCAGCACCGTTGGTAATCTCCCATCCAAGTACTAATCTGGGGTGACTCTGCTTAGCTCCAAGATCAGACAGGATCTGGTGCCTGTAGGGTATTTATATATGCAGGGCTCATATACAGGTCAAGAATTCCAATTCGATCTCAGCAAGAGCTGATGGGACAATCCCACAATGCTTCTGTGCATGAAGGTAGTTTTTCCTGGCATCTCCATATCTGGAACCAAGTGCCCATGCATGGGTGCATGCATACAAACAAACAAACAGGTAGTTAAACTTGGCAAACTTGTCACTCCCTCTTACCTGTCAAATTAGATCTCAGCTGATCTAGCTCAGATGAAACATGTGCAAACAGCTGTTCTTTTTGGATTAGTTTTTCAACAGTTTCTAGGGGAATAAGAGGCAACGTCAGTGAAAGGGAAGTTCTGCTTTTTTTAAAAAAAGCTTTCATTCTATGTAGGAAGGCATTTAAGATTTTTTTTTAAAAAAAGTCATTCTTGTCTCCCCCTTCCTTACATTTTATTTTAAAACACATTAAATTATATTTTACAGAAGCTTACCTTGCATAGATTTGTTCACACTTTCTGCTTCATCAGCAGCCTTAGTAAATTTTCTTTTCTGGAGGAAAGAAAGGGAAAGTGTATTGAACCATTTGGTTTAATATGTTGAGATAATGTAAAACATACTGAGAAATAGCCATGTATAATATTTCAGATCTAGTTGGCTCAATGCAGCCGGGGGGGGGGGGGAATCATTACAAGATTTGACTCATCATTTTTTAAAAAGAAAAAAGAAATCTGACTCGCTATTAATGCACATAGATGCACAGGTACCAATCTAAAAACCAGGTACCACTAAGAAGTTTATTACAGATCAGTGGAGAAAAATACCCTGTCTTGGTGTGTTTTGCATTTGGGAGCAGAGCTCTTCCTTTCTGCAGGTTAAGACCAGTCACTTTGGATTTTTCCAAATCTGTGACATTTGGATTTTCACACAGAGATTACTATAATCTAGTACAGTTGGGGCTTGAATATTGGTAATTTTCCATTTTTGTGGGGCAGGGGTCTGGAAAGCATCCCCTGCGAAAACGGAGGGGCAACTGTACATGGTTCTAAAGAAAAGCTACTTTTGACTCTATGTTACTATAACCATTTTCTGTCTATGGCAATTCCATGAGCAATATAGGGCCACAGTGCAATACATATCAAAAATGCACACTAACTTGAAAACTTTCTACATCTACACTCTGATTTCTTACCTAAAGAGTCCTAAACAGTTTGGGATTAGGGTACATCTGTGTGTACTGAAATCCCTACCATGTCAGGGTGAGAAATATGTGTCCCTTCCGATGTTGCTAGACTCTAATATCCATCAAGCCTCAGCCAGAATTGCTGATAACGGAGTAATGGCACTATAGTTCAACAACAGCCATAAGTTCTCCAGTCTTAATTTAAGATGGATGTATTTGCACAGAGACTGTACAACTGGCAGTCGGAACAGCCAGTAACAAATTTATATGCAAAACCCAAAATAAAGCAAGTGTGCAAAATGGCTCAGGAACCACAGTCAAGATCGACTGGTGTGCTTTGGTGCTCAACAACAGTGGGACCAGATCTCTATTCTCCTCCTATTGCAACCCTTCATACTGGCAACAATCTGTTCCCAAGAATTTCCCAGTCTTCCAGTTTTTTTAGGATGCAAAGGGAGGCTGCCAGGGATGGTGGAAGTGCTGGGACCTCCAGAAGTATATCACTGGATCCAGGCCAGTGTGTACAAGAGGAGCAGTGCTACTTGACATGTACATAGGAATCTTAAGCTCTCAAGGATGACACCCAACCATACTTTTGTTAATTTTCCCTCATAAAAGCCCCAAAGCAAAGCTCAGGACTGGACAGGCAGGATTTCCAGTGTTTACTCACCAAATCTTCAAGTTCCTTTTCCAAAGACTCTTTAAGTTGATTTACTGCACTCAAGTGATTTTCAAGTTCAAGAAGCTTTTGCTCTTTCCCTTGCAGTTCTCTGCCTAGACTAGCAGCCTAGCAAGGATGATTGTGTGGTGTAAAAATGAACAATTACAGAAGGAACAAAATGAAAGGACTTTGACAACATGACAAATAAAAAAAAATATGTTAAAACAGAAGGTAAAACACAAACAAAGGAAACATACACTGAAGGGGAAATGATAAATACATTTGAATTGTGATCAGAATGTGCATTGGCAGGATCACATGCCCTTTTAGGAATACAGTAATAATTAGTGAAATTAATAATAATAATAATTTAGACTCCAATTCCAAATATTCTTACTATAAAGCAAGCCCCACTGAAATTCATGGGGCTTATAGTTCCACAGATCCTTCTTTTGACAACTTTAATGTTCACATGACTGAAATTATGATCAATTAAATATGTCAGGTATAGCACCCTTGAGGATAAAGATATAACTGAACTTAACTTACATTTTCTGATATTCCAGGGGGCTTAAAAGCAATCATTGCTTGGAAACAACTCTGTGAAATCTGGTATCTAAGACATCATATGAAGTGATTTTTGTAACAACTGGAATAAAATCCACCCCGTTATCATTACAGTGCTTAGATGTGAAAAAAGGAAAACCTTAACTCTGACAGTGAAAGATCTAGAATCATAGAGCTGGAAGAGACCTCAAAGGCCATCCAGTCCAACCCTGTGCCATGCAGGAACACAGTATCAAAGCACCCCCCGACAAACAGCCATCCGGACTCTGTTTAAAAACCTCCAAACACAGAGACTCCACCATACTCTGAGGGAGTGTGTTCCACTGTCGAACAGCTCTTGCTGTCAGGAGGTTCCTCCTAATGTTTAGTTGGAATCTCTTTTCCTCTAGTTTTAATCCACTGCTCCTTGTCCTAGTCTCTGGAGCTGTGGAAAACAAGCCTGTCCTCCCCTTCAATGTGATATCCCTTCAGATATTTAAACATGACTATCATGTCCCCTCTTAGCCTTCTTTTCATCAAGCTATCCATTCCCAGCTCCCTAAGCCGCTCCTCATGGGGCACGGCTTCCAGACCTTTCACCATTTCGGTCGCCCTCCTCTTGACATGCGTCAACTTGGTATTACACTAGTAATTACATCTGCCATTGCAGCATTGCTGAAATCTGGCAGGTATAGATACTATCAGTTTCTTGGGTGAGGAATCAATAGGAACGCCACAGTCAAACTGAAAAAATTACAAACTAAACCCAATTTACACACTTTTCATTTCATATGGAAGATGATCCCATATTCATAAAAAATTGAAGGGTTTCTCAATTTACCCACTACCTTCTCCACAAAGTGAAGGATGGCATGATGTATGGGAGTCATTCTTCACTTTATCCTGGGTACAATTCTAAAAGCTGAGAAGAAGTTCAAAACTGACCTTCTCTCCTAGAAGGAGAGTCTGGAACACTACAGTTCAAAATGAAAATTCCTAAATAGGATAAAAAGTCTGAAATGCACTCAATGTCACTTGTGTGCAACATTTTGCCAAGAGTCAACACAGAGTCCTCAACAGCTCCCTAGGTCAAAATACAAGATACCCGCTGGGTCAGATTAAACACCTATCTGTCCCAGCATCTTATTTGTCACAGTGGCCAGCTAAATGCCTATGAGAAGTCCCAAAGTAGAGATTTCCCTGTCTAATCCTCCAGGACTGTGGCTAACCCTTTTGGAAGCCATTTGGTGGCCAACACCACATCTAGTAGCAGTGAAGCCTGTAATTTTAAATTATTTACTCTGTATGAAGCAATATTTTGTCTGTTTCTAGATGTGGTGCATGATATATGGCAGTAGTTGAAAAATCCCATCAGATGATGCAAATATACTATTTCACAGCAGCTTGTCTCAAGCACAGATTGTCTCAGAACAACACAAATTAAAATGTTTTTTAAAAAATGGAAAAAGCAAATAAAAGGATGGATGGATGTTGGTACAAACCTGGCTACTTTCACTACTGTGTTCATTCTCTAACCTCTGTATCTTTTTTTCAGCTGCCTCAAGCTCCTTGCTAAGTCTTTGCAACTCCAGTTTACCTTCAGAATTGGCCATCTGAAGGGCATCAAGTTCCAAGAGCTTTGTTTCGGTGGTTTTGATCTTTGCTTTAAAACTATCAATCGCCTCGGCTTGTTCCGTGCACTTGGCCTGGAGCCCCTCCAGCTCCTTTACCTTTATCTCAGCTTCCTGCAACTTGTTTAGACTCTCTTCCATATCCATGAGGTGCTGTTCTTCAGCTTTTTCCAATTTGGTCTTCAAGGCCTCCAAGCTTTTTTCTTTCTCTTCTGTCAGTCCCTTCACCTTTTCTTTAAGAGCATCAACCTCCTTCAGTAAAGACGACTTCTCATTTTCTTGCTTTACTTTCAGCTCTGATGTTTCACTCTCATGCTCTGCTCTCATCTTCTCAATCTGGGCCTTGAGATCTGCATATTCAGTGGTCTGATCTCCAACTCCTTTGTTGAAGGAGGTCTTCAGTTCTTCCATCGCTTGCTGATGTGACAGAATAGCAGATTCCAGCTTAGATTTCCATAAATCAGTCACATCTGAATTCTCCTTCTGAGCAGCATCCAGTTTCGTTTTAAGGGATTCGTTCTCTTTTGCCATTTTTTCATTGGCTGCTAGCAAGGCTTTCATTTCCTTCTGGAATGATTCTTCATTAACTCCAAGCTTCTCTTTCAGTGACTTTATCTCATCTTCATGCTCCTTGCTTAGTGCTGTCATTTTCTCTTGCAGAGTGTTAACTTCTTGTAACAATGAGACAGAAGTGTCCACACTGCTCACTGGCTTACTAGACTCCAATTTCGCTCGTAGCTCAGTTACTTCCTTTTCACGTAGTATTAGGTCTCTCTCCAGTTCCATGATGCGAGATTTCTCTGATACAGTGGCCACCTAGAATCAACATTATTTTAAAAAAAGAAAGAAAGAGAGAGGAAAATCATTGTAACAGGTTGCACTTAGAGGCACAGAGGGATATACTGGTCACCTGTTCAGAGCAGCAATATCATTTTCCTAGTACTTCTAAGACAGGCTTATGGAAGGTGAACTACCAGTAGATATTGGTAATCTAGTCTCACGTTCTACTTTTGGTGAAATTGCTAAGGGAATGATGCAAATCCTTAGTTAAACATTACGACTACCTCAGTTAAACAACTTAATAACCTTCATTTAATTAAAAAGATGTCTTTGCTTCCCTTTAAACCAAATGCAAATGGTCCTCAAGGGTTCGAAATAAAACCTTTATTACACGAAAGTTAGTGGTAAGACAAACAGGCTGTTAAGTCAGAAGCTTAAAACTTCAGCCAGATGAATTTTTGAAGTTTAACAGAATGCACTGCTTGCAGTCTTATGAGGGAATGCCAGTTGACAAAATGTGGAAAGTCACTATTCTGCATAAATCTATAAGGTTTAAACTGGAGTTTAGAATTCTGATATCCTACACATTGCACATTTTGGTTAGACTTTTTCAAAGCATGACATAGATTTTGCTTTGAGTGGAGCTGAAGGCAGAATGCAAAGCTGCCCCGCCAAGGTGAGCCTTGGCCCTAATAAAGAGACAATTTTTCTGTCATCTCATGCATACACCGTAAAAAAAATATTTGGTGACACAGGCCACTCAGAGAAGATTAAAAAACACTGTATCAGGATGCTGTTGGACAAAAGTAGAGAAAAGAGGTGTATAAACCAACACTCAGAATAAAATGCAGGCATTTATTTAATTTTCTTTAGTTCTGAGAAAAGAGTGATGTATGAACAGCAAGTGCTATCAGCAGGCATTTCCCTAGCCAAGGAGAATCCATTGCTCTGAAAAGAACTTTTTGGAGAACTGGCTAGCATTATGCTTGCAGATTGGAGACTGTCTGCCAAAGAGAGATAAGATGCTAAGCTGTTTTCTTCAAAGAAATAAATTAATAGTAATGGACACCAACTCAATGCAAAATCAGAAAGTTGAAAATTGTGTGGATCCTTCATTATTCAGCACTGGGATTTGAAGTCAGCACTGACTTCAAGATCACTGTAGAGACATCAGAACTTTAGCTAAATTCACTGAGATACAGCAAAGTCTAAATTCAGAGGATAACAATTTTGCATGTACCCAAGTAGAAAGATCTGTTTAAAAAAGCACTTTGTTATCTATAGGACTGTACTAAAGTAAAACTGTAGAGGTATAGTCAGAATTTCCAAAAAAGCCTGGTATAACTCATAGATAATAATTTTGTTTCTCTGTCTCTGTAAACTGTAGTCTCAGTGTAACCATACACAAATTCTCAACTCCTACCAAGAATGTTAAAAAAAAAGGGAGGAAATATGTTTAGAAACGTGCGCTTTGGCAAATGGGAAGAAAAGGATCTATTTAATTAAAGCGCTTTATGTAGCTACAAAACCAAGTTAACTGAATAATCTGCAAATACAATTTAGAGCAGTGATCAGCAATGTGTGAAGAATTCAGGGTTGATCACTAGAAGCTAAATTGGATCCGTTCAAAATTAAAGGAATAACTCAAGTTCTAGATGCTAGATTCCTCTCAAAGCAAAATATTAAAACAGACATTGTGCGGTCTGCTAAAGAGTACAAAAGTCTCTGTGTGTATGTGTTTGTGGAAGATACTCAAATCCTTGCTAATTCTGAAAGGCTGCAATATATCTAAAGTGACCTAGCTTCAGTTGAGATACTGTAGAGTCAACGGATGATTTGTAGGTACTGAAATGCTCCCTTTCTTTGTCAACATCTTCAGTGAGGCACTTCATAGAATCACTTGCCGCTGTTTGACTTTTGCAGGTCTTGCTGCTGTCTGACTTTTGCTACTGAAGAAGGCTGGCAGAAATAACTATGTACAGATGTAAATGTGTGAAGACTCTTCACAGTGTCTCTATAAAAGGTGATCACCAGCTCAAAAGGTACAGATATTGCCAAGGAGCAGAAAGACCTTTCCTTAACAGCTATAGAAAGAACCACCACCAAGCTGAATCAGAACACCAAAAGAAGTCATCACAGTCCATTATTTTATTATCCGCTGAAGTGTGATTTAACTGTAGTTGTCAACTGAATGCCATGACATGGAGTTTTGAGGTCCTTGGTCTCCTTGGTTGTGTTTTGGATGTATTATCCTTGATCCCTTTCTTTGCAAGCACTGTTATCTACATCAATGTTAAGAAGGCCATTTTAAGAAATGGCTTGTTAAATGTCATGGCAGTGGAACACAAGACTGTGTACTTTCTTTTCCAATGCACAGTGTGCCCACTCGCTTCTAGCACCAGGAACCGTCCCCTTTATACACACAAAAAGGCCTTGTTCATTGAAATAGTGAAGTCCATTACCCTAGTGTCTTCTAACTCCCTCTGGAGTTTGTCAGCTTTGGTCTTTTCAAAGAGCAGGCTCTGTTCAAGCTCCTTAATGCGGGCATGCTCCAGTTTGGTCTGCGTCTGTTAGTAAAAAGGGAAAGGAAGAGAACACAACAGTGCCACCATCACATGCCAGCACAAGAGGAAAGAGGAGCTACATGCAGGATGTGCCACCAGTTGTCTTCGACCAGCGATGAGCAGCAAACGATGCAAGTGGATAACAAAACAAAACAAAACATAAAATAAGGCAAAGTGGGGAGGAAAAATGGACAGGGTGATGCTGCAGATGGGAGACAAACGTGAAGGTGGAATACACGGCTGATACATTGAGAGAAAAGATGTGCACACACATACACGGACAAAGGAGCATGGACAAAAAAAAAAGTGGCAAGGTAAACTCATGCAGCCAAAGTTATTTATCAGTGTGGCAATTATCAGCACAAATTAGAACCGTTAATGCTTTGTAAGACATGATTCAAAATACCTGAAAGGCTGTTGCACAGAAGAGGGCAAAGATTT
This sequence comes from Urosaurus nigricauda, assembly GCA_034509955.1. Classification (NCBI taxonomy): domain Eukaryota; kingdom Metazoa; phylum Chordata; class Lepidosauria; order Squamata; family Phrynosomatidae; genus Urosaurus; species Urosaurus nigricauda. The sequence continues at coordinate 15,849,470 of JAOEGL010000014.1, read as the reverse complement.
GGCCTGCACTATCCAAAAGGGAAGCACTAGATCTACTGAACTTAAGTGACTGGAGGGTAGATTTCAGCTGATCTTTAGGGAAAAAATCCATTCAACAATGGATTCAATTACCTTGGGGAGGGGGGGGAGGTCTTGCCTGATATCTTCAACAAATAGTTTAACAGACATCTGTTGGGGATGCTTTAGCTTTGTATTTCAAGCAGGTGGTGGAACTCAACAACCTAAAAGGCTGCCTTAAATTTCTCTTATACTTTCACCTCCTTTCAGTGAACACAAACATACCTGACTCCTGGAATTTCTTGGAAAATATTGGTTGGCTGTAGCAAGCAAAATGTCCACCTAGATTTCTACTTATGGACCAATTCACCAGGCACAATAGCATCCCTTGAGGGCTGATGAGTCTCTCCCCCCCTCCGCCACCTTGATCTTGCTTTCTTAAACAGGTCTACTACTAAATCTAGAAGAATCAAGAATCACATGTCACTCGGAAAGAAGAAATGGTTCAAGCCCACACTAAAATGAAGGCTCTTCCTCCTCTAAGGAAGATTCTTATATGTAACTAAAACTCTGATGTTTCAAAAGTTTGTGCAGAAATCTTTATGCCTTTTTGGCTATTCTGATAAAGGCACTGCCACAATACAGATTTTGGAATGTGCCTCTTGGTCAAAATGGCTATCCCTGCGTCTGTGAAACTCAACAGAGTGCTGCCAAATCATCTGGGTTTTCTCAGAGACATATTGTCAGTGAATTGACATAGGATGCTCACCAAAAGGAACTGCTACAAACTGATCAGAGAGAGAGAGAGAGAAAAGGGGGGGACAACACAGATTGCTGACAATTTGCTTCAGACGAGAAAGTGATATACGAGTATTGGAGCGGGGTTGTAATGTTTTAAAAAATGTCTTCTATGTGGCATCCTTCATAATCCTAACTGTAAACGGAATGTTTTAAATCGTGGCACATCAGAACAATTCTTCGTAAGTGTACAAGCAGTCTGTTTCACTGGATGCCAGGACAGTCACAGGTTTTCCTAGAGTAAGGAGGAGGAGCAGACCTCAAGGAGCTGATAGGAGGCCAGTGACAATTCATTCATCCTTCTGGCTCTTCTGTTGCTCTTCCTTGATTCGGGATGCCTGTTCACCTACCATCCCCTAATGGGCCAGCAAGCCATTTTGAGTCTGGGAGACATCTTTGTGCGGAGAAAGAGCAGTAGCCTGTCCATGTTTTCCCTTCTTTCTCTGGGAAGTGGTGCAGATTAAGCTCAGGGAAAAAAGATAAAGTGAATGGGACGGGGCAACAGTGGATGAGTATAGGAGATGGGCATATTCAGTGAGCACTTTGCCCAACAGCAACCCTAAAACAAGACTAGTATGAGGTGGAGGGATGGCATCTCAAGTGCTGTCTTTGAAGTGCTGGCGGGCAGATAGTTCTTTGCACAAATAAATCACTAATTTCCTGTTATTAGCCACAATTGGAATGGAATTGAAAGGAACTTTTGGCACTGTCCAGTGAATTTTCTGTAAAGATATCCAGAAGTGCTCCATCCACACCACTGCTGTCAAGTGCTACATCTCCCTTTTTAAGGGGCACGGGACTGACATCGGTACTGACTTACCGGTATCAAGTAGCTGAAATACCTGCAGCAGCATGTACCATTTTATCACCTCTGTTTAGCTAATCTATTTTATATGAGAATAATGCCTCTTTTTTTTTAAAAAAAAAACTTTTTTAAAAATGATCATTTAAAGATAGAGAGCTCAGGGAGGGGGTGACCTATTAAAAATGAGAAGGGTGGGACCTTGTACACCTTGAAGCATCAATGACATGGTCTGGCGCTACTTTTAAATTTCAGCAGGGCTTTGAAGACTGACTATTGAAGGGGACTGGGCCTTGCAGAATTGCACTGTACAGTATGGGTTTCATTTGTTGTTTTTAATAACTGTTTTTAAGTAGTTTTAATTTATGGCTAGTCTAATGATATTATTGCATTTGATATATATATTTTAGCTACATTTCTTTTAACTGTTAAAAGCTGCCTTGAGTCCTTGGCTAGAGAAAAAGCAGGATGATCAGGATGATGATAAAAATCCATTATATTTGTAGAGGGATAGGACCATAAAAGATTAGCTGCTACAACCATTTCTAGTATACTGACTGAAAAGGGTGAGTCAGCCTCAATCCATTTAAAGGACACCCAATGGACTGAAAAGTATTTCTTCTTATTTGCATCATGGCATTTATAAGCCACTTTTAAATAATATATCTATCCAAAGTGGTCTACAACTAATCATGAGGCAGAAATCGTTGAAGGAGAGTGATTGATATTATAAACAATAGCACTTAATAGGCTGCAAGAGAACAATAAAGGAAAACTAAAACAACATCTTAATGACTTCCCTAAAGGTAGGGAGCGAAGGGGTTAGATGGGTCTCGACAATGAACAAATTCCACTATTGTGGAGTCACTACTGAAAGTATTCTACCCGTCAATTGTAAGGTCAATGGAGGACAATGTAAAGCCCTCCAAAGCCAAACAAAGGACTGACACAGACTGGGTATGGGCAAAGGGTGTTCTTCAGGTAGCTCAGTTCCAGACTGTTAAAGGCCTTACAGATCCAGTGGCAGAGAGAAACCAGCCCTCAGCCATCAGGCTCCTACAAAAGGGACATTCCTCCCACTAGGACTAGATGATAAGCCCTGGAAAGGCTGGCAAACCTACATGCCAAGCAAAAAGAAGGGAAGCAAGATGAGTTAGATTCCAAAGACCCACTTGGGTTTCACCCATCCATTCCAAATGGCATTTGCTTAACTTCGGTCACTATCCCAAAATCTCTATCAGGCCAATTAAGGTTTTGGATGTACTCATGATGAAAATGAGAAGCTGGACTGAAGATTGCACAGACTAACACATTCTGAAAGTGAAATAGTTCGGCTCTGTTCCAAGGGCTGGTTTTGGTGTGGATTGTTTTTGTTTCTTGTTTGTTTTGACACCAATTTATTTATTATTTATTTATTTTATTTATACCCCACCCTTCAGCCCTAACGGCTATCAGAGCGGCTTATAATTATTATTTTAGTTAGACAGTTCCCTGCCCCCAGGCTCACAATCTAAGAAGACACGACACAAAAGGAGAAGGGAATGGTGGTGATTCCTTTCCCCCAGAATCTGATGAGAGACAAGCCAGCTAATATTCTACACCTTCACTTCTGCACAGAAACGTCTATAGGGATAACCTTCTGGTCCAATTAGTCTGTTGTAATAAATGCATTTATCATGGCATAAGCTTTCCTGTGGTAGCTAACTTGGTGAGATACTGCTCATCCAGTGGACGCCACATAATGAATCTGTATTCTTTAAGTTGCTTCATGAGGCTGCCTTTGGAAACTGTTCAGAAACTCCAGCAGGTCCAAAATGCTCTGGTCAAAGTGCTGACTGGGGCCAAACTCAGAACATACAATATACAGTTCCCTTCTGTACTGGTTACCAGTTCATTTTCAGGCACAATTCAAAGTGCTGGTTAGGATCTATAAAGCCTTACATGGCTTACTGAGACTATCTGAAAGATCTTCTCTCCCTATATGCCAGAGTCTTAAGATCCTTAAAAGAGGGCAAGACGACTTTCTTGGTGGCTGCTCTCAGGCTGTGGAGTAACTTCTATGGGAAGCTAGCATGACCCCCCCCGTGCTGTCTTTCAATGGCAGGCAAATATATTTTTATTTCAAACAGGTATTTGATTATTAATTGGCCATGGGAAGTCTTTATGGTGTGTATGTGGGTTGTCTTTTTAACTTTATTGTTACGTTTTTAAATGAGTTAATTTTTTTTTTAAATTGGTGGTGCTTTATTTTGATTGCTTGTTTAATTGTGGGTTCTTACTATCAGGGTTTTAGTTGTGTCATGTTTTAGCCCTGTTGCAAGCCACATCCCATGCTGAGAGAAAGGCAGCTTATAAATAAATTAAACAGAGAAGCAAATAAATAAAATAAGTAGATGCCACAAGGACAAGTTACCTTTCCATACAGCTAGCAATCTTTTCAACAGCACTTGTTCACCAGCCCCTTGCCTCAATATGTTGAACACACACTAAATGCCTGCTATTAAGTTGCTGTGAATACAGAAAGATAGGTCCAGTCAAATTTCCCCTGGACAGCTGGCAATCCAGTTTTGCAGCACTAACTTTCTGGGACAACTTGTGCTTAATGGCCAAAAGACAATTCTGAACGTCTTAAATTGTCGGCAAATGCTCAAATAACAATAACCAGGCATGACTTAATGACTACCTGTGAAAAGAAAATGATTTTATAGGGCAAAATCCTTGCCAGGGGAAAAGAAAGACAGAGAGACCCAATGTATAAAAGATAAAGGGAAGAGAAAGACAGGTCACATACAGATTTCATTGAACTATACCACGAGCCTGATCTGAAAGAACAGAGAATAAAAGCTTGCTATGGTCAGCTGTGCCAATGGAACAATGAAGGACATAACAGCAGAAAACCAACATCAGTCTCATGAAGACATTCTGTTGGAGGCAAGGAGAAAGCAGCCACCTCCACCTCAGATAGCTTCTTGAAAGCCCCACTGATATTTTAGCATACCAAAAAGGAACCCAAATTATCCTTACTTGTTTAGTTAAATTCTTCCCAACCTTTGGTTTTCACAAACAAAAAGTGTGTGTGTGAAGAATCTCTGTGATGCAGAGTATGTGTTCTACTTACTAATGGGACAGCTAGATGATACAATAGATGATAACTAGATTTAGTTATAAATTTCTCTCTGACCTGCCCTTTTCTTTTCTTTTCTCAGATGGAAACAATGCATAAAGACCGCCAATAAAGCCTCCCGAATTTTCACCCGCTGGGCACTAGTGGGCACTCCTGGGTTACCCACAAAAATATTGGTCGAGTGGAAGGAGAAATTTTCTTGATTATACGAGCCCCTACCTTTAAAATACTGCAATGGTTCTCAAAGCTACATGCACACAAGCAGAGAAACTAATGCCCCAAAGGCCGGCTACATCATTAGTGGTTAAAGTAATTCATCCACAAAGTTTTATTGGTAAGTAATCTGATGTTAAGGAAGGGGGGAGATGTCTCCAAACATTCAGATGTCCTCTTACATTCTCAGGGTCTTCAGAAATCTGCCTCTTTTGCTATTGGCAAAAATTAAAACAAAGCGTTCACCAGAATGCTCAGCATTACAATTCCAATACAACCAGGAAGGAGGGAAATGAGGGAGCAGATTCAAACATTTCCAGTTTTGCTGGGGGTGATACTCAATTGCTCCTATCCTCCAGAAATTATTTCCTCTTCCAGTGATCCCCGCAAAGCAAGATCTGCCTGAAACCGCAAAAAGGAAGAAGCGGCCATTCTAGCTGGTAGATTCTGGGGACAGTAGTCTAGAATAAAACCTTTCTCAAGCTTCAAAAATACACTGATCTGCACAAACTGTGATAAGAAGTAAACTGAGTGGGAGAATGCACCCAAATCAATCCTACGTAGCTGTAATCTTGCTATATCTTCCCAGCAGTGTAGGACTGCACTATGACAACTCCCCACACGGCTTTGCTACTTGCTGGGTGTTTCGAGTGTGCAAGAGAACGAAAGGGTAGCTAGATGCTTCATGTGGTCTTCTAGGAAGCCCTGTCCATTTGGTCATGTTGTGAAATGACAAGGACAACAGTTTGGCATATAGCAAGGATGCTTTCAAGCAAATCTGACTTCTTGATCAAATGACCATGCTGAAAGTGTCATACAACCGGTTCGCAAGCATTTTGCGGTGGGACTGATGGTGATGGGCAGTGGGGAGATCTCATCCAATTCTACCCTGCATTACGCAAAGTCTTTTCAAAATAACACTGCCCTGAGAATCGCAGCATAGAAAACGTTAAAAATAAATTATAATGAACTTGCAATTTCCCTGCATATTGGTAACACACACACACAAAAAAGATGCAGGGCCACAGGCTGAGAAGGTAAATGAGTGTTCCATGAAGAATCCAGATAAAATGGATGGAAGATTAAAGTAAAAGAATAACTAAAGAAGATGTTAATGAGAAATGGATAACTCAGTACAAGGCTAGCACTTCCAGTACGAAATTATTTGCAGCTCTGCATGTCAGTTTTGAACTTAGCATTGCACATGGTGCAAAGGAAAAGACATTTACTATACATTGTTTTTTAAGAGTATAAACATATTAAAGGCCATGTTAAAGAAGCTTCAGGACAGCCAACATTAGGAATTAAGTGTACAAAACTGGCAGTGTTTACATTGGGCTCCACTGTTTAAATCTAATTTGCCAAGTAACATGGCCCACACAGTCTGGTAAGATATATCTGTTAGCAATTAAGTAAGAACATGCTCAGTATATATTCTTGACTACAGTAGTTGATCCAAAACTTGGATGGGATGAATTATTGAAAACTAAACTGTTGTTGAAAAGTACAGGCTAATACTGAACATATATATTAGCAGTGCTCAACTGTACTTCTGGCCAAAGAACAAATTCTACTTGCCTTCAGCATTTACTTCAGGAAAGCTATGTCTACACACTGCAAGTTTTATAACGTTAGCGTGGCATTTCTACTTGGCAATTTTAATAAACATTTTGGGAAAACATTTGCAAAATGTTGTATAAAAGAGCAGAATGGGAAGAATTAAAAAACAAAAACAAAAAGAATTAGAAAGAAAGTCTCCCAAACTTTTGACTATATCCCAGTAAATGAGATAATGCTATCCCCATTTTATGTAGATTCCTGGACTGTCCTTACATACAATCCTTTCTTTTTATTCTCCTGTGATGTGCAGTACTGGTAGTAGCAGCAGTATGAGCAGCACCTAGAACTGTTTCCTTTTCACCATCCTACCATATTAGCCAGTTTTAACAGCACTGGAGAAATTTTACCTCTAGGTCACCTTTGGTAATGGATTCTTCTTCTACACGGAACTGGAGGTCTTCGACCCTCCTGTGAATAAAAAGGGGAAAAGCAGAATAAATGCAATTGGATTTACCTAACAATGTGTCACTTTAAAAGGGGGATAATCAAGCATCCCAGCTAGACTATTTTTAATTTATTATAAAAGGGAGAATATGTTAAAAGCATTGGTTTAAAAAAATCTGGAATCCTACAGAAGAGGGACTGGCTTCTTGTTCCTAGCAAGGAAAATGCAGAATGTTCCAACTGGCACATCTGTACAGCTTGCATTAATCCAAAGGCACTGCGTGATGCCAATGGAGCAGTCTTGTACCATTCTGTGATGTAAAGAACTCAGATCTACTAATTTCCTTTAATGTTGGATTGTAGCTGAGATCATTTAAGGATTTTAAAGCTGTCCAGCTACATTCAATGGTCTGCTCTATATAACTCTCTCCTTAAGATCTGCTGCCACTTTGCAAACAAATCACTGGCTTGCTTCATTTTTCATCTCTCATTGATATATAGTTTATCTTTAATATTACAGTACCTATCAACAGAAAAATGTTCATTTATGACCTTTGTCAGATACTTTCACAGAAGCATATAACAGATTGCAAGGGGAAGTAAGAACTGGTCAGAACAAAATGCCAGATGTCATACAGCCTTTAGTGCTTCAGCCTAAGAGGGAGAGAGGAAGGTAAAAAGAAGTAAAAGCTCTTGACTGATAGGGCTGCCATTTCTGCCAGAAGACTGGATGTACAGAGGACAATCCACAAGGAAGATCATAAGGGAAGGAACAAGAGCTGTTTGACTTTTGTTCATTTTGATGAAGCTTTCAAGGAAGAAGTTCCGATGGAACGCTCTCCCTTGGCAGAAAAAGCTGCCACGTGGATTTTCCCTCTTGGTCACTAACAGAAACTTTGGGCCGAAACAGACGGCCATAAAGGGGCGGCTTAATGCCACCCCTTTGGAGTGCCGTATCGAGGTTAATGCGTATCAGCCAAATACACTGGTGCTGTTAGGATGCCTAGCAACTTGCCAAGGTGAGTTCAAGGCCAACCAGGGACAGAGTCAAAGTTGTTCTTGAACAGAAAGGCCCATGCCTTGCAGTAAAGGATGCCTTCTTGCTGCACAATAATCCTTAAAGAAAGTCTGCTCGTAAGAATTTCTAAGCACTGTTGTCCAGTCCTCACTTAACATGGAAAAATACTCCCCATCTTTATCTGCTGATTTCTGACAAATCATAGACCTATTTTACATAGATGAGGAATTAACACAGGGGGCATCTCACGCAAAGAATCCTGGAAACCGTGTGTGAAGCTTGGACATCTCTAAAGCAAGAATAATCTTCATCTCCTCAAAGTCGTAAGATTCTCTGAGGAAGGCCCAAACTGATACCAGTGGTATAGAGATAAACTAGGATGGGGACGAGGAGAGGGGAACCAGCCAGTGACTCAATAGTAGAAATTACATTTTGAATATAACTAGACTTTGTTATTTTCTTTTTTTCTTTGTGGCTATTTTTTCCTCATTTTTCTTCCTCTTCAACATTAACATTTTTGGAATTTGCCTGAGGAAAAAAAATCTCCTTTTTTGGGGGGGGGGAGACATTTTAGGAGCAGATTGAACTTACCTTCTCTCTTCCTCCAATTGATTAAGGAGCTCCACTTTCTCCCTGTCAGCAGCTTCTACCAAGGCCCGCAACTGGTCCATCTTAGTTTCCATTTCAAGTATGCGCTGATTTTAAAAGAAGTACTTTAGATGAGTCTCTCATTTTACTTAAATCAAAGCTACAGTGAACTAGCTACATAAATGATATACTGTTTCAAAAGATGTCGCATCACCTTATTCGTAGATGCAAGGCCATGTTTTGTGAGAAGTGAGGTAACACAGAGCTGATGCATTATCCTAGCAGTTGACTTGATAAGCAAATAAAATGTTTTTTGTGGGGTTTTCTGGTTATGTGGCCATGTTCTGGAAAAATTTATTGCTGATGTTTCACCTGCATCTGTGGCCGGCATCTCTGAAGATGCTGGTCAAAGATGCAGGTGAAACGTCAGCAATAAATTCTTCCAGAACACGGCCACAAAAACCCACAAAAAACTATGGATGCCGGCTGTGAAAGCCTTCGACTTCACATAAGAAAACATTTATGTATTGGATGATAAGTCACACATAATCATGTGAAATGCTTCTGAAAGAAATGTGTGGTAATTTGAACTTTGCTTAATGATGGAGTCTCTTTAGTAGGTCCAGACTATTTCTAAGCCCTATCTCCCCACATGAGCCTTCCCAAGTCTTATGATCTTCAGGGGAGGGCTTTCACAACCTGGACTGGATGGCCCTTGTGGTCTCTTCCAACGCTATGATTCTATAATTCTATAGGTCTTTAAGCAGAGGCTGGATGGCCATCTGTGGGGGTGCTTTGATTGGGAGTTCCAGCATGGCAGGGGGTTGAATTGGATGGCCCTTGTGGTCTCTTCCAACTCTATGATTCTATGAGCCTCAGTTGGTGGGGAAAAGCCTTCTTGGTTCTAGGCTTTGGAACTCCCTCCCAAGGAAAGTCCGACCTGCTCCCTCTCTGTTGTCTCTTTGCTGGTAGGCACAGAGCTTTTTGTTTCAACAGGCCTTCAGTCTTGGCTGATCAGGGTGGAGATGTGAAACTGGGTGTGCTATTTTAATTAGCATTGTACGTTTTAATTGTTTTAAATTTCAGTGTTTTCAGAACAGCGTTTTAATTGAAGATATTATTTACGTTTGTACGTCATACTGTTCTAACCGCTCTGTTTTAACTTATGCTGCAAGCCGCTTTGAATCTCATTTGGGAGAAAAGTGGGATAAAAACAAAATAAATAAATAAAAATAAATAGCAAGCAAAAAGGCCTCTCAAACTGTGGCAAGACCTTTTTACCTTGATCTTCCTCTTGCATCATCAGCACAGCGGTTCTCAACCTTTGGCCCTCCAGCTGTTTTGGGCATCAACTCCCAGAATCCCAAGCCAGCCTGGCTGATGGCAAGGGACTGTGGGAGATGAAGTCTAAAACACTTGGAGGATAAATGAGCACTAGGATGTATTTATTTTCTGCAATCACCATTTCAACAGGCAAATCGTCAAGGCCTACCTGATCATGCCCATCTCGCGCCAGTGCCAGTTGTTGCTCTATTTCCCCAACGTGGCTAGTGGCTTTGGCAACCTCTGCCCTCTCCAGGTCCCTCTCAGCCAACAATTGCTCTATGTGTTGTTGTTTCTCTTTGAGGGCTTCCTGAAGAGCGGTGGTGCCCGAGATTTTCCTTGCATACCTTGATGAGGTTTCTGTCAACTTCAAAAAGAAGATATTCAATTTTAAAGACCTTAGCTCCCACTTGAAAAGGATAAAAAGCACACTTTGGTTTCACATACTTCAAAATGTGAAATTATGTTACTCCTGCAGGCCCCTTGGTGCCACAAACATGACACTGGGAACTGCATGTGGCCTACAAGCTGTCCACTCCCCACCCTGTGTTAGAAGAAAAGTGGCTTATGATGTCTCTCAAGACCTGTACTATCCTCTTGTTTTACAAGCACCAAACACTGACCGTGTGATGTTCCTATTTCTTCTCTGAAGACTTAAAAGATGCAATAAGAAAAGAAGCTTACTAGTCCTGTACGGCTTGGTTTGCTGCTTACTGATGAGGCCACGGAACTGAGAGAGCTGAGAGAAGAGGCACTTGGGCTGCGTTTCAAGCTTGTAGGTGTCGGAATGACTTTTCTGACCGTCGTCTTGGCTTTTGCTGGTGTTGTTGATGGGAAGCCAATCTTGGTAACTTTATGAACAGGTGCAAACAGGCCATATTTAGGCTGGCACTGGAAGTACCTTGGAGTAAACAGAGAGAAAAAAAACCCAGAAATGAAATCATATTGAACAGAAAAATCTATTTCCTTTTGGACAGTTTAAATATTAAAAAAAACCCACAAATGTGTGCACTCTTATACACAGATACGTTGCTTGCTTCACGATATTGTAGGACGTAGATAAACTGATTAAATAGATATACAACACTTCAGTGCTATTGATCAATACTTTGTGTCAAAATACTGCCCTCCTGAACAAGTTTAACTGCCATAAAGGTAATAGTGCTAACACTATTGTATAAAGAATCTGAATGCCTCCTCTGCAATTTGTAGAAGCTATTTTTTAAAAAAAATTCCACAGATAATATAAACTATTTGGATATTAATGATTGCACATTGCAATACACAGCTGGAAAGTAATCGAATTATCACAATTCTAATACTGTACTCACTACCCAGCCTTTCTCTAGACATTGCCTGAAGAGTTTGCCCTGCTTGTTCTTTCACTGCCCATAACCCCAAAAGCACATCTTAAACACCAAACAAATCCACACACACCGAAATGACTCTTCAGAACTGTATGCATGAGACATGTTTGGGAGACGATGTGATTTAAAGACCAGATTTTTGAAAAGAAGCAAGAAGGATTGCACTGATCAGTGACCTCAGGAGTCTTGAAGAACCAGCATACATTTGCATGCACCCAGAAGGGGAAGACTCATACTTTCACTTGGTACAGGTGGCCTAGGTGCAATAAACATGTGGAACGGCTGCATCATGGTAGAAAAAAAGAAGCCATCATCCCACCAGGCATGATTTTTTAAAAAGAGGAGAAGGAAGCAAATGCTAGTTTCCCTGCCCAGATGCTAGAATATTCCAAAGCTGACCCAACTAGCACTTCTCAGAACTCTTTTGTTGCTTTCCTGGATTCGAACTCACCTTGTTCCAGCTACTGCACCATCGTTCTTTCCCAGAGGTTCATCTAATTCTACACCACACCATTCACCTTTAGCAAAGTCGGTTTCTCCCAAGAAGCGAACGACGCCAGCTTTCGTACCACCAACCTGATTTGAGGAGAGAAAGGAAATGAAAACAATTTCATCACCATAAAATAGAGGGGGGAAACAGTGCCATATTAAAAGCAGAACCCATGTGCATATTCAAATAATTATCATCAGGCTTTTCAAAATCAGGGATTTTGTATGGAGTTTTAATATGTAAGCTGCCTCGATTATCTTTGATAGATAGGCGAGATACAAATAAAAATTTTATTTTATTATCATTTTTATTTTAGATATTTAATGTAGAATTCGGTGCAACCTTACCTGCTACCACATATTACCCTACTCCTTGTAATGTTACCTGATGCACATATCACAATTCTTCTTGCCCTCCTTAGGAAATTATTTACAAATTCCACAGGTAGGTGAGTTTACGCGTTGTACAAATTGGCAGCAAATTCAGTTCTAGTTTCTGGCAAAAACGAAGATTCCTACACAGGAAAAGGGCTCAAAATTACCTGAAAAGAAACCTGGTCCTTGGCCAAGTTTCTGCCTTAAGTCCAACGGCTTGTTCCAAAGACTAAACTCACCAAAACAATGAAAAATGGGTAAGTCAACACTTCTCTTCATTCAATGAGCTACTCTACTTGGGACCAGGCACTAGATTTAAGCCCACAACTCCTCAGGTATGTGCCTTCCTGTCTTTGACAACAGATTAAGATAACATGCGAGAACAGCATAAGAAAAAACACAAACTAAGGGCCCAAACAGAAAGGCCAAAATAAAGCTGGTTCGGGTCACTTTGGAAGTGTGCTGTTTAAATGCTGCATGCGTCCTAAGAGGTTGGAAGCTGCACCAAAGCCACTCTCCAGTCCTAAGTACTGGAGCACAGCTTTGGCGCAGCTTCTGGCCTCTTAAGATGCACGTGTCATTTAAACAGCACACTTCCAAAGTGACCCAAAGCAGCTTTATTTTGGCCTGTCTGTTCAGGCTCTGAGTTTTATTAAGCTTAAACGTGGCTTGGCATGATGGACAAACAGAGATTTATACTGGCCAAAAACCTAGAACTAGAAACCATGGCTTTAAGACTATGGTTTGGAGTTATACAGTGGGCCCTTATGTGGGGGATCTGTTCCGGACCCCCCCTGCATATGGGGAAAACATGTATGCTCAAATCCCATTGGTTTCTAAGGTGGTGTGTGCCTGTGGCGCACGTGCCATCTTGTCCTCCCGGGCTTGCCATAGGCGTATGCTCAAATCACGTATGGCGCGGGTGCGCTGTAGTTATATCTGAACTGATAAGCCATTGCCATTGTATCACTAAAATGAAACTGCCAAGTACAGTGGTCCCCCGGGTTACGAATCCCCCGGGAACGAAAACCCCGGGATCCGAAAGAGCCGGGGCCGGAAAAACGGCCCCGGGTTACAAAAAAACCCCCAGGTTGTGAAAGAAAAGCGGCGCGAAATTCAAATGGTGCAAAGTTTTTTCCTATACTTACAGTGGTCCCCCAGTTTGCGAACGTTTTCGGCTTACGAAAGGGTTGCTGGAACGAATTACTTTCGTAAACCGGGGGACCACTGTAGATGGAAAATGAAACCGTAGCAAAAACCATGACTTGCTTGCAGGGTTAGATTCTCAAATCATAGCTATATAGTTGGCCCTCCATATCCACAGATTCATTATCCATGGATTCAGCCATCCACGACTTGCAAATATTTTAAAAATATATACATTCTAGAAAGCAAACCTTGATTTTGCCATTGTATAGTAGGGACACCATTTCACGGTGCCATTGTTCATAATGGGACTTGAGCCAAACCCCAGCAGACACCAAGGAAGTTAGTGCAAGCCATCCTTTGGCAAGACTGAACCGCTGCGGATGCCCCCACAATACGCTGGCAAGGACTATAATTCTCACACATATCACATTCAAAACAGTAACTAGTTGCTCAGGAAGTCTCTCGAATTTAGCCGGGTGAACTATTTTAGGAAAATTATTTTCTCTTTTTTTTCCAGACAAGGAAATTACCTGCTACGATTGCCAAAAAATTCTACTAGACAGGAAATACACGCTTTAAATATAGACCGGGAACGTGAAAAGCAAACTACTCAAACTCACCGAAATATCTGTGATACGAAGACCTTTATATGAGGATAAAAAATAATTACATTTTCCTTTCTGAATCCTGGATGTTAAAATCCAGTCGGCAGGAGCCTTTTGCGTTGCAATGTCAGAAATGTGTTCAACTTGAAATAAAATAATCTGAACCTTATTGTATTGGGTTTACTCTGGAGAAAATACACCTTCACTGAATGTGTTTCAGACTATTATCTCTAATGGGGCGCTCTAGTGTTTGCACTAAATATCTAACTACAACAACACAGATGACAATCTAAAGCACATTTAGGGAAGGTGGTTTTGCTGTTGTTGTTTTTACTCTTTTCGGGCACCATTATAAGACCCATAAGAGTTTATCAACACAATCCTGGGGCGGTTAGGATATTGAGATGGAACTTGTTTCAGCATGAGAAAAATGCAGAATTAGTTTCGGGATATTATGCACCTGAAGCGCAACAGACCAGTGAAGTTACTCCTTTCTTCAAAAGCACTTTAGACAAGTCTGATCTACTAGCGTTAAGTCTGGACGCCTAAATACTACTCATGTTAACTGAAGAAACACAAAGAGCCAAGTGTATACTCCACCCAGAAAATAATTAACGTTCTTTATGATGGGAATCTGGATCACGAGCCAAGGAAAACAGTACTGCAAACAATACCGGTATATGTTTTGATTGTTTTTAAAAATTATGGGATTTAAAAGGAGGAGAGAGAGAGGGGAAGGGAGGGGAATACACAGTATATGAATGTATATCTATCATTCCAGCCTTGGTATGTAAGTATATTAGCCACTGCACAGTATAAGCACATAGAATCCAATCATGTCGGCCACCAATTAAATGAAGCTGAAATTGCTATTAAAATTCCAAGCCACAGAAATACGATTTAAAATCTGATGTCTATAGACATCCAGTTTTACTAATTCAAAATTAATATTCTGTAAAGCATGGAATTAACAAAAGGACGATGCCTGAGCATCTCCAAATCATATGCCACAAGGAGGCACTGTCTGCATTACATCGCTCATCTTTCGCTGAAGTTGGTAATTTCTCTCCAAAAAGACATAATGGTGTCTAATATAATACATCCAAAACATCCATCTTTACTGGACCAAAGATCATTTTAAATTTAAACATATTTTGTTTATTGAAGTTAGGGCCGTTTTCCATTGATGGCCTTGCATAGTACATTTTGCATACTTTATTAAGCTGCATTCTTTGAACCATTTTGCGTAATGCATTCTGGCTCTGCTAGGAACTAGGATGGGTAAGGAGCTCCATGGGGCACTAAAGCCCCACTTCTAAACTCTAGAAGCCGTATTTAGCCACCCAAATGTTTCTAGAATTTAGTTTTAAGGCCTCGAAACTTTTCAAAAACCAAAACCAAAGTCAAGAATGAAGGTTAAATTTTCAGGAAGCAGACAGTAACGAATGCTGGGTTTTACTTGTGCTCCCACAGTATCTTGACCTGCTCATCATTCTGTGATCCATTTGCCTAAGGATGTTAGAGGGGCTACCTTTTTCCCATCTTGGCATGAGAAATGGGAACAGGGAATAGGGGACAGCCTCAGATATACCACTCTGATACACTATATGCATCTGAGGAAGTAGACTGTAGTCTATGAAAGCTCAGACTGCCAACTTCTTTCTTTCAGTGAGTGTCAAAGCTGCTACAAGATCTATCTACATACTGATTCTACAGACTAACATGGTTATGGTGTTGAATTCTGATACACAGTTAGATTGTGTGGACCTGGAGCAGGGAAGCCCAGTATCTGACCTCCCCTTGACCAAGATTACTAACCTAAACGCTTAAATGGCTTGAGTCAAAATCCATGTGGTGTTCTGACCTGCACTTAATGTTGGGCTTTCACAGCAGATTTTAACAGTGAAGATATTTCACAGAATCACAGAGTTGGAAGGAGCGTCACGGGCCATCAACTCCAACCCCCCGCTTAGTGCAGGTAAAGCATCCCAAGTAGGGAGCTGTCCAGCCTCTTTTTGGAGACGTCAAGAGGAGACCCCATCACCTCTTGAGGCAATCGGTTCCATTACTGAACCACTCTCACTGCCACGAGGTTCCTTCGAATGTTCAGCCAGATTCTACCCTCCCGTAATTTAAAACCAGCAGACCCGGTTCTAACCTCAGAGGCAGCAGAGAACAAGTCAGAAACAATTATCTTCATTCCCCTTCCAAAGAAGAAATCATTTAACACTTGCATAATCTCTCCTTGGAATAAAAATTACCAAAAAAAAAAAAAAAAGGTCACGGAAGTATAGGCTGGGTTTGTCAAGAGAACAGTTTAACTTGCTTTCCAACATATATATCACATGCTTTCCAAGCAGC
Organism: Urosaurus nigricauda; assembly: GCA_034509955.1. Lineage (NCBI taxonomy): Eukaryota > Metazoa > Chordata > Lepidosauria > Squamata > Phrynosomatidae > Urosaurus > Urosaurus nigricauda. Next base: position 15,833,257 of record JAOEGL010000014.1, on the reverse strand, counting down.
CACATTTTAAAGGGCACTTAGGACGGCTGGTCCATCTATTCCAGTACTGTCTACATTAACTGGACTAGCCTTACCTGGAGATAGAACAAGGGACTTTTTGCTCTGCCCTAGTCTTTATTTTTATTTTTAAAAAGGCAATCAGGTGCTATAAATCACTATGTAGAGAGATCTTGTAGCACCTTTGAGTCTAACGGAAAGAAAGAAGTTGGCAGCAAGAGCTTTCACAGACTTAAAACCGACTTTCTCAGATGCATTTGGACCTTTTCTTATATCTACTACTCTGAACCAATGCTTCTCAAATGTTTACAAATACCTTTTCAGGAGTTAAAAGCTGGTTGCTCTGTGAATGGTAAAATGAAATGAAACACTTTTTCAGGAATTAAAACTTGGTTGTTTCGTAAATGATAACACGAAATGAAACAACTTTCATTAAACGTCTGCCTTAGAATTTTCTGGCTGAAGAAAACCCAGAAAGGGCCCAATAGTTCATTCATTCGTTCAATTCTCTCTCTTTGTTGCTGTGTCTGTCGGTCTCTTTGCTCTCTCCTCCAACACACATTCAAACAGAACGAGACAATCAATGCTCCAAAACACTCAGAAACAACTGACCACCCGTCAATGGCAAAAGCAAGAGGACCGTTGTGGGACAGAACTGGAGAAGAGCAGGAGGACTGATGGTGAAGGAGGAGATCTGGTGCCCTTTCATACCACACGGCTTAGCAGTATATTCCATTTTAACTGCTATGGCTGCACTCTTCGAAACCCTGGGGGTTGTAGTTTGGCGAGGCACTAAGGTTTTCTAGCAGAAAGAAATAAGTGTCCCCCAACTGCAAGTCCCAGGATCCTACAGGATGTTGCCAGGGCAGCTAAAATGGGATCATAGCACTATAACACTGTGAAGTTTAACTGGCTACAAGGGGGGACTTCGACTGCCAGCATAGCTAGCCAGTACTCCCTATGGCAGGAATGCTGGGAATTTTAGTTAAAAACATGCGGATGGGGGCACAGTGGCCAAGGTTGCACTGCGTGTTCCTTTGGCACGACAATCCTACCTATTTCCTAGCAAAGTGGTCCAGAACCAAAACCGTAGCAAACTCCAGGGACTGCATATGACTGTAACAGGAACCATTCTAGAAAGAGAGGAGTCAACTTCAGTAGCTCTAGCTGAGCGATGGGTTCAGGAATCCTCATCCATTGCCAGCATCTTTCTTGTGTGTAGTACAGCTGGTTGCCATGCTACCCTGTCACAGTTGCACTAGACAAGAACCCTAACTTTGGACCACCTTGTCCAACATGTCGGGTTGGGATTTCCCCCCACCTCTGTTCTAAAAAGTCAACCTGACAAGTTTACCCAAAAGCAGGGCAATGTTACAACATGACTAAAATAGCTGCGCTAGTGACCTTCGCTTATACTGAGGCAGACTGCTAAAAAATTGAAGAGCAGAGAGAAGACCTGCCAAATCTTTTTTTAGCAGAGCACAACAACGCAGTATAATTCAGAAGGGATGATGTAAAGTCGGAATGAGCCAAAGCAGCTGATCTGGGGATCACTGGGACGTTTTGGGGGCTGCGGGGAGAAAATATGAAGGAGTTGAGTTTGGCACTCAGTTGCACTTTTGAAAATCACAGGCAAGGATAATACCATGATTAAATATCAGTTGTCAGATTCAACAAACGTGGAGTAAATATCCGTCGTCAGATTCACAATGTGGAGTTAAGGGAGATGTTTATCTCTTTTCACAAGCACAGACATTAAAGAGCTTCCTGATGGGAGCAGATGGCACAAACAAGCCCAGCCATATAAACAGGCATCTTTAACATTCAAGTCCTGCAGAACAGAAGAACATCAAATGTGTGGGATGCAGCAGCAGCAGAAGCAGCTTCCATTCCAAAAAGGAAAAGGGGCAACGGCCCTACAGGCTGCACTGTGAATACGTAAAAACGTTGCCGATTTTAAAATTTTAAACCCAGCAGATCATTTGCTAAGATGGCTCATTAGTCGCTTCAGCTTTTTAACTACTCCCATTGTGGAGCAGCGTTTAGTATTTCAGGAGTAAAGATATAGATCCCTATATTACAGAGGCCAGAGCCTTCATGTGGAGGTCGATGTCCATTGCATGCTCTTTCTATCAAGCCCAGAGCCCAATTTGTATAGAGAAGAGTCTTAGGGTCCTGAGACAGTCAATGCACCACGGTAAACAGCTGAAACATGAGCTTCTGTGCCCAGGAAGGAAGAGACCAGGAGGGGACAGGCTGCGAGAGTCTCAAGGAGCCAACAAAACACAAAGAAACCAGTTAAAAGAAAGCGTATGAGAAGATGAGAAGGGCAGCCACAAGGTTGTGAGTTTGATCCCAGGGCTCCAGGACTGACTTAGCCTTTCCTAGGTCGGTAAAATGAGTACCCACCTTGTTGGGGGCAAATACCTTACACGTTGTAAACCGCTTAAGAGACTACTGTATTAAGTGGTATAGAAATGTAAATGCTATTGCTTGCTATTGCTTCACATCAGCCACCCTAGGCCTCTTTTTCTTTGCTAAAGGCTTCACCGTTTTGCAGAGAGGCTTGTCTCTCAGCTCCAAGTGTCTGCTTGCTCACAGCATTTTCGCCTATCTCCTCCAGACCCTCACAGCCAGGAAAGGATGCAGACAAGCTTCCAGACAAGGCCCGGGTGACACCCTTCCTTCCCTTCCAATTCAGGTCCGCAGGAGAAGCCTGCAGTCCTTCGGCTGTTTAGTAACATCTGCCTCTCAAGTCCTCTCCTTCAGAGCTGTCAATGGATTTTTATTGCCTTCTTGGCTCCTTCCTCCTCCGGATGCTTTCACTGAGGCCAGAGCTGGAAACAGGCAAGGCAGCACTGCTTCTGGCGAGTCCTACTTTTCCATACTCTACCCATGAGATCTGTTGACCCTAGGCTACTCATCTCTGTATGGGCCTTCAACTCACCTGTTAACCGATGATGACCCCATGAATTTCATAGGGTTTTCTAAGGCAAGGAATCCTCAGAGGTGGTGGTTTTGCCAGTTCCTCCTCCTTAAATATAGCCTACAGCTCCTGGGATTCGTTGATGGTCTCCCATCTAAGTACTAACCAGGGCTGACCCTGCGCCTACTCTTGGCCTAGTCTATTCTACAGGACCCTTGCAAAGATAAATGAGACATAGTTTTTTGTGGGGTTTTCAGGCTCTGTGGCCATGTTCTAGAAGAGTTTATTCCTGACGTTTCACCAGCATCTGTGACTGGCATTTTCAGAGAAGATGCCAGCCACAGCTGCTGGCGAAACGTCAGGGGTAAACTCTTCTAGAACATGGCCACAGAGCCTGAAAAACCCACAAAATCTACATGATGCCGGCCATGAAAGCCTTCGACTTCCCATAAATGAGACAGTTTCCATTCAGCTACCTAACTGCATTTGGATGAAGGGGAGAACAAAATCTTTGATTTCATCAGAGACAGTGGCATTCATTATGTACAAGCCGCAAAAGAAACCACAGAAAAAATTGCTCTGTTCCAAAGAGTAAGAAGGGGATAAGGCAACAAAGCCATGGATACAATTTACCAAACTTCCATTCAGTTCATTAAAGTTTGTCTCTATGTGGATTCATTCCCTCCTCCCCATGCTTTCTAGTGGGCATGGCTTTTCTTGTTCTCCATGGAAAATTTCCAAAGACTACTAGGGCTTATCAAACAATAGGATGAGGAGCAATGAATTGGACGTAAGGAGATAAGAATGCTGGACTAGATGCCTTTGGTCTCATCCAGCAAGGTTGTTACGTTCTTGACTTCAACCTAGTAATAACAAAGCTGTTTTAGTATTGTCACCACAACTTGCTCCAAGTCTACATGGCAGAAGGGGGGGAAATCCAGCATCCGGCATCCAAGGTAAACAGAAATCTAATGCTGGTTTCAAGGAATGTGGAAATAATTCCACTCCTGAAAATAGAGCATACATTATACATCTGCACCAAATGGACTCTTGATTTACAGGAAAAGATATAGTAAGATTGTACTGCCAACACCTTAGAAACAAATGGGTTTGTCGTAAGGGATGACACATTTCACAGATAAGAACCTACCCTGTATAAAGCAGCAAACCAATAAAACTGAGAATAGTGTGTGTGTTTATAAGGGGGTGATACACACACACACAAATACACAGGTTGTAGTCAGAGTGCAATATACACACAAAAATACCACCCATCAAACACAGTATTATCAACGCTAATCCCTTACCAGCTATTTTTTTTTTTTCTGTTACAGATCATTTTAGACTCTAAATATAGATAGATAAGAGAAAATGAGAAAGACGAAATACTAGAATACTTCCTAGATGGAAATGGACAAAATACACTGCAGTTGCAGGGGGTGATGGGGAAAGAGACAACTCAATCTGTTTGCGGCTAGCTGGATTTGGATAAAATTGTGTTCTTACTGAACAAGCTTACCCCTGCTAGAGTTTAAGACTGTGTTCGCTACGGCTTCAACACAGTTGATAAAATCTTCCTTTTCTGTAGATGAGTTCTAAAGCTGCTACTTCAGTGTCCAGCCAGATGTTCACAAAATGCTGCAAAGCAGATTTGCATGCTTTGCATGCTTTGGGAGTGGCAGCTCCCTGCTTTTTGTGCGATTCCCTCTATGAATTATTTCAGTATTTCATTTTTCTCCTTTTTGGCTTATTGAACTATACTCAGAAGACGACTGACAAATTCCACAATAAGTTACATAGATAACATTGACGTTTAATGTCACGGCCAAAAAGCAACTAGAGCTAGCCATTTCCAACATTTTGAAGCCATGATTTTAAAAAAAGACTTTTTCCCCCTATTTTCTTCTAGGAGAAAAGATACATTTTTGGAAAAATTGAAAAAATGTGATATAAACATACTTTACAGATGTTCCTACTTTAGGAACATACAATGTATTATATACATTTATATTGTACTATGTACTTATGATAGAATTACAAGACTTAATATGATACAATTATACAATTTTGTTTGGTATAAAACTATCAGGTCTATTATATTAAAAGATCAATTCGGTCAGATAATATTTACAAACAAAATACCATTTTAAAGGTTTGGTTTTTGTTACAAATGGAGCTACAAGGTCCTGAGCTGTAATGTTTTGTCACTTTATTAGGTGGAGGCAAAAACCAATGCAAACAGAAGAAACCATCAACATTATTAAACGAAGAAAATTATTTGGTTTCTTCTAGTGTCCCATAGTGTCAAGAAGACATAATGCATTCATTCTGGTAAAAAGAACTGCGAAAAGGTTACCAAGACCAGGAAAGGCAATGACCAATACAGTACAGAGTCTTACAAAGATGTCCTTGTATTACACAGCTTTGAGAAACACTAATAGGGAAGAGCTTTTTGGTCAGCCAGAGATGGGCCACCCACTGAGGGACAAGGTATTAACAGCTTTGACTGTACCTTCAAAGACCAAAACTTTATATTGCACATGATGCAGAGATATTGTCAAACGTGGCATCCTCACATCAACCTTCCCTCCTCTGTAACATTTAGGATTACTTGTCCAGTACTATGATGCCATCACATCCCAGGATTGTCTGCCAGCAGCAGCCAAAGCTATGTCACAACAATTCATAATGAAATGATCCCATGAACTTAACGGGGGCAATGGCAGGATTTGAAGGAGAGATACCATTTTTGACAGTATCCTCACATCTCATGCAGTGTGTGGCTTCAGCCTCTATCATTTCAGGGCAATATATATGACCGCACCGAGAGCTCCCAGGAACTACTGACATCCTACTAAGGTTTTTAGAGACTACATTCTCCATGGTTCTTCACACACCGTGACACTGCTCTGTATGTTTAAACCATCGCTGCTGCTGCCAAAGGTAAAGCAAGTTCAACAATGAGGATATGAAGGGAACAGGGACAGGGTTTCGGTAGTGCTCCAGAACACATGTCAAACCAGGCCTGAACTTTGGGAGAACTGGGCCTCATTTATAACAGAATTTTCAAAGGATTTTTTTTTTCTTTATTTAATATGCTCAGTACTAAATCTCTTTTAAACAATATTTTTAAAATATTAAGTAGCTCAAATAATGAAAGAAACCAGCCAGGTTGTCCATCAAGAAGTACTGTATACTCCGTTATGTTTTAAAAGGACTAAAAAGGGACGTTACAATTTTAAAAAATCCCTTCCCGTGTATTGTAACAATACTCTCATTCCGCTGCACATTTAACATGTCCTACTGGCCAGAGTTATACCGTTGTTTAAGTGCTAACAGCAACAAGAAACCTCATTTAAGGCTGTAATTCTTTGCACACTTACCTTTTGCTGAGTCCCACTAAACAATATGGGATTTCCATATTTAGTTAATGGTATTGGATTACTTGGTTAAAACAGTGATTTCCATTGGGTTTCCCCCCCTCAGGTTACGCATGTATGTATGTCAAACTTCAGAAATGCTCATTTCAGTCCGAACCTTTTCAAATTTGGCTGCATCACAACAACCTATACGGAAAAGGGCCGTGTCTCCTGACGTTCCAGACGGAACAGATTCCTCGCAGTCTTTGGCAGGGCAAGGTCATTATGAATCTGATTACAAAAGTGACTCACAAATGACAGGTCTAGAAAGGCTTTCTGGACTGTCCCTGTTGTTGACAGCCCAGCCAAAACTTGAGTGCATTAGCTTCTAAGAGGTCTTTGAGGTTAAGCTGTGCCCAAGAGCAGGGAAACTGCCAATCGTGCAGAGCTGCGAAAAGTGGGCAAATGGAGTCACTTAACTTGTCCAAACAAGTAACAATACATACTGCAAAAAAAAAAGAGAGCTTCAGTTGTGTTCCTGCTGTCAGCATGCATAAGATAATGAGCATCTCTTCTTGAACTGAACAAGCCTGAAGGCATTTATGCTGCCTTGGAGAAGACCGTTCAGGCTCATAACAGCAGGTGATAGACTAGTACTCCCTAGCAACTGCCAGGGCCTATTGGCCTTAACTGCCCGCAAGCCTGAACAAGCAAATCTACTTCCAGAAGGCCTGAGACATTTGATATGGAATGAAAGCTGAGGAGAGGAGAGAACGGAAGCTTATAAGATCCAAGAGCTTGGTCTGCGGATGGTCTGCGGTTAAAGTCCTGGGACAATTTTGCCACAGAATAATTTGAGTCTTGCTTTCCAACTGTGTGATGTGAAATGACCATACAAGAAAGCAGCCTTTAAAACCCAATATGAAAGAGTGCTGGGGACAATACTATTCTGAATCTGATAAGTGTTATGTTACTCTTCAGTGTAAAATATTCTAAGAGTAGCTAGCAAGGGAAGACAATAACACAGAACATCACAGTTTAAAAAGCTGATAAAATTAGTAGTGATAAAAAATATCTCATAAATTATAATCATGGGAGGAAAAGAGGATTGTGAATGGAATCCAAATGACAACCCAGCATTGTACCAGATGCACCTCCCTGGGAAAAGAATCCCATGACTGGGCCACCACCATTGAGAAGGCCCCACTCTGCAAGATGCACACAAGGCTGGCATCCAATGGCTAGGGCATGTGGAGGAGAAAAACCTCCACAGATCTCTGCAGTGCATAGGAAGATTGACATGGTGAAAGGGATTACTATGTTCTATTATAGTAAGTTGGTTAAAGAAGAAAAAAACTTACCAAAACTCTATCTCCCATTTTGAGTTCTCTTTCGCCTTTCTTGAGGGAGCCAGCTTCAGAAAGATTTGATATAGATTCACTCGCTGTTTTGGAAAGATTGCTAACTTGGGAAGCGGGCTGTTCCTTGGTAGCAGGAGGGGAGGTCTTATGGGGAATACCCGTGGGAGGTAATGGTGCCGTTGCAGAAGGCAAAGAGGCAAGGCTTGTCGCTGACACGGTTGGGGAAGTTGCTCGGGAAGCTGAAGCCACCTGTGTGCCATTGGGTTCCTCCTCTGCAACCACCCGCCGTGCCAGCTTGGATGGTCTTGTAAAGATCCCCCTCAACGGCTCACATTGGAAATAACGCACTCCAGCCACAGAACCATCATTCTTGCCAATGGGCTCATCCAAAACAATCCCTGCCCACTGTCCTGGTGCAAACTGTGTTTCTCCCAGGAACTGAATAAAACCAGGCTTATTCCCATTGACCCAGACACGTTCCCCGACTCTGAAGTCATCCACAAACTCATCCTGTGCTTCTGAGGAAGATGCAGTTGATGCTTTCTCACTGGCTGCTGCCTTTTCAGGTGGCGTCGAAGCTAAGGGTGGAAAACAGGCAAACATGTTTATTCTGTAGCCATTTCTGTGTCAAAACAAGACAGCTCCTGCATGCTTTTCTTACTCCCAAAAAGAAGGCAAACAAAACACATAAGTTGTGTGCAACAATGGCGATTGTGTACAGCTCCCGTTTGAGCCAGTCCACTTTCCTAGCGCTTCCTGCACTTCAAACTTCCAGATCCATCTTGAGGCCACATACAGAACACATTATGTAAATACACCATTTTAATATCGTGTATTAATATCATGTAATATCAGGACTATATATAATGTGATATTGGCTGAACTGATCCCCCTACTTCTGAATGCAGAAGGTATAAAGGTCAACACCTAGGAAAAGCTGCTTTTTAGATTAAGACTCCCAGGGTCTCCCATCCACTATGTTTATTGGCCATGCTGGCTGGACACTTCTGGGAGTCATAGTTAATAACAGTACCAAGCTCAAAAACACATTTAAGTGACTCCCCCGCTCCCTCCACATTTCTTCTTCTTCTCAGCTATTACAAACTAAGTTTGCAGCATTGACAGAGGATAGGATGTTACACCTTCCACTGCAAGATGTTTAAATTTTTTCTTACCAGTAACAGGAGATGCAGTTGTTTTCATCAACACACTTCCCGGCTTGGCTATCTTGGTAGGGGCCTTAAGCCCACTCGGTTTTAACATACTCATTTTCTGTTTTCCTGTTGATACGTTATCGTTTCTGTCTGCAGAAACTTTTCCTAAACATGGATGCTTTATAGGCTTCTATATCGTTTGCCTCTGGATTAAACCTGTGTATACAGTCAAAAAAATAAAAAAAGAGAAATAAATATAATGTTGGTTCCTAATATGTTTGTAAAGAAACATCTGTACATAAACCCCATAACCTAAGTGAGAACAAAGGAACATTATCTGAATAAACTGCATTTGCCATTTGCTGAAATCCCAATTCCCGTTCAAAAATCTTGACTTTTTTTTTTAATTTAAGGATATCTTGGAGTGTTTGCTGCATTACAAAAGCTGTTTTCACATTGATCTTTCCCCTAAAGGCTATTTTAAGCAAGGCTAACAGACTTCTTCATGGCATTACGAACAAACACCACAGAAAAGATTGAGCATTTGAGGCATTCAGGCAATTCTAGGTATTTGTAAAGTGCCGCAACATTCCAGAGCAAACGGAGCACATGACGCGCAAAGAACCAACACTTCTCAGATTGAACAGCAAACAACAACAAAACCTTACGATGGCTCAGCAAAGCATTACGCCTTGACAGCTACGGAGCAGACGCCCACCTCTCTGGGACTGGAATTCCTTGCTGAAGATCATGAGACTCTGAGGCTTGCTAGTCTATTATATAGTCCCCCATACAGTGCCCCAACTCGGCTCCTTTGGAAACAGAGTTAGAAAGGAGTCCCTCCTCCTCTTCAGTTGCTAGGAAAAGAGAATAGCTTTGATTTAGAGGCCCACGCTAGGCCTTTCAGAGCAACCATGTGGCAAGATTCATTTGCCTCAAACAATTTTAATCAGCCATCCCCTTCTTGGCGATCAGAGCTCGCTTGCTTTAATTGCATCGAGAAAGTGATAGATGATTTGTAACGCACAGCCTCCTGGCCAGGCATCTCAATGTGCCATCAGCAATTTGTAAATGCACAACGAAAGCCAAAGGCCTCTTGAAAACAACAGGATCTGGGCGCTAGTGGTAAAGGTAAGGAGGAAACGGTCGGGCAGGGATTCCAAGGTGGCAGGGAAGCTTTGAAATGCATTAAAAAAATCTACTTGCGTGCTTTAATTAGAACTTAACACGTAGGTGATGGAATGTGGGCCTATGTTTACACAATGCCCTGGCACCAGCGCAAGCCTCTGCACTCGCAGCATTTAGATCGTCCAGCAAGACTGCCAGCCGCACCAATATCTGAAGAAGAACAGAATGCATTGCCCTAGAAGCAAACAAAGTCTTCCCTTCCTCTCAGTCACAAGTTGACAATTGCATTTCATATTTGTCGTACCCTCATTTTTCTTCACGTATCTGTGAAGGCCCACCACCTGCTTTGTACAAAGCTTGGCGTACTCCCCTTTTTCATTAAAATGCCACAACAGTTCAAAGATGAACTGCAGCAGTTAACAAGAGATCCGATCAGTGTTTGGTTTTAATCTTATACTGTCCCATAAACAGAACCGAAGAGAAATAAAATAAAAATAGGCGAGGGGCAAAATTGGCCTTCCTCAGGAGCGAGTTCCACAACTAGGCGCGACTACAGAAAAAGTTCTGCCAGACAAATGGGAGCCTGAAGCCGTACTTTCTATTGACACTTCCAACAAAGTACCTGCTTGCTTGCAACAGATGTTCCTGTTTAAATTCTGGGCAAAGATGAGAATGAGAAAGGCATTCTACAGCAAGGTTTTGCAACCTTTGCTTTACCAGATGCTTTGGACTTCAGCTCCCAGAATCCCTTCCCGTGGGTCATGCTGGCTAGAGTTTCTGGAAAACTGAAGTCCAACGCAGCTGGAGGACCATAGTTGGAGAAGCCCCGCTCTAAACTTTTGGGAGACGTTGATATAGTAACCACGAACTAATGGCTATGACTTGGATCCAATCACAATAAGTTGAGGAGGCACAAAGCAGGGCTCTCTCCTATTTGCTTTCACAGCTGAGTCCTGGGTGTGTGCAACCAGGGCTGACGTGAAGGAATGAAGTCAGGGTTAAGTCAGGGTTGACTTAAAGGAATACAAACCCATGGGAAGGATAGTATCATCCGTCTCTTTGCTAATGACACTTCCCCTCCAATGACGGATTACTTTATATTCTTCAGGAGGAAAAATGACTCGCACTTTAGACTTAACGGAGATTAGCTCAGTGAATTACAGACATTTAGTAAGTCAGAGCAAGCCTAAGATTTGAGGAATAAATGTGAATGTGGATGTTACAGAGGAAGGTTTTATTTTAAACAAAAACAATAATCCTTTGAGTCGCAGGACTATGAAGTACATCGAAGTCTGGATGGCGAACCGTTTGAAAAAAATGGCAATGCACCAAACTACAAGTATTCAATATAAGCAACTCTGCCAGCTAACTAGGAATTGGTTACGCCTAAATCTCTCAAGGCTGGACTGAATAGCAATGGCGAAAATGGTAATCCTCCGAAAATGGCCTTTTTTCATCTACATATTGTCAGTTGAACACAGGGAGACCCCGTCTGTACAGCAAAAATGTTACCAGTGCTGTGAAAAGATGAAGAGTTCACACCAAAGCAATGCACAACCCTGCTTGAAAACAGAGGTGTGGGGATTTCCAATTTCACCCTCGACCTTGCTGCAAATAAAGCGGCGAATTAGGATTACGCGGAAGGTGGAGATCAGGATGGGGCTGCCTCTTGAGGTGTAGGAGGATAAAAGAGGAGGAGGTAAGAGCCTGCCCATTTCTTCGCAAGAAACTTTAAAATCATAATCCCATGCAGAACGCCTTCTTACAGACTTACACTACATGCTTGGAACACAGAGAAGAAAAATGACTCCTCCACTTTCTCTTCTGCTGGCCTTTTAAGTTGTTTTTCTTTTTGTTTTTAAAAACCAAGGCAAAATTTTTGTTCCAGTTCAGACACTGAAAGGATTGGTCCCTATGGACTAAAAGGTCTCCTGGACATCACCCCAAAATCAGGGACTCGGCTCAGAGGACAGCTTCAACCTGCTAGATCCAATTGGATTCAAATTCACCAGATAATCCACTTTACAACTAATCCCGAGGTCAAAGTTCAAGTGGGGAGGCTTTATTTGCTAATGAAAAACATTGATCTATCCTTGGTTTTGGAACTGATCGTGATTTATGACGCTACAACAAAGTCATTCCTTCAAAGAAGTTAACATTTTTTCTGGCTGGCAGACTACCATAGCTTCTTTGGAAGTTTTTGAAAAGGCTTGTAACGTTTCAATTGAACGTTTGTCTGCCACATGCTTTGTTCGCATGTTAAAAAAACCCACGATCTTAAAATGTGTGTGTGCACATGTGTGCAGATATTCAAAATAAAAAGAAAAGGTCTCTTTCTCTCAGATATTCAGAAATTGGCAGGACATGAAGGAGAGCGCCTTAGGGCTCTATCACACTACATAGCACTACGAATCCACTTTAACAGCCATGTCTGCATTATATGGAATCCTGGGAACTGTGTGGCATGAAAGGGTCCTTAGTCCCCATCCCCATTAATCTCACACATGGACACACCGAAAATAACACCAAACAAAGTTACAATCCTGGAGAGTCCGCCACTTAATGTAAAACGATCTGTTAAACAGGTGGGCACCAAAATTGCTTGGAAGGTTACGAAGAAGCAGTGGGCATTTGAGAGGTACAAAGAGTTATATGGAACCATCTCTCACATATGGATAAGAGGAAAGATAGGAGAGTTGCGAGGAAGGGGAAAAAATGGCCATTGGCTAAAATGGGCCACAGGGTGACAAACAGCAAGGTGTGTGCGGTGGGGGAGCTTTTAAAAGAATGACACACTTTATGGTGACATGGAGTATGCATGCTCCGTGTCCAAAATGGGACTAAAAGCAGCCACTTCATCCTGTGTGATCCGTTCCCTGCCATTTCGTAGGCACTTAAAAGCCACAACTCATTTCGTCTAATGCCAGTGGTGTAAATCCCCCGAGCCGAAACACCCCTTCAAACTCTTCAAATGATTATTTCAACAGATTAACCGCAAGAAGTGCTTGCGGGGGGAGGAAACTGACTGGCTAGAGAGCATTAAAAGCTCACCTGCTAGGAAACAAACAGGGGTGACAAAGCCCAAAGCGTTTCAAAAATAAGCCCCAGACCACTCGAGAGGACAAGGGCAGCAGGCCCATGCCCCCAAAGTTAGGGATAAAAAACAAACCAGATTTACAGCACTCAAGGCTGCTAATAAGTAGCATTAGACCTGCTGAGAGAGGTGCATGGGAGAACAGGGCCATCGAGGAAACGACAGGTCTAGGAGGAAAACCTATGTTTAAAGACTCTCTGAAGTCACCTTCAGTGGTTGCTTCATTCTCCAAAGTCCAATTCCTCTTCACTTTCTAGAACATTTTCCCCACGTGCCATTAAAACTGACTTCAATGCAAGAACAGAGCAACAGCTCTAAGAAAGATGGGCAGATGCTTAGAACTGGGTCCCTTCACCCAGTTTCCATTTAAAATGCAAGCATTCCAGCCCTAAATCATGTTCCAGAAGAGGCCAGGCATTACCTCTTATGGTTAGCGATAATCTGGCAAAAGCAGATTAATGATTTGTTAACATCTCAGTTAGACTACTGTACTGCATCGTTTCTGGGTACGGTCCAGAAGCTGCAGTCCAGGATTGAGAGTGGGAAGGGCTCACTAAACAACTGGTTAACAACTGGTTACTGGTTCCTTTCTGAGCTCAATTCAAAGCAGTGTTCAGAACCTTTAAACCCCTTTATGGCTCAGGACTCAGGTACCTGAAGGATCAGTTTGTTTTCTATTAAGTTAACTTCTTCTATGGAGACCTTTCTACCATTTTAAATCCAAGAAACAAGCAGGCTGTATTTTTACACACTCTATTTCCCACTTCATGGAACTGGAGAAGTACTTCACTTTTTATTGTGTCTTTTTGTAGCATTTTTAATTATCCAATTGTATTTCACTGTGAATTCTGAATGTAAACTGCTCGGAGATATAGGGCATGAAGATGACACTAAATATTTTAAATATGTAAAAAAAGAGTCAGGCCAAAGGCCCATCTAGCCCACCTATGATATAACAGCCAGTTTCAGATAAAATCAAACAGCACTGATAGAAATCAGGTTTAGAGACATTAAACTCTGAATATCCTTGCTAACCCGGCATAGGATCAATAGTTTCAAGAGGACTCAAAATATTTTCCAACCCTTAGACATGGATCCTGCAGTGCCTTTCATTCTCCCTGCCCCGCACAAACCATTTGCAGATTAACCCACATCATCAAGATCACAGAATGTCAATGTTGCAAGAACAAACAAAATTTAACATGCGCTAGAGACCAAAGATGCCCAAACAACGCTTGGACTAATTTGCTAAGGGAGGGAGAGACCCAATGCCTAATGTCAAAAAGCTCTAGAAAATTATTAAACAAATTGTCCACCTGCTCCAGTAGGTTAACATTGCATTTCAATTCCAGTTTCACCAACCTCTTGAACCTTTTACCTTTGGTGGCCACAACAGCAGAACATTCTGTCCCAATTTGGAGTAAAAGAAAAGAACTGTCTACAACACTGGTTCGGAACATAATGCTCCACTCTGCAACCATGGCTCTAAGAAGGAAGGTTGCTTTACAGATTCAGTAGCACGCAGATTTCTTCACAGTACTAGGAAATGCCCACCCTTTCTCCTAGATTTGGAAGGAATTTCCTCACTAGAGTACTAAGGATTTCCCCAGTCCTTTCACCCACATTTCCTGCATCCTGACACTTTGCTTGTTATTTGAGCTCAAGAGCGGAGCCAGCTCAATCTCTTGTGTAGAGCTGCCTTGCTTTCTCCAAGGGCGCATCACAGCTGTGAACTGTAGCACAACAATTTTATACTTTTGGCTTTAAGAACTGCAGAGAGTCCACTTATACGATGTATTCAGAATAAGAAGATTTCACACAAAACAGATGGGCTAAACAGGTGACACCTTGATAAAAGAAACTTGAGAGATAGTCAAGTTTCTTCCAGGATTCTTCCAAGAGAGGCAAATCTCCCTTTCCACTGGGTGACCTTAGACAAGTCACACACTCTCAGCTCCAGAAAATCCCATGATTTACGGTCACCGTAAGTCGGAAGTAGCTTGAAGGCACACAACAGCAACAATGGATCCTAGAGCAAGTTAAGCCAGGACTCTTCCTAAAAGCCAAGATGACTAAACAAAGGCTGCTGCCACGCGGCAGAATTAATGCCATTTGACACTGCTTTAACTGTCATGGCTCCATCCTATGGAGTCCTGGGATTTGTAGTGCGCTGTGGCACCAGAGCTCTCTGACAGAGAAGGCTAAGTATCTCACAAAACTACAAACCCCAGAATTACATAGTGTTGAGCCATGGAAGTTAAAGCAGTGTCAAAATGCATTACATCTGCAGTGTAGATGTACCCTAAGACTGTTGCCCCGTTGAGTGACAAACCCCTTTCCCTCCCTCCCTCTGGCAACACATAAGCAGTCACCCTGTACTCATGTGAAAAGTGACTGCCGCTAAGGACTTCGACATGTTGCAGAAGCCATACTTACCCCATAGCGCAACTCAGGAATGGTCTACAGAAACATCCATTGAAAAGCTGAAGATGCTTAAAAGCCACCCAAACCTGAGAGAGAGGCTCCAGCAAGGGTTAAATCATAATGCTAATGCTTCAGAAAGCTTCCAGGGGATCAGATCCTTCGGTGGCTCGGGAAAGCAAGCTTCAAGTGGCGTGGCCTGAAATTCCCTCCGCTTGGACTCTTTACTTAGCAGTGGAGGCAGGCAGTTAAGCCTCCAAGATGTGAAGCTGCCTCCCTCCTCTCCTCTCCTCTCCTCTCCTCTCCCTTATGACTTCACTGGTTCTGACCTCACAACCAAGCAGTCAGGAATGTTTTCAAGGGAAATGCCACAGCAACCCAGACTCACTACAGAGGCAAGGGAGGGTTTCCTTGGCTCCTACCATTACAAAACACAACCACCTGACAAACAGGAGCCCATCTTCCTAATAATAATAATCATTATTTATTATTTATTATTTATATTTCCCCACCTCTCCCTGGGGATTCAGGCAGGATTACAACAAGGATTAAACACAAGAGAACAAAGACAGACTACAGTAAAACAGTAATAACTAAACAAATCCCCTAACCCTCCCCATCTTAAATGAATAAAATTCACCGTTAAAATCTCAATCGATTCTAATCAAATGGAATGGACCGTTGAAAGTGGGTGGGGGATCCATCACAGGGATCAAGGTGGGAAGGCCGGCCAGAAGAGATCCATCCCAACTGCCATTCTTAAAGGCATCTAAGGTGGTAATAAGACAGATCTCTTCCAAAGGGCCATTCCATAGTTTTGGGGCGGCAGCAAAGAAGGACCTCCGGGAGACTGTCTTTTGTAATTGTAATAGATGCGTCCCGGAAGTTCTGAGAGTGCGGGGCGGATTATGTAGGGAGAGGCGTTCCCGCAAGTAACCCAGGCCCAAGCCATGTAAGGGCTTTAAATAAAGAATGTGCCACTTATTTATAATCTTATCATCTGTGTAATAATCACTTGAAATGCTGCCAATAAACATGATGCTTATGTCACTCTGTATACCATAAGAATACAGAGGCTAAGAGGGCAGGGGTGGCAACATACCCAGGAACCAAATTACATGTACCCCTTGCCTGGCAACTTCATAGCTGGTATATCTTGAAGGAAAAGAGAAAGCGGTGGCACGGACGTTTCTAGCATAAGGCATAGCAGAAGTGAATGGGCAGAAGAATTTAAGGAAAGACGAAGCTCCAAACAATCTAAATAGGATAGGTTTGGAGGAGAGAAGCTCAATGGAGGGTATATCTGAATGAGGACAAAGAAATAGAGAAGTTGGGACATCTAGACCATATCAGGAGAGGGAATGGTATCATCTTTCCTTTCGCCCTACCTTGTTAGTGAAGAAGAGCTGAAATATATTTGCAACGTCCAACTCTATTACGGGTTACAAATTTCGGCTTGCAAAGGGAAGAATACACTGAAATGCCTGGTTTAGACAATATGCTTAACAAACCATTCTAGTGTTTTGTGGGTTTTTGGGGCTCTGTGGCCATATTCTAGAAGAGTTTATTCCTGACGTTTCACCAGCATCTGTGGCTGGGTGCCGGCAAAACATCAGGGATAAACTCTTCTAGAACATGGCCACATAGCCCAAAAAACCCACAAAAAAACAGGGATGCCTGCCATGAAAGCCTTCACATTCACAAACCATGCTAGGTTTGTTTAAGGACCGTGCAAGAAGGGAGGAACAAATGGACAACATACATAGCGCATTTCAGATTCCAATTTCCTACTTGCTAGAGCAAGGAATCCTTCTTGCCACTAAAGAATGACAAGTGGATGCTCAGCAGAAAATGCCTTTTTTCCTAAGTGACTTCTTTTTCTTGCTTCCTTGCAAAAGAGGGACTAGACTCTATCCGCTGTAGGAACCAGGTTTCCCTGCAGTACTAGTAACAAGCAAAATTCATAACTACTGACACCTTTTTTTTTTAGCCCAAAGTACATTTACATTTGCTTTTGCACAAGAGGCCCTGAAAGCTAACTGCAGAAAAGCTGACAGTGCTGCCGCAGAAAAGCAACTCAGATGTGCTAATATTGTGTTTCTTGGCTTTGGGTGCTCATTCATATATTAATACTGTTCTCTGCAAGCAGGGGTTATGTATCTGCTGTGTCATTTGTTTTCTTCAAAAGAGGCCTGAAGCCAAGCCACAAGCAACCCATTCCCTCATACCCAGATTCATTCACCAGACTGTTAAGGAAGAAACATTCAATAAGGCAACTTTAGAGAGCCATCTTCACAACTTATGTGCATATCCTAAGTTTGGAAAAAGCTATCGCCTTTCCGACTGTCTAGAGAGCTTGCTCTCTGCAGAATGTTTCGGAGGCCTATCCCTAGTACTGAATGATTTCTCCTCGGGGTCTGAATAATTCCCTCAATTTCACTGTCAACACCTATGATTCTTAAAATAATATGTGATATAAAGGAGAGACTAAGTCCCAGGATGTTCCAGAGTTAGTTTCTCCTATATGTCAGGTTTGACTGGATTTTCCCAGTCCATTTTGCTCTTAAAATGATGAAACAGCATCTCATTTCCTTCCTTTGAAAGTCAGGCATCCCCCTTTCTGTTCCCTTTGCATTCCTCAGGGCAGAGGAAACTTCTTCATCAAGACAGAATATGAAGATCAAGGATGTGAAACTTCTGGTTCTGCAGATGTTTTGGCCTCCAATTCCCATCAGCTCCAGCCAGCATGCAGCCAGGTAGAGAACTGTGGGATTTGTAGTCCAGAACATTTAGAGTGCAAAAGGTTCCTCACCCCAGCCAATATCACGGAAGAAAAACTTAGTACCCTTTCAAACTTTCCCCCCTCACACTTCACCATTTTAACAGTCGTACGTATGTGGGCATGTGTGCGAGTGATGGTCGTGTAACTAGGCTGACAGGAGAGCAATGTTAAAAAGTTACCAGACAAATAACTCTTCCTGAGTTATACAGATGAATGCAATAGCTACCCAATGTTTTTATACTGAAGGACACTGAAAATGACGTGATCGGATTAGGGATCACAAATACTACCACAACCTTGTCCGTGACTGATATATGGCTCCACTCCATACAGTACTGAAATCTAGAAGAGGGTCTTCTTCTGTGTTTCAGGGAGCCTGGGGTTGCTGCAGTCCAGTTACCAGTACTCATCTTTCCTGCACTGCATAGCTGCAAGAAGTCAGGAGCATGTTCTAGAACGTTCTAGAATGAAAAACTGGAACTGCCTCCTTCAAAGTGTCCTGAAATCCCCTGCAATGTGGCCAATGTGCAGGGGTTTCTTGACAGAGTAACTGAAGACGGAAAGCATTCCACAATGGTGACGTTTTTGGAGACGACTGGGTGGAAGAAGAAAGGCAGTGCGTTTTGCACAAGACACAGCTAACCGTTTGAGACATGCTGACATTTCCCGTGAATTGTACGTGACAGCCTGCACAATGTGGAAAACTGTTGCTGCTGCTACTAATAAAGCTGGCATTAAAAATATTTTTGTGGGTATTTCGGGCTATATGGCCATGTCCTAGAAGAGTTTCTTCCTGACATTTGGCCAGCATCTGTGTCTGGCATCTTCAGAGAAATGCCAGCCACAGATGCTGGTGAAACGTCAGGAAGAAACTCTTCTAGGACATGGCCATATAGCCCAAAAAAACCCCCACAAAAATCTATTAGAAATATCATTTTTGAAACAAGTCTTTTTAAAAATGAAGGACTACCTGATGATCAAGAGCTTGACTTTATCCCTTTGAGAATAAGTCCAATAACCCTGGAAGATTGATCCCTCCACCTCTTTGTTCTGAAAATTTCTGAAATGAAAGCCAGCTGTACAAATTACATGCAGCCAGCCCAGAAAATAAACTAGGTCCAGCAAGGCTTGACAGTACCCATGTTGCATGAAGACCTTGCAACAGGCCCTGCATTCATCTTAACATATGAACAAATGCAGCTGCCTAGGCCGATCAACGGTGCAATACTCACTCAGTATTATCTAATGGAGCAGCAACTCCCCAAGGCCTCAGTCAGATGGTCTTCCTAGCCTTGCCACCAGAGATCCCTTTAACAGTAGGGCATACTTTCCGTATGCAAAGCATATATGCTTTACCACCGAGCAAAGATACAAACCAAGCCAGGTGAGAAGCCAAGGCCTCACGTTTTCCGTCATACCAGTTGACAGAATAAGAGGCCATCTTTACACCTGACAGGATGACAATACTACAGCTGTTCAGGATGTCAGCTAGTAAGTGATGAGTTACTGAACAGCTTTTGGTATTATCCAGAAGTAGGAAAACTCTTGCTAAAATCGTAGCTCATTGGATGAGCCACAGTTTAGAATTTACACGGATATTTAAAAATAATAAGTGGGGGCAGGATGGAAAAGAGTCATACTTTTAAATTACTCCAGCCTGTTTGCCTAGAAAGGAAATTCTGAGCAGACCAAGCCATAGAGTAAAACAGCCCATACTCGGCCTATTTTGATAAGAACTACATTTTGGTACAGCGGACGTGTAAAAAAGCAATGCATTTAATCCTTACATAGACTATGTCAAACTCCTTAAAATGCACTTCTGAAAAGCGCATGCAAAGTCCTATACGAAACATTTTGACTTTTCCAAGAGTACTGCATACAGAACAATAGTCCATTCATAAGCACTGCAGGCTACAGAAGAGTAGAGGTAAAGTATGGACACAATCCACCAAGAATTTCTCCTGTGCAAGCCCCAGTGAAACAAACGGCTCATTCATTCGTTTTTGCTCAAACTCACTGAGGGGAATGAGTAGGAAGCACTCTCATTTGATAGTTCTGTGTGACTACTGAGGCCAGCCACACAATATAAACCAACTGTGCATGGATCACTTGATGGATGGAGAACCAGAGATGCAATCTGAATCATAGAATCATAGAGTTGGAAGAGACCCCAAGGGCCATCCAGTCCAACTCCCTGCCATGCAGGAACTCTCCATCAAAGCATCCCCGACAGATGACCATCCAGCCTCTGCTTAAAGACCTCCAAGGAAGGAGACTCCATCACACTCCGAGGGTGGAATGAACCCTGGAAGTCAGTATAGGCATCTTGGATCTCTACTGCATTACTTATAATGTATGTTTGAAAGACACTTCATCTCCGCCTTTAAATATACATCCCCATTTCAGTATATTTTAAAGTGCAAAGAGCTGGGTGAGGGTATTAATGCAAAACACTCTTCTGTTGTTGTTAACTGCCTTCGAGTCGACCATGACCCATGGCATCCCTACCTACGAAAGACCTCCAAGTCAGCCTGTCTTCAACTGCCCTGCTCAGCTCCTGCAGACATGGCTGTGACTTCTCCGAGTCTATCCATCTGGGATACGGCCTTCCTCTTCTCCGATTGCCCTCCACTTCGCCAAGCATTATAGTCTTTTCTAGTGAATCCTCTTTTCTCACAATATGGTCAAAATATGACAACCTCAGTTTAGCCATCTTTGCTTCCCACCAGAGTTTGGGCCTGATCGGCTCTAAGACCCATCCATTGGTCTTTTTAGTGGTCCATGGTATTCTCAGAACGCTTCTCCAGCGCCACATCTCAAATGAGTTGGGTTTTTTTCCCTATCACCTTTCTTCACTGTCCAGCTTTCACAACTATATGCAGAAATGGGAAATGCATTGGCATGGGCAATCCAAATGTTGGCATTGAACAGCCCTGGTGGCGCAGTGGTTAAATGCCTGTACTGCAGCCACTCACTCAAAACCAGAAGGTGGCGAGTTCAAGACCAGCAAAGGGCTGAAGCTTGACTCAGGCTTGCATCCTTCTGAGGTCGCTAAAATGAGTACCCAGATTGTTGGGGGCAAATAGCTTACAATTGTAAATGAAGCTGTTTATTTAACAAATTGTAAGCCGCTCTGATAGTCTTGGCTGAAGAGCGGGGTATAAATAAAACATTATTATTATTATTATTATTATTATTATTATTATTAAAAGATATATCTTTACATTTCTGAGTCTTGTCTAGTTCCTTCATAGCTGCCCTTCCAAGTCCTAGTCTTCTTCTCATTTCTTGACTGAGGTCTCCATTTTGATTAATGAATGAACCAAGGTTATAATAACAACCTTATATAACTGGTATAATTAAATACCAGTCAGGATTGTCCATGTCATTGTATTTCCAGTTTCTAAGTACAGGATGAGAATCAATTCATCTGAAATGTGATGCTGGATGAAAGTTCTGCGGATAGCCCTGGTTTGCGAAAAAAGTAAATAAATGGGTCCCAGAGCAAATCAAGCCTGAACTCTCCCTAGAAACCAAGATGACTAAATTATGAAAGCTGCACTTTGGTTGTATCATGAGAAGGTCTAACTCACTAGAAAAAAACAACAATGTTTAGAAAGACAGAAGGCAGTAGGAAAAGAGGAAGACAACATTCCAGGTGGGTAGACTCAGTCAAGGAAGTCACAACCCCGAGTCTGCAAGGCAGTCAGGACCATTGTTCCTGCCATGCTTGCTAGCCATATAACCTGCACATGCTTTGTAAAACTGGACGATGGGATGGGCTACACTTTTGGTGATGCTGGGTGGAAAGATTGTCTGTCTTCCTTGGAGCTGGTTAATGAGCAGATGCCGGGAAGGAAAATACTCGGAGCTGTCAAGGTCAGCTCCATGGGAATGCTTAGGAAGGAGAGGAAAAGAGGGGCAGCCCTGGCAATGAAAAGGTTTGTGGAGGAATGGGGTGTGAAAGGCCTTTAATATACTATGGAACTGAAATCAGTCTTGACAACATCGTTATGTTGTGTTCAACCTAGTTTTCTGAATAAAGCTTTCAGACTTTGCTGAGCCTTGTGTTTCTGAACTGCAGTTAGCCTGAACATGACAAAGACCTGTTGAGGACAGGATGACTTGGAAGTCAGAGGTTTGCTGTAAGTCCAAGTCAACGTGACACTGTTTAATAACAACATCATAAATGAATAAATAAATAAAGGAAGAGGCCCTAAAACACTGGACAGCTACTGTCAGTCATAGCAGACAACACTGCGGTAGACAGAAAAATACTCTCACCTGATATAACGTAGCCTCTCAAGCTTCTATAGATAAACATATTGACCTGCACTTTGGCTTAATGGTGCCTAATTCCTGTTCTGCCTATTTTACAGAACGAAAGGCTGAGAATCACACCCAAAAGGCACCGACTCTATACACTAGGGTTAAACTGAGAGCAAGACCTGCTACCAATTGAAACGCCCCAATTATGACAACGCTCTTACTCAGAACTTCCTAAATGACTGATCTGTGCCCAAACCACTTTGATCTTTAGCACACTACTTCTTTAAGTCCGCCCCTGCGTTATATCCAATTGCCTTTGTATTATTTATTTTGCAGGAGCAGGAGGGCAGAGGAGAGGAGGCGGCCCTCTTGCAGAGAAAAGGCAATGCTTGGTTGTTTTTTTCCTGCTGTTAAATAAGCTGTATACTTTGCTCATTTTTGGAGACCATGTAAAATTGTGGCTTGCTGTTGTTGTGTGCATTCAAGACATTTCCAACATATGGCGACTCTAAGGTGCACCAATTGTGGGGCTTTCTTGGTAGGTTTCTTCAGAGGAGGTTTGCCATTGGCATCCTCTGAGGCTGAGAGAGTGGAATTTGGCCAAGGGCAGTGGGTTTACATGGCCAAGCCTGGGATTTGAACCCTGGTCTCCAGAGATGTAGTTCAATGCTGTTCATTCAGAGGGGCGGGTTATAAATAAATTATTATTACTCAAACCACTATACCATGCTGGCTCCTACCCCAAATACTCAAGGAAGAAGAAGTGGGGGAATAGACCTATGTTACTTGCAGAATTTAATCCTTGGCATCTCCAGTTACAAGAATTAGGTAACAGGCGACAAGAAAAACTCCCTCCTTGAGCCCCTGGAGAGCTGCTGCCAGTCAGGGTACATAAGATTGGGATAAATGGACAAAACCTCTGACATAATATAAAACAGCTTCCCCTAATCCTCCCATTAAGATTGTAGCCCTTTCCCTAAGTATAGCAGCATGTAAATTTATTCCAACTGTATCCACAGCAACAAGACTATGATAACAGCTCTTCCTTCAGGCAAAACCTAGCTGGCTACCGCACATACTTCAACAGCAAAACAAACAGGCTATGCACACAAAAATCCCCCAAATATATGAGCAGTTTGACTTTACTCACCAACTTCTATAGATAGCTGTAGTCTGAGCCTGCTATTACCAGGCAAGGCTGCAAAATGCAGCTCGCGTTTAAAGAACTTTCCTTCTCCTGGAGCACTTTATAAACAGAAAAGTGGGCTTTGGCAGCACTGTAACACATCCGTTTCTACACTGAAATAAATTGATTTTTAAAATGGGAAAAGATATTAGCCAGCTTGATATTTTAAGCTAGTAAAATGTCTCCCTTACTATAGCCATCAAACGATAAGGTTTTGTCTTTTCTCATCAGAACTGTCAGTGTCAAGATCAGCTATGAAGATCATGTAACTGTCTGCAGAAGAATTCTAAAAACAGACTAGAAATACAAATTATACGCTATCACGTGTTTATCCTTTTCATAATGTTTGAAATGTGTTTTAAACTGCCCTTTGTTTTGTGCTTGTAACAGAATTGTTTATCTGTTTATCCATTTTTGTAGAAGAAGCTTTTTAGCTGTACTGTACTTGGTTTTAATTTGTTGTAAGTTGCCTCGGGTCCCATATCCGGAGAAAGGTGGAATATAAAACAAATAAATAATATTGTATCACAATGAAGCATTTGGAATATCCTTAAAGCCTCCACAAACAACTGAGAATGAGCACTACAATCTCAGCGAACACTATTCCCATCAAAAGAACACAGATTACTGAAAATACAGTAAACAGCATGCCTCAACACTTTATGGTGGACCAGTCCAAATCTGGTATAATACCACTTTTTCATTTGGCACACATTTGTGCGGAGGGATTTTTGTTCTCTCCAGTTGACAATGTTTTTACCACTACAGAGCAGCTCTATCCTCATCCAGACTATTTCCAAGCACAGTTGAAAGTGCTGGTTATGGCCCACAAACCCCGAATACAGCCTGGGTTCAAGCTATTGGAAGGACTGTGTCTTCCCAGATGAAGCTGCCTGAACTCTAAAAAAGGAGACACTTCTCTCAGTCCCACTGCCTTCATAAGCATGTTTTGGTGGGAACATGGAAAAGGACTTTCATCGAGGTTGCTCCCAGACTTTGGAACTTTCTTCACAGGAACCCAAGAACGACTCCTTCCTTGTAGTCCTTTTTTTTCAATTTGGTGAAGACCTTTCTATTACAGCAGGCTTTGGGGAACTGTTTGAAACGGTTTTAACCCTCCAGATAGTCTAAGCTTCTTAACTAAATATAATCTTAATTTTGGGATGTTTTTAGTTAGCTGCATATGTTTTTACATTTATTTATTTTTTATCTTGTAAGTTGCCTTGTGCCCAAGTCTTCAGGGAAAAGGCGGTTTGACAGGAGTGCCTTTTGCTCTTTCGAAGACTGGGCACACATTTTTCGCCGGCTCTACATGCCTTAACCCAGTGTTTTGATACAAACACTTCAGTTTTCCCTGTCTTGCCCTTAGATAGTTAGGTTCTCGATTTCTATACTTCCACTTCTAGGTTTCTTGACTTTTGCGGTTACTGTAACAGAGATTCTACACAACAAGTAGTACAGTGGTCCCCCGCCTTACGAATCCCCCGGGTTGCGTAAACCCCGGGATCCGAAAGGCGGCGGACCGGCTTCTTATCCCTCGGGATACGAAAAAGCCACGCGGCCCCTTTAAATGGCCGCGCGGTCCGTCCGCGAAAGCGGTCCCCCAGGTAACGAATACTTCCGGGATACGAAGGTAATCCCAGAACGGATTACCTTCGTAACCCGGGGGACCACTGTACAGCCTTAACTTATTTCTTACTGTAGACTCTAAATGAGTTATGAGCAGCTACAATGGTAACGTATACAATGCTAAGATACAAGGATTTTCATTAAAGGTTTTGTTTACTCCACTCTTTGCCAAGTACAGGAATTGAAACGAAACCATAAGATTTTGGAAAGCATTTGCCTCATTGCCCCTGCAAGTTTTAATTTCTAACAATTGTTTGAGAGTGAAAATAGTTAAATATGCTCAACCTCCTTAGGGTTTTTAGTGCAGCTGGCTATTTTGAGGGAAAACATCTTATTCTAATGAAGCCATTCAAGTGACTGAGAAGGGCTCCACTGAAAGAAAAGTACTCTACCTGCACTTCTCAGGCAACATTGTGCCTTAGAAGGCTTCTGGCAAGACAGAATAAAAACAAAAACACTTTAAAGGGTGCATTATGCATTATGGAGTAAGCTTCTGAAGTATACCTACTTCATCAAATGTATTATGAAGTGAGCTTTGAAGCTAGCCTACCTCATCGAAGGTATGACAGCCTTTCCATTGCAACAAGCATTTGTGGTTTCTTCGGCTATCCCTTTGGGAGTCATCATGACAGTATACCCAGCCAATTTCCAGAGAGTCCTAGAGCTGCCATCTTGTTAGTTTTAAGTCTGCTGGTCTTTGACCGTAATAAAGTAATTCATTCATGTTAGTTTTAAGAGCATGTTCCATTTGTTAGGGCAAATTTTTAGTTTCCTATTCCTGTTGCCATAAAACTAGAGAACCAGGTTTTTCAAAGAGTTAGCTACAGGGAAGAATTGGTCCTCTAGACAATCCTACTCAGTTCTTGGACTGGTGCTGCCCCACAAGCCATGAGCTGCTAGTCCCTAGAGAGTTCCCACAAAAGAAGGAAACAAGGGACCATTGGGCACAAATACAGTACCAGTCCTTGGCAGACCAGAGGGAAATGCCCGCCTCCCTGTCCCTTAAGAAACACAACCCTGGAAGAGTAAAAGGGAAAATTCTCTAACTCTTCAGCAACCTTCAAACTCCCTTTTCTTCTCTAATTTTAGTTTCCCATTTAATATCCCCGTACAGTGTTATGGAAGTGTTCAGAACATGTTGTAAACAACACAAAAAGCAGAGCAAGCGACGAAGTAGAACTTAAAGTAGATGAGAAGGGCGGGGAGAGAAGAAGAAAATGTAGCCAGCCAGTGCTTCGTGGCCCTCCCAATTTCCTTCATCCCAGCCCTGCGCATTGCAACCTGTGTGGAACCAGGGTGGAGAATCAGGCAGGTTCCCAAGAAGCTGCTAACAAGATAATAATAATTATTATTAAGTCATGGTTAATTCCTCCACTAACTGCGATCACCATAAACAGGCTACAAACACATACTTCATTTAAATATATAACCCTCCTCCAGCAGAGGTAGCTGGAAACATGTCAACCCCACACCATTCCCAAAGACTTAGCAAATATTCCCCACAGGAATGTCAAGGGTATAAACAAAGGTGGCTTCCATGAGTCACACAACACCCTTCAGCCAATTCTCAGGCACAGGAAGGCTTGCATCTTAAAACTGACCACAAAGAGGAACATTTAACCCTGGCCTTTTACGAAGGATAAACAAGGAAAGGAAAGAGAAAGATGGTGAAAATCCCCACGACACGCTTACTGACAGGGAGCCCACATCATGCTTTCCCCCCAGCCGTTCCCAAGGAGGATGGCAAGGAACAGCATAAGAGGAGACAAGCTGCTCAACCCATGCGCGCTTCAACTGAAGGCTAGACATGTTGACATTTCTTGGCCTTATGCATCAAACCCTCTTTTCTTGCTTGACCCCCCTTCTCATAAAAGCCCCAAAGAAAAACTCAAGTAAACTGGAAGCAAATAGTGCCAGCCAATGCCTTTCTCCCACCTAGAGCCTTGTTTATACTCGACTTCTCTTCCGTCCTTCAACGTCTGCTCAGGAGAAAGTGGGAGGGTTGTATTTCTTGGCCTCTTCCCAATGTTTTGGTAAGGGATTCAAAATCTTCTCCAAGAACCCCTCCTAAAGTGGGATAGATGGAAATGGAAAGCACAGCCCACTAACAGACCACCTAGCGCCCATTTGTTGCCATGATTCTTGCAAAGCGTGTTGGACCAGGGGGACCTTACCGTGTGTGGTCCAGCAAGGCACTTCCGAGGTTCTTCTGCAAGAACATAAACCCAGTCACCTGACACAGATTACTTAGGTCTTTATTGTGCAGATAATCCCGAGTCTCTCGATCCCTAGGCCCTACTGCTTTGTAAATTTAGAATATGTTCTTGGCCACAGGGATTCTAGTAAGAAGGATGCCCCACAAAACTGAAGCCAGCCTGTCCTTGTGCAGACATATGACTCAAGGGACACTTGTCTTGTTTGAAGGCATGCCTACAAGAAAGGCAAGGATTTGAATCATGGAACAGGAATACCATTCCCACCTTCCTGTCATGCGCCAGGGTTTCAACAAGAGTTACAAGACTGGTACTACCACATATTGGGAAACACAGTCTCTTACCAACATTAGTAGAGATGGGTGGGGACTGTAACTCTGTCTATGGTGCTCAGAAGTCTAAAAGTTCCCAGTCTACGAGTTCCTAAAGCTTCCTTTTAAGATCCATCCATCCAAACCCAAACCAACTTAACTCATTGCAAAATCAGGGGCTTAGTTTTATTTACAAACCTGTATTTATGCAGGTGTAGTCACCAGATTAAGGACCAATGCAATCTCTCATGACACAGGGTTTCCTCTGAGTAGACTGGGGTGAGAAACAATATAGAAGTGAGCCTTTCTCACCTAAATGCTCTGGTTACATTCATTATATACCAAACACAACGCCAGCAAGGCCAGTGGTTACATTAACTCAGTACCTGAGAAGACTGTCTAATTATTTTGTTTAGATGGATTATTTCTCCAGTCAAGCCATTTAACATAACAAAATATAAATTAGAATTGCCAATTACAAGCAACATATTCAGACCTTAAACAGCCAGACAAAAGCATGCCCTGATCAGGAGACTGGCTGAACTGGCACTAGTCCCTCATTCGACAGCACCACAATCTCATGGGCACCTCATTCATCCCCTTATTTCCACACTTTAGCTTTGGATAATAGATCTAGAAATCCCCTTCCTCCCATGGAGACCAAACGTGGTCCTCCTTTGTTTGCTTTTTTTAAATGAAAACCTATTACACATGCAATGCTGCCAGGGAAAGTAACGGCACTTTTTATAAACAGCATAAGCAGCCATTTAGCACTACTTAATCCGATAAAGTGTCATATTAATAAAAACAAGGGAAACCTTCCTACAGTAGGGGAGGAAAGCCATTTTAGAAAAGGGAAGCCCCAAGTTCCCCCTCCTGCTTTTTCGACTGACAAATATTTTACAGCTCTGCTAGACATTGCACAGCCAGGGACATGACAGCAGTTCAATACTTCCCAATGGCACAGATTAAGATACCACATTATGAAGAGAAATAGCAGAGAGACACTATTCAATGTTTTGTTCTGCATAATCTACAATACTCTTCAATCTGGATCAGGAATAAAACACGGTCCACCCCGTGTACCCCACTCTTCCTCTCCCATTCGCTGTCACACAGTCATTCCCCAGCCTTACAATCAACTCACCGCTTTATAAATATCCCTCTTCAAAATGGCAGAACACAAGCTTTTTGCCAGCATTTATACACTGTAGAATACGCTGCTCTCCCTAGTCCCTACAAATCTCCATTTCGATGAAGCAGGCCATATTCGCAAATATCACAACGGTATGAAAACGCCCTCTCTCAAAAGCCTACCTTGCAAACCTGTGTTTCTGAACTTTACCTTCAACATTGTCCCCTCCTACCAAAAGGCTGTATGGCAACACAAAGAAACTTACTTATAATACGCAAGAGTGAGGAAGCAGCATTGAGTCACAGTTTAAAACACCAAATACATAAAAGCCACAGAACTGCTATTTAACTGAACGTTCGCTTGAAACAAATGGGCTCATTTCATCCAGCTGCCCAGCCTCACTGTAGATTAAGAGTGACATATTTGTATTTTAAACATAAACACACGCACACGTCCAAGAAGAAAAGAATAGCCTAAAGTGACGCTGACAGTCGAAGACTTGGTCACTGTTAAGCAACCCACGTTCTTTGAGAATAATGCGAGCGCAGTCCAGCGTTCGAGCGAGACTGGTTTTTTTGGCAGCCAAGAAGATCCGCTCACAGTCGGGGATCCGGTCCCGGATCGAGCCGCAAAGGTCCCCCTCAGCCGCTCTCCCAAGACGCTGCTCCTCTTTTCACACTCGTGGCAGGAAGTGGCCATTGGTTTGGCCCAGAGCGCTCCCACCCCGCCACTGATGTCATGCAGCAGATTGCACACCAGTTGCTGGCTGCGTCTCTCCACCCAGTTCAAATGGCGCTGCCTGCCTGCCTGCCTGCCTGCCTGTCAGCGTGCGTACAAGTGCTTTTGTGTCGGAAGGTGAGCCAGGCCAAAAGCAACCTTTGCCACGGTCAGGACAAAACCTACGCAAGGTGCAAAAAGGTCACCCTCTCTCCGCTTCGGTGGTCCGCCCGGCTGTGGGAGGCAGGCCCTCTGCCCAGTTTAAACCCGCAACTGTCACCCTAGGCGATAGCAGATCAGAAGGTTTAGCGCAGTCTGTGCGACTTGGGCTGCATCCACACTGCAGGGATAATCCGCTTTGACCCTGTGCCCTGGCTCAATGCAATGAAATTCTGGGAATTGTAGTATGTGATGGCCCCAGAGCGGAGCAGATTATTCCTGCAGCGGGGATGCCTCCACAGTTGGCATGCCGGCAGCTTTTCTCCCTCACCCTCCACCCCACAGAGCCTTGGTGTTCTTCACAGTCCTGTGGAAAAAAGAGACAAGATCCCTCCAAGACAAGTGACCTCCTCCCTTCTCCTTCATTCTGACCAAACTTAAAAATACTCTTTCTCAAGATTACAGTCTGAAAAGGGGGGGAACTTGATAGACTTGAAACCCGCAACCTCTCCTCAAGTACATTCCCTCTTCAGTCCATGAAGCAGCAAAAGAAGGGTGGCTACTCCGGCCAAGGAATGGGCCAGGGCTACTTCAGGTGACCCAGGGAGAACCAGAACCACTGGAGAAATAACTCGGTTTGGCACCGCTTTGACTGCCCTTGTTCAAGGCTGTGGAATTCTGGGAGTTGGAGTTTGCTGTGGGGCCCAGAGCTCAAGGCTGAACTCTTGTCTGGCTCCAGGCTGTGGGATTCTGGGAGTTGGAGTATGTTGAGGGAGAATTCTGGGAGTTGGAGTTTGTTGTGAGCTCCAGAGCTCAAGGCTCTGGGATTCTGGGAGTTGGAGTTTGTTGTGGGGTCCAGAGCTCAAGGTTGTGGGATTCTGGGAGTTGGAGTATGTTGTGGGGTCCAGTCAAGGCTGTGGAATTCTGGGAGTTGGAGTTTGTTGTGGGTTCCAGAGCTCAAGGCTGTGGAATTCTGGGAGTTGGAGTTTATTGTGGGACCCAGAGCTCAAGGCTGTGGAATTCTGGGAGTTGGAGTTTATTGTGGGACCCAGAGCTCAAGGCTGTGGAATTCTGGGAGTTGGAGTTTATTGTGGGACCCAGAGCTCAAGGCTGTGGAATTCTGGGAGTTGGAGTTTATTGTGGGTTCCAGAGCTCAAGGCTGTGGAATTCTGGGAGTTGGAGTTTATTGTGGGACCCAGAGCTCAAGGCTGTGGAATTCTGGGAGTTGGAGTTTATTGTGGGACCCAGAGCTCAAGGCTGTGGAATTCTGGGAGTTGGAGTTTATTGTGGGTTCCAGAGCTCAAGGCTGTGGAATTCTGGGAGTTGGAGTATGTTGTGGGGCCCAGAGCGGAGCTCCGCTCCGCTCTGGGCCCACAACAAACTCCAACTCCCAGAATTCCACAGCCTTGAGCCAGAGAAGATTTCAAGCGGCGCCAAACCGGGTTCTGTCTCCAGTGTGGATGCAAGCCCTTCAGAGCAAACGATTCCAGGTGTCGGTTCTTCCTGACAAAGAACCTCTCCTCAGCCTCCCTCCCTCCACATATATACATACAATGGCCGTTGCCCCTCAACAAAGCCTCCCTTTTGGAAAGGAGACACTATAGTTCCCAGGATTCCCTTGCACTGAGCCAGAGGCCCTGAGCAACGCCGTGTGTGTGTGTATATACATATACATATATATATATTCCCCAAAATGGTCCTGTGTGGAAGAGCCCACCTGTCAACCTGAGGAGAATGGTTCCCCGGTCTCTTTCTTTCTTTCTTTCTTTCTCTGTCAGGGAGGCTGAGGGGAAAAGGGGGCTGGGGTTCCACGTGGGGCCCTTCCCTTCCTCCTTTCTCCCCAATATCCCCGGCTTTTCCCCTCCGTCCCGGCCCCCCCAGCAGCAATGGAAAGCCGCTGAAGCCGTCCAGCGCGAGGCCGGCCTCCTCCTCCCCTCCAACGGTCCCAACGGTCGCCTCGGCTGAGGAGCCTTTTTTTTTTTTAAAAAAAAGCCCTCGAGGCTTCACAAAATAGAAAGCCCCCTTCTTCCCCTCCAAATGTCGCCCCAAGCCGCCCCATTTCGAGCTCTGAGGGGAAAAGGGTCGCCTCCTCCTCCTCCTCCTCCTCCTCCCAGCCGAGAGGGCCTCCCCTGCGGCCTAGTAGTACTCCGACGCCCGCCCGCCCGCCTTTTCGCCTCACCGGCGCTGCTGGGTTCCCCTCAGGGAGCCGCCTCAGCCTCTTCCTTCTTCTTGCCCCTGCCTTCATTCGCGCTTTCTCTCTCCTCTCCTCCTCCCTCCCCGGCTGCTTTCAAGGGGCGGGAAAAGGCCAGGCAGCCCGGCAGCCGCCACCCTCCGAGGGAGCCTAGGCCCCGCCACCGGAGGCGGAGACACCACGCTCGGCCCCGAACCAAGCCGGCTTCGAGTTCTTCTTCGTACTAGGCCCCCGCCCCTCCGCCTCAGAACGACGGCGGCCTTCCCCGCCCCACGCCACCTGAGGGACAGGCTCAGCCCCCCGCTCTAGGCCCAAGAAGGCCTCCCGCCTTTCAGGGGTCTACTCCAGGGGCCGCTTCACGCTGAGCACGCCACACGGGAGACAGAACCCGGTTTGGCGCCGCTTTAACTCGTGTCTGGCTCCAGGGCGGTAGAATTCTGGGAGTTGGAGTTGGTTGTGGGCCTCCACCGGACCTCACAATAAACTCCAACTCCCAGAATTCCACAGCCTTGAGACAGAGAAGAGTTCAGGTTTGCGCTCTGGGCCCCACAACACACTCCAACTCCCAGAATTCCACAGCCCTGAGACAGAGAAGAGGTCAGGCTTGAGCTCTGGGCCCCACAACAAACTCCAACGGGACGTACTAAAACAAAGGACAGTACTTGCCCATAGGGAAACCATACTTGCCCATAAAGAATCATTGGAGATTGCTTGCCCATAGAGGATCATGGGGATTATTTGTCCATAGGGAATCATGGGGATTATTCCTTGCCCATACATCAAGGCCCCTCCTCAATTGGGCGATCATGGTCCCCTCCTCTTTTGGGCCATCATGGCCCCTCCTCCCTTGGGCGATCAAGGTTGGTGACTTTTTTTGTAAAATGGTATTGCATTTTTAAATGGCCACTATGTCCCGCCCCTTTTGCCAAATAGGCCACGCCCACAACAACGTGGGTGGTCTGGATCAGCTGGGGAGGGAGGGATTTTCATTTTCCCGGGACTGGAAATCTGGAAAGGGGTTGAAAAGAGACCCTTTTAGGGGTCCCTCTGTTTGGAAAGGCCAGGAAAAGAAATCCCTTTGGGTTCATCTATTTGGAAAGGGCTGGAAAAGAGACCCCTTTGAGGGAAAGACTTGGTCGCCCAAGTGAGGAAGGACTTGAGAGAGGGGACTGTCTGTTGGGGGTGCCTAGATTGTGTATTCCTGCATGGCAGAAGGGGTTTGGATTGGGTGGCCTTTGAGATCTCTTTCAGCAGAGAGGTGGCAAGCAATAATCCCCATGATTCTCTATGGGCAAATAATTCCCATGATTCTCTATGGGCAAGCAATAACCCCCATGATTCTCTATGGACAAGCAATAATCCCCATGATTCTCTATGGACAAGCAATAAACCCAATTATTCTCTATGGGCAAGCAATTTCCAATGATTCCCTATGGGCAGGTATGCTTTTCCTATGGGCAAGTATGGTTTCTCTATGGGCAAGCAATATCCATTATTCTCTATGGGCAAGCAATCTCCAATGATTCCCTATGGGTAAGCAATAATCCCCATGATTCGCTATGGGCAAGCAATGTCCATGACTCCCCTATTCGCAAGCAACAATCCCCATGATTCTCTATGGGCAAGCAATTTCCAATGATTCTCTATGGGCAAGTATGCTTTTCCTATGGGCAAGTATGGTTTCTCTATGGGCAAGCAATAATCCCCATTATTCTCTATGGGCAAGCGATAATCCCCATTATTCTTTATGGGCAAGCAATCTCCAATTATTCTCTATGGGCAAGTATGCTTTTCCTATGGGCAAGTATGGTTTCCCTATGGGCAAGTACTGTCCTTTGTTTTAGTACGTCCCAACTCCAACTCCCAGAATTCCACAGCCTTGAGACAGACAAGAGTTCAGCTTTGAGCTCTGGGCCCCACATCCAACTCCCAGAATTCCAGAGCCTTGAGCCAGAAAAGAGTGAAAGTGGGGCCAAACTGGGTTATTTCTCCAGTGTGTTTTGGGCCTTAGGCTGCATCCACACTGGAGAAATAACCTGGTTTGGCCCCGCTTCCATTGCCTTGGCTCAAGGCTCTGGAATTCTAGGAGCTGGACTTTGTCGTGTGGGCCCAGAGCCAGATACGTGTTAAAGTGGGGCCAAACCAGGTTATTTCTCCAGTGTGGACGCAGCTGAACATTCAGGTTGCCTCGGCAGTGCAGAAATAACCCCGTTTGACAATGCTTTAGCTGCCCTGGTTCCATGCCAGGGATCTCTAGGGATTGTAATTGTGTTGTGGCACCAGAGCCTTCCAACAGGGAAGGCGAAGGGCCTCACAAAGAGTACAATTCCCAGAATCCCCTAGCACGGAGCCATGGGCAATTGAAGCGGTGTCAAAGTGGCTTAGTGTAGATGCAGCTTCTATGTCACTTGCAGTCTTTTGTTTTTATTATTATTATTTGCATGCCATAATTAAGAAGGCATGAGGCCTTGGACATGTTGTTGGACTACAAGCCCCATCACTCCCACCATTAACTAGACTAGGGCTGCATCCACACTGGAGAAATAACCCGGTTTGGCACCGCTTTAACTTCCCTGGCTCAATGAAGTCACGTTTTCCCTGTCGCACGCGTTCAAGGGGTCCGACGTCTAGTTTGTTTCCTCTCCCTTCCCTTTTCACATCCCTCCTAGCAAGGCTAGAGATTTCAGCTGGACTCCTATGTTTTAACTTTCTGCTCGGTTTCTCTTGCCTTTTAAAAATAAAATAAAAATCAATTCCTTTAACATATTTCCTCCTTTTAAAATATTTTTTTACTCGTTCATTCACTATAGATCAAGGTGGGATCGTCATCTCTTCTTAACGGAAGGAACACTTTGCAAACCTTGTAACACACAAGAAGTAGGCTCACGATACACTTCAGTACACTTATTTAACAGACACAAACGTGGAAATGCTCAAGTTCGCTTAAAAATCCTGAAAGGATCCTGTCTGATCTGAGAGGCTAAGCAAGGTCAGGCCTGGTACGTACTTGGAAGGGAGACTGCCAGGGCATAGCAGGTGTTAGAGGCTATATTCAGAAGGCGCCAATGGCATTGCCTCCCGAGTAAATGTTGCCAAGAAAACCCTATGACAGGGTCACCAGAAGTCAAAGTCAACTTGAAGGCACATGACAACAAATGTTGTTTCGGTTTACCCAGGCCTTTGAGTGTTCGCTCTTGCAGAAGGTCTTTCAATGAAGTTGTGCTTATTTCTCTTGTATCTCTGTTGCAGTTTTATCATTATGATTATACTTTTACAGCTCTTTTAAAGCTGTTTCAAATTAATGTTTGTAAAAGGACGGTTTATTTCCCCTTAACTTTTGAGCTGTCCACTTTTTCAACTGAATTTTGTTTTAAACTCATGTTTTAAGCTTCTTAGGATCCGACTCAACAAGAAAGGCAAGCTATACATAAATGAAATAAGTAAGTAAGTCAGACATAAGTAAGTAAGACATAGGCAAAGAAAGAAAGAAAGATTTGAACTTTTCATGCCTTATGTTTTTATTTATTGTAATTTTTGCTTGTTTTTATTGTTCTTTAGCTTGCTATTACCGACCTCAATCCAATATAGGGAAAGGCAGGATACAAATTTATTATTATTATTATTATTATTATTATTATTATTACCGTATATACTCGACTATAAGCCGACCTCATGTATAAGTTGAGGGCAAGTTTTGGGGCCAAAATTATGGATTTTGCTATGACCCATGGATAAGTCGAGGGTAAAATTGAGGGGCATATAGGAAAGGATCTAAAGGATGAAGCAAAGCAAAACAATGCAAAATAACTTCCAAAAGTCCATCAGATATAACTCTTTGTGCTTACTCTTAAGACTGGATGGATGAGAGAGTAAAGGGGGTCAGTGCTTCCAGGACAGATTATACTCTTACTTTTCATCAGGGGATGGTTCCTTCATTTAAATAAGAGTTAAGATACAGTACTTACATTGACCCGTGGATAAGTCAACTCAGGTTTTTTGGGTCAATTTTTGACCTAAATTTCTAGACTTATACATTATTATTATTATTATTATTATTATTATTATTATTATATGATTGCTTACTAAGAAGGATGGGATCCCTATGACCCTCCAGATATAACTGAACTCCAAGGAGCCCCTAATGTTAGCTATATGGCCCAGGACAACTGGGAGTTGCAGTCCAACAATTTCTGGAAGGCTGCACAACTCTTATCCCTAAAGAACAACAATGGAGGAAACCGAGCAACTGATAAAAGGGGAGCGGTTCTTAAGCCTTGACAGTTACAGGGCCCTGAAATCCCTCTGCCTCACACTTCTGCCATCTCTGCCTCTTCTCTTGCTGTGAAAGTGACTGAGCATGGCCTAGTAAGAGTGCGGGCTTTGCTTCCCACTTCCTCACCAATGCCAGCTTCACGCCTGCTCTTATGCCACAATAAAACTTGATGGTGTCATGTTGGTGTCCCCAAATGTGCCTTACTAAAACGGGAATGAGGAGAGAGGCTTTCCTTTCAATTCGTTCCATTCAAAAATGCTTTTGAGACCAGGTGCTTAAAACAAAAAGGAACACAAACAGGTTAAGTACATGGATGAATATGAGTCACGGATGCTAGAATCTTGCCAGGGCTTTTTGTTTAAAAGAGCTGCAAGTCAAGGCAGCCTTAACTAACTCCCTTGACTGAATTGTATTTTTAAACCAGTTTTGAACTTTACTCTGTGTGTGCATGTGTTTTAAAGTTTACCCATTTTCCTCAGCGGCAATTCCGGGCACATTTATTTTAAGACAAAGAATTCGGTTAACAAAGCCTCTGACAAGTTACTTTTTATCAAGTATTTTCATACCCACCCACTCTTCCCCATGGCAGAAGTTTCTCTGAAGATGCCAGCCATAGATGCTGGCGAAACATTAGGAATAAACTCTTCTAGAACACGGCTGCATAGCCCCTAAACCCCACAAACAGCTATGGATGCCAGCCATGAAAGCCTTTGGCTTCATATTTGAACTATTTTGTAGCATATAGTATTGGACCCTGATTGAAAGAGCATGGAGAAATAGACAGCGCATTGTCTGACCAGCTTTGATACTGAAAACGGGGCATCTGGGTGCTGACTGTAAAAGGTGGTGAGATGAAACAGTGTTCTACTACCATCATAATAATTAGGGAGTCAGACTGAAATTGAACATCCACAAAGTAAATTGAGACTGACATACCGGGGGGGGGGGGGAATAGTTCCATAGACGGTAACTGGAGACCAGGGAATGAACTCCAACAGAGCTGAAAGATAAGAGGTTTAAAGCACAAAACACCAGAGCTTACCTTTTCCAGGCTAGAGAAATGTGCAGATGTTCTCCAGAGGGACCAGAAAAAGCAGAAATTGCTGATCCCAAGGGGAGCTTGCCTGGGGTGAGCTGGCATGAGATGACAGTTACTCTTCAGAGGAGCACACAGAACAGAGCACCACGGTTAAGAAGACTGGTATGTCTTCTCCAACAGGTTTCCCAGGTGGAGGAAAGAAATGCTTGGAGAGAAAGATGCAGCACATCTCTCCTCTTCTGCAGCAGGCGCAGAGGGTACAACAGGAGGAGGAGAAGCAGCACATTTCTTCCTCTGCCCTGCCCAGCAGGCTTGACAAATGAAGAAAGCAGACTTCAGTTGCCTAACCCTCCCCTAACCAAGCAGAGGAAACCCTTTCCAGCCACACCAGCGTTTCAAGACTCCAGTTTCTTCCTCTCAAGCTCCCTAATTCAAGCTCTCCCTTACAATCCTGAGGCAAGTAAAAGAAGCCAATCCAGTCATTTTTCCTTACCATTTCCAAACGCCAAGCCACCTCGCTCTTTCACCTCAAGCTCCTGGTTCCCATCTCTCCCTCTTTGCTCTCCTTGGTCAACTGTATAGATGTGCCGGAAAAGCTATACACAGTGAGACATCAGTTCGTTTCTTTCTTTCTGGAAAAACATTGTAAGTTTGAAATGTCATAAACCAGGGCAATGCAAATTGAGACTTACCTCTCATTACCTACCGTTCTAAATGTCTAGGAAAACAAGACAGCACATCCAAACTTTTGGAGATTTGGCAGAGACTTAGCTCAGTGTTGTGGATCACATTCCGGTCTGAGAACTGAGTGAAAACAGCATTGATTTAAACTGTTTAAAGACATATATATGGAGCTGCGTGCATGGATTCTAGCCTTGCTGTAGCCCAAGGAATCCAAATGACTCAATATACCAGAGGTACAACATTCACTGGGAAAAAAGAGGCAAATATTATTGTTGATTAGATCCATGTTTCCCTTCACACACACAGAGTGGACATAAAAAGCATTATTATGAAACTTAACAGCCTCTTAACTATTTGTCTACAGAAGGGTATACTTTTAAGTGGAAATCAAAAGTTGACTGGTGTATATAGAAATCTAGAAAAAAACCCTACAGTACCTATAATTGTCTGTGAAGGATGTTAGTATAAATTCAGGAAAGTAAAATGGTCCAGGACCACCTTGCAAATGAAGTCCAAAAAATACAACACTTGCAGTAGCCCAGACCTATCTTAAGTCATTTGTGGCGGAGGAGAACCAACTAATGCGCTGCTTCCCTGTCTGACTACTTGGAGGCAATTATTACTTTTTTGTTCCATTTATACTCCACTCCCCCCTCCAAAAAACACACAGGACTCAGGTGGGAAAGCAGTTCTCAAAAGATAACACACTGCTCAGAGAGAAGTGTTGTTGTTTGTGTGCTGCTTTAATAAGTACACCAAGAGTAGGGGCCTCTCATTGATCCCTGGAGAAAGATGATAGAGGTTTTGAAAGTGGAATAACACTGATCTTTTATATTATGCAGAAGCACAAGCATCCTTCCCTGCCCAATAATCCAAAATCTATTATTGTCTGCAAGAAGCTGGAAATGGACATGATTATAAGTTCAAATACTGCATACGCGAATCCCACATGGCAATCGTAGTGTTATGGCCTAGTTAAAACTGGCTGCGATGTTATGCAGGCCTCTGTGAAGCTCTCTTCCAGAAACCGATTTAAAATACTTGTTGCTAGCACCTGATGAACATTTCTTATTTACTCATATTCTGTTGCATAGTAAAAAAAAACCTGACCCCCGGAGTCCACAAAAACAAACTGTGGGCGGCAGTTTGCCCACCCCTGCTCTAGTGCTTCCACTGTGGAAGCTGGTGAGAAGACAAGTTCATTTTCCTCTGATGTCTGGCAAAGCACAGAAGGGACATATTTTCCCAGTAGGCACGCAGGCTCTCAAGTAATAGCAGCAGTTGTTAGAATGACTAGGTCTGGGGTGAGGACTTGGAGCAACTGCATTTACCACCACCAAGTAGGTATCCCGCACATTTTACTACCATAGAAAGGAACAAGACTTCTATGCAGCCTGCTGTTTGCAGCCTCGAACGTAGAGAACAACGGCTTTGTGGACTGCTATCTCCAGACAAGAGCCGTTCGGGGAATGGTTTAAAACATTTCATCCTTCTGGAGCCATCAGTAACAGCATTGGACTCGTCTGTGGGCCTTGCCATTCCTCATGAGTCATGTCACGCTCTGATAAAACTGTCAAGGACTTTGAGGCTGGAAATTATTGGTGACATAGACTGGCTAGACACACCAGCGCATGTCCCTTTTGGGAAAGAGTTATGTGACGCTAGTAGCAGCACTAAACTAAAGAACTAGCACAATGATTCAAAAATAATTGAATTAGAAATTGCCTTACTGCAAGCTGCTCGGTGTCTTTAGGATGGGAATCGTGTAGCCTTTCAGATATATTGAAGGGCTACCTACCTACAACTCCCAGCATTATTCACCACTGGCTAGGGCAGCTGGGACTTGTAGGCCAACAGCATCTGGTGGGCCACAGGATTCT
Source organism: Urosaurus nigricauda (assembly GCA_034509955.1). Lineage (NCBI taxonomy): Eukaryota > Metazoa > Chordata > Lepidosauria > Squamata > Phrynosomatidae > Urosaurus > Urosaurus nigricauda. Next base: position 15,793,349 of record JAOEGL010000014.1, on the reverse strand, counting down.
CAGCCAGCTCTATGGGAAAACGTGAACGGCATCTGAATGAAAGGGAGCAAGTGCCTTCTCTAAGCATTCACTGCTGTTTAAAGTGGAGATTTACCTTCCAGTAAAAGTCCTTCTCCCATAAAGCATGCCACCGCTCTGCTCATATTTAAAAAGCACATTAGAGGTTCAGTCTGCACCAAAGGCTCATCACTCAAAGAAGCAGTTATACTGGCTGTTGCTAGACAGGCACTTTTTCTGTCTCTCTTGTTCTAGATGGGATCCATCTGCACTGTTCCAAGTGCTCCAGCCAAGCTGGATTTCCAGACTGGGAGAGAATGACAGTGTGCAGCCCTCAGCAGATGCTCTTTTCACTCCTGGAGTCAATGCAGTACTTATAAGTGCTGCCACATTGACATCCCTACACAGGCAAGCTCTTTGTTCACAGACACACATCACAGGCTGAATCCGTATGCTTGTGGCAACAAGACCAAGTCGTGTTTTCAATCCTGAAAAAGGATAAAGGGAATGAATCAATATGTATAGTGTGTGTGTCGGGCGGGGCGGGGGGGGAGACATAAGCTCTACGTTGTATAAAGAAATCCTTTAGTATCCTCACCCTGATGAAGTGGAGTGTCATCCATGATAGCTTAGGCTAGAAATTTCCTTTTCAAAGGTGCTCCACAATTCCTTTACATTGCTTTATGTTGCAACAGGCTAACACAGCTATGTCTTGGAAGCCTCTGAGTAGGTGAAATGAAGAATGGCACAATAGGCTGCCAACAGGAATGATGGAAGGAAACACACTACAGTGCCCAGAAAAGACTGCAACTTCTCTGATCTAGTGAACCATACTTGTGACTGAATCCTATTGGAAAGTCCCTTTATTTTCAGCAGAGCTCAGTCCCAAGAAGGCTTAGACATTCATGTCATTTGTCTTTATTTCATTTAAAAGATTTATAAGCTGCCTTTCAGACTAAATGTCTCCAAAGCAGCATATAAAGATTAAAACCAGAAAACATAAAATAATGATATAGGAGCAGTTAACACTTAAAACCAAGTACTACATACAGACAGTGGTCACAGTCCAGTCCCAACTCTGTTACAGGCAAAGGTTTACAATTGATTCTTTAGGGCCCTGCTTGAAGTCCTGGAATAATGGGGGCTGGCAGATATGGAGAAGCCTTCCACATCTGAGGAGCCACTACTGAGAAGGCTCTTTTAACTCAAGCCATCATACATGGATGAGCTTTTCTACAGAAGTCATGGAGCTGGTGGTGGAGAGCTACCAGGTTGGAAGGAATTGCATGACTAGAGAGGCGAGGGAAAACACCATCCAGACCTGCTCACATCACTCCCATTCATATCAAGCATTGCTGCTCACTTCTTTTAATACTCTAGCCTAGGTTCTCACAGAACACACCCACGGTCATAGTCAAGGAGGAAAAAAATTCTAGCCATGAAAAAGCCTCCCAAGGTAATTGCCACAGGATGCATTTTAAAATAAAGACTTTAAAAAGCTAAAACGGCACAAGTGTTAAACAAGGCAGGAAAACACAAACAGAAAGAGAGCTAGATCAAGAGACAAAATACCCAAGTATAAATATGTGCAGTAAAAGGTTAAATGCATAAAAGCCAGGCTGAACGGCAGAGATCTGGAAGAAACATTGTGTTTACCAGAACGCATGCACGCACCCATAGAGCAACACATCACCGATATCTAAGTTTCTGCTGTCTTATATCAGTAATGAAATAACTCCTAGAAATACCCTATCCTGGCATCTTCAGCTAAAGCCCTCTAGACACAAGGAATGGAACATCTCTCTGATAGAGATTCAGTGTAGTTTGAAGCCGGCAGTCCCTAGTGCAAAGCTCCCATAGTCAGCTGCTAGTCTATTTCTTAACTAACTTTCCAGCTAAAACAGTATTGCCTGTGAGTCTGGAGCGTCTTAATGAACATTTAAGATAAAACGCAAACTATTTGGGAGGTAGATGCGGATCAACTGACATAGAAGACACCAGGGCATCCAGTAGCTTTAATAGTGCTGTACAGGAAATGAAGAGAGCCAGAACGATGCAGGGCTCTGATCGCTGGACTACAGCTCTGGAGATCAGGGTTCGAATCTCTACTTGGTCATGGAAACCCACTCGGTGATTTTGGGTAGGTCACACTCTCAGCCTTAGAGGAAACTTCCTCTGAACAAATTTGGCCAAGAAAACCTGCGACAGACCCGCATTACGGTCCGCCATAAGTCAGAAACAACATCTAGGCACACATAAACCAACTGGAAAGCAGGTTAAGCTTTTCCAGCCACATAGAACACAAACTTGTCCTCCTTTTTTCCCCCCTCTCTCACTCACAAACACAGGCACGCAGGGTAAGTAAAGGCTCCCGTCTTCCTTCTGCCAACCTAACGGTGGCATGGTTTGGCTTCCTCTTTCCAAGGTAGACTTTGATTCTGTACTCTCAGTCCCCATCAGCACCATTCAGCAAGAACAAGAGCCTACACACTGACAAAAAAAATTAAATACGCACCACATCTAAGTTTGAGCAACCCATAGTAGAAGGAAGGCGACTCCTCCCTTGGACTTGGCAATCCTCCCCGCCCCCCAATCCCTGGAGCCCTGGTTGCTCATATTTGGCTAAACTGTAAGAGGCAAAAGAAGCTCAGTTGAGGCAGTACAGTATGCATTCCCCACAGTTCACGTACAAAACAAGCACAGCATGGACAAGTTTCAACTATGTTCAACCGCTCCACCCGTTTAAGATCTTCCGTAACAAGCCACACAACTTTATAGGCACAGAGACACTTTTTGTGTGCTACAGTCCTACTGATATTTGTTTATGAAACCTCAAACATACAGATTTAATTATACCCACTTAAAGAAGAAGCCAAGGAAGAGTTCATGAATGCATTTTTAAAATGTTCTTATTTAGACAGGATAGCTAGGGGTAGAACCTCTGAGTGCCAAGACAGAATATTTCAGAGTAGCAGTTGTTCAGGGAAACAAAAACATAGAGCAACTGGTGCTTGCCATCATTCCCTGCTCATCCAAAAAGTTATTTGGCTAGCTGCTGCTGGATACGAAATGCTACACTAAACACATCAGGGATCTATAGACCCTTGGCGCCGCTGATGTTTTGAACTTCAGCTTACACAATCCATATGAACCATGGTGGCTGGGCCTTCTGGAAGTTGAAGCCCAAACATCTGGAAGGCCAGGGCTCCCCATTCCTACCATAGAGAGCTCAGCAAGGGAGCATGTATGTTCTTATTTAACGTCCCATTAAATCACAAGGCGGCTAAAAAATGTCAGACTAAGAACTTGGAAGATTTTCAAGCCATTTATGCCCAATACTTGTTATAGTGTTTAAAAAGTAAATTAATTGTTCTGGTGTGCCCCTTGAAATGAACCGTAGGACTGTTAACAGAATGTCAAAACACCTCTAAAAGTGTCAGTTAAAAGCAACCTTTAGAAGTAACAAGGAAATGTTATTCATGGATCCCAAGAATCATCTAGTCCAACCGTGCCAGTGCAGGAATCCACAGCTAAAGCATCCTTGGGAGATGGCCATATCCAAACTTTGACTAAATAATTCCAGCAAAGGAGAGTATAACATCTTCTGAGAGTCCACTGATGCTTGGAGGTCCCTTCCATCTCTTATGATTCTATCAATAACCTTTAGAAGTCATCTATTCCATTGTCAAGCAATTCTTACCACGAGGAAGTTCTTCCGAACATTCAGTCAGACTTTCCACTCATGACGTTGCTTTGGGAACGTAATATAACACCCTCATATCCCTTGTCCAGTATTTCACTGTGGGTAATGTTGCTTTTCACTCCTTATAGGTAACTAAGTGACTTATAAGGTCATTTCTGCCAAGCTATTAAAGTCTCAGAAGCTAACCATGGCAACCATCAATGTAAAAAAACAACAACAACCCAACAACCTGTAAACCATTTACTGCAAAATGAAACATGCGCACCCCCCCGTTCTCTTGGAATACCTGTGATACACGAAGTAGCACGGGTTCTCTTTCCCATAATTTCCCTCTTGCTTGTTTTCTGATTTCCTCTAGTCAACACTTTGATGCTGACGCACACCACACCAGTCTGACTGACAAAGGGGTCAATGAGACCGACTCACAAACCCACTGGCTAGGAGCGCTTTCTCTGGCCTTGGGCGTCCCTAAGGAGGACTGTTTCAAACACACACACAAACAACACAGAATTACCACCATACAACCTTTTATGAATCTGTCCTGTCACCAACTCTTTCCAAATTCTTTTGCCACTCCTCTTCAGCTTCAAGTGCTCATCCATTTCCACTCCGCTCCCAATATTTAAAGCACTATACCTAATATTAGCAGCCTGAGCTGGACATTTTGAGCTCCTGAGGAACAGAAGAACAGATAGAGTAATATTCATGGAAACTGGAAAGAATCTCCAACAGACACTAACTGGTAGAAAAGAATGCAGATACCTTGCTGAAGCCAAAAGACAGGGGGGATCTGGTGAGTGGATAAAAGAGAAATATGCCACTTGATTTCTATGATTAAAGAAAGAGGATATAAATGTACTGAACAGGCAAACAGTTAAGTACAGCTAACCATCCCTGCCTTACATATGCATGGAACAGAAGACAATGGTGTGTAATTTGTTTGTGTTATTTACAAGTACATACAAATCTGTCTTCTGGAAATTAAGGCTTCCTTTAATACCTACGCATTAAAAAAAATGGAATGGAAAAAACCCACAGCACAATACAATATTTAACGACAAAACATTTTTTAAGCTTGATTTTTCTAACAACAGATTTTCTGTTGCTTACTCAAAAGCTTACATAGGCAAAATAGTTACCAAAAAATCTTGTTTATTAAACCACTGCACACAAGCATGGAGAAATATGTACAGGAAGTTCAAACGTTTGACAGTGTTACCAAAAAAAAAAAAAAAGAGAGAAAGAAAAAGCAGAAGTGGCACTAAAAAGACTGACCCACATAAATTACTTATAAAACTTTCAAAAAGGTAGACACAAATGCCAAATAATCCCTGATTATTCCCATTTGATTGCCACATTTTCCTCTTTTTTGTTTTAAAGGGAAGGGAAAGCAATTTAAAAAGTCAAGAGCCTTTTAAAAACCACCAACAGTGAACTTATCTACAGGATGATCAGGTCAAAGTGGAAAAGCACAGGGTTTGAGTTCATAGCAAGACCTCCATTTGCTGCTGCTGTAATTCACAAACCAAAACAGATCAAGAAAAATCAGCTTCTATCTGGAGAACATTTTCAGAGGATATAATAAATGGTGATGGACCCATTCAAGTAGTTCTTAGATTTGTGGAAATGTTTGTCTTGATGCAGTCAGCTGCTCCTGAAGTCTAATGGAAGCCCTGTACACTGGACTTTGAAAAATAAAATCACACACTTTGAGGAAGAACAAAGCAACCACTTTCTACACGTCTGATCTTAACCGTTTTTTAAAAAAAGATGTAACCAAATACAAAGTGGTGTCCCAAGTTAATTTACAGCTGGGCTTCTTTTGGGTAAAACTGTGCTGAAGGAGCATGGGAATTAAAGGGAAGGCTTCTTATTCTTCTGCTGGTTCCTGGGGGAGTTTTTTAGCACACTTCTTATTCGGAGATAAATCCCAGTCGACTCAGCCATGTTATCAAATTCAAAAGGTGTTATCCCTGCAGCAAACTTGCTCATGTCAGGGATAGGGCTAGCCATTTTAGGGACCACATCGGCACTGGGAACAACAGTAGTGTCATCATTGCCTTGACCATGGTTTACTTCCTTCACTGAAGTCGAAGGCGAGTTCTTAGCTGTGCTTTCAGAATCCATACGATCAGATCCTTCCTCTTCTGTTAAATCAACCAATTCATCAGCTGAAATCTGCTTATTGTCGTGCTCCTCTGTTAAATCAATCAATTTTTCAGAGACAGTCTCCTTATTCTCAGACTCTTCTGCTTTGGTTATCCGTCCCGTGTTGTCTGAAAGCCTGGGTTCTGATATTTCCACGTTCTTGCACGTTATTTCTTCTAAAAGAACATCCGACTCCACCCTAGATGGGGATGATGCCACCGAGTTCCCCGTTAAAGGAGTCCCTCCGGGTATGTCAGAGTCACTGTTGGCACTATCCGCCTGCTCCAGAGCTGCCCAAATGAGGCGCTGCTGCTCCTCAAGCTCTTCCAACGTCAAGGTGTCTTCATCCATGGCAGAGCCCTCTGTTCTCACTGCAGCAGAATCATTGGAAGTAGTCAAAAGAGAAGCATCACGCGGAAGCGATGCACACATAGGAGGCTGAGGAGGGGTAAAGTTGGGTGGAGTACATGGAGGAGTACCTCGTGGCAGTGGAGGAGGTGTTGCGTTCAGTGGTGACCCAGGAGGCAAGGGAGGCTGGAACTGGAAGCCATCGTAACTGGGAGAATTCTGCAGAATTTCTATGTCTGAAATTAAGAAGAAGGGCACCTTTTACTAGTCGTCCTGCTTTAATTCCTACTTAGGTCTCTTTCTTTTCAACCCTCTCCCCAAGTTTTTTTTTTTAATAGAGGATGTTTTCAATGGCTAGGATCAAGTTGTTAATTAAATAAGGAGGAATGAAATTTAAAAGGGATAGAAGGAGTGGAAAATAGAGGATACCTAAAAAAATTGTTGACAAGTGATATATCTTGTGAATCTGTTCATGGGGAGGTAGTACCTACCTTGAGCCCCAGTTTTGGAGAAAAGGAGGGATATAAAAAAAGATGAGGAGAATGATCATGTTAATACGGGAAAGCATACCTGAATCCATCTCCATGTCAGCTGATGATACTTCAGCATTGTTTCCTTTCTGTCTTTTTGAAGGATGAGAGCTCTGCTGAGAAGAAAGTCTTTTATTGCCAGACTTCGGGCCTGCCTAAAGATGCATCAGAAAGAAATGAGAGAAATGAAGAGTATTCAGCACTGCTATGATACACCCGTGGGCTTACATGTTTTGCAATGTTTGAGAAGATTGGGGAGGGAGAAATATTTCAATTACCATATATACTCGACTACAAGTCAACCTCATGTAGAAATCGATGGCATGTTTTGGGGTCAAAATTATAGATTTTGATATGACCCATGGATCAGTCAAGAATAAAATCTAAGGGCATGTAACATAGAATCGAAAGGATGATGCAAAGGAAAACAATGCCAAACAACTTCCAAAATTCTAGCAGGCATAACTGTTTGTGCTCAAAATAAAGTCTGGATGGATAGATGAGAGAATAGGGGTGTCGGTGATTCTAGGACAGATGACATTTTTGCCTTTCACCAGCAGATGGTTCCTTTTTTAAAAAAATAAGTGTTAAAGTACAATGCTTACAATACCTGTTGACCCATGGCTAAGTCGACTCAGGTTTTTTGGGTCAATTTTTGACTAAAATTTCTAGACTAATTCACGAGTATATACAGTAAAGGGAAAAGCCACCATGCAGAGCCTTTACTCGGATATTTAATATAGTCACCGAACGATATGTAGAAAGATAGTGGGCAAAGATATCCTTCTGCTGAGATGGCTGAAGGGGCACAGAACCAAACATCCTCCATTCCTGCAGAAAAAGAAACACAGGGCTATCGTGAAAACTAAGTATTTAAGAATATGCAGAGTAATTCAGAAAGGGGAAAACAGAACTGTAGTTCAGTGTATTCTTTTAATACATTTATCTCCCACATTTATCTTGTGTCGTGAGAGGAACTTCACAAGTCAGTTCAAACAAAATGAGGAAACTATTTACAAAAACAAATTAGAAGAAGACATTACAATTAAGAAGGATGTTAAAAGAACAGGTGCTAAAATGCCAAGCCAGTAAAATCTTCATTAAAAAGCAGTGGGATAAATGTCTCCTGAGATGAGGGGGTCATGTGCACCATAAGTATGAGGGACTTCTAAAAAGCTGGGGGGGGGGGCACGGTTAAAAGTATCCTGTCCTTTGTGCTTGACAATCTGATTTTTCGTAATGGCAGACCAGAGAGCAGGATCTTCAAGGCTCACCGCAAAGTCCAGGCAGGTGAACATGAGTGCAGCTAATCCTTCAAAATAATCTTCAAAAGGAATACCAGAGAGTTATAATGCATGAAAGAAGCATGTATGTCACCCTGACTCCCTTGGAGGATATTGAAAATAACACACTGTTACTTACATCTGTTACTCCGCTTGGAGCGGACATATTAAAACCCGGATAATTTATCAGCTTGGTGATGTCGTAAGTGACACATCGATTTTGTTGGTAATATTCCTCCTCCTCTGTTTCATCCCCAGGTGATGCTGTATCGAGGCATCAAAAATATTACTGATTATCACTGACAATGCATGATTTGGAAAAAAATATCAGTACTATACATGTAACTTCTAGTCATGTCAATTACAATGTCTCAGAATGCACTGTCTGATCCTTTTATATGGGTCTGTGAAATTGATCAACCATTGCCTTAAGCATCACTTGGATGCATTCAGAACTGGTAACTTTAACACGATCTGGAAGAGCTGGAAGACACAAGTACCCAAGCTGTTCCTTAGAGAGTTAACCAGTCATTAGCTAAAGAACTGACAATGTTACAATGAAAGCAATCCAAAGCAAGTGGGACTTAATCCAGAAGAGAAGGGGGGGGGGGGGGAAATCCAACAAAAATTTAAAAATTCACTGAGGGCTGTAAGTCTAACACAACTAATACCTTCTCTTTCCCTAGGGAGGAAAACACAAACGATTTTACAAATAAAGTCAGACTCTCCTCAGCATTCTTTTTACCTTTTCCATCATACAATGTTAGTCCAGATTTTTCCATTTCTGCCTCTTTGAGCCAACCTGGGGGATAACCCAGCTGCCGCATGCGATAGATGAAAGGAGGAAGAGTCCTGTCAGTGACACCCAGGGCATCTTGAAGTTCCTCGCTGTAAGAAGAGGGAAAAAGAAATCTTGCTAGAAATATGAAGGAGCTGAACATTGTGATTTGACTCATTTACACTGAGCTGCTAGGTTTTCAGAAACACACAGATTGATGCGAAGGCGAAGGCTTTCATGGAATCCACAGCCCGAAAACCAAACAAAAAACAACAACACAGAGAGATGTTTGTCTGCTGGTGGGAAATGTGTGCCTCATTGACATTACATAAACAATGGCATTGTAGATTAGTGTCCATTTTGAATACATTTTATTTTTATCACAAGTGTGGTATTTTCATGATAATGGTGGACAGCTCCATTATCCTAGGTCCAAAACAGAGGGGCCAAATGATGCAGCTTTCGGCCGCTTTGGAAGCACGGCATCCAAATGACACACACCTCCAATGCAGCCATAAGCCATGCTAAAGCCATCCTCCAATCCTTTGGACAAGAGCAAAAAGGAGCCGGGCTGGAGCGGACTCAGGCCACTCTTTCATACCTATCTACTCTAGCCCCAAATCCTATAAAATTTGTATTAATAATTTAAAAAATCCATTGCACAACATATTACAGACTGGGCATGAGAAAAGCATGCTGACTTTGGGAAATGCATATACAGCAGGAGTTTTATGCTCTTTTGAATACTGAAATCTGGAACTAAAGCCCTATCAGAATAGGTTGCTTCGTTTAATAAGGGAACAAGTTGTGGTTTCTGCTGCTATTTAGCAAAGAAAGGATTACCTAATTATGCCTGGTTTGAACCTTCCAAACCTTTCTTCGGTTTCATCTGCATGGTACCGTTGCTGGAAGCTTTGGTTACTTGATTCCCCACAAGCATCCAAAAACTCTTTTCTTTTTTCATTTATACGGGCAGCATTTCGTGGCTAAAACATGGGAAAAAATTCAGAACAGCAAGTTACCAGTGCCACTGAGAAGGCTGTTAACAGACTGCATTCTGCTCCTTCTTCAAAGTGGTACTAGGTCATTTTTACAGAAAAAGTGAACTTTTTTTTTATGTTTGCACAAATCCAATAGCTGATCCCAACTATAGTAGATCAACTGAAACTATAAGATTTACTATTCATTCTACAGAAGGATTTTAGTAACAAAAACGTTGTCTCTTAACCATGAAGGTTGTTTTGATATTTGTGATCAAACTGACTTAATAGTGACCCTGTGAATGAGAAACCTCCACAAGCCCTGGTCATCAATTGCCCCGCTCGGGTTTTGTAAACTCAGGGCAGCCATGACTTCCTTGACTGACTCAATTCATCTGTAATGTACTCTCCCTATTTACCAAATCTTGAAGGTAGCAACGCTAAAGCCTTCCAAATTAACCCGCTGTGTACAACATTTGACCAGAACATGAGAAGTCTTTACCTGTGGACAATCTTTCATTTGGTGGTCTTCGGAGCCACAATTGAAGCAGTGTGGTTTTGGCCTGCTTTATAAAAGTCACAGTTTTACAATACAAATAGTCAACACCAGCTTAACCACGGTGCAATGATACCTTACGTTGGGGCAGGAATCGCACAGCCCTTTGGATGATGTTGAACTGCGCATTCCAGCAGCCCTAGCCAGCACACCCAATGCTGACCAATGCTTGTAGATGCAGTTCAACAACATCTTGGGGGCGACATAATTCCCATGCCTTTCTTACATTTACAGTGCCCTTTGGAAAATCTGTCTGTAACACTAAAACTCTAAACCAACAATCATCTGTGATAGAGTACTTAACTTTCAGCACTGCTAACAGCTATGAAAGCATGACATTTAAAAAGCATGTACTTTAAGAATGTCACAGACAGATAAAGCAGTGTACACTAGCAATCTAGATACTGGAAATAAAAATGCCCCCTCTGATTTAAACTTGCATTCAACATTCAGTAAGAAATGCCAATAATGAAACACCAGAACTCATAAAAATTCATAAAAATCCAAGCAAACTGGCAGGAGCAGGAAGGACTATAACGAAAATCAGGTGAAGCCAACATAACAGCAATAAAACTAAAAATGTGGCTGAATACCAGAGAATAAACTGCTTCCTATGCAGGACTACCAACCTGATTTTATTTTAATTCTCCTTCAAATTGGAACAGCTGAAATCACCAGCCAGGTTTAAACATGTTGGCCAAACCATGGTTGACTGCCATAATAAGCTTTTATGCTCCCATGCTCTGTCTTCCTCTCTTGTGCCGTCTCTCAAACCGTAGCTTGCCATAACTGCCAGATCAGACAAACTGGGTTTCCCTCAAACTAGAATTGGAAGCCCATTTTGAACAATGCCTTCCAGTTTAGGCTTAGAAGGAAACAATTGTTTGAATACAATGAATAGAAAGGGGGAACCATTGTGAGCAAATTTAGCAGGGACTGTGCCACCATGGTTTGCTCTTTAATGCAGTTTCCAAAAGGCACTGTCATGTTTCAATAGCACCAGGGCTCTGCAGTTCAAAATATGTGGGAATTACCTACTTAAATGTCTATTTAAGGCACACAGAAACACCTCGAGTTACAGATCCGAGTTAACCATGCACATATATAAAACCAGTTTTCAAATAGAGGCTCAATAGATTTTAAGACATCTCCAAAGAGTGCTGAAATATATTTTAATAATTCTAATGTGTTTATCCAGTTAATTAACCAGGGAAGTTAACAAACTCTTCTAGCAGAATTTTTGCCAGTGTTTCCAAATAGCCCAAGAAAATCAGAAGACAAGAACATTTTCTACAGACTACTTGTTCCACTCCAAGCATCTGAAGAAGTGGGCTGCAGTCCATGACAATTTATCTAGACGTAAGTCTTCAAGGTGCCACAAGACTTCTGCTCTTTTTACAAAGAAGAGCAGGAATTTTCTCAGAGCTCTGAGCAAGAACAGTGTAACCAGGGGTGAATTTACACTGTAAAATAATACAGTCTGACAACCATTTTAAGGGTTGTGGCGCCATCCCGTGGAATCCAGGGACGTGTCTTTTTACATGGTCTTTAGCCTTGCTGGTGCCTCACAAACCTAAAAATCTCAGGATTCTATAGGATGGAGTCATGACAGCCAAAGTCATGTCAAACTGTATTATTTTTATAGTGTAGGCGCATTCTGGGTCTAAACAGGGTTTGGAAACAATGCTTTTAGGACTAACAAATTTGCTGCTTCTGGGAGTTAAGCAAAGTTCAAGGCTTTGTGGTTAAAAGACCTACTTTACCTGTACAGAGCCAAGGGTTTTCAAGTACTGAGAGGGATTTTGATTCTATACCATTGCCTTGCGATCACATCCTGGGTGTCATCACTTCTTATCCACATCACAAAACACTTGAAAATGGACAAGCCATGTTCTATGGTGGAAGCTGCAGTCTGGAAAACCCTTGGATTATTTGTGGGATTCTTCTGAGTCCTGGCCACGCTTTTCATTATTCCATTAAGTGCAATTAAAATGTTAATTTTACATTGAACCATCTAACTGCTTCATTCCAAGTCACATCTAAGGATCTATCTAACATCTAACTACCCACAATACATTTCAGATTTTAACCAGAAATCTTCATAGAGTCTGAGAAATACAAACCTTTTTGGCTTCACTTGTATCTCTTGTCCATCTAGAGAAAGAATCTGGGTGAAAACTTGCTGGTATCTTAGGTTTCAATAAGGAATTGCTATTGTATGAAGCAGAATGGATTATTTTGTTCCTGTATGCGCATATTACAGAGTATTTTTGCTTTTAAAAAGTAGTAACAGAATAATTCCTGGCAACATGGTGGTGAGATTCTGCTTGAAAGAATGGTTCTGTCAGTGTTGAAAACTTGCCCTCTCTTTCAAGTAGAGTCTAATCCACTTATATTTCTTTTTTCCAGAATGCAACAGTAAGAGACAAACGAAGCAGCCCATCTTCCAGAGATTAATTCTTCACTAAACAGATGTGCCTTGGAACATTGGACCCCAGACTTATAGTTAACATGCTCAAAAAATATAGATTGACTCAGTCTCTTTTACTACTGATTGCATTAAATAGCCATGTTAGCAAGAAAAGGGAATGACATTGAACTAAATAGGATACTTGGGTATTTCCCATCCGTCTGTCAGCTGAGGATTCTCATTTAATATAGGCTGCCCCAGTTTATCAAGACAAAAATTGGTAAAATAGAGAACATTTCCTATAACCTGCAGAAAGAGTCAAAAAATGTCAGTGTTTTATATCAGACTGAAAGACAACATTTTTTTTTTAAAAAATGTACTTAAATATTTCATTAAACTCTATTCTGACATAATTAAGTACATTAAATTAGTACATTAAAATAACAGCTTCAGGGTTCACAAATGGGACCTTATAGCTTGCACTTCCATTTCTATATGCCCAGTCAATTAACATTGAGCATGGCCTTCGAAATGTCACACTGTTAATAAAAATAATAAATGACAATAAGAATGATTATGTGGCCATTTTCTAATTGTGTTCCAGTGCCAGGGCAGGAAAATACGAAAGACAGGATTCAGATACACACTTTGCAACCAGAGAAGTAACTTACGCTAAATGCTTCCTTGATTTTTTTGGACATATTTGCGCTTGTCCCTTTAAGATCCTCTTCCAACACAAAACTAGAAGGCTAATAAAAAAAAATTCCAAGAAGACACATGGTTTACAAAAAGTTAAGGTTATTGTCATCAAACAGCAAATATTATAACAGTATATAATTCCACGCATTCTCCCTTGTACCCTCTTATGCCTTGAACTCAGTCTTGGAACACAAACATCAAGGTGGGCAACTGTGGGCCCTCCAGAAACTATTGCACCCCAACTTTTACCATTTCTCACTTTGGCCATATTAGAGGGGGCTGAAGGGAGATGAGTCCAATAACATCTAGGCACAGGTTTCCCAATTCTTGACTAACATTCCCCTCTTACACCATCATCAGAAACCTCAGTTTATGTAGCGCCTGAGCATATGCCATCCTTACAAACGTGATACTGCAGACTCCCTCCCCAGATATGTGAACTGAGAAATGCTTTTATATAAAAAAGCTCCAGACAGGCATTGGAGAGAGTATGGCTCTCTGGAAAAGGGACACAGCTTACTGGGAGATCATGCTGTCCGGATTCAGGAGATATGGGCATCACTAGTGGAAAAGACATTGCGTAGCAGAGCTGGGAAAGTACTGGCTTCAGGCAGCAAAGAGACACAGTGAGAGCAGCTGATCCAGGGGACTCAGTGGCCTGACACAGTATAAGGCACCTTCATCTGCGGCTCCGGTTGGTTTGGTCAAACTTAAATGGGTTTTAAAGGCACACTTAAGTTTTGACCACTGTGTCACTGAACAGAAAGTAATTCTTTTGGAGCACTGTCAACAGGACAAGGTACACATTACTTCCAAGGAGGACATGTACCTCTCTCCTCTTCATTTTTAAAAGGAAAATATGATACATCGTTCATCAACAACAAACGCTACCAGAGATGGTTTACCACCACCACCACCACAATCCGTACCCAGGCAAAAAGTGAAATATGCTGAAGTTACTCAATTAATGTATAAATACCTGCGGTTTAACATTGAAGTAGGTCTTGTCAGATTCAGCTCTCTGTTGCTCCTCATATCTCTGAACTAAACTAGATACAAAATCCTCTATTTCTTGATGATATTGCCTACACAAGAGATTATTAGAATAGATAACAGATAAAACGGCCCTGACTGTTTTAAAATTCTGCACGATGATAAAGCATGTCTCTACGTTTCCCTGGCTGCGGATCAGGGATGAAAAAAAAAACACAGTATGTAGCTCAAGAATCCAGAAACAAAGGCACAGAGGCATTTTTTCCTATGCAGGGCTAGGGTAAGATTACAAAAATTCAAGTCATGTTATACACGGCTTACTTTTTCTGACAATGAGTAACCTAGTCACTTCAAGAAATTAAGGCTACTAAGGGAAGTGGAGGGCAACGTTTTCTTGAAACACCCCAAGACTCCACCCTTTTTGGGGCAGCCCAAAGGATACCTACATTGGATATGCCTTCTCTCCTTGACTCTCACCCATGTGTTGAAAGAATGACACCCATATGGGCTTCACTAAAAATTTCAATAAATTTCACTAAAAAACTGGTAGGACTCCCCCTTAGGTGACATACAGTAGATTTCTGGGCTTGAAGCTCCACCAGTTGACTATTCTGAAAAGGGAATTTAAACCAATACAAGAAACATACTTACTTGGATACACAATTGTTCATAAATAAAATCTGTAACAAAGGTCCATCAACTTTAGCATCATCCACAGTAAGTCCACTAAAAAAAGGAAGCATAAAGCTATCTTTACAGAAGGAATTAGTTTAGTCAGCCCTCCAGACGTCTCTGATACGGTTTGGGAGCCTTTATGCCCACTTTATCCACCACAGCAACACAGTTCAGCATGCTAAGGACAGCTTACTAAGTTCAAATTTATGGTTTTGATTAAATGTACCACAAGAGATAATTTAATAAATGGGGGGGGGGGGGATTAACAACTGGGAACATCTGATCTCCTACAGTCCTCTTTAGGGACCAATCAACACACTTTAGTGACAAAACAATGAAACAACCATTTCCAAAATACAGCCAAAACCCACAGAATATACAATTAGCTTCACTGTTACAAGGGGGCTCTTGTGTCCCAGAATGCAACATGTCAAACCTTTTAAATAACTGTGAAAAAATACGTTCATCCCTCCATATTTGAGGCTTTGATGATTCATAGATTTGATTAATATGTTCTCTCTAGGAACATCTAGCTCCTCCAGTGCAACTCTATGGTCAACTTGAACTAAAAGTTGCACTGAAAGACCTAGATTCCTAGAAGGAATATTCCACTATTCCAATATTCCAATTCTATGGTCAGTGTCTGTCAGATGTTGACCACAGAGTTGCCCTGGAGGACCTGGAGATTCCTAGAGAGGATACTATCCTAGGCCTTTGTAGCTCCTCCAATGCAGTTCTATGGTCAGTGTCTGATAGATGTTGACCATAGAGTTGCCCTGGAGGACCTAGATAGCCCTAGAGAGGTGTCCTCTCAGGGAAAAACACGGTGTTTTTGTTATTTGCAGTTTTTCCATATTCATGGGGGCCTTGTGCCCTAACCCTAGTGAATATGGAGGGACAAGTGTCTATGCAAATATCAACTTTATTACATTTATAACACGGCACACCACTTGTGAAAATCAAAGGAGCCTTTACTTGTGCTAAAAGCAGTCCTGTGGCCTATAGACGATTACAGATCACCGAGCCATTTATACATACCTTGGTCGGGTCAGTATGTTCAGTTTTCTTCGGAGTTCACGATGTTCATTATTTTGTTAAGAAATTTAAAGTCACGGCATTGTAGTTTCAGAACAACAAAACAGCCCCCGAACCAAACAATCAGTAACAGTTTTGAAGGAATGCAAGGCGTAGAATCTAAAGCGGCGGTTCTCAACCTGTGGGTTGCGACCCCTTTGGGGGGTCGAACGACCCTTTCACAGGGGTTGCCTAAGACCATCGGAAAACACATATTTCCAATGGTCTTAGGAACCAAGAAACATGGTTGGGGGTCACCACGACATGAGGAACTGTATTAAAGGGTCGCAGCATCAGGAAGGTTGAAAACCAATGACCTCAAATCTACTTCTTAGGGTGGGAATAATGTGACGCTCCAGAAACTGTGAAAAGTACAGCTTTCTGCCTTTCTTACCATTGCCTATGTTATAGCTGGGCTTCCCTGGATTTGCAACAGTCTAACAACACGCGGAGGGCTACATGATTTCTAGGCGTAAATGTTATCAAGCCCTGAAAGAGTAATATAGATTCAAAACACACTGCAGGAACCATCCAAGCCGCTCAAGCTGCTCTGGCTGGATCAATGCTAGCAAATTCTTAGAACTGTAGTTTTGTGAGAGATGTCATTTTCTGTGTCAGAGAACTCTGGTGCCACGATAAACTACAATTCCCAGGATTCCTGAGCACCGATCCAAGGCAGTTCAAGCGGTCTCAAAAAGGATGTTTTCTGCAGAACCTTACTTGACCTGGGGTTTTTTCCCCCCACCTTACCTTTGTATACTGTTCATTTCAAAAATGCACTTCGAACATATTGACCTGCATCTCGTCTTTTGTGGCGGAGGAAAGAATCCTGTTTCTTTTCACGCCGCTCTGGGGCTATTAACAACTTTCCTGTTCAAGAAAAGATGGCCCGGGACAGATCCATTCCCTTCCTTGACTTCTACCTCTATTTGATCTCTTTTTTTGCTGAGACAGATCAGAAACACATGAATATGCCAGTGTTTAATTCTCTTACAACAAAAGAACTTGGGTTAAATTACAAAAGTTCCCCCTCCTTTACTTCCAACATTTCATTTTCATTTTCATTTCACTTCACGGAGACTATCTTGGGCTGTTTTAAAACAGTTTCGGCTTTATAAAACAGGGTTTGTGCTTTTAATAGCTACCTATTTTAATACTCCTCTGTTTACAATCGTATGGGCCTTTCTCACTCCCGAAAAGAGCGGGATAGAAAGAAATGTTATTTTCTTCTATTACTCTAACATCTTTTTAGATCCCGCTCCTTTCCCAGAACTGGGACCCAGAGGAGCTCCCAAGACGAAAAGAGCAATCCTGCTAAAAATGTAGGAAACGGGGATTACAGGATTAAATTATTCACAATATTAAAACAGATGACTGAAATGAATAAAAACACAGAAAGATAAAAATGGAAAAGCCTTAAAAATGACTCCTAAGCCGGTGAGGATGTGCCGTTTTGAAAAAATAATAAATATTATAACAAATACATACAATAATAATCTTAAATTGACTGTGGTTTTATTGTATTCTGTTTTTAATGATCCGCTTTGATTCCCCACCTGGAAAAGGCGGAATAGAAATAAATGCTAGTATTATTATTATTATTAATAATAAAATTAATAATAAAAAGTCGGTCCTCCTTATCCACAATTTTTTTTTAAACCCACAGATTGAAGGCTTAAAAATATTCCAAAAACACAAAGTATAACTTCCCAAGTAAAGTTATAAGTAAGCCGGTTTGACACCGTTTTAACGGCCGTGGCTCCAGGCTAGGGCATTCTGGGAAGTGTAGTTTGTGGCGGCACCAAACTACACTTCCCAGAATGCCCTAGCCTGGAGAATGCCCTAGCCTGGAGCCACGGCCGTTAAAACGGTGTCAAACCGGCTTACTTCAGCCGTGTGGCTGCAGGTTTTTTTTGCCTCAGAGCCCTTCCCTGTCAGGATATTCTCGGCCTGGAGCGCCCTCACAGTCTCCTCGCAGCCCCTCAGCCTCTCCCGGAGCTCCTCCGCTTCGTCGAAGGGAGGCTGCCGCGGCTCCTGAGCCGCCTCCTCCTCCTCTTCCTCGGCGTCGAGCTGCTCGAAGAGTTCGTGGTCGCCGAAGTCCACCGGGCCCGCCATTTTCCCCTCAGCGAATGGGGCCCGCCGCCGCCGGAGCCGTCGAGAAGAAGGGCGGAAAGGAGGAGCCCGGAGCTCGGCTCCTCTGCTCTCTGAGAGGATGGGAAAAAAAAGCAGCTCGGGCCGCCCTTCTCGGCCGCGTAAATTTTCTCCCCTCAAGCCCCAGCGACTACAACTCCCAGCGTGCAACGCGGCGAGCGCGGCCTAGTGGCCCAGCGCCGGACGGGCCTTTCAAAGCTGGGGCTTGTAGTTCGATTAAAAGGGTGGCAATGCATGCCGGGATAAGGAGGCATTTCCGCCCAAAAACCAGCCCTTCCAATCGGGGCGTGACAGCGGCTGGGCTTCCGTTTCCGCCTCCCGAAGGGCGTCGTCGACGTCGTTAACCTTTTTTTTTTCTTAAGCGTGGTTTGGACTTCAACTCCCAAGAGCCCTCTCCCGTTGGGCCCAGGCTGAGGAACGCTGGGAGTTGAAGTCCCCCAAAAGTCTGGAGGGCCCAAGTTTGGGCTCTAGTGGCTAAAGCAGTTCACAGAGGTTTTGAAGGAATGCTTCTTAAGGACAGGCTGGGATGTTGTGCCAGCTGAAACAATTGAGAACAGCTTTTTATATATTTATATATATAGCTTTTTCTCTTTTTAAAATGTTTTATTCTTTCCATAACTCACATTTTAACGGTGTGAACGTGTCATTCCTTTTTAATGTACTCTTGTGTTTGAACTGCCCTGGCTCAAGGCTATGGAATTCTGGGAGTTGGAGTTTGTTGTGGGGCCCAGAGCGGAGCAGAGCTCCGCTCTGGGCCCCACAACAAACTCCAACTCCCAGAATTCCATAGCCTTGAGCCAGGGCAGTTCAAGCAGTGCCAAACCCTGGCATGCTTTAGACTTGCCTATGTCAATATTAAAACTAGTCACAAATCTTTTTTAGCTGCTCTCTCAAAAGGGCTTTCAGGACCACTGTCCTCCTCAAACCTGCAACAAACAGTCGCACAACTTCAACTGGAGCCATCAGTTACTTATGAGTAAATCCAACCACAGTCCTTGGGCCTCGATTTATTTTTCATTTTTGCGTTTTTCATATCCTGCCCCTTAAACCTAAACGTACTTGTAAGGCCCTGTCCTTTTGCGTTGTGTGGGAATGTTCATATTTCACCCATACGCCAGCAAACCAACCAGTGTGTGGGGGGCAAAATAGGGTACTTTATGCACTGTTGGAAATGTGTAACTTAGTGGGGGAAATTTACCCAAAATTAAATCACATACTGACAAGACCAGACCTTAGATTCAGTTCTTTTCAGAGAGGACACCTATCAGCTCCTTGCACTTCTATAGTAACACTTTTAGTTCTCTGCTTCAACTCAGTATCAAAAATCTCAATGATACATTTTATTTGTTCTCTAGCTACAAACTATATAGCAACATTCCCATCTGTCTGAAAAGGCAGCTGGGGAGTTACCTCGCAACTTAATAAATGGGAAACCACAGCTCTGTTCAGCAAGCAATCTAGCTATGCTGCCTTGTTTTATTCTTACAACAGGACCAGAGTTGAACTCTAAGCTACATCTAAAAAGCAGAGAAAGGAGAGCGGTTGGTGTCTGTATAGCATATGAATACATCAGCATGGGACCCTCTACTTTTGCTAGACTGCAAATCCCAGCATTTCTCACTACTGGCTATACCTGCCCCTGGTATAAATAATCAAGCTGATACTCTAAATGCTAACCTGCTAAAATGAAGCGACAAAGTGCTCACTAACAGGAAAGGTTGGCAGAGCAACAAGCTAACGTGGTGATTCTGCTTTAGTATAAGCAGAATAGATTTCTTCTATATCTCTAGAATAATCCACCATGAGACCTGCCACACGTGATCTTCTGCAGAACTGAATCTGATTCAAGATAAAAACACAGCTTGTCAAGAAGACGGCACACAGGCCTGCCAAAGGAATATTCGGACCTTTGCAAAAGATTGGATTAAAGCAAGAGAGCGTTCGTACAACTCTCAGACCTGATACACTGAAACAAACTGCACTGCTTACTCATGAACACTGAGACACAACCGATTTTACCCTTTGTTCCAGTGAGTTTCTTTCTAGCGTTAATGTGGGATCCAAAGATGTCCTACACAAGTTACTCCTCAGCCATTCACACACTGAACGTAAAATGATAGTATGAGAAAAAAACATTTTTATTAACCAGGTTTGCGCTGCATTATGTACTCACTGGCCCAATCTGCTGGATTTAACACTTACACAATGTGTTTTATGTTTGAAAAGTTGAAAATAACTGTACAAGATTAAAGTACAAAAGTACACAAGACAGTGGACACAAAATATCCATGTATGGAGTTTACCCTTACCTGTTCTGTTCTGAAAGCAGAGAACTACAAGTGTCCTATAGTTCTGTCAAGTATAATGGTAGTGAGTATAACCTGATTACAACATGGAACACCAGTTATCACTGATCTGATATTTACAAAGAATTGTAATGTCAATAAATTAAAGTCAATGCGACACCCATGCAAGCTAGGATGCTAGCTTCCGGTGAACAAAGGACCCAACAGCTGAGTAAGAATCTTTGATAAAGTCCCAGAATTTAAGATCATACATTCTTTCAAACAGCATCCATTCCTCTCATCGACGATGTAAATCCCAATCCCATTCCTCTTTGGGTGTGCGTTTGTGACCTTGCCATTTCATACTGTGCATCTAGATTTCTGAAAACTTCTTCCTGCTGCTTCAAAGTCTTATAACTTTCTTCATCAACTGAGCTACTGCCACCAGCTTCCTCTTCACTCTAAAATGCAAACATTTTTTAACAAGCATTAACAGATAACTCCCTTGTATTCCTTTAAAATGGAAATACTTGAAGAGTCACATCATCACTTTCAGAAATATGCATTAAGTGTAACAATAAATTCATACAGCAGCATTCTGGGAAGGACTTTCATATTTCTCCTTTAGGCTGCTCTGAATTGTTGGAAGGTTAGTACAACTCACATTGAATGAACACAAGCCTGGCTAAACGATCCACAATTCACAAATTCAGAATGATTTTTATTTCAAACTCACATACCTTAATACCCATCAGTTTCCTAAATTTCACATTTTGGTCCTTATTTCCAAAGTTCAGCTTCTCCCAGATTTCTGCAGATTGTGATTTATCCTATAAAATTGAAAAACAAGTTGTTCCAGAGACAGCACATAAACAGGTAATTTCAGGCTTGCCAACGATGGAGAAGACAGCATGCCACAATTGCTAAACAATTTCTAATACTGTATGTTCCATGAAGTTGATACCTTACTCTTTTAGCACTAGCTCCCCACTACAACTTCTCACAGCAACACAAGACTTAGTGACTAGTCGACTGGGCTATATATTAGTTATACAAATCAAAAGCCTTCAGTTTAAAGGACAGATGCTCTTGTTGCAATTCTGAAAAATCAGAGTCAAAAAGCTCATCACTTTCATGTTGTGCAGTTAAGTGGCTAAAGTTCCAGTGTAGTAGCAAACAAACTTTCCCTCTTCCTGACCTGAAGCTTGTGCACATCACACTGAAAATGACGCACCCACAGGTAACAGTATCTATGGCATAGGATTGAGATACTTATGTGAAATTACCCCTTCTTTTTTGCCTTGCCACAGCATCTTCCGTTTTTTTTCCTGTTCAGCAAACTTCATCGGATTCACCGCTGCTGGATTATAGTAACTTGGTACTGCTATTCCTGTCTCTGCCAGGGCCTTTGCTTGCAGAGCTGCCATTTGAGCTGCCATAGCTATCTGTGGAGTGACTTGTGTCCCAGAGGCCAAAAGAGCTGCAACATTGATGACAGGAGTACCAGTGGCAGCTGCAGCTAAAATAAACATCAAAATGTTATGTAAGTTTTCAGACCTTCTCTATCTTAAGCACATACAACAAGTACAATCTTTATTATTCGTGAGAACTAGTAAAAGCTACTTCAGTCAGAGGGAACAACTATTTCATCAGACAGCTTCTCCATTCTACCCTATAGACTTATTTACTGGTGCAACTATTTTTAGGGACCACGTATGAAATGATTTTGAAAGGAGAATAGAAAACTGTTCTACTGTTTTCTTATTTGAAGTCTGTCAAAGCTGAAATAAAATGAGGGATGCTGAGTTTGCACATTCTTTGAAGCCTCAAATTCAAAGCTATGAAAGCTTCTAGTTACTATTCATTCTGACCCAGCAGTTTATAAAAATAGAATTACCAGCAGCCATTTCTTGTTGCTTCTGTTTTTCAACTAGTTCTTTCTCTCTCTGTTCTTGCAGTTTTTTTGCTCTTTCCAACCTAGAAATGATACAGGAGTCAGTCAAAAGTGATTTTTACTTTTTCTCCTACAACAGACATTCTTTTCTTTAAAACAGCCAGAATATCATCTCTGAAGGACTTAAATGCAATCCTCCTTGGGATTGTTTTCGGGTGTATTTTCTGTTTCCAGTGTTCATTATTACATTTGACTTCCTTGGTGAAAATGTGAATGGATTTGCTACAAGAATGACTGCTTTCAATTTAGGTATTATATTCAAATATTTCTCTACACTTCAGGTTTTACAGAGGTCCAGGTTAGCTGGGAAGGACTATTATGCTCCCACTGAAGCCTGCATGCAGTGTTTCCAAGCAGCTTCTATATACTTTAGAAAGAAATCTAGTACCTTCTGGCCAATGCTTCCTGCGCATCCATCGCTGTATTCCGTCCCCTAAAAGGTGGTGGGCTGGGAGTTCGGCTGTGACTTCTGCTGAATCGTCTGGGTTTCTCAGGTCTCTTCTTTCTTTCTCTGCCAAGTAACCAAAATTTCTCACATTTTACTGTTCCATAATTATATTATGTACCATAGCCTTCACCCATGCTGTCATTAATACTGTACTTTATAAAGAGAGAGCAGACATGAACATACCGGCTTCTGCTTCTAGTTCTGCTCCTGCTGCGGCTTCTATGCCTGTGTCTAGATCTTGATCTAGAGCGTGATCTTACGCGTCGCTTTTTCTCTCTGCTCCGGGATCGCGACTTTTTTCTATCACGGCTTCTACTACGATGACGCCTGAAAACACATTCCAAATTCCTAGTAACGTTTCTGAGTGTCTCAATTTAGTATCAAGCAAAAGGACAGCTATGTCTTTTTCTCTATTTAGGAGACAAAATGGTTTGAACTATAGGGTATCCTAACCGAAATTAAAATTAGCAGTTTGAATGCTATTCAGTGTTCTTGCTGTGTAAAACAAGTTGTTGACATACTGCAGGTATTTAATAGAAAGATTACAGTACAAGAATCTTAAACTGGGGAGAGGGGGCACCCCTCTATGCTCATCTTTAAAGAAGAGTGGATATATCATTTATAAAACCATGCAGAAGAGCATGTTGGCAATTCTTTTATGCCGCACCAATGCAACAAGTAGATATGCTGGGGCAAATATTTAAGATGAGGGTATATGTGCCTCCAAGCGACATGTCAACTTAAGGCAAGCCTATGAATTTCATAGGGTTTTCTTAGGAGTGTGGCATTGAAAAAATCTAGGATAATATTCGCTGAGTACCAAAAGCAACCTTTTGCAAATTTACGCTGCTTATACCTTGTAGGCAGCATAAATAATTATAAACAACCTGGGGTACCTCTGAAGCAAAATTAGCTATTTGGGAACTGTTAAATATTTTACCTTTCACGAGACCGAGACCTTGAATGACTCCGTCCTCTTGAGGATTTTTTCTCCTTGCGCTTATGTCGCTCCTCTCCATTTTCAGAAGTGCTCAGGCTCTCTCTCCCTTTATCAGAAGAGTGATCTTTGTCATTATGGTCTTCTGATTTGTGCTTCTTGGACTTCTCTTTGGACCCATGTCTTCTTGCCTGTTTTAAGAAGAAGTTGGTTCTTTCAGGAAAATAGTGCAACAAAGAGAGTTAGTATGGGTATCAGCAGATAAAGAATGATATGTTGTGATGCAACATTAGTAACCTTAGAGGAGTGTAGCCCAGTCAACTGTGATGGTTTTAACACCACCATCTACCCAATGTTGCAGATACACACTATCATTCCTCTTCCCACTGTTCCCTCCCAATTCAATTTATATTGTTTTGGGTACAGGGTAGTAACATTCATGCCACAATCATTTTTACAACTTTACAGAGAAGAGTAGCTTTTCTAGTGTTTGGTCCACTCAAGTACTAAAACTTTGTACTACAGATTTTCAGTATGAGGACTTGTTTGATCCGACACCAGTTTGATATTATTTTACCAGAGACTCTTACCATTACAAATCTCACCAAAACTCTGTCGGAAATTCACTGTAGCTCTTCTGAGTGCTTCTACTTCTGCTCTAAAAACTTTAAGGGGCTTTATTTGTTTTGGGGGAGATCCCAAAGTAACACCCAGCTATAGTATAAAAAATAATCCCAAAGGTTTTCATAAAATAGATAATCTTTTCCAAAACCAGCTTAAAATATTATTTAGAACCCATCCACTTTCTGGTGAAGACAGTTTGGCATGCAAAGGCAGTGTCCCTTTCCTACTCTAAGATGAGCAACTGCTGAACCACTAGACAGACTAGATGGATGATTTCTGATTTCAAGTAACCGACTTCAATTAGATCCATTCTGACTTTTTCAATCACTTCCAGAACCACTGGAGAAAGATTATTAGAAAGCCACTGTAAAATACAGAGTGCAAAGTGTCTGCTTATTACATATACAAAATGGGACAAATCCACAAACATGGAATGAACCCCTCTGCAAGGCAGATATGATGAGTGAAATAGCTGTGGTGGGTCCATCTCCACATTTGGGCAATGCCCAGATTCTCCTGCCCTTCTTCCTTTCAAGCACTATAAAATTAGGAGAAATGTAATGAGCCAATGCATTATTTAAACAAGAAAACTATTTAAACACTACAGATTAATAATTGTAATTACCCACACTAAAGATTTTGGATCAAACATCCACCATAATTTGTTAAAAATCACCAGTTACTCCCAAGTAATTAAAACTCTAAAATATATAGACAGACCTTGTTTCTACATTTCAGGTAGAAAATACTCTTACTTAAGCAGCCTTCAAAACATACACTTTGTATTAAAAACCACCATTACATCCCACAACGGATTTGTTTTTAAGGGAAATATGAGTTTGAATGACTAATAGTTACCTTATCATGGAGTAGGCTTATAATTTTGCTATCTGAGTCTGGAGCGTCTTCAGTTCAGTCTCTTCGCGCATTAGCACGCTGAGTATGATTTATTATAGAAATGTTATCATGTGATCTAAACAATATAGTCAAATTCACAAATACTCTCCTATTGTTTTTTTAACAGAGCTTCCATCAGGAAAGGGGAAGAAATGTCCCTGGCCACACGTTAAGAAATTTCTCTCTCATCTAAGGCTCTCCAGCAGAACTTGGCTGACCTTCTGGCTCCTGCTGATGCTTGTTCATTGGTATAACCATTACATTGGAGGCAACTGACTTACCCAGCAATGTTACCACTACCGCCGCCTCACATCCTTCCCCTTGTCTTAGCTTTAAGACTGCTTTCACTCTTACGAAGCCTGCACTATCCCCACAGGAATACTTCAAAAAACTGAAAAGAGCTACATAAGCTGGGATAAGATGGGCAAAGAAAGCCTGTAAACTCTTGAGAAGTTAATGGAAGCTCTGTGAAAATCAAATATCCTAAACCTATTTTTTTTTTCAAAGAAATGTTTTTGCGACTGTTTCCACATTTAATCTGAATGAAATTGTCAACAATTACCTTTTTTGTCATACTGATGGCTTCATTCATGCTTCACACTCCAAGCACATTTTTTTTCCTGAATTTACAATTTTGGTACTTACCATTTAGACAATTACACATTAAGATCTACACATGCTATGACATATTTAAAAGTATGTCTTGCACAATTACCCAAGCACTACAAAGTATTAATTACCTCTTTGCTTCTGCTCCGGCTTCTGTATTTTTTCCCATCATTATCTAAGGAAGGAAACGTTGACCAATAATCAAAAAAGGAGCCTGAAAAAACTATGTTTCCTTGCATGCATTCCTGTTTAGCTATTTTACTGTTAAAATTTTGACTAGAAGCCTAACTTGGAACATCTTTCTCTATTGCCTATTTCTTTCTCATCCGCCCGTCAAATCTTAATGTTGAAACCTAAATCCTCAAGAGTTCTGCGTTTCAAAAAAACTAGCTGTATTATCTGGAACCTGCAATGCTGAAGGTCTTGCAGTTAATTCAAAGACTCTTGTTTATTTGGAAGTCATACTGATTTAGATAGAACGGCTAAGTAAACAGGCTGTAGCACGAAGCATTGAACATCACAAAACCAAACATCAATCCAGGAAATCTAGTACTTTATCATAGAAACTATTCACATCCAGAGACTTCCATACCTGACTTCCGTTTCCTTTCTCTTGATCGTGAACGTGACCTTGAATAATGATGTTTTGAAGGTCTAGGAGAACTGGATGCATCTGAGCGTTCCTTTTTCTTCTCTCTATCGGGGGATGATTTCTCGGGGGCTACTGTCTCTCGTTCTGAATCGCTAGCCTACGTTAAACAAAACCGTTTCAACGTTACGCAGCAGAATGGCAACTAATTTACAGAATGTTGCCTTGTTCTAACTATTCAGAGAATTGTTGCATCCTTTAAAAGATTACCACAAGCAAAATGAGTTCACACGTGGGGCTGTTCAAGCGATATATTCCAGCAATGTAAATATTTAAAAGGTTATGTCTTTAGGGGTGAGCCCTACCCACAATTATTGGAAAACAGCATGCTAGCATTCCAACACCACTATACCATTTTCTACCGCAAGAGGGAACCTGTCAACCTCTCTCTAAGCTCACCCTAACCTCTGACAGATCAGGTGGATTTTCTGGTTTAAATTCAATTCCTACTCTTAACCAGAGTAGATCCATTTAGTCAATAGGGTTTCTATCAATTCAGCAACTGGTTTAATGAGTCCGCTCTAGCTAGACTAGCAATTGATTCTAGTCTCTGTACGTCGTGCCTTTAGAAGATTCTGAAAAATTCCTTGTTCAGTGTCACCCACAGATTCTTATTCAGTTCAACAAGACATTAAACAAACCCTACTTTAAAATGTTCCTTTCTCTTCCTTCTAGGAATTTTATATCTCTTGACTACAAAAACTTCAGCAGATATACCCACCCTTGGTCTGTTTTCCACCTGCTCCCTGAAAAGTACACAAATAGCTTCTTTACGGATAAAGGCAGACATTAGTTTAACCTTCTGCAACCTGGGGCCCTCCAAATAGGCTGGATTTGCCACCCGCAACCGGGACAGTAATCAGACATGTTTGCTGGAGATTATGGGATTTATAGGCAATACACCGGGAAGACACCGGTTGGGTAAGGCAGAGCTAGCACGTCACACACATATTTTAGAGAAAACCAACTGAGGCAGTTCAAAGTGGAGACCTGAAGGCTGCATTCCAGGAACTATTTTTTCACACCCACTCACCTTATTTTAATCACATTTACAGAAACTAGATTTCCTGGCTCGACTGGCTGACTATACAAGGAGGCTACGTATGCTACAATATATACACAGCCTGGTCATGTTCACTTTTTGACACAAAGTAATCTTGTAAAGTATCGTGTGTCCTCACACGAGCGTGTTCTGGACAAAACAGCCAGAATAATGATCACACAATACCGATGCAGAATGGGTTGCGTGAATTTGAATCCAAATGTGTGCCCACAGAAGGTTGGCACTGCATGAGGCCCATTTCTGCCCATTCCCTCTTCCTTCTGCAACCCTGCTTCACTCCCTACATGGGATTGGAGGGACCTCAAGAACAGTACTACCCATCCCCAGAGTTTTCAGGGGGAAAAGAAAGGAAGGAAGATAGAGGAGGGGCACAAATAAAATACCAGTTCCTGTAGGATTTCTGTCAGGTGCTGTTGAGAGACAGAAACATTGGTGACAACTGCCCCATCTGCCATTGTGGAAGAAGCCCCCCTCCATGTTTTCCACCCATTACTTCTGGATGTGAAAGGTTGCAAGAAAAATATGTTGTAACCTTGTGTAAACTTAGCTGTGTGTAACCTACACTTCAGTACACAGGACAGAGCTACAACTAGAGAAACTAAAAATTCCTTGGACCAGTATAAGCCATGAGGTCGGCAACCTACTATCCTTCAGATGTATGACAACCCCACTCCAACAATACTGACAACCCCAAGAACAATACTAGCTGCGTCTGGTTTGTGTGAAGTTAACTTTAGAAATTTACATTCAAACCTGTTTATGTTGTTATAAAAGCTATTTGTACGATCTGTATAATAAACATCCACGCCAACTTTTGATCAAACTTGAATTCCCCTCTGTTCAAAATGCACTTCAATTAAGTTGCCAGCTGCAGATTACTGTTTGTGGCCAACAAAAACAGAACAGCTCCGCCACAAACAGAGCTACAAAGGAGGAAAAGAAGGTTCAAAGTGTGTAACTACTTTGAAACCAAAGGACTGGAAGTCAGAAGCACTCCAAGCCCCACCTCTGAAGTTGGCTTAACTAATTCCAGAAAGAGTTACTTAGAAGCAAGAGCCAGTGTGTTTGATAGGATACAAGATAAGAGCCTTCAAACGCTTCATTTGGCAATAAGCCTCGCGAAATTCAGTGGAATCATGCTCCGAAAGGAACACGACCGCCTCAAGACGCCAGAACCTGCATATGGGTGCAGCGACACTGTGTAAATAATGCACAATCCTGGGATTTGTAGTTTTACAAGGTCTTTCGCCTTCTCTGCCAAACAGCGTCGGTGCCTCCCAAACCTGCAAAAGCGCAGGACAGAAAACACTTTTCATTTTTCACCTTTTGGGTGAATGCTGAAAAAGGGCTCCTGTCCGGTGCCTTCTCTGCTAAGAATGCGGGAAAGGCACAGCGTGTAGAGGTTTATGTAAGCCAACGCTGGGGAATAACGCCTGTAAATACTGCAGTCATATAGAGATCACGGAAATTCAAGCTACCTCCTCTGCGCTGAAGAGCCTGCTGCGATCCTGAGAGAGGTGCAAAGGGTTTTCATTTTTCTTGTTAATATGTACTGGCCATCCGGTGAACTCCTACCTTGGCTGGCACTCTTTTTTGGCTTGTAAAACCCGCTGTTTTTGCCTAACACTGTTCCACTCAAATCGATAAGAGTTTACTACTGAACGGTGTGGAAGAGGCATGGACAGGGCTGCTTTGTTTTATGTTCGAAGCAGGGATGCTGTTGAATTACAACACCTGGCTGTCTGCCCCATTGGTTAGGACTGGCTTGAGCGGCTGCAAACTGTAGTTGCCACACTATCCCCACCCCGGCTTTTAAGGAAACGTGGGTATCCTTGCGCTACAGAAATATACCAGAAACAGGGCTACGAAAAGCTCCTGCTACCAATAGCTTTCTTTCAGCGAGTCTCAAAGGTGCTACATGATCTCTCCGTGTACAGACTTTACAGACTATCAGGGCTATAGCTTTGAATCCTACTCAGATCTTTGGGTACTTTTAACCTGTTTAATGCACCTGAGGAAGTAGAGTGAAGTCTAGCAAGGCTCCTGCTGCCAATGTCTTTCTTTCAGTGCGCCTCAAAAACTCTCTACGTATGGATTCTAACAACACGGCTATAGCATCGAGGGCTCACTAAACCAGAAGATAAAGCCAGGCATTGCTGTTGTAAGGTTTAGGTATTATAAGAAAATGTTACATTTCCCATCTGCCCCAGAAAAGATGTCTCAGCACAAGTACCTCTATTTTTAATTAATTTTAACCAGAATTTTATACTGTTGTTGTCTTAATTTTTATATGTTTTAAAGCGTGGGGGGGGGGGGTTAGGGAATTATATAGACTTGGTTTACTGTATTATGTACTCATTGTTCTTTGGTCGTATTGTATCCCACTTCGATCTGTAGGGAAAAGTGGGATATAAATAACATTTTATTATTTTTAATTATATTATTCCCAACGTCCCCAGAATTCAATCCAACGGAGGATCTTAAGAATGTACATATTTATTCACCTGTCCGCCAGCAGCCTAAGCCTACTTGTTTAGACAGGCTTTTAAAACAGAAAGTTTTTAAGGCAGGGGACGGGGCTCTGTTATAGGGCTTTAAGGGATTTTCAGCATTTTTTTTTCTCAATTGGATTTGAGCATCAAATGTTTTAATTATTGTAGGAATTTAATTCTATTTTAATATACAATCTTTGTATGTTTTTTTAACTGTATGGTGTTTTTAAGTGTCGTAAGCTGCCCTGATCCCTAGCCCTGGGAGAAGGGCCGGTTATAAATAAATATAATAATCCTAATAAGGAGCTTTTTTATTCCTTTTCTGTTGCTCCCAGCCGTTTCGTTTTAAAAGAGAGAAGGCACCAAGAGCTCTGGGAAGAGAGAAAAGCCCTTCAGGGCCACGAGAAAGAAAAATAATAATTTTATTTATTTTATTTGACGGATTGACACTTCGCTCTTCAGCCCTAAAGGCTCTCAGATTTTGCCTCCATTGAACAGAGAGGCGGGATATAAATAATAAAAAGTTTTATTATGATTATTATTATCCTGCCCCTCAGGCTTACAATCTAAAAAGACGCGACACAAAAGGAAAAATTGTTGAGATCCTAAAGCGACATTATTAGCATCTGGGACTGCTTCGAAAACCACCAAACGTTATTCTTAGGCTGCCTCCAGACTGGAGAAATAACCCAGTTTGGCACCGCTTTAACCCTTTCTGGCCCAAGGCTCTGGAATCCTGGGAGCTGGACTATATCCTGGGGTCCAGAGCTCAAGGCTGTGGAATTCTGGGAGTTGGAGTGCGTTGCGGGGTCCAGAGCTCAGGAATGCTGGGAGTTGGAGTATCTTGTGGGGCCCCGGGCGGAGCCACAAAGAGTTAAAGCGGCGCCAAGCCGAGTTATTTCTCCAGTCCGGAGAGTTAAAAAACGAAGGAGAACGAAGGTAACCCCAAAGGGTTTAATTTTAAAAAAAAAGGGCTTGAATTTAGAGAATAAAACGACCCCCCGCACCCCGATATTCCCCGCGTCGAGCTGAGAAGGGACTCGAGTCCAAAAAAGAACCAGAGGCTGCGTTCACACTGGAGAAATAAACCGGTTTAAGTGCCGTGGCTCAATGCTGTGAAATTCTGGGAATTGTAGTTTGTTGTGGGGTCCAGAGCGGAGCTCCGCTCCGCTCTGGGCCCCACAACAAACTACAATTCCCAGAATTTCACAGCATTGAGCCACGGCACTTAAACCGGTTTATTTCTCCAGTGTGAACGCAGCCAAAAAGACCCCCCCTTCGAGGCCGCTGGGCGTTCCGTGGCTGAATGGCGGCAGAGAATTCGAAGAACGTTGGCTTTATGAGCCATTGAGGCCCCCAGCAACTACACTTCCCAGCATTCCCCGCTAGCCCTGAGCCAATGGGGGGGGGTAAAAGGGGTTCATATTTCTGCCCTGTGGGTCTGGGTCTGGGCGGGAGAAAGTTCGCGAAGGACGGGGCGCGCCGGGCCCCCTCCCGGCTAGGCCCAACATGGCGCCCGGAGGGAGAGAAGGAGGGAGCGAGGGCGGCCGGCGCCATCTTGGCTGGCGCGCCTTCAACCGCCCGAGCAAGCCAAGGCCGGCTCCTTCTCGGGGAAAAGACTCACCGCCATGGCCGGCTCCAAGGGAAGGGAAGGGAAGCGGCGCCCTCGGCCCTCCTCGGCTGCTCCCTCCCGAGCGAGGCGGCTGCTCCAGCTTCGAACCGCGCTCCTCCTCCTCCTTCTTCACCCAACCTCCCGCGACGACGGCCGGACTCAAACTGACTCGGATTCTCTCTCTGTCTCGAGTCTCTCGCTGTGAGGCGGAGGGCGGGGCCAGGCGCCCGCTCGGCCCCGCCCCCCCTCGCGCTGGGGTGCCCGGATGGAGAGGCGTTGGGGGCGGGGAGAACGCCGAAGGAGGAGGGGGCGGGGCTCGCCTTCAGTCTAAGGTGGGGGCGGTGCAACTTCGAGCGAGAAAGTCGCAAAAAAAAAAAAAAAAAAAAAAGGCGCGAGGAAAAGCTTAGAGGGACGTTCCCCCCCCTTGGCTGGAGACGGAGTTTCCGGGTTCCGTTTGGGTTCTCTGAGGAACCTCTCCCCCACAAAGCAGCCCCGCCAGGTTTCAGGGCTCTGAGTTCGAATTTCGGTTCGAATTGAGTCACACTCTCTCCGCCTCCCTCAGGGCCCAGGGCTTGGTGGAGGCCAGAGCTAAAGACCGCGAAACTCCACACCCCACCCCAGCTTTCCTGAGGCGAGAGTCAGGGCGGTTCAAGCGCTCTCAAGCGGCTATAATTAGGCAGCCCTCCCTCAGCTCCAGGCGGGGCAGAAGAAGCCCTCCACACACTCTTCTAAGGCTCTGTTGACATTTCCTCTTCTGAGGCCTACATGCTCACTGGCCGTGGCCTCGACGTCCCCTTCATTGAACTACAAATCCCAGCATACCGCGGGAGAGAGAGAGAGAGGTGGGACAAACTGTGAGAGCGCGGCGCGGGCTTTGGGCAGAAAAGGGGCGCTAGAGATTAGTCTTCACTTTTCCTAGCTCTAGGGTTTTGTGTGAGGTTGCAGCCGCTGCTGCTGCGAAGAAGGGCGTGTGGGCGTTTCCTTTCGCCGGGCCCCGCCCCCGACGCGACGTAGCGGCTGCCAAAGGGGGCGGGGCGAGGCAGGAAGGCGTCCCGCCAATTCCAAATCGCCCGCGACGCGAGTGAGGCAGCTCTTGAGGCGGGGAAGGAAGGCAGAGTCCGATCGGGATCCAGGATCGGCTCCGGCCGGGGCTTTGCGAGCGGGAGCCAGGTTAGCGGAGGCAGATGTTGTGGTTGGGCAAGGTTTGGGCAGAGGGAGGTCGGCCCTGGCTTGGCCCCGAGGCTGAGAGAGTGTGACTCGCCCAAGGTCACCCAGGGGAGGGGAAGGCCTAGGGTTTCCCAAGTACAGTACTTTCAAATACTTAAAGGCTGCATCCACACTGGAGAAATAACCCGGTTTGGCACCACTTTAACTCATTTTCTGGCTCTTTGCTATGGAATTCTGGGAGTTGGAGTTTGTTGTGGGCCCTTTTGTTAAATTTTAGCTGTTCGATCATATATTGAGATCTTAAACTGTTTGTTAATTATTGATTGTGCTTGTTTTAACACAACTGTTGTATTTTGGAACCAAACATAAGCCAGGGATGTGTAGTTTATTGCGGCACTAGAGCTCTCTGACAGAGCAGGCTAAATATCTCAGAAAACGACCCATCCCAGAGCCGTGGCAGTTAAAGCGGTGTCAAAGTGCATTCATCCTACAGTGCGGATCTGCATCTACTCCGCTTTCCAAATCTCTGCCACACAAAAGCGTTGTTTAAAGGCTCTACGGTATTACTCTTAAATGATTCCTTTGCAGGCCTCTGATGCTGGTTTACTTGCTGGCCTTCTGGTTCTTACCTGGCCGTAAAGATGTGGGATCTGGCTGAGTTTTTGCTGAGTGACGACACGAGAAGCGGGCAGCTCGGCCTTCATTCCGAAGAAGGAAGTTTGTATCAGCTCAATGCGCTCCTCAAAGTTGCCTCCTCTGAAAAGGTAGAATAATAATAATAAATTTATTTGTATTTCCCGCCCCTCCCTACGGATCGAGGCGGGATTCCAACAAAATTCAAACAAAAATGTTCTTCGGTTGGCCTTCATGGGCTAACAAGTGACTACTACACACTCACTATCCTACTAACTTTTAATAAATTGTGTTGAATAGTCCTGTTGACCTGTCAAGTGTAATGGGAGACTCTCATCAGCATTAAGTTAGCTGTGGATTTGTGCTTTACTGTAGCGCACGGATGGGGAAAACAGCTGTTCAGGAGCTATCTCCGATCCAGGAAACTGTTGTATGGAACTCGGTTTTGGTATGCAGCTCAAGAAAGTGTTGCACAGAAGTAACATGTGGCCAGGAGGTAGATCTGCTAGAAGCTGCATTGAGAAGGCTATGTTTTGGTTCTGTGTCATAAAACCTACAGTGACTTGCTGCTGGACTCCATTGCCAGATGCTGCATACCCAAACCTCTCATTTTATATCTGGGAATAGGAATCAAATGTTGCAGGTGCCGCTCAGGTTACTGAGGACAGAGGTTGCCGACTCCAGCGTTAGCAAATCAATGCCGAAATAAACAGCACGTTGTTTGTTACTGGATTTAGTAACAGCCTGTTGAAAAAGTTCCAAGAAGAATTTCATTCCAGTAGGTTCCTTCCTCATTGAGCTTGTAAAGGAATGCAGTTCAAGAGATTTTCTTGTTACCTCTCAGGTTTCGTCTAACCCAGAGCTGTATTCCTGCATGTCGAGGGATGGCTGTCTGTTTGTAGCTGACAGAGCAGTGCTGCTGCTTGATGATATTTGTCAGTCTCTTCGGATGTTTATTCAGTTTGGTGAGTTTACAAGCAGCACAGGGAACGTGGGGAGCCCCAGATGTTAATATAACCCCTATCGTCCTCAACCGATGGCCATGCTGGTTGAGACTGATGAGAGATGAGGGACCAAAAAATAGTTCAAGGGCCAGGGAATCTCTATCCCTAGTTTACAGCTTTGAACCTTCAAGCATCCACATATTGTTTCCAGGGAGAGTTAGAGCAGCTATTCACTATACATCCCAGCAAACTGCACTAGCTATAAGCTGATAGGTAAAGCTATCAGGAGAAGAATTTAACTTACCATCCTCTTGGGTGATGGTCTAGCTGCAGACCTCGTAGCCACTTAAAGATATTTTCTAATTTATGATCTTCCGTGTTTAGGATTGCATTGCATACATTCACTGCCTCTGGTATGTCGATACTTACATGATATTTTATTGACATTTCAGAGACTGAGGTGGATGTTGTTGGTTTGTGTCATGAAGGGCAGTTCCTTGTGGCTGGGGAGAGAAGTGGCAAGCTACATCTTATTCATGTACCATCACAGCAAACCCTGTTAACAAACGTATGTCCGATTTCTTGTTTTTCTGACTTTTAGGATCTAACATTTCCGAATGCGTTTTGATGTAATGATAAAGCACCCTGTTGTTTACATAGCTTCCTGTTTGTTGTATGTGAGCTTGTATGATGCCCATAAATTAAATTTCTCTTCTGTCAGTTGCACTTGTGATTATTTCTGTCAATTTGTGTTTAGGCATTAGTCCAAGAATCTTCTAACAGCAGAACTTATTTGAACCTTATTCTGGAGAAAGACATTTCTGATGGAGGTAAGGTATCTTACAAGTAACTAAGACACACGTTTTTTTAAATTTTCTGTTGCAAGCTAGCATTTCAATCATCAGTCTTACAATCACATTTGCAACTGGTATACTCCACGTCTTTTACCTTTCCTTTGATGTGCATGTACTTAACTTTTTTTGTTATTTTATAGGTACTTACCATGCATTTATTCTCACAAACAGTGGATTCTTCTGTATTATGAACCTTCCATTTGCCAAAACTCAGAAAGGTAAGACAACATTGATTTTGAAGGAAAACATTGTGTCCGGTCATCGCCCAGATTATGAGGTGGTGTTTTCTATAATAAAATCCTTTGTACCAGCTTTTTTATCTTGCTGGTGAAAACAATATTATTCAGGCTTTATTTAGTTTGAATACTATTGATATGATAGTTGTTTCTCTTGCTTTGCTGCTTAATAAATGTATGACCAGCAGAGAGTTTACAGGCACTTATGGTACTTTCTTTTCTAAATCAGTGATTACCATGGTTAAATGGGGAGGGGGGGATGGTTTTTTAAAGATACAGAGTTCTTATCACTCTTTTTAACTTTGTACAGCAATCGGAAAGATGGACATCAATACTGCAAAGGAGGTAACCAGGAATTTTTACAAGTCTTATAGTTTGTGTTTTGATTTTAGTACAGTCTGGCTATGATTTGGAGTCCCTTTGTCCTTTTGAGGCTGTCAGGGGTGTAATTCTTTTGTTGTTGTTGTTTTAATTTACCAAATGCATATCATACGGTTCCCATGCTGTGGTAGATACTAGCCAGAGTAGTTATTCCCTCCCCTTGCTTCTGAGACAGGTCTAGGCAAATAATCCAGTTTTTACCACTTTTCTTGAAATCTTGAACTGCCTCCTTGCAAAGCAAACAGAAATGTATGAATGGCTGTGTGTCTGTCTTACAGCTCCAAGGCCAGATGGAAATGTGTTTCATTTCAACAGAAGCCTATCATACCATCGGCTGCCTTACCGCTTTGACTAAGCGCACAGCAGACAAATTCACTTTGATAATAGGGGTAAATAAGAGTGTTGTTTGCATGCTTTTGTTTGTCAATTTCCTATGGGTTAATCTAGAGCAACTGAATTGACTTTAAGATGTTCCCAAATGATTTAGCTTTTAGGAATTCCCACCAGCTCTCTGTTCAGAAGGCTAGCTTGCACATAGGGTAAGCCTCAAGCTACATCTTACGGTAAATCCATAACTTTCACCAGAAACAGTAGGCCTATCTCTCCTGTCCTCCCACCCCAATCTGCTGTAATATTTAGGGATGCAAAATGTCTTGTGTTATGTGTGCGTCTCTCTCTCTCCATCCACTTTGTTGCCAGCTTGCTTGCAGAGGCAGGGAAACCCACAGCATCATAAGATTCTCTTGTGTTGGAACATCCTCAGATCAGAGGTGGGCCACTGGTGTCCCTTCAGCTATTTTTGCACTGCGGTCTTCCACCACTGGTTAAACTGGTTAGGGCTGATGGGGATGGGAGATGATGCAATCCACAAGTTGCCCACCCTTCCTTAGAAGTTAGGGGACAAAAGAAGAACTTGAGGTACTGTAATATCTAGTTTCAGCCGAAATACATGTGTATTGGGAAACCATCACTGTGGTTTCCCGGCAGAGAATATACATTTGATCTCTGTTGTGCTGCTGATTGTACAACACCTGAATCTAAGTCAACTGCATAAGCAGAGTTTACTCTGCTAACATCATATTGGATCCGTGTCCAAGAAGTTAGGTCCCCCCCCCCCCAAACTTGAGGCTACAGGTCCTTTTCATACAACACAATTATAACACTTTGGTACCTATTTGCCATTATTCCATCCTGTGGAATTGTGAAATAGTTTCATGAGATAATTAGAAATCTCTGCCACAGACCCCTAGTGCTACAATTCCCAGGATTTTGTAGGATGCAGCCGTGGCAGCTGAAATAGTATCAAATTGTGTACTGTGAAAGAGACTAATCTCCTATGGTTTGAAATGTGTTTGCACCACTGGGTGGCAGTCATACTCATTTTAGTAGGAATTGAACATCTTGTTACTAAAATGCCTCTCTTTAACATTGCTGTTCATGTTATATTACATGGGAATATACAAAATGAAATTTAAAAACCCTAATACATATAACTAAATAAATGTCTTGGGGGTCATAAGAAGTAACCTTAAACACACTTAATTGAAGTATATCTCACTGAGCTGTAAGGATCCTCTGAGTTAGGATTTCTTCGTAAATCTGTTATGACACAGATGTGTTTCTGATATGCTTGTTTCTTAAAGGGTATAGGTGACTGTGTGATGTCCGTGTGGGAGGTGAATCCTAATAAAAAGCAGGTATCCCTTGAAAATGTTGTGGATTCAACTATGATTACAGGTATGTTCTCCTAGGTGCATCTTGAATAACTCTCCACAATGTCGTTTTGAATTTCATGGAAGGGACTAAGATAACAGAATGCCATAAGGAAGGAGAGGGAACCTATGTAAGAGAAGCGTGTAGAGATTTTGAAGAAGAACAACTAATAATTGATTCTGCTCATTATATATTTGCATGTATGTACAGTACATGCTTTCAAGTCCCCTATTGATTTATAACAGCCCTGTGAGTTTCATGGTATTTTCTTAGGCAAGGAATATTCAGAGGTGGTTTTGCCAGTTTCTTCCTCTGAAATATAGCCTACAGCAGCTGGTATTCATTGGGGGTCTCCTGTCTAAGTACTAACCAGGCCCGATTCTGCTTATCTTCCAAGTTCAGGCAGGAACTTGTGCCTTCAGAGTATTTCTCTGTACAGTATGAAACTTTCTGTCTTCCAGTAACAGTTATCCTTGTCCTCAAAATCCTTGTAAGCCGCCTTGAGTTTTCATGCTGGGAGAAAGGTAGCATATAAATTAAAGAAAGAAATGACAATGCTTTTCAAGCAGACTTTGTTCAAACTGTTTCTGTTGAAGTTTCATTATTTGGAAGCAAGTAACAAGAAGCATCCTCGATCCTGTTCACTCTGTGCCTGAGCATCTAACAGCTAGCCAGGATCAGCAGCTTTAAGGACCTGGTGCAGTCATTGATCCCATGTTGCCACCTGAAACTTGGAACACCTCCCGAGTACTTGGAGATTCCCAGCGTCTTAAGTTTCCATTTTGAACAATACTTTTCTAGGGAGGAAATGAATCGTTTTATTTTATTTGGTTTATTTGTTGTTTTGCAGCTGCAAAGAGGCTACAGGTTGTTGACAGCTTATTGTTTGTCTTGGATAATGAGGCAAGTTTATTTCGGTTGGCTTTATTTTGTTACCTGATTCTTACAGTTAATGTCGCATTGGTTCAATAGACCTATTTGGGCTGTTCTGTTTCGGGCTAAACTGGGGATATGAATTAGCCTTTTCCTTGCAAGAGCTCCATGGGATAAGCCATGGTTAATCGACACAGCTTGCAACCATAGTTTCCCATTTTGTCTGGAACTGGAATCTATAATTAACAGCTTCAGAACAAGCCAGGATGTTAAAACAACAGAGTGGTTTAACATCCTGGTTTGTTCTGTAGCTAATAACTGCGGTTTCCTAGTTCAGACAAAACAGGAATCAGCTTAACTGAAACCTTATTGTTTTGGATTTTGTATTTATTTACAGGAATTTATGTACCACACACACTCTTTTGGAGAGGTAGTGAAGTTAGGAGCCTGTCACTGACTTCTTTGTCATAGGGATAGTTGTTTGAAAATATATGGTTGTGACTTGCAGATGTTTGCTTAATCAATAACTTTGATTAATAACTTTCTAGCTGATAGGAAATATTAAAGGCAAACAGCCAGAGGAAATGGGACTTGGCTATACTAAGTTGTGTGCTAACATGATGTTTCTGTTTTTCTTTCTGATAGAACGTTTTGTCTTTGTGGAATATTTACTACTTTACTGTGATTTGGGACGGCCTACTGGTGGATGTTGAAGATTTCCTTCT
The DNA here is from genome assembly GCA_034509955.1 of Urosaurus nigricauda. NCBI lineage: Eukaryota > Metazoa > Chordata > Lepidosauria > Squamata > Phrynosomatidae > Urosaurus > Urosaurus nigricauda. The sequence continues at coordinate 15,753,928 of JAOEGL010000014.1, read as the reverse complement.
GACTTCAGAATCAGATTTTTCAGGAGTTGAGGGGTAAACTAGATTATTAATACAATACCTTCAGAGAAGTATGCACAGCTCTGTCACTATGAACAGATCTTCTCCTACAACCTTCCCAGATCGAATGCCCTGCTTTTCTTGGGAACCTGTACTCAATCACTTTAGAATCAGAGTTTGGAAAAGTTACTTTTTGAGATGACATATCCCAGATTTTCCCTAAGCCATATTGGTTGGAGGGCTTCACAGAGTTGTAGTCCAAAAAAGTACTTTTTCCAAACTTTGTTCACACTGAACACAACGGTGCACAGTGTCCAAAAAGCAACCCATTCAAGCTCCACTTTCCAGGGGTCTGTGCAAACTGTAGATCCTATTTTCTCCATACGCCTAGCCTTTCTCAGTGAGAGTCATTTTGCTAATACTGGAATAATGTTAAATTCTAATAGCTTATAACAACTTGTTTGACACAGTTTTTCCTTTTGTTTAGACAGGGGATTGCCAATCTTAAACTTGTTGTTTTGACAACACCAGGAGATGGCAAACAGGTATTGACTTTTGTTTTTATCGGGGCCTCTTTCGGCCTAATAAAACCTGCCTAACAATACGGTAAGTCCCACTTGAATAACATTTCATTTCTTATGATTTTCTTAATTGTTCCATTTTACTGTAGATGCGGAACATCATGATTTTTTCACTGCCTGCTATGCACCAGCTCTACTCTTTGGAAGTAACACATGTTTCTTCTCTGGTTCAAAGTGGAATAAATACTGTAGGTTTATTTCTTCGTTCTTTACTCACAAGTAAACTAGTTAGAGATGATGTGAAAGGCAGGATTAAAAAAAGGACAGGAGTGGGTAAAAGGCAGCTCGAGCTGAGTCCAGCCAGCTGTCAAAAACATGAATTTGCCTCTTGGAAATTTCCAAGAGTAGGAATTCACCTTTTAAACAGGATGTAAGTCCTCCTTGCATTCCTTAACATAAGAAATACCAGTTTTTCAAAACCATAAGTAGATTTCTGGAAATTTCTTGGCCATTGGCTTTTTAGTGGCTTGATGGAGCTTTAGGCCGAAGCATCTGAAAAGCCAAAGGTTTCTCACTGTACTTTAAGGCTTCTCTTTGGAAAGACAGACTGAGAAGATTCTGTCACAAAGAACAATATTTGAGGGATTCAGTAATACAGATACTGACAAGAACAATAAAATGGCCATAATTTCTAGATAAATTTGTGTTTCCTTCTAAAAACTGTGTTTCTTACAGGATACAATATACTTTTTGGAAGGAATATATGAAAATGGACAAAAGTAAGCTTATACCTCAATTGATAGATCTCTTATTCATTTATTTTGAATGGTTCAAGAAGTTTGGGTTTTTAACCAGGAATTCATTTTTAGGTCTTCAGACATGCCAGTTTCATTTCTGGCAATGAGATGCTTAACAGAAGCCTTACCGGAAAACAGGTAAACATGCATCTATATGTCTTGTTTGCTGCTACAGTCCAGGTGTAAAAGTTTCTTCTTTCAGTGAAGTTAAACTGTAGATTAAAATACAAATGCAGGGATAGCCCTAGTCACAGTCAGAATTGTAAGTAATATGCTTATCGCTGGACAGTAAAAATGATAATTCAGAGTTGATATTTATTTGGCTGATACTCTGCCCACCCAAGAAATGTTTAAAGGTCCCCAGTTTATAAAATCTTCAAAAGTTTCTTCAAATAATAAACTTAGAATCATAGTCCCGAAACAGACAGGCAGGAAAGTGCAACTTCTGGCTGCTTTGGGGGGTATGGGTGTGCAAATGATGCATGCTCCCAGAGCATCTGGAGAGCATGTGCACAGCCGGGCGAAGCTAGCTGGAAAAGGAGCACTGAAAAGCTGCTCCTTGCTGGTGGCCAGTTTAAGGTTGCCCTAGCAGCCAGGGTCAGGCCCACGGTGTTCAGGTGTCGCAGTTGCATGCCGATCAGGGTCTGACCAGCGCTGGAGAGGCTGCTTCAATCTGCCAGTCTGTATAACCCCATACAATTGGAAGAGAGTACAAGCGGGATGCAGTCCAACCCCCTTCTGCCATGCAGGAACACACAGTCCTGGAGCGTGGCTTTGGTGCAGCTTCCGGTCTCTTAGGATGCATACATCATATAAACAGCTTACCTCCAAAGTGTCCCGAAGCAGCTTTATTTTGACCTGTCTGTTTGGGCCCTTTGTTAGACTTTGTTAATAATTTTTAGATAGGAGATCATTATATAATCACGCTTCCTTATTTTCTCTCTTCTTAGATTTAGCCTTTTACTTCACAAAAAGGAGATTGTTAGGTAATCACTCTTTGTTTTCTCTCTTTTCTTAGACTGAGCCGTTTACTTCACAAGCACAGATTTGCTGAGGCTGAGAGTTTTGCTGTTCAGTTTGGATTGGACACTGAGGTATTCTGTCTGCAAACCATACCCTGGGCTTTATTGCCAGCTGCAGAAATTATTGTGGGAGCTTCTTTGCATGTCTGTTTGTTCTAATGCATGTCTGTTTATTCAGATGACGTGTTGCATTCTACCAAACTTATCGTCGCTCCATCCAAAACAAAAAACTATAATTTTTTTCTTCTGGGTTGATATTGTTGAGCAGTGGTGTCCCTCCAGAGGCTGTCCCCATGAAGAATAAGATTAAACCAGGATTGTAGACTAGGGTTTCAATGTATCATGGACGAGCTTCGGGGTAAGGGATGGAGCCCCTTTGTTCGACAAATCAGAAGTGACCTGTTTGGCATGTCTGCCAAACAGTGCATCCTGGATTGTTTTCTTTACATGTCAAGAATGTACACCAGATTTTTTAAATTATTTTTTTTACAGATCCTGGCTTTTTGGGGAGGAACAAGCCAGGATTCCCTTTTCCAATGACATGTTAAACAAACTATTCCTGGTTAGTTGAGTTGCCACAGTAGAAGGAAGGAGCCGAGCAGAAACAAAACACGGCATACACTAGTACATATCTCACTAATGGTAATATAAAATTGTCCAGCAATTTGGATTCTGTACAAATATCTCTGTTGTCCTTATCGTCAGGAGCTGTCTAACTTACACTTCAGATTTCCTACCTTTAGGTGGGGCGGGAAAGAGAAGGGACGAATACACAAATGGTGCAGATTTCATTCTGAAGATAACAAATAGCTCCCCCTTCTACTCTAGGTGGGAACATAATTTGTATTTTAAATGAGAAATAATGTATTTTTCCCATGGATGTTGTGCCTTAACAGCTTGTTTACAAAGTGAAATTGAGCTCTATTTTGGAGAGATTGGTTATTGAATCTGCTAAGGAAGATGAGCAGCCATCCTGTTTGAAACTTGTGGCTGAAGCTAAAGAGACCTTAAATAAAATAAAGGTAAGGACCTACTCTGTTTTTCCCTTGTTCATGTGTCTGACCAATGTATTTGAAAGGTAAGAGGTTATCTTTCATTTTCTCTTTCTTTTCAATAGGATAAGCAATTTGTGGCTCAGTATTGCATCAATACCCCCTGGCCAACCTATGAAACTGCTCAGGAAATGTTGTACTATACTCATAGCAGGGTAGGTGTCAATAGGTGCTTTTTTTGTACCTTGCCTTGGAGCCTAAGCTACTATAACTCCACCCGCATTTATAATTTTCATGCAGCCTGTTTTGACTCGTGCTTATAATTCTTCAGTTAAGATGCATGCATTGTACTCTTTGAGACCTCAGACATACTATGCCCACTGGACTGAAAATTAATGCAGTATTTCATGTGCTCCTTTCAGGACCTGAAGAAAGATGATGCGACTGCCACCACGCTTTTGTTTGGGGAGTCAGCGCTTTTTACAGAGGTAACAAAACTAAACTGGTGCTGAATTTTTAATGTTGGATACTAATTTAGAGTATTATCCTAGATTGAGGAGGCAAAGAGTGGTCATTGGGGCCCATGCAGCCCCCCCAGCTACTTTTGCCATGATGGTTCTGCAAATTTCTCTGGCCATTTCAGGCAGCTTTATTTCATTCTGAATTCTCAGGTTGTGGGTGGGTTCAGTTAGCCATTTTGTCCCATTTGCAGGATGCCTCTTACCAATTTCAAGGTCTCAAACAGGTGGTAGGTCCCAGTGGGGACAAACTGGTCCTTTTTCATGGGGTTTTGTCTAAACTAAAATGGGGAGCATCCCTCTGGTGTGGCATGCTTCTCGGCTGGATTGAATGTTTACAGATCTTTCTTGCAAAATAAATCATTTTGTCCTTACTTAGGTACTGCGGGCACAAGCAAAACTGACTACTTTTTATGGAGCATTTGGACCAGAGAAGTTCAGGTTGACCTTTCATTTTGTGTGTGTGTGTGTTTGTGTGTAGATGATGATTTTCTTATGCACTGGCTCATTCGCATTCTACCTCCCTCACCCAGTTTACCAGATTGTGCTTCTAGAAAGGTAAAAAGTGAGGATTTGACATTTTAGCACCTCCCATGAAGATGAAGGAGGCATTTCCATGATAGGTTGTATGCACCAATAGACTCTCAGGTTTATTCAGAGAACAATTTGGGTGCACTTTCTTTCAATATTCCTTGATATTCATTCAGCTCACCTAATACCCTCATGAGACCTTAGTGCAACTAGTATTTGTGAATCAAGTAGCATCCGAGCCTCACATGGGACAATAGTTCAATATTGGAATATCAAGTCTTGCTGTCAGTGCTGTCAAAGGGATTCCCATTATTAGACCATCTAATGCTGTGCTCCTTCATAGAGGAAAATTCCCAACTTTCAGAAACAGCCAGTGACCTAATAAAGGTAAAGGCTTTCTAAAACTCCCAATCAGAAATATTTCAGATGTGAGAAACCATTGTGAAAAAGTAATAGGCAGGTGATAGTCATGCAAAGAGTAATCAATACTTATTAATTGGAAATGTTCAAAATCAATACCATGTACATATACAGAAATAGGTTTAGCAGGCTGAAAGCTTTATTGCTGCATCTACCTCTACCAGGTCAAAAGGAATATTAAAATTAACAAAGGACAAAATAATAGTGTTTGATCCAGATTTAGTCATCCTTAGAGAAGACCTCCTGAAATCAATGGGATATAAATTGGTTAGCTCCAATCCATAATCTCTCTGTCATAGATAGAGTCAAATGAGCATTTTAAGAGCACGTAGAACAAGAAAAAATCTTGGTGAATTTTATTACATGGTCATGAAAGTCTGGAAAAGATTTGGTTGTTATGTGATATTTTATCAATCATTCTCATTTTAAGACAAGGTAATCCTAATGTACAGTATAGGTGTGTAATTGCTATGTCCTTTAAACCTTTAAGAAAGTCTTAATTAATGGGGTCCATAATAAACTTGAAATTAATTTATTTTGTTCACCATCTAATCCAAATGTCTACGGTATTGCAGAATAAAATTCAATTTGGGAGGAAGAACCCTCTAAAAATGTCACTTTGTTTCAGTACTGTACTTGTTTCCATGCTTGGAGTGTATTTTACTGGGGCCGCAGTCGAATATCTAACCATTGTTCTCCTAGTGGAAAGGCTTGGCTTGAATTTCTGCACAATGAGGACATCTTCAGTGACATCCTTCTACAGCTACAAGAAGACAATCTTTCTTCTGCACAGTACCTCTGGCTAAGACATCAGGTAACTTGCTTGAGATATATTCACCCTGAGCATCACCATATGCTATAACTTGTGATGGACCTCTCCTTGTATTTCTTGCAACCAAAATATCTGCCACACGCTACACTCCCTTCAGATGGTGATGTAGTCCTTTAAAAGTTTTTCCTACATTTAAGATGTCCTTAGATCATTTTGCATTGCCACTATAGAAAGTTCTCAGGTAGATGGACTCATTATGACAAGAGTGGGCAACTTCAATGGATCCAGGGCCCACTTCTGCCACCTTCTCCAGGTACTGGCTATGGCTCTATCCCCTGCAAAAATGTGGCATTTTCTCTCCTTTTTCTTAAACCAAAATTGACTTCATTTTTAAGAGAAGAAACATGCACACTAAAGCCAAGTTTCTCTCTTGCTTTACAGGACCATTTTCCTTTCCAAACTCATTTTTTCCAGTAGCTTTCTAGCAGCTCATGAGCGAAAGAGGGACCACAAAAATTAAAAATTGTAAGCCACTCTGATAGCCTTTAGGGCTAAAGAGTGGGGTATAAATACCATAAATAAATAGGTAAATAAATAAAAATAAATGGGGCTGCATGTGGCCCATGAATTGCCCATCCCTAAGTTATGAGAATATCTCTTTGCTCCTTTCCAGGCTGACTTTGAAAATAACTTTGATGTGAAAATGCTGGATAAACTGCTGAGCACAATCTCTGCTACCATTTCCCTTAAAGAACTGTGTCGATGGCTGGGAAATGTTGTCATTCCTTTCGTAAGACGGGTTTTACCTCAAGGAGAGGTAAGATCTCATGGCAGATTAGAGGGATTTTTATGAGGTTTCTGGTAGGGATCACCGGTGAGTAGTTAGCCAAGTATATAAGTTATGGGTTATTTGCGGTGTTCTGTAGCCATAATAATGGTGGAAGTTGCAGGGTCCAAATAAAGCATGTAAGTATTAAAAGGCATGTTTACTTAAGTTTAGTTTAAAATTAATTTTAGGAGTGAAAATATTGGATTAGCTGAAATGTTTAAAATTCCTTGAGAAGCTCAGTCTTGAGGCCCCATATACTATTTTCTGTTTTGATCAAAGTAATTCATTCTCTCTTTTCTGGATTTGTTTTGAATTGCACTGAGTATTTTGCAAGAAGCCAAGAGACAATGTATAAAAGTTTAAAATAATCCAGTTTCCCGCCCATTTCATTTTAATAGTAAGTGAAGGGTGCATCAGCATTTTGCCATGAGAGATGGAGCACCAAAGAACTGTGATCTGCTGATCATAAGCAATCTTGCTTGACCTAGTGGGGATTCCCTTTTTATCTGTTTTACAACCATTGAGCCATGAGATGAGCATGTTTATATGCGAGAGAAGAAAGGTGTCTCTCTTTCATGCGATTTGCATGTACTCTCATGGTCCCACTCAGTCTACATGTTGCTTCACTAGTCCTCAAGTTTATGTTTGGAAGTCCAAGTAGTCTTTCTTCCAAGGGAGCACCATAAAAACACAAGATGATGATGGTGATGATGATGGACAACTTTATTTTTACTCTGACTTTTCCCCAAAATTGGGACTCAAGATGAGTTGGGAATTAGGACTAATGATAACGTCTGTTTAAAAATGCAACCTAAGTTTGATGCTTACCTTCTAGAAAAGAATAGCAAAGTGGCTGGAACAAGGGGCACGACATCTTGAGTTAACTGATAAGGTAAAGTATAGCGATTCTCTTGAAAAAAAAAATACCTTGCATATCATTTTGGATTTGCATCTCCTCAGAAATGTCATAAATGTGTCCTTTTTCAAAACAGGCCAATTGGCCGGAAAATGGGCTTGAAATGGCACAGGTGTTTTTTACCAGTCAAGGTGAAGTTGGATTGGCTTCTTCCTGGCGTTGGGGTGCTTTGGTAAGTATTCTTCTGTCATGAAAGACATTCTGGAGACATAGAAAAGCAGAAAGAGAAAAGCAGGCCACATGTCTTTATTGGGAGCCGCCTTGGGTCCCTCCCTCTTGTTGTTTTTGTTATATCAAAAGTGTAGAATGCGAATGTTGACTCAAGAAAATGTCACCCTTGGTTTGTATTTCAGAAAAACAAAGATGATGAGATCTGTAGTCTATTGGACTTGGTCACAGCTTTACAAGGCTTGGTGGACCTCTACAGGAAGTACAACTGTAGACTGGCCCTCTGCGACTTTGAAAAGGTATGAGAAATCACAGCATCGAAATATGGGGAGTGTGCATGCGGGCATGGCTGCATTCACATCTGCCAGTAATCTCAGAGAAGCAACTGGTGGAACCAGTTGGCATGTGTAGCTAGACTGTTGGACTTGGATTGGAAGATGTCACATCTAAATCCAATCCCAGAGTTTGTTCTTGTGTACTTTCAAGTTGACTCCAATTTATGGTGACCTAGGCTTTCTTGACAAAATTCCTTCATAAGAATTTCCTCTGAGCCAGAGAGTATGATTTGCCCAGAGTCACCCAGTGGGTTTTCCTAAGTGAGCCAGGATTCAAACCTTGGTCTCTTGGAATTGTAGCCCAGCACTCAAATACATTATATCACACTGGCTTTCATGAATGAGACTTGTTGGTCATCACTTGTGTAAATCCAATTCAGTTCAATGGGTCTGCTCTGTTTGGGACTAAAATTGGATTTTGCCTTGGCTTTGAACCCTTGTTTGTCATGAAAAACAGTGGTTCACCTTAACATGGCCATACCTTTTCTGAAGAGATGCTGTGAAGATCAAATGGTGTGAATCCTCCATATGCCATTTTGATATATTTTGGGTTCACAATTACTATCAGCCTCAGGTAACATGGCCAGTAGTCAGGGATCATGAGAACTGTAGTCCAAGGACATCTGGAAGATCACTAGTTACCCACCTTTTGGAATAAAGCTGGGATATATATGTGAGAAATTGACATCCACCTCTCTCTGCATGTGAGTGGAGGGGGGCAGAAACTAAACAGATTTTTGGTCTGATACAGAAGAATGTTTTTTTTCCTTTTCTTTTCTAAAAATCAAAGTTGATGTTGGTGGATACAGTCAGTGGCTGCATCTACGCTGCAGAAATAATCCAGTTTGACAGCTCTTTAACTGCCTCCTCTTTTACTGCCATGGCTCAAGGCTGTGGAATCCTGGGTTTTGTAGTTTGTTGTGGCACCAGACCTCTCTGACAGAATATCCCACAAAGCTACAGTTTCCAGAATTCCATAGCATTGAGTCATGGCAGCTAAAGTGCTGTCAAACTGGATTATTTCTGCAGTGTGGCTGCGCCTAGTGACTTTTGAGTGCAAACCGAGCCTTTAGAGTAGTAGATCAGTTGCCAAATGATATTTGCTGTGTGCTGTGTACGTTTTACAAGGATCATTCTTTGTTTGCTTTTTTTCATTGCTTACTGCCCTCTAGGGAAATGCAAACACAATAGTGTTTCATATGTTTGATAAAGTTCTGGCACCTGAACTTATTCCAGTAACTTTAGAGAAGTATATTGGACCATACATCTGCCATCATAATCTGCAAAAGGATGAAATTCTCTTGCTGTACATAAAGGTATCTTTCTCCTCTTCTCAAGCAAAAGAAAAACTTTATTGTGTCATGAAATAACTACGGATGTTATCTAATAGTTTCTGTTTACTTGTCCAGAGTAAACCACTGTATTTGTAGCGGGTCTGAAGTGCATTTGGCCAGTGTTGGGATGCCAAAAATTGGTGTGAAATGTGTTTGTTTTTTTGGAGGCTACATTTTGGAATGCCGACAGTTGCATGCTGCTCCTGGGCCATTCCTGGTCTGCAGGATTCATGGTTGTGTGGAAAGTGTGTTTACATCAACACCCAGGCTCTCTTCCAACCTCCAACTGAGAGTGTTGAGTTAAGGCTTGCAGCAGCATCTTCCTTCTACATGCATACAGAGTATTCCCCATGCATTCAGCCACCACAGATGTCTGAGAAAGACTGAGAAAGAGTAGCCCAGATAATATACTGGAAATATTTTGAATGCTCAGAAAAGATAGCCTATAAACGTTGTACTTGTGGTATTCCCATGGATACCGTGAAACACTGTGATTCCATGGATGTACAGGAGCCCGATCAGTGCTTCAGATATGTTAGACCTTGGCCAGCAGGCATACAATCTACCACAGGATCCATAACTAAAGTCTTACCAGCTTGGTCAAGCTTATGTTCTGCTGGCTTAACTTTCTGCTGCCTGTTATCAGTCCACCACAAGGAGGTGGCACTCTAGGATTTGTAGTGTTTAAGGAATAAAAAGAGTAGATGGTAAGTGTTCCCCACTTGAGATGTAACCTTTGTAACCTTATACACATTCACTCCGAAACCATGTCCTCTGGCTTCAGTGAAGTTTATCCCATAGGTCTGCATAGACCTGCCTAAAAAGTGCAATATAATTCAGAAGAAGAGTACGAAAGCACTTATTGTTGGTTTAAAGATTTACTTTCATTTATGGAATATTTCTGCTACAGTTTCTTCCTTTTGAATAATATTTCTTAAAACACTGTTTAGGACTTGCTACAGAGGTATTCTAAATGGTCAACATCTGTCTTTCACACTTCGTGGGAAGCAAAGGCCATCGCTGTCTTGGGCTGTATGTCGGACATAGATGTGAGTATGATGGGATAAATCTGCCAAAGAGCACCTTCAAAGTCAGGATCATAAACGGCCAGAGCAATGATGGAAGGCATGCTAGTGGCCCATCATTTGTAGAGATTTTCTTTTCTTTGTAGCTGATCTTTGACGGCGTGCTGGCGATAATGCATGGTGCAGTGGTTCCCTGGGGTCCAGGGGTAGAGCAGCTGGTGCAGCAATACTTGCACATGGATCACACCAAGTAAGAGAACAGATGCACACATGTTCCTGTGTCTTACCTTGTGACCTCAGTACATTTTTCTTGGTACTTTTTTAAAAGTGCATTAATTTTGCTCTTTGTTAAATTGGGCGTTAGAAGGCCAGAAACTGAGAAACATTGGACTACAGTGCCCAAAATTCTCAATGGGTGGATTAACTGCAAAATGGGATGTGACTTTGTGGCTTGATCCCATTAGGGTGATACTGGTTTAGCTGTTTTGCTATAAACTTCTATTTAAGCTGTGGCTGCAGCTGAAACAGCCTCTTGGCTTGACCTGCTCATCTGTCACAATTTGTAAAACCAGCCACACCGTATTGCAGGGCAAAGCTGCTACAAGAAGGCTACCAGCTGATGGAAATGAAGAACCTGTTGCGGAGCTATGGAATAAGAGATACCAACCTCTTAAACGACAGGCAGTTAATACGGGTAAGTGACCAGTTTGCCCTGTGCCTAATGTGCCAGTTGAGGATTGTGTGTCTAAACGGTAACTTTTGTTATAACCTCCAATAAACGTGTATGTCTAAGGCACAACAGTGTCCTGATGTCTGTGTTTTCCAGATGCTAGTAAAGTACATTCTTAAGCAAGATACCCCTTCTTCTTTGGAGGATGCTTTGAAAATAGTGAATGCATATATGCTGCCCACTGCTGAAGTCTACCTTTGGAGGATTATAGACCTTATTGACAAAGAAAAGGTGTGAATATTCTTAAAACAGTGTGCATTAACCTCTGAAATTTCAAACTAGTGTATTTTAAATTGTATTGGGTGCTCTGCATGTTCTGCTGCATCTAGTTGTATTGAAATTGGCAAGTTTTAGCTATTGGGGGAGGGAGCAGCAGTGGATAAGATCGACATTTCTATATAGATTGGTTGTAGAGCAAATACTTTGTGTGCTAGAGGTTCCAGGTTCATTTATTAGGATCACCACATAGGACCGGTAAACCCCTTGAATTGATGGATGAAAGCTCTCGGTGACTTAGGTGGTCTTCTTTAGTTGAGACTAACTATTGGGTTTAGGCTTATGCTCCTGTTCACTGGCTTCTAAAGAAGTGCTCAGCTAGTACTCCATGACCAAAAGATGAAAATGAAGCAGGAGGATGAAAATGTTGCTAGGCTTACTCAGTTCCTCTCAGGTGCATATATATGTCTCTGTCTATCTATCTATTCGTTCCCCCCCGGACTTCTACCACACATGTATTTTATTGTTTGTAGCATAAAGCAGTCAAACCCCTCTCCTGTACCCATTTTAGCACTGGCCACAGGAGCTTTATCGATCACATTTGTGTAATGCTTATGGGCCGTACCCAGAATGACAATATTTTGCACATTCTTGCAGGGGGAGGATGTCATAAGCTTATTAAAATCTCTGCCTCCAGCTGAAGCTTTGGGAGTCGCAGAGAGGACTGTGATGTGGGGGAAACTGGAACTGGAAAAAGAAATGTTTGCCGGCGAAGAAGAGGTAATCTCTGTCAAACCAGCTGTACTGGCACATAGTCTAAAAAAAGAAGCAGCGGTATAATAATAATCTATAAATTGGGATGGGTACGTTTTGGCCTTCCACCTCAGTAACAACCAATGGTGAGGAATGATGGGAGTTGTAGTCCAGTAACAATGGAAGTACCAGAATTTGCCTTGTATGGGTTTAAACGGTGAATGAAAAATGAGGAACATTTTTTTTCCTATTGAATGTCTTGAATGCTGCATTCCTTCAGGGATGATTTCTCCGAGGTCCGTTTGCTAGAATAGGCAGAACTAGGAGGAATGGAGTCTCCAAAGTAGGCCAGAGTCAAAATGAAAGCAGGCTGAGGTTCACATGTAGCTCTGAAACCATAATGTTCTCCATCTCTGGTGTATATCAGGGTTTGTTGTGTGCCTTGAAGTATTCTCCGAGTCATCTGTCAAGTTGCCACCTTGAATGGCATTTTGGGAGAACGGCGGGATATAAATCCAACAAATTAGTCGATCAATCATGATGTTTTCTTGATAAGATTTCTTGAGAGGAATTTTGTCATTGCTTGCCTCTCAGGCTGAGACAGTGTGACTTGACCAAGGTTGCCCAGTGGGTTTTCATGGCTGAGTGGGGATCCGAACCCTTGTTAACATAGTGGTTGTCACCATTTTCTTTGTTTTTCCCCATTCCACCGCCACTGCCAGCAGAATGCACAGCTATATTTGAAAAAAAGCCTTGTGGAAATCCTCAAATTTCTCCTTAGTCTCCAGAAAGGTAAATCTTGCCATTGTTTGAATTACTCTTTGGGTTAGTTCTAACAAGCAGTCCATTGACCACTCTTATTTTCCTCCTCTTTTGGAGGATAGAAAAGCTTGGGAAGAAAGAAGATTGGGAAGCGGATTTAAAACTGTTTAAAACTCTGACAGCCTTGCAGGTAAGGTTTGTACAAAGTGTGTTGAAGTGAATGTTATTATCTTTTGTTTGAAAGGGGGATTGCTTCTCTTGGAGCATGGAATTGCTTCTCATTTGGGATGGTGGTTGTTGTTGTTTTTCTGTCCCCGGGATATCTAGGGGGATCCAAAAGAGGCCCTGGAAGCTGTCTACAGCTCGTTCTTGGATGATTCTAACCCCAGATGTAGTAGGCCCTAGGTTCAACCCTAGCTATGCCTCTGTTAAAGGGTCTCTGACTTTAGGGAATGCTGGAATCCATCAAGAGTCACTGTCAGTCAGTAGATATCCCAGCCGTTCCAACACACAGCATCCAGTTTCCACTGAAGCTTTGTGTGAAGCTGCTCATCCCACAATATATCTCACTCTCATGCCTTTTCTTCTGTTCCCCTTTCTTAACCTTCTTGTTCAGGATAATTTTGACATCTGCATATCTCCCAAAGATTATGAGAACCCATCACTCATGTCTCAGCTCCTCAAAGAGAAGATTGAAACCTATGATGATGGGAGGCTTAAAAAACCACAAGAAAAGGAGACAAGTTTGGAGGAGAGTGGGGCAAAGAGGAAAGGGATGACCCAACAAAGACTTTACAGACTGGGTCAGCTTCTGCAAAGAACAGAGCATGAGATGGGAACGGAGCTAGTGCTGAGAGCATTGGATACTGGAAACATTAACAAAGCACTAAGCATATGCAGGTTAGGGGAAAAAAAGTTGTGTTTGACCTTACATTTTGTTTGTCTTGTTTAGTCATTATCATTCAGGATACAGTCTGGAAATGTGTATGCTATACTGATTTGGGTTTATTTTGAGATTACCCGCGCCTTTTATTTACCTTTTTCCTTTCTTTTTAAATGAAATTCATTTAGGGATTTTTATGAATATCACAGCAATGAACACACGGGAAAGTTGCTGTTCTTAGCTTGTCGAAAGCTCTGTCACATACTGGGTTCTGACAGTCCGATAGTTGTGCCAAAAGGATTAAATCTTCCAGCTGCGATCCACGAAATGGCGTGTCAAGCAGTGACACTCTGCACTCCAGGTAATTAGTAGTTATTATTAATTGATACTGATATTTCTTATTGAAGAAATGATTTCTGGTATGCCAGACAATGAGGAGGTAGGGGTCACATCTTCTCACCTATACGGTAGTTAACAATGTCACAAAAATATTATATTGTTAGTCTCCTCATGTGTAATTTCTTTGATGAAAGTATACCCACAGTAGAGGTTGTCTGTACACTGCTAGATGTTAACAATATATTTTTCACTATAGAAAACTTGAACCCATCGCTCTTTCTTACAGATCTTCTCTTAGCTGCATTAGAGCTTTGTAAATATACCTCATTTGCCCATGAACTTTCTGGGAAGTGCCAGATTGAAGACACTTCATTTATACTGAAGGTAATGCAGAACTTTTACTCTGAAATAAGCCTTGTTGGTTTCAGTAGTGCTTCTAAAGGAGCTGCCAAGAGGAGCTGTTCAACAGTGGATGATAATAATAATAATATTTATTTATTTATTTATACCCCGCTCTCCAGCCAAAAGGTTATCAGAGAGGCTTACAAATTGTTAATTAGACAATTACAGGCTTACAATCTAAAGAGACAAGACCCAAAAGGAGAAGGAGTCTCCTCCTTGGGAAGTTTTTACACAGAGGCTGGATGGTCATCTGTTGGGAGGGCTTTGATGGTGTCTTCCTACACAGCCGGGGGTTGGACTGGGTTGCCATTGGGGTCTCTTCCAACTCTGCGATTCTAGAGAAGACCATAGGATTGTAGCCTTACTCGTCCATTTTAAAACCCAGAATGCTAAAGGAATCGCTGGTCTCTGCCAGGTGGAGCAAATATGTTGGCTCCTGTCCTTCCTTCGCTCTTCTTCTCCTGGTCTTTTTACAAAAGGGAGTTCCTCTTTTGTTTAGGAGATGTCTTCTGGACCTGACAAAGACCTTTATGCAGAGTGGACATTGGATGAGTTTTTCACTGAAGATGGAGCTGTGCTGGACCCTTCAACTGTGCTCCCTCCTGCATATGAAATTACATCTGCTATTGTGCCTCTAAAAGGTAACTTGTTTCTTGCCTTCGCTTATCTCCTTCCTCATCTTGAATTTGCCCATGTCTTAGTAAATCTATCGCAGGTACTAATGGAGATTACTTTCTGTACTGTACTGTTTCTGTACTGTTTTGTTTCCCTCCACTTCTTCATACCCCATTACTCCCTTCCTTTGCCCTTCCTTTGTCCTTTCCCTTTGTGTCTCTTTTAGATTGTATGTTCCTCAGTAGAGTCATACCTGTTTTTTGTAAAGTGTCATGTGCATTGCACACAGGAGAGGGTAAACAATATTCCTCTTCTCTCCCCAGCCTTTTTACCTGTTCATATAGTATTCATAAAATATACTAATTCATGAGTCTGTAACAAGTTTTTGGATGGAATGCAACATTAGCTACGCTTGTGCTAAATGGCTTAGAAGAGGGGAGCATTAATGTAAACTGCTGGCAATGTGCTAAAGGATTTTGTTAAAGCATACCATTTTTTTTGTCTGTTTTTGGCAGAGCTGAACATTTATCCTCTGGAATCTACCAGTGTGACACATAGCCCATTCGAACAAGGTATTCATTACACGGCTGATGCTTCTTTCTTTGCATCATTTTGCTGGGCATTTTTGGAGTCAGGCACAATATAAAGTCTAATGAGAGATTTCAGATCTACCGCCTTTTGGTTTCTCTCTCCTCTAGAAGCTTGTTAGCAAATATTATCTCATTGGCTACCCAACATGCCGTACGGATCCTTAATTTTCAAGATAAAGCCTTCAGTGTCACAACGTCATATAATTGTTTTTTTTCCCCCTCTAGGAAAGAACTTGTGTGTCTTGTGTATGCGTCCTGTCACTGTTCTGCTCAATAACCTACAAGAATGTAGTCAATATGAGCTGGCCTTGAAACTAATCACCACTTCTTCAGGGTCCTTGTTTCAACACTTAACAGCAAGCAACATGGATATTACCCTGAGTGCAAAGGTATGGGATAAAACATAAGCAGATCTTACTTCAATGAGATGTGCTTTAGGCCTGTCTTAGGGCCAAAGTAGCAGAGCTTGTAAACCTTAAATCTCTTGGGCTACACCTCCGAGAATTCCCCAGGCATCTCAACTTCTGGCCAGTGCTTCCTAGGGGATTCTGGAAATTATGGCCCAAGGCTGAGTTCCAATTGCTAGTCCCAACTAGAGTCTATCTCTTGAATAATAGACACTTTAACTAATTTTGTGAATCTAGTGTATTTGGGATTAGTAGTTGGATTCAGAAGGGGAAAACTGTATCCAAGTGCTGCAAAAGTGGTATGACACCACTTATTCAATTAGCAATTGCACACAACAGTTTTCTAACTGAATAGTGGGTCCTTTGTTAACATTTTCCACATGATGCAGACTCATTCCAGATTGGAACCCTACCCTGGCCCCAGGCTTGCATTTCTTTTATTTGTATAGAAAGGAAAGTTCCCATTGAAGTAGTAGAAACTTTCTTCCCCATGAGAAAACAGGTACCCTATACCAGCCTGGATTAAGAGTACATTAGCATCGCAGTTGGAGTTGAGCTCCACAAACCTGCTAGTTGCTTAACAAAAGCTACAGTCACACAGTTCCTAATTGTATGAATGGCATAATGACTAGTTTTGCCTTTGTTTATAGGTAGTTATTGCAGTGTATTTCAATTATTTAATTCAAATTGCAGTACTCAATGGAAGGTAGTTTTGTCTTTGGAAAAAAGGGAAAGACAAATGGTGGCTAAGCAGAGACAGACTTCATGTATTGATGTGCTCTCTCTCCCTGTGTATCTTGCATATGCAAATAAACATACATAAACAATTCAGTTAAACCAATTAAGATTAGTTATATTACAGTTTCAGGGGTAAATCTAATATTAGTTCCAGCTAGAGTACAGCCATTGAAATCCATGGAAATTACATGCTGCAGGGACCCTGTAAGGGTGATGATAATGGAGGCAGCAAAAACACCAGAATGCTAGGGAAAAGGCTTTCCATAGTCACCAGTATCATCTTTGGTTTCCCCACTGCCAAGAGGCCAGTTGGGTTTTTTCCGGTCTGCATCATTATAATTTTTTGTATGCCAGCCTTCAGAACCATAGGATCAAAACATAAGAATATGAAACCTTTGAAATAAATACACGAAAGAGCTTAACTGGAAAAGCATTTGTTACCGGAAGGAATTTCTTGACGTCACTAAAATTTTACAAAGGAAGCAGATGACGTGTACATGTGGAATGTTTTTGTTGCAGCAAAACTGTCTGCAGGAGTTCCAATGCATTATTCTGTGTCCAACAGGTACGTGACCAGGATGCACAAGATGTAGAGCAGAGAGCATTTCTCTATAAAATGATACAGAGCTCTGTTTCAGTGACTAAAACCATTGTTACAGCCCTGTTGCACAAGGTGAGTCCCATCGTATCCTGTTTTTTAATTCATACGGTCCCTGCTTAAACTATGCAGTAACAAGACTTAACGTGGCCTGGATGCCTCCACGTACAAGAACGAACACAGTGCTTCTCTCTCGTTTGTTTCTATAGGTTTTCAATAGTCATCCGATAGATCACAGACTTGCTCTGGGATATTGCACTCTATTGCCAAAAGAAATTAGATATGAAATGCTCTGGGACATCATTAATAAAACATCACAAAATTACAGCAAAATTCTGGTAAGTCTTGAAAATCCTGATTGATTGTTTGTTTCTTTTATGTGAGCTTCTAAAATGAGCATGTGCCTCCAGATGTTCTTGCCATTTCCATCATCCTCAGCCACTGGACTGTGATGATGGAAATTGTAAGACAGCAATGATCTTAATCTCATTTAGTCCCAACTACAGTAGAGTCGCAGGCTAAATGGAACTTCCCTAAGTGTTAAACTCCTGCTGATTTAATGAATCAACTCTGGTTAAGATTAACAATTAGATGTTAAGCCAATACCCAGAAGGCCAAAGATTACTCACACCTGGTATAAATGTTCTAATAATAACCTTTTTTTTCTTTACAATTATAGTGCTAAAGTGGTATAGCTTTGTATCCCATTAGCACTATAATTGTGCCCAAAAATAGGCTACTCAAGGCTAGCAGAAGCTTCATTTCCTTTAAGGAGGAGAAAGAAAAGGAGGAGGTTCTAGTCCATGTGCTTGGGTGAGATCTAATTTAATTTACACTTGAGCCATTGCATTCTGGGAGCCATTGCTGGCAGGCTACTTAAGGCTACTCAAGGCTAGCAGAAGCTTCATTTCCTTTAAGGAGGAGAAAGAAAAGGAGGAGGTTCTAGTCCATGTGCTTGGGTGAGATCTAATTTAATTTACACTTGAGCCATTGCATTCTGGGAGCCATTGCTGGCAGGCTACTTAAGGCTACTCAAGGCTAGGCGCGCGAATTTTGATTTTTTTATCTAGTCAAGGAGGTGTTTAGAGAATAGAAGAGGAGCCGGCCTGAAGCATCAGAGGAAGTGAATCAGAGACTTGCCTTTGGAAGGAGCTTTTAGCCAGGAGCTCTCTACATAACTATAGGCCCTGTGACTTGAACTCAGTGACAGAGCTTGGGAATAAAGGCCAAGTCTAGCAAGGGAAGCCCACAGTCTTGTTTCAGTGCCTCTTTAAGACTTCTCAGTATGGACACTGAAGGCCCTGCAGCAGTCACCTGCAACACATGTGGGATGTTTGTCTTCTTGCCTACAGAGGTGGCGAACTACACCTGCCACAAGTGCAAGTTGGTAGCCCTCTTGGAAGAGAAAGTACAGCAGCTAGAGGAGCAGATATCTGCACTCCAGCATCATAGAGAGCAGGAGAATCTCCTGAACAGAACAGGCCAGAATGTCTTGGGTGGGAAACAGACAGAGGAAGTTGTTGGGGCGGAGGAGGTCACTCCACATACAACAGAGGTAGATGCTTGGAGGAAGGTCACACACAGAAGTAAGGAAACCAGGGAACGTTCTGTGAGCGGCTTGCAGCTACAGAATCGCTTTGAAACTCTCTCTGTTGTCAGAGATGATGAGGAAAAGCAGCAGGGACAGACATCAGGGACAGAGCAGGGGAGCCTGAGAGTATCACGAAAAGGAACAGCCACTGCTAAGCCTCGGAGGAGGCGCGTGGTCGTGGTGGGGGACTCCTTGCTGAGGGGTACAGAAGCAGTGGTTTGTGGGCCTGACAAGATGTCTCGGGAGGTGTGTTGTCTCCCCGGGGCAAAGATCCATCATGTGACGGAGAGGCTGACAAGACTTGTTAAGCCTACTGATCAATACCCCCTCCTTTTGGTTCATGTGGGAACCAATGATACTGCAAGGCACAGCCTTCAGAATATCAAAAGGGATTATGAGGCTCTGGGAAGGAAGCTGAAAGAGATGGATGCACAGGTTGTCATCTCATCTCTTCTCCCGGTAGAAGGGCATGGTCCAGGAAGGGAGAGGAAAATAGCAGAGGTGAATAACTGGCTCCGTAGATGGTGCCGCCAAGAACAGTTTGGATTCTTGGATCATGGGCTGCGGTTCCATGAGGAGGGACTTCTGGCAAGGGATGGACTGCATCTCACGCCAGTTGGCAAAAACGTTTTTGCCAACAGTCTGAAGAATCTGATCAGGAGGGTTTTAAACTGAGTTATGTGGGGGAGGGAGACATTATACTGGAAGGCAAAAGGGATGGAGAGAATAGTCCAAGTGTCATAGAGGGAACAAGGCAAACAGTGCAAGGACCCAACAGTGGGAAGCAAAAAAATTTGCACAGGCAGCAAGTAAAGGGAACACATGTTCTTAGATGTCTATACACTAATGCACAGAGTATGGGAAATAAGCAGGATGAACTTGAACTCCTAGCACAACAAGGGAAATATGATATAATAGGCATCACTGAAACCTGGTGGGATGAGTCTCATGATTGGAATGTAGAAATAGAAGGGTATAACCTTTTTAAGAGAAACAGGCCAAACAGGAAAGGAGGAGGAATAGCATTATATGTCAGGGATATTTACACCAGTGAAGAGATGCAGGAAGTCAATACTGGAAGCCAGGTGGAGAGCATCTGGATAAAAATTAAAGGAGAGGGAAATAACAGGGATGTTACTGTGGGAGTCTACTACAGACCCCCGACTCAGGCAGAGGAATTGGATGATGCCTTTCTAGAACAGATAATCACATACTCAGAAAAGAGAGATGTAGTAGTGATGGGTGACTTCAACTATCCTGATATTTGCTGGAAGTCAAACTCAGCCAAATCCTCAAAGTCTAGCAAATTCCTCACTTGCCTGGAAGACAATTTCATTGTCCAAAAGGTGGAAGAGGCAACAAGGGGATCAGCCATTTTAGATCTGATCTTAACCAACAGGGAAGACCTAGTTGATGGGGTGCAAGTGGTTGGATCCTTAGGTGGAAGTGACCATGTTCTCCTGGAGTTTGTAATACAGTGGAAGGGAGAAGCTAGGCATAGTCAGACACGCACTCTAGACTTTAGGAGAGCTAATTTCAATAAACTTAGAGAAATACTGGGAGTGATCCCATGGTCAGGAATACTAAAAGAAAAGGGAGTTCAAGACGGATGGGAGTTTCTCAAAAGGGAGATATTGAAGGCACAATTTCAAACAGTTCCAATGAGGAAGAAAAATGGAAGATGTCTCAAGAAGCCAGGATGGATGACTAAGGAACTTTCAAATGAGCTACGTTTTAAACGGAACATGTATAAGAAATGGAAAACTGGAGAAATCACGAAAGAGGAATTCAAACAAATAGCCAGCACTTGTAGGGATAAAGTCAGAAAAGCTAAAGCGCAGAATGAACTCAGGCTTGCTAGAGAGGTTAAGAACAATAAAAAGGGCTTTTTTGGATATGTCCGCAGCAAAAGGAAGAAGAAGGAAACAGTAGGGCCACTGCGTGCAGAAGATGGCAAAATGCTAAGAGGGGACAGAGAAAAGGCAGAATTACTTAACACCTTCTTTGCTTCAGTCTTCTCAGAAAAGGCAAAGGGTGCTCAACCTAAGGATAATGGAACAGGAGACAGAATAGAGGAAATTCAGCACAGAATAAGTAAAGAGGTAGTACAGGAATACCTGGTTAACCTAAATGAATATAAATCTCCAGGACCAGATGAACTACATCCTAGAGTATTAAAAGAACTGGCAAATGTAATATCAGAGCCATTGGCAATAATCTTTGAGAACTCTTGGAGAACAGGAGAAGTCCCAGCAGACTGGAGGAGGGCAAATGTTGTCCCCATCTTCAAAAAGGGAAAAAAGGAGGATCCCAACAATTATCGTCCAGTTAGTCTGACATCAATTCCAGGAAAGGTTCTAGAGCAGATCATTAAGCAGAGAGTCTGTGAACATTTAGAAGCCAATGCCATAATCACAAAAAGCCAACATGGGTTTCAGAGAAACAAGTCATGCCAAACGAACCTGATCTCTTTTTTTGATAAAATTACCAGCTTGGTAGATGAAGGGAATGCTGTGGATATAGTATACCTCGATTTCAGTAAGGCCTTTGACAAGGTTCCCCATGACATTCTTGCAAACAAGCTTGCAAAATGTGGGATAGACAAGTTAACAGTTACATGGATTTGTAATTGGTTGACTGACCGAACTCAAAGGGTGCTCAACAATGGCTCCTTTTCATCCTGGAGAGAAGTGACCAGTGGGGTCCCACAGGGTTCTGTCCTGGGCCCAGTGCTATTCAACATCTTTATTAACGATTTGGATGACAGAATTGGGGGCATACTTATCAAATTTGCAGATGACACTAAACTGGGAGGAGTAGCTAATACCCCAGAGGACGGGATCAAAATTCAAAATGACCTGAATAGACTAGAAAGCTGGGCCAGTGCTAACAAAATGAAATTCAATGCGGAGAAATGTAAGGTTCTGCACTTAGGGCGGAAAAATGAAATGCACAGATATAGGATGGGGGACACCTGGCTGAATGAGACCACATGTGAAAGGGATCTAGGAGTCCAAGTAGACCATAAGCTGAACATGAGTCAACAGTGTGATGCGGCAGCTAAAAAAGCCAATGCAATTTTAGGCTGCATCAATAGAAGTATAGTTTCTAGATCAAGGGAAGTTATAGTGCCACTCTATTCTGCTTTGGTCAGGCCCCACCTGGAATACTGTGTCCAGTTCTGGGCACCACAATTCAAAAAGGATGTGGAGAAACTGGAGCATGTCCAAAGGAGGGCAACTAAGATGGTGAAGGGTCTGGAAACCTTGCCCTATGAAGAACGCCTTAGGGAGCTGGGGATGTTTAGCCTGGAGAAGAGAAGGTTAAGAGGTGATATGATAGCCCTGTTTAAATATTTGAAGGGATGTCATATTGAGGAGGGAGCAAGCTTGTTTTCTGCTGCTGCAGAGACTAGAACACGGAACAATGGATGCAAACTGCAGGAAAAGAGATTCCACCTCAACATTAGGAGGAACTTCCTGACAGTAAGGGCTGTTCGACAGTGGAACACACTCCCTCGGAGTGTAGTGGAGTCTCCTTCCTTAGGGGTCTTTAAGCAGAGGCTGGATGGCCATCTGTCAGGGATGCTTTGACTTGGAGTTCCTGCATGGCAGGGGGTTGGACTGGATGGCCCTTGTGGTCTCTTCCAACTCTATGATTCTATGATTCTATGATTCTATGAAAAATAATTAACAGAAAAATTGATGTGGAGAATAGAAATGATGTACACGATGAGAATATGGAGAGAAGTGTTGAGTTTATGGAGAAGCTGGCAAGAATGGAAGGAAACCACACCTGTGCCCAAGGCTAACATGCAAACCAAGTGTGGTGCTTAGATCTGTTCCAGTCAAACACAAACAAGGACCAAAATCCCGGTTATTTAGGGCATGACTGGAGACGGGAGCAGCAACAATTATTGCAGGGTGTTATAGTGTATGATATCCCAAAAGAGAATGCCCCCACATTTTCCAGAACTTGAGAAGCCCTAAACTGCAAATATTCCTTGAACAGCTAATGAGAAGAGAGAATATTTTCCATAAATACTGTCCACTATGAGTGATTTGTTGAGCATTTGAAGTGATAGAAGAAGGGCAAAAGAACATGAGGGTGGGTTCTTGAAGAGCACTTTGAATTGGTGTATGATTGCAAGTACTTATGTCTCATTACAGTTTTTTCTCCCTTGAACAGGCCATTGGTATTGTTGGCATGCAGCTGAGCATTCTCAATGATGAGACAAAGGAGCAAAAGGCATTTGAAAACTTAATCACAGATGCTGAATGGGGTATCGAGCTTGGGAAACTTGGCGTACGTGTGCCTTCTTTTTATGTTTGAATGTGGAAGAGATAGTTGGTTGGGATGCTTCCTGGCAGTGGATTTCTAAAATGCCACTTTGATGACAAACTTGTTAAAGTGTATATTTATTTATGACGAAAAAAAGCCGGCCAAACCTTGCTTTTAGACAAAATCTGTTGCAGCTTGTCTTCTGCACAGTCATAGTTCCTGGTGGATTGCCCTATTTTTCATTTCATCTGTGTCATTGACACCAAAGTCCCATAAAAACAAACTGCTCATGTATTTCCTCTAAAATTGTCCTGTTCAAGTCAGAACAGGAACTTCAGAGTAAGAGGTTGTTGATGCTGATACAGTTTTAGGAAGGGGAGAGGATATTTGTGACTACGTCACATATCTTGGTTTGGTACTGACAGCAATGTGTTAGAAAGGAGGAAGGAAGGGGGAGAAAAAAATGCAGCAGCACCTTTAAGAGTAAATCTTTATACCTGAGGCCTTAATACCAATTGGTACTGCATCTGAAGAAGTGGGTTCATGTGAAAATAAAAACCAGGACATTTGAGTACGGAAAGGTGTGTGGGCGAAAACCCCCCAGAGCTCATTATCAATTTGCCATGATATCTGAATTTCAATATTATAACTGGAGAGCAGAAATATAGGTCAGAATGCAGGTTGGTGTTAAATCTTTTAAGCAGCGTCTGACTTAATACTTTGTACATTTAACACAAGAGCATTTCCACGTTTTAATTTGACATTGTGTTTGTCCATAGATCTCATTCCAGAATGTATTTAGAATGCCGTCGGTGAGAAAGAAGGAGCTTCTGCGAACTTTGGTTAAGCATCCAAATGTGGATATAGAGGTCATGATGAAATATTGCAGGTGACAAAGCTAAATTCCATTGTTTTTAAAAATGCCATTTTATCACATAAAATGAAACTGTTGGATTAAAACCATGAGGAAGACTCTTGGTTCAGATGTTTGATCATCTCCCAGATGGAATCACTGGATTTCTGAATAAGGAGCTTATGATTTGCATTCTCACTCTCACTCTTTCTTTCTTTATTTAGTACTTACCAATTGGATACTGACGCAGTGTTGCAGCTGTGCATTGAAACACACATCCAGAATGTCAGTACAATTCATGTTGAAGGAGATGCTTCAGAGGGCACTGGAAAACCACAAACCCATGCTTTAGTATTTACCAAAGCTTTGGAAACAGTTCCTCTTCTGAACAGCACTTCCGACTTGGTTGTAAAGCTCACTGCAACATTGCACAAGGTAAAAACCATGCAAAACATATACTTTAAGGGCCAAATGAGTTTCATTTTCCCAGATAGCATGCTATGAGGTAGATCAGTGTGACCCAAATATTATCAAGCCTAATCTGTCTCAAGATATCCCCAGAACAAGTTACTCCACCACAGTGAGAAGCCTTCAGAGTGACAACTTTTTTTCCTGCGTGATGCTTTATTGCAGAGATGTCCAGCACTCTGCTACCTAATGTTCGTAGGGCCAAGAGTAGCTCTTTGAATGTTGCTTTTTAAAAATACTTTATTCTTCTAACATGGTAAAGTATACCAAATAATTCACTGGCTTTGCTCATGAACATGTGTAAAAAGGGACTGGCAGCTTTGGTTGATGCTTGAAAAAAACGAGACACAAGCCCTAGTTTTAATGGAGAATGACACGCAACTTGAAAAATTCCTGCCTCTAAAAATGCTTTTGAAAGTAACTTTAAAGAGCAACGAGAGTTTGAAGGTTTTGAAAGATTATTTGATATCTGTATGGTTTTGTACGGTTTTTTATTGTAGGTTGTAGTCTTTTTTTTTGTATTTCTTTTGATTGTTCTTTTTAAAAAACAAATAATAATAATTATATTATAATTAGAAAAAGAACAACTAGAACTTGGTACTTATTAGACTAGAAAAGTAGCTGGATTCCCACTCATTGCATTAGAATTGAAATGTGACTTCCTTATATCCTCCTTATCAAAAAAACCCCAAGCACGAAAGAAAGAAAGGACAATTCATGACATTTAAATTACTCTATTTTGCAGTTCCAACTGCTGGCCTTGCAAATCGGAGTGCTTTCCCACATAATCACTGTACATTCTTAACAAGAGGCTGGATTTTTAAAAATGCAGTTTTTAGTGCTTGTATTAGTTCCATTTATACAAGTTGAATCTGATTAGCAAACCCTAGTTCTGAGAATCTGTGGCTGCATCCACACTGGTGAAATAACCCGGTTTGGCACCGCTTTAATCGCCTTGGCTCAAGGCTATGGAATTCTGGGAGATGGAGTTTGTTGTGGGGCCCAGAGCGGTGCCAAACTGGGTTATTTCTCCAGTGTGGATGCAGCCTGTGATGCACTCACCACGGGAAAGACCAGCAGGAGGAGAGCCGTGGTTGTGCTTTGACAGTGGAGAGCAAATTGCCCCACAATGATGATAACGTAATGACTGGCGTTGTGCTCTGTCTCATACCCAAAGAGTGCCTGTTTGTGAGTTTTGTAATTGAGAACCATCCATTAATTTTGGTTGCATTTTGTGTTTTTCTTTTGCGCTACTTGTTTCTCGTCCGTAAAATAGCTCGATCCATATGACTACGAGACGATCGAAAGTCTTCTCATGGTTATAGAAAAGGCTGCTGTGGGAGCTGCAAGTGTCCCATTGGATTTGGTGAGATGATAATGGTTTCTTTACTTCAATAATTGCCGTTTGGCATGTAAAAAGGGTATCCATTTGTTGGATTATGGATTCTTTCTGCTGGTGTGACATACATGTTTGGTTCTAGAGAGAAACACTAGAAACACCTCGATGTTTCATGTACTACTTTGGGACAATATTTCCAATTCATGTATTCTCCTAAAAATGCTTGTCAATTTGTTTATTTTTAAAAAGTATGTACTTGAAAGGCATTGCTAAACATCCTTCATCCACTAGCTTGGATTACACTGTATATTCATGTTTCACGAATGTGTGTCGCCACAAGCTCACTCCCTTCGTTTGAAAAAAAACAGCTCTAATGTTGACTAGAGGGAATAAACATTCTGGTTTTGCCTTGTCGGTTTCTCTAGGCCCAAGCTCTGATGCTCATAAAACACCTGAAATCTTATAAAAGAATTTCCATTCCTGGAGAGCTGGAACAGCAATATGTTTTTGAACAGGCCATGCATCTATCACCAGCTGCTCAAACCAGGCTTCCCTTCCATTTGATCTTCTTTGGAACGTCAAAGTATTTCTGGAAAATTATTGGTGAGTGTGCAAAATGCAACTTTTTATACCTTTATTATTTGGTATGATGCGGCAGCCAAAAAGGACAATGCAATTCTAGGCTGCTTCAATACGAACATAGTGCCCACTTTTAGAGAAGTAGTGTTGCCACTCTGTCCTGCCTTGGTCAAACCCTACCTGGAATCCTGTGTCCAATTCTGTGCCCTACAATTCAAGAAGAACATTGAAAGCTATAAGGTGTCCAGAGAAAGATGACCAAGATGGTCCAAGGTTTGGAAACCAAGCCTTACGACAAATAAGTGAGGGAGCTGGGGATGTTCAGCTTAGATAAGAAAAGACTCAGAGGTGTCATGATAGCCATCTTTTCATATCTGAAGGGATGTCATGTAAAAGCTGGAGCTAGCTTTTTTCCTGCTGCTCCCAAGACAAGGATGAGAACCATTGAGTTTAGATTACAAGAGAAGACATTCCACCTAAACTTTATGAAGAACTTATTGACTGTAAGAACTGTTGGATGGTGGAATAGGCTGCCTCCGTGGGTGGCAGACACTCCTTCTTTGAAGGGTTTAAAACAGATTGGATGGGCATCATTCAGGCATGCTCTAGTTATGTATTCCTGCATGACTTGCGGTTGGTCTAAAATTATCCTTGCAACCCATTCCAACTTAATATTCTGTCCTAGTGGTTCTCAACTTTGGTTCTGAATATGTTGCTGGACTTCAGCTCCCAACTTCCACCAGCATGGCCAGTGAGCAAAAATACTGGGAGTGATAGTCCAACATTAGGGATCTGTGGATATGCCAGTTTAATACTCCTTAATAACAATGTTCTTGGCTTCTCTTTGTCTATAGGTGAAGAGCTAAGTGAGGAATCATTCCCAAAACTGCTTCTGATTTCCAAACTCATGAAGGTAAGGATGAACATGCTTTTATTGTTTAACGTACTTTATCAGAACCTGACCTTTTGCTTGTCTAGAAACCTCATCAGAGTCCTAGCATCCTTCTGCTTCAATTAAACCCTTTCTGACTGAGAGTACTGCCTGGGGCATAACAGCTGGAAGAGGAATGGCATGGAATGTCCTGGAAAAGAGCATGGCATCAAAGACACTCCATGCTGCAACATTTTCTTGTAGTTTGCACTTGTTTATGCCCTTAAAGTTGACATAGCAGAAAGGCCTTGCAAAACCCTGTCACCTTTATTTGTTTTTCTTTTAAGGTCTCTCTGAACACTCTCTACATGTGTGCAGCTGATCATGTGTTCCAACGAAAGCTGAAGCCCAAGATCTTAGATGCAATGAAATGTGAACTTTTGCCAGCAGCTGACAACGAAATAGCTAAAGCTGTGCAGACCATTCAGTCCTATCTGCTTTCTATAGCTAACCCAGAATGGGCCACAGCACTTGCCCATAAGATGGCTCAAGAACTTCCGGCAGGTATGGAGTAGATCATTTATTGCTCTCTGTGAGTGTTCCTGTTTAAAATCTGTTTTAGTCTGGAGCTTTTGCGCTTTTTCTCAGCGATCATACTTTGAGGATGAACCTGTGCTCTGTATTTGCCATCATTTTCTTCTTTTTCTTCTCCCATTTCCAGGGCCCATGAAGGTCCAGGCTTTGAAAACCTGCATCAATTTGGCTAAAAAATGGCTGGCGAATACAACTGAGACGGTATTGACTCTTGTATCACCAACCCTCTGCAAATATTGATAGTATGGTTTCAAATTAGACCTGTTTCCCAAGGAATCTTTTCCATTTCAGTGGGACCAAGAAACAGAGACTAGGTGCAAAGTTATTAAGATGAAGGGGTAGGACAACAAATAACAGAAGCAGGTTTGATTCTTAATTACTGGTTTTACTGGGGACAGCTATTAGATTTAGCTTCCTTCTCACTTGTTCACATGGGAGATGTCAAGCACTACTTTATGGTTATTATTACCATGAGATAAAAGAATGAAACACACCCTTCATCACTCTTGTTTGGTTGCCCACATTCTCGCTGATAGAGATCTTTCAGGTATGTATGATGTGAAACAATGTGAATAGATACAAACTGTGCAGTCATTTGGCACAGTGCCACTCTCATAGCCATTGCATCAATAGAGCTCATCTGTCCAAATGTTGTGGCATTACATCTCCAAGTAAATGAACTCCCAAGAAGGAAACCAATGTCGGTGGGGAGTGATGAAGTGGGATACTATGTGTGTACACCTAGTAGTGTTTGCTGGGATATATAGTGAACGGGTGTTGTCGGTCTCTGAAGACAAGATGGTCCGCTGAAGCTCAGAGCGCTTTGTCCATTGCCTTAGAAGCACTTGGCTCCAGAGCTGGTGTAAAACGTAGTCCTAGTTACACAGGACTATACTTGTGAATGTTTACAGACATCATATGTGTGTTTAAATGTGTGTGAGAAACCACCTTCACATGGCCCATGTGAACTGACAGCTTTTCCTGGCAAACCAGTCTTGTTGGCTTTTCGTTCTCATTTCCTTTTTCCATTGGCTTGTGATTCTGCTGGGAAATGACTACTCTTCTCTTCTCATCCAGGATGAATCTTGCGAGAAGGCCCAAGAATACCTGAAAAAGCTGCGGGTGCAGTACCAGAGGTCAGCTACAGAGGCTGTACTTACAGTCCACAAATTGAACTTGGTGGATCACCGGAAGCTCCTAGGAAAGCCAGCCAAGCTCATTGTTTTGCTTTATCGGCACAACAGCATCCCTGAAAGGATTCAGAACCCAATGGGCAGTGACTACCCAGGTTAGCTTACGCTTCTTCTTGCCCCCTTCAAAAATCAGCTCTTAAGGAGTTGGCCAGTTGTGAAGGAACTGTAGACGGGCAAGGTCCTGCCAGAGCTGGGGTTAAATGAAAGTTCCCAGAGTCCTCCAGCCAGCCTGACTATCAGGCATGCTGGCTAGGGGATTCTGGGAACTGTAGTCTAGACCGTAACTTTTCTACACTTTGGACCCAGCCAAAGCACCACTGTGCCTAGAAAGTCCCCTGGCAATGTTGAGAGGAAAGCACTTGACATTTTAGGGAAGAGTACGGTACTTAAGAATTCCCAGCCAGAGAACTCTAGTGCCTTACCAAACTA
Organism: Urosaurus nigricauda; assembly: GCA_034509955.1. Classification (NCBI taxonomy): domain Eukaryota; kingdom Metazoa; phylum Chordata; class Lepidosauria; order Squamata; family Phrynosomatidae; genus Urosaurus; species Urosaurus nigricauda. The sequence continues at coordinate 15,724,520 of JAOEGL010000014.1, read as the reverse complement.
CAAGCCCCAGGATTCTCTAGGATCAACCATGGCAGTTAAAGTGCTGTATTTGTCTAGTGTGAAAGGGTCCCCTGGGAAGGTTCAGGGATCAATTTCACACACACACACACACGATCCACCACTGCATCATTCCTTCCACGGAAACCAGAAGTGTCTGAAAGGCCATGTCCATTTTTTAAACAACATGTTTTTAATCCTTTAAAAAAAGAAGTCAGCGGGGCACAGAGTAAATACAGACTCGGGTTGAAAGGTATGTCATTCCTCTGGGAGCAGAATTCCCCATGTTTTAACAAAAGGCAGGGAGGGGCATTTCTAGGTCCTGCAAATCCAGGTGGTGAGGAGGGGATTTTCTCATGTTTCTTAGACATTCTGCCTCTGTGCTTGTACAGATATCCATGCGGCTGCTAAAGAAATAGCTACAATTAATGACTTGGATTTGAATAAAATATGGAATCTGCTGTTAGAAGAGTGGCTGTGTCCAAGTGAGCTCCCAACAGACGTAAGTTTGCTTTTCCAAGAGGAATATCACCACAGTTCTGTATAGCTGTCGCAGCTAGTAATATATTTGTCCAGCTCTACTGGTGGTAGAAGCTGTCTGGCTCTCCAGATGTAGTTGGATTGCAACTCCCAGCATTCTTCACCATGCTCTGTGCTGGCTAGGGTTGATGGGAGTTGCAGTCCAACAACTTCTGCAGGGCCACATTTTGTCCACCCCTGAAGCACATGGAGCTCTGCTCTGGTGCCACAACAAACTACAATTCCCAGAATTTCATAGCGCTGAGCGATGGCAGTTAAAGTGGTGTCAAACTGGATTATTTCATCCCTCACTACTAAAGTGAAAAGTCCCATTCACAAAAGATCGAACCCTCAATGCTCCTTTTTGCATCTCTCTTAAAAATAAACCAAATGTGATGCTTCAGGAACGCACTGAGTTTTGCTGTGGCCCAGCATCTTATTTTTGTTCTGAAAGTTAGTTTTTCAAACTCAGACCTTTAAAACTTCCCTGTTACTTTTTTTTAAAGAAAACTTCAGGAGCCTTTGAAAATGTCCAAGAAGATGAAGATTTTAAGAGGTAAGACTTACGGGGTTTGGGGAAAGGTTTCTCTTGTATGACAGCAGTTTCCATTTGCTTGCTTGAACAATGCAGGCAAATAGCTAATGTTGAGGGCATGAGTCCACGGTCACTTTATCACTGCAGCAAGATATGCACATGTATTGCTCAACAAATTGGGGAGAAAAAAAGATCTCAGACAGGCTCTACTATACCCAAATTTCATTGCAAATCATGGGCCAACAAGAAGAGGGTTCCCTTGATCAAAGTGTGCATAAAAAGCCAAATATTTGTTTTGTTTCTTCAGGGCAATATACCTCCTTCAGGGTTACCCAGAAAACAGTCGCTTAAGAATCCTTTGTGAATGGACAGTTTCGGAAATATCTGTAAGTGTCTGTATCCCCTCACGCTTCCTTAGCCTGGTTGTAGAATACAGGCCAGGATGTAAGCAAGTATCTGTAAGAAGAGTGTTGTCTTCCTTCGAAGACCTCTGGAGCTGTGATCCGATAGGTCATATGTCTTGTGGCAACCCTTCAAGCCTGAAGCAGGGTCTCATTGGCTGTCCCAAAATACCGGGGAGATGTCTGTGAGTGGAGGCTTTTGTGTAGACCAGTGATGTCCAAACTCTAGCCCTCCAGGTGTTTTGGACTTCAGCTCCCAGAAGCCTTAGCCTGGAGGGCCAGAGTTTGGACATCACTGTAATCTCAACCTATGCTGGCTATATAGGTCAGGATGCAGAACTATGAACTGAGCTCAGAAACCAACTGTTCTGCACTCTCGCCAAGAGTAGCAGCATTGCATTTCATCTTAGTTTGTAAGTCTCTCTAATCCATTGTACTGACTGGCAAAACAACAATGCAGTGCTTCTCCTGATGAAGGGTTTCTGGGAGTCATAGTTATACAATCATAAAATTGGAAGAGAGCACAAGCTTCATCCAGTCCAACCCCCTGCCATGCAGGAATACACAATCTAAGCCCTCTCTGAGACAGATGGCCATCTAGCCACTGTTTAAAAACCTCCAAAGAAGGAGACTCCACCATCCTCCGAGGCAGCAGCATCTTCCACTGTTGAACAGCTCTTTCCATCAGTACGTTCTCCCTAATGCTTAGGTGGAATCTCTTTAGCTTGAATCCATTACTCCCTGTCATAGTCTCTGGAGCAGCAGAAAACAAGCTTGCTCCATCCTCAATATGACATCCCTTCAGGTATTTAAACATGCTATTATATCACCCCTTAACCGTCTCTTCTGTAGGCTAAACCTACCCAGTCCAAAGAAGGATTTTTTTCCTAGGTTTGCTCACAGTTGTTTCAACTAGCAACTGTCTTTGAAAGAGTAGTGCCTCTTGTGTCAGAGGTCACATCTCTGTTTTTCACTGCCATTAAATGTTATGAGGAATAAATGAAGGGAATGAAACTATCTTGAATTAATGCTTGTCTCCTTGAAAATAATAAGATTTCTGTCTTTTCCCCCTCCCCTGTTTCAGCCTATTGGATTAAAACAGCTGACTTTTGCTCACAGAAGCCGAGCGCTGAAGTGCCTGCTCTACTTTGCAGACCCTCCTGTTGTTGAATCGCTCTTCAAAAAGCCCATCGAAGAAGTGAAGTAAGCAGACTCTTGCCTTCTGCTACGAAACAGAGGGTTCCTCTGGATGGGGCAAATGTGTTGGAAGGTTGTTGTATTTGTTGCTGTAGTTCTTAGGGCTTTTTCATATATCCAACGGGTGTTTCGGTTGTCCTAGAGCATTTTCTGGCAATTCTTGGTACCACCTGCAACATTTTATTCCCATCCTCAAGTAATTTTTTTTTTAATTCTGAAGTATATTGGGACAATATGCTCCCTTCAGTTTTTCTCCTTGAATTAGCAAAGTGTTAAAGGATTTATACAATTGCATACTTAATAAAATGTCAGGATCTTTGCTTTTCCAGTTCTTAATCTGCACTGGCCTAAATACCCCAAAAGGGCATCAGATCCTTTCTGATCTTGAATTCTAAGCAGGGTCAGCTATGGTTAGTATTAGATGGGAGACAACCAATGAATCCCAAGTGCTGTGGGTGATATTTCAGAGGAAGGGACTGGGAAAAATAAACCCACCTCTGAGGAGTCCTTGCATATCAAAACACTATGAGATTAATGGAGTTGCCATAATTTGACATGTTATTTGAAGGTGCATGTGCGCACACTCACATTCACGCATTCAGTCTGCATTGCGATTTTTGAAAAACAACCCTGGCCACCCTTTCAGAAATGAGGAGAGATGAATCTTCAAGATAATTGAAACAATATTTACAAGTGGGTTTTCAGGGGAAAAAAAACTGAAAAGAGATTAAAAAGGAGAGATTAACTGTTCTCTGTAATCTTTATGCAAACAAAATACAGTGCAGAAAAACATGCTCATCCTTTAGTATTGTAAAAGAAGATCCACAGCTCATAGCCTGGGTGTGACATTAAAGAGGGGACCTGACATGTCGGATCCATTCATATGCTCCATTCTCATCTGTCTCAGTTGAACCACCAGGGCTATATATTTGATATACAGTGGGCCCTTGTTATCCGCTGGGGTTTGGTTCCAGGACCTTCGGTGGATAGCAAAATCCATGTATTCTCAAGTCCCATTAAATATAATGGCACAACAAAATGGTGTCCCGTATATAAAATGGAAAATCAAGCTTTGCTATTTGGAATTTATACTTTTGGGGAATATTTTCAAACCATGTATGCTCAAATCCGTGGATAAGGAGGGCCAACTGTATAGGTTTTGTTTTAAAAAAAGCTATTAAGCTCTACTCTTGCCCTTAGGCCATATTCCTTGGGTTTGTGACCCTTGCCTTGCATGAAAAGTGGCCCCAGCTTTACAGACATTGTCCATCAGTTTTAAAAGTTTCCGGTATTTTGGCATCCTCATTGATGATGCTCTCTTTTTTTCTATTTCTGCAAAACTGGAGTTGTACAGCTTCTGTATTAGTCGACAGATTTAGGATAGCCAAGCTACGTTAACCTCTTTCTCAGTAAACACAATTTTATTTTTTTGGCTTTTTAAACAGGCATTTCCTGAAGTGTTTAATTTACCTTACTGAGTTTGAAGTGCTGAATATTCCATACACCTATGAATCGTTTAATAGCACGCCCAAAGAGGGAATGATCAAAGGATTGTGGAAAAACCATAGCCAAAAACCCATGGTAACATTGCTGGGGGTTGGATGTTGGGAGTGGGGAAGACAAGCCAGGAATGAAGCATACGTTAAAACAGTGCCTGTTCTCCTCCTTATAGTAGCCTATAAGAGAGGAAGGAGTAAGCTGAGAAACATCTTCATAGGCATCGCTTTTTTGGGGCTTCTGATTCCAATTCATTGTTATCCCCCCCCCCCCCCCCAATTTCTTCTAATGCATGATAACAAGACTCTCAGGTTCATAGAAAACATACTGTTTTGACAGAATAATAAAAAACTGGTCTTCAAAACAGGGTATAAACTCAATTTTAGATTTCTAAGAGCTAAATCCTATTTGAATCCCTCCTAGAGTAGCCCCACTGAAATAGATGGGACTTCTTAGCCACCACTTACCTGAATCCCATTTATTTCAATCTGCTGTAGTTGAGACTAAGATTGCATTAACCCCAAAAACTGAGAAATAGGAAAAAAACCTCTTGTCCTTTGGTTAGCTTTATTTGGGAGCAACTTCTTAAAGTTGTGTTAATAACATTTTTATTTTGTTTTTTTCAGGCAGTGAAACTGATGACAGAGCTTAGTTTAGAATACAAAGTACATGACTCTGTCCTTTGGAATGGTTTGTTGCAGAAACTGATGAGTTTCAAAATGGTAAGGATTTTTTTTTTCCTTCCTTGGGTGGTTAAAATTTGTGTGTGGTCTGCGCTTGTGTAGAAGGACGGATGAGTTTGTATCCGTAGAAAATGCTACGGCACCTCTTTTAAAACAATGTGCAACGGGGAAAAGACCTCACTCACCCTCCTTTTTGCTAGTGTGTCTAGCAGATCCACCGTAAAGTGTGAAATACTGGTTTCTAGTGTACAGTTTTGAGGTACATTTGTCATGCAAGTGTGATCTGTCATAATCAGATTTTATTTAAATGAACTCTCACTGACTAAATAGCAGAGTTAAAGGAAAGGGTGCAGACTTTGAGCCAATGGTTAGTTATGTTGCTTTGGAAAGATCTCTATTGCTGCACCTTCCCAATTTTTAAAAAATCTCTTCTGTATTTCAGATCTGTCATCTGAGGAGAGTTTTAATGGAAATTACTGGGATCGACTCCTTATGGCAGGTGTGTGAATGCTTTCTCTTTCTTGGAAATGCAAGTTGCCTTCCTGAGCCAAATAAATTTTGTTTTGTTTTATATATATTTTAAAAATGTCGCACTGTCATGATGAAGATGATGCTTTAACTTGAGTGAGGAATCCGTCAATGGATAGCCCTCTCCATGTTTTTATATGCCGTTAGCCATCATGTGTACGATGCTCAAATATTTTAAGATCTATCTGAACTTTCCACAGATTCCAAATTTCAGCCGAGCTTGGCAAACTGTCATTTGGACACCATTTCTTTCAGGTTAGCGTTGCTTTTTTTTCTCTGTGTGTGTCATCGCACGACGAAGTTAACACATGCAGTTGGGGTATGCTTTAGGCAGAGCTGTGCACGTTTCACACAGGCCATTGAAATAATAGGGTGGTTGGGTGTCAAATTCAGCATCATGGGAATGTTGGGATTTCACACAAATAGTGCCTGAGCCCAGTGGCATTGCAATATTCACACGTCACAGAGGTTAGCAGTTTCTCTCTTTTGTGTGCAGAGAGAAGCCACAGCCACCTCTGTCCAGCTGAAAATAAGTGATCGGTGAAGCTAAACCAAATATATTGTGAACAAACCATTTCCTTGTGTCTGTTTTTTTCTTTTAAAAGCTGCCCCTCCATCCAGTCCTAGTCAGTTGGAAGCATACTTGGAGTCTTTCAGATTACTGTTGATGTAAGTAAAGGCGCCTCTTCTGTGGCATAAATATAAAATGTCATTATTAATTAAAGCTGGCTGAATCATTGTATGTGGCAGGATGATTTGGAAGAATGGTTGGTAAGACATCAGTCAGCATTCCTCGATGTAAAGGAAGCAGTGCGTCAGGAAAGAAAAATAACACTATTCTTCAAACCTCTTGATGTGAAAACTCCCTCCCAACAACCGACATTTTAAAATGTCATTTTCTGCTCTTGAGAAAGAAACATGAGGTAGAACTCCAGGAAGAAAACCTTCATTGCCTTAAGAAAAACAGATGTTTTTATATACTTGTGCCACTAACTGTCAGGCCAGTTAAGACAGGGGTTATTCTATTACTGTATAAAAGAGTGGTAACAAATGTTTAATATCCTCCCACCCAAAAGGTGTCCTGTCCTGATCCATCTTGATCTCATTGGAACTGCAAAGCAGTATGCCCAGTTAGAACTGCCAGCTTTGGCTTTAGGGTGTCTATTGCTGATTCCACAGCCTGAGAAAAGAACTCAAGAGATTCAGGTGAGTAAATATGCATTTGCAAGTGCAATGGTTGTCTGTCAAACTGCTCATTCTTCCAAGTAGTGGGTATCTTTTTTTCAGGTAGTTGGCGAATCTTCTGAGAATCCGATTATTCTAAATCCCTCATGAAAATGCATAGCCTAGGAATCCATAGGATGTAACCATGGTAGTTAAAGTGGAATCTAAATGCTATAATTGTGTAGTGTGGAAGGGACCTTAAATATTCATTCCTTCATGCATCACAGCAAGAATTTTACATTTGCAAGTTTCAAAATTTAGTTTCCTGGCATTGATAAAAAAGGTTTTATGTGGTGTATAGCCACTGCCTGGATGAAAAGACCATCCTCCTTTCAAGCTAGTCTTATTACTTGTCGAGTCAAAATATTTTAGTCATTGGTTTAACTAAACTTTAATAAAATTTGTTGGAAAGGTCTTTCTCTGGGTTGCCTCTGTCTTTTGAGGTGAGGCGGTGGCATCTAGGTTGTGTGTGGTGGCTCCATATTTCCAGAATTCTCTTCCCTAAGTTCATTTAGCACCAACTTTTGTCTGTCTTCATTTTCTGCCAGTATGTATTATTATCTTTTGCATGCTTTTAAATCTTTAATTTGGTCTTAATGTTATTTATATTGTATGCCTGTGTTATTGATGCAATGTTTTTATTGTTTTGATGCAAACTGAAGAATAAATGTATAAACGGATTTGATTTTTTTGGTTTTTGCCAGGGATTCCTGGCCTCATGTCAGCTTGAGACGGTTGTACAGCAGGCAGATGAATACATGAGCCGTGGTGAAGTAGCTGGCTTTGCTTCACAGGTATGCAACTTTCAATCTCTTTAGGCAAAATAAGATCTGAGAAAGTTTACCCACAATCTCTAGATTTAACCTAAATACCTCTTTTGTTACTTTCTAGATTAGGCACTTGATTTTGAACTACAGATCAAATGCAAAATATGAAGACAGTCCTGACAAGGTGAATCCCTAGGGGAAATGCATTTCGATAAGGACAAGTAAGTGATCGCAGACTTTATTTTCCTTTCTTTCTGGTGGGTGGAAAGGAATAATCAAATATCTGAGGATTTCTCTTGGGAATATATGCTGACCTAAGTGCAGCCCCAAAGCGTACTTCATATTAAAACCCCAGTGATTTTAAAAAACAACTACAACCTTGAACCCCCTTGAAATCCAATGGCTGCGGAGAAATCTTCTTCAGATTGTGACGAGGGAGTAGGATTTCCAGGGCCAAGTTGAAAACAGCTGAAGGAATGGGCTGCTTTGCCATGGAACGTCTGGAGAAGACTGTCAACATTGCAGGAGCAGCTTCTAGGCTTTATCATTTTTCCCAACAGATGCCAGAGCTGATAGAATAGGAAGAGGATACCTTATTTGCTTTTTAAGTAGACGGGGAATACAAAGAAGGCTGAGGAAGAACCAGGAGGTTCCAATAGACATTTAAGCCATGTGACCCGCTGGCAAGCAATAGGAATTAACCCATTCCATCGTGGCTCCTTTCTGCACTCTGAAAATGTACTGGATCCCAGTAGGATGTGTTGCACTAGGTCTGTATTCATGTGTTAAGAGCATTTAGAGTAATAGTACAATTTTTGATTTGATCTTTTTTTAAAATTATTGTACAGCTTACCTTCCACAACAGATCAACGTTAAGGGTGAAAACCAGACATAACAAGCAACCTGTACCCTCACCCTGTCAAAGATGAAGTTGTCAAGTCTCTGAAGTCACTTCTGAAGATTTTTCAGATGCCTCTGACCCCCGATCCATGCTCTTTTTCCAGCAGCAGAGATAGAACCTCAGGGCATACAAGTTGCACCTTGCCTACCCCTGCCTTAAGTCCAGTGGAACATACTACTGTATGTAAGCGTTTAGAGTTAGGCAACATATATATACCAAAATGTTCATTGGATTGTGGCCTAAAGGAATACATGCTCTTCAAGGAGGCCTCCTCCTGGTTGCTGGTACAATGTTGGGTAGACTTCACCTTTCCTACCCAAAGGACAAAAGGGGTACTTTTCACAGACTGTAAAATCCAAGATGTCTTCTCTGTACCTGCCTTGTAACTCTACAGGGTAGATGTAGCTTACTATTACCACTGGGTTATTTTTATAATGTGTATATGTTCATTTAGACCCCTAGCCTCTTAATGCTACTCCCTCTAATTTCAGCTGCAGATGTATCTTTATAAATGGCTTTTGGTGAACTCAATTAGAATTCCTCTTTATTTCTTCACTATGCTTTTTTTATAGAGTTAACACATTTTCTGAGTCTCTGAAGATTTGTTTACTAAATGATCACAACATGTTTATCCTTTCAACAAATTTGACTCTACCAGAACAAAGTTAAACCAGTGTTTATTTTAAGACCGGGAATGGTTTATGTGAACGCACAACTTTCCTGTGCGCTTTGAACAGTATTTACAAGCAGTATTTAGGCAAGGAAAAGAATCAAGCCAAAGCAGACGTCGTAAGAAGCCACATACTCTAAACTTTGCTTGTCTACACTAAGGTAAGACAAATCAATTCATTAGCAAATAATATTACAAATACTGTGAAAAAGGACCAGGAGACAGGCAAGGAGACAGACTTGCTTTAAGATTTCTTGTACTCGATTCTTTCTACTTTGACGTCATCACCAATTAGCTGATAAACATACGTAACGACAGTGGAAGCTTGAATATCCATCAGCACAAAAGAAGGGATGATATTGCTGTGGGGAGAAATTTGATTTTATTAACCACTTTTAAAATGCAGATCACATTTAAAACCCCTTTGATTCCACTGATCCTTCCCTTCCTTAAAAAGGGGGACAAATGTTTGCCCCCAAAGGCCGTGTCACCCATTTCAGCAGTGATTCCCACTCGCAGCAGGTTTGAGTCCCCTTCTCCTGAAACCCAGCCTTTACTCAATAAATGGTTCTAATAATGCCTGTTTCATCTACTGCTACCACAGTATTACATTCCTCCACCCGACAAAACCACACCAAGACACACCCTGGCACCCCTACTGAAAAAAAGAATTAAAAATCTTGACTTTCTTTCAGTTACACTCAAAGATCTCTCTACATACTGATTGCACAGACTAACATGGCTATATCTTTGAATTCTAATTATTCAGAAATACTTAAGTCTATGTAAATAGTACAATTCAACAGTAAAACCTCATGACCAGAAGTGGGCAGCCATATGTACCTCACTCAATTCTATTGGCAGAATGTAAGCAAGACAGCTAAATTGCCACCTAAATAATATCATGCAACTCACTTTTCCAAAGCACTGTATGCTCCTGTTGCTGATCCAGGGTTGATATAGAACTTGTTTTCATGTTCAAATGCCTCAAATTTGTGTGTGTGCCCCGAGATCAGGATGTCCACGTCAAACTGCCTCTGGAGTAGTGCCAGGCTTGCCACATCTCCCCATGGAATCACTTGATGGCCATGGATCAGTCCAATCTTAAATTGCCCAACAGTTACAACTTTCTGTTCAGGGTAGTTCAAGTTCTAGAAGTTAAAGACACTGCATATAAGTTACATATACAGAGAGGGTCCTTTGTTATTCTGTTTTCATTCATTTCTAGGGAGGGAGAGAAGAGGCAGGCCCAGCTCCACCAGGGCTTGCCTGAGGAAAGAGAACCCTTGTTTATCCACTTTTTGTAAACCGCTTTGATCTTTTTTGGAAAGGCGGTATATAAATAAAATAAATAAATAAATAAATAAATAAAATTTCCTAGGAAAATGCTGTCTTGCATTCAAACAGCAGCACTATGCCATCTTGTGTGCTCATAAAATTCGTGAACCAAGAGACTGGGCTTAGATTTCAATGTGGCAGGCAAATATAACGCATACACACAGACACACTGTATTCCTCACAAAGAAGCTACCTCTATGTGACAGATTTTCAGGGCAAATAATTCCTTAACACATTAAGACCAGCATTCTGTAAGTGACATACGTCCAACATACACCTCCATGTTTCTTTTTGGTTCCTGCGGAGATCAGTATTCTCTTCCTCCACAACAACCAAAGCCTCCCAGTACTCACCGTTTCACTGCAACGGTGTCCCCTTCCACCACCATTCAGTGGCTGGTGGAAACTGGATAAGTAACTGGCCATGTCCTTACAGGCAGATGCAGAATAACTTCATCATCTGCCCAAACCTCTGCATGTTATCATTTTGCGTCAATCCGCCTGTAGAACTTCTACACTACAGTTGAATGATAGATACACAGATCATAAACACACCATACCTCATCAAAATCCCCTCTAACCACATGAACATCACCAGCCAGGGTCTTGAGATAGTCGTAACTCTCCTTTGTGCAGAGGTTTCCAGTGCAGAGAATGTGCTGAATCTTTCCTGGAACCAGCAGTTTCTTGAATTTAGCTGGTAGACTGTTGCAGCGGTGAGGGATATGAAGGTCTCCCAACACTAACACCAACTTGCAAAAGGGGGGAAAAGATATACTCAGGTCTATGATTTTCAAGACACTTTTGAACAGATTCAACACCGAAAGGTAATAAGTGTTCATATCTAACACCCAGGCAGCCACATAACACTTCAGGAGAGATGCATTTTTGTTGTGATTTGTAATATTTCTTTCCAAACCCTGCAGGGCTTGGATAGAAAAAGAATGTAAACTGTTTTGATTCAACTACACATACAACGAAGGCCAATGACAGTGCATGTGCCTTGCATTAGGCTGTTGAACAATGACTTTATTCAAACAATTTATTTTTTTCTCTCAAAACACCACAGTCAAGTTGTCCCAGTTTTTAAAGAAATATTTTCCAATATAGATATGTCCTGAGCAATATGGAGAATCAGAGTTGGAGGGGTGCTGTAGATGACTGAGTCCAAATTAACAGCAGCAAATCCAGAGGTAGAGTATTTCTGGCAAATGGCTGCTCTATCTCTGCTTGAAGATCTCCTGGAGACAGAGGTCACTACCCCTCTAGGTCACTGGTCCTATTGCTTAACTGTTAGAATCATAGAATCATAGAGTTGCAAGAGACCACAAGGGCCATCCAGTCCAACCCCCTGCCATGCAGGAACTCCCAATCAAAGCATACCGGACAGATGGCCATCCAGCCTCTGCTTAAAGACCCCTAAGGAAGGAGACTCCACCACACTCCGAGGGAGTGTGTTCCACTGTCGAACAGCCCTTACTGTCAGGAAGTTCCTCCTAATGTTGAGGTGGAATCTCTTTTCCTGCAGTTTGCATCCATTGTTCCGCGTTCTAGTCTCTGCAGCAGCAGAAAACAAGCTTGCTCCCTCCTCAATATGACATCCCTTCAAATATTTAAACAGGGCTATCATATCACCTCTTAACCTTCTCTTCTCCAGGCTAAACATCCCCAGCTCCCTAAGGCGTTCTTCATAGGGCAAGGTTTCCAGACCCTTCACCATCTTAGTTGCCCTCCTTTGGACATGCTCCAGTTTCTCCACATCCTTTTTGAATTGTGGTGCCCAGAACTGGACACAGTATTCCAGGTGGGGCCTGACCAAAGCAGAATAGAGTGGCACTATAACTTCCCTTGATCTAGAAACTATACTTCTATTGATGCAGCCTAAAATTGCATTGGCTTTTTTAGCTGCCGCATCACACTGTTGACTCATGTTCAGCTTATGGTCTACTTGGACTCCTAGATCCCTTTCACATGTGGTCTCGTTCAGCCAGGTGTCCCCCATCCTATATCTGTGCATTTCATTTTTCCGCCCTAAGTGCAGAACCTTACATTTCTCCGTATTGAATTTCATTTTGTTAGCACTGGCCCAGCTTTCTAGTCTATTCAGGTCATTTTGAATTTTGATCCTGTCCTCTGGGGTATTAGCTACTCCTCCCAGTTTAGTGTCATCTGCAAATTTGATAAGTATGCCACCAATTCTGTCATCCAAATCATTAATAAAGATGTTGAATAGCACTGGGCCCAGGACAGAACCCTGTGGGACCCCACTGGTCACTTCTCTCCAGGATGAAAAGGAGCCATTGTTGAGCACCCTTTGAGTTCGGCCAGTCAACCAATTACAAATCCATGTAACAGTTAACTTGTCTATCCCACATTTTGCAAGCTTGTTTGCAAGAATGTCATGGGGAACCTTGTCAAAGGCCTTACTGAAATCGAGGTATACTATATCCACAGCATTCCCTTCATCTACCAAGCTGGTAATTTTATCAAAAAAAGAGATCAGGTTCGTTTGGCATGACTTCTTTTTCTGAAACCCATGTTGGCTTTTTGTGATTATGGCATTGGCTTCTAAATGTTCGCAGACTCTCTGCTTAATGATCTGCTCTAGCACCTTTCCTGGAATTGATGTCAGACTAACTGGACGATAATTGTTGGGATCCTCTTTTTTTCCCTTTTTGAAGATGGGGACAACGTTTGCCCTCCTCCAGTCTTCTGGGACTTCTCCTGTTCTCCAGGAGTTCTCAAAGATTATTGCCAATGGCTCTGATATTACATTTGCTAGTTCTTTTAATACTCTAGGATGTAGTTCATCTGGTCCTGGAGATTTATATTCATTTAGGTTAACCAGGTATTCCTGTACTACCTCTTTACTTATTCTGTGCTGAATTTCCTCTATTCTGTCTCCTGTTCCATTATCCTTAGGTTGAGCACCCTTTGCCTTTTCTGAGAAGACTGAAGCAAAGAAGGTGTTGAGTAATTCTGCCTTTTCTCTGTCCCCTGTTAGCATTTTGCCATCTTCTGCACGCAGTGGCCCTACTGTTTCCTTCTTCTTCCTTTTGCTGCGGACATATCCAAAAAAGCCCTTTTTATTGTTCTTAACCTCTCTAGCAAGCCTGAGTTCATTCTGCGCTTTAGCTTTTCTGACTTTACCCCTACATGTGCTGGCTATTTGTTTGAATTCCTCTTTCGTGATTTCTCCATTTTTCCATTTCTTATACATGTTCCGTTTAAAACTTAGCTCATTTGAAAGTTCCTTAGTCATCCATCCTGGCTTCTTGAGACATCTTCCATTTTTCTTCCTCATTGGAACTGTTTGAAATTGTGCCTTCAATATCTCCCTTTTGAGAAACTCCCATCCGTCTTGAACTCCCTTTTCTTTTAGTATTCCTGACCATGGGATCACTCCCAGTATTTCTCTAAGTTTATTGAAATTAGCTCTCCTAAAGTCTAGAGTGCGTGTCTGACTATGCCTAGCTTCTCCCTTCCACTGTATTACAAACTCCAGGAGAACATGGTCACTTCCACCTAAGGATCCAACCACTTGCACCCCATCAACTAGGTCTTCCCTGTTGGTTAAGATCAGATCTAAAATGGCTGATCCCCTTGTTGCCTCTTCCACCTTTTGGACAATGAAATTGTCTTCCAGGCAAGTGAGAAATTTGCTAGACTTTGAGGATTTGGCTGAGTTTGACTTCCAGCAAATATCCGGATAGTTGAAGTCCCCCATCACTACTACATCTCTCCTTCCTGATTGTGTGGTCATCTGTTCTAGAAAGGCATCATCCAATTCCTCCGTCTGACTTGGGGGTCTGTAGTAGACTCCTACAGTAACATCCCTGTTATTTCCCTCTCCTTTAATTTTTATCCAGATGCTCTCCACCTGGCTTCCAGTATTGACTTCCTGCATCTCTTCACTGGTGTATATATCCCTGACATATAATGCTATTCCTCCTCCTTTCCTGCTTGGCCTGTTTCTCTTAAAAAGGTTATACCCCTCTATTTCTACATTCCAATCATGAGACTCATCCCACCAGGTTTCAGTGATGCCTATTATATCATATTTCCCTTGTTGTGCTAGGAGTTCAAGTTCATCCTGCTTACTTCCCATACTCTGTGCATTAGTGTAGAGACATTTAAGACCATGTGTCCTCTTTACTTGCTGCTTTTGCACATTTTTTTGCCTCCTACTGTTGGGTCCTTGCACTGTTTGCCTTGTTCCCTCTATGCCACTTGGACTATTCTCTCCATCCCTTTTGCCTTCCAGTATAATGTCTCCCTCCCCCACATAACTCAGTTTAAAGCCCTCCTGATCAGATTCTTCAGACTGTTGGCAAAAACGTTTTTGCCAACTGGCGTGAGATGCAGCCCATCCCTTGCCAGAAGTCCCTCCTCATGGAACCGCAGCCCATGATCCAAGAATCCAAACTGTTCTTGGCGGCACCATCTACGGAGCCAGTTATTCACCTCTGCTATTTTCCTCTCCCTTCCTGGACCATGCCCTTCTACCGGGAGTAGAGATGAGATGACAACCTGTGCATCCATCTCTTTCAGCTTCCTTCCCAGAGCCTCATAATCCCTTTTGATATTCTGAAGGCTGTGCCTTGCAGTATCATTGGTTCCCACATGAACCAAAAGAAGGGGATAACGGTCAGTAGGCTTGACAAGTCTTGTCAGCCTCTCCGTCACATGATGGATCTTTGCCCCAGGGAGACAACACACCTCCCGAGACATCTTGTCAGGCCCACAAACCACTGCTTCTGTACCCCTCAGCAAGGAGTCCCCCACCACGACCACGCGCCTCCTCCGAGGCTTAGCAGTGGCTGTTCCTTTTCGTGATACTCTCAGGCTCCCCTGCTCTGTCCCTGATGTCTGTCCCTGCTGCTTTTCCTCATCATCTCTGACAACAGAGAGAGATTCAAAGCGATTCTGCAGCTGCAAGCAGCTCACAGAACGTTCCCTGGTTTCCTTACTTCTGTGTGTGACCTTCCTCCAAGCATCTACCTCTGTTATATGTGGAGTGACCTCCTCCACCCCAACAACTTCCTCTCTCTGTTTCCCACCCAAGATATTCTGGCCTGTTCTGTTCAGGAGATTCTCCTGCTCTCTATGATGCTGGAGTGCAGATATCTGCTCCTCTAGCTGCTGTACTTTCTCTTCCAAGAGGGCTACCAACTTGCACTTGTGGCAGGTGTAGTTCGCCACCTCTGTAGGCAAGAAGACAAACATCCCACAAGTGTTGCAGGTGACTGCTGCAGGGCCTTCAGTGTCCATACTGAGAAGTCTTAAGGAGGCACTGAAACAAGACTGTGGGCTTCCCTTGCTAGACTTGGCCTTTATTCCCAAGCTCTGTCACTGAGTTCAAGTCACGGGGCCTATAGTTATGTAGAGAGCTCCTGGCTAAAAGCTCCTTCCAAAGGCAAGTCTCTGATTCACTTCCTCTGATGCTTCAGGCCGGCTCCTCTAAACACCTCCTTGACTAGATAAAAAAAAATAAAAAATCAAAATTCAAAATTCGCGCGCCGTTAGGCGCGCGCTTCTGCTAGCCTTGAGTAGCCTTAAGTAGCCTCCCAGCACTGGCTCCCAGAATGCAATGGCTCAAGTGTAAATTAAATTAGATCTCACCCAAGCACATGGACTACAGCCTCCTCCTTTTCTTTCTCCTCCTTAAAGGAAATGCAGCTTCTGCTAGCCTTGAGTAGCCTTAAGTAGCCTCCCAGCACTGGCTCCCAGAATGCAATGGCTCAAGTGTAAATTAAATTAGATCTCACCCAAGCACATGGACTACAGCCTCCTCCTTTTCTTTCTCCTCCTTAAAGGAAATGCAGCTTCTGCTAGCCTTGAGTAGCCTTAAGTAGCCTCCCAGCACTGGCTCCCAGAATGCAATGGCTCAAGTGTAAATTAAATTAGATCTCACCCAAGCACATGGACTACAGCCTCCTCCTTTTCTTTCTCCTCCTTAAAGGAAATGCAGCTTCTGCTAGCCTTAAGTAGCCTCCCAGCACTGGCTCCCAGAATGCAATGGCTCAAGTGAAAATTAAATTAGATCTCACCCAAGCACATGGACTACAGCCTCCTCCTTTTCTTTCTCCTCCTTAAAGGAAATGCAGCTTCTGCTAGCCTTGGCTCAAGTGTAAATTAAATTAGATCTCACCCAAGCACATGGACTACAGCCTCCTCCTTTTCTTTCTCCTCCTTAAAGGAAATGCAGCTTCTGCTAGCCTTGAGTAGCCTTAAGTAGCCTCCCAGCACTGGCTCCCAGAATGCAATGGCTCAAGTGTAAATTAAATTAGATCTCACCCAAGCACATGGACTACAGCCTCCTCCTTTTCTTTCTCCTCCTTAAAGGAAATGCAGCTTCTGCTAGCCTTGAGTAGCCTTAAGTAGCCTCCCAGCACTGGCTCCCAGAATGCAATGGCTCAAGTGTAAATTAAATTAGATCTCACCCAAGCACATGGACTACAGCCTCCTCCTTTTCTTTCTCCTCCTTAAAGGAAATGCAGCTTCTGCTAGCCTTGAGTAGCCTTAAGTAGCCTCCCAGCACTGGCTCCCAGAATGCAATGGCTCAAGTGTAAATTAAATTAGATCTCACCCAAGCACATGGACTACAGCCTCCTCCTTTTCTTTCTCCTCCTTAAAGGAAATGCAGCTTCTGCTAGCCTTAAGTAGCCTCCCAGCACTGGCTCCCAGAATGCAATGGCTCAAGTGAAAATTAAATTAGATCTCACCCAAGCACATGGACTACAGCCTCCTCCTTTTCTTTCTCCTCCTTAAAGGAAATGCAGCTTCTGCTAGCCTTGGCTCAAGTGTAAATTAAATTAGATCTCACCCAAGCACATGGACTACAGCCTCCTCCTTTTCTTTCTCCTCCTTAAAGGAAATGCAGCTTCTGCTAGCCTTGAGTAGCCTTAAGTAGCCTCCCAGCACTGGCTCCCAGAATGCAATGGCTCAAGTGTAAATTAAATTAGATCTCACCCAAGCACATGGACTACAGCCTCCTCCTTTTCTTTCTCCTCCTTAAAGGAAATGCAGCTTCTGCTAGCCTTGGCTCAAGTGTAAATTAAATTAGATCTCACCCAAGCACATGGACTACAGCCTCCTCCTTTTCTTTCTCCTCCTTAAAGGAAATGCAGCTTCTGCTAGCCTTGGCTCAAGTGTAAATTAAATTAGATCTCACCCAAGCACATGGACTACAGCCTCCTCCTTTTCTTTCTCCTCCTTAAAGGAAATGCAGCTTCTGCTAGCCTTGAGTAGCCTTAAGTAGCCTCCCAGCACTGGCTCCCAGAATGCAATGGCTCAAGTGTAAATTAAATTAGATCTCACCCAAGCACATGGACTACAGCCTCCTCCTTTTCTTTCTCCTCCTTAAAGGAAATGCAGCTTCTGCTAGCCTTAAGTAGCCTCCCAGCACTGGCTCCCAGAATGCAATGGCTCAAGTGAAAATTAAATTAGATCTCACCCAAGCACATGGACTACAGCCTCCTCCTTTTCTTTCTCCTCCTTAAAGGAAATGCAGCTTCTGCTAGCCTTGGCTCAAGTGTAAATTAAATTAGATCTCACCCAAGCACATGGACTACAGCCTCCTCCTTTTCTTTCTCCTCCTTAAAGGAAATGCAGCTTCTGCTAGCCTTGAGTAGCCTTAAGTAGCCTCCCAGCACTGGCTCCCAGAATGCAATGGCTCAAGTGTAAATTAAATTAGATCTCACCCAAGCACATGGACTACAGCCTCCTCCTTTTCTTTCTCCTCCTTAAAGGAAATGCAGCTTCTGCTAGCCTTGGCTCAAGTGTAAATTAAATTAGATCTCACCCAAGCACATGGACTACAGCCTCCTCCTTTTCTTTCTCCTCCTTAAAGGAAATGCAGCTTCTGCTAGCCTTGGCTCAAGTGTAAATTAAATTAGATCTCACCCAAGCACATGGACTACAGCCTCCTCCTTTTCTTTCTCCTCCTTAAAGGAAATGCAGCTTCTGCTAGCCTTGAGTAGCCTTAAGTAGCCTCCCAGCACTGGCTCCCAGAATGCAATGGCTCAAGTGAAAATTAAATTAGATCTCACCCAAGCACATGGACTACAGCCTCCTCCTTTTTCTTTCTTGTTAAAAGGTTTCTCTTAGGATTCAGCTGAAATTTATCCTCCTTTACCTTAAACCTATTAAAGCTCTGAGTTCCAGATTGTTGCAACCACACTACATGTGAGTCAGGTGTAAATAAACGTGGCATACCACAGGCAAACTAAGCAGTGACTATACCAGGGTGAAAAACCTCCAGGTGTTTTGGACTACAGGTCCCACAATCTTTTACCACTGGTTATGTGGGAACTCAAGTCGAAAACATGGGGAAGGCCAAAAGTTCCACAGCCTCAGGCTACCTTCAGCCCTAGAATATCCTACCTTCAGCAAAAGGGAGCTAGGATATACACATACCTTTGCCTGTTAGAAAGATACAGCATCCCTCCAATCCTGCTCACTGACCATAAGAATGTCAAGTTACTTATATGGCCAAAGTGCTGATGTGCAAGAAGCCCTTGACAGGCACCCATGCTGACTGTCCTGCCTAGGAGCCTTGAATGTTAAATAGGATTCTGGGAAATGTTCTAAGGCATAGAGTGTTCACATGGGGCTCTGGTCAAACCTTCAATGCAGGGATGGGAACCATGCAGCCCTACAGTAGTTGGACTGAAACTTCCAGCAGCCTTATAAGCCAAGCCAATGAGAAAGAACACTGGAAACTATAGAGTCCAACAACATCTGGAGAGCCTCAAGATTCCTATCCCTGGTGCATGCTGTATGAACTGGGAAACACACCCCAAAGCACTGCCTCTTCGCTTTTGACTCTCCGGACATTTTGAACTTCAGCTCCCAGATTCCCTGACCATGTTGGCTGGGAATTGAAGTCCAAAACATGTGGAGGCAAAAAGTTGATAACCATTGTCCTAGAACACACTTCATACTCCCCTGATGCTGCCAGTAGCAAGGAATACTGATAACAGCAGAAGAGCTCTTATTCTGCTCTTTCCATTAAAAAACCAATGATAATGCTTATATGGGGAATGCCAGCATTTCCTACAAATGGGTCTTTAAAAACCTGTCTTAGTTTAGATCAAAGCATCCCAATGAAGCATCTGTTAATGTGAAAATTCAACTGCACGCCTGAGAGTTTAGGTGCCGCATCACCTGCAGTAATTTGTCCTTCAAATTTACTGACGTATTTTAGCAGCCACTAAGAGTTGTTACCTACCATCACCAATGTTAGCAAGAGGCCAAGATGAACAAACTTACTCTGTGCCCAGCCTTATTGGATGAAGAAGTTGATTGCAGACAAGGGGGTAGGGGTGGAAAAAAACAGGGTGAGACATGAACAATGTTAAATCAAAAAGGAAGCAACAGAAAAGGAAACATCTCAAGCCAAATTAATAGGCAAATCAACAATGAAATTTGGATGTTAGGAAAGGAAATGTTAAATAAATAAATCTGATTTATGCAACAGAGGCCATAAGGACTAATGGAAGAGCTTTTGCCAGCATTACCTGAATGCAATGGTCATGATCGTTCTGGGTTTCCAACATGCCCCTAAGCCTTATCCCTCTTCTTTCCCAAG
Organism: Urosaurus nigricauda; assembly: GCA_034509955.1. Classification (NCBI taxonomy): domain Eukaryota; kingdom Metazoa; phylum Chordata; class Lepidosauria; order Squamata; family Phrynosomatidae; genus Urosaurus; species Urosaurus nigricauda. The sequence goes on along the minus strand of JAOEGL010000014.1, from coordinate 15,704,672 downwards.
GCCAGGTGTGGGAACTTCAGCGTGTAAATCAAAAACCCTTGTGTGCAATAACTTCCCCACATCGCCTTTAGTGGAAGAAAGAGCTGTGCCCGTGTGGAGATGCCAATGGTATTGTTTAATATGCAGTGCCATGAATAGTGCTCACACAAGACCTCCACAGGTACATCAGAGCACAAACATCACCTTGAGCATTCATTTAGGAACAATTCCTCACATACATGTGTCATTTTAGATTGCAACCAAAAGCATGTTTCTGTAAGAACTAGGTTTTAATTCAAAATACTGTCTTTCTTGCCCTGCTATAATCAGCCCCTTGGAATCACAGCTGATATAACTCCTTCCACTTAACCCCTTTGGTCTGAGTGCTGCTCCTACCTTCCAAAAACCCCTTTTCCAGAGAGTGGGGAGGGCTGGGGTACTACCCCTTGTCGCTGGAAATCTTATCCTGGCACCCCTTGAGTCTCTTTTAAGATTTCCCCAGGCATTGTTTCTAGGTCTTCAAGCATCTATATGTGTAGCCATATGGGCTAGAAATATGGGCTTGTCCTCCACTGTGTCCTAGTTTGGGGGGAAATGCAGGATACAAATCAAATAATGCCATTTTATTTTATCTTTTAATTCAGTTTTAAAAACCAAACAAATTTTCAGGAGGTTTAGGAACTGCATTCTCCACACTTTCTGTATTTTTACAGAGGCTGGCATCCTAGTAGTGATTTGTGTGTGCATGTACTCTCTTTTGGATGGGGTGCAGAGAAATCTTGCTCTTCGGCTCCATCCAAAAACCTCCCTCACCTGGCAAATATCAAACTCTAAGGTGAGCTGCTGCTGCTCCTCCTCACCAGAGGGAAGGGAAGGGAAGGGAAGGGAAGGGAAGGGAAGGAAGGAAGGAAGGAAGGCCATTCAGACCATGAAGATCTGGCTGCCCTGAGCTGCTGGAGGAAGAGAAAGGCAGATGAGCTCCACTTGAGAGCACACCTTCGTTTCTTCCCAACTAAGCTGAGACCAGCTGCTTCTCTGTGGTCTGAATTGTCTATCCCCCTTACTTCCCCTCCAGTCAGCAACAGCAGCACACAAAACCCCATGAAGAGCTAGACACACACATGTCACACATGTAGGGTCTGAACTATACAGCCTAAGCGCTGCAGAAGCAGTCTGTCTTTGTGGAGCTGAAGGCTTTCATGGCCAGCATCCGTAGTTTTTTGTGGTTTTTCGGGCTCTGGCCGTGTTCTAGAAGAGTTTCTTCCTGACGCTTCATCGGCATCTGTGGCTGGCATCTTCAGAGAATGTTGGTCTGGAAGAAAGTTGGGTGTGTGTGTGTGTGTGTGTGTATATATATATATATATATACACACTGTGTGATGGGTATGGAGGAGTGATTTGCATGTTGCTCTGTGTATTGTTCTGTTGCTAATATGTAAATCACTCTTCCCTATCCAGAATCACACAGTATATATATACACACCCAACTCTCTTCCATGCCAGCATTCTCTGTAGGTGCCAGCCACAGATGCTGGTGAAACGTCAGGAAGAAACTCTTCTAGAACACGGCCACAGAGCCCAAAAAAACCACCAAAAACTAAGTCTGTCTTTGCTCACTTGAGCAAGATGCTACTCATAGCTGCTGCAGCGTGAAACTGCCAGTAAGGAACAGAAAAGCTCAGGCTGTCTACTCGAGACAAAACTACTTCTACAAGGGATAAAATTCCCCTTCCCTAAACAGCACCAGTACTTCTTTTCTTTTCTTTTTTCATGACTCCCACCAGAGTCGCACGCATTACACACCAATAGAGGAGACCCAGGCCACGGGGGCTCATTGCATGGATTCATCATAATGCTTCCAAACGGTTAGCCAAGCATCATTATAGGAGAGAGGTTATGCCATAAATACCATGAATGAGAGTGAGTTGTGTATGGCAGGAAGGCCATCAAAATTACCATCGATGTGCAGCAGGGCAGAGTCAGAAGCAGCAAAGCCAAACCTTAGCGGATGCCACATTTGCTGGGAAAGGGATCTGGCAAGCAAATGGCTCACGGAGATAACTGCCATTTTTAATCTCTTTCTCCATCTGCTTGCCAGGGTCTCGGGCAGAGAAGGCACTTTTCTCTTCTTGCCGCTGAAAGTAACAAGGGATGTAGGGCCACCTTTCATGCAGGATCGGCGTTCTAGTACGGAGCTACAGTCAATGCGCTGAACTATCAAAAAACAGTTAGTCCGGCTTATTGATGGCAAGGAGGAAATTCAACCATGGGATTTCCTGACTAGGCCCAAACTGACAGGCCAAATGGAGCAGCTTCGGGCCACTTTGGAGACGGGCTGTTTCAATGACACACATGTCCTAAGGGACCGGAAGCTGCGCCAAAGCCATACTCCTGAGGCCGAGAGAGTGTGACTTGCCCAAGGGTCACCCAGTGGGTTTCACTGTACACATGTCCCTCCATATTTGCTAGGGCTAGGGGCACAAGACCCCAGTGAATTTGGCAAAACTGCAGATAACAGAAACACCATGTTTTTACCTGAGAGGACACCTTTCTAGGAATTTCTCGGTCCTCCAGCACAACTCTGTGGTCGTCATCTGACAGACCCTGACCATAGAGTTGCACAGGAGGAGCTACAAAGGCCTAGGAGAGTGTCCTCTCTAGGAATCTCTAGGCCTTTCAGTGCAACTTTGAGTTCAAGTTGACCATAGAGTTGCGATGGAGGACCTAGATATTCCTAGAGAGAGCATACTCGCCAAATCCGCGAATCATCAAAGACGAAGCCGCAAACATGGAGGGAGGAGTGCGTATTAAAGAGTTAAAGCGGGACCAAACCGGGTTATCCCTCCAATGTGGATACAACGTCAGCAGAGCTTCCATTCCCTCCCCGACCGCCTTTTCCTCCTCCTCTTTCCCCCAGAAACACTCACCATTTTGGCCCCTGCTTCAGCGCCGCTCCTCCAAAAACCTCTGCCGCTTTTTCCGCCGTTTCCGGTCTCCGCCAATGTCGCCGACCCCAAAAGTCCGGAAGTGGAGTCGTCCAGGACCCACAATGCACCGCGGGGAGGGCCGCGCCTGCCGCCGCTGTCAGAATTAAGCACCCCGGGGGCGGGGCTTGTTGGAGGATGGTGGGCGGAGTCAACAACATCCGGGTCTTTTTCTTATTCCCGGCCCTGCTTTGTTCGCCTCCCGCTAATTAGTACCTCAGCGGAGGCTTCTTTTTCCCGCCTTTTTGGGTGGCGCTTATTTAAGCACCAATTTTTCCCTCAGGCGCTCGCCGTCGTTGGGTTTCCCCTCACAAAATGAAATGCGTTATTGGCGGCGCCCATATTAAAGGTGAAGGTGCCCCCCCCAAACTAGCCTTCCCAGAAATTGCACGGCATGGCACTGTGCCCCTTCAAGTGGTGTCAAGTCGAGTTATTTTCGGCAGTCAGTAAAAAGGACATTCTTTTTCCACGGAAAAGAACATTCCAGAAGGTTGACCAATGTTGTTCAAAAGAAACACAACAACCTCGTGTTACTCCATAAAAAAGAACGTTCCGGATGGTTGACCGACATCGACGTTGTTCAAAAGAAACACAAAAACCTCGTGTTTTTTGCTCAAAAAAGAATGTTCCAGATGGTTGACCGACGTCGACGTTGTGCAAAAGAAACACAAAAACCTCGTGTTTTTTGCTCAAAAAAGAATGTTCCGGATGGTTGACCAACGTCGACGTTGTTCAAAAGAAACAAAAACCTCATGTTTTTCCACAAAAAGTAATGTTCCAGATGGTCAACCATCTGGAACGTTCTTTTTAGTGGAAAAATAATGTTCTTTTTACTGGCTGCATCTGCACTGCCGAAAATAATCTGTCTTGACACCACTTGAACAGGCCTGGCACCACGCTATGCAATTGAACGCCGTTGTTCAAAACCAACATGAACACCTCTAGTGTTTGAGGGGTTACATTCATTTTAGTCAGAGCAATGTATACCCAATAATCAGGACACGATAAAGAAACAGTAATCACGACAGTCATAGTCGTGAAGTTCCTCAGCAACTTGGGTCCAAAACACCCTGCAGAAAATAGCCCAGTTTCAGACCGCTTTAACTGCCCTGATTCAGTGTTAGGGAATCCTGGGAATTGGAGTTGGTTACCAGAGCTCTCTCTGTCAGAGAAGGCTAAATGTCTTACATAGAAGTACAGTTCCCAGAATTTCAAAGCAATGTGCCAAAGGCAGTTAAAGTGAGTTGTTTCTGCAGTGCGGAGGCAGCCTTGGGCATCCATTCGCAAACGTCGGCCTAAAACACTGTTTTATAGCGACATCGAAATAATTCAAAGTCTGAGTCAAAACAATCCCTCGGAGAATCATTCCCTGAAGCTTTGTTATATATTTAAGATGGCAAATCTATGCACACGCATCTTGGAGCCATGAAAGCTTCATTCTTAGTAAGGATAGAATAAGGTTGCGCTGCGTATCAGAATGTAATCGCACTTTTCAAAAATCTTTCTTTCAGTTTTCGGGAGGGCTATACATGCCATGGCACGGATCAGTGATGGATTTTGGTTCGATCCTATTGAAAAAGGAGTAAGTATATTCCAAGTTGAGAAAAACACATCTGGAATTAAAGGATGAGTTAATATGTTGATATCATCAGCATTTTGTTTCTGTGATTATGAAAATAATAAAACCTACAATATTGCCATCTTGTATGTATTGTGCCTTAATGCAGACATTATTTCATGGGAGTAAAACATTTCATCCTATTCACAGCTTTCCCTGAGGTCAGTGAATTCCTCTAGATCGGCCTATGCCTGTGTCTTCTTTTCATCCATGTTCTTTCAACACTATTCCTGTAGAAATACACCTGAACTGGATCAGCATAAAAACCACACACATCTTAGATGCAAGTTAGTAGTAAAGGTAAGTCTCACTAATGAGACAATATATGCTATTTTGTGCTACAAAATTAGTTGCATTTAAAATTATCTGAACAGTGAGATGACTTAACAGTATGAGGGAGATCTGACACACTACAGACCAACTAAAATTGGGTCCATAAATGGTGCGCAATGTTCTGCTGTCAAAATTTTATATTTGTTATTGCTATTAAACTATTTAAAAGAAATGTACTTTTCCAATTATTATTATTATTATTTACATTAAAGGAAACGTTATCTAAAACAAGCATTTGCTCCTGATGGACATTTTAATCTGCTTATTTATCCTGAAAATATTAGTATCTGGACCTTTTGTTACATTTCATGCTGTATTTTTTATTAATTTCAGTTGAGGTTTTATATTTTCAGCTGAGAATACTTTGAAGTACATATTTTTGATACAGTACAACACACTAATTAATATATTGCAACACTAGCTCTGATATCTTCCCCCCAAAACACAAAAAACGATGCTAGCTCTGATCTTAAGGAAATTACTGTATTAATCATACTCTTTGTCTTTCAGTCAGTCCTGCCTCTGTTTCGGTGCTTGAACACACTGGAAAGGAATGTAGAGAAATGCACTATTTATACAGACTTTAAGGACTGCTGTATTGTTTTTCAGCTTTTCTGCAGACATGGTAAGTCAGTGATCTTGTGAATCCAGCTACGGGCCAGAAGGTGGTAGAAAAAATTGGAACTTAGTAGATATTTACTGCTACCTCAAATTACAAGTATCTGATTTTAATAATATTTAATATTAATCTCCTTTGAATAGCATCTTGGGGGCGGGGGGCGGGAGGTGATACCTGGTGCTTTTTGTTGAAGAGGTGAAATGTGGAGGGCCCACAAGAAAGCACCAGATATCACCTCCTGCCCCCAATAAGCTATTCAAAGGAGATTAATATTAAATATTATTAAAATCAGATACTTGTAATTTGAGGTAGCAGTAAATATCTGCTAAGTTCTGGTGCACACAAAAGTGACACTCGCTACAGACTATTTCAGTGGCTTCCCAAGGCTCTGTTCAACAACCTGACCATATGCAGCTGCTTATATGATGCTGAGCCCATCTTTTAATTCTCCCCTTCCTTCTCTCTTTGCTGTTGTGTGCCTTCAGGTTGTTTCTGACATATGGCAACCCTATCACAGCATTTACTGGAGCTGAGAATGTGTGACTTGACCAAGGTCACCCAGTGGGTTTCCATGGCTGAGCGGACCTTGGTCTCCAGAGTCATAGTCCAACACTCAAACCACTCTCATAACTAACAGTTTATTTTTTTTATCCCAAAAAGTCAAATCCAGGCAATGCCAAGAAATTTATCTCATGTCATGAAGAAAAAGAAAGTATTCATCATTTATTCAAGGGACTATGAAGATACAACTAATATAATCCCATATCCTCTCTCCTCAGGTGTTGTGAAAACTCACAACCTAGCTTTTCAAGAATGTGAACCTTTGCAAGCCGTGTTTGCAAAACATCTGTGTCCCAACGTCCTGAAGGCCCGGCCCAGGTAATGGAACAAATGCCCTACTACCAATTAACTGGATTTCTTGTAGCTCATCATTTGTCAATTAAAACATAAAAATCTCACCTCTCATTGTCAGGACACCCTGTTCTCATGAATCCAGTGCTGAAAGAGGAGGGGAAAAAAAACCCAAATGCTGCTGGAGCTACAACATATTAAGCACAAATTAAACACTTTCTTTTCCCTTCGGCATAGGGCTCCTGCCCAGTGAGAGACAATTGCAGAAACAGAATTACTGAAAATCTGACTTTCTGGCTTCCTAGTGCCCTATCCCCTCCAGAAGGCATTCACCCACGAAGTGCAACAGGCACTACAATGCTTTTCTGCTGCTAGCAACAGGAGGTGCTCAGCAGAACAGGAAAATATGACAGAACTATTTATAGGTCATTATTGCCATCTACTGGAAAAGACTGGAATAGGTAGCAAGTAAAAAAGGATGGCACCCAAGCCATGAATACCAATTCCTGGTCGGAGTTTGATCTCCTTAAAAGGAAAAAGGGAGGGAGAAGAAAGAGTGGGGGAGGAATAAAAGAGAGGACCTAAGCAGAGCAGTAGAGGGTTAGGTGGTGCTGGTGTGGAGAAGTCTTTTCCACTTGAGGACAATTAACCACAAAGCAGCACTTTTAAGTCTAACTGGTTTTTATTTGTGCCTGAATTTTCATCCATATAAACCAATTTCGTCTGATGTTCAGAAAAACCTCAAGTCAATTTTGACTCATGGCGACCCTATGGATGATGCTGTGTAGAGTGGTAAATGCTCCTGGTCATTCATGCTGGGCCTTTGCCCTTTATGGGCCTGATTTAAAGCACAGAGAACAATACTCTGAACATTTAGACAGGAGACATTGATAGACCTTGTTTATTGTTTCTTATGGCCATAACCTCTGGCCTAATTTTTGAACTCTTTTTTTTTGTCATCTAGCCTGAAGAGGCGTTCTGGAGAACTTGAAAGCATGCATACTTTTCTACCATGTTGGTATAGCCCAGCTGTGCCTTTTGGCATTTGTATTGGTGTTTTTTCCCCCCTCATGAATCATTGTTGTTGTTTTTTAATTTATTATTTTTTATGTTATTTTCTGGCACTGGTCACCAGGTTCAATTTTTTTATTTAGATTATATTGTGATATTCTGATCTGAAGAAAAAATAGTAATAAAATTCACAGCATGTTGCATTTCACTTTAGATCAGGCTAGAACTGTTTCCCAGTTTGGGGTTACTAATGTGAGACACACGGAGCAATTTGTAATCTGAAACAATGATCCCATTTTTGTGTTTCTCAGGCAACTTTCTGATATATTGATTCATTTTCCAAGCTATCAAGATGAAGTAACTTTGGCTGTAACACCTGTGAAAGTATGTTTCAAGACTTACACCGAAGATGAAATGGGTAAGGACCAAACAGCTTGAGACTTCAGTACTTGAAAGAGCACTTCTCCGGATTACAATAGTGGAGGCATTACAATACTTGGTGGGAATATGTGCCCAGTTACCTAGTGCCATAGATATTGTTGCAGGTTCATTATACCCCAGTTGTGTTTTGTGTAGCAATAATGTCTCATGTAGAGGATTCTCAATAAACCCCTTCCATTCTTATTTTGTTTACTGTTAGACGCCTTTATTTTTAATCTGTGCCATAATTCTGATTCTTTCCAGATGTTGCGATTACAGTGCATACAGAAATACATCTCAGTCCAGAAGAGTTTGAATACTTTCAAGTTGGAGTAGACTCAGAAGTCACATTTTGCCTTAAAGAGCTACGGGTAAAGTTGATAACATTTCCTTGATCACAAGACATTAATGATATCGCTATATTCCTCCATGAGCACTTTAACTACCCATGTTGCCTAGTTAGAACTCATTGGCCAGCTTGGTATCCTCAACTGGCCCTAAAGCTAATACCAAAATAGCCCGTTGTTGCACCTGTAAGAGGCTGGACCCGTAAGTTACAGTATATTAAGTATCTAATGCTCTGTAGTGTCACATTTGAGTTAATGTACACTTTTCACTTCTCATTAGGGACTTCTGGTTTTTGCAGAAGCTGTCAGTGCTCCAGTTGCTGTTCATTTTGATATTCCTGGAAGGTAAGTTGACAACATTTTTTACAAGGTATGTGGTATTTCACTTCACAGCTTTAATTCCAAAGTTACCTTTGCTAAACTTGCAATTAAAATTGTTTAAACCATCAATGAACATGCATTGTACATACATATACATTAATGTTGATTTATGGAGAACATGTGGATTATGAATTGTGTTGCCAAATGTATATAAATCTAAGGGACACCTTTTGTACAGTAATTTTCCCAAACAGTATTTTCACATAAGAAATGCATGTGTCAGTGACAGTACACATTGGCCTCAACCCAACATTCAAGTGTACTAACACATTAATTTTGAAACGTTTAGTAACTACACTATGCAACACTGTAATTAATGGGAAGCTGAGTAATATCGTATTAACTCTCCATTAGAGAGCAGTTTCAAGAGTCATCTCACTTCTCTCTCTAGGGTAAGGGCACACCCACTATTTCTGTAAATCGGAAGTACTGTAATGAGAAAGCTGACAGCTTAACCTTTCATCTACCTTTACAGGCCAGTTGTTTTCAGCCTCGAGGATACAATAGTCGAAGCCAGTTTTGTTTTGGCTACTTTGGCAGATACGGAGAACAGATTCTCTTGTGAATCTCTGCATGTTTCCCAGGGCCAGAGAAGGTAAGAGTTAAAAGCCATTTTCTTCTTGCCAAATGCTAGTCAGATACAGTATCTTCAAGTTCAGGAGAGGATGCAATTGTGCCACTGCACCTCATGTTCCAAGTATATAAAAATGCCATCTCACTTGTTGGCTGCTGCTCTTACTAAAGAGCATTTTTTTTTTCATCCTAGGAATTGTCCTCATCAGCATAGCAGCTAAAACAGCCATGTTTGTTCAGTATTGTGCAGAGATGTGACTCGTGTCTTCTTGGGAAAGCCAGAATTTATTGTCAGAACATAGGATTGGTGTCTAAGAGGAAATTATTTATGTAGCCCAATCCCATGCCCATGCCCATTTCTCATTAATTTATATATTTATTTAAGGAACATAGGAAGCTTATAGTGAGTCACACCTATGGTGTATCTAGTACCTTTTTGAGGCTGAAAGGCAGGGTATAGATTGCAGTAAATAAAGACCTCAGTAAATTCCTCAGGTAGGAAGGGTACAGAAGATTTGCAGGAATAGAAAAGTATCCAGTTCTGTGTAATTTTAGGAGTAATCGAGGCACCATTTCCAACAGAAACCTGCAAGACCCAGGAACAGCCAAGAATCAAGCAGACAACTGTACATCAGAAGCTCAACCACCTAATCCTGGCTATAATAAGGTAAGGGGAAAGCCAAAGAGGAACCAGAATTGTTTGTAAGTGAAAATGCTTCATACCTCAAAATAGGGCACATTTGTGTTGATATTAAATTGGTATCATGTGGTATAAGAGTGGATGCCAGTCAGGAAACAGTTGCCCAAGAATCCCATGGGACATTAACTACTTGTAGTTTATTGGATTTTGGTCAACTTGTATAGCAGTGCTGGAGTAAAAATGGTAGTAGCATCCCGGTAAAACAGTGTTTGAAATGGAACTCTTCCCCATCTGTGCTTTTTTCACAAAGAGTATGATTTAGGCAAGTCTTCCTTCAACTTATGGAAGCCAAAAAGTGACAAATATTGAGATGAAGACTATTTATTGAAATAATTATGCTGTTCAGCAGCAAAGAATCCAAGAATGTCTTATGAAGGCTGCTGCACCCATCTCCCTTTCCAGGCAGCTTTTACACACAGGCCTGTAACCATCATATATAGCTGGTGCTTATGTGGATTTGAAGGTTTGAGCTGATACACTTTCTTGCTAACTTTTCTAGTTCTACTCCTTGTTCTTTGGAGCAATTTCATCCAGTGAGGAGGATGTAACCAATGTATTCCATAGTTTGGCAGCAGCAAGTGACACTGAAGATTTTGGCAATGGATAACTCTCTCCAGCACTTTAGTGATGTAAAATATCTGCTAAAAGTCCTTGTCTAAGTAGATGTGTGCTTAGTATGCTGATTTTTTTTGGCTTGATTTAGATGTTGGATGCCATTGTTTTATGTTGATATTTACGTTAACTTCTGGAAAAAATTATTTTATCTTCAACTTGTCACTAGTGAAACCTTTTCAAAGGTACTCACTGCAGAATTCAGACATATCGGGTCAGATTTACTTCCGTTCATATTTTCTTGCCATATCTGCACTTACCTGAATGTTTGAGAGAATTCTTTTGTGACTGGATAAGTGGTTGAATGCTGAAAAGGCACAGATCCAGTTCTTTCTCCCTCTTCTTTAAATGAAGTTTTATAAAATTAGCTATAGCAGACGAAATAAATCTCGCCTAAGTATATTGCAAAACGCTAGATGCTGTTGCATGTTAGAACATTTGAAAGCGTAGAGTCTCACAGGTACTCCTCTCCCACAAGCACACACAGAATGCTTTTGGCTCTTTCAGCCCTGATAACAAGCAGTTACCCTCAGCAACCTAACAAAGAACAACTAGTGCCATGCTGCTCCCTGGGCTCTGCTTTTCTTTAAAAGCCACTTCTCTTCAACCCCATAGTGAAGAAGAATGAGTACTGAATTGCCATTGAAATTTCAGTGTGGCGAAACAGACCAGCTAGTACAAGCAGAGAATTCAGGTCATTTCTGCAGCAGATTTCTGTTTACTGCATGCCAAAAGAATGACTCTAAGCTTTTCGCAAGAAAAATAACTGGTACTTTTCCCATCAGCCAAATTCCTCATTACAGGTTGCTGTTGTTACTGTGCTAGTTCACGATCTTACCACTCCCCATCTCAAGAAATTTTAATGTGCATAGTTCAACAGGAACCCTCTGGACAAGCTCCCCGGAGTGAAAAGAACTTGTTGCATGGGCAGAGGTGTGTTCTTCTGTTGTAGAAAAATCCTCTGCTGTGATGGAATTATACACCACTTCCAAAACAGAAGATATTACTGCACTTCATGTTTTGTTTGTACTTGGAAACTGAAAGGTACTGAAATTTATAACTTGGGAGATGCTCATATTCAAAGATTTTTTTGTTACCTGTATAATTAGTAGAACATTCATCTTTTGTCTTCCCTACTTGGACAGCTTGAAACAAATTTTTATCCATTAGGCAATCACTTACAGGAAACTGTTGTTAATACAGATCATAATATCCCTGGAAAACATCTGTCTTGGCCACATTTAACCATGTACGTATGACTCAAAGCCTGAATAAGCCCAGAAAAATGGAGCAAGCAAAGGTTAACAGTAACACAGAACCAGGAGTAGCTACAGACATGACAAAAATATTCCTATGTCCAATCACTATCATTTAAAGCCACACACATGTATTGTATAAATACTATATTTATTAAATATCTTTAGTTCATTTAAATGTATTTACAGATACTATTCTTGCACAAATTATGCTTCAGACATCCAATTCACATAATTGCCTTTTAGGTAAGCACAGGTAATGATAGTCTCATTTAACAAGAAAAAAGCATCCTCATTAGATCAGCTATCTTTGCCAGATAAAAAAAAAAGTTCCATGTCTACCTTTAATCCAATTTCCTATGGAAAAAGCTACCCACTACCCAAACAGCAATTCCAATCACAATGTCTTTGTTTTCACAGGACCATTTTGTGATTGAGGGTGCTTTTTCCTATCTTATTATTTGTTGTAGAAAGCACAACTCTTGAAGGGAAACAGGGGTTTGTATCCAGAGTTACCCCTCCAGAAACAGAAGAGCTCCTTTGATTTGCAGGAGGAACTGGCATCCAGCAAAGGCTCTCCACTGGAGGGAAAGGGCAGGGTATGGCAGCAGTCTTTGCAGATTGCTTTTTACCCCTTGGAGCACCATCTAACCCACTGATCTGGAAAGTTCCCAACCCTCAAGGGCAACAAGGGAGGGAACCTGCAGGGTCATTCGGTTTGCGGTGTTCCATTCAGTGCAAATCTGAACCCGATGCAGGATGTTTCAGTTCTCCAAATGACAGTTAAAACAATAAGGAACCATGGACTTCAAGCTCCTTCATTAATATGGATATCATCATAGTGATCTACCTCATATGTAGTAACTCAACTGCAGACATTACCAGCAGGCAAGTCATACAGCTGCTACAGGATTACTAAGTAAAGCAGGTTAATACTATGCAAAGTTGGTTCTTCCAGATTCTCTATAAAGCAGTCCTGATGTTTGATTTCTCTTCAGCTTCCACTTCTGTTTCCCCCCAATTTAAGAGAACACAAAATGGAATTCCTTCTCTATATCAAATCAGAACACCAGTCAAGTTCCTAGGAAACATGCTACTGCTTTTGAGTACTGATAAAAGGGTTTTTAAGTCCTGCCTTGTTTTGTAAAAAAATTTGTGCGCAGACAGCTTAAGTTCATAGGAAGAAATTAGGTTTTATGTTTGAGTGCACATCTTAATATGGAAAAAAATCAAGCGTGCAATAGAAATAGTAATTCTTTATAATACAGTATTGCTTTAAAAAATAGATGGCAAAAAGCTATAAACTGTACTGGTCTTTGGTGTCCAGTGATGGGAAGGGGGACTGAAGTTATCCGCAAGTTTAAAAACTCAATTTGATCATCATAAAAAATGTGGTAAGAGACAAATGGCTTTATACAGACTGCTCGACTCGAAACTGCTGTAAGTGAAGCAAGGCCAACAAAGTGAACCCCACCAAGTGTTCCAGTTCAACTACTTGGGGGTAGGATTCAAGATCCCTGACACTACACAGGGCAAAAAACTAGAGGCCATGACCACTGGAGGATGCCAAAGAAGCACCGTCCGCTCTGCACCTCTTCAGTTGATGGGCATCCACAGAAAGGCTGGAAGAGATTCTGAAGCAGCAGGGAAACTGTCCTGCTCTACCGAGGCACCAATTCAGGGGCAGGCCAAAGCCAAAGCCAAAGGGATGGGATTGCAACTGGAAGGTGCAGTCAATAAAACACAACAGTGCTTATTCTAATGAGGAGGAACTGCAACAGTGAACATTGGCAAGTGAAAAATGCAAATTAAATTCAAATTAAGGGCAACTGCTCCTCTGGCAAAGCAGGAACAAAGATATAGGTACTGCAGCATTTATACATTCCTTCTAATTGAATATACACAGGTACAATTTTTGTTCAGTGGTAAGTAGTACAAGGGATTGAAATGGTTTGTGCAAAATTATTGTTTGCCACATTTTTTAATTATAGCACTATGATTTTCTTCATTTTATTTTATTCCACCCTGTATCCATGCCAAAAAAATTTGTCAAGCTAAATGGTTAAGGCATTCTGACAAAAAAAAAGAAAAAAAAAAAGAAAGGTGATTTAAGAAAAATCATCATGCCAATTTTTAAAAAGGTAGATCAACGAGCTTCCAAATTATTTCGCCCATTCTCATGGTAAATGAAATGACTGTTAGAAGAAGGATGCATTGAAATAGTGACATGTACATGGTACATGTTACATAATTATAAATAAAAGCTTGACACAATTATGCAAATATACAGTACAACCACAAAAAAATATTTAAAACAGGCTGAGGTAACCTCAAACGTACAGTTTTAATACAATAAACCTGGCAGTAAATCCCCCTTTCATGTTTTAAAAAAAGGTTAGGATTTCTTTACTGGCCAAGCTCATCATCTAAACATCAACATTAACCAACTGCTATAGAAAACATGGCTTTTCATTTCTAAGTACTTTTCTACCAGCAAAAAAGTTATGAAAAACTGACCAAAATATATATATCTTTACAGCTATCTGTTTTTTACATGATTTTTTTTTAAAAAAGAGGAGGGAAGGTTGTAGCTACTGAAGAAACTGGACTGAATGTAAATGAAAACAAATGTCATATTGCAAAATGGCTATTAGATACCTGTAAACATCATTGAAGTTCATTCTGGAAATCCTATATACCGACTACTACAATGTCGATGCTGCTCATTCATGTGTGGGGTTTTTTGCACATGTGCAATTATTCTTGTTGCGAGAGTACAAGCAGAGGCATGTTTTTAAAGACACTAAAACATTCCTCAACTCAGAAGGAAAGATTCAGAGCCAAGGACCCATCACCTAAATGTATCCCCCCATTCATAGCTACTGCAACGTATAAAGCCAGATCAGGATACTTCGCACACATGTCAACCCAAATCCTCAGCACCCTGGCTTCTTCAGACTTCACTACAATAGAAAGAGCTTTAGAAAGTTATTTTCTAGAAGGAAAAATCCAGCTAGCAGAGAGCCCCATGTGAATAAATGATATGCCAAACATCCAGCTGCATGATAACAGTTAAGCACCTTTCCACTCTCGCTACTCTCTTACAGACACTCACATACTCAACACACACACACACTCATTCACTCACTCACATGCACAACACATTTCACAAACTAAATCTGTGATTCAAAATTCAGTAACAGACAAAGTTCCTGGGCTAACACCACATATACCAAGAGGCTCGGTGCACTCAAGAGCCTCTGAAGAATTAATATAAAAACAAGCCTCAAATATAATTTAACGGACCATGCTCGTTACACAATGCCTTGTGACCTTTCGGAGATTAAAAAATGGGCATTTTCTACAGCGAGGTAACTGCCCTCATGGAGGTTCTCTTTGTCGATGTTAAACAGCATTATCTAGTTTTGAATTACAGCCAATTTCTACTCATTTGCTGCTCACTTTCTTCAGCGCCATAACCACGATTACTCCACTCCCTTCCCCACTACTACACAATAATTACTACTGAACTTTGAAAAGACAAGCTTCAAGTATCGAAATTTTCATTTCTTGCTGGCAGATGTGCCCCAGTGTATTCTAGTAGTCGGTTTTGATGGAGACCTGGACTGCATCTTAACACAGGCAATGGATGGAACGTGTAATAGCCACTGAGATCAGCTGCAGAGAAAGACATCCTGCCAGCAGGAAACAGTATGTATGAAGCTGGAACGGTAGGAAACACCTAAGTCATCAACAGCTGATGCTTTCGGCCCGTCAGTCTGTATATTCAGCAACTATTGAAAGGAGGACGGTGATGTCGTCTGGTTTTCCGCCTGCCAAAAAAAAGGGAGAAAAAAGGAAAAAATATATTTAGATGTTTTCTTTGGGAGCACAAGCTGAACAGGCATAAATGCAATCCAAGAAAGGGGAGGAACAAAATCTGAAGAGTTAACAGAGTTAACACTCTCCATAAAAGTGGGGCAGGACCCTTCAAAATTCCCACTTGAATTCTGACAGAGAAACTTTTTGAAAAGCCTGGCCCCACAATAAGACTGCTTCCTCTCTCCCTCTCAGTTGCCAAGAGAATGGCATACATTTGGCAAGCGCCAATAAAATGTAGCCTGCTTTCCTGCAAAATACAGGGGCAGTTACAAACATGTAGAAGTTTATAATGTGGGTAGCAAGACGATGGGCCTAGCCCCACATTTTGCAGCACCTCTGAAATCAATTGGCTCATTCCTGTAGCATCCTCCTTTGCCACTCTAATTACTAGCCAGTATCTCATTCTGCTACATAGGATGACTTACTGTTTCAGAACGTTGAGACAAATACTAGCCTAAAACCATGAGATCCCGTTTTGCTTCCCCCTGGACAACTAGAATCCTTACCTCTTACATTCAATCCATTGTCACATGCAAACTGTGCAAAGGGAGACATGTAATTTGGATCATATGCCAGTTCGTGGGCTTGCTCAGCAATACTTCTTGCTGTCTGTTGTATGCTTTCGTAATTCGAATTCTGAATTGAGAAGAGCAGAAAAAAGCATATTTAAAAAGGGCTGCCTGTGTCACATGTACACATACATCATGGAGGAACAGAACAACTGATCCATCACCGTCTTTATTTTTCCTCAGAATTGGGCCTCAAAGCAGCTGGAAAGGCTTACTTCCCTTTTACCAGTATAAGTATTAAATACTGTAAACCCAGAAGAATCTTATTTTGTGTTAGAAAAAGGACAAATGTGTAACAATACTATAAGAAGAAGCACAAACTCTACATCTTGCCTCTACAATTGGACCTGCCGGCACAAATTCTGGGAAGCTGCACTTGACTTGGAAGCATGTATTTTTAAGTCCCTTGGTAATACTTTGGGTGTTACATGGTACTGGAGTGTGGCTGGCTGGAATGTCCAGCTTGTCAGACTTTAAACCAACTTTTAACTTTTACCAACACATAATGGAGAGAATTTGAGGATGATACACAATCACAGGACACAAGGGCAGCACTACTACAGTGTTGGCAAGAATGTGGCTTACTGGTTTGTTCCCAAGCTCCTTCCTCCATTAGCCCACAGAAACGTTTAGTTTAATAAGAGACAGCCAACAGCGATTATTTCACTACAACAGTGCTACTTTGTGTAAATCTCCTCACAGACCAGTGATGGGAAGGTTTATCTGTAAGGGATATTCCCAAATTTAAGCTTGCCTGTAGGTGGCACCCAATCTCACAAGACAGATTCATAAGGACACTGACCCTTCTTGGCACCATGTGCTTGATTTCTTGCACACTGTCCAACCCTCGGACACGGATTCCTAATGCGACTGAAAACTCCATGAGTAAAATACATTCAAGAGGCAGCTGTGCATGAAAGTGAGGCGAAGGGAGAGCAAGAGAAAGAAATGGGTCCTTTCTCCCGGAGAAGCCCTTGAGCAAGTCCCAGCCTCTCTTCCTTGGCTGATGTGCTTTTGGCCAGAGGACACCAGACTCAGTGCAGGTTGGGGGCAAGTAAGAGGTCAAGCAGGATCCTTGGTTATATGCACAACCCACAACCCACCAACCCCTGGCGCATCATCAAACAAGCACAACTGAGAAGGTTTCCTCCCTGCCTTGACTTCAGCCTGGTTATTAATTCTCACCCAGTGCTTTCTAAAGATTTTGTGATGGCTTGCAATATTGAAAAGCTTTCCAGGAAGCTTTCCCAAACAAGCATGCTCTCAAGCGACATTACAAAAAAATAGCCAGAATGCACGGCCTGTAAAAGACACCCAACTGGTTCTTAGCCCAATAAAGCAAATCACCATTCAATCCTTGTGAAGAGAAGGAACTCTTGATCATCTGCATCCAATGGTTCTGTCACCACCAAAAGGACAGAAGGTCTATCCCCTCCTACAAAAGGTGGTGTGGTGGCTAAGGACTGCAGCTCTGAATCCAGGCGTCCTTGTTTTGAATGTCTCTGCTGCCATCAATTCTCTGGGTGCTGTTGGACACCCTGCTCTCAGACCCTTCATTGTCATGATATTGGCCTATTTTAGAGAACTGTTGGAGAGCCTTCGTGGTGTAGTGGTTTAACTGTTGGACTATGACTCAGGAGACCAGGGTTCAAACCCTCTTTGCTCAGCCATGGAAACTCACCGATTGGCCTTTGGCCAGTCACACCCTCTCAGCCCCAGAAAACCCTGTGATAGGTTTGCCTTAGGGTCTCCATAAGCCAGAATCAACTTGAAGGCACAGAACAGCAACAAAGAAGACTGTTGCAAGGCTAACAAGTCAGCATCCATAAAGTGGTTCAAACAGATTGACTATGCAACTCATATTACTGCTGCTGTCTTTACTTGTTCCCTATTGCTCTGTACATCCGATTGCAAGCCTGAACAACACATTCCTGGTTACCTTTAGTTTCTTTAGCTCCTGGAGGATCATATAGTCAGGCATGTTGTCAAAGAGACCATCTGTGGCTGTCAGAATAATGTCTCCCAGCTGGACATCAAAGGTAGTACTGTCTGCTGCATCTGGGCTGTGAAAACAATGACAGTGAACAGCTGTATTTTCCAGTGGCCCTTAGGTCAAAGCTTAACCTGCAAAATGGGAAGAACATCACCAGCTGCTCACTTCATGCTGCTCCTGAGGTGACATTCAGAGACTGACCGTCCAATCTGGTGTGTGTCATGTCAGGACTAAGTCTAACTCAACTCAGGTTTTGTAAGGCCACAACCTGATGCCCTTTATCTAAAAGTACTGGAACTCAATCTCAGGTAACATGTATAGGACTACAGCCTTATTGAAAGCCCTACTTAGTGTCATTTTGGTTTTTTTGAAAAATAACTTAGATATAGCTGTGTCATTCATTGGAATCAGTAGAGAGATCTTGTAGCACATTTGAGACTAACTGAAAGAAAGAAGTTGGCAGCATGAGCTTTCATAAACTTCAGTCTACATCCTCAGATGCATTTAGATTTATATGCTCATTACCATGAAGTACATGAACCCTGCAGAATATACAGTAAAACCACTTTGTTGTGATTCCATGATAGTCCAACAAAGTATATTCCCCTCCCACACACACTTCATTTTGCAAATTCTGCCCAGGGAGGTTCAAAAGGCCTTGCCCTGAAAGGGGTGAGAAGGGGTGGAACAGAAATCTTGCTCCAGGTCCCTGAGTAGTGTACCCTTTTAAAGCTGCTATTCCCTATTGAACAGAATGTGCTTTTCCAACGCTCCATCTTAGAGCTTGGTGTTCCGCCAAAAGGGAGTTTTGATCATTTTGATTGGGCACGATGAACTGCTGGAAACTTTTAACTGTACTGAAATACAAGCTACAGTCACATGCTTCCCTCTCTGTTCAAGTATTTGCTACCTCACTGCCTGAGTATGCAAAATTAGCAGATTCCCAATCCAAATTTGACAAGCAAAAAAGGAGGTCCCCAAAATGAACAAGAGAGCATGACAGCCACAGCGTGCTTCATGCTGAAAGCCAAACATGGACAACATGAAGGTTAAGAGGTGATATGATAGCCCTGTTCAAATATTTGAAGGGATGTCATATTGAGGAGGGAGCAGGCTTGTTTTCTGCTGCTCCAGAGACCAGAACGCGGAGCAATGGATGCAAGCTGCAGGAAAAGAGATTCCACCTCAACATTAGGAGGAACTTCCTGACAGTAAGGGCTGTTCGACGGTGGAACACACTCCCTCGGAGTGTGGTAGAGTCTCCATCCTTGGAGGTCTTTAAGCAGAGGCTGGATAGCCATCTGTCGGGGATGCTTTGACTGGGAGTTCCTGCATGGCAGGGGGTTGGACTGGATGGCCCTTGTGGTCTCTTCCAACTCTATGATTCTATGATTCTATGATTCTATGATTCTAACTCAGTCAGGTTCATTTGCTGGTGAACTGACTCAACATGACTAGAACTATGCACTGGAACTACAGCTCCCAGACCCCTCAAACACCATTGGCCTCTTTCTGCAAGCACACAGCCAGCCATAACAGATGTTAGCATTCAGCATTCTGTCAGCCAGTTATACAGGCTCTACACCATTTGAAGAGGAACCTCGTTTCACTTTTCAGCCAAGTGAACTCCCTAAAGCCAACTCAATATTTCCAATGGCAACACATAACAATATTTTCACTTGACAAGCAAGGAGGGAAATACTCTCAATTTTTTACTTGAGGCCCTCAAAAATATTTCCAAAAGGAAAAGTCATAGGCACAAATGTAGCAGACTCTTGCCACAAAAAGGTGCTGCATACTCTAGCTGTTTTCCTCATGCCATGACTCAGTAAGTTTGCTTTTGTAAAGTCGAGTTTCAGAACATAACAGAATCAGGGACAGATGAGAAATATTCCACATCCCACACATATACACTCTCCTCTGTAAGGAGGGGGGCATCTTTCTCCCTATTGACCACTCTGTTCGCTAAAGGCATGCTAGGAAGAGAATACACTTTAAGTGCAACAACAAAGTCTCTGAGCACAAAAGGGCATTTCACACCTTATGGCTTTTGTTCACTGTTCTGCAGCAGGACACGGCCAAGATGAAATTGCCAAAACATAAGAAAAAGCCTGTACTTATGAGAAATTAATGGGCTAAACAACATCAGATGATGTCCAAGTGGAAATCGCTCCACCTTGTATTGCCTTTTGGCACACACCAACTGGGACCATCCACACAAAAAAGGCTCACCTGTCACTGAAGACAACTCCTTCAGCTTCTGGCGGGGCTATTGACAGTTGGAAGGGAGTGTTGAAGTAGTGTTGTTGTTCATCTGATCGGTGCACTACTTCTCCACCTCTGACTACTAAAAACCCCGAATCTCCCAAGTTTGCTGTGTGTAGACGATGACTTGTCCGATCCAGAACTACAATGCAAGCTGTGCTACTCCCTGGAAATAAGATTAGATTTTTAAAAAATGAAGGAAAACAGAAAAGTGTCAGCTTTTCTTTTCAATTAAGGGGACCCACAAGCTCCTTTGAAGCCAGCTTGGTGCAGTGGTTTGAATGTTGGACTATGACAACGTACTGTCAATGCTGCTCATGTGAACTGGAAAAGTCTAGATAAATTGGACTAACCTTTTCAGTAAGAGGACATTAAGCTTCCAGTTTAGTCAGGGCTTTCGCATGAGAACAGCCATTACTTAATTAGATACAAGGAACCATTTAAGCAGAATGTGCAGTGTCTGAACTGACACCGAAGGGAAACTTTGACAGCTGATGTTCATTCTTTAGGTGGGCAATAAAAATGGACTGGCTCTTTCTGAGCTCAGCTGAGGTTAGCTAAATATAGCTTCCATATTTAGAGAGACCTCCTGGCACAGAAGCTAAGGTCAGGTGAGAAGCATGTGTAGCAGGACAAGTAACTTGCACTTATTGTACAAAAGGTTGCCCGTTTCCATTCACTCAGCTGATTCTTAAGAGCGACCAACAGACGGTAAATTCTGCCCACCATGTACTGGCCCCTCACAACAGCCAATTCAATAGCTGAGTTCTAACTCAATGGCAGCCAAAATTGAGAAACAAGGAATTGTGAGAATGTTCAGTGAAGCCCCCAAAGGTCTGCAGAAGTATCCAAGTCCTCTAGGTAAAGAATACCCTGGGAGACAAGAAGAAAAGTCCCAAAAGACCTCAATGAGGACATGACAGGGAGACAGAATGGCATACCATTGAAGAGAGCATGGCTGCCTGGCCTTACCTGAATCCCCCCCTGCTACAACCTTTTGCCCCATGTCTTGCCACCCTCCCCTCATAACTTTAAAGACAGCTGTATGAACCTCAGAAGTAGACAGTGGTGGTACACAGGCTGCAAAATTCACCACATTCCCAATTGGAAAATAATTTTTTCGCCAAAGTACAAAATCCATATTGTCTAGGCCAGGAAAAAGGTAGCACTGGAGCAACATGGAGGAACTGAGTTCCGGTATGTACACTCAATATACAAAGAAACGAAACTCTGAAAACAAATGCTTAAAGAGTTTCAGGTTCAAACCTTTGGTAATTTGCTTCCCCAGATGCATACCCATCTGCCTGCATTTGAAATCAGTCTTGTATGGATAATGTACGTCAGTGACCACAATTTCAAAAGAAGATTTTACAGTATTTACCAACGTACCCCACCCGCTAAAATAACATTCCATTTTGGAACCACATGAGGGACAGCGGATGTGTCAAGGATAATGGGTTTAACCAGCACTTAAGAGCATTCAAAAGGTTCTCTCAGCCAAACCATCTTAAGGCTATTACCAACTGAAAAAATTTTCATCACGCTCAGGAACATCTTTTTGGTTCTGATTTTGACTAATACTTGAGACTGAAGAAGAATTCAGGGGTAACTCATAAGTTTGCTCATCACTATGCAGTCTTTTTGTTGGTCATAATAAAGCCAATAAGTGACTGTTCCTTTCATATTTTTCTTATTTCCAGCATTTATACACCACTTTACATTTTAATATATCCCAAAGTGGTTCGCAATAAAAACGCGAACCAATTAGACAGACTGCACTATGGATGAAACCTTTTAGGATTAATACGAACCCTCTACTGCAAACGGAGGGAGGGGGCTGAGCCTTCAAGAACCAGGTCTGCCCAGCCTGCATCATGAGTTTGAGTCAGGTGAGGAGACAGGACCTGGGATCTTCTGAGGTCATATTCTCACATACTGCCCATGGCTCTCAAGACTAACGCAAGCAAGGCTGACCAAGATGAAGCATCAAAAAGACCGAGAGGAGGAATGCAAGTGGCGGCTTGCTGAGCTTACCAAGCAAAGGTACTTTGTTCTGCAGCAGCTCACAGTAGCTTGTGGTAAGAATCCCAACTGGATTGCTTGGTACAAACCGTCCTTCTTTTACCAAGCGTTCACAAGTGCGCATGAGAGTCCCTGAGAACTGGGAAGGATCAACACCATAGTCCCGCCAGCCACCAACACCATCTGCTACCCCTAAGGAAAAAAAGAGAGAGAGAGAGAATGTATAGTTAACATGAATCAATTCCTCTGTATAAATACAAAGGAGAACATTTATATAAAAGTGCAAATCTGGTTAAAGTTTAATTAGGCGCATTTGCTACAGATATTTCTTAAGGAGGCTTTCTATACTAGTCACACTCCCAAAGCAATAGCAGTGACATACATAGTCAATTCTGACTGCTAAAGCCTCAAATAAAGGGTTGGAGAGTGTCCATGGAGATCAAGAATAGCACTTAACATGGTCATCAGAACAATTACCACCTCTCTTTACTGAAAATCACCCGAATGTTTCATCTTATGCCGCAATTCTGCACCTGTGTGGTGTTGCCATTAGGGGAATTTTGACTTCAGAGAATACAACAGGCAAAGCTTTTTACAAAAGGCAAATCGCTAAATATTTTTTCCAGAGCCCCATTACTACAAGACTATGGTACCAGCAATATTCTCAGAGATATTATTAAATACTGACAAACCACCTACTGAAGAAACCCTGATAATGTTTCTATAGCATTTGCTTCAGGAGCTGCTCAGGAGGCTGCACGAAACAGTATTTTATAGAAAGAGTGCAGATCCCGTTAATTATTCAGGATGCAGGATGAGTCACTTTTTCGCAGATCAGAAAGTCTCCCTCTGACGGAGCTGCCTTGGAAGAGAAAGCTGCTAACCTCTGTCCATGTAGTGAAAATTAATTTGGTGCATAAAGGGAAATTGGCTCCTCTGCAGACTGCCCTTCACTTAGGATGCCAGCTGAAAAGGAGATGGAGGGTTCAGCATTGACCTTGGCATGAACTATGTAATCTGTCAACATGTTACAGCCAGACTCTGACATCAGCATTAATCAGATTTCTCCCAAAAATAGTTCACAGACTTCTAGACACCAATTGTTAGGCCACACATTGCAACAATGAAAGGCAAATATTACTATCACCTTGTGTAACAGAAGAGGAAGCACAATGTGAAACCCTGAAAGCCACAGACGCCCCTCCTTTCTTCTGCTTCGGGAAATGCACATTAATACTCTCAACAAGACATTGAACAACAGAGCCTGTATGACCAAATACAATGCAAGTCTTCTGGTTTAAACGGCTCGGGATCGAGCACATGCGGAGGAGCAAATGGGTGGCAGAGCAGGCAAGAGAGACAAGCAGCACAGAACATGCGCCTCAAAGGAAATTAAAAGGGTGAATAAGCTGCTGACAGCCATATTTCTAAAGAAAGCACCACATTACAAGAAACCGTTGTTTTTCTCTCTCTCCATGCGTTTTATATATACAGCCACTGAAACTTCTAAAGCCTCAGTTCTAAAGAGACCTGAAAGGAAGAATACAATCATTTCTCAAGGGCAGAATGGCATTGTCTCTTCAGCATAAGTGGCCATTACTGCTTTGAACTGTTTTCCAGTCAACAAAGATATACCTGCAGTCCCCAGACGTACTGTCTGGTTGCATGCTGTTTGTGCATCAGTTACAGAGGCACCGGCCCCTTCCTTAAGTCTGCTTACATGAAGACAACCCAGAAAGCAAATCTGATGAGCCTGAGTTAAAGATCCCAAAAGGCTCCCAAAAGAGTAGAATGCAATCGATGCTTGTGTTGGCAGCCACAGGAACGCTGCTGAGCATTCCCACTTATCCAGCACCTAGGGTAGCCAATCCAGGTTTTACAGTCCCTTTCATGCAAGCTATTTACAAAAGACAATGATGCCTGCCTTTTCTCTAACCACCTGTCCTCCTTTCTCTCTCAGATTAAAGACCGTTACAGTGCACATCTGTGGCACAGCAATCGATGGACTAGAGCACCTATGGCTTGTCATGCCCCATATTATTCAAGGGCAGAATAGCCACAGGGGCGCACACCTGCCGCTGCCTGTTGAATAATATGGGGCGTGACCATCTGCATTTTCCCCCATCCACGGTGTGGTGCAGAAACTAAACCCCACAGATGGGTAGGGTCCACTGTACTCAAAAAGGCAAGACTTTCTCAAAGTACTAGAAAACCCAGTACTGGTAGAAGTGCTTTTTACAGTTATGCAGCTAGCGCTGCAAAGCATCCGCCCTTACGCAGGGCTTCACTGTCTGTACCATTATGTCACCTATCTATCCAGCATTCCCAAGGACAGCGTAGCAAAAGGAGAGCATAATGGCATAGTTCAAGGGAGATTCTGACGCCCAACTCCCTTTTATCCTAAAAGAGTAATTGCTTAATTCCTCACAGACTGTCCTTCAACCTATACCAATTTTTCCCCCAACTCGGCCGCAAGTTAGAAGGCTTGTTTCCATTGGTGAGTGTTGCGTTTTTTAAAAAAAAGAAAGAAAGAAAGGAGGAGGAAGCAATCTGAAATACAGGCAAGATAGGTAAGAGGGAAGGCATCAGTGTATAGTTTCAGGATCACTTTGAAGAAAGACTGAGTAGGCAAATCCTACAGACACCTACCTGGCGGTAAGCCCCACTAAACTAAATACAGCTTACTAGTTAGGCATGCAAGCCGCCTAAATACCCAAAAGGTGCCAGATCCTGTCTGATCTTGGAAACTAAGCAAGGTCAGCCCAGTACTTGGACAGGAGACCACCAAGGAAGCTCAGGTGCTGTAGGTTGTATTTCAAAGGAAGGAACTGGCAAAACCACCTCTGAGTATTCCTTGCCTTAAAAATGCTATGAAATTCATAGCACTGCCATAAGTCGACAGGAGACCTGAAGGCACATATAAACACATTTTGGCATGCACAGGATAAAGCCATAAATACAATGTTGTTTCAAGCTGGAAAGATCACATTCTGGGGGTGGCTGTAGGTCTCCAAAAGAGCCAGGCATTAATGGTAGGAGGAAAAACCCAAGACACATTCCTAAAATATATTTTCTTTGAAGTAAGGTAGAATCAGCTTAGAGTGGACAGCAAGTAGAATTTGAGGACAAACAACCACTAGAAGTCCAATCCAAAACAATCATCTACAGGGAGAAGGTCAGGTGAGGTTGTAATCTGACTGAAAGGAGGATATAAATGGATAAAATAAAATGCCTAACATTTTTCATACATCTCCTTGCCAGAACTCTATTTTCTGGCAAACTTTGGAGACTTGGCTACATGAGGAAGCTGGGAACAACTCTAAATAGGAAAATACATGCAGCATCACTAAAATAGCAGAAGGCACTAAAAGGATCAAGAGAGTATGCGTGTTAAAATAGTTGATGTCTACCAGGCTCTACATACAGAACTATTCTCTCATCTTTCAACAAACATTTCCCTGATGTTTTCATGAAATATCCTCTTTTTAAAATAGCACTGTTTTCGGGCTCTTTAAAATTACTAACAGGTTTGGAATGCCATCTTACTTTAAATGCCCATTATAGGTTTTTACGTTTCGGCGAAGGAGAAAAATCCCAACCATGCGTGTGTTTGCACTGTGTGCACTCTGCACAACCTGCAGAGAAAACTACTGCCCAGTATACTAACCGACCTAACTGAAAATCTATAATCACAATATTTTAAACTTGAAAACAGATTCAAAAAATGCTGAGGGTATCATTGGAACCATCCCTCTGATTGCCTAACTTTCCTCTTTGCCCTAGAAATCTAGTCCGTATAGAGCAGGGAATTGTGTGACTCTCCAGATGTTGCTGCATGATTCCCAGCCTTGCAGTACAATGTCAGTAATAATCTAACTATGAGAACAAGTATAAATGATCAAAACAATTGACATATATGCAATTATGCTCCATGTATTTTCATCACCACTTTTGTTTCCTTATATCAAGCAGGCTGACCGTAAGTCCAAACCAATTGGTAATGAGAAAACATGGACACTATCTTTTACACAAGGAAATAAGTCAGGTGGTCTGTTGTTGAGTGCCTTCAAGTCGCTTCTGACTTTGGTGACCCTATCACGGTGTTTCCATGGCAAGATTTGTTCAGAGGAAGTTTGCCATTGCCTTCCCCTGAGGCTGAGAACATGTGACTTGCCCAAGGTCACCCAGTGGGCTTCATGGCTGAGCTGGAAATTGAACTCCACAGTCAAAGTCCAACACTCAAGCCACTATGCCACACTGGCTCACCCGTGTGATTTACTCTTAATCAATAAATCATTTACCACCTCAGGCCCTGATCCCTCCCAAGTTCCCAAGGACGGTCTATTATGACTGAAGGCATGAAGGGATGCTGGTGAAGGACATAGCAGCTCAGGCTTGACCAACCCAGGCTTACTATCCTGTGAAGTAGGACTCACTTTAAGAATCCACTGCTCCACATGAAGATGGCCACAGTAAATCGTGACACTTAAGTAGCATTTATGAAGAGAGCACATTACAAAGGTTTAAGGCACTGCTCTAGCAAACCTTACAACAGCACGGTTCGTGCAGGAATTTCAACAGGGACGTGGGTTGACTACCCCTGGCATTTTGACAGCCCTGCAAGAATGGCCACTGCTGGCACTTCCATGGCAACTTGTTAAGTTAGGACTCTGAGATTTTAAATGAGGATGTCCTGATTCAAAATCTCATAATCTTATGGCCCAAACCTTGCTCAAAATTAAGTCCCACTGCATTCAACGGGGCTTCCAGAGAAGCAGTAAACGCTGCAACAAGATTGCACCATTAGCCAATGCACTATGCAAGCTCTGCAAAGGACATACCGCCAAATGTCTGTGACAAGGTGCATTACCCAGATTGCACAACAGATAAAGGTCATGTGTAGCTATTTTACTGCTGGTCAAACAAGGACTGACTTGAAAGTTGGGCCAGTTTGTTTCCCCAATAGACAGGAGTGGCTCATGTGGCTACTCCACACCCACAGCCATCCCACACAAGTTCTCAAAAGAGAAGGCCAAGAACTTCTTGGCCTGCTCAACACACTGAATGACTAATATAAAAAGCATTGGAAGATGAATGGTCTGAATGGAAAATGAAACATGCGAAGCTCAATCTTTAGCTAAAGGTACTACTGCTGTGGGTCGTCGGTTCTATTTGATTGCTTGTAAACATGGCAAAGCATAATAAATTAAAATAATCCAGAACAGGGCGATGATGGAGGCCACGAATAGTTCAGAGATGTGATGTTTATGAAGAATAAAATGAAGAAAACAAACAAAAGGATAAGGTACTGAAAAACAACAACATGAATGCCAAGTGTGCAAGGCGGAGGGCCAACCTAGGCCATCGCGTAGTTCCCAGAAAGTATCTTAAGAAGAGGGAAGTGAGCAGCCAAAGAACTGTCTCTTGAGGACCGATGAACAAAGAGAAACAGGACAGCAAGAGGTTGTGTCTTCTTCATCATCCATCCTGAGTTAACCTACAGTCCTTTGGCTCTTGCTTCAAGGGAAAGAACCAGAGAACTTGGACTGTATCAGCAAGGGTCAAAGAAAACTGGCCCACCAACATCACCCTTGCCAAAATATACCAAATTATACCCTTGTGTCGATTTTAGTTGTATGATGCTTTGCAAATCAATCGTGGGAGGGTAATAAATAAATAAGACTATAAAAAGGTGGCTATTTGGTAAGTCAAACAATGCCAAGCCGCAACAAATACACCCCGAAGCACTGGAACCTATCCGCGCGCTTCCCCACTTGGAAGTAGTAGCGCACTGGGGGTCTGCATGCAGAAGGCCCAGGTTCAGTGCCAGGATCTCCAAGCGCTTGGCAAAATCTTGCCTAGAACCCTAGAGAGCCATTGCTGCCAGACAGTGGAAAATACTGGGCTAAACAGACCAACCGTCTCATTCAGCAGAAGATGGGTTCCTATGCTTCTAGTCTGGATTTCGTGTAACTTCAGATCCCATAGAGTTTACCCGGCCAAATCCATATCAGGAAGCTACAGGTGTCTGCTGCGACAGCAACGCAGTGACTGCAAAATCCAGTTTGTGAAAATTCACCCCATGTGATGCTACAAAACTACTTATTTCTTATTATATTAGCCGCAATGGTAAAGCAGCAACAATGCCTGAAGGACTGTTACTGTTCACTACAGGAGGATTGGCGGGCCTTCAGCCCTCCAGATGTTCTGGACTACAACTCCCAAAATCCCTCACCGTCAGCTACGCTGGGTGGGGCTGGCATGAGGCAAAACATCTTCAACGCCAAAGTTTTCCAGTCCCTGCAGTCCAGAAAAAAGTGTGCCAGAGAGAAAACATGCCTCAGAAGTACATATTGAAAGATAGTGCAGCGCCAGGAAGGGCCACACTGGAAACGCATCCACACTGCCTTCCCTTGCTCCCCATAGTGCATAGGCCTACACTGTATGGAATAATTCTGCAAACCCTTGTCCCTTTTTTCAAAAAGGAGGACAAACAGTGTTAAAAGAGAGACAGCAAAAGCAACATTTCCCCGGTAAAGGGCTACAGTTCCAGAACAAAGGCAGAAAAAGAGAAGCCACGGCGCATGGAAAAGTTTGCGCTGGGTTTTTTTTTTTGGGTTTCTACTCAGTACTCATGCGACCCCATCGCCAGCATCTAGCAGCATTCCCTTAAATGTACACGAGGGACGCCGACAAGCGGACTGGATTTTTTTTCCGCGTCCACTCATTACAAACAGGCACGGCGCTCCCATGGCAACGCTACGTTTCCAATTACCGCGAACGTAACGCGTTTCGGACACAAGCGCAACCTCCGCGTCTAAGTAAACGGCAACACGCCGAAATGCGCGTGACAATAGCCGTTCGTGCCGTAACGCTAGGCCGGCAGCTGGCACATTGACCTCAATGGCCGCTGCCTGAAGCTCGCCTCGCGCACAGTCTTTCCAAGGCCCCCTTCTTTCCAAGGGCCCACGCTCTGAAGGTTGCGCCTTTGCCCCCCGTGACATTGGACCCGACGCAGCCGCGCTGCCCTGGAGAGCTGCGGCGCCCCCCGGAAAGCCCGGCAAAGGGGGCTGTGTGGGAGGTGGCACCCGACATCTGCAGGCGCGCTCAATGTCACTTTGCTTTCACCTGTCAAGGGCACAAGGTGCGCCAAAGGCAGCCAGAGTCCACTCCCAGTTGAAAGGCCGCCTTCTCAGCCACATGATGATGGCCGGTGAACTGCCACAAACTTTAGGAACAAAGCCACATTGGTCGGCTTTGGAGCCCACCAGGAAAGTGTGCTGGCTCAAGGCTCTGGAATTCTGGGAGTTGGAGTTTGTTGTGGGCCCAGAGCGGAGCAGAGCTCCGCTCTGGGCCCCACAACAAACTCCAACTCCCAGAATTCCAGAGCCTTGAGCTCTGGACCCCACAGCATACTCCAACTCCCAGAATTCCATACCCTTGAGCCAGACAGAGCTTCTAATGCCCCCCTCAGGGCCCCACAACAAACTCCAACTCCCAGAATTCCATGCCCTTGAGCCAGACTGAGCTTCTAAAGCCCCCCTCTGGGCCCTACAACCAACTCCAACTCCCAGAATGCCACAGCCTTGCCCCCTCCCCGCCGGTTCTTTCTTTCTGTCTGTCTGTCTGTCTGTCTTTCTTTTTCTTCCTGCCTCGTGTGCAGCCTCGGCCTTTGTTGCCTCCTAAGCGGCGAGGCAGCTGAGCCTCCAGCCCCGTCTCTCCCGGGGGCTGCCGGTCGGGCCGAAGCCAAGGCAGGCAGGCAGGCAGGGTTCCGGGGCCCGAGGCGAGACTCACCGAGGACGTCGGCGGAGCGGTGTCGGGCCACGAAGCAGGCGTCGTCGCCGTAGCACATGCCCTTCTTGAGGATGCCCTTGCGGAAGTCCTTGCCGAAGCCGCAGCTGGCCGTCACCAGGCTGTAGTCGCGGGAGTCGGTCTGCGAGAGGCCCCCGAGGACGGCGCGGGCCACCAGTCTGCCGTAGGAGAGGACCGAGAACATGGTGCTCCGGGGATCCCAGCGGCACCACACCACCGCCGCCGCCGCCGCCGCCTGCAAAAGGGCCCGGGAACAGAGACGAAGCGGAGACTCAGGCCCGGCCGGAGGGAAGGGGAAAGGCAGCAGCCCAGCCAAGGCCCCGGCCTTCCCTCCCTCGGCCTCCCTCCCAAGGCCCGCCGCTGCCCACCTCCGCCTGGCCTGGAGCCCCCTCCGGCCTCGGCTCCGCTTTCCTCGGCCTCGGCCCTTCTCCGCCTCGGCCTCCCCGGCCCCGGCAACAGGAGCAGGAGCAGGGGCTTCTTCCCGACGCCGCCTCCTGGCCTCGCCCTCGCCGCCTTCCTCCTCGTCCTTCTTCCCTTTCACAGCCGGCCGCCTCTCCGCGGCCCTCGGTCGTGCTCGGCCGCCATCTTCCGTCTTGGACCGGGCCGCTCGCCCTCTCGCTCCTCCGCCGCCTCCGCTCGCGCTCCTTCTCCCTCTCCCGCTCCCTCTTCCGCTCCTCGCCGCCGCTTCCTTCGGAAGAAGAAGCAGAAGAAAGCCCAGAGTCGGAGAAAGAAAGAAAGAAAGGAAGGCACCACGGGGCGAGCGCGCTAGGGTCGGCTCCGCCTCCTCGCCGGGGAGCAAGAAGCAAAAGCGAGCTCTCACCACCACCGCCGCCGCTCCCCCCACATCCGGGCTTTGCCCAGCCCGGGCCCTTCAGGCTCCCATTGGTTGCCTGGCCGCCTTCTTATTTGCATAGAACCGCCCCCTCCTCCCCTTGCCTCTTCTCCTACCTCTTCTCCTTTCGCCGCCACGCCCACTGGCCCGGACGTCACTCGGCGGCGCATGCGCTGCTTCGGGTTCTCCGCGCCTCGACGCCCTCTCCCGGCAGTCAGCGCGGCCCTCGGAAGCTTGGGGTGTGTCTCTTGGTCTTCGTCTTCTTCGTCTTCTGCTGTTGTCGTCCATTAGGAAAGCGGCGGGAGGGAGGGGAGGGGCAGGGGGAGGGGGAGGGGGAGGAGGCGCAGGCTTTCTTGGGAGTTGTAGTTTGTTCTCTCCTCCTCCTCCTCCTCCTCCTCGCAAGGAGGCGGGGCGCCCTTTGGAAGCCAGGGCAGCTAACTTTCCCCCGCCCGGAAGCGGCGGCGGGGCGTCGAGGGCAGCAAGAAAGAAAGAGAGCCCGCTGGCTGGGGCTCCCGGCTCTGAGTGCGAGGCGCTCCCTCAGGGCTCCCCCTCAGGGCCCTTTATTGGAGGGTTTACCTCAGGAAAGGATTGTGACGCCTCCCCAGTCCCAAAAGACCACAGGCCTCGGCCCGGAGCCTTTGTTTCCAGGTCACAAAAGGCCCCCTGACGCTGCCTGCCCTTGGCCCCGCTTTCTCTGCCAGCAGCAGGCCCCTCAGGGCTATGGAATTCTGGGAAGGGGAGGCTGGCGGAATAACTAAGAGAGGGCCAGGGCCTGTCGGGGCTCGGTGTCTCTAGGAGAGACCGGGGTTCAACCCTGCCTCCCTCTGACTGACCTAGGCCCAAAAGTCACACTCTCTCAGCCTCAGAGAGAGGCAAACTCCTGCCCCTGAAGAAAAAAAAAAAAAACCTATGAAAAGCCCGCCTTGGGCTCGCCATAAGTCAGAACACAACTTGGAAGGCCTAGGACAACAAAGTTAGTTGAGGCATCACATCAAATCTATGAGGATAAATCTTGACTGCATCCGCACTGGGGAAATAACCCAGTTTGGCACCGCTTTAACTCTTTTCTGGCGCAAGGCTTTGGAATTCTGGGAGTTGGAGTTTGTTGTGGGGCCCAGAGCGGAGCTCTGCTCCGCTCTGGGCCCCACAACAAGCTCCAACTCCCAGAATTCCAAAGCCTTGCGCCAGAAAAGAGTTAAAGCGGTGCCAAACTGGGTTATTTCCTCAGTGTGGATGCAGCCCCTGTAGGTTTGGGTGTCTCTTGGTTTCTACATATAATCTCAATTTGTTCCTTGATTTCCTTCCCTTACGCTCGAAATTAGGCTGCCTTTGTATTTTTGGTAATTTAAACTAAATAAAAATATTTTTTTGAAAAGAAAGAAAGAAATGAGGATGTTTGGAACATGAGAAAGGCCCCACTAGACACAACGTGACACTTTATTTGGTGCCAGCAATGAGGACTGAAAAGAGTCGTTGGTTTCCGATTTCATTGGTGAAAATGGGGTTGACCGATCGGTCATTCTGCATTTAACCACCCAGTTTCCTCCAGATCCTGAACACTGAGCTGAGAGATGGAGGAAAGCTGCACTGGGAGTAGTGGGTTACTTTGATTTTTCAGGCAGGGTCCCTACAAAATATGGCTGTATCCACACTTGAGGAATCAATCGGTTTGGCACCACTTTGGGCCCGCAACAAACTCCCAGAATTCCATAGCCTTGAACCAGATAGAGTTCAAGCAAGGCCCAACCGGGTTGTTTCTCCAGTGTGGATACAGCCTAAGATGGCAACTAGGCTGCATTCACACTGGGGAAATAAACTGGTTTAAGTGCCAACGCTCAATGCTGTGAAATTCTGGGAATTGTAGTTTGTTGTGGGGCCCAGAGCGGAGCAGAGCTCCGCTCTGGGCCCCACAACAAAATACAATTCCCAGAATTTCACAGCATTGAGCTGTGGCACTTAAACCAGTTTATTTCTCCAGTGTGAACGCAGCCTGTGACTGCAGACCATGGAGGGCCTCAAATGTGGTAAGCGACTGTGGTGCCTTTTGCCCACAACTCCTATGGACACCAGCCCTGCATTGGCAAGGATGCTGGATGATGGGAGTTGGAGCCACAGAACATCCATAGGACCACAGAGGCTCACCCTGGTCTAAAGTATGGAATGGTTTAGTGCTCCTTCGTCACCCTGGATCCAGATTTAGAAACATAGCCCCTGCCAATTGAGTTCCTCTTAGCCGTAGAGTATTCTGTGCTTTTAATAATCCAGGTGTGTCCCTCCTTTGCATATATATATATATATATATATATATATAAAAAAAACTTCATTTATATACCTCTTCATACCACCTAAGCAGTGTACAACTGTAAGCTACTTGCCCCCAACAATCTGGGTACTCATTTTAGCAACATCGGAAGGATGCATAAGGTGCCAATACAAAGGTACACATGTTCTCATGCACATCACACACAAAAAAAGGCTTAATACTCTTAGGCAGCCTGCATACTGCAGAAATAATCTGGTTTGACACTGGATAGCCATCTGTCAATGGGGATGCTTTGATGGAGAGTTCCTGCATGGCAGAAGGGGGTTGGACTGGATGGCTCCTGGAGTCTCTTCCAGCTCTAGGATTCTGTGCTTTAACTGGCCTGGCTCAAGGCTATGGAATTCTGGGAGTTGTCGTTTGTGATGGCCCCAGAGCAGAGCCACCACAAACTAGCCCATCTTAACCAGCTTAAGTAAGTGAAGGTATCTCTGATTCTTAAGTGAGGTTGCTCCTGTCTTCTTGCTCTTGCTGACCTAGGTCCAAAACACACTGCAGAAACCATCCAGTTTGAGACCGCTTTAACTCAGTGTTAGGGGATCCTGGGAACTTGCACCAGAGCTCTCTGACAGAGAAGGTGAAATGTCTCACAAAACTACAGTTCCCAGGCTTCCCTAGCATTGAGCCAGGGCAGTTAAAGCGGTCTCAAACTGGATTATTTCTGCAGGGTGTTTTGGACCTTACTTCTCCCCTGCTATTCCTTGTTTGTGGAAGAAGAAAGGGATATATAAAGAGAGAGAGCCAGCGTGGGGCAGCGGTTGAGTGTTGGACTATGAATGGTGACCAGGGGCTTGAATCCTTGTTGAGCCGTTCAAACTTACTGGGTGACCATGGGCAAGTCGCACTCTCTCAGCTTCAGAAGAAAACGGTGACAAATCTACTCTGAACAAAATTTGCCAAGCAAACTCCTATTGAGTGGCTACAGGTCAGAAGTGATTCGAAGGCACATAAACATACACACAACACACACGCACAGATAATAAATATATAATGTAAGAAGACGGTTAAATTCTCATGATTTTTCCATTTTAAAATAAATTTTCATCTCAGCATTAACAACAACAAAACCTTGTAGTTTGTTAAAAGGCCAGCTGTGCTTCTTTGGCTCAAACATTTGTGGACAGTAGCCCGCTTCCTCAGGTGCCTCATTTGGCAAAGTGAGCCGACATACCATGGCTTCTGATGAACTGTGGCCTGCGATCCACCAAAGCCTATGCCGGTGAAGACTTGTTAGTCTAGTATAACAAGGCTTTGTTGTTGCTGTTTTGCTGCAACGGACTCGCACGGCTCCCCCCAGAAACATCTCAATGTAACCTTTTGCTTTAATCTCACAGGTATGCTTGCTCACACCCATTGAAGCTTGTTCATTGAGCTTCAAATGATCTTGCTAACGGTCTGTTTTAATTCCAAATAATTCATTTAGGCAATGGTGGACGTTTGAGCCTCTTTGCCAAGGTGGAATTTCGTTCCTAAAACACCATTCCGAGGTGGTGACTGCGCACAATGCCAGCCCTGCTGCAAACTTCACCCGAGCTGCTGGAGTTCCTGGAGGCCTTTGACCATTGCAAATGGCACATGTAAGTTGTTGTTGTTGTTGTTGTTGTTATTATTATTATTGCGCTGTAAATTTACACAGTGCTGTACATACAATCTTATAATTAGACAGATCCTTGCCCTCAGGCTTGCAGTCTAAAAGAGACAACACAAAAGGAGAAGGGGAAGGGGATGAGTCCCTGCCTTTGAGCTAAAATCCCAGCAAAATGTAGTTTTTTTGTTGTTTTGCCATTTAAATTGATTGGGTAGGAAGGGAACGTGGACTTTGAGTGGGACGAAATCTGTTCCTGTGGCGTCCCCTGGGCGACGCACTTTGCTCCTCTTTGGGTGCGAATCTGGGAGCATCTGAGAACATTTTGGCCACCGTCTTTTGCCAGGGAACACGACGGCTTGCTTGGCTTGTACCTCCCCGCTGAGGTCCGTGCCCCTTGCCCCAGAAATGGCCAAAAGGGAGGGAGGAATCCACCTCTTCCTTTCTTAATAGCACTTTAGGCACTCTTTCCGAAGGGTAGGATAGAGCTAGGAAGACTTGGGGCAGATCCACACAACAAGGGCTGCATTCGCGCTGCCGAACTAATCCGGGTTTGACACCACTTTAACTGCCATGGCTCATTGCTATGGAATTCTGGGAATGGTAGTTTGTTGACAACAGTACATGTTGAAAGGATCTAGGAGTCCTAGTAGACCACAAGTTGAACATGAGTCAACAGTGTGATGCTGCAGCTAATGGTAGTTTGTTGTGGCCCCAGAGCGGAGCCAAGACTGGATTGTGAGAGTCCTCACAACGCTGCCCCTATTTGCTAAATCTGTCACAGCCGCACAGAGGAACGGCAACGAGATGGTGAGTGGTGGCGATGCGTGTGGAGCTTGTCGCTTTCTAGGGCTGACAGTCAGATGCGCAAGTTGGGTGCGGCCTCTGAAAGGGCTGCCAACCCTAGCGGAGAAGTGGCAAGTTGGAGCCAAAAGACGGTGCCATTGAAGACCAGTCCTTTTTGGTCAGGCGTGAGTCACGCTGGTGAGGGCTACGGTGAGTAATCGGCTTGCCTTGCGGCTGCCTGCCAACACAGGCCTTCTGGAAAATATGACATTTGCACGCAAACAGATTTTGACCGTAACGGGGAGTTTGTGCAACTGGCAAGGGGTTGATGTCTCTTTCCAGCCAAGGATCCAAAGACGGTCCAGGGTGCCCTCTGGTGCTCAGACGCCAAACCAAGCGAGCCCTGGGACAAAAGTTGAAGGGGTTAGCCAGGGACATCTGTTCCAGCCCAAACCACAAAGAATCCGGGAGTGACTCTTCGCGTTTGGCAGGAGCTTTTGGGGACAACAGCGTCCTTTATCAGGTTCGTGTGGTGCGCGTCCTCTTAGCTTTGGCTTTGACCCTTCAAAGGCTGTGTTACCTGTCAAAGGGACACCAAAGATGGACTCAGACGCAAAAGTACTGAACAAACGTTTGGGCAGGAAACCCAGGGGTGATTTTGGCCAAGTCGCACTCTCTCAGCCTCAGAGGGAGGCAAAAGGCAATCCCCCTCCGAACAAATGTTGCCAAGAGAGAGAGCTCTGGTGCCACAATCAACTACAATTCCCAGGATTCCCTTGCACTGAGCCGGGGCAGTTAAAGCCGTCTCAAGCTGAACGGGAGTTGGGAGCGAAGGCGTTCGTTCTCCCCCAGTTCCCCGCGGCGCCTCTAGGGGGAGCTGCGGGCCTTGTTTCCAGCGCCGGCTGGAGCTGGACTCCAAATCCCGTCAGGCCTTGCGCGGTCTCCACGGCAACCGCGCGCAGCGGCAGGCAGGCAGGCAGGCAGGCGTCTCCCTGTTGCCTAGGCCGCTGGAGCGGCCTAGGCGGGAATGGCAGGCCGAGCGGCGGCGTTCGCTTTGCTCCTCCTGGCCCTGCTGCTCCCTAGGCGGGCTGCCCCCTCCGCCACCCCTGGGCCCAGCCCCGGTGGGACTCCCCCGTCGGAGGCGGAAAGGACGCCCGCCTCAGGAGCCAGCCCCCGGCCCAGCCAAGGCTCGACAGGCCTCGGCCAGGAGGAGGAGGAGGAGGAGGAAGAGGAGGAGGAAAGGCCCGCTCCAGGAGCCCCCAGCCCCAGCCCAGCGGGGCCCGAGGCGGCTTCTCGCCTGGCCCCCTGGCCGGAGCCCCTCACCGACGGTGAGTCCCCGCTTGGAAGGGGAAGGAATGAAGGGCAGAGAGACAGCTAACTGAGGCGGCCTCCACACTCCCAGAATTCCAGAGCCTTGAGCTCTGGGCCCCACAACAAACTCCAACTCCCAGAATTCCAGAGCCTTGAGCTAAATCAAGCTAGCCCCGTTTGAAGAGGGTAAAGCTGTACGTTGCTTAAGGGCGCGTCTCATGCTCTAGTTGTTGGGAGCTATCATGGGGTTTTATGTAGCAGGGTTTCTTTGGGGGGGGGTCTTGCCCTTGGCTCCCTCTGAGGCTGAGAGTGTGTGACTAGCCCAGGGCCATTCAGGGGTTTTACGTGGCTGAGCCAGGATTCGAACCCTGCTCTCCAGAGTCACGAGAGATACCGTGCAGCTTGACACTGCTCACACAAGGAGGGGTCTGAGATGTCCGTCCGTCAATGGCACCCTTGGCAAGGCCTAAGAGCCGTGGGAGCCAGGCATAGCTATTGCTTCCGTGTTGGATTTTGAGGGGGTTCTTAGGGATATGAAGTGATGAAGGGGGGGACTTGGGAAATCCCCTTTCAGCAAAGCACAATTTCCTATAACGTGCTTTCTACTGTTACTATAATGCACATATTACCATTATAGCGCACGTATTGCCGTTGTTCATGTTGAAGACCGGGGTTTCATGCCCAGCTTGGCCATGAAACCCGCTGGGCGACCTTAGGCAAGTCCCACTCTCTCTCAGCCTCCGGGGAAAGCGATGGCAAACCACCTGTGAACACGTCTTGCCAAGAAAACCCCGTGATGGGTTCGCCGTACGTCGGAAACAACTTGCACACTCACGATAACAACGCACGCGTCCTATGAAATAAGAAATCTTGGGAGGTTTTAAGTTGGGTGACCGGGTGCTTGGTTTGTGTCTTCCTGCGTGGCAGAATAGGGTTCGCTTGGACGACCCTTGAGATCTCTTCTAACTCTGTGAGTCTATGGAGGAAAATGCAAGTGTTGGGGAAAAGGTAGGGCAGTCCTTGTCGTTCCATAGAGCTTCCCTGTACAGGGGCAGTATATGAAGAATAGATAACCATCTTCATATCATGCTTCCTGGATATCAATGAAAACAAGATATAGATGAACTTTGGCCCGATCAGCGGGATGGTTTTAATGTCTGCGGAAGGAGCCAAGAGAAGTACCACACTGAAATTCCCAACCTCACCATTTTAAAATTAGAGGGGAAATTCCTTGGAAGCCCAAACATTAAACTGTCTATCAATGTATCAGTGGGATTTTCTCTTCTATAATAGGCCAGCGTAAAGCAAAATGTTAGCATTAAAATGTGCATGAATGATACATTGTGTGAATACAAGAAAAGAAGCATGATGACTACTCATAAAACTGGTCCCTTGAAGCCCCCTGGATTTGTCGCTTTGAGAACTGTATGTGTGGATGAATGTTTAAAATGGGCGCACCCTGAAATTCTGTCCTCTTTTGTTGCCAAATATTGTTTTCAGTGGCCAAGCTGTGTGTCTGTGACTTATTGGTGGACCAGTGTGATGCCAATTGTTGCTGTGACCCTGTCTGCACTGCTGCCGATTTCAGTCTCTTCACTGCGTGTTCTGTTCCTGTTGTCACGTAAGTGTTTGTAGAGATACCGTTGATTGAAACCTGAAACAGGTTTTAAGAGCTGCGTTGAGACCTTTGAGACAGGTTTATGGCGGAGTCAGTACATGAATTTATCATCTTGGATTTATTTTATCTATTAAAAATATTTATGTTCTACTCTCTTGCTTAAGTTCGCAGGGCAGCATCCAATAGAATCAACACGGTCCATTTAAAACAATGCAATCCCCTCCAGAAAAGGTTTTAAAACACACCTGTTCTAGTGCATCTTGGGGTGCAAGGAGAACTTTTCCATGCTCTTGAGTAAAAGCTTCTGAATGAATGAGCAATGAGAACTAGTGCAAATATTCAGCTTTTTATATAGTACTGTCTCTTCATAGAACTGAACCACCCCGAAGAACATAGGGGCAGAGTCAGTATGTCTTTGAATGTGTAAATCCAGAACACGAGGAAGGAAATTAGCAGTATTTCATATGCCAGAAAAGGAGATCTTTCTAGAGGGAGATTTTGACATGAAATTGCTTATAGTGAAGCAATCTCCCACTACCTATTCTGAGTTGGTAAGGAGCCATGGTAGTCAAAATCCACATATCTGGGTTGGTTTATGATTCCTTTCCATTCTGGAGCTTGTACTGGGCGAGTGAACTGTCTTTAGAGATGAAGAATTATGAGTGGATCTATAAATATGGGGAGGACTATTGGCTAAATCCAGTATTAGTTCCAATTAGAGTGGACCATTGAAATGAATGGGACGTAGATTAAATGGTTACCAACAAGGCCTATTCATTTCATTAGGTTTGCTCTAGTGGGGATTAATGTTGGATTTAGCCCTTTATATCCATTTGGCTGAAACACGTTGGTTGTATTAAAAAAAGCACTTCCCCTGGAAGGACATATTTAAAAAATATATATTTTTATTGGATTTTTAAAAGTATGATTACAGACAGTGGGGAGGTGTTATGAATATGCTAAAACGAAAGTCTCATTTTTGCATCAGGATAACGGAGGCTGTACCGGCACTGTAGAAATAATCCAGCTTGACCACACTTTAACTGCGATGGCTCAACCATCTAGGATTTGTAGTGTTTTTAGCTATGTAGCCTTCTCTGTCAGAAAGCTGTGGTGCTACCACAAGCTACAAATCCCAGGATCCCATAGCATGGAGCCATGACCATTAAAGTGGTGTCAAACTGGATTATTTCTGCGGTGCCGATACAGCCTGAGATTCTGTAGGGTGAAAACTGTACTAACCAAATAAAGGTGGCTCTTACATGGTGATGGAGACCTGCTTCTCTGGCGTATGAAGGATAGCTGGTTATGGTCCCCAAATTTACCCAATGCATTGACTTTAAGCTTGTCTTGCAGCAGTGAGAACCACACACCCGCAGTTGTAAATTAAAAACAAGATATAACCCAAGGATCTGCAGATACGCTGAGTTCTGCATTTGCCCAGCATGATGATGACAGCACAGAATCCTTGTGATACAATTTCGAATGTGATGTCACCCAATTTTAAAAACAGTTAGAAATGCATTTTCCCATATCTCTGTATGAGGATGATCATTTTATACCCACTAAGTTGTTTTCAGGATGTCTTTGTGTATACAGCGTGTCCTATTAATAGCCCACGCTAGTCCCTCTCCCATCTTCTTAATGTGTCACATGCAGTGCATAGGAAACATCCCTCTGATATCTTTTTTTAGGCAATTTAGCTGCTCGCCTCTCAACAGCTGTTTATGCCTCTGGTGTTCCTTTTCACCGTGAATTTGACAACCAAAGAAAGCAGTGCTTGTTGGGGGTGTTGCTGCTGAATACAAATATGCCAGCAAGTACCCTGCTGCAGGCTTTCGGGTCTTGAACATGTACCTCCTTCCCTTTCAAGGGTGTTCCAAAAAGCGGTGTGAATTCTCCTGCTAAAAAGGCACACTTGTCAAGCTGCTTTTCTTCCCCCAGCCTCCTCAGTAAATCAGCCCAGTCTCAGAGTGGGAGCTTATTCTTGGCTCCTCGAATCACGTGGGCTTGGTGTTTGCCATTGTTCTGGCCTGCCGTGCCAATTTGCCACCCACATCCAGGTACTTTCAGAGCGATTAAGAGACATCAAAGTAAATGCTTCCTGAACATTAGGCAGATTCTCTTCCGATAAAAGGAGAGGCTTCTTTGCCAGGAGAGAGACCGTCACCGTTTTCTGGGCTATTCTTATTTTTTTTTCCTGGAAAATGCTCTTAAAGAGTGGTTCCTTTGAAAAACAACAGTAGCAATCATAATTATAACAATAAATAGTGAAATGTTGTATTAGTTACCCAGCACTCACAAGACACCAGGTTAAAACGCATAACCCTAGGACACATTAAAATCATCCAACATAAAATTTAGAATATAGCATACTAAGTTAAAATTCATAGCTTAAAATTGACTAGGTAGGTCTACTGGAAGAGATAGGTCTTAAGTATTGTTTTAAATCCAGTCCACGTATTTAGCTGTCAACTCAAGCTTTTACATCCTTTTTAAAACCAATAATCAATTGTTTAAAATGGTGCTACTCAAAATGGTGGTCCATGGACCAGTGATGGTCCCCAAGTCATTGGCTGCCCATCTCTGGTGAGGTTCCAGAAGAGAGAGAAACAGTTATATCCAGTGGCCACAAATATACTGGTCACTGGCAACCAGTGTAACCTGTACTCAGGACAGGAGGCCACCATTAGAAGTGGTTTCCAATGAGCAAGAGGGTCAGAAAAGACTACATTTTATCACCCTATCTGTTTAACATGTACACTGACCATATCATACTTGAATGAAAACTTGGGAGTGTTCCTTTTTTTGAACTACAACTACCAGAATTCTCTGTTGGTCATGCTGGCTGAAGGATTCTGGGAGTTGTAAGCCCAAGCTCTTGGTCTAATAGGGCATGCCTGCTGCAGTGCCATCCCATGCTGAATGGCAGACTCATGCTCCATTGATTGTTCTTTCTCTGTGTTGTCAAGATTTCCTGTGTGTACATAGATTGTATTTTTTTTTCTGGGGGGAAAAACCCACTTCTTTTCTTCTCCTGCTCTTGAAGAGGTGACAGCCAACTCTGCAGCCAGCAAGAAGCTCATTATTCAATAAACCTGGATGCACACCCTCCTGAAAGGATATTTCAGTTAGTTGACAAGGTCAACCCCAGCGTTTTCTGCATTCAAGTCGTGAACTGTAAGTAAAGCCAGGTTGGATCCCCCCCCCCCCAAAAAAAAAGCCTTACAGGTGGTTGGGTTGATGGTTGAAATGATGGAGGAAGAAAGCTGGACACTGTGGGAGCATAGCCCAATAGATATCACTGGGCTTTGGCTTCTGGATACTTTGAGTAGTCAAATAAATAGTGTTACACAGTGACTGAAGTGGTCTTTAGCCAAACTGGATCTGTGCCTGGAATGGGTTTTAGCATCACATCCAAAACAGGATGCATCATACATTTCATTTGTACAGCTTTATCTATCTTACATCCTATCTTAGGGACAGCTCTTCTTACATCCTATCTTTCCATCCTATCTTAGGGACTGCCTCTTCCCATATGAACTCCCCCTCCCCTGCACACTTCGGTCCTCTGGGAGGAACCTGCTACAGCCTGTGAAGACCAGGCTGACGCAGACCTCCCAGAGTGCCTTTTCATCTATTGCCCCCAAGCTGTGGAATGACCTTCCGGATGAGATGCGTCTCATATCATCCATCGATGGCTTTAAAAAAGACTTAAAGACTCATCTCTTCCGGCAGGCATTCCCAGACAGTGTTTAACATCTCCCGGCTCCAAATCCAAGATTTAGAGGCCTTCCAGCCTCTTTCCTCCATGATTTCAGCCCACCCATATAGGTCAAGAATTTTGATATTGATATTTGATATTGTTTTGTATTCTGTATTATGTTTTAACTCATTGATGATTTAATTTTATTTTAAGGGGTGGGAGGTGGGGATGGGATTGTTCTATTTTAACGGTTGTTGTTTTAATCTTGTTGTACCCCGCCCCGATTGCCTGTTCAGAGGGGCAGGCTATAAATAAAATTTATTTATTTATTTATTTATTTATTTTAGTCCACTCTGGCTTCTGGGGCTCTTTCACACTACACAGTTATAGCACTTCGATTCCAATTTAATTGCCACGGTTCCATATTCTGGAATCCTTGGATTTGAAGTTTAGGGAGTGGAGTATAGAATTATCTATATACTACTTCAGTAGAGGAAAATCAAACCCCTTCTCAACAAATCTTTTCAAGCAAACCCTGCTGTAGGGTTACCTTAGGATTGCCATGAGTGAGAATCAACTTGAAGGCACACAACAAAAACAAAATCCATTCATAAAATGGGTTGCAAAATAAAACGATCACAGCAATCAAATATGACATAATTGAGTGTTTGTTTTTCCTTTCAGACAAAGATGCTCTGTCCTTCCAGACTCCAGAAATACCCACTTCACACAATTTTGACAAGTTGCTTGAAGAATTTGATGGTGATGCTTTTGGTACCAAAAATGATCTTGACTTGAGTGATGAATCGGAAGCTTGGCATGCCAGTGACGCAAATGAGACCACCAGATATCAGGTAAAGAGGAAAAGATCTTGCATTCATTAGCCATAGTGTTAAAGCTATAACATCAGAATGGTCATTAAAGTTGGGCAAATGCAGTGCCATTAAAATGTCAGACTGAACCTGGTAACATATCTCTCTTTTTTTACACGTTTCTTTTGACAGTACAAGGACCTGATTCAGACTTCAGATGGATACTTAAGGCTTCCAGCTCCCCTCTTCTTTTCATGGTGTGCTCATGATAACCCCGCAGGTAAGAGAAGAAGCCTTGTGCTTTGTGGGGCTCTTTCCTTGCCATAATTGTGGGGTTCCTCTCTCGACAGTCCACATCTCCTTCCTGGAGATGACTAGAAACATTAACAAAATTTAAGCTTGTTTTGTGGAGATATACAAGTACCTACTTGTACCTGAGCTGCATTTCATTTGTGTTTACATCAGCCTCAACAATGTTTGCTTGCTGTTCTGTTAAGATTTTTCTGGCTCTTAGCTCCCTTGTTTTTGTCGCTTTTATAGGGTTTCTAGTGAACCAGGCTGTAAAGTGCAACACAGTGATCCAGGAGAAAGACTGTACCACCCTTCCTGCCCTCAGTATGGAGTTCTACACCAATATTAGCATCTTGGCTGTAAGTGTTTCTTGTAGATTTAAGGAGATCCACCCCACCTCCCGTCCCAGTTTTGTGATAGGTGCACCTGAGATTTTAGGCTGGAGGATTAACCAAATTAGCATTTTTTGTGAAAATTTTGTGAGAAACTGATTTATACTGTTCCTGAAATACTCTATTTTTCTTTTTATTCCCACTAGGTACCAAATTCAAGTCAAATGGTAGGTATCCTTTTATTCTGACTGTGACATGTTTGCATTTGGCACTCTTACCATGCTAATGGCAAAGAGTAATGAAGTAATATATTATCAGTTGGCCTTAGCACTGGAATCTTTTGTCCACATAGTGGAAAATTCTACGCATGTTTGTGCACTGATCTTGGGGAGGGGGCTGGCTAGGTCTTTTGGGACTTGCAGCCTAGGTGTGTTTTAGTTAGCAACACTCTGCGAACACTCTCCACGCCACACAGATTGGTCAGCACTGGAGGAGCAATTCCTTTTCATGGAAGACCGTGTAGTCTGTAGTTCCATGGTAGAGCACATGCTTTGTGTGCAAAAGTTCCCAGGGGCTTTCCCCAGCACCAAACTGAGAAAGAGCCATGTCTGAAACTCTGGAGAATCATTGCTGCCACTTCTTATGCTGGCAGTAACTTTCCGAAGCTCTGGATGGATCCCTTATTCTAACCTGCTATAGCTTAAGTCCCTGTGTTCCTGTGAGTGGTCTTTCTTGATGAAGTTGTGAGGGTCTTCTG
Organism: Urosaurus nigricauda; assembly: GCA_034509955.1. NCBI lineage: Eukaryota > Metazoa > Chordata > Lepidosauria > Squamata > Phrynosomatidae > Urosaurus > Urosaurus nigricauda. Next base: position 15,660,094 of record JAOEGL010000014.1, on the reverse strand, counting down.
CTTATTTATCCCAACCCCTGCCACCACAACCATGAGGACTTCCACTTATCCCTACATCTGCCACTAGTGTGAGGATCTTCTCCTGTCTCACCAATATGGCCTCAAATGTGAGGACCTTCTAGATGTTCCAATGTGAGATTTATTCATCTGATCTCCCTACCTGGATAGCACCATCCTGCATTATCTGCTGCAACTGCAGAAACTGAACTCTCATTTTCCAGTATTTCTTATCTAGTGTTCTCCAAGACTCTAGTGCATAATACAAAAATAAGGATTTTTTTAAAAGCGATCAAATGCTACATCACATATAAGCTTCATTCTCAAGGACAAAATCAGAAAATTATTTTTTAAAAAATATTTAATGTAACAATATGAGCACTATACAATCATCACATTTTGTTTTTCACATTCGGCTTTGAGCAGAAATAGAGAGCTCAAATCAGCTTTGATTTCTGGAATGTTTTTTTTTTTAAAGACAATCTTTCCAAAATGTCAACATATGCGGGGAAGTGAAATCCACATTATGGTTAACATAGTCAACAAAGGGGTACCGTATGATGTAAAACTGTCTCAGTCTGTTCATTTCATAAATCTTGCATGCTGGATGTTAACTTTTCTATCGCTGCCAAGTTCCCCACTTGTTTCATCCAGTTTTCCATAGAAACAATATTCATGTTGTTGTTTTTGACAGCAGATCTGAAAATTGTGCTTTGGGCCATAAATGTGCCAGGATCTGCCTGTGTAGAGAACCGTCAGCTACAGCACTGACATTTAAGCAAAACATATTCTCTTTTTTGATGAGGCTTCTGGGTTATATTTTTCAGGTGAATATCACTATCCAGTCCATCACTGTTCAGACGCTGGACGGACTGCGCACACGTCTAAACAACACTGATGTTGTGATGCTCCCCACATTACATGCTCAGTCATGCAGCAATGTGGTGCTTGAGGTAGGTGTTCCCTACTTTTCCCTCTCTTTGTTTGATGAAAGGGCAAGAAGAGGGGCTAATGTTTAATTCTGTAAACCAGATCATGTGTAGGACTGTGGGTTTCATTGAACCGAAAAACTGGAAGAGATAGACAAGACCATCCATTCTGTCTCAACCTCTTGGTCATTCAACATGCCCTATATTGATAGGTACAGACATAAAAATGGCAAATGTGTTGCCTTCACTAGTAAAAAGCACCACTTTCACTGGGTCCCCTGAGTTTAAAGGAACAAAACACTTTCTGTAATTTGTGAAAGCCTGTCTAAAGTTGCTCACTCCAGCCATATCCACGCTATGCCTGTATTTAATCCATCTGTTAGTCTGTCAAGAGGATAAATTCAATCAATATGCCATTTGCAAAGATTAAGGTATATGCAACCTTAGAAATCTGCTTACGAGAGATAAACCTATTACATCAGTGCAGTTACTAGCTATGTTTGATGGTCTAAAGCCTTGTGGTTTCAAAAGTTACATACTACAGAATTTGAATCCTGTTTATGTAGAACTTTGGAGGCACCTAGAACACTGACAGTCTTTGAGAAATTGAAAGTAAAATTAAAGTATATGTATCTGAAAATCTACAGTACAAGGTAATGGTAGAAACGTTATCCTGGGTCATCACATGGATTCTAAACTCTGGACCCAGTGCTATTTCCCTACATAGAGTAGCACTGAGTCTCAGTCCTGGGAAAAGAGTGGGATACAAATAAATATAATAATAAATAATAAATAGCACTCCTTGGAAATTCAGCTTATAGAGTTAGACAGAGCTTTGCAAGAGGGGAAATCAATGACAACAGTGTTGAGATACATGGTCTCCTTTGTTCTTTTTTTTGTGAGGATTATGAACTCAGCTCCAGTGAGTTCTTTGTCATTCTGGAAGAGTAGATTTCAATGTAGTTTTCTGTATCAGATTTGAGAGATGAAATTCAGAACCAAGGACATTATTTTTCTTCTGGTTTACACTGACTTGGTTGTTAATGGCTGTGATTAGTTTATTCATTTATTATGTGGCGGGATTACTTTTTGCTGTCGGTGCAGCTTTCACTGTTCAGAATAAAAGAATTAAAAACTAAATATACATGGTTATGCACTCCCAGTTATTCCAGAATTCTGCACCTCCCTGGTGATTCTGTCCCATGTTCTTTATTTTTCAGGCAAGTTATCTTACAACTTTCACAGAGGCAGGTGAAATAATTGGTGTGGCTGTGTCTTTGGTCCTGGGGACCGTTAAGGTGACAGCCGTTTTCGTACAGCAAGCCTTTGAGATCCGTTTTATTCAGGTAATAATAATAATAATAATAATAATAATAATAATTTTTATTTATACCCCGCTTTTAAAAAACAATAACTCTTGGAAGTGTAAGTCATATGACCCTCCTGTGTGACTTGTAGCAGTCCACAGTATTGGCTTTTCTAATTTGGCTATGGCTGATGGGCACTGCAGTCCAAGCACAGCTGGAGGATGATTCCTACCCTGCAGTGCAAGGAAATTTAGCTTTCTTAAGAGTTTAATAATCCATGTCTAATATTCCCCTAAATGACCTCCAGATGTATTTCCTTCATAGACCCAATTTTGAAAATTGTTAGTTCTTGTGTGCCTTTCTTAGATGGTTGAAGCAGCAATGTCATAATAATTATGATGAAATTGCAGTTATTCATATGGTTCAGTGCTTATTAAACAATAATTCAGGCCCTGTTTATAACCCTGTTGAAGAAACTTCCTGTTAGCTCTTTTGCATTCAGAATGCACAGTAAGCAAAACTACAACTTTTTTTGTCATTATTTTCTTTTAAAATAGCAAGATACTTGGCCGATTCCTCTCAGCGGAAGCCCTGGATATGTTGTTGGACAACCAGTAAGGGCTGGTTTTAGGTCAGCTGAATATCCTTTTTGTTCTTTTCATCTAATATGGCTTATAACATCTGCCTACCTGGAAAACGATTCATTCTAGCACTGGGTGTGAGCTGGTGGAAGTTGCCCTGCTACATCTGTAGTTTGTATTAAGCATGAAGAACTGTAGCTATGTGGTAAACCAAATACTCTTGTATAGAAGGTTCCAAGTTTAATTGTCAGACAGTTTGATTGAAAGGATCAAGTAGCAGGTAATGGAAAAGCCCTCAGAACCTAGAGAGGTGCTGGCAGTCAATGCTGGATCAAAAGTTCTTTTGGGGGGGATTCCAATTCTTGAAACCCCATGCTTGCTGGTAGATTCTGGGATCTGGAAACCAAAAAAAGGAACTTTTCCAGCCATTGAATTGAGACAGTAGCTGACCTATTACAAGGTACCCACATCCTTCATAAGAGCTTTCATAGAGCTGGAATATTTGCCATTTTATTCTTCCCTTAACTTTTGGCCTTTACCTCTGGAGTCATTCAGAGTTTGAATGAAAAGGGCCAGCTTACCATCATGAAAAGCACCGCGGCACAGGATTGTTTGGCTGTGGAAGGCGTTCGAACCCCGGTCTTGTTTGGGTACAACATGATATCTGGATGCCAACTACGGTAAGAGGCAGAAGAAAGCTTTTGATCTAGACAAGGCAGTTTCCAACCCTTACTTTAATGCTGAAGAGTTTTAAACATGCAGTTGGGATGAGCCTGAAGCGAAAAAATCCCTAGCTTCTTGCTAGACATCAAGTGTATACCTATTAGCTGTTGTGACCTTTAATCTCTTACACATGCATTGGACTGCAACCCACATGCTGTCCGGTATGACAGAACGACCCTTGCCCACAATCCTTGTGTTGCTACTTCTAATAGCTCAAAGCCTTCCCTGAGCACTGAGTCAAGCCATCAGTGGGGGTTATGTTTTCATTAACTACCAACAATTTCAGGTTGTGGTGGTGATGACCAGCAACCTGCTGGCTAGCAAAAGCATTTAGATGGAGTTTGCCACCTAGTTTGGGCTGCATTCCCAAGCAACCTAACTTTGAGAAGACCCAGTCTTGATGTGCTGGGGACCACTCCTGGACTCACAATGTCTAGGGACTGTGCCTCGATCGGAAGGACTTGGCCCCTTGACCTTTTAACGCTTTCACTCTCTTCAACTCTTTTCAAAGTTCTTTTCAGGTGTCCTTTATGGCACTTGTAAGCTGTCATTCTCATACCAGTATTTAGTCTTAGATGGAGTTTATCGCCTGATTTGAGCCCATAGCAGGAGCACTTGCCACTTTTTACTCAGTGCAGCCCAAAGCAGGTGATAAATTCCATCTGCCTCTTAAGTATTTCTGCTAAAGTGTTTCAAATAAGTGGAGTTCAGTTGGGAACTCAAACAAAATGGAAGAGTGGGAGTGCTGTTAGGTGAGTCATTGGTTCTTTCTCTCCACACCCCTTTATTTTCTGTTACTCAGATGCATCCCTTGCCCTTCAATCAGATGGTGGGTAGTATTTTTCCCGCTGAGTAGCTGGAGAACATAAGGATGGTTTGGATTCATTTCAGTTCTCTGCAAGCCCTGTTTAAGTTAAGGGTGGGCAAAGTATGCCCCCCCAAAGCTGTTTTTGTGGTCCGCACCCCTCCAGATTCCCCAGACTGCCATTTTCCTGGCTTGAAAACAAAAATGAATTATTTTTCGTGAAAGCCTCCAGGACAGGAAGCTCACATTTGAAATAGCTTGCAGTGTACCCTTGTACTTGTTCACATTCAAAAATACCAGTTTTCAAAACCAGAAGTGGATTTCTGATTACTTGCATGTTTAGGCTAGGACCTCCTATAGCCAGGTGCAAAATGATAACCTCAGTACGGAGATCTACCAGGATCATTTAGAGGTCTCAGCGCTGCTGTAATCATTTTTGCATCCAGCTATGGAAATGTAGCCAGACATTTCTGTGATCCTGCCCTTTCCCCACAAAGGAGAATGGCCCTGTGCAGGGCTTCAGAGGCTGTTCACTAAGTTGTGGGGATAGTGTATATGGCTCAGCCTGGTGTAGGTCAGCATTTGGATCCATAACTTGGAATTGACTTGAAGGCCCATAACAACAACAAGCCCATTGAAGTTGCCCAGACCTGGTTTAAATGCTATTATCAGAAGAGAGGAGAGCAAGGAAGGAGTTACTATCCAGTGCTGTTGAGCAGGTGATTTTCTTTTCTGAAAGAATTACCAAGGATGCAGACTGTGAGCTCTTGGCACCGGCCCTCCTGACCCTGCTGAAGGGTCAAAACTTTCCAGACTGCGTAGCCACCTTTGGAGATTCTCTACCTCAAAATGGACTAGACTGGATTCAGATTCATAATAACATCACCAAGCCGGTAAGAGCACATATACCATTGCTAAAGTTAACATGTCTGGTTTTATTTCTACTGAGCATTGTCCTGGAAGAGAATCACCCTTAAGAGCCTGATCTCTTCCATATATTTCATTTCCTGGGGTGGAAAATCCAGATTTATCTCCCTTTGCTGTAGTCTGAAACATTTTCCCCCAGAAAAATGGAGGGGAAGAAAAAAGGATCCCCAAATGTTTCCTTTTAGAAGGACAAATAAAATGTACTATGTATAACTTGGCTTGGCATAAATGGATCATGGTTTGATAAATGAAAGTTGACAGTTTATTAAGAAAACAATAACGAACTGAATTTACTTTGTAAAATGTTATTGTTACAAATGGGTCTACGAGGTTCTGCAGTATAAGGAACCTCTTCTTTTACCAATGTATAAGCTGGCAAATCAAAAACCAAATATAAACAAATGAAAGCATCAGCATTAGTAAAACAAAGAAACTTAGTTCATTTCCTCTGGTTTTCCATAGAGTAAAGCAGATATAAACACCCATTCCCACAAAAAGGACTGAGAAAAGGAAATGAAGAACAGGAATTCAAATGATGCTACCTAGAAGTTTTATCTACTACATAACTTCTAGAAATAACGTTGTAATATAGACATATGAGCACCTTGTCCTAAACAAAGTGTCTTTTAATCTGTAAAGGGTGCTAATATTGCATTTTTTCGTATTTCCTCCCTCCTCCCAAAAGAGAACCCCAAAAGAAGCTTTTTTGCTGATGTTTCAAAAATTCTGGACATTTTATATCGCTGTGCTTGAGGGTGGAGAGATATAATGAAATGAAGAAGACATTATTACAAGAATAAAATCAATGCCATGCTCTTCTATCACCAGCCATGCCCTGTAACTAACAAAACATCTGTCTTGCCCTTTATTTTTAGAAAACCTGTGAAATTCCAGTCTCGTTTGAAATAGAAGTGCTGTGGACTAAATATGGTTCCTTGGTGAACCCTCAGGCTAAAATCGTGAGCCTCACAGCGACAGTAATGACAGCTGCCTTACCCCAGGTGGGTGGTGATTGCTTGTGAGAGAAGGAAACGCTGTGACTTTGGGTGTATTTTTAACTAACTGAGCCTTATTCAAAGCTTGCAAGGTCTTGGATATTGTATATGACAGAGGTGTCTAGCACATGAAACTGGCATTTCTAAAGGAGATCTTGGTGCACTGCAGCAGGATCATCCTTCAGCTAAAAAGGTGGTACTGAGCTGTCTACCACGAGCAAGGTTGGAAGGGGAGCTTTTGGGATTATCCATTGGAGGACCTGCATCTTTCCTCTTTTGAGCTACAACTGTTGAAAACTAAAGGCTGCCTGTGGTCTAGGTGGGAGGAGGATGTATGTGTGAAACCACACAGATCTTTACCATAACAGAGGGAGGAGGAGAAGACGGGAGTGCCTTTTCCATCAGCCCCCCCTTCCCAAAAAAGAGTCCCTTTCACTACTAGTAAGATCAGCAGCCCTGTGCTTTCCATCACCCATTCCTGGAACATATGAAAGCGCATGGTGCCAAGAGCCCAAGTAATGTGGCACTATGTATCACACAGACAGAGGGGCAATAGGATGCAGATTTGTCATTTTTAGGGTCAGCACCATCTTTCATAGATGGTTTCTCTGCACTCAGGGTGCCTGTCTGCTTTCTGTCAGGACTTGAAAGGAAATGTCAGAGGTTGGACCATAAGGCCAAAATAAGATAGAGCCACCTAAAGTAAAGGAATTCTGAATCAAGATAAAATTTGCAAAGTTATTAAGTTCTTAGGAATCTCAAGGAAAAGTTGATTAAGCATTACTGGAGCATTCTGGCCCTACCGTTAACTGTTAGCATTAACAGTTTCTTCATTTTAGAACACACTTCTTCAGTTCTTCTTCAGTATGGGTTGTGCTCTGAAGGTAAACTGCTCTTTGGTCTGAGAAGAGTGGACCCAGCTCATGGAATCCATATCCGTGTTTTTCTTGCAGGTGGCTTTGGGAAATGAAAGCACCATCCAGATACTTACTTCTGTTACTTTCGCTGATGTCTCCACACCAGCCAGTCCGGGTTACAAAGCTCTTCCAACCATCAGTGTCAACCTGCCGTTTGACTTTTTCTTCCCATTTGTTTAGAGCAGGGGCCAGTATCCACCCATCCAATTCCATCCCATGGGCCGCACTCCCCTGACAGTGCTTCCAAATACTACCTTCATCCCAGTCCTTCCCAAAATGCCGACTTAGTTTCTCTACTACCAAACACAGCTGTTCCTCCCAACTGGGAACAATTGTGTTCTTGGGGGCAGGATATTCTAAAGGTAGGCTCCATGGGCAAGGTGAATGCCATGTCTCTTTCTCTCTCTCGAAAGCGGCTTTTCACATGATGCTAAACTGACAACTCCCTCACACCAGTCAGATGCACGCCAATCCATTTGGGCAGTTTCACAGAGAGAGAAAACCTGATGTTTCTGTACCTGGTCACCTAGCTGTTACTGGGCTTTTAACTCCCATTAGCTCCAGCTAGCTTGGAATTGGAGTTCAGCAACACCTGGGGGGAGTGCTGGTGACTCCATCTTGGCCAGTGAAGATCTTCCCCTCGTACGATGGTGCTTTGGAGTTAGTAATGTGTCACAAAGGCTGTGTACAGCAGGACTTCTGATTAAGAAGGTGACAACAGCAGAAACTGCAAGGGAATACCAACCACAAGGCCATGTCCAGAAGTAGACAGTTTGGAGAAGTGATTGTCCTTCAAAGAGATCTACTCCCTCTCTCCTTCTAGGGGTACTACTCCTGTTAACTTGCAGTTTTTGTGGAACTAAGAAAGACCATCTTTTTATACAGCTTTGGCTTTATTAAATTATTTTTGTTCTTTTTTTTTTCTTCATACTGTACAGCTGCACAATTAAAGATTGGAGTAATTGAGTTTTCCAGCTTGTGGATTTCTTTTACAACACTGAAAGAGTTTTAGAGAAATCAAGGGAACAGAAGATGCTTGCATACAAGGCAGGGAATGTACAAAAGGAGATTTTCAAAATGTCACAGTATAGAGGAAAAAATAGCTTCACGGCACCAGGACTTATTTCCTTGGAAGGATTTCAGCCCAATAGGAACAGAGCCAGGCATCTATCTGAGCTGGCTGAGAAGTCCATGTTGTTTCAACAGGTTGTTGAGCCTTTCAATTTCTAGCTCCTGTTGGGGAAGAAACAATTATTTCAGTCTGTTTCCTGCACAGAACTTGGCCTCCTAGTTCTTCACAAGTAGCAGTTAGCCTTGCAGGTAAGAATCTTTAAAAAATATCTTGTTCTCTGTCTGCAGTAATCCCTGGTCAAACAGCTCCTCCCCTCCCCCCCCCCCCGACAAGCTGGCCTACTCAGATCTATTTATTTATTTGATTTAGATCCCATTTTTGTCCTAAGTGACTTGTGATATAAATTAAAACAGTACATCTAAAACAACATGGAGTGCCAAAACTGTGTAGGGCTTTATTGGTCAAAACCAGAGCTTTGAATGGTGCCTGGAACCATACTGGCACCCAGTGAGGCTGTTTCAACTAGGGGATTATATGCACTCTAACCAACTGACAGAAAGTCATAGCCTTAGATTGCCACACATGTTTGAGTTCACGTGCTGCAGCACAAAACAAGTGCTTGCCCACCTCACCCACTGGACCCATTTATCCTCAATGCTGAAGGAGGCAGTTGGTTCATTCTCTGCAGATCAGGCATGCCCATTGGGGGTGGATTCCATGAATTTGATTCATTCTTTTTGGACTCCAACATGCCCCCACCCTTGGACAGTTGTGTGCCACGACTAAAGATCTTGTTGCACACTTGCAGATCTTGCGCCATTGAAATATGACCATCTTGTGTTCCCAAACTTGCCACTCTCGTGCAGCGGAAAGCATGATGAATCAGTTATCATCAGGGACCTGGAGATGTATACACTAAATGAAAGGGCTCATGATCTCCCCTCACCCCTGAAAGCCTATATGCTGGCTGGAATCCTGGAGATGTATATGTGGCATGTCTCTATAGCTACATCTCCTAGGGCTACCCTTAGAACCCACACTTGCAGTGAGGCAACATGGCCATTTCCATGTTGATGGAGGCTGGAAACACATCCAGCTATTTTCCTGTAGCTGGATGTACTGCAACCAAAAATCTGCAGAAACCTTAGGGGTTCATCAGGAGGTCCCTCAGATAAAGTCCTTGTCATGTGCCCAGCTCCATGAAAAGCGCTATATGCACCTCCACTCATCCCCTGCTCTCCAACAACATAGAAATGGCTGTTGTCACTGAAACATGATGGTGGTAGGGGCTTTGGTTGTTGCACAGCTGGTAAAGAATTCTGGCCTCTGCAACAACCAAAACACTGAGTTGTGGTGGCATAAGTCTGACTTATTGGAACTCTCTGATGCTCACGGGTGAAGAAGGAAGGCAATGAAATCAAAAGCTCTTCACTACATTCTACCAAAACCAAATGAACGAAGTTACTTGAGACCAGTTGATGTCCTGTTTGTGCCACTTATATCCATCTAGCTTTATCTGAATCAGACTCAGTGTCACTGAAGAGACTGCTTTTACCTTCTCTGCACAGCTGCTTTCCAGCTGTTGGACCTTCACAGTGAGTTGCAGGTTGGCTTGTTTCAGCTTGGACACTTGCTGTTCAGACCGCGTCTTCACTGACAAAATTATCCCTGCATATGGATTCAGAGGGCAAAAGTTACTATGTCCTGTCAGCTAAGCCCCAACATTCATGCCCATCATTGTTTCATAAGAACTTTACAATGCTCCTTGCAGTCTGCCTGCTAGGTATTCTACCCATTTTACAGACATGGGAATGGAAGACTGAGAGATAGGTGATGTTTTGGAGATGGAGGTGAATCAAGACTTCTGAGGTCCACATTTAGGGTTGCTCAAACAATTCGTATATCCTTACCAGAAAGAGTGGCATTTAAAAAGATACGTTTTGAGAAGCAGCTATTGCTAATAGAATGCACAAATAAGAAATCATGATTTTGGGTAGACTTGAAGGAACGATGGTGTGGAGAAGGTAAAACAGGAATAATTGAGGGAAAGTGAGAACAGGATCAAAACACAGAGAACCAAAGGTAGGATGAAACTTTGGTGTTTCTGGCAGGGTACCAGAGGAGTTGAGAAACTTAAAAGAGATGAGAAGAAGAGAATTTATATATTGAAGAATACGTTAGGTAAGCCTTAGATGTAAAAGAGCCTTTCATTGGAGCAACTTCTGACTGTGTGCGTGTGATTGCAGCCTATTGAGCAGCCATGCATACAGCTGCATATGAAATCCATCCCATTTTTCAGACTTACCATTGATAATCCTGGCCACTCGCCACAATCTCAAGAGGATCAGCAATCCAAGGGCTTCGAACTCGTGCTCCCGGAACAGGAGAACAATATCAAGGACGAAGGAGACAATGACGACAACGGCATCCAGGACTTCAAACTTGTGTTTGAAGAACTCAAGGCGGTAAGCAAAGAGCTTGAAGCTCACTTCCACCAGAAAGAGGGTTAAAATGGAGAGGCTCAGGTAGTGGAAGACCTGTGAGGTGTGAAAATGGCAACACATATGGCAAGGCACTACAAGCTACACAACAGCAGGGTGTGCCTGAGTTGGTGGGAGGAGAAATGGACTAGGTGGGGACAACACTCAGAATCCCTCAGCCACAATTCTGGGAGTTGTAGTCCAAAATGGTAACAGTTCCCTGATATGGTTCTATTGGTAAAGCAGGAAGATTCCTGCACCTCCATCCTCCCCTTTCTTTTCTCTTTTACCTTGGGTGCAATCTCATCTTTGTCTGGATGGATGATTTTTAAGTCCAGAAGCAGTTCCCCAAGCACCAAGACAGCATCCAAGATAACTAGGCAGACAATCAATATCTGGAATGAAGAAACGGGGAACCAAAGTTGAAAATAAATGACAAAATCCTCTCTGAAATGGATTCGGCTTCACTTGAAACTTCGAGAGGAAATACACATCCCTTACTCCCAAGTCGACATTAAAACAGAATTAAATAACTAATCATATTAAAACTATTTTAAATATATGCTTTAACAAAATTTTTAAAAACACTTAAAATGGTACAAGTTACAACACCCTTTTACAGACCTTTTCTTCAAAGCCTTCAGTTCGAAAAGCCAGTCTGAATAAAAAATTGCCCCCCCCCCTCAAATTCTATTAATGAAATTACTCTCAAGGGCTACATTTTAAGTTTTAACTTTGCTGGGAACTAGCTGGTCAAACTCTTGTCATTTTATGGGAAGTATCCAGTCCTGCTAAGGTTCCTTACTGAAGACAGGTAGGTGTTTGTCTATCATTTTACCTACAGATGTTGGAACTTCGCTAGACTTGTCATTTGTTCATATTTGGTTTGTACAACTGTGCATAGAAGCTGGTCTATGACCATAAGAAAGTTGGCATGGCATGGCATGGCATGGCATGGCTTGGAGTCAAGTCTAACCCACAGGCAGAGGTAGATGAAGCAGAAATGGGTGTTGGCAGTGACAGTGCTGTGTGTGTGGGGATAACAACAACAGCATACAACTTTGCTCATTGAACAAAGGTTTTGGCTCCAGTATGATGGAATAGTTACAGCATTGGACACTGGGGAAGAGGGAACCTTGATTCCAATAGCACTGCTTTGAATATATATCGTATAATCTTAGGGTGCATCTACACTGAAGAACTAATACAGTGCCACACCACTCTGACTTCTGTAGCTCCATCTGATGGAATCATAAGATTTGCAGTTTTACGAGGTCTTTAGCTTTCTCTGTTAAAGAATGCTGGTGCCTCACAATAAAACAAATCCCAGGATTCTGTATGACGACGCAATGGAAGTTCAAGTGGGGTCAAACTGTAACTCAGAAAGAAAGAGAGTAAACGCACAAAGGATTAAAGAATACTTTTTTTTTCAGTCATAAAATCATAGATTTGGAAGGGGCAACAAAGGGCTATACAGTCCAACCCCTTTCTGCCATGCAGGAAGACACCATCAACACCCCAAACAGATGGCCCTCCAGTCTCTGTTTAAAAACTCCAAAGAAGGAGACTCTGCCTCCAGAGAAGGAGATCTTTGTTCCAATCTTTCTTGAAATTAAAAAGAAACCCACATGAGGGTAGGAATAAAATGTCACAGCTGGTGCCGGGAATTGCCCTGAAATAGTGAAAGACCACAGAAGCATTCTTTGGATTTTTCAAAAACAGAAACAAAGAACTGCAGCCACAAAAACCACAACCTCCCAATACATTTGTCCTCTCTGGAGGAACCCAGCATATGTTTTTAAGGATAAAAGCAGAAGCAAGTGAATGTGTTTCTGTCGAGAAAATCCAACACAGGTTCAAGGAACCCCATTACTTACATAATAAAATTCAACATGGTAATATGAGAAATTCCCTTGCAAGACTCCCATGACCTGGTATATCTGACTAAGAGGAAACAGATTACAGGGAAGCCCAGTGAGCTGAGACCTCTGGGGGTTGCTGCCAGCCAGAGTAAGGAATGACACATGAGATGGACCAATTGGTCTGGTTTCTCATAAAGCTGATTCCTGTGTTCACAGAGACATAATGGTGGCCCTGTGCTTAAAAAAGGCAGGGTGCAGAGGACAGAGAAAGAAGAAATGTGTGGAGAAGACACACTCCATACCTGAAATTTGTGCGACTGGAACAGCTTTTTCATCACTTCCCGGAAGGATGGCGGCCTTGGCGCAGAGTCGACTTTGATTGCCGTGTCCGGCGTCTTTCCTTCCCCTTCCTCCTCCATCTCTTCTTCCTCCCATTTCTTGTAGTCATTGTTCCACTGAGTGGGATCATCCCCCACCACTGTAAAATGCTTCAGGTACATTGACATGGCGGCGCTCTTACATGGACATCCCCCTGTTCAAAACAAGCTGCAAAAGCCAAGCGCCGGTTAAGAATAGCATTCCTGAACTCCCTTCTAAGAGTCATGCAAAACCCGAAGACAAACACACACGTTTTCACTGGCAACACCCAAAGGGTGGAGAATGAGGGTTTCTTTTTTCACCTGGGCCTAAGAAACCACTGGGGGACCTTGCCTAAGTCTCACTCCCACTCTCTCAGACTTAGAAGGAGACCCAGGCAAACCACCTCTGAATAAATCGGGCCAAGAAAACCCTAGGTCAGGAGAAGGCCTCCGTCAGTTGGAGTTTACTTGAAGGCACCTGACACTAACAAACAGGCCGCTGGCAAAGATCTTCATCTGCGGCAACAGCATGGCAATTAAAATGGAACTTCTGTGGAGAGAGGCAGTGTACCTGTAAACCCCCATTGCAGTCTGCAGACAGCAAGGGTTGCCTTTAGGCATTGCTAGTAAGCTCCCCATTGTGGCATCCATCCTTTAAATTTTATTCAGTTTTAGGGCTAAGCATATGGGATTGACTCGGAGAATAGTAAAAATTCTTATTTTAGGTGGAATTCAAAGATATAGCTGTGTTGGTCTGTTGAATCAGTATGTAGAGAGATCTTGAAGCACCTTTAAGACTCACTGAAAGAAAGAAGTTGGCAGCATGTCTACAAAAGCTCATGCTGCTTTCTTTCAGTGAGTCTCAAAGGTGCTACAAGGTCTCTTTAGGCCATATAGTTTTAGCTGTCAATCTGCATTCAACAAAAACAAGGTTGCCAGCATAGTCCTACCTTACAGGGTCCTTGCATGGATGACTCAAAGAAGACCCAGAAAGACCCTTGAACAATCCCTTCAACAACAAACAGCTAGTGGGATCCAGAGAACAGGATACTGGGCTTGAATTGGATTCCCACTCCACTGTGCAGTTTACCAAGCACTCTTGGGATAGTCACACATTCACAGTCTAAACTACTTTGCAGGGTTGCTGTGAACATGAAATAATCCTCACACACATGCACTACATTGAGCATCTCAGAGAGGAAAAATGTGACAAATATACCCTAAAAAGACTGCCCAAAGACAAAATTTGGGTTAGAGTCAATATTTGGTTACTCATTACTTAAATCAGTGGTTCTCAACCTTTGGTCCTCTAGATTTTGGAGACTTCAATTCTCAAGAGTTACTGAACAATGAGCATACTGACTGGGAACTTCTGGGAATTGAAGTCCCAAACATCTGGAGGCCCAAAGGTTGAGAACCACTGGCTTAAATCTTACTGATTTCAGTGGGTCTCTCTGAAGTATGAAAGACTCTGCATTTGGCCCATTATTACAAAGATGAATGGGCATGGATGGAGTTTGGAAGAAAGTTACTTTTGGGACTACAGAAGCCCCCAAGAGAATGGACACTGGTAGCACTGTCCCAGATGGCTAAAGGATTCTGGGACTTGGAGTCCCCTCAATATAGAGATTTGCAAGCTCTATCCATGGTCCATTAGGAAAGCTAGTTATTGAGTACTGAAGTCTCTGAAAATAATCTCCATTCTTACCTTTTCTAATTTTTCTTGTCCAGGCAAGAGCCTCTGCTGTCCTCTGCGCTTGCTAGCCACAACAACCCTGCAGAGTAGAACAGCAAGGGAACCGATATGGGAATAGCAAGGGTGCCACCGTTGTTCTGGCAAAACGTTTGTCACTCATGCGAAAGGAGGCAGCAAATGAACCAAGGTTTCCTGTCTCCTTGGGGTTTTTGCATAAGAGATGCTCAATGCAGAATGAATGCGCGCACGCACACCCCCCCATCACTTCCTTCCTGTCTACTCTCTCTAGTCTCTCGCAATCTCTTCAGGGGAAGGGGGAAGCCCATAACTCTGATTACAGTCAACATCCAGCATTAAAAGGAAAAATACCCTTGACGCACTTTGTTGTGTGTACATGCTGCTTGTCCTTGCCACAGGCCCCAGTGAAGGATTCTAGGTTATAGGCGAGGGCAGGTGGGAATGTGATAGGAACCTATTGGACACAAAGGTGGCATATGCTTTACGAGAGAGAAGAGGCGTGGGACTTGCTAAATCTGGCCTGGAGTACAACCCGACGGTTGCAAGATGTCCCAAGTGAGGGCTTGTTGATGCTACTCAAGAGAGAACCTGTTGGCAATACACAGCTGTTTAGGGTGGTCAGAGCTGGTCAAGGTTGCTTGAAAATCATGTCCAAAGCCGGCATGGAGAAGGGGGGTTTCCTAAGCCACTCAGAGACCCATTCTTCTTGGGGACAAGGAACACCCAATATATCTCATCACTGCCTAAAGGAGGTACAGCTAGGAACCATTATCTTTCCATTCTGGATTTGTGGAGGGGATATGCCCAACAAGGAAGTCTGCCCAGATTTCTGAGGAAGGACAGAATCCTAGACTTAGAGACTTGCAAGGGCCAGCGTGGTTTGAGCCTTGGGTGATGACTCTGGAGACCAAGGTTCAAATACCCACTCGGCCATGGAAACCAACTGGGTAAGCTTGGGGAAGTCACACACTCTCAGCCCTTGGTTTGCCTTCAGGTTGCCATAAATCGCCAGAGACATATTCCAACACTCAAACCTCTACACTGCGATGTGCCATCAAATCAACTCTGACGGATGGCAATCCCATTTTAGGATTTTCTTGGCAAGATTTATTCAGATGAGGTTTCCTTTAAGGCTGAGAGTGGGTGGGTGATTTAACCAGGGTCACCCTGTGGGTTTCTATGGCTGAACAGGGATTTGAACCCTGGTCTCCTGATGTCCAAAACCACATTGACTCATGGCTAGGGTTACCAGAGTGAGAACTGGAGAAGACTCCAGTATCTTTAATAGTTGGGTAGAAGAAGAGGTTCCCTGATACGCAAGACTTGCTGAACACCCCCCCCCCACACACACACACACGTCTACACATCTGTTATTACAGGAGCCCGCTGCAGTTTTCATTTTGTCAACCTACCCATGGCTACCATATCTCCTCTAAAGTGTCTGGAATCCAAGCCCTAGGAGGAATAGCTGAGGGAGCTCCACATGTTTAGCCTGGAGAAGAGACATTTCAGAGATGGCTATCATATCATCCATCAGTCTTCTCTTCTCCAGGCTATACATATTTGTCTCCCTCAGCCCTTCCTCAAAGGTCTTGGTTTCCAAACCCTTTTAGCAAATACATACTAATTCTAGCAGCAGCAACAAAAGATTCCAGAAGGTCCCATGACCCTATCTGTTCCTCAGATTTGAAAAAATGCAGTGTCACTGTGACAATTGTTAGCAACCCATCAGTTTTCAAAGCCCTATAGATGACAGGCCAACACCAAGACAAAGTGGCAGGGTATGTTCTTTAACACACACACACCCCACAAAAACACACAAAATTATTTGGGACTATTTCATTTAAACTTCCCCAAGAAGTGCCCACCAGTTGTGCCATACTACAGTTCCATCCTTGCTGGCTAGGAACAATGAGAGTTTAGTCTGACATCCAGAAGGCACCAGGTTGGGGAATCATTAATAGAAGTAGTAGTTGGTTCTGGCTGGTGCCACACCACAGAATTAAGGCAGTTTGATACTGCTTTAACTCCCATAGTTCCATCCTATGGAATCCTGTGAATTTGTAGTTTGTTGTGGCACCAGACCTCTCTGCCAGAGATGGTTAAATCTCTCACAAATCTACAAATCCCAGACGTCTATAACATGGAGCCATGGCAGTCAAAACAATATCAAACGGCATTAATTCTGCCATGTAGATGCAGCCTCCAGTTTATGGCAACCTTATTACAAGGTTTTCTTGGCCAGATTTATTATTCAGAGGAGGTTGGCCACTGCCTTCCTCTGAGGCTGAGAGCACTCTGGGTTTCCATGGGCAAATAGGGATTTGAACCTGAGTCTCTAGAGGTCCTAGTCCAACACTCACACCACTATACCTCACGGGTTCTCTACCGAAGTCATACACAGAGCCAACTAATCTTCAGTTTGGCCAGAGAGCCTGATCTCAGTACAATTGGCCATGCGGAAACAGGAAAGAAACAAGTCAAATTCCCCCCAGCACAATCTCAAGCTGCGATCTTTCAGAAAGTTAGTTACTCGGGCCTCATGTGTGCTGTCTGTGGAGGAGGAGAGTGAAGTTTGGGGGTGGAAAAGAATGCCCTTTTTCTCCTCCAAACACCTTTCCCTGCTGGGCTTCAAAGCCCAAAGGCCTCGGGCGTATGGATGGCAGCCAAGGCCAAACCTAATCACTTTGTTCAGATCCACTGTGGTGTAGCGGTTACAGCGTCCTGACTTTTAAGAACCATTCCCCTCCCTTTTGGCACCAGAATCAAGGAGGAGGCTTTGGTTGTCAGAAGTCTGGGAAAGCCAGACTTCGCTTTCAAAGTGGCATGAGAGAAGCCTGGGCCCCTTTGCAAGCTAAGCAGATGGATTGGTGCCGAAAACAAATCAGCCTGTGCTTTTATAGCTTATAGCAAAGCCTTGGGTTGTAGAGGTCATGAAAACCTATGGATCAGAGTTAAATAAATGGGAGTGCCACAACATTTGATTGTCCAGATGCATAACCTGAGTCCCAGTCGTGGGAAAAGAGCGGACTACTACTACTACTACTACTAATAACAACAACCTGCACTCTGGACAGGAGGCCACCATTAGGACAGAATGCAGAGAAAGAGAGTGGTTTCCAATTGGCAAGAGGATCAAGGCAAAGCTGCCTTTTATCATCCTATTTGTTTCACTTGCACACTGAACATATCATATGTAAAGCAGGATTAGACTTGGAGGAAGGAGGTGGAAAAATTGGAGGAAGGAATATCCACACTCAAAGATACGCAGATGATACCATACTACTAGCAGAAAATAGCAAAGACTTGGAAGAACTACTGATGAAAGTCAAGGAAGAAAGTGCAAAGGAAACGTTACAGCTGAACATTAAGAACACCAAAATAAGGACCACAGATGATTTGCATAATTTTAAAGACCTTGATAAAGACATTTCAATAGCTTAAGATTTACCATACCTTGGTTCAGTCGCTGATCAGAATGGAGACAACAGTCAAGAGATCAGAAAGGGATTAGGACTTGGAAGGGCAACTATGAAGGAACTAGACAAGATCCTGAAGCGTAAAGATATAGCATTGAATACTAAAGTTAGGATTGTCCGTGTCATTGAATTTCCCTTTTCTACGTATGATGTGAAAGCTGGACAACGAAGAAAGCAGATAGGAAGAAAATCAACTCATTGGTAATGTGATGCTGGAGGAGAGCTCTGCAGATACTCTGGGCTGCCAAAAAGACACAGAAATGGGTCTGAGAGCAAATCAAGCCTCCCTATGTCTCCCTAAAAGCCAAGTTGACCAAATTGTTGAATTTTGGCCATATCATGGGAAGAGATTAGAAAAGACAATAATGCTGGGTAAGGTAGAAGACAGTAGGAAAAAAAGGACCACATTCCTCTTGGATAAACTCTTTATCATGAAAGCCATGGCCCTGACTCTGCAAGACCTGAGCAGCTCTGTTGATCAAACAAAGTGACTTGGAGGTCTTTTGTTCTCAGATTTGCCATAAATTGAAGTTGTCTTGAACACAGCTAACAACAACAACAACCAACTCTAGCTTGTAATCTCTATAACCCCAGCAACCTTTCTAGCAGTGTCAATACACACCTGTATTGCAGATGGGGAAACTTGGGTCGGAGAGAGGGACTCTTGCTTCCTTGCTAGCTAGGGATTTTGTTGTCTTGTACACATGAAACTCTCTGATGAATTGTGCCCTCCATCAATATGTTTTTGATGGAGAAGCAATTTGCCGTTCCTAAAGATTTCTAAAACTTCCCGTCAGTCTTTGGTTCTCTCAAATGTTTTTTTGCTAGATGGTCAAAACTGCTAAAAGTTTCTGGGGGTTGTGTGCGTGCATGTTTTAATGCTTTCTTACATTTCAGGACTTTGGGGTTACATTTTTTGCAAGGTTTTGTTGTTGTTGTTGTTGGCATAAAAGATCATTTTTGTCCATGCAAAATACTTGAGGGGGGGGGGAAATTCTGTTCACTAAAAAAAAAACAACCAAACAAACATGCCCAAAGATATTTTCAATCTGGCAGAGGAGCAAAAAAAACCTAGAGGCTCACAGTGTTTCTGAGAGGGTTTTCCTGACCCCTTCTTGTTGAGGACTAGAAACTTTCCAAATATTCTTTACCCCCCACCCCTTGTAAGCTCCTGGTAATCGAGGCTTTTTTGGACTTTGATACAAATGCCAAGAGACTCCACCTTTTCTGCTTCTTTCATAAACACAACTTGCGCAGAGCCAGGGAAAGTTACTTTTTTGGACTATGACACTCACCATTTCCCAGCCAGATGGGATAGAGAGGGCTGTTTTCCCCCAAGCTCTGTCCTTGCAGACAGTTTTTAACTTGGCACTCAGCACGTCCCCCAGCCGTCTTGTTTTCACTCTCTTGCTCCCTCCCGCCCCAAATCTGCAGGAAGCATTCTGCCTAGTTAAATATTCCCCCCTTGCAGTCTTCCTGACCTCAAACAAAAGGAACAATTCAAAAATGACACTTCCAAGGGCAGTCATGCAAACAGCTGCTTTTCTGATTCTGGACAGTGGGTCGTTTCAGAGGGTAACATTTTAAATATCATTTTGAGATGGCAGGAGAAGACCAGCACCCAGTATCCCAAAGGTAGGAAAATCCATTGAGGATTTTGGGGTCTAGCTAGGGCTGCCTGATTGAAAATTGGAGAGGGCTCCTGTATGTTTAATGTAGACAAGGGGATTTCCACAAGTGTTGCTGGCTGCATGACCAGCAACACCTGCAGAAATGCCCTCTTCTGTAAAACCATCAAAAGTACAAGAGGCTTCTCCTGTTTTCACCCTTGGCAACCCTAGCTCTGGGCAGTCTCTCTTCTTGGTTTTGATGAAATTATGATGACACTGGCTACATCCACACTGCAGAAATTATCCAGTTTGACACGGGTTTAACTGCCATGGATCAATTTACAAGGTATTTACTTGTTCAACTTCCTTCTTTCATTTCTTTTTCAAGAACTGCTCATGGGTTTGTTTGTTTTGTTCTGAACAGCTTTTTAATAGCCTTGGAGCTCTTCTTTTTAAAAATCCCCTATTCTTTAAGTAAAAGCAACTCTAGTCCGATTTATCGAGGACATTTCCCAGATGCAAAATACATTGATTTGGCAACTGTTGTGGTCATCGTTCCATGTCATGTGGCAACCAGAACATCTCACATGAGGACATTGAGGCTGGATTCACTCCTGCTCTCCAATTCCCTGTCCTAAAGTCAAGAAATTAACATTATTTAGATGACTGGTTCTCAGCTCTGTAGTTATTTTAAATTTCAGCTCCCAGAATCCTTGACCAGTGGCTCTGCTGGCTGGGGATTCTGGGAGCAAGGGTCCAAAACATCCAGATGACGAAAGGTTGAGAGCCGTGGGCTCTAGGCTTTTGAGATGAATGTTTGCATGCCAAATCGATGCGCATGTCAGTTGCGTTTCATCCTTACCACACTGTTTTCTCTCTTCTCCCTTTTCCACTCTATCTTAAAATCAACAGCATACAGAGATCGCAAGAAAGGAAACAGGACATTCCTCCCTATATTTCTACCCAGTTTATTGCATATTTTTGAAGCACAGCTGTCTTTTTAAAAAATGCATGAGCTCATGAAATCTAATGCTGGAAAAATATATATATATCTATGGCCTTTGTGGAGAGTAGGCAAGGAGAGGCAACTGTCTTCACGTGCCTTCCTTTCTCCCAAAACAACACTGCCACCGACACACCTCAGCCCAAGTGTCACAAGCCAGGAAATGACACACATTCATTCTATTAACACAAACCGCACCTTCATCCTGACCTCCCACATCAAGCGCCACTAAATTTAAACTTGGCTGCATTGCATCAGGCACAAACAGTTCAACTATCATTCTAAAAAAACCCAAAAATTCCAGTGAGGTCCGTCGATCGAGACAATGAGACCTGTGTTCCCTTCTCAGAGCCTGTGTAACTTTTCTGAGCTGGGCAAGACAAGAAGGAAACAATGGGCAGAATCCTAATTTTTAGGGGTGATTAGAGCAAACTTGCTGAATCCGTGGAACTGGGGATAAGCATTATTATGTTTATGTTTACTTATATCCTGCCTCCCTCCCAGGGACTCAAGGCAGCTTACAAAATCTAAAACAGTCCAAGTTAAAACACTATAAATATTCAAAATACAAGTTTAAAAAACAATTCAAACAATTAAAAACATTACATTATTAAAATTTAAAGTTTCAAATGTAAGTATGGATTTACTAAGCTACCATTGAGTCAATGGGTCTGTTCAAGTTAAGACTAACAAGGTTATTTAGGCTTATGGGTCCACCGCCTAGCCAGGAGGGTAGCTATGGGGAGGTGAGCAAAATGGGATCATTGCCTTTCCCCCCATGAAAATGATCCATTCTTAAATTAATTTTTTCTTCTGTTCCCAAAATTCTTCAGCGAAAGTGAACACAGCCAACAGAAGAGTCCTAGTTATGAACGATTTTCAGCGTCTCAGTCTCTGCAATGCTAGAAACTGGGGGGGGGGGGGGGGGGGGGGGCTGAAGAAAAAATTCTTATTGCTGTGTTGCTACTAAGTGCAGTCAAGTTGACCTTGACTTATGGCAACCCTATGAATGAGAAACCACCAAGCCACCCTATCGTCTACCACCCCAGTCAGGTCTTGCAGACTCAGGGCAGCCATGGCTTCCTTGGTTGAGTCTCTCTGTGTGCCTGTCTTGTGTGCCTTCAAGTCGTTTCAGGCTTATGGCAACCCTATGGCAAACCTATCATGGGGTTTTCTTGGCAAGATTTGTTCAGAGGTCACCCAGTAGGTTTCATGGCTAAGCTGACTCTAGCCATCTATAATCTGGTCTTTCTCTTTTTCTACTGCCTCCTACTTTGCAAAGCATTATTGTCTTTTTTAGTGAGTCCTGTCTTCTCATTGTGTGTCTAAAGTATGACAGCCTCGGTTTAGTCATCTTGGCTTCTAGAGAGACTTCAGTCTTGATTTGCTCTCAGACCTATTCATTCGTCTTTTTAGCAATCCACAGAATTCTCCTCCAGCACCACATCTCAAATGAGACGACTATCTTCCTCTCCACTTTCTTCACCATCCAGCTTTCACAACCATACATAGAAATGGGAAATGTTTATTCTTACTGGGTGGAAGTCAATGCCCATTGGCACCCAATGCCCTGCACCTAGCATATGATTGACTACACAGACTGGAAGCGTCTCTCCAAGGGTTTAGACGTGGGTCCTTCATCCAGCCCTCCCGGGAGATGTGAGGGGGTGAAAGGAAGGGCAGAACAGAACCTGGGCCCTCTTGCAAACAAAGCTCTTGCTTTGCTGCTGAGATAGAAAATTAAGCAGTCCATAAGAATAGATCAGGGATGGGCAAACTCCAAGCCACCATGCCCATTTTTTAACTCTTCTAGAGCACTGGATTTTTTTTTTCACTGGAGTGTCATGGCTCCCATTTTGGGTGACTAGCAGTGACAAGTGTCAAAATGCGAGGCCAAGGGCTGCACTGGATCTCTCCAAAGAGCTGCCCATGAGCGATGAGCCACAGGATTCCCATCTGTGGAACAGACTGTCACTTTGTGAACAGAACCTGGAGGAGGGTGCCTTGAGTTGTGTTATTTATTGTGTGTCTTCAAGTCGCTCCCGACTTATGTTGACCCTAAGGCAAACCTATCACAGGGTTTTCTTGGCAAGATTTGTTCAGAGAGGGTTGGCCAGTGCCTCCCTCAGAGGCGGAGAGAGTGGGACTTGGGTCACCCAATAGGTTTCCATGGCCAAGTGGGGACCCTGCTCCCCATAGTCCTACCCCAATGCTCAAAACATAACACCACGCTGTGCTGCTCCATTACGTACGGGAATGACTAGCGGAAACACAGAGCAGCCTCCCCACCAGCCAGATCAAACCGAGCGACCGTTGCTCAACCCTTGGGCAATAAGCACACCTTCCTGTTGTGGGACCAGAGAAGTGAGCATTGCCCTGTACAGCGCGCGTCATCTACCACCCTTGTACTTCAGTCACCCTTGAGAGATGGCCATCTCGGCCTCATGGTTGTCATTTTAGAAAAACCATTCTTCCCCCGGGGAGACCTCCATGGGTTCCTCGCCCAGTTCCTCTTCTTCACTTATAGACCAATGAACCTCTGCATCAACCTGAGGAATATCGTTTTTTGTCTACACACACGTCTGAAGTCAGGTCAAGGCAGACAAGGGATCCTTTTTTTGGAAAGACTGCCTTCCAGGCTTAATTGTTCATGAGACATTGACTTTCTAGTGGAATCCAGTCGGAAATTGCTAGGCGTTCAAGGTGTGGAAAAGTGACTGTTTGGGACTATAACCCCCAGAATTTGGGATGACAGCCCCCGCTGGCAAGGGGCCACGGGCCACGATAGTAACTTTCCCAAGCTCTGGTCTCCCTGGCCGGTCCTTGACTGCCTAGAACCGGGTTATACCTGGAAGTTCTTCAGAGAAATTCAGAGCCTCCCCCACCAAAGGGTGGTCCTTGTTCAAAACTGGCCCCTAGGCTGTATCCACACTGCAGACGTAACCTGGTTTGGCACTGCTTTCACTGCCCTGGCTCAAGGCTCTGAAATTCTGGGAGTTGGAGTTTGTTGTGGGGCCCAGAGCGGAGCGCAGTGCCAAACTGGGTTTGTTTCTCAAGTGTAGATGCAGCCCTAGACATCCAGGCGCAGATACCAAGGACCCACTCTTTCTCTCTGTGTGTATACACATACATACACACACACAGTGGGTCCTGGCTATCTTTTGGGGACCCCCCATGGATCCCCAAATCGGTGAATGCTCCAGTGAAATGCAACGGCTTAGGAAGCATGCCAAAATCAAGGCTTGCTTTGGGAGATTTATCCACACACAAACACACAGACAGGGCCCTTGGGCTCCTCGGTGGCTTCCCAAAACCCACAGATGCCCCAGTCCCCCTTAAATGGGGGGGGGGGGGTCCCCTGTCTTACCAATGGCAAAGCCCAGGATTGGTTTGGGGCCTCTAGATCTGACCAGTGGGGCCTGGCTCTCTCTGCTGGGGAGCCCCAAAACCTGGGGAGGCTCCAGCCCCCCCCCCCCAGGGCCCAGCCAAGGCTTGGTTTGATACTGGGCCTAAGTGGGGCTGGCCCCCAACCCGAGAGCCATCCCCCCCCCCCCTTTTGCCAAAGCAAGCCCCCCAACCCAGCCCCAAATGGGGACACCCACCCACCCAGTTCCTGGAAAGCTCCTCCCTGATCCCCTCCTGGAGGGCCTTGGCTCCGGGGGAAAGGAAGGGGCCTGCCCCCCAAGTGGGCCCAGGGAGAGCCCCCTCCCCTCCCTCCCTCCCAGTACCGTCTCTTGCTGGTGATGCTGGTGGCGCTGGGAGGCCTCGATCCTCCTCCTCCTCTCAGCCCCTGCCTTGGGCCGCCTCCTCCTCCTCCTCCTCCTCCTCCTCCTCCTCCTCGGCCCTCCGCCTCCTGCCTGCCTCTCTCTCTCTCCATTGGCGCAAGGAGGATGCCTAAAAGCCCGGGAAAGGGGGAGGCCAGGCTGGAGGGGCTGGATCATCATCCTTCCTGGGTGGCCCTAGGCCTTGGGGCCTCGGAGCAGCTCTAGGCTTCTCCGCCAAGGCAACACACACACACACCCCCAACGAAAAGAGAGAGAAGGGGGGGGGGGAGATGGCTGGCAAAGGCCAAAGCCCTGGGCCTGGTGGCAAGGGACCTCCCCCCTCCCCTTGGAGAATGGGCTGGAGATGGAGCTTTGCCTCTGGGCTTTGCCTTGGACCCCATCTGGAGAGCCAGTTGGCCCCGAAGGGTGGCTGGCTTTGGAGTTTTCCCTGGGACCCCGGCTGGAGAGCTCTGGTGGGGCTCTGTAGTTTTCCAGGGGTGGGACCCAGACTGGAGAGTTAGCTGGAGCGGAAAGGTTGACTTGGCTCCTTTCCCTGGGACCCAAACTGGAGAGCTGTTTGTCAAGCCAAAGTCTGGGCTCTGTGGTTTTCCTTGGGCCCAATTATTGGAGAGTTAGTTGCCACTCAAGGGTTGACTTTGTAGTTTTCCCTGGGATCCCAGATGGGAGAGCTAGGTCTGAGGTGTGGGCTCTGTAGTTGCCCGTGGGACTCGAATGGAAGCTGAGGTTCCTTGGCTCTGCCTTTTTCCTTGAACCCTAGTTGGAAAGCTATGTCAAGCCGTAGTTTTGGCTCTGTAGTTTTCCACACTTTTTTTTTTTTTTTGGTAAATGTGGCAGGGCACGAAATGTAGGCAGCATATTTTGGGATGTCAGCAAGAAGGTCCACCAGCCCCCTTTCCCTTTGCTGTAGTGGGAGTAAAAACGACTCACTTTTGTAACTTTTCCAGACCAGCCTCCGCTTGTTCCACTTTAACTGCCTCCCGGCGGACTCTTGGGATTTGCAGTTTGAGGAAAGGGCTTTGGGAATGCTCAGCCAGAAAGCTCCAAGGCCTCCCTAAACCACAAAGCCCAGAATGCCACAGGAGGCAGCCATCAAATGAAAATTTAACTAATTGAAAGGGGTGTGTGTGTGTTAAAGTGGAATCATAGTGCTCTAAGAGTGTTGTGTGATATTGAAGTTAGTAGCAGTTTGAGGCGTTCAGGACGCATTGCCCGCCTGGACAGCCTTGGCAAGAGCCCTGCCGAGGTGTTTCCTATGAAGCTGCCCTTACTGTAAGATGGGAAGAGGAATTTAGAATTAGGAAGAGCCATAGGATCTCTAAGACACATCTAGAGGTAGCCAGTTTGGCCTTACAGCCGACTGCAACAACACCCCAAACCTACAAAACAGCATTACCTTTATTTAGGCCGACCCAAATGGCACACAAATGGATGACGGCGAGCTTTCAGTGCGCCACTGGCTTCTTAATCAAAATGGCATTGATAGCAAGCATGCCTCAAACCCACTTCATTCTGGCTAAATCTTAAGGCCAGGCCTCTCTTCCAAACTAGTAAGCTCTTAGAATGTAGAGGGAAGAGTTTTCCAGTAGCTTGCGATGCTTTCACGTTTTTACGTGCCCTCTCCGTAGACGTCTTCTTGTCTTAACTGCAGACATGTAAGAGATTCAACAAGAGTAAGCCAAGGGCATTTTGGGAACTTGAGGTGGAAAATTGGGAAGGGCCATCCCTTTGTGGAAGAGTACAGATCACCCCTAAGACCCAGAGTTTGCTTGCACTAAGTCTCAGGTTGATCCCCAGGCTACTTGTCCACATAAAAAATCTGCCATGCCAGGCCCTGTGATCCACATAGTACGACTGAGGCATTTATTCCCACTCCTCTAGTGCTACATGGGGGGGGGGGGGGAGAATGAAAAGGGCAGGAGGTCTTGTTAAGTATTTGGGGATGCAGAAGTGTGGTGTGAATTGACTGCTGTCAATAGGCTGACTCTCCCTTCCTCGCTTCCTTCAGGCCTTGTTTTGGGAAGAATGTGTCCATTTGGCTCAAGCCACAGCCCTCCAGGTAGGAAGCCTGGAGAAGCACAGCCCCAACATACAAGGAGACTTGCAACCAGACCTGAGCAGACTCCTGGGAGGACTCATCAATTTTTCAGCACAGAAGCAAGGCACAGCAAGAAACCGCAACCCAGCAATTACCCTGAGTAAGGAAAGCAGCACTTCTTTTCTCCTGGTAAGACTCTCCTTCTTGTACAGCTTTGACTTTGACCTCTGTTCTGAATACCCAAGACGGTCCTGATGTACAACCCCCACCCTGTCAGACCAGACCTAAGACAGTTCTGTTTGACCATTTTAACTTTTGATGCAATCTAGTTTCAGTCACTTGGCACTGCAGACCAGCAGGAATCTTGTTGCTTCTGTTTGCTGCCCATAGGAAGGGATAGAGCAGACTCTGTGTGTGGGTGTGTGTACACCAAGGTGGCCCTGGTTTGCAACACAGAGTTGGATTCCACTTAAAGAAACTACATGTGCATAAAACACCATAGCCCACAACTGTGGTGGCAGTTCCCTTGGATGAAGCAATTCTCTTTAAGGATCCAAAGTGGTGGGCTGTCTGCAGATGCTTGCAGCTGGACTAGAGGGGCCTCTTAAGTCTCATACCCATTCCTTCCAAAATTAACCTGCTCCATCCACACACTCTGAGTAGGATACACTGTCCCTTTCTGAACTTCTGAAAGCCACCCTGCACTGCTCTCATGGCAGAGAATCAGGCCCCCAAGGAACCCACTCAAAACCCATGGTTTCAGGCAGCGTCACACACATGTGTAGGACCTGCCCCCCGGAGCGATTGCCATTCAGACTGGATTCCTTGAGAGGAACTCATCCCTTTGCTACACTCTAGCCTTTTAAGTTGCATATGCGATGCTGATAAAAATTAACACCAAGAAGATTTAACAAGTTATTCATTTAATAAGCATTTAACCACATTGTATTGTTCAAAAAAGAGTACAGTATTTTAAAAAACACAAAACAAAAACAAAGATACTGTGTGAAAGTCACAGAAACAGGTGAACAATGTTCACTGTTGTAGCCAGTTGTTTGTCTAGGCTTTGCAGAACAAGTCTTCAAGTTGCAAATAAAAACAAACCCTAAACGTGAACTCTAATTCTCAGGCAAGTCTCTGAACACCTCTTCATAGATTACAGCTTTCAGCACTGGCTAAAACAGCACAGTGACACTGAATATAGGGGAAGTACCAAAAGTCTTTAATCCTGCATCCCAGCTGACCACAGCATTACTCTCTGCTAGTTCAAGTCGTCCTTCCTGCAGAGGAAAAAACCCAACTTAGACACCACCAATGCATCTCTATGGGTTGCGCTGACACCTTTTCCCTGCTATATGCTTGGGTTTTGCAAGAAGAGACAGAAACCTTTAAAATAATTGCTTTAATTTTCATTTGAAAGTATATGGGAGGAAAAGTGTGCTCCCAATAAAATATACATCATACCAGTGAGGCTGGCAAAAGGTTGAGGGCGATTTAAAAAGATTGACAACATAACTTGTGTACATGACAAGGAGGAAAAAAAGCAATCCCTTTGAAATAAAACAAAAATAAAACAAAAATAAGGACGTTCACAGTGGTTTCTATAAACAATATGTAATCTGACAGCAATAAGTTTCCTAGCCTTGTAACACACTAGTGCCTCTTTAGGTCCCAAAAGAAAAGTAGGCATCACACACCACCCAGTCTGTACAGGATCAAGGAGTCAATTGTACAGGTACCCAGAATGACAGGAGAAGTTGCTGTGAAGTTTACAGCTGGAACATCGAAAAGGAAAAGTTTCTCTCTCTCTATCTCTCTCCAAACAAATACAGACTTTTTAAAAACTCTTCTTGAAAAGGGAGAACGTCTCATCTGCTGTTACAACCAGCAAATGCCATCCATCAAAGTGAACAGAAAAACCACAAACACATTAAATCTAGTCTTAGCAAGCTGACCAATACATGTTACCATTTCTTTAAAAAAATTGAGATTATATACTATATAGTACAAGTCCCAACTAGGCAGGGCCAACAGCGATTATTTCTTTGCTTGTTTTGTGATCATACCCCTGGGTGGTGTTACAGGTCGGCTAGCATTGGGCTTCTTTTTCTCGGCAGGCTTCAAGATCTGCAATGACAATTCATTCTTTTAGCCAGGCAGTTTGAGCAGCACAAGGAAAACACAAGAGACCATTACAAAAAACACAGTATATATTGACAGTATATATTTCATTTAAACCCATATTTCTACCCAAAAGGCAAAGCAGGATTCAGGCATAAGTCATTCATCTAAAGCCATGCCATACAAAACATGGGATAATAAATGGGGATGGGGATCCAGTACACTCAAAACAATCTAATTTCTAAAATATATTTATTCATAAATATGAGGGAAACTGCTTCCTGAGCAGGAGCCTGAATAGGAAGGTATTGATGGCTATTAAAAAGGAGGCTACACAAGCCTCTTAGAGGGAAAAAAATGAACAACATGGGAAAAGAGAAGAGACATTTGACACAGGAAAAATCAGTCAAAAACAACCCTGCCTCTAGTGAAAGCCAACCTAGATCTATGAGGGAGACAGCGAAGGTGGTGGTGCTAGGGTACTTCAAGCCAAATTCTTGCAGGGCTTTAAGGATCGGCACCAGCAACTTGAATTTAGATGCAGTTCTGCCTTTCCTCCCACAGTTGGCAACATTTGATGCTGCCTTGCAGATCACCCATTTCAGAGGCAGCAGGGACAGCCACGATTCTTTGGACAATCCAATTCAAGGTGAACAGATTAAGTCTGCCCTACTTAGTGTATGGCAGACTGGCGCCTCGGCACAGATTAAAGAAAACAGAATGTATTTTGAAATAGCTAGTGCGTGCCGTCCTGAACATCTGATGTAAGGAAGACCAGCTCTGAGTGAAAATAGTCAAGTCAATGGGGAAAGCAAAGCACCAAGAGCCTTCCAAGATTCCGTACCTGAAAGGAACACATTAAAGTCTCATCCACGCTCATCATGGCGCCTGCATTGTCAAACTCCCCACAGTAATTGGGGGCAGAAAACAGAGTGACCAGTTGCCTTTTTGCAAAGAACTCGTATCCATCTTCGACCACCTTTAAAGGAAAGAGATGTTAATTTCCAGGGCGAGGAGAAAGACAGCAAGCAGCAGCAATCATTGTTATTGTACAAAACGCTTTACCATTGGTTTATTTTATATCCCATCTTTTTCCCAGCACGAGATTCAAGGCAGCTCCTCCCAGCCCTCCTAAGCCCTCTCCTGGGCCTCAGGGCTAAAGGTGCCAATTTTGAACTCAAGAGGTCCTTAGTTTAGACTCAACACAACCAAATGCTCATCATGACAGTCTTTGGCAAGCCACCCCAATCTCAATCATCTCCCCCCCCCCCCCCCCGCAAACTGTGATATGTGGATAACATCAACCTTGCTGTAAGTATTAACTGAGATGATGCATATGAACTGCATGCTGCGGGTACCCATGAAAATCTTCCAGACCCTACTAGAGAGACTGGGAAACCCTTTTTGCTTCCCTAGTTCGTGCTAGATGAGAGGTTGTCTATAAAAGTTCTGAACACACTAGAAGTGGTATAGGAAATGTGAACAGACACGGCATTGAAGAATAGCAGAATCCTGGCCCATCAGGAAGTTCTATACAGTATTTGAGATTTGCTCCCTCTTAAAACACATTAATTCTTTCATCTACTAAATCACGTGAGCTCTGTAACTTGCTTGTATCAGGTAAACTATTAATCTGGAGATACAAGGCTAGACTACAAGGCCAGGAACTACTAAAGCCAAACAGATGTCCCAACGCAAATAAACCAGACTTTGAGGATGAGAGGTGTGGGTTAGGAGATTCTGCACATGTCTAGGAGCTAGTGGTTCCCTTCTACTAGGATGGATTTGCCAAGATCTTTACCTGATGAGCTCTGCATATAAGATCCAAATCATGTTTATGGAGGAACTTTGCAACTACTTCAGCTCCAAATGTGAAAGACACTCCTCTGTCATTTTCACCCCATCCAAGTACATCCTTATCAGGATCAGACCACAGCAAATCACAGAGAAGGCCTTGATCTGGCACATCGGTGGGCCGCATAATTCGTCGAATTTGTTCCATCGACTGGAGGTCTGGTGATAAGCCTGTGGGAGATTAAGATGCAGACAGTTTGCATTCTGTTCATCAGAGGGGCACTAAGCATATGCACAACGCACAATACCATGTAATAGTTGGTTGCTTCACTTATATTTATTTTGAGGAAACAGCAGCCACCCAGTTCCCTCTAAAGGCATGTATTACATGGCCCATGATAAATCTGTACCAAATGTGCTAGATAAGGCTTAGTGTAATTTTTTTTCTAAGACTGTTACCCTGCAGCTTTGCAGGTAACTTTGCACTTATCCTTTGCATTTGTGTTGTATGATGCTGGGTTTGGTGCCGTTCCTTTGTATTACAGCCTATGTAGTTTATTTGACCCGCCACTAGAAAATATCAGTTATGATATCCAGTATCACAAATCTCTATTGCAGGGAAATTATTCCCTTTGAGCAGCAGCATCATTCTCTATTTTTGTTTGAAGCATATTAATATGTGATAGCCACAGCCCTAACCCTTCTCCCCAAGTTCAGTACAATTCTCTCTTTTTTTGGGCACTGTCAATTAGAGAAATTGGACAAAAAGGGGCACAAATCCACACGTTAAATGAAATGCTTATTCTGTTTCTCCTGGGCATCTGTGGTCTGTGCTCATCACCTCCTCAAGCAGATGCCTGTTGTCCTCTATACTTAAAGCCCTGGTTACCTTAGTTGGGGAGTTTGCACATATCAATGCAGGAGAATCCATTTTTCATGCACACACATTTGGGTGGCTCACATTTAAGTGCAAATGCAGTACAGTAGGAGTAAGGTGGCTTGAGGTACCTAAATGCTATGACAGGTCTGACTCTGCTGTATAACACAATAGACACCCAGAGATCAGCAGACTGCATTTCTTGGTTCAGCGCAACGGTCCCACAACAGTACCAAAGTCAAACACCATATCAAGGGCAGTGTGTCATTCACAGTGGACCATCAAGGACAGTGTCTGTGGGACACTAAGGATACAAAGCTATGATTTCTGGTTCGTTTGGCTGAAATTGGTTCAAGTCAGAAAACACCATGCAACAGTAAAGCACCTGGGGGACATGGATATTCTAAATAAAAGCTACCACTAAAGACTACAAGTCCCTACTACCAAAAGACACTTCTTGAAGAATATGAGGTTTAAAACAGAGGAGAGTATGAAGTGGCTGGAAATGCTGACTGCACTTTTAAAAAGGCAACACAGAAAAGCACCTTTTGCATGAAGAGGTTGTGAACCAATGTGCATTTTTTGTGACAAGGTAACTGAAGATAGCAAGGCATAACAAAGCTTATAAAGGGAGTACAAACAAGAGCCAATCACAAAGTATGTGAATGCACCTTCAGACTCAAGATTCTTGCAATTATGTTTCAGGACACTGTAGCAGCAACATCTCACTATCACACTGCTAGGTACAAGTAGTACTCACTATCTTTTACCGAAGGGGAAGGGAGAGACAATGCAGACAATGAGCACAACTCAAGCACAAACACACATTAACAAAGCACTGAAACACACACTTGTACCTGTAGAGGTACATCAGCACTGTGGTGATCCCAAACAATTAGGGTGACTTTTCTGATTGAGGTTGCATCCACACTACAGAAAAAATCCAGGCTGATGTCACTGACAATGCCATGCGATTCTAGGAATGCCATGCGATTCTGGTACAAGTTGACAGGCAGAAACCATCCTATGGCCACCAGAGCTGGGAGACTATTAGTGTCGCCACAAATGAAAAGGGGAGCAGGGTCCACTGGTTATGCCCTACAGCGTACAGCTGCAAGATGTAATCACTGAAAAGTACAACTTGAAAAGAAAGCTTTCAGCTGACATCAAGGACTATTGCTGTAAATGGCATCACTTGATCAGACATCTTCACCTGCAAAGGTTCCTTCTTGGTTTACTCTGAAGAGATCCAGAATGTAGCTCCCCTTCTCCAAAGGTGAAAATGCTGAGCACTAATTTAGTCAGGACATAGGGTAATCTATGGGGTCACATGGAGCGGACAGAGAACACTTAATCTATATTGCTCCCCTATTCTGTGAGCATGCTCACATCCAATAATGAATTCATTAAGATACTGCTTAGACCTGAACAAAGGAGACGATATTCTCAAACAGAGGGAAATGACGCTGCATAAATCTGTCACTTCCATCTGCACTGATGTGTTCACAAACCTGGCCCTGAAATAACATAGACAGGCTTGAAGAGATTCTTGCAAGAAGAGAAACATCTCACAGGATGCTTGGAACAGCAAAGTAGAGGAAAATGTATCTGCTTCCCAAATCTTCTCCACCGTACTCGCCCCCAAAATCAGCAGAGAACACTTTCCACTGAAGATGTCCCTTTGCCTCCACATGTTACTGAATAATGAGTTGGCTGTCATCCTTTAAAAGCCAATGGTGGCCTGAATTTTTGGACTTCAACTCCCAGCATGGCCAAGGGTCAGAAAATCTGAAAGAGTGGACAGGCTGCAATATACATACCAGAGACTGTTATAATTTCTAAAGATGTCATTGCTTGCATACCCACCATAAATGCCCTAGCAACTGAGTTATCCACTGCCTCAAAATTATGGCCCAGCCTGAACTGATGTAAAGAGTGTACTGTATGTAGGAAGAAGCAAATGGACTGCCGCTTGTATCCCACAGTGCTGAAGAGGCCTACGACACAGTTATGATCTGTGCAGCCAACGCAAACTTATTTGTTACGTGCCTGGGATTTTGTGAGAGCACTGCTGCACAACTGCTCCTGAGACGTCTGACATTGGAAAAGTAGGAAGAGATGTAGATTAGAATTCAAGTACCCTAACAAATCTTGGGAATCAGTCAACAAAATTTTTAATGTATTTTTTGCTTGGGGCAAGAATGGGTTTCATCTATACAGCTAATGGAAAAATTAGAGACATTGACTTGTTGTCTTTATGCTTCAAGACGCTCCACACAGAATGTCAAACTATTTAATGTACCACCTGTTCTGTACTAAGAAGAGAGGTGAAGAGCTATTAACTGCCACCATGCAGGGATTGCTTAATGAAATATGCTCAAACATGCACTGCTGCAATATGGAGAAAGCGTTTAGAGGAGGATTTGAGAACACCAAGTCCTGTTAACAGGGGCTGAAGTTGGAAACCTGAAATGGGACCAAACAGCTAGTTGCGTCTTGGATACAAGAGACTATTATGCAACTCAGCGAATAGTTTCAATGGTGGCATCCCATTGCCTTCAATGTCACAAGTTAGACTTATGACTGCACAACTGTTTCTTTTTCACATATACGCCTATGGTACATTGCCACAATTGTGAATGCCCCTGAAACCCACCTTAAAAGCCATCCAGCCATCCGGAGTGGCAGAGTTCTGCAGCACTAGCAAGCAAGGATACTGAAGGATGATGTGACCGGTTCTCTCCCACAAGCAAGTGATGGTGCAAGGACCAGAAGCAGCAACGCTTGGTCGCTGTCACTCACTGCACCCTGCTCACCAGCACTGCCTGACATTGTTCAGTATATCTGACTGCCCTTTAAGTTGAGTTTTGGAGATGGAAGCATAGCTATGATACTGCAGCTACGTCTCTCATGCAGGATCTTGGCCAATGCTTTAGATTTTTATTTTATTTGGTTATTTATTTAGGAAAGAGTAGCACATAACACACTCATTGCCTTGTCAAGCTGCAGATACTGCCTCAGTACATTTCAAATGGTAAGTCACTTGCACAGATGTGAACAGACTCTTGAACAGAACTTAGTCCTAAATCCTACTGCTAGTTCCAGAGCAGACCCACTGAATCAAGGGGAAATTGGTATGCCAACATTTATACAAGTTCCACTGATTCAGAAGGCTAAAGCTAGACTACTTAGTAACTATACCATTTTATTTGCTTCTTTTTAAAAATAATTCTTCAAGCATTTGGTGTTTAATTCTTTTGTATCCCCATTTTAATCTACATATGTATATGCACGCACTAACCTACAACTAGTTCCCATTCTCAGCACATCTGCTGTCATCTCCATTAATAGACTAAAAGAGAAATACATATTCTCCTGCCCTTTCATGGTTGATTTTTAGGTAACTGAATGTGAGTGTAACAGAACTGTTGCTTCATTTTTATGAGATGATGTACAAATTTAGCTCGCATGTTTGTGATGAGACTTCATATTAATTTATTTTTTGAGTTGAGAGGAATGTAGGGTTTTTAAAAAACCCTTTTAAAAGGTACAGTTTTATCTACACCAGTTGCAACCAAGACATTTACAGATGTGACTTAGGCAAGGAGCTGTCAAAAAGAGCAACATCTCCAGATATAATGCTAAGGAGTGTGCAGGATCTGATGCCCAACATCAGCCCTGTCAAACTACTTGGAACAGTGAGCTAACAAGTTTCCACATGAGGGGAAAACTGTCCCAGAAGTTCCATATTCCCATATTTAATTTCAAAATGTGAAGCTTCTGAAGAGGTGAGGGGGCTCATTAAATGCAAGTGGAAAGAGGGCGGAGAGGGAGAGAGGACAGTCAAGCCAGTAAAATCTCTTCAGGATGCTTACAAGGTTGTTTAAAAACACAATGCTGACAAGCTTTTCCCAGCAGCCCTGCAGGGTGGGAATGAAGGAACTTGGGAAGACTACAAGCTAATCCTTCCCCTGACCCAAGCCAACTCCAAAGCAAGCTGCCCATCACACACAACCAGTCAATCACTAAGACAAACTAAGCTCCTCAAGAAGAGACTATTTCGCTGGGTTTAAAGCGGCTGTCTCAAATTAAAAAGAGGTGACCTGTCTTTTCTGCAAGGCTGTAATATTTGCTTTTCACATCTGTTGAACTATAGCCCCCCCCCCCTTCAACTCCTCTATCACTGGAAGCCTGATTGTTTTTTACTTTGAACGTACTGCAGTTGCTTATAGTTTAAGAATGACAGGGCTAAATATTGAATTAAAGATGGGTTATAAGATGCTAGCTTAGTATACGACACAAGTATTTAGACAGCGTAGCACTAGAAACTGTCTGGATAACCTGTAATTACTTGCAAGTGATATAAAGAGAGCCAGCACTTATAGCTTCGTATTTCAGAGGAAAGAGTCCAGGCAGCTACCAAATTAGGCACTTTCCCCAGCCAAAGCCAGTGTTCACTCTGCAGCTCTGAAAGCACATAAAACACATCCTGCTCACGAACATCTCTGTCACCGCTGCCACAGAAGGGGAAGGAAGCGATGAGTGTGGCACTCATCCATATATCCATCACACAGCTGGATGCCTTGCTTAGACTTCCCTATCTCACGCTAAGGCAAAGAAGTCACACAAGTAGGATTTGCAGAAGACTGGCTGCTTCAGCTCATAGATTCCCCCTCACCTTTTAGCAAGCAAGTCACACAAACATGGAAGGTCCCCAAGTATGACTGAGCCCCTTTAGGCACCACATTCGAATGGCAGAGGCATGAAATACATAGAGGGTTACTTCCTGCATTACTGGATTTTGATACTCTTGAAATTTATTCCCCATTAACTGAAATAACTGTAACTCAGGGAAGATTTGTACATAGGCCTGTTCTGGCATCCACATTCTGCTCGCATTACACTACGTGCTCAAAGCAGTTTACAGTTCTCTTGCAAAAGGATGGGTACAAATTTAAAAAATTTAAGCCAACTGCTTGAAAAAGAATTCTTGAGACCCAAGATCTTACTGTGCAGCAGAACTTAAACAACATCTCCATTATAAAAAACTACTAGAGTGAGATATGGATACCTACTAAGTGACCTTGGGCAAGTCACACTCTCTCAGCCTCTCAAGGAACTTGCCCCCCCCCCAAAAACCCTGATAGGGTAGCATTAGGGTTGTCGTAAGTTGGAAACGACTTCAAGGCACGCAACAACAACAAGGAGTGAGATATGTGCTGGAGTAGAATCTCATAAATAAAAATAAATCATTTAGCTACTTACCTCCATGGCAGCAAAATATTTTCTCATCCACAATGGCTGCAATTGGTAAGCAATTAAAGCAGTCTGTAAAGGTTTTCCACAGCTTGATGTTATATCTTCTTTTACCTAAGGGAACATTTCAGGATATGAACTCATTTAAAAAGCAAACAGTGATAGAAGAGGAGAGTATTACAGGGTTATAGGAGGGGAGGAGAACCACTACACCAAGATGCTACAATACTTTACTTGTTCTGGGTCTGGTCTAAGTCTACTCCAGTAGATACCACCTTAATGCATTGTAACTTTAATCAAGAGACTTCACAAGCAAAACCATGTTTAAACTCAGTTGCCAATGTACTTGTCTCTAGGAATATAATATTCACACTGTATTTGTTAATGAAACCTGAAAAGCCAATTAGGTGCAACCGCTTCCAAAGCCAAAATGTATATTAAAATAATGAGCGCTGCTACTTCCCATCGCTGATTAAGATGAAAGTTTCCATAACAGCCGTCTCACATCTTAAGATGTTTGGCTCAAGCCCACCTCTAAGAATTGGACTAGATGAGCATTACTGTCATTATAGCACCTGTTTTCAAATACAGCGGACAAGTTGTCACCCAGGTTGCTATGCCTAGGTTTTAGAGCATATGAGATAAAGCAAAGCTATTTGTCTGCTAATGATCTCCAACTCGCTCCTCACTAGCAATGACTGACCTTTTCTCTAGGCAGCATTTACAGCTCAGTACCCTGGAAACACTTAAACATTTTGCTAAAGTACATGTTGCTTAGCATGACATCATATGAGAACAGAATCCTGTTAATGTATACAACATCGTTTTTTATGAATTGTTTCTAAACAGGTTTTCTACCGCTTCAGAGACTAGGATACGGAGCGATGGATTCAGATGACAGGAACCGAGATTCCATCTTAACCTCAGGAAGAATGCCGTGACGGTAAGAGCTGTTTGACAGTTGAATGTGTCGCCTCAGAGTGTGGTGGAGACTCCTTCTTTGGAGGCTTTTAAACATAGTCAGGAGTGCTTTGACTGTGTATTCCTGCATGGCAGGGGGGGGCAGACTGGATGGCCCTTGTGATCTCTTCCAACTCTATGATTCTAAGTATGAGCAGCTGCCAACAAATTCACCTTGAACCATTAGAAACCAGGTCAAGTATGAAGCTGCTGGGAGGGGAGGAAATGCTGCATGAGAGCCCACAAGGACTATTTCTGGCCTACAAGAAAAAGTCACCTGAGCATTAGGAGGGTTATACCTAATCCCAGGTGAAGAGTTCTGAACACTGGAAAAGAATAGGAAAGGAAAGGCCTAGGAGATGAAATGCCGACTTTGACATACTAAGATTGCAACATGAAATAAATGGGTTTTTGTTTGCCAGTGTTTTGAAGACACACACTTTCCATTAGTATGGCCCATGTTTAAGCTCTGGTACATTCACCAGAGGGTGGGTGGGAGTTGGTAGCCAGTGTTTCTGAGATCACAGACCTCAGCGAGTAGCATTCATTGCTGACTCTCAATGTAGAAGTAGTTTTTAACCACATGTTATCCTTAATGTAAGTTCTTCAAACAAAATTTCTCTGGAGTTAAAGGTTGGACTTGCAATGGATGTCCCGACCCTTGTGAACTTGTTAAATGTATGGAAGGTGGTAAGCACCTTTTTAAATTAGTGGCTGAACAGCATTTTTCATCAAAGATGAGCAAGTGACAGAAATTATTTGACTCATTCTTTCCAAGTACATCAAACCAATGTTGATTTGATTTACAAGCCCTGAAACAGTCCAGAACTGAGTTATCAGTAGTCAGTTCTGGCACATGCAAACAACAAGAAGCAGTGATAAAGTACAACATACAATGGCATGGAGCATCCTGATCATACTTAAGCTGCAATTTGACTCTACAACTTTCAAGTCTGGGAGGAATTGTGAGGCTCTATTTCACCTAGAGAAATTATTTTAAAAAACCTCTTTAGCTGTGCAAATGCAAACGGTCATTAACACACAACTCCCTCCAAAGCTAATAAAAATGCATATTTAATCATGCATCATCTTTTCCCAGGAACCCAAAATCACCTTAGAAGTACTTACATTCATCATAAAAGCCATAAATTCTATTAATGCTAGCACATTCATGGTTCCCTCTGAGGAGGAAAAAATTCTCTGGATATTTTATCTTGTAGGCCAGTAAAAGACAAATTGTTTCCAAAGACTGCTTCCCTCTGTCAACATAATCGCCAAGGAACAGGTAGTTGCTTTCTGGTGGAAAACCTCCATATTCAAAGAGTCGAAGTAAATCATAATATTGTCCGTGGATGTCACCTTAAATGAACAGACAAAACGTTTTTACACAGTTTGACAGCTTTGCTTGCTAAAGCAAGGCTAGATACAGCAACATTCAATGCATGCTAATATTCCTAACCCACAGAGTAAGAGAAAAGTAAGCCTATGAACCAATAAGCCTCTCGTATGTAACAATTTCAACGCACTCATTTTAAAAAGAAAACTGCAGGAATAGTGATGCTGTATATTTTCCCACTAGATATGGCCTGTCAGGTTAGTTACACAAGAATTCAGTTTTAAAAACAAAGTTGGCTTGATGTAAACTCCAGTAATGTTTTAGTTCAAAATAAACAGGATCACTGACCCTCAACTTATTTAGTGCAAAGAGATTAACAGGACTTATTTTCAAGCTTCTCTAAAAGGAAGTATTTCTGATAATCTCTCGTGGATTTTGTAAAAATGAACCAAGCATGAGCAGCACACTATTTTCTAGAGTCCAGGTGTCTATGGAAGTTATCAACATCAAGACCCAGTAGCTTCTCTCTGGGACTTGTGTTCTCTTTGTTCTGCATACTCTTTGCATTTTCTTCAGTATTCAATTCAAGTCACATGTACTTCAGGCAGCATGATTTGCATAGACTGGGGTCAGAAACACAGCAATGATGAGGGACAATGGATGCTGCAGTACAACATCCATAGAGTAAGAGATCATAGCCCGATTGCTATGTTTGAATGGATTTACTATCTTCAGAGAGACATGAGCTGACATGAATATCTATGATATTCTACCAAATCATAATCAGTTGATTAAAAGGTACAGTCAGAGCCAGCCAGATTCAACACTTACCACATATTTTAAGTGGTGCTTCAAGTTCCAACAGAATGGGTTGACTGAGAAAGATCTCTCGAGATTTCAAGCACAATCCTCTTATTTCGTTTTCTTGAAGCTGGACATTTTTGCCAGGTTTTGACCCTCTCACTATAAAAAAGAATAATTCCATGGAGCAAGTGAGAGTGAGTCAATGTATTCAAAAGCAATTAAATACAGAACATTGGAATATTTATTATTAACTGATTTAATTTTTGGGTCTTTTGTTTTTTTCTGGACACTCACTAAGAAAGCCTGTAACTATTAAGCCAACTCCAAAAATAGCTGAGGGAAGTTTGCTCATTGTTAGAAGACTGCAACTGGTAAATAACAAAAACATTTAAGTCTCTGTATCACAGACTGCTCCTAAAATTTTGTGGTCCAGAAAATACATTGTTTAGACAGCCTGTGCAAGCATGTCTTATGCTGACAGAACAGGTCAAACTCACATTCAGGAATTATAATCGTGAACTGTCCAATGCCAACCCAATTGAAGCTGGGGATGTCTTTTCCCCCAGAAAGCGCAGTTCCTCTGGCCTAACTCAAGCGCTTATTCCAATTTCACCCTCCCCCCCAAAAAACCACGCAAACAGGACTCAAAATAGGCACATGGATTACCCAGAGTTTGGAGGCATTCTTCCTCCATTCTGGCATGAATAAGAAGCACAGCAAACAAGAACTTCTGAGGCTGCTATGTACGTTTTAACAAAGATAGCCAGCTATGGCCCTAGTCGAAACTTAATCTGCGTTTAACTACTTAACTGCAGTCGACGAATCGTAATTACAATGTACAGAATACACATTTTTGACACCTCATGGTTTCTGAATTAAACTAGGGTATGATATTCATAATATCCAAGAAGAGATAACTGAAGCTCACTCGATCCCGCAGGCCAAATGCTGCTGCGGGAAAAACCTTGATTCTGTGGGGAAAACGAAAGCTGCTTAGTTACCTTCCCAAATAATTCTGTCACATTACTCTTCATTGCAACACAGCCTGTGTTATTCAAGGTACTACCTGGTGTCACGCACCAAGCCAAACAAACACTTTAAATTACCTGTGTTGGCAGGGCTAAAGAGTTCAGAGGTCATATTTTAAAGATTTGCTCTGAATGAAGTTCAGGATTGGAAATGTGTTGCCACTGCCAGCAGATTAACGGCAGGGCAAAGGTGATGACCTGAG
Source organism: Urosaurus nigricauda (assembly GCA_034509955.1). Classification (NCBI taxonomy): domain Eukaryota; kingdom Metazoa; phylum Chordata; class Lepidosauria; order Squamata; family Phrynosomatidae; genus Urosaurus; species Urosaurus nigricauda. The sequence continues at coordinate 15,619,135 of JAOEGL010000014.1, read as the reverse complement.
CAATACGTGTTTCAATTATTCTTGCCTGTCAGTCTTGCAAACATTCATCACTGCCATGATCACTACCTCTAGATATTGAGGGCTCAAGTAAAACACTTAGCACACATAATGAAACATAAGCCCACTGAAGTCTTTTCCCATCGCTGCAGCGCAACAGATCTGTGGCTGAATAGCTTCGTAGGTAATTTCTTCAAATTCACTTCCCCAGCTATAAGTAAGTAGCCTAAAATACCAACTGTCCAGCAGCAACACAGCTTAGAGAAAGTGATTCTAGCCAACTGCATTCTAAAATAGCACAAAATTAAAAGTATTTAATCTTTCCATTCAAACAGTTAAGTAGAGGATGCTACTATATATTGCCTCTCTAGACAATATGACAGACACAGGCCTTTCAGACTCTACAGTTATAGCACTCTGACACTCACTTTAGCTGCAGTGGCTCCATCTGATGGAATTCTGGGATACATAGTTCGATGAGGCACTAATGCTATAACCATGTAGTGTGAAAGAGACGTAATATTTTCCAAAGTGAATTGGAAGCACAAAGGCAAATCATGAGATCTGCACTCTAGCAATGTCTGGAAGACCACAAGTTCCCTCACTGCTGATCTATGGAGATGAAGTATACTGTTAATGTGAGGTAGATCAACTGCACTCACTTCTAGGGATCACTTCAAGATACTGGGATGCTGGGAGGTTACTTACATGACTGAATCTACTCCCTGTAAAAGAAATACTCTTTTTACAAATAAGCTTAACATTGAAGAGGACACTAGACTAAACCTTTAAAATGAGAAATGGTTAAGTGCGTGGACTACCATGCCACCTACAACCAGAACTGACAATCCTTCATGTCTTGGTTCTCTTGACTGTATGATGCGGCCTATTTCTCTTGGGTCCCTGGCCAAACTCTAAAGGCCACCTAGAACGCTTCTGCACAGAGTCTGACTACTGCAAGGTTACCCCGGAAGATACTTTCACGTCTGGTTTTTAAAAACCCATGGACGCACCAATCTGATTTCAGAAGTCTGACTTCTCTCAGAGATTTAGTCTAAAAGTAGTTTTCCTAGATTCAACCAAACTTTTGTTACTTATGGGTTCTTTAACAGTACAGTTAGCTAAAGACAAAGCAGCAGGAATGTTTATGCCATCACTCTTGAAATGGCAGAACTATACGCTTGCGGTGCAGGGCTGAACACAAGGCCAAGAGGTTATTTTTAGGACTCCTACTTAACCGAAGAAACAGTAACAGCATATGTTTAGCCAACCGATGCATCGATTAATCTGGATATGGATAAAGACTTATTTCTGAAAGAAGCACTACCCTTTGTAGGTAATGTGGATAATTTTAGATAAAACATAGGAAGCACTGTAGAAGAGGCATACCTTCTTCTTAGGAAGAATAGTGGGGATGGATCTTAAGATGCTCTCTGCCATCTGCAGATTTTTTTAAAACCCTTATCATTTTTATTCATTTTAAATAAGTATACTTTTTAATATAATTGTTTGGCCCTTATAAGACAGCGTGGTGTAGTGGTTTGAGAGCTGGACTACAACTCTGGTCATCAGCTATAGAAACCCACTGGGAGACTCTGGGCAAGTCATAAACTCTGAGCCCCAGTCGCCATAAATCAGAAACAACTTTGAAGGCACACAACAACAATCATCACAGAAAGTCTGTTGCCTGGTTAATCACGCCGTCTATTTAGTCTTTAAACCCTAATCACTTTCAGATTTGACACAGATTAAGTACATGTTGAAAGTTTCAAGTTAGCGCTAGAAAGGATAAGTCACATCTTGGTGAAGCCAGTAAAAATGATATTCTTGACAAACAAATTACAAGGTTTGTTCTTGGTTTAATCAGGGAGAAACAATGCTCTGCCAAGCGCAAACTTGCTTACGTCTCTTTGTAAATAAAGCCTCATCACTGTGTATTCTGCTTTCAGACAGACAATGTATCATCAAGTATTTGTTTTATATACACACACACTAGCTCAGGTTCAACAATCTTACATGAGCCACAGATTACGTACACCTTGTTAAGAGTTGCTACCTCTCAGGGAACTATTGTTTACAAATCTCTGGATTTTCTATGTCACACATTCACAGCAACAACAAAATGCAACAGCCATGTCTAAAAGCAAACTCTATATCAAGTATGATGAGCGGGGTTAGGATCTCAGTAATGAAGTATTCACTTGCTGACAAAAAGAAGGCAAGGCATTCCAAAGAGAGGGAGTTATGACCAAACACCTGACCGTATGAAAACAGGGATTACCAAGTAAACCGACCTGCTTGTACAACAGAGAAGCAAGACAGAAAGACTGTCTATTGGCTTAGCTGAGATCTCCTATTATCCGACTCCTCCTCGCCCAGAATTGTCTCCTCTAGTGGCCATTATGTAACCTTTACATAACATCGTGTAAGAGATGGTACCTGAATTTGCTTACTGTTCTCTCTCTCTTAAATCTTCTTCACCTAGTCTATCACAGCAAAGGCCACTCTTATACTGTAAACCTTTGCCAGGAAGCCAGCAGTGTATAAATCTACAAAATAAAGAGACTCCACAAATTTCAAAGAACAGGACGACCTATACATGAGAAAGTGGTCTCTAAGGAACACCACAAAATAGGAAAGTGATCTTTGTTAAACAGTTGGCAGTGGACTCTTAGGCACTGCTTCACACATGGATAAGAAAAGACTACTGGATAGACTCAACCAAGGAAGTCCCACTCCTGAATTTGTTAAGACCTGAGCAGGCTGTTGATCAGAGGATGACTTGGAGGTCTCTTATTCACAGGGACACTATCAGTCCAAGACAACTTGATGGCAATTAAAAACAAGAAAGAGTGGGGAAATCATGTAGGAAGTGCACAAGACCAGCGTCACAGTGTCACCAGATGTAAAGGGAAGGTTTAGAAAATTTAATCACACTGCATGATCATTTTCTCTAACAGCAAACTCAGGTGGTGGATCTCAAAGAAAATTGAATGAAATAGTTTTGCAGACTCAAGTTCGCTTCCACAGCTCATTATCCATTCTGACTATCAATGTACCGTATCTAGCAGTTGAGCTTTGAACAGCCCTAAAAGAAAAACAGAGAAAATCAAATGCTTCACAATCAAGATGGCCTGCAAGACTACTTAAGGAAGAATAAACTGGTTTAGTCACTTACTGTAGAAACTTTGCACTTTAAACAAAAGCACTATAAACATAATATCTTAGGAGTTCTCCCTAAGCAAGTAAGATCAATTGCTAGAAAATATATCTATAGGAAATATCTGTGCGCTTAAGGTCTTTGCTCAGACTTTACAAATTCCAAGTGATCTTGACTGCAACAAGGCAGTAACAAAAACAAGAAACCCAAAGTTAACCAACGGCGTACTATTTCTTTTCTAAGTCTCTACAGTTCAAGTCTTTCCATGAGATTTGCAAACCTAGTCTTAATAAACATTGGGGCACTTGACTCTGAGTGCATCTCTGACATTTTGCAGAATATTTGAAAGCAGATTCATGGAGAAGGCTAGCCCTACAAACAATACTTCACAGGGGCAATTGTTACTTGCACAGGGAATGAAGTCATTCTGTTTGAAACTACAGACAGTGAAGTACCAAAGACAACCAACCTTCATCAGCACAAAATGAAGACTAGGCAGTGTTCTTGGGTTCATTTTGTATTAGCCAGTTTTATAAATTCTTCAAAATCCTGGCTTATCATTCATGAGCAAACTCGCTGGCGAATGCTGCTCAATCGCTTCTACTCATCCCTTCTTGCAAGGAGAAGCAGCTAAGCCAACCAGGAATTTACCAGGACAGGAAAAGTGTAGGATTACATACAAACCTAGACTCTGGTTTGTTACTCTTCTAAGAAGTCTGGACACAGCTAGATTCAAACCGGGCTTGTTATGAGTCCCAGATGGGATGTAACTATAAGCTTTTCCTTGCTAACCTTGGTAAGTTTTCTGGTTAGTTTAGCTGCTGCTGCTTGCTGGTTGTAGCTGCAGAAGGAATGAGAAAGAAGTGAATTGGGTGGCATACAAGCTTGCAAATTAACAGACAGGATTCTCATAGTTTTGTGCAAATGTGAGCTGTCAGAACAAACCACATTTCTTTGAATTCCGTCAGAATTGGTAACTTTGATTGATTCTAGAGTAGAAGCAGAAACTTTCAATCGTCCCACGTCATGTATAAGGTAAAGGGTAAGGGAGAGCATACAAATTCAGTTTTGTCATCTCTTTTTAAACAGACCATTATGGCAAACAAGACCAAAAGAGCTTGCCATGAAGAATTGCGATGATCAATACCAGATCATTGTGGTCTTTTTATGCATTAACAGGATTTTCCAGTCATATGCAACAGTAGTTAGCACTGTTGGTTGCTGGATGCCCAGTTAACCATTCATACTGACACAACCTAGACACAAGGCTAATGTGTTTAACATGAACCCAGAAGAGTTGGTTTTGGATTTCCAACTCAGTCATGAATTTACTGGAGTCATCCTTTTCCCCAGCCTTTCTGCGATTTGACGAAAAAGGCTTTTCAGCAAATCTATTTTACAACTGGAAAAGGAGAGGAAATGAGGAGAGTGAACAGAACACAGGGTATGCCTTGCATTCAACTCAGACCGCACTGCAGTCATTGTTTTACATCAAAAGGTAAAAATTAATTCTCAAGTTGAACTCTTCACGTGCAAGTCCTAGGTGGAGTCAGAGAAAACAAAATTAGTACAGTCTTCTTCCCCGGATCAATCGGATCATGCCTGCTGCTGCAAGGAGGGGTTGGTCCTCAGCTGCTTCCCAAGAGCTTCAGCCTCACCAAGATTAAGAAGCACTTTCAAGCAAAGGCTGCAACCAAAAATGAAGAGAGCCCCCCAAGATTTAGGGAATGTCGCGTATTGGAAACAGAGCATCAAGCCCCAGCGACAGTCAAGCAAGTGTTCAGACGAAGGGACATCCATGCAGTCCCCTTTCACGTGGTCAAGTAATCCAAGTTTCATGCCAATGTCCTTCTACCTTGATTTAGTCTGTAATTTACTTGCAAGTCTTAAGAATGCAATTATCCTGTTTTGAAGGATAATGACCATAACAGACAGGCACAGCAGAGCAAACAGCATTTCCACACCTTCATGATTCCCCAAGCCACCAATCCCTCAGTGTTAGGAGGGAGGCTAAACCAAACTAAAAAAGACTCCACTTGTGTTAAGAAGGAGGCAGAAGAAGGAAAGGCCAGCATAGACGTAGCATACTCTTTAGGAGCTTGCCCTAAAAAACAGCACAATGGAGTACTGCGTGCATGGCCATCTAGTCTAGCATGCTCCGTTCCTGTCCTCCTTGGGACTTTTTTTTTAAATGCAATGTATAAAAGCAATGGAGGCAATTGTAATTGAAGCACAAACCCTCTCCAGACCCTCCTCTTTGGAGTCAGACTCCTTCAGGCCCCACTCCAAGGAACCCAAAAGCAAAGCCAGGGCTGAGCTGAGGAGGAGAATAACTCAGATCCAGTATTAAGATTGCACATCATTTCAGAGGCAGATACTCTGAAATAGGCCCTTGCCTTTCAAATGTTGTGTGTGTGTGGGGGGGGGAGAGATTTACCCCACCCCACCTCAGATAACTTTCACAGCCTCCCTGCTTTTGCCTGCTCCTTTGCGTCCTTTTCCTCCACCTGACACTGTCTTCAATTCCCCTTTTTGACAGAAGCACAAAAAAAGGAACCTTCTAAATGAAACTGCTGTAGCCAGTATCAGTTCCTGAGCACGCTTAGCAGTTTCCCCTGACCCTATTGTGAGCGTGGGTAGTGTGTGTATGCGTTTTCACGGCCCCTTCTTGACTTAAGGAGACCCCATACATGGCACAGGGTTTTCTTCGACATAGGATCATCTTCAGGGGTGATTTTGCCAGTTCCTTCCTTGGCAGTTTCCCATCCAAGTACTTTCCACAGCTGACCCTATTTAGCTTCCAAGATCTGACAGGGTCTATGGTGCCTTTGGGGTTCTTGAGCCAGATCTCACCATTGCATCCTACCAACACTACCCCCCCCAGACATCTCTTCCAAGCTTCCCCCCCAACCCACTTTTTCTACCAAGGCAGGACCCTTGGGAACCCCCCCCCCCCACATGAGGCTTTTAAATACTGCTGCTCCCATCTTAGGTGAAAACACACAGCCTTTGGGGAAACTCCTCAGCCCCTTCCAGATGCCAAAACATACAGAGCTTCAGGGATACCTTAAAAACCCACCACCAGCAGCATCACTGTCTCATGATAAGATTGTATGTACAAGGTTGTGTACATTTGTAGCGCTGGATCACAGGGAGGGCACCCAGGCTGACCCTGGCACCTTCTAAGGGACTCTTTCCAACACATCGGCAGCCTTTAAGATGAGTGTACACTGTGTGTGTATATACTCTGTGTGTGTGTGTGTGTGTGTATATATATGTGTGTGTGTATACTGTGTGTGTAGATGTGTATATATGTGTGTATGTATACATTTGTGTATACATATGTATGTATACATATATACATGTGTATGTGCATTTGTGTATACTGTGTGTGTAGACATATGTGTATATATGTGTGTGTATATGTGTACATGTGTGTAGACATGTGTATATATATATGTGTGTGTATATATTATGTGTGTGTGTACACACATATATACAGATATTGATGCCTCTCTCACAAAGCTCCTAGACCCATTCTCCCAACCATCCCAGACTCTTAGGCTGCATCCACACTGCGGAAAGAACCCGGTTTGAGGCCGCTTTCACTCTCTGGCTGGCTCCAGGCTCTGGAATTCTGGGAGTTGGAGTATGCCGTGGGGCAACTCCCAGAATCCCAGAGCCCGCAATAAAGCAGGTTCGTCCTCCCAGTGCGGCTGCAGGGGCCCAAAGCTCCTCTTCCCCCGCTCGATCCGAGGCCCCAAACCCCAAACGGAGGCCTCTCTGGGGGCGACCCACAGTCCTCCCGAAGCGATCCCGGCCCGAGAGCGAAGGCAGGGCCCTCGAGCCGCGATGCGGAGCAACTGGCGAGCCCGCGACTCAAGAGGACTGGGGGGGGGGGGGGGAGAGAAATGCCGGGCAAAGGAAGCTGCCCCGCGTCAAAAGATCTCTCTCTCTCTCTGGGAATATAAAGATAGCGATCTCTGGCCATGCCTCCAGAAGATCGGTCTAGAATACAGATCTCTAGCTATGTCTCCAGAATATAGATGATGATGATGGTGATAATGATGATGATAATATGTATCCCGCCCCTCTCCCAGATGCCACCTCTATAGATCTCGACATCCAGCGATATGCCTCCCGGCCGATCCCTTTCCCTTCAGCAGCCCAGCCGAGAAATTAGCTCTAGCGATGCCGCCAGACTCGCTAGAGAGCTCTGTTCCCTAGATCGACCTTCTGGAGGCATCGCTAGAGAGCTCTCTTCTCTGGGATCTCTTCTAGCCATGCCTCCAGAATGCAGATAGTATAGACCTCATAGCGATGCCTCCAGAAGACAGAACAGAGCCATCCAGCTCGGGCTCCAGGCCGATCCCTTTCCCCTTAGCAGCAGCAGCAGCCGCCGAGAGAGGCAGGCCCTCCTTCCTTCCTTCCTTCCTTCCTTCCCAGTCCTCACCCTCCAGCAGCCGTTGGATGATGCTGTCGATGTTGAGCTTGTCGCTGTCCGCCATCGCCGCCTGAGGCTCCTCCAGAGGACGAGGAGGAAGGAAGGGCGCCGCCGCTGCCGCTGCTGCTGCTGCTGGACCCACCTCCCCGCCGGCTCCTGAGCTTGAGCAGCCGCTTTGCCCGCTCGCTCGCTCGCTCGCTCTCTTCGTCTCCGCTCGGACTGAGCCTGCCTTTTGCTTCCGCAGCGAAGGAGACTAGAGAAAGAGGCGGCAAACAAAATGGCCGCCTTTGCCCTCCCCTCAGCCGACCGAGTTCCCTCCTTTTTCGGCCGCGGAGGGAGACCAAAAAACTAGCAACGGTACGTCGCCGCCGCCGGGCTCCTCTTTCGCAGGCAAAGGCGGGAAAGCTTGAAGGGCGCGCGCGCGCGCACGCACGACGGCGGCAGAGAGAGACTGAGCGCGAGAACGAGAGCGCGCTTCGGCTCCGACTGAGGCGGTGCTTCGCCTTCGCTGCTTTGCTCCGGATCCTTCCGCGGCGGGGGGAGAGAGAGAGAGAGAGAGAAAAAAGTCCCTCCTTTTCTGCCCCTTTGTAGAGGCGCGCTATTTCTGAGGTAAAAAACAGTACACACGCACACAACAACGCGCCCAAAAGGCTCCAAAAAAACAAGAGACCCGACAAAGAGAGCCAAGAAGCCTTCCCCCAGACTCGAATGGGTTCAAGAAGGGGAGACTTTCGGTTCTCGTTGTTGGCTTCAAACACACAACCCCCCCCCCTCACACAAACCGTAAACGTTCAAATAGTTGGGGGAAAAAAGCCTCGAGAGAGTGTCGGTTCGGTTCGGGAAGGGACGGTTTAAGGGTTCGGCGGGTTGCGTGTCGCCAAAGACGAGCTCGGTTGCAGCCGCACGGCAGGAATAACCCGGTTTGATACCGCTTTAAGTGCGCATGGCTCCACGGGGGTGGAATTCTGGGAATTGTCGTGTGTTGTGGCTCCTCTGGAGCCACAACACACGACAATTCCCAGAATTCCACCCCCGTGGAGCCACAGCAAGTGGTGTCAAAACTGGATTATTCCTGCAGTGTGGATTATTCCTGCATTCATAAAGTCCCCAGTGTTGGAGCTGAAGGGAATTCTGCACATGCTCAGAGGCAGCCCCCATCTTTTCAAATCACTAGCCCTATGCCGAAAGCCATAGTCCTGCATTTTGCTGGTTTTAATAATAATAATAATAATTATTATTATTATTTTATTTCTGACCCGCCTCCTCACGGCTCAAGGCGGGTTACAACGTAGTGAAAACACAATCATTCCAAAAAATACACCTAAGAAGCTGCATAAAATACACACCGCAAGAGACCTATGCAATATTTGCCTTGCGATACACAAACTGATCACGAAATATACAATGCTGTTTTTCAAATTCATGAGTTAAAAACTGCCTGGCTAGGCCTGCCGGACAAGTAAGCTTCAGGGGAAAAAAATCCCATGAATTTTGCAGGGATTTCATTCTTAGGCCAGGAGTTCTCCTCAGAGGTGCTTTTGCCCGTTCCTCGGAAATGGTTGGCATCAGTGGCCTCCCATCCAAGTTCCCACCAGGGCTAAGCCAGTTGCCTGGAGCCGGGGCAGTTCAAGCGGTGTCAAACCAAGTTTAGGTTCCCATTTGGCCGCAGAACTCCTTGGATGACCTTGGTCCCCAGGGAGGATTTCCTCAACTCCACTAACCTTGCATATTATGAAGATAAAACAGGGCAGAGGAGAACCCTGAGTTTATTGAAGGAAAGGCAGATTACACATAAATAGGGCCTAAGGATAAACTGCTTGGAATTAGTCGGTTCTTCTAGTATATGTACAAAAACGGCAAATGTCCAGGGCTACAACCTGGATCTCTTAAATTAATCCCTTACGAAATACATTGAACACTTGTTGGCTTCATTCTCCAAGTTGCCAAAGGTCCAAAACGCACTGCCGAAACGATCCAATTTGAGACTAGCTTGGTGCTATGGAATCCTGGGAACTGTAGTTGATTGTGGCCCCAGGGCCCTCCGACACAGAAATGGCTAAATGTCTCACAAAACTACCATCCCCAGAATTCCCTAGCATTGAGCCCGGGCATTTCAAGCGCTGTCAAACTGGATTAATTCTTGTGTTTTGGACCACAGACATTCCAAGAGAAACCTAGGAAAAACCCTAAAAGCAATTAAAATCAGTTGGGTGTTGATCATTGATCATATATATCTGTGTGTGTGTGTGTGTAAATATCTAATTTCATTGTCACAGAGACGGAATAGCCCATGTTCAACTACTTTTGTTTTTGACCTCTTTGGCTGAATGTTATTTAATTAGCATATTTATTACGGACGTTAATTGGTTGGCTAGGCTTTTCTTGATTTTATTTAGGATTATTCTTAATGTGTGCGCCAAGTCAGCACTGCCTCCCTTTCTCCTCCAGGGCAAATGCCATTTGAATGCACACATGCAGATCCTTTACGCTGGCAGTTATATAATAACATTAACCATAACGTCTCATTATCACTGGTGGGGGAGCGAGTTCGGGGTTTGGACAATGATGAGAGCGGGGGAAAAGTGCCGCCTCAGCTCTCCTAGAAGCAAGTTAGAAAGAAAAAGTCACAGGAAGGAAGATGTAGGTCATCCACACTGTGGCAGCTGCTGCAGACCTTTTCCAGATCAACACTCTTTCCAGAGCCAGAAAGTTGTGCAGGCAGCCTAGGCTGCATCCACACTGGAGAAATCATCTGTTTTCCAGCGATGGAAGTGGAAACATCCTATAACATGGGTTGATTCCGTTTCACTGCTCCGAATAGGCAGGAAAAACAGACTTGATACCACTACAACTGCTACGGCTCCATGCTATGACATTCTGAGAATGGTTGTTTGTTGGGGCACCTTTCCTCACAACCCTTTGCCTTCTCCAGCCTGGCACCTCCAGATGTCACCTGGAGGACTACCATTCCCATCATCCCCAACCAGCTCACCTAAGTGAGGAAAGATGCTCTAATATCATAGCCTGAATTACTTGTGGGAGAGCGTTGGACATATTTAGGCCCTGATACAAAGCCAGTGTGGTGTAGTGGTTTCACTATTGGACTACAACTCTGGAGACCAGGGTTTCCTTCCTGGCTCTGCTATGAAACCCACTGGGTGACTTTGGGCAAGTCCCATTCTCTCAGCCTCAAGGGAAGGCAACAGCAAACTTCTGAACGCATCTTGCCAAGAAAAGCCATGACAGGGTTGCCTTTGGGGCTCCATAAATCAGAAAAAACTTGAAGGCACGCAACAACAGCAACAAACAACAGAACAGAAATACTTAAATGAGTAACTTTTCAAATTGGTTTTTAAATCACTTTTTAAAACAGTCCAGACAGAACAGCCCTTTCTCTCTGACATTGTCTGGGAACCACAGAAGTGTGACAGCAGCCCCTCTGTGAACTTTTCAGTTTGGCAATGCTTTGGCGCGCACTTGAGAAGGCAAGGAGCAAGATGGACAATGTGCAATCCTTTTGTCGGGACACAAGGTCAAGAGAGGCTGGATCTACACGGGGCAGAAATAATCCAGTTTATCAACACTTTAACTGCCACAGCTCAATGCTATGGAATCCTGGGATTTGTGATTTGTAGCTCTGCTCTAGTGTCTCAACCAGCTACAATCCCGAGAATCCCATAGTACTGAGCCGTGGTGGTTAAAGTGGTATCAAACCGGATCCAGCCGGAGATCTCTTTCTCCCACTTCATTTCTAAGCTTTGGCTCGGCAAGCCAAACAATGTGTATGGGTTCTGAGTGAGAGTTACTTGTACTGGGAGGAATCCATTTCAAAGTTTGGGAAGATCTGCTCCTTCTGGAAGACTTAGTTCCCTGGGCAATGTTTTCCTCCATTAACCGGCTCTTTCTTGGGAGCGAAGGAGCCCCTTCTGGGGAGAATCTCGGATGATTCAGTCCTGATGCGGCCTTCTCTTCTCTTTGCGTCAGCATCCTGTTCATTCATTCTGTTTTGCATTCAGATTCCAGGCGGCTCAAGGTGACAAGCCCCTCAAGAGATTGCGGTGACCTTTTTCTTGCCATGTTCACTGTTGACAAAAATGGCCACCCTTCTGCCAGCAAATGAAGTGAAAGGTGTGATTGTGTATGACCAAGGGCAGTGGCAAACCGACTCCGGATACAAGCAACCTGCAGGAACGCAGCGCAGGACACAAAACATGTCACCTCCCCAGCGGATGTCATGCTGAGCTCTTTTGGACTGCATTTACCTTACAATATTTTCAGCGTCTGCTCATCCAAACCATAATAGTGTGAAAGCATATTATGATGATTTGCTAATCCAAATCATAAGAAGACATAAGAATCATAATCATACTTTGATCAGAATAAAATTCAGTTTAGTGCTTGAGAAGGCCCATTCATCAATGATTGGCACAAGGGTGCATCCACATCTGCCACAGTTATAGGACTTTGATCCCACTTATGGTGGAATTCTGGGAGCTGTCATCTGGAATTCTGAGAGCTGTTGTCTGATAAGGCTTTTAGAATTGCCAGTTGAGTGTATGTCATGTGCCTTCACGTTGTTTCTGACTTAGGGTCTTCTTAGCAAGTTGCTTCAGAGGGGGTTTGCCTTTGCCTTCTTGTGAGGCTGAGAGAGTATGACTTGCCCAAGTGGGTTTTACTGGCTGAGCAGGTATTCGAACCCTGGTCTCCAGAGAGTTGTCATCCAAAGCTCAAACCAACTACACCATGCTGGCGGCTCCAGAACTGACATTTAGAGGGCACTAATGCTGTAGTTCAGGGGAGGGCACTAGAAAATCCTAAGTGTCCCCCATCAAACTACAAATCCCAGAACTGTGATAGTTAAAGCGGAATCGAATTTCTATGACTGTAGTGCGGACACATGCTTCATTTACTTAAATATTTCTCTTTCGACATTGTCGTTAAAACTATCTATTGAAGAGGGGGACTCTTTTTTTAAACACAATGGGACAAAATTCTGCACACATTCGTACATTGCTTGACCCAGCCAGTGTCCGTACTATGTAGTTCTTCAGGGGTTCTTCAAAGGAGTACTTAAAAAAATCAGCCAAAAAAAGTAAGATATGAGTTTAGAAATTGTGGAGAACCATCAGGGAACTTGTGATGGGTTGCAAGACCCTCCTGAATATATTCAGTGGCAAAAAAACCCTTTGTTTCCATTTATAATAATGTACAACTTGTTAAAATACAAAACCCAATTTAAAAAAAAAAACCCACATAAAGCCAACAGTTAAAATACAGTACTATAAAACCATTACAACACATTCATAGAATACATCCTTTAACATATACCAAATAAACTATTAATTATACATAGAAATAAAATACAAATATAAATAAAATAGATCAATTTCTCTGTAGGAAGCGTTTCCCCATTCCTATACTGTATACACTTACAGTAGCCCTCCAGATGCATTGGACTACCTTTCCAACTGTAGGGCTGGGCTGTAACACTAACACAAAGGCTGAAGTGATTGGGGATGATGGGGTCTGTAGTTGAAGACATCTGGATAGAAAGAGGGGGGGAAGCTGAGTTTGGGGTAAAACCAGCACAGCAGAAAGCCATCTGGAAGGATGCCCTGTGTACAACGGAGCAACTTCTGCCAGCCTTCTTCAGTAAATACACTTTGGCCTTCACGCTTAGATAGGTTATCATTTAAGTGACATTGACTGATGGTTTTAATTTGCCCGTCTTCAGCCAAGTTTCTGCAGCGATAAAAGGAGAACTGTTTAGGTTAAAGTCCGGTGACAAGTACAAAGGATGGGCAAGATTCAGTGTTGTTTGGTACTTTGGATGATAGAGAGAAATACATCTTTAAAAAGAAAGAAAGAGAGAAGGATAACAGGCCTTTAAAAAAAAACTATTTTTTTTAAAAAAAGGGAATAAAATTAGAAGATTTTCTTGGGAAAGGGTTTCCAGAATGCGCAAAAGAAGAAGAGAAGATGTTTCAAGGAGGATTAATCTCACATTCTGAGTTCACTGGTTGAGTTACATAAGGGTTTCTATAGCAATGCCCCAATATTCTTTCTGGATTCACAAACCCATATGGCACCAAAAGTTATGCTGAAGGGCAGCCTTACCCACTCCCCAACCCAATAATACTAATAAATACGTCCATCTCTTCTCTCTTTTTCCACTGAGATCCTTTCAAATGCTTTGGATTCCAGCTCTTGTCACCAGTTTCTTGACTGCTGCCTGTGGCTCATAGGAGCTATAATCCAACCCATCTAGACGCACACACATATCCAGTAGAGTTTGCACAAGTTGTTCAACACATTGCTCTCTTCGTCTTCTTCTTTTTCCCTAGTGTGGAACAGCTTGAGCAAACTCTACTGGATCTGTGTGCGCCTTCCAGATGTGTTGGATTATAACTCCCATGAGCCACAGGCAGCAGGTCAAGACTCTGGTGACAAGAGCTAGACTCCAAAGCATCTGAAGAGAGTTAAGTGGAGAAAGAGTGAACAGATGGATGTCTTTATTATTGTGGAGGAAAGGGGGGGGGATAAGGCTGCCCATCAGCATGACTTTTTGTGCCATATGGCAACATCAGAGGGGGGTCAAGAGGACAAAAGTTATGGATGAGCAAGAATGCACAAACTAGGAGAGGTTGCAGTGGTTTGCCTTTGCCTAAGCCTCCTGAGAAGGACAGGATTCTGTCCCTCCTTTCCTTTACATCCACTGAGTTACTGAATTCAAGCTACTTTTGCCTACCCTTCCACTGTCTCAATTTGCCAGATTAATCCTCTCTCATCCCACTTTTCCCAACTGCTTTTCGAGCGTATTGGTTTCTCTCTCCTCCTCTCTTTCCCCCCTTTCCCTCTGCTTACTTCAGGCACTGCAAACGGTTCAACATGCAAAAGCAGTTTGCATCAGTTAACTTAGCAGCGGGGAGGGAAGAAGCTGGAAATGTCCCCTTCCCAGTAGGCTCAGGCAAAAGCAGACTGCTGCAGCTTATCTTATGCCTTCTTCCTCACTGATAATTTTTTCCGTCTTGGCCACACGTTGATGTTGCTTGGACACACGTGTCTTGGTTTTCATCTATGAAATGCTGGAGGGGATACATCTGCCGGTCTCAAGTTACCTTTGCGCCGCAATAGCCACCCAACATAACCCATGTGTCTGCCGCTGATGGGAAGTTAACCCTCTTTCTGGTTGTTCTAGCATCAGCCAACACTGGTCCTTTGTATTCCATGCCCCCTCCTCCCTTTAAACAACTGTTGTGCTGTTGTCCCCCCCCCCCCCAAGTAGCATGTAGGTCAACAGACGGCCGTAGGGACCCACCAGCTGACATTTATCTCCTTATTTTGTACAAAATCTGTTTGTGGATTGGGGCAATAGGAACACAGCAGCAAGCCTTTTGCAAGGCTGCTGTGAAAACATCTTTTTCCAGAATACTGCTACGGCCAGCTTCATGAAACAAAGACATGTAACAGAAAGTTAGCACAGTCCCAATCTTCTCCTTTTTTTGCTGGTCCTGTTAGTTTTAGGAGGCTTGAAGGTTCCTTGTGAAAACAAGGTGAACATCTCAGGTCCAGGTCATTGGAAAAGGTGGGATATAAATAAAAGAAACAAAGAAAGATAGAAATACCTGATGGACTGTATTCTTCCATATACACTGGACTATGTTTTGAGATCTTGGGGAGGGGGGAGCTTTCTGTGTGTCCCGCCAACCTTACTGGTACGTCTGGTGAGAACACAGGAGGTGGAGCCTTCTTGGTGGTTGCTCCCAGGCTTTCAGCTTGCTAGGAATCTGTGGCTTCTGAGAAAGATGCTGTGTCTGAAGAATTGGGGCTTGAGGCAAAGGAGGCTGCAGACCCTGAAGATCAATTGTCACCATTCGTTGAGCAACCACAAGACAAAGATTGTGCCTGCTCCCAAAGACTATTAAGGAGGGGATGCTGACCTGGGGATCATTCAGACCTTTTTATAATGCGACGAGCCGTTATAAACCATGATTATTATCAACCCAGTTTATTTTCACTGTCTGAATAACCCTCTAGTTGGGCACCTGGGGTCTTGAAACTGCTGCCTATACATTTCCCAGCCACTCCATGGCCGCTTGTTGCTTTCAACCCTCCTTTCTTGGGAACTAGCAGCACTTTCTGGTGTGTGTGTTTTGACCTTGGACTAGCTGTGATTTTCTATTCGGTTACACTTTTTTGCTGGCTTTGTTTAACTGGACTGTGGGCTTGCTAAATGACCTCTGGACCAGCTGATGACCAGCTTCTTGCTTCTTCCTTCATCCTACTGGATCCTCTGTGGCTGACATGGACTCTATTCACTGCTCTGGTTCCTGGGGCACTGGCTGACTGGCGCATAAGACAGGCACTCCCTTCCCAGGGAGGCTAGGCTGGTGCCCCTTTTTGTTAGTCTGTGGCTGCATCCACACTGCAGAGAATCCAGTTTGACACCAAGGTATATGCTACCCTGGCCCACACAGATCTCTCCAAGAATGGGTGCAGCTGGCACCCTCTCTAACCCTTCTGGGTTGGGAGGGCATTTTGGTACTCCATGTGGCCCCTGGAGTATCTCCGAGCATTTGCCCCTAGGCTCACTGTCCTGACTTAACTGAGTTCTTCTTGTTGCCCCTTGCGAACGCTGGTACTCCGAAAACATCCCACCGTGCCCTGTAGGATTGTTTTAAGGCGCGCAGCAAGAATTGGTTTGCTCCATGCGGTGGAGAGGATTGTATTGTTTCCTGGGATTTGGGAACATATGGGGAGCCAGTTATGAAATTTGCATGAAAAAGGCGATAACTGGGGCAGGATGGAGAGATCAAAGGGGAAATTATGGAATGAGTAATGATTTATTCATTATTTCTCCTGCTTTGAAACCAATGCAAAAGGCCTATAACTTAGGCCTAATACGGGCGGGGGGGGGGGGGGGAGAGCAAAATGAAAGGGATTTGAGAGTCACAAACGTGTCTGAATTTATTGCAGCCCAACCTATTACGGAAATACGATTCCTCCTCCGAGAGGAATCTAAAACCAATAATCCCACCACTTGCAAACAATGTATTAATATTAATATCTCTTTTTTTTAACATGAAGAATAACATACATTCTAAAATCCATTAATACAAAGAGTTATTAAAGTTTGTTGTGTGCCTTCAAGCTGTTCCCGACTTATGGCGACCCTAAGGCGATCCTATAATGGGGCTTTTCTTGGCAAGATTTGTTCAGAGGGGGCTTGCCTTTCCCTTCCTCTGAGGCTGAGAGAGGGTGAAGGACCCACTACTAAAAAGGTGTTTGTATTACCCATGAAGTTAGTAGCAAGTGGGTTAACAGCTTGTGCAATTTTTGTATCCATTGTTTAAGTTACAGTGAGTGAGATCTTGCATTGTCGTCATATCTGTGGTGATGGAGCGCTGTCATTGTAGTTACAACCTGACCAAAGCATTTCTAAAGCGCTGGCGATCTTGGCACTGGGAAGTGACATTTGCAGCACTCCGCTGTATTGGGGTTGCTTGAGAACAGGCAACTGAACCCTTAAGATCCTGCCACAACTACTTGTCCCAAGGCACCTTGCAACCAGGAGTAAACTGCGGATGCCATTTCCTTATGCCCAGCACCTTGGAAGCACTTGGCTTGGGGTGCTGCCAGGTTGTGACAGACTTTTCTCAGTGTCTCATTTGGTTATTCGTAACCATAAACATGAATCCCCAGCAGTTGCGATCTCATGAGTCCATCTTATGTTATTGTAAGTGCTGAACAGGGTGCCAGCTATTATTTATAAAACTATTTCTCTCTCCTCCTCCCACTTTCCCCCTTTGTCTTCGGCTTACTTCAATTTTGTGCACTAAACCCAACAGGATTCCTGAAGGGAGATGAGAAGATGGGGCAGAATCTCATCCTTCCCTGTTGTTGTTGTTGTTGTTGTTGTTGTTGTTGTTGACCTTCAAGTCATTTCTGATTTATGGTGAACCTATCATTACCTTGGTAGCTTTCTTCAGAGGAGGTTTGCCATTGTCTGAGGCTGAGAGAGTGGGACACGGCCAAGGGCACCCAGTAGGTTTACATGGCCAAGCTGGGATTTGAACCCTAGTCTCCAGAGTCCTAGTCCAATGCTCAAACCACTGCACCATGCTGGCACTTGCCTTCCCAGCAGGCTCAGGCAAAGGCACACTTCTGCAACCTCTCCTAGCTTGTCTGTTCTTCGTCCTTAATAACTTTTTTGCCATCATTGGAGGGTATGAGCTGCACAGTTGGAAACAGCCCATTTGCCTTGAGCCTAGAGAGGATGTGCCAGCAAGGGGACCGGGTTTGTTATGCAACTGTACTCTTGGAGGACATTTTTTTGCAAACAGGTTCACCTGCATTTAATTTCAGGTTGTTGATCACCAACCAGGTGGAGGCGGGCGTGTGGGTAACCGGAATAACAGAGACAACCTGCTCTAAGGCGGACCCGTCGGATCTCATCTGAAATGTGGGAAGAACTTGGAAACCAGTGGGTGGGGTGCCGGGAGGAATGGCATGGAGGATACTGAAAGGGGGCATGGCTGGTCTCACTCACACATTCTGGTTTTGTTGTTCACACTCTGGAACATCATCTCTGCACATCTCTACAAGTTCGGGTGCTCACACATGTCAGTGCTCGAATAAAGAATAAACACGTATCACACTAGGGGGGCAAACAGGATTTAAACAGGAATTAAACAGGAAATGTCCTATGTTAAACATAAGGCATTCCCTGTTTAATTCCTGTTTAACTCTCATTTAAATCCTGTTTGCCCCCCTAGTGTGATAAACCTCCATGAGGTAATTAATGAAGATGTATTGGAAGCACATTCAAGGCATGCAGAGTTTTATCCCACTTTATCCTGGGTCTATTCACATTGGTTATTCACAAGTCCAAACTACAAATCCCAGGATTCCATAGAACGAAGCCCTGGCAGTTGAAGTGGGGTCAAAGTGCTATAACTGTACAGTGTGGAAGAGAGCTTTCTCTGTCTCTGCCTCTCTCAGGGGGTGTCCACACTGCACAATGATAGCAATTCGATACCACTTTTAACAGTCACGTCTCTGTCCCACAGAATCCTGGTGTTTGTAGGTTGATGCACTCCCTTGGACTGCAGTGCCCTCTAGCCAAGAGTTCCAAATGCCTCTCCATACTACAGATCCCAGGGTTCCAGGGCAGCCATGGCATTTAAAGTGGTATCAAAGCAGTATAATTGTGTAGTGTGGTTACCTCACACACACACACCCTTAGACTGCACCTGCACTGCAGAAATAATCCAGTTTGACATTTGAGCTTCCAGGGCTCAATGCTATGGAGCTGTGGTGCCCTGACCAACTCCAAAGCCCAGAATTCCATAGCATTGATCCATAACAGTTAAAGTGGTGTCAACCTGGATTATTTCTGCATTGCGGATGCAGCCTCAATTAATACTTAGCTTCAGCATTTAGAACAAGGATGGGAATTCTTGCTGGTCAAGGGATGAATTGTTGCTCTGGGACTCTCCCGGAGCTGCATGGACTGGCTGAAATGCCCCCTCTCCCCATGAAAGCAAAATCGGACGTTGACAAAAGTCCACTTTCAGGTGTGAAAGATGGGTTTTTAAAAACGTTTTGCAAGGCACGGAGACGCATTTCACAGTTATGGGGGGGGCAGTAAATTGGAGGGCCCACAAAAGCAGCCTTGGGGAGAGATTGTAGCCCCACTCTTGCAGCACTGAATGTATCTCAGGATGCCCTGACCTCACAGAAGCTCAGCCGGTAGTTCTGGGGAAGAAGAGCATTGGAGGTATCTGGGTGTTTTTAAAACACATGCCGGCTGGATCTTTAAGATTGTTCCCCCCCTCCCTCCAACCATTGGGAAGAAAGAATATGGAAAGCCTCCCTAGAGAACGGTGAGAGAACTGTTCAGGAGGTCCTGGTATAAGGCCGATCAAAGTGAATGTCGAGCTGCACATTTTCAGGCCTGGATAGAAAGCACAGCGAGTACAGCTTGTGAATTTTAAAGCACTCTGCGTCAGAGATGTTACATAAGTCCTTGGGAGCTAAATATAACAAAGAGGGCTCTTTTTTGGGGGTGACGGCGGCTTTTGCTGGAGCAGGGCATCTTAGAACCGGAAAATAGGAACTGCTTCTTTCCCCAAATCCATCATCATCATCACCACCACCATCATCCCTATTTCTTCTTCTTCTCCATTATATATGTTTGTCCTTGTGGGCCTTTAATAAACCACACAATAGATCTCAAGGTTTTCCTTCCCTTAAAACTGGTGTGTGTGTCTGTGGAAGGTGGGGACTACATTTGTACCAGCTGGAAATTCTGACAAATTTCTTTGTCGTCCCAGTCAGCATTTGCTATGCAATAGTTAGAGTAGAAATTCTCTCTCTCTCTCTTTCTCTCTCACATATACATCTCTCTGAGGCTGCATCTGCACTGCAGAAATAATGTCAACTGACACCACTTTAACTGCCATGGCTCCTTGGTATGGAATCCTGGGATTTGCAATCCGTTGCAGCACCAGAGCTCTCTGACAGAGAAGTCTTGCAAACCGACAGTTCCCAGAATCCCATAGCATTTAGCCATGGCAGTTAAAGCCGTGTCAAAGTGGATTATTTCTGCAGTCGGATCCAGCCTTAGACAGATGTTAGGATCTGATCTGTCCAGTACCTGATCTATCTATCTTATCTATTTGTCTATCCATTTATCTAAGATCAATGTCAGACAGATATTTAATATCTGATCTGTCCAATATCTTGTCTGTCTGTCTATGATATCTAGTATTTTATTTATCTACGAAATATCTATCCTAGATATCTATCCAATCTGTCCGTCTGTTTGCCTGTCTATTTCAGAGCAGGATAAAAACTGGTGGGGAAATGTTGGGGTCATTGTGGAGGCCGTCTTTAGCTATTAGTCCTCCTGGGACTAGCTGAATGAGAGAAAAATGCCTTTTTCAAATAAATTCTTTTTAAAAAGGTCATCAAACCCCAGCCCAAACAAATCTTAGCAGAAGTGCTTGTAGTCCTTGATGTGTTTGAGCTTTTGGCAGCCGGTGTGATAAGAGATCAGCAAACTGCCAAACAAATACGTGGTTACATTAAAAGGGATGATTTGGCTCTGGGGGGACCATTAGCTCACTGGGCCGTCTCTCTTTCCAGCAACATTTGCACCTTCGTGAAACTGATGAATGGAGACAGTGGCGGGATCTTTCTGGAACAACAAGAACCCATTAAGAGGGTTTGGGAAGGCGGCCGAGGCCAAGAAGACAATCTCGAAGCAGATCATCTGCTCTGAAAACACCAAGTGGAAGCAAACAGACCAAGCGGAAATGTGAAAATGACACCAGGAGGCTTTGGTCTTTCCAAATGTGAATGAGTGAG
Organism: Urosaurus nigricauda; assembly: GCA_034509955.1. Lineage (NCBI taxonomy): Eukaryota > Metazoa > Chordata > Lepidosauria > Squamata > Phrynosomatidae > Urosaurus > Urosaurus nigricauda. The sequence continues at coordinate 15,598,163 of JAOEGL010000014.1, read as the reverse complement.
TCACAGCCAACCACTCTTTTGCTGTTCTGCCCGGCGGCAGGGGGGTCTTGCTTGAATGGCCTTTTGGTCCGTCCAAAATTGGTTTGGCAATGGGGCATCCCCATCCCAAAACAGCCCTCATCCTGCAGGGTTCTGAGCCCTCAACAGGCCTCCCTTAGATAACCAATTCCCAACAAATAAGCTGCTTTTTCACAAAGTCTTTTTATTCCTGCCCCCAAGTCCTCTGTTCTGCCTCATCCTCTGTCTAGCTGGACGTTCCTTAGCAGCATCAGGAGGGCTTGGTGCTGGGTTGCAGCAGGACATCTGCAGTAAGCAGCACCATACATCTTGATCTGGGTAAGAATGGGTTTCTGCTCCAGCCAATCTTGCTATAGCTGTGGGCATCTCCGTACAGTTGGCATCCCCCCCACCCAAAGTTGGTAATCTTGGTAGTTTTTTAGTTGAGGAGGGAGAAGAGAATGTTTCTAGTCCTCTGAGCTGCAGCAAACCTGAAGTGGTTGTCTTTGCTGCTCTCGTGTCACCTCTTTTAATATCTATATAGGATTGTTCTTTTCAAAATCTTTTGTTGTGGCTGTTTACTTGGTGGTTTCATCGTTCCCCCCCCCCTTTGTTAACTTTGCTGGCCACCCCACGGGCTCCACGGCTCTCTGTGGAAGGCTATAAATCCCTTAATGCAAATATACTGGCAAATGGATAAATAACACCGGACAGATCTTTGCCCCAAGATACTTACAACCTAAACTCTGACAGCGTGGGCATCCAGATCCCATTTCCCTTGCCAGTGTTCAGAAGTTGTTACAGATCGGCAAAAGAAGTGACATAGCTGGCATTTTGTTCCAGCGCATGTCTGATGGTCTCTGCGCTCTCAGTTGAAGTGACAGGAGGAACATGTGTGTCTGAGTCTCTTTCTCTCTCTCCTTCTCCGCATCCCCAAGAGCCTTCAGGTGATGAAGATGATCATTATAATCTTTATTTATGCCCCACTTTTTTCTCCAAAACTGAGAACTAGGGAGTAGACCAAGTCTACAAAAGCTTATGCTACACCTTTTGCACAGTTAGCCTCAAAGGTGCTGCAAGATCCCTTTGCATGCTGAGATTCCAGATCACTGTTGAACTGATCTTACTGTCAAGAAGTTCCTCCTAATCCCCATGTTGGCTGGGGATTCTGAGATCTGTAGTCCAAATGGTCCCTTTCTGACCTAATCGAGTGTTTTCTTTCTGGTGGTGGACAGCAGTTGGGTACCGCTTGTGAAATGTTTATGGGTTATATGTGACGTTGACTCTGGCTCAAAGGCCCCTTTCTTTGCCAGATTTCTTCAGAAGAGTTTTCCTCCTGTTTCCTTTCTCTGCAGCTGAGGGAGTGCTAAAGCTCACCCAGTGCGCTTCCAAGGCTGAGCAGGGATTCAGATCCTGGTTTTCCAAAATCCTAGCCCCCTTTCCCACAACATATTTCTACCATTTTAGCTGCCATGTCTGCATCCTATGGAATCCTGGGATTCGTAGCTTGGGGAGATATTAGACTACAGCTTTGGGGCGGAGAATTCTAAGCACTGTAGGGACGCATCAATGCTGTAGAAATCATACAGTGTGACACCACCTTAGGTGCTGTAGCACCTTCCTCGATGGAATCCTGGGATGTCTAGTTTTTAGGTCTTTAGCCTTCTCTGCCAAAGAGTGCTAGTGCCTCACTAAACTACAAATCCTAAGATTCTGTCAGATGGAAGCATGGCAGTTAAAGTGGTAGCAAACTGCATTATTTCTGCCGTGTTGATGCGCCCCTTGTCCAGGGATTCCATAGGAGGGCAGTTAAAGTGGAATCACAGCACTATAATTATGTGGTGTGAAAGGACCCGTGGTCCAGCACTCAAAGCGCTGCACCATGCTGGTCCTCCTCAATAGGACATGCATCTGAGGGAACACTTTTCGTACTCCGCTACCTTCCATTTAGCCCACCAAATGCACACTTGATGTCACATCGAGTTCTTTGGTTTAAGCCCCCCCCCAAGCGTGGTGCTGTGCGCATAAGCAACTTTCCATAGAGCGCCGCAGCTCTCCAAAGGTTGTGTAGGCGATGCCTTTTAAAAGCCACCTCATTCGCTTGGCCCATCCTCCCCTCTGAGATGCCTTGTCCAAGTATTTGCTGGAAAGGAAGGGAAAGGAAAGGAAGCACATGCTTTTGGATGGGAGGGGAATTGGCATCCAGGTTGCTAGGCAACCAGTTGATGGTCCTCCCGCCTCCTCAATGGAGAAAAGTCATTTCTGTGCATGTCTACTCAGAAGTCGGTTCGGTTGAGTATGAAGGGACTGACACCCCGGCTAAATATTTATGTGTGCGCAACTGAGACAGTGATGGGACTGAGGACTAGAAACCTGGCTCGGGTATCCAGGATCCAAAACCTTCAGGCTTTAAAAAAAACACCTTATCCTTGGCTTTTAAATGCTTTAAATAGTTTTATTTAGGGTTACCATATTTGGAAAAGCAAAAAAAAGAAAGAGGGACTGCTTTAAGCCACCGATTGCTATGATGAGCCTCACTTTAAATACCTCTGCTATATGTGCTGCAATCGTTTCTACTAGAAATATGCCTAACCTTCCCTGTATTGAAATAACCATCATTTCAATTTATTATTAAGCGTTATTTAATAATGACGGCAATTGCCCTGGGCAAGCATTTTAGCTCTGAAAAAGAGGACAGGTCGGAGGAGAGGAGGACATACAGATACTCTATTTTAATTCTATAAGAAGTTAAATGTTGTTCTAGGCTACAGTGTTTTTAGGCTCCTCCAGACAGGGCAAATGTGTCAGGAGGTTGTTATACTCTTCAGCGTTACGCTACTTTTACGCTTTGAATTGAGTTTGCAGCAACTGAGGAAAGCTGAGGACAAAAGGGGAAGGTGGGAGGAAGAGAAAGAGAAACCGGGACGTTTCAAAAGAAGGTGGAGAAAGTGGGATGGCAGAGGAGCACATGCCAAATCTTGCCATGAAAACCCAGGGCTGTCCTAAGTCGAAACTGACTTGATGGCACACAACGGTACCATGTGGGCCATGCTTGCTGAATGTCATTTTCTACTGTGTTTAAGAAAGAGGAGAGGAAAAAGGGTACCTCTGAGCATGTAAGGAACGCCTTGCTCCTTGCATGGAGCAACTGCATAGTGTTGGGCAAACTACAGAATGGGGTGGTGAGTACAGCCGAACCTTGACTCCCAGTACTTTGTTGAAAAAGAAATGGGGATCATGTCTTCTGCTCTCTGGATGACCTTGTGAGAATCATACCAGTCCTGGAGGCATGTTTTTGAAAGAAATCCTTGGTCTGTAAGAGAGCAGAGGCCAAGTGCAAGGGACTCTGGGAAGGAAGGATAGGAAGCTAGCGGCTATATGCTGTGTAAGGATCAACCACCGAGTGTGTGTGTATGTGTGTGTGTGTGTGTGAGAGAGAGAGAGATGCAACTCCAGCCAGCCAGCCAGCGTACATGGCAAACAGGCCAAAATGTTCCGAACAATCTGTTCTCCATCTTCTAGGGAAGGAATTGGGCAGAGGAGGATGGAGAAACAGGCCAGCTTCCCCACTTGGAATAATCATAATTTTTAAAAGCTGAAAATCTGGTGGCAAAGGGGGAAAAAAAATTGAGGGGGAGTGAAATTCTAGCAGCTCTCCTAAGGAAGCCATGTGCTGTATGCTGAAAGGTTGCAGCAAAAGGCGAAATCGATTCCAAGAGCATCACGGGATGACTCTGAGTTTTAGGATTGTGAGCCAAGCAGAGGAAAACATATTTCTAGCCGCTTCCTTCCTGCTGTGCAATATGGTAGAAACCTGAGTGGAGGCTTCCTCCTGAGTCGCCTCTTGTTCTGCGCTGGAGCAGTGGCAGAGGCGGTCTCCCAGGTCAGAGGGATGGTGAATTCGCCCCAGGTTTTAGTTCAGAGCCATAGCCCTCCAAGAGTTTCCTCCCCCTTGGCAAGGTCCTTTAAAGATAACCAAAATCTGGACTGGACTCTCCAGCCCACTGACATGGGAGCCACCACAGGAGTCGCGCTGGGAAGCGGAGGGGAGAATATCTCTTTCAGCTGCAGCGTGAGCTCCATTCCTTAATTTTCTGGCAATTTTAATTGACTGTTTTGTTCAGTACTGATCCACAGTAGAGAATAGTCCAGGGCCAAACCGGGGCATAATGTACAATAGGGTCGAGTTTACCAAACCAGACCAAACAACGCAACCTCCTGGCTGGTGAATTTAGAAGGACAGGGCTGAGAAAGAAAGGTCTTTTCTTTGCCTTTTTTCCTTTAAAGGAACGATCATTGATTTGAGTGTCTCATGAGGCATCATAAAATGTACCCTACAATCAATGGGAAAAGATCTTTTTCGTCAAACCTGCTTCTCAAGAATGCCTACTTATCTTAAGTGGCCAAGCACTTCTGACCCTTTAGCCCCGAGCTTGAAAAAGTTACTGGTTACGGTCCCAGACGTGCCAGTTGGAAGGTTTTGGGAGTTATTGCCCAAAACTGTAACTTGGCCAAGACAATAGGACTAGAATATTTGCAACATTAATAAGGCAGGACAGGCTGACTTTCTGAAAAGGCCCTTTACCATAACTACTAGTCCTCATTGAGGAGCACCCAAGAAAATGTGGAACAAACACAGTTTGAAAGTGCCCTACTTTTGTCTAGGATTTCATCCTTCCCAAATGTGGAATCCTTCAGGTGTCTTGGATTGCAGTTCCCATCATCCCGGACAACCATGGGGTAAAGAGACCCAGAAGGGCATCTCACATTTTAAGTGGAGGTGCATTGTAAAGTTCTGCCATGGAAAAACTAGGAAAGGTCTCCTTGCTCCTTTCCCAAAAGAAGCAAAAGGAGAGATGGGGGGAGTTTTACACTAGGTTACACTAGAGAATAATTAATCATAATAAATGGTCAAATAACTGAATTAGTCTATAATATGATATTGTAATGCTCTTCTCTTTTTTTGCATTTTTTTAGAGTTGTAATGCTATATTGCATCAGTGGAACGGTACTATCTGTCTATTAAAAAAACATTCCCAGAGGAGAAAATTTGCCCTCCGAAGTACAGGACCGCTTCAGCAAACCATGGCCCAGTTTAAAGGCAGCATCCGAAGAAGCTTTGTGCAGATCCAAGAAATTCTTCCAAACAGCCTCGCAAAAGAATGGGACATTTATTGTTGTGGACACAGAAGCAAGAACAACAGGTAAAACCCAATAAAACCCAATAAAGCGGTCTTTGAGAACTGCTTCTATAGAACCGCATCTGCACTTCAGAAATAATCCCGCTTAGCCCCACTTTAACTGCCATGGCTCAATGGCTGTGGAATTCTGGGACCAGCAGTTCATTGTGGCACATCCATCACTCTAGGTTACGAATCTGTAACTTCAGTATAGGATGCCAGCCTTTCTTCTGATTATTTTTTTAAGAGAAGGAATGGAGAGGAAGATGGGAAAGCAAAGCATCCTTGAAGCGAAAGAAGAGCCAGATCCAGCTGCTAGACAACTTTCTCCATCACATAAGCAGCCTGGGTTGCCACATGCGCTCTTCTCAGCCTCTCGCCTTCCTCCTTTTAGTTCCATGTCTGTCTCCTTACGGAGGTGGTGAGCTTGAGAAAAACAGCTAGAAAATGTGTTAATAACAAACTCAAAGGGGGGAAAAAACCATAGCGAAAGCAGCAAAAACAGCAGCTGCTCCAGAGACTTGGAAGGAACAGATTCAAACTACAGGAAAAGAGATCCCACCTAAAAAATTGGAAGAACTTCCTGACGGTAAGAGCTGTTCCAACAGTGGAATAATATGTGGCCTCGGACTGTGCTGGAGTCTCCTCCTTTGGAGGTTTTTAAGCAGAGGTTGGATGGCCATCTGTCAGCGGGGCTTCGATGGTGTCTTCCTGCATGGCAGAAGGGGGTTAAAGTAGATGGCCCTTGGGGGTCCCTTCCCACTCTGTGATTCTGTGATTGGCCCCCAAACTCCAATTCCCAACCAGTGCTAGGGAAGCTAAAGGTTTGACTGAGGTCTTGAGTGTTCCTTTTGCAAACCAGCTAGGCCTTAAAAAGCAAAATCAAACAAGGCATCCCATGCTAGGAGATCATCTTTGTTGAATTGCTGCCACCATGCAGTCAACAGTGAAACTGCAAGATGGCTTATCTTTCAGAGATATGTAGCACTCCCTCACCTCATCCACACTGCAGAAATAATCCAGTTTGAGACCACTTTAACTGCCCTGGTTCAGTGCTATGGAATTCTAGGAATGGTAGTTGGTTGCTCTGCTCTGGTGCCACAACCAGCTACCGTTCCCAGAATTCTATATCATTGAGCCAGGGCAATTGAAGTGGTCTCACACTGGATTGTTTCCACAATGTGGATGCAGCCCCTGTCTCATCATTTAGGGAAGGATGAGCTGAGTTTGGGTCTTTTGGTTTAAATTCTGAAATTCCAGTATGTTTCCCTCCTTCCCTGAAGCCCAGAGTTGTTAGCACCAGTAAATAAGGCCTACAGCAGCAGCTGCACTACAGAATTAGTGCAGTTTGACACCGCTTTAACTGCCCTGGCTCTGTGCGATGACATTCTGAGGTGTGTAGTTTTGTGAGATCTCTAGCCAGAGAGCTCTGGGGCCATGACAAACTACAGACACCAGGATCCCATCGAATGGAGCCATGATAGTTAAAGCCAATGTCAAATGCATTAACTGTGCAGTGTGGTAGCATAAGTAATCAGCAGTGAAAGACGTGAAAATGTTCCCCTGATAGATTTGAACATTAGCACCTGGAGAGTGTGGGTAGATGGGGTACTTGGTCGATCGGATACCTCTGAGCTTGACACCAGGTAGACTGGCTCCCCCAGAACCCCAAGCTTGCTTTTCCGTGTTTCCAAACCAGAAACCACTAACAAACCAAAGGAAAACCACCTTGCAGAGTCCTGAGAGCAAGGAAACAACCTTGAACAGTGTAGCTAGCAGAGATACAGTTGTAGCCTTAGAACTTCTGAAGTCTGCAGTTCCCAGTATTAAATGTAGCTCTTTTTGCAACATTTGGGTAACATGGGCTGACCAAGGAAAAGGGAACTCAATCCTCAATTGTTGATGTTAAGAGCTAACACTTAGTTGACCCATATACACAATGGAGTCGGGCGACTCTCCATCATGTACCCGTCACTCTTCAGTAATCTGTAATGTCACCACAGAGAGCCACCGGGGCCTAGTGGTTTGAGTGTTGGACCGTGACTCTGAAGATCCAGGTTCAATTCCCAACTCATCCATGAAACTGCCTGGGCAAGTCACATGCTCTCAGCCTCGGGTAGGCAATGGCAAAAAATCCTCTGAACAAAGTTTGCCAAGATATCTCGGTTCTCCTCCCTAGTTTATATTCCCTTCTGTGGAACCTTGTGGGGCAGATTAGGGCCAGATTAGGGCCAGATCCTTCAGGTTCCTTCCACAGCTGCAGGGGAGGATTTTGCTTCTTGGTGCAAGGCGGCATCCTTGGTGGTGTGCCCACTGGTCTCTCGGTCTTGGCGAAAGATGGGTGGCATAGGGTTGCATCATCAAGACTATCCAAGGCCCTGAGATCTGAACCTGAGACCTAGGAATGACCCACCATGGTGTGATAAGGGAGGACCTTGGCCATATTAAATGTCACAAGCAGGCTACTCCAAGGGGCAGCTTCTGGGTTATTCATTTGGGTAACATGTGGGGTTATTCAGGTGATAAAAATAGTCCAGGTAGAATCTGGGTTGAATCTTGGTTGTTCACATGCGTTTTGAAGGCATCTGATTAAGTTTTGCAGGCAACAGGAGGGCACTCAGACCAACCAAGGGCAGTGCGAGATGAAATGCCCTCCTGCTGCCAAAAAACCCTCACTCTTAGGTATTTTTCCAAGTTTTTCTAAAAGATTTGTATCATCAGCTGTGTGAATAACAGATGCGAATAGGCCTGGGATAAAATGGCATAAAAGTCTGCATGCCTTGAATGTGTGCTTCAAATGCATTCGCATTGTCAATCCGTCTTTATTTGAGTGCTGATATGTGTGAACAATTGAACTTATAGAGATGCTCAGAGATATGTTTCCATAGGGTGAACAACAAAACTGGAATGCATGGGTGAAATTATTCCCATCGTCGCATAAAAAAAAAGATGTCTGAATAACCCTGGCATCATTACGCAGGGTTAAGCATCAACCACAGTTACAGAGGATGGCCTTTCAGTCAAAAGCACCAAGTCTTACAAAGGAGGACTATACGCACTTATACACATATGTTTCAAGGCGGCGCTCTTGCCTTGCCCTGAGATTCCTCCTTTGCAACCTGAGGACCAGGGACTCAAGGCCAAGCCTGGAGAACTGGGGACCCTACAATGGAACGGTTTCATCCCGGCGTGGTATCCCTTAAATCTTCAGCTTAAAAACCCTGGCAAGTCATCTCGGTGATGAATTTGAAATTACTGGAGTTTGGAAGCCATTTCAATGAGAGGAGCCAGGTGGGAGAGGGAACTCCCAAGTCCCATGAGTCCCCACAGGCATTGATGGGAGACCTGCTCCCAAGGATGATGGGAATTGCAGTCCGGCACATCTGCAGGGCGGCTAGTTTGTGAAGGCTCTTTTACTGCCACATCTGGTTCCCTTCCCAACCCACAAACCAGTGGAGGCTGAGGCTATCCTCTTTCAGAATCAGCTGCAGTGGGAATTTCCTTGGATGCATTTAAAACGTACCTCTTGACACATAATTCCTCTCTGACAGACATGCTGTCGGACTGCTGAGTGAGCAAACCGGGCAGGGAAGGAGCTTTCCCCTCGAATGATGCCTGAATGCAGAGAACCACCTTGACCTTGAAGTGCCTGAAACGGGTATCGATTTATTTTAAAAACTGCATGCCTCTTGGGTCCTCAGGACATCTCCTAGGCTGGCCTTGGCAAATGCCATTAGCCAGGGGAGGTGAGCATACCCTCCAGCATTTCACAAACGAAAACAGGGATATCTGTGGCTCCGCAACATCAGAGGATGGATAAGCAGGCCAACTTTATTAAGGAAGAAGAACAAACCGTCTAGGAGAGGCAGCAGCAGTTTGCTTTTCCCTGAGCCTACAGGGAAGGGCAAGACTTCCTTTTCCTCTCTTTTTCCTCCTGTTGCACAGAAATCTTATTTTCTAAGCAAAACAATGATGTTTTCTGTGCAGAACATTCTGTTTACAGTGCAAACAAGTGCGACATTTGCACAGAATAACTCCCAAACGGAAAGATTCTCATCAGTCAAGGATTCTCCTCAGAGTCTCCCAACATTTGAGAAGGATTTTTTTTTTAAATCAATATTTTCAAATTTTCCTGGCTTCCCCAACCCACAAGCCCCCGTGGACTGTCTAATCCATACCAAACTGAGCTTCCTGTACCAGTCCTTCTAAGCGGGGATGATGGTCAAATGTATATCTCTTTTGTTTTCTACATATTCTTGAAAAGCAAAGTTTTTTGTTTTCTGTCTTGTCTCCTCGGTTGCATAACTCTGCGCATGGAGGTTTATGCTAGGTAACTCCAAAGTATTTTTGCATGCAATTCTTCCTAATGCATGCATTAAAACATTGCTATTTTGGCACATAGGCTCACAGCATCTGAAGAATTTTGAAAGCCAAAAGATAACAGCATGAGGCAAGTCCCAGGATTTCATCACATGTCCTATTCCTACTCGTGTGAACATTATATTTTGGTTTGTTTCTAACTACCACCTCTTTCTAACCACTGTCCCAACCAGGAAAAAAGCCTGTATGTTGTAGGGTTAGAGCACCAGACTAAATGGGTGACTTGGATTCAAATGTTCATTGGGATAGTTGCCAAAAATTCAGCCTAACCATCCTCCGTCCTGCTTTTCCTTCCTTCCTATCTGGAGTTTTTTTGGGTGTCAAAAAAACAAGGCAAGGGGAGAAACCTGTGTGTCCCACATTGAAATGTGACTCTGATCCTCAAATAACGATTGAAAGAGGGTATGGTTGGAACTGGGTTCAACTTGGACAGTGTCATAGCCAGCCAAGAGGTGGAATCGGAGGAGGAGGAGGATATGGCTCCTCAGGTGCAAGAGGAGTTGGAGGCTAGACCAGGTCCCAGTTCTGCCCTGCCAGACCCCAGCCCTGCCATTTCAACCCCAGGAGTGGAGGCTCAGCCAGGCTCTAACACTGTGGAGCTCCCTTCAGAGGCTCAGCAGCTGAGTGTGGCCTCTAAGGAAGAACCGAGCTTGAAGGTCCCTTCCTTTAAGGAAAGGAGAACTGAGAGTGCTTGCCTGCATCGATCCCGCAGGCTTGCAGAAACACAATCTGCAGATAAGTCACAGCTGGCAACAGGGAGGGTGTCTCCTATTTAACCACCTGTGGGACGCCATCCCATTGCCAAAACTTATTGCAAGCTCCTTTGGTGTGATTGCTTGCCGGCACTGGCTCCATGTTTCTTGAACTCTTGTTTGCCTTGACCCTACAACTTGGGAACGAACTGGACTACTGTTGCCTTCTCCTTGCCCTGACCTTGGACCGAACTGATTTCTGTGACTTCTCCAATCCTGACTCGCTTTGGCTTCTGTTTTACCCTTTCAGACAATACTAAGGTCTGTAGACAACTAGAGGGAAACAGCCTCATGGAGTCTGTACTTTTATCATGCTCAGAGCAAAATGTTAAATTCATCTTGAACAGCACTCCTAGAGCATTTTCCAACCCAGGGCCTGAATCACTACAACTTTTCCACCAAGGTTGGCTGGATTATCCAGTTGCTTTCGCAGCATTTGAACGCATGTATGTGTTTGTTTGCCATCAAGGTCTGCTCTGCTATGTTGCCCGGACACAGAGGTGACCTGGGGGCTCTCGACGGCTGGGTCGGCAGAGCAAAACATCTGGCAGGTTCTACCAAGTTGGGAGACTTGGTGGACAACCCAGGCTTACCACAGAGACAGCTCAGCCTGGATGGATGGGTCGCTCCTTCTAACTCCTCACCAGAAGGTCCAGATGGGGAACTGGCCACAGCAACTGTGGACCACAGCGCTGGTATGGAGAAAAGACTGGCTGCCCAAAGGAAATGATGGCTCTTCAAGGCATCCAGGACAGTTGGATCAGAATTCTCTTGGCGTCTTACATACATGTAAGTAACGCTGTTGATGTGCTTGGATGGTTGGATGCACTGAGTTCAGTCGTGCTGTTGGCCGTGCATATAGGTAAGGTTGCTGTTCATCCCAAGGGTGGTGTAACACAACAAATGTTCAGCTCCGCATGGAGAGATTCATGGTATGCAACACCCATGTGGGATCTCATCCTCCGTCAGACAGACACACACCCCTCTATCCATCCATTTAAGTATCCATCAGATTAGAAATAATAGCATGCTATAGCAAGATATTTCAACTATGGTGTGATATAGTATATTTTGTCTGTACAGTGGTCCCCCGGCTTACGAATCCCCCGGGTTGCAAAAACCCCGGGATCCGAAAGCCGCCGGACCGCTAACATGTCCCCCGGGATCCGAAAGATCCCCCGGGATACGAATTAAAAAAACCGTGCGGCCCCTTTAAATCGGCCACACGGTCCATTGAGTTTAGCGGTCCCCCGGGAAACGAAAGCTTCCGGGTTACGAAAGTAATCCCGGAACGGATTACTTTCGTAACCCGGGGGACCACTGTACGATAATACACTGTATGATAATCAGCCTTGGTATTTTGACATTATACTTCATGGTAGTCAGCTTTGGCATTTTGCTATTTGCTATTACGCTATATGATAGTATTTCACCATTTGAATATTACGCTATATTCAGCTTTAGTATTTCCCTGTATATGATAGTGTATATGGTATCCAGCTTTAGCATTCGACTAGCTGATGTTGCACAGTATGATAGTCAGCATTAGTCTTGAGTTATATGCTATTATACTGTATGCTTCTCAGCTTTAGTAGTTGGCTGTTTGCAATTGTGCTGTTTGTTATCTGGCAGTTATCACATTTGGCAATATCACATCCTCTTCTGTAGTATGAAGAGGAAACCTTTATGTTTTACGGGATTAGCTGCCTCCTTCTGGGATTCCAAACAGACTAGTCTGAAGTCCTGTGCAATACTTTAAACATTATCTGTGTGCGCGCGGATATGTGTAGATGTGAGCATATTTTGCATTTCATGGGATCCACTCCTCTTGTTGTGTATGAAGAGCAGAGCCACTAGAGGGCAGCACTGTCCACTGATTTCTTTTTGATGCATTGTGCAAATTGGCAGTTTGGATAGTATTGGGGGGATTCCCCCCCCCCCTTTTTTTGGAGCTACATCCCAAGAAATTGGGGGCTGGATTGGATGTCATGTTTCTCAGATTGCTAATCCTGGTAGGTTTGCTTGTTCGAAAAAGCAAACCAATGAATCATAAAAGGGTTGGGAGACAGTTGGCGAGCCAGATCAGAATGATGGTGGGTGGCTGGCCCGAATGCCTGTGGTCCTTAATATGGAAACCAGTACTTTGCTCCTGCCCTTTCCAATGGAAGGAAAGCTCCCATGGACACAAGGGGGAGCTTTCCACCTATTAAAAAGAGCATTGTGCAGCATGATGAATTTTGTACTCAAACGCTTCTAGAGAGCCCCAGGCTGTGGAAGACTGATGTACGGGTCTCCCGCACCTTCTGGTTCTCCAAGGACCCCATCAGCAGAGACTATGGTGGCTCAAAGTTGAGGCATTGAGAAAGGGCATTGCCAGGCGGTCAGATTTGAGGCCTTCCTTCCCTAAACTCTGCTTGCAGAGGATGCGTCGATACTGCAGAATGAATGCAGTTTGACACCCCTTTAACTGCCGGGGCTCCCTGTGATGGAATTCTGGGGTTTTCAGTTTTGGGAGACAGAAGAAGAAACCCCATTACCTTAACTGTCCTTACAACAGCCCTGTAAGATGGACCTGCAATATTACTGAGCATTGCCTGTTCCCTCATGAATCAAGGCTGCATCTACACTGCGAGTCTGACACTGCTTGAACTGCCAAGGCTCTATGTGACGGCATTCTGGGATTTGTACTTTTGGTTTGTTTGTTTTTAATTTAATAATTTTATTACTTATTAAAAACATACAAACCAACATTACAAAACAGATACCAGAAACAATAAACTAACATTAAATACAAAGACAAAATCATTTAACTTCCTATCAAGACATCAACCCTTATTTTCTGTGTCTGCTAAGTTTCCCTCTCCATTTAGGTGAATATTGCCTTATACCATTTGAATCTAGTGTCTTATGCAAATAAAATGGGAACCGAACCTTTATATCAATAAAAATCAGTTTTCATAACAGGCCAGTAATCCAGTCCCCCCCCTTATTTTTTTCCAAATATTTAATCAGAGGATTCTATCTTTGTAAAAAAAACAACACTTTTTTTAAATTAATTGTGTCAGTTTATCCAATTGCATGAACTCATATACTTTTCTCAACCAATCACTTATTTTTGGAATAGTTTTTTCTTTCCATTTTGATGCGTAAGTAACCCGTGCCGCGGACGTCAAATAGAAAATGAGTCTCCCGTGTTTCTCTTCTAATATTTTATCTATGTTTGTACCTAGTAAATATCTTTTAGGGTCGAAATGGAAAGATGTTTCTAATATTTGTTCCACTGTTATACGAAGAATTCTGGGATTTGTACTTTTGTGAGCTATTTAGCCTTCCCTGTCAGAGAGCTCTGGTGCCACCACCAACTACGAATCCCAGGATTCCATAGCATGGAGCCATGACAATGAAAGCCGTGTCAAACTGAATTAATTCTGCTCTGCTCTGGTCCCAGAACAAACTACCATTCCCAGAATTCCATAACCTTGGGCCATGGCTATTCAAGTGGTGTCAAACTGGTTTATTTCTGCCCTGTGGATGCAGCCTAAGGAATAGTGGCAGGAGTGGGATACACATCTGGCCATCTCCAGCTTGAGGAGTAGGATGGCTCACTGTGGGTTCCATTTCTTTCCTTCTTCCCAACATTTTCCACAGTCAACTCTCTCTCACAAGGAGGGGGGGCTATTTGGATGTCCTGAATAATTCAATACAGAGACATGCTTGTACGGACGTGAATACATATTCATCTATATTTCTCCAGATATGGCTGAATCCTTACTACAAAGAGGATGGATGAGGGGCATGGGACCCACTGGGAGTCTGACAACGGTCACCTCAGCCTCTCGGTTAGCTTGGGTGGAAACCACCAGGAAAGGATGTTGAGAAAAGGGCCCTATTGAGGGTCATCTTGGCAGCTGTGGTGCAGATCACGCGTCCAGCTTTAATCCTTTTCTTCTCCATGTGTGATGATGTGGACGAGATTTTTATAATCCAGATTACCGGTCACGTCTGGCGGGAAAGCTGCAAACATTTGGTCGACCTGTCGGAAGGAGAAGAGATGAGGACAGCTCCTTTCAGTTGCTAGAGTGGCACGTTTTCTCTTGCTGTGGGTAATAGGCATGGGTCCCAATAGGTACGGAAGCCCATCTCTGCTTCCTCAGAACTAAGTCCCACAGAGTTTGGTGCAACTTAAAACCTAGATCAGTGCACATAGGAACGTTTTTAACTTGTGGGACTGACAATTAAGAACATGCTTGTCTAAATCGGCACCATTATCTTCATCTTCATCCTCCTCCATAAGATTTTAGTTTTGGATTGTAACAGTAATGGAGAATGAAGGGTGAAAATTAAAAACGATCGCTTCTTTTTTCTCTTTTCCAGGGAATGACCCTGGACCTGAGGTTTTGGCCCTGAAACGTATCCAGCAACCCTATCCTGAGGCCATTTGTGGGCCCCTAGTTTTGAATTTGAGAGTCAGTGGGATATAGTGGTTTGAGCGTTGGACTATGGCTCCAGAGACCAGCGTTCAAATCCCTGCTTGGCCATGGAAGCCCACTGAGTGGCCTTGGGCAAGTCACACTCTCTCATCCTCAGAGGAAAGCAAAAGCAAACCCTTTCTGAACAAACCTTTCCAAGAAAACCTTGTTATAGGGTCGCCTTAGGGTTGCCGTGAGTCAGAAATAACTTGAAGGCAGAACCATTTTGATTTAAAAAAGATACCCCACCTCCTCTAGAGAGGGTCCTTTGCGTCCTCTTACCTCCTCCTTTGAAAACCTCTCTCCTTGTGTCATGAGCATCTCTTTAATGCTGCAAAAGAAAGGATGGGATAAATGAGGCTCCAAAGGAACAAGAAAACACATTCTGAGCAGCATTAGCGTTGTCTCCTTCAGCACCAAAAGCTTCAGGTGTAGTGGAAACCATTGGCTATTTAATGTGTGCTTATTTACCAGTATACAAGTTCTGGCTTTGGGGATTTTCTTTGGCAGACCTCCCCATGTCCTGATCCATATCTGTGGATGGGCCTTGTGTTGAACATGGCTCTCCATGTTGCTGGGGCCAGACCAAGTTGAGAGCCAGGTTCTGGACTGTAAGCGCCTGAAGGCAGGGATCAGTCCTCCTTTAATTCATACAGCTTTATGCACATTGACAGTATTTCAAAAATGTCAGATTGTGACAACACTGGCTGTATGCTTTCCCTGCATGATATATCAGCACACTAACAGAGGATTTATATTCTGTACACTCAGATCTTGACTTTTGGAGGCAGCGAAACTGGCAGGACCCAGCTGGGATTTATTTCAGCCTCCAGAGGACACTTACTAGTTTGCCTTTAAGCCTTTGCCCTCTGGATCAAACACTTTGAAGGCATTCAGGATAGTCTCCTCTGGATCAGCACCTGAAAGGCAGAGAGCACCTTAGAGAGGCCAACGCATTCTCCCGAAGCAGCCCTGGTCTTCCCATATGGTGGCATGGAGTGTGATATGGGTGCAGCTAGCCAGGAAAAGTTTGGGAAGTTCTGCAACAGGAAACCCAGTCTTTTGTACTTGTATGACATGGCAAGGGCACTACCTTTACCAGGGCATTCACAGTGGTCCAAAGCTTAGCAGGGCATGACACTAGTATGAAATCCCTTGCACCAATGGTCATATTTGTATTTTATCTTTGTAAGCCGCTTTGATTATTCCCACAAAAAGCGGGATATAAATTAAAGTTTTATTATTATTATTTATATTCATACTGAGTTAGCATCTATGCAATCTATGCTGTAGCCCTTCATACCACAAGCATACATGCACACAGGCACCTCTGTTTTGCTTGGCATAGTCCTCCCCCCCCCACTCTTTCCCTTCCTTTCTCCTTTGTTTGAACTTGCCTGAAGTCACCCTGCAGGTCTCCATGGCTGAGCACAGATTCAAACCCTGGTCTCCCAGCGTACCAGTCCAATGCTCAAACCATTCCTTGCTGGCTTTCTAAGGGTTTTCTTGGCCATATTTCTTCAGAGGGGGATAGCCTTTGCCTCCCACTAAGGCTGAGAGAGAGAGCGACTTGCTCAAAGTCTGTGGCTGAGCAGTGCTTTGAACCCTGGTTCCCTGGAATCCTAGTCCAACACTCAAACTGCTACCACACACTTGACTTCTTTTCTAGGCCTGACTTGATCCAAATTTAAACTAATTTAGATGTTCAGCTGAGGTGCTCATTCTTGACATTCCCCCAAAGCAAAGTTGAATTCTCCGTCCACCCAAACTCTGCTCACAGAAGAGGGGCGTCATCTGTGTTACGTAGAAAGTTGCACCCTTTTTCCTTCTCACCTTTCAGTTTCTCTCCAAACATGGTCAGGAACACGGTGAAGTTGATTGGTCCGGGCGCTTCTTTGATCATGTCATCCAGTTCTTCGTTCTTCACGTTCAGGCGTCCTAGAGAAGATGGAAAACACCACAAGAATTAAGAATATATGGGCTGGTACAGATGGGTGCTTTGTGCTGGCCTGGGCCCGAAAGTAGGGCTCGTCCACACATGCCCAGCCCTACTATCAGTGCCCATGTGCCATGTTGGCGTGCCCTTGTTTACAAAGGGGGTGCCATGATGACGCATGGGCATCGGAGCGCCCAAACAGCACTCCACCAAGGGGCATCATCATGTTGCGCAAGTGCACCTGTGACACCCCTAAAAAGAAGCTGTCTAGAGTGGCTTCTTTTGAGGGGGTGGGTTGGTGCTGCAGCATGTGGTTGGTGCCGTAGCGTGTGGCTGCTGCGGCATTGACCGGGGGCATAGACGGGTGGCTTTTAGCCACCCATCTGTTGAGCCCCTAAGTCCCAGTAGATAAGCCTACGTGGCAGTGTGGTGTAATGGTCTGAGCATTGGCCTACCACTCCAGCAGACCAGGGTTCGAATCCCTGCTTGGCCATGGAAACTCAACGGCTGACCTCAGGCAAGTTGCTCTCATGGCCTCTGAGGAAAGCCATGGTGAACCCCCTCTGAACAAATCCTGCCATGAAAACCCTGTGATAGGGTCACCTTAGGGTTTCCATAAGTCGGAAATGACTCGAAGGCACACAACAATGAAATTAAACAGCCCACCACTAGCCCAATGGCAACCCACCAGATATATTTGGTGGTCCACTAAAGAGCTGGAGAACATCCTGTTCTGGTGCCCGGAGCTAAAGAAACAGTGGAGAGCGGTGCACTGGCCACTGGATAGGCATTGTGCGGGTTGAGACCAGAACTCAGGTTGCTTTGGGGACCACAACTCCTAGATTCCCCCTGCCAGCATGGCTAGCAACAATAATGGTTGTCGGAGTTTGGGAGTTGTAGTCCAGCAAGTGCTGTCCAAGCTTTGGCCAAGACAAGCTCAAACCACCAGCATCCAACTGGTGACCTTCCCAGGCCTTTGCATTGTAAATAATGCTGCAGATCTCAGCAGTTCTGACTTTTTTTTTTTTTTTGGAGAGTTTTTTGTACATTCTGAATTTAATTCTGTCCTAATAAGGAATGCGGAGGTGGAGTGGAGAGCATAACTACATTTGTAGTAAGATTGTGGCAGCACATTCTTTTTTCACCTGAAACATTTATTCCATTTACTAATGTTTAGAGATTTCTTAAGGGTGGGTGGTGTTTCTTGGCTCACCTAGTGCAGCAAATGTATCTCTGAGGTCTGCTTTGTCAATGAAGCCATCACGGTTCTGATCCATGATGGTGAAGGCCTAAAATGGGACAGAAAGATAGGATACAGTCAGTGTTCTGAGTACACTGTGACTTCTTGCTAGACACTAGGTTTTATTCACTATCAGTTTTGGCTTTTGCAAAAAAATAAAGACAATAAGGTTTCTAGTCCCTATGAATGAAACACTAGGTGGGCGTTTAGAAAATAAGGGCTATATTGGATAAGACTCACTCCTATGTCGATCAGTCTTAGCTGTGGAACACACTTCCACTTTGTTATTGTCAACTGCAGTCAAGTTGGCTTTGATTTATAATGATCCTATGGGTGAGAAACTTGCAAGATACCCTGCTATTAACAGTCCTGCTCAGGTCTTGCAAACTCAGGGCTTCCTTCACGGGAGTCTATCCACACTCTCCTAGTGTCCTTTTAACGTATTTTTTCTAGAATTTTCTAGAATTCTGAACTTGGAAAGTCCTTTAGGGTCATTTAGTGAGACTTTTGGAAGATGCAAGGATGCTTAGCTGGGGTTTAGTTCTAGGGCCACCTGTGGATACCAAAATCTGTGGATGCTCAATCCCATGATATACAATGTCGTAGTAAAATGGTGTCCCTTATATACAATAGCAAAACCAAGGTTTGCTTTTTGGATTTTGGACGACTTCTTCTTCTTCTTTTTCATTTTAAAAAAATATTTTCAAGCTGTGGATGGTTGAATCTGTGGATATGGAGGGCCGACTACTGCTAAATGCACTGGATCGATTGCCATTCAGCCTCTGCTGAAGAGCACTTTAGTGCAAGATGTCTAGATTTTTTTCCCTTTGACTTTCAAGTGGACGATGAAGCCATTGAAACAATTAAAGTTTCTATTGCTTGGCTCAGTCACAAATCAGAATGGAAACTAGTCAAGAAATGAGGAAAAAAGGCAAAAACTTGGAAGGGTAGTTGTGAAGGAGCTAGATATCTCATGGAACAGCAAGGTCAGGATTGTCCATGCTGTTATACTTCCCATTTCTATGTTTGGTTGTGAAGGAGAGAGAGAAGGCTGACAGGAAGGGAAATCGGCTCATTTGAAATGTGGTGTGGTTCTATGCTTACCATAGACAGCTAAAAAAGATGAATAAAAGGGTCTGAGAGCAAATCAAGCCTGACCTCTCCCTAGAAGCCAAGGTAACAAGCGGAGATTGTTGTACTTTGGACATACCATGAGAAGACACGACTCGATAGAAAAGATAATACTCCCTGGTTACTGTAGAAGGCAGTAAGAAAAGAGGAAGACGGAATTACGGATGGATAGGTTCATTCAAGGAAGCCATGGCTGCCCTGCATTTGCAAGACCTGCTGCGCAGGGCTGTTATTAACAGGGTCTCTTGGAGGGATCTTGTTCATAAGGCCGTCATAAGTCAAAGCCAGCTTGATGGCAATTAAAAAAAACAAGTGTTTTTCCTTGATTTGCACAATTTTTATAAATTGGTGGGGATGATATTTCAGGAGGGTATCTGTCCTCAGCACAGTGGAGTTTTTTGGAGTCCAAGTTGCATACTTAAACTGGTAAGAGTCCGCTGTTCCAGCATTTAAGCTCAGGCGCTGTGAATAGGTTCCACGGCTAAGACCCGGCTTCAGATTAAGCTTTAGTAAAGTCCCCTTTTAATTGGATTCCAGAGCCCTTAATCTTCTAGAATATTGAGTTGCCCAAGCCTTGGCATACGTTGACATTAAAAAAAAAAAAGAAAAAAGGAATTCTCTCTGTAAATGAAGCTACTTCCAAGGACAGTCCTATGTAGCATGTCCACCCTACAAATAATTCTGCATGTGGAACTGAGGCTAAAATAAGTCTCACACGTGGCATTTTAGGGTAGAGATGAGATTTGAACACACGACATTCCCCCACTCCCACCCTGGTTCACAGCCCAAGCGGCTGGACTATGGTATATAGTCTAAAAGAATCTGCAAATAGTTTGGTTGCAACCCACCTGCCTTCACTTTCTCAGACAGAGCTGGGAAGGTAAAGTGTTAGAAGCAACTGTGTTATGTAGTTTTTTGTGGGTTTTTTGGGCTCTGTGGCCATGTTCTAGAAGAGTTTATTCCTGGCATTTCACCAACATCTGTGGCTGGCATCTTCAGAGAGGGGTGGCATTATCTGAAGATGCCAGCCACAGATCATAATAATAATAATAATAATAATAATAATATAATTTATTTATATACTGCTTTTCCAAAAAGATCAAAGCGGTTTACAAAATTACATAAAAAAATACATAATGCATAAATTATTTACATAAGCAAACAATTAAATACCCAAGCAGTACATAACATATACAAACTAAAATTTAATCCCTTATCCCTTAACTAAAATACAACTGTCAGCCCTCCCTTCAACCACCATCTTGAGGGGAGAGAAAGGCAGGCCACCTCCTGCTGGAAGCAAGAAGAGCCCTCCCTTCAACCACCATCTTGAGGGGAGCTAATTGTATAATTAACAAATTGTAAGCCGCTCTGATAGTTTTGGCTGAAGAGCGGGGTATAAATAAAATTTTTTATTATTATTATTATTATTATTATTATTACACAAAATTACATAAAATATGTAAATAATTTGCATAAGCAAATAAATAAAATACTTAAAATACCTAAACAAAACATTATACATACAACTAAAATTCAATCCCTCATCCCTTAACTAGAATGCAATCATCACTAAGCATTAAACACTAAGAATAAACATTAAAACAAAACAAACAACAACAACAACAACAAAACAGATCATAGAATCATAGCCTTAGAAGAGACCCCAAGGGCCATCCAGTCCAACCCCCTGCCATGCAGGAACTCTCCATCAAAGCATGCCCGACAGATGGCCATCCAGCCTCTGCTTAAAGACCTCCAAGGAAGGAGGCTCCACTACACTCTGAGTTGCCCTCCTTTGAACACGCTCCAGTTTCTCTACATCCTTTTTAAATTGTGGTACCCAGAACTGGACACAGTATTCCAGGTGGGGCCTGACCAAAGCAGAATAGAGTGGCACTATAACTTCCCTTGATCTAGACACTATACTTCTATTGATGCAGCCTAAAATTGCATTGGCCTTTTTAGCTGCTGCATCGCACTATTGACTCATGTTCAACTTGTGGTCTACTTGGACTCCTAGATCCCTTTCACACGTAGTTTCATTCAGCCAGATGACCCCCATCCTATATTCCGCCCTAAGTGCAGTACCTTACATTTCTCTACGTTTAATTTCATTTTGTTAGCGTTGGCCCAGCTTTCTAGTCTATTCAGGTCATTTTGAATTTTGATCCTGTCCTATGGAGTATTAGCTACTCCTCCTAATTTGGTGTCATCTTCAAATTTGATAAGTATGCTCCCAATTCTGTCATCCAAGTCATTAATAAAGATATTGAATAGCACTGGGCCCAGGACAGAACCCTGTGGGACCCCACTGGTCACTTCTTTCCAGGATGAAAAGGAACCATTGTTGACTCTTTGGGTTTGGCCAGTCAACCAATTACAAATCCATGTAACAGTTAAGTTGTCTATCCCACATTTTGCAAGCTTGTTTGCAAGAATGTCATGGGGAACCTTGTCAAAGGCCTTACTGAAATTAAGATATACTATATCCACAGCATTCCCTTCATCTACCAAGCTGGTAATTTTATCAAAAAAAGAAATCAGATTTGTCTGGCAGGACTTGTTTCTCTGAAACCCATGTTGACTTTTTGTGATTATGGCATTGCCTTCTAAATGTTCACAGACTCTCTGTTTAACGATCTAGAATCTTTCCTGGTATTGATGTCAGACTAACCGGACGATAATTGTTGGCATCCTCTTTTTTCCCCTTTTTGAAGATGGGGACAACATTTGCCCTCCTCTAGTCTGCTGGGACTTCTCCTGTTCTCCAGGAGTTCTCATAGATTATTGCCAATGACCTCCTACATGCTGGTGAAACATCAGGAATAAACTCTTCTAGAGCATGGCCACAGAGACTGAAAAACCCACAAAAGACTATGGATGCCGGCCATGAATGCCTTCGACTTCAAACTGTATTATGTGTCGTGCAAACTTCATAGGGTAACACTGGTGTTTTTTTTTTTTTTTTAATAGAAATGCCATGACCATTAGTGTCCTTTTAGAATGAGCAATACCTACTTATTACTTCCCAAAATAGATAGATAGATAGCATTCAATTTTTAAAAAATTCCAAACTTTGGTGTGCAGCTCCATAGACATACCTCTTTGAACTCCTGGATCTGCGCCTGTTCAAACATAGAGAAGACATTGGAGTTGGCACCTTCTGCCCTCTTCTTAGCTTTCTTGGGTGCCTGGGGACAGAACCCAGCCATGACATTGTTATTCCTGGGCGCTTGAACCTTTGCTTACAAACCTCCCTTTTACCAAGTTTGATGGAGAGTCCATCCTTGAGCAGAGACACCCCCTCCTACCCTGCCATCTTTTAGAATGGAAATTCCAGGGACCAAAACCTTCCAGATTGGAAGCCCTTGCTCTGCTGCTAAGCTTTTTGGTTCTGGCTGTTGCAAAGACTGCTTTGCCAGGGGGCTTTAAGGGGCAGGAAACAGAGTATGGATGCACCGGGCATTGCCCGTGACAGTCCCCTGTTGACCGAAGCAAGTTCACTTTGACAAGGAATGATGCCTTTGAGAGCCATGAAACCCCAAGCCATTGTGCAACCGTTCCCATCTGAGTGAGGAGAATAAGGATGGGCAAAAAACAGAAGGGTTACCGTACACCAAGTAAAAGTTGGCAGGAGTGGCTGGTAGCATCTTTTAAAAGTAGGGTAAACCTATTTGGGGAAATAGGTTTCAGTTCCTCGGCTGGCTCCTTTACAGTTAAACCCAGAAGAGGTTCACTATTCCCCTGACCTGGAAGCCACCAGCAGCCGGTGGAAGATGGTGTAGTTTGGAGAACCCATAAAATTCTGTCCATAATCAACTGAACTGTGTATGAGAAAAAGGACAGGAAGAGAAGGGAAGGAAGGTGAAGATCTGCTGTCACCGCCACTGAAAACAGTTGCCAGTCTTTATAGGATGCATTTAACACTGTCAGGTTGCACATGAGGGCAGGTCTCTGTCCTAAAGGACTTACAATCTCACACAGGGGAATTGAGAGCTAAGGGAAACACATAGGAAAGACAATGGTGCATTTCTTCTAGTTGCGTTAGACATAATGAGGCTGGGGAAAAGGGCAAAGGAGTGAGTTCCCAAGGCATCATAGAAAGATTTGGGAGGAAAGATTTGAGGAATAGAATAGGGGTGGCATCATGTAGGAGGCCATTCCAGGGGGAAAGGCCAGCAAAGCAGAGCCCACTAATGAAAGAATTTGGGCCAGTGAATCATCTCAAACAGCCATTTGGTACCTGAACATCAAAAATAGATAGATGGATGGATAGATAGATAAATAGATTTCAGGGTGTTTTTTTAACTCCAACCTTTGTTGTCCAGCTCCATAGACGTACCTCTTTGAATTCTTTTGAACTCTGTTTTGGTGAAAATTAAGTTCATCCGGAGGTACTTTACACTACAGTAAATCAAAGTACCTCTCCATTGTCAGGAGGAGACACCACCCAAGATCCTACATTGGGGTTGCATTGTGTCAGTCTCCCCATGTGGCATTAGGCACTGCTTGTGCAGTGCAACCTTTGTGTCAAATGGCAACCAAATGCACAACCAAATGTGCAACTGAATGCCAACCTGATTGGGTGGGCCCACATCATGTTTCTGCACATTGACAGCACCACAGCACCATGTGCGCAATGCCACTTGTGCAGTCCTCAGCTGAATGCAGACATTTTGCCATGGACAAAAACATGCCACTGCTTCCATAAGGGATGCAGGGTTCCAAACCAAACCTTTGAAAGAGGTCTTTCTTTCCCCATGACAGTAAAACACCAGCCTCAAACATGGGCTGGCATCCTCTGAGTGACTTACACAAGCATTGTTTTGGACATTGCAGAAGTTGTTATTCCCTTCCTCCTCTTGCACTGTCCAAAGTCCTCCCCGCGATAGAAGAAGAATCTGGCTATGTTCCCATAGCCAGACACAGAATGATTATATCATCTTCTGAGACCTCTGAAGCATCCTGATGGACCTCAGCAGAAGATGTCCTTGGTTGGTATCTGGCTACGAGGCCATAGTCCAATGCTTTTTTGATGCTCTCCTGTTCTTCACCAGCCACAGAATGGCAGTGGAGGGGGGCTGTGCCAGCCCAATGGTGACAGGGGAGTCACAGCAGAGTCCCACATGTGCAACTCATATGCTGTGCTCAGTCATTTAAGTCCTGGTATCCCCTGAAAGCTCAAATGGGCGCCCACCAGATTGCATACTCGACCCCTCTATAAATGAGACTAGCTCACCTCTCAGTTCCTTGGGAACATCCAGTCCGAGCGAACTCAGTTCCCCCACTTAGTTGCAGCTACTACAGGTCTCTGGTTAAAAGAGGATGTATGGCTGGCCCAGATGTGAACTGTCTCCCCCCCTGCCTCCTTTTGATCCAACCTTCCTTCAGTTCTTTTTACTCACCATCTGGAAGACCAGGGTGCGCAACTCGCAATGTTGTTCGCAGAGAGAGAAGTTTCAGTGGGTGCCCCTCTGACTTGGGCCGCCAAGACAATAAATACAGCCCATCCCAGATTAAAAATAAACCCATGTCCACTTTTGGCTGTGAAAGGTGAGCGACTCCCCCCTCCCACTCCAAGCTCCCTTCTCCCTTCTTAAATGACAGGGCTCATTGTCATGCGGTGACATGTGAGACAACAGAAGCCTCCAAGGTTGGGGACATACCAGCCACAATCCACACACACCCCGCGGCCTCTCCATTTAAGACGTTAATGCACAGTTTTGCTGGATGGCTGGATAATAGCACCTGTGTGTGTCAGTTTGGCTTCGGTGTGTGCATCTAGGAGCTCTGGGGCTGCGACAACTACACATCCCAGAATCCCATAGCATTGATCCATGGCAGTTAAAGGGGTATCAAACCGGATTATTTCTGCAGTGTGGATGCAGCCCTAGCTGTGTTAGTCTGGAATATCAGTATGCAAAGGGAGTTTGTAGCACCTTTAAGATCAACTGAGCAAAAGACATTGTGGCATTAGCTTTTGTCGACTTGGTCTACTTTCTCAGATGCGTGTTTGAAGCTTTTCCGGTCCAAATTTTGGGACAGCCTAGGCCAAAACTTGAGGGGGGAAATATTTAGGGAAAAGGTTTGCTTGTTCACTGTCAGTATGCCATTGAATCAGAGCAGCCGCTGGCTTGGTTTGATGAACCTTAGCATCCGCATTAGCATCAGTGATTTATAATCTTCTACACATGTTTGGAAAAGCCAAGTATATGTTGACACAGGATCTTTTGAGAAGGATGTCTACCATTCTTATTTGCCAGATAAACAAATGGATCTTAGAAGAGATCAAGCCTGAACATGACTCACTAGAAAAGACAATAATGCGAGGAAAGATGGAGGGCAGTAGAAAGCGGGGAAGACAACATCCCAGATGGATAGAAGCAGTCAAAGAGGTCACGGACATGCAGTGGAAGGCAGTGAGCTATCCACAGGGTTGCCATGAGCCGGGGTCGAGTCGGAGGTGGTAACCACCTTGCGAGCATGGGTTGGGAAGTTATTACCCAGAATGTCATTTTTCTGAGTTCTACGCTGAAAAAACTCTTGAAGGCAATAACAGGAGAGGATTTTTTTTAAGCTCATCTAGCAATGTTTTTAAACAAAATACTCTTAGGAACCGATCTTTCAGCTCTCGATGGCCTTACCTCTAAAGAAGAAAGAGAGACGCTAGATCTCGAGTAAGACTAGAACCGCCATGGTCCGGAGCAGTGTATTTCACCTGAGAAGATGCCAAGGAGAAGCAATGGAGGATGCAGGGACTTGTGGGCATGCTGGTGAACAGCTTTGCGGGCCAGTCTTTCAGGCAGAACTCTGGGGCAGATGGATTTCTTTCCCCCCAGCTGACCCAGGCAAGCAACCTCTCTCTGCTTTGTCTTTATATTTTTAGCTTGCTCACATTGTCCCTGAGCATCTCCTCCCCCGGGGGCCTGGAGTGCAGAAATACTTAGATGGGAGGGAGGGGGCGGAAGGGGACACCCGTGGCACACACAATACCGTCCCGGTCTTCGCCCTTGGTTGCAGCTGTCTTAGCCCCCTTTGATGGAAACAAGTGGAGGTACAAACAGCTGCTGCTTTGGAGTGAGGTTCTTCCCCCATCCTTGGTTCTTTCCCCGCTCTGAACCCATTTCATCCATCAGTCACCAAGACCGGACAATCTATATCAAGGCCCCTCCTTCGTCCCCATTGTCAGCTTCTGGATGTACAGCACATGGTGCGCTGTTGTCTTCGGTGCTTGGCCTGCGGAAGGCATGTCTCATGAAGGACGATCTGATGCACGCTGGCAGCTGTGGGGGCTTGTTCCAAAGAAGCCCATAATTAGGCATGCAGACAATGGCACTTGTTTGTTCCAAAGGGCACGGGGAGAAGGTGGCTGGGTGCGGAGAGAAAGACTTCCTTGAGTCGGATGCAGGAGCATTGCCATCTTGAGCCTCGAAAGTGGGGCTGTCCTGTATCTCCTGAGGGTGTCTGAATGGTCTTCAGGGCCCACCCAGGACCCGGGCTGCAAAAGCAGGGAGGCACCTTTGGGACTGCATCTGCACTGCAGGAATCATCCAGGTTGACACGACTTTAACTGCCATGGCTCAGTGCTGCGGAATTCTGAGCTTTGGAGTTCAGTGAGATATTTAGCCTTCTCTGTCAGAGAGTTTGGTGCTACAACAAAGAACACATGCTAGGATTCCATAGGATCGAGTCATGACAGTTAAAGCGATATCAAACAGCATTAATTTGGCAGTGTAGTTTCAGCCTTGGATTAGCCAATAGTGGGCTAAATTGATTCCTAAAAGGTTCAGGTATGCTATCTCCTGCTCTTTTTCCTCCATGGGCTACACTAGCCTAACTCAACCTGGCACTGTACAAATGTGTTGGACTACAATTCCTATCAGGCCCCCAGCAAGCTGGGGAAAGCCGCTCTAGTGACCGTTGACTACTGAGTAGCTGCTCAGCTCCAAAAACCAGAAGCCTTCCCTTTCCCTTTTTATTTCCTTCTTGCCAGTTACAACTGGGAAACCCTCCCTCCCCACTTTTGTTCATTTATTCTTAGGGAGAAAATGCATTTAAGAAACAAAAATGTCAACACTTGTTTCTTTTACACCACACATTTCTGTAACAGCCCTGCGTGGGCAGAAGGCTTAGCAAGTTTTTCCCCCCAGCATTATTTCCCGGGCTATTTTATCAGCAGTAGATCGGCTTTCCGTGTCTCTCTTCTACATGCGTTCACAAAATAAAAGAGTACGCAAGATATTTCTTTCTTGATACGCTGCAGAAGGAGGGTTTAATTGGCCTTCCTTTCAAATACAGTGTTCAATATCCTGACAGTAGCTGTTCATTCGTATCTCCATTGGTCTGGATTCCTACAAAGCCGGATGCTAATTCGCCGGGGCTTTAGAGGCCTAGAGAGCTATTCTAGATATTCGGGGGCTCAAGCTCAGTTTAAGCTTAAATTGGAATGGAAGACAGGTTGCTACAGGTGAAACATGCCTTCCTTGTCCTCTGCCAAAGACAGAAAGCAGGGGGGGCTCTTCCGGATTAGCTTTTATCGGGCAACTGTTCTCCTTCGATCGTGGCATTTCACAAGGGGGTCCAGACAATGCCAGATTTATGCATTGGCTGCGTTTGCACTGCAGAAATCATGTACTTTGACACTGCTGTAACTGCCGGGGCACCATGCATTGGAATCCTGGGACGTGTAGTTTGCTGTGGCACCAGAGCTCTCTGACAGAGAAGGCTCAATATCACACAAAACTGTAAATCCCAGGATTCCATTGCACGGAGCTATGGCAATGTCAAACTGTGTGATTTTTGCCATGCAGATGCAGCTTACGTAATCTGTAGTGTACGATTTCAGGATAAGAAGGGACCTCTGACCAAACAACATTTCAGGTTTTATGTAAGTGTTTCTTTTCAAAACGGAAAAAGAAAACAGATGCTAAAATGGGCAGTTAGGACAAACATATATCTAACGGCTACATTGGGGGCAACTGGAAAGGAGATGGGGCTGCCCCAGTGCTTCCATCATGACCAGAGGTGATGTTACATCTCTTCCGGTTTAATTTTCCACCTGGTCTTGGCAGATTTCAAGGGTTGCTTCGGGGTCAAAACCATGTGTTTTGAGCAGTTTGGGGACATTTGGGGGCAGCAAATGCCTTCAATTTTTTGTTTAAATTGTGGGTTTTCCCTCTGTGGCCTCAAAACATGGTTGGATGTAGTGCAGGTAGACTATGGGTCACACTTTCTACACTTGTGGGCTACACAATTATTGTCCTGTTGTGTGCCTTCAAATTCTTTCTGACTCATGGTATCCCTAAGGGTTTTTTTTAGCAAGATTGGTTCAGAAGGGCCTTTGCCTTCCTCTGAGGCCGAGAGCATGTGACTTGCCTAAGGTCACCCAGT
This sequence comes from Urosaurus nigricauda, assembly GCA_034509955.1. NCBI lineage: Eukaryota > Metazoa > Chordata > Lepidosauria > Squamata > Phrynosomatidae > Urosaurus > Urosaurus nigricauda. Next base: position 15,569,685 of record JAOEGL010000014.1, on the reverse strand, counting down.
GGGTTTCATGGGCAATTGAACCCTGGTCTCCAGAATCATAGTCCGACACGCAAACCATTATGCCAAGCTGGCTTACCTTATTTCTCCTAGTGCATATGAATCTGAGCTGAGAGCACTGGAATTTCTACCAAATTACCCGTATATACTTGACTATAAGTTGACCTCATGTATAAGTCGAGGGCAGGTTTTGGGGCCAGAATTATGGATTTTGATATAATAATAATAATAATAATAATAATAATAATAATAATGTTTATTTATAACCCGCTCCTCTAATAGAATACTAGATATGACCCATGGATAGGTCAAGGGTAAAACTTAGGGGCATGTAACAAAGGATGTAAAGGATGACGCAAAGGAAAACGATGCCAAAGAAATTCTGGCAGGCGTAACTGTTTGTACTCATCCTAAAGGCTAGATGGATGAGAGAGTAGAGGGGTTGATGTTTCTTTCAGGTGCTCCGAGAAGAGATCAATCTCTCACCTTTCACCAGGGGCATGGTTCCCTTTTTGATAAGAGTTAAAGTACAGTACTTACATTGACTTGTGGATAGGTTGACGCAGGTTTTTTTGGATCAATTTGTTGACTAAAATTTCTAGACTTTTACATGACTATACACAGTATGAAGCTGTATTATTTCAATTGTCCTTTTCCTTTATGTTTGAATCGTATGCAGTACTTCTTTTCGGGTAACGCTTTCAGCCCATGTGTTTTAGTCCAATACTGGTGCCACAGCTAGGCATGAATCCACTTGGATTGCAGAAATACAACGTCCAACATACAAGGAATTAAATACGGAAGGTCTCTGAGTTGGTAGGAGCCCTCTGTCCGGAAGCAGCCTGAAAAACAGACCAAAAGACAGCCTCTCCTTCTTCGGGGAAATTCAGAGGGTGAGAATACACCAGAGATATTGTCACCTTCCCAGGAGGAGAAATAAGAGAGAGAGCGTGAACAAAAGGGGGTGGGAGACTATGTCAGATATTCTGAGCCAGAGAGCCAAGGCATTTTAAAAGGGATTTAAATAGATGGAAGGCCAAGCATGGATGACAAAGAGGGCCGGGATAAGAATAAACTCCTGGATGGGGCCTTTCATGCCAAACTCTGCAGTTGGCTCAACCGTCCTGATTTCTTGAACTGGCGCCACAACAAACTACCATTCCCAGAATTCCGTAGCATTGAGCCAGGGCAGTTAAAGTGGTGTCAAAACAGATTATTTCTGCCGCACGGATGCAGCCTGAATTATACAAGTAGAATCAAGGATGTATTTAAAAAAAAAAAAAGTTTGGGTGGTTTCAAACCGGCTTCCTTTGCATCGTTTTGGGAGGCTGTTGCAATGCATCACTGTTTTGGTGAATCTCGGCAAAGAGCAAGCTTGCTTAGCTTTCCACCTCTTTTTTGGATCATCAGGGTAAAAGGGAAAAAATTAGCAAAGCATCAGGAGAAGAAGAGCAGCGCCAAAGCCTTCACTTTTAATCAAGGATCGGTGACTGCGTCTCTCTTATTCTCTCCTCCAAAGTTTAGAGAAATTAATTGGCCCCGGGTGCAATTACCTTAATTTCCAGCATTAGGTAAAAAATCTATAAATGTCAGCAAGTTACATGCAGCTGCTTAATGTGAGTTGTCATACAAGCCACCACCAGGTCTCTTCTGCCTCCCTTTTGAACGGGTACAGGTAGCCGAATGCCAAGATGACAGCGTGACGACAGAGCAGGGCAAATGAGGGATGGGGAAACCCATTCGTACAACCCTTTCGGAAACCGTTTCGTACAGCCAAAGGAGATCCAGGCTGCCTTGAAAGAACACCCCCACATCCTTGAGGAAGCTTGGACACGGTTAAGGCTTTACATCGATCTAGTTTCTTTACAACAACAACAAGAAAAGAACAAAAACACTTTTGTACACAGAATTTTAGCTGCACTGTGCCTTAAAAAATCAGGCTGCTCTGTCCCTTGCTGGAAGACAAGCAGGGAGATAGGGAGATAGATAGACAGATAGATAGATAGATAGATAGGTGTAGGGGTTTGAGCATTGGATTAGGACTCTGGAGACCAGGGTTCAAATCTTGCCTTGGCCACGTAAACCCACTGAGTGACCTTGGGCAAGTCACACTCTCTCAGCCTCAGAGGGTGGCCATGGCAAACCCCCTCCGAAAAAACTTGCCAAGAAAACCCCAGGATAGGTTTGCCTTAGGATAGCCATAAGTCGGAAACAACTTGAAGGCACACAGCAACGATAGATAGATAATCTTTCAATCTCCTGTCCTTGCTATGCTGGCGAGGGCTGCATCTGCACCTGCAGAATTAATACAGTTTGACACCACCTTAACTGCCATGGCTCAGTGCTATGGGATTCTGGGTTTTGTAGTTTGGTGATGAGTGAGTTTTACAATCATTTTCACTTAATGTTTTCAGGACGGTTTCTTGAGGGTTTTTTTTTTAACTTTTGTATATTGTTTTAATTCTGTTCTCATATTGGAAAGGAGGGAGGATAGAAATGAAAAAGAATGAAAGAAAAGGAAGGAAGGAAAGAAAGAAAGAAAGAAAGAAAGAAAGATTGATTCTTTGGATTGCATTTCTTCTGTGCTTCATGATGAACCGCTGCGAGACATACTTTTGGGATACTGCAGCCATATGATGGCATATGGAGAGCTGAGACAGAGGGTACATCCCCGCCAACCCTAAAAATACATTCTGGCTGGCATTGGGATCCAGATGGCGGGAGATAATTCCTGGGTAATTTGGACGACTCTGCATCTGCTCCATTGCTCATTTCATGGTTGTCAGACACAACCCAAAGCATCTTGAGTCTGGCGAGTGGGTGGGTGGGAGCAAGAATGCTTTCCAGGGTGCTAAGGAACGGAAGGAGGGCAGTAAAGGTACCCCCACCTTCCCTGTGCCACAAGGGGCACCTGGTTTGTGATGGGATGAGAGCCAGGAAACTGTCAAGAGAAAGGCCACCAGGCCAGGACCACATCCCATTATAGAAAGAGACCCCACTGAAGAAAGCTGGAACCCATAAGACCCCTGAAAGGTGAGCGGCCCATCCTTGGTGCCCTTTTGGGGTGAGGAAATGGGGCAAGAGCCACCAGGTGTTGCTGTACCCTGCCTCCAGTTCCCTGGACACTCCCAGATTTCCACGGTCCATGGGTCTGCCTCTTTTCTACCCCATGCCAGGCCCATTTCCTCTGATCCTCCAGCATCATGGTTGTTATGGGCCTCCAGCAGTCACTCCCCATGGGCCTGGGACTGAGAAGAAGCCTGCCTGGAGAAAGCTAGGAGAGCAGGGAGCATACACTTTCCAACTGTCCTGGTTTGGCAGTGGCAGCTCCAGTTAATCCTCTGCTGTCCCACTTGCTCAGCTGCTTTCAAAATGTCCCAGTTTCTCTCTTCTCCTCTCATCATTTGCTAGAAACGGAGTTCCATGTGCAAAAGGAGTTTGCACTCAGTTAGCTCAAGGGTGGCGGGGAGAAGAGAAAAGGGGGCAACATTTTGCCCTTCCCAGGAGACTTGGGCAAAAGCAAACTGCTGCAGCCTCTCCTAGCTTGTCTCTTCTTCCTCATCCAGACCTTTTGCCATCTTGACCACACTCCGAGGTTGCTTGGCCTCATGCCCTGGTTTCCACCTGTGAAATGTTGGAGGTTATGCCAGCATGGCGTAGTGGTTTGAGTATTGGACCATAACTCCTGGAGAAAGGGTTCAAATCCCTGCCCAAGCCTCCGCCGCCCCACTGGGTGACCTTGGGCAGGTCACACTCTTTCAGCCTCGGAGGATGACAATGGTAAACCCTGCTCTGAAGAAATATGTCAAGAAAACCCCAGTATAGGTTCACCTTAGGTTAAAAAGAAAGACTTGGAGGCACACAACAACAATGATGTGCTCAGCAAATGTGCCCATGATGGTGGTGGGTTGCCCTCCAGGATCTCAAAACGGGGGCCAGATCATGTAGGGAGATGTGTGTTTTTTTCAGAGAGCTTTGCCTTCACACATTACAGTGTCTTAAAGTCATTCACTGCCAGTTTTTGCTGTGGTGGTGTATTTTTCCCCCTTAAAAAGTCTCATTTCAGTGGCTTGTTTAGTTGCTATTTTTTCCAGTAACAGCGCATGCATCTTGCGCTGCAAACCTTTGAGGGCACTGTCCAAGGTGCTGAACCTCTTTTGGGGCTATGGCTCATTATTTGGGTCACTTATTTAAAGTTGGGTCACCCCTTTAAAGTTTGGGCTAAAATAGGGAGTGGATATACCACCCCTCTGACATGGGACCCACCAGTCACTATTGGATTCTTCACATCAACAAAGTAACTTTGATGCCAGCCTGACTGGTGCCAGCAACAGAGGTGTCCCTAGGGTTGGTGCCACACCCCATTCACCTCCTCCCATATCACCCCATACAGAATCCTTAGAAACGTTTAGTAATTATGGGGTGGCAAAGAACCCTCAACAGCCATAGATACTTGGTCCTTGTATTTGGCGGGTTTGTGATGGGGCTCAAAGGCTGCACTGGCAACACACTGTCTAGGAAATTCTGGACATCGTACTCCATAAAAGTCACTTTTCCAAGCTCTGGATTTTGTACAGGGGAGGTAAGGGGGTACCATCAAGTTCTTTGGGGTCAGCCAGCCAAAGGGCTTGGGCTTGGCATACTTGGGCCTTGGCACTGTTTCTTTCTTGGTGAATCATAGTTGGAAGAGGCCGCAAGGGCCATCTACTCCACCTCAACATCAGGAGGAACTTCCTGACAGTAAGGGCTGTTCGACGGTGGAACACACTCCCTCGGAGTGTAGTGGAGTCTCTATCCTTGGAGGTCTTTAAGCAGAGGTTGGATGGACATCTGTCGGGGATGCTTTGATTGGGAGTTCCTGCATGGCAGGGGGTTGGACTGGATGGTCCTTGTGGTCTCTTCCAACTCTATGATTCTATGATTCTAATCCCTCCTGTGCAGGGAGACACAACATAGAACCATCGAACTGTAAGAGCTGGAAGGTCCTGCTGGGGTCATCTAGTCTAACCTTCCACCGTGCAAGGAGAGGCAGCTGTAGATGTCCTCCAACCTCAGTTGAAAGACCTCCAAACCAGGTCTCTGAAGACCGCCGTAGAGGCTAGTGAGGTTCCAGGGCCTTGAGAAGATAAACGCTGGGTTAAATATTTGGGAACCTCCTCCTCTGCTGGGACCCTAGGCTTTCCTCTTGCCCCAGTGCCGACTCTCAGTTGGGTCGGATCCCCTGCACTGGAGCTTTCTTTAAAGTACTGGGAAATCCAGACCGCCTTGCGTTCCCCGTGTGTTGTGTTTCATGTGGGTAAATTAACATGCAATCAGGCAAGCTAATTAACCTTGCTGACTGGCTGGCTGGCGTGTGACTTCGGAGCTGAATTCCCACTCCTTTGCAGAATGGAGAGGATGAATCGTACCTTTCCCTCCTCTTTTCCCCCCTCTATTTTTTTTTTTTTTTTTTTTTTTTTTTGCAAAAGAGAATAATGTTATCAGCTCTTGCCAGAAAGAACAAACCTTCCCTTCCGTGCCTCGCTCAGGCAGAACACACCAAATTGAAAACACGAGAGAAAGAGAGAGAGAGAAGGGGAAGAAGAATGGGGGGTTAATCAAATCTTTTCTTCCTTCCTATTTTTCTCAAATGTGAGAGGGCCTGGCCTATTAATTAGAAAGCCTTTTTTCATGTAAAACATGGCGTCCTTTGCAGATAAGGCAAGGCGATACTTGATGCGCCGGCCGTTACAGCCGTTCGGTTACACGCCTCTCCTGCAGTGCGGGTGGCCTGCCTTGCTTCGAAATGTCACGGGTGTCACATGCGTGTTTTAGAATTTGAGGGTGGCATCCGAGGCTGCTTTGGAGGGAGGGGCCGTGTGGAGAAAAATCTTCCCCATTAAAATAATGTGCACCGGAATTACAAGGCAGCCTGGAGTGCTCTGCCTCCAAGGAGCTTACATTTAAAATGCCAGTGGTTAGGGACACAATGGCTAGAAGGGATGAGTTGCTGTGAATTAGAGCTTGGAAAAACAATCTTCTAGGATTACAACTCCCAGAATCCCCCTGCCATGCTGGTGAGAGGATTCTGAGAGTTACAGTCAGAAAATTTACCCCTCAGAAGTTTTTGTTTGCTCTTGTTGCGTGTCTTCTAGTCATTTCCAACTTATGGCCAACCCTAAGGCAAACCTATCACGGGGGGTTTCTGGGGCTGAGAGTGTGTGACTCACTCAAGGTCACCCACTGGATTTCCATGGCTTAGCAGAGAATCAAACACTGAACGCCAGGGTCCAGTCTCTTCCTCCTATTCCCCATGCCTCCAAATAGCTCCTTTTATGTCCCTTCAGGTCACCATTTGTGCCCGGAAAATGATGCTGAAAAAGTATTGCCATTCTCTGTTGGGCAGGTGCGTCCTGGAGGAGAGAGTCAGAAAATTGTCTCCTGGGTCCCATGCAGTTGCCTACTCTGCACTATTGCAACTGTGAATCATGCCAGTTTAACTACTTTTTAATGACGTTGTGTAAGGAGACAGGCAATACCTTCTTATGCAATGTTAAGCCAGGATGTAAAATAATTGAGAGGTGGCACCCAGGGACAATTCCCCTTTGCCTAACAGGCCACTGATAAGCCGAGCGGGTACACTGGTCTCTCTTGCTGTTGCTTGGCTAGCCATGTTCATGCCATGCCCAGACCTGGACACAGCTCATGGCTTCCACATCGGTGGCACAATCAGTCCATTGCAAGCTTGAGTGACCTTTAATGGAGCTTTCCAAAGGATGCACTAATTCAGGAATAGAGTACGGCACCTTGGGCAGCTTCTTGCAAACCTGCAACAACCTGGCATAGAGTCACTGCCCAACCGATATGGGAACCACCAGCCACTATTGCCCCGACCTTGGCATAAGTACAGCAATGGAACATCCTACTCTGCCAATATCGAAAAAGATCATGGTTTATAGTCTTGCAACACCTTTCCTTGTAACAGACATAGCTGACCTGCCCTGAAAAACTACATTTCATAAGATCCTTCGTGAGCCAGGGGTGTTGCCAGTGGGGTGCAGATGAGTGTGGTTCACACTGATACCTTAAAGGGGTGTGTGACACCACTCCTCCCCAAACATTTGCCTTTGGGCAAAAACAGGCCTTGGCATTTGCCTGTGTCCCTTGAAAATGCAGAAGAGATGGGGCGAGCGGGGCAAGGCTCAGTCCGAGGAGAAAGAAGAGGCATTGGAGTATCTATTTTTTAAAATTAAATTTAAAATTTTTATTTTTAAAAAAGTCTTTAAAAACATCACACCTTACCAAATTTTCACTCTAACCACATGGAACTAGGTACGGGTCATCACATTTAGGCTGCGTGTAGCATCTTGTCATTTCAAGGTATAATTTTTAATTTTGCTAGTTCTGGATGTCACAACTATTACCATGACATTCAGTCATATCCAGGAATTACAACGTATGAGTGACACTAGTACAAAAAACATGACTAAGGATTCTGTATGGTGTGGGAGGACGTCATTGGAGGGGGGCACCATGAACTCTTGCATGGGGTGACGCCAACCCTAGTGATGCCACTCTCATTATGTGCAACCAAACTGGGCTGAACCACCCGCCTGTGGTCTGCCCCATCTGCAGTGCCATGCTGGAACACCGCTGCTGTCTCTTAGTAGCTGTTTTCTGGATAAACGGGGAACATGACACTTTGGGTCCCAGATGTGTGTCCTCAGGTGCTCATTCCGGGAACATGAGAAGATGTTCTGAAAAACCCAGCTGGCACGGCAGAGTACGTGTGTGCTGAGCCTCTGATTCCATCTGGATCTTCATCTGTTGAAATCTCCTGGGATCGAAACGGATGGCGACAGTAATGGGACAGACCACAGAGCAAGGTGCACAACGCATAAAGGCAGTGAATCTGCCAGACTCCACGCAGTGGTTTCTGGCAGGGTTCTAAACAGAGCTTGGAAAGTCTACCATGGGCCACATTAAACATGTTCGGCACATTTTTATTTGTAACTTATTTTTTAACTGGTTCAAATGGCTTTAATCTGTTTTTTATTGATTTTACTCATCCGACGCCCTGAGATCTCACCTTGGAGGCCGAGACAGACAAATTTTAATAAAATAAGAAGTATATGCTGGAGGTTTCAAGCTAGAATCCTGTTGGGTGTCTTGCACAGGCTGGAGTGGGCAACTAGGGGCCCTTTTCCTCCCATATGCAGGTTGCACCCCTCCAACAAGCCCAAATACATCCCTTTTCCACTGCAGCATCTCTCAAAATGGCGACAGGCAGTGAGGTTGCATCCCTTCATCTCACCCTTTGGAGAGGGACTGCAGAGGAAAATGGAATTATTTGGGAGGTGTTATGGGATTTGGGGGTGTTTGTGGGTTTGGTGGGCATGTTGTCACATATTTCCATGTACAGTCGTCCCTCCATTTTTGTGGGGGAGCTGTTCCAGACCACCCCCACCTCCAAAATGGAAATTTGCAAATATTCAAGCCCCATTGGTTTGAATGGCTGTGTGCTCCCGTGCACAGCTCTGTGCAAGCACCACGGGCGCAAGTGCCATTTTAACCCTCTGCGCTTGCCATTTCACGAATTACCAAGACCATGGACTTGAAGTCCTTGAAAATGGTGGGATGACTGTATTTAGGAGCTCAGGTTTTTTTTTTTTAATTGGGGGGACTTTGGGGACTGGTGGGACCCTTCAGGGGCCACAAAAGTGGAGGTCCATGGGCCACATGTGGCCTATGGCCTGCACTATATCTACCTTGACTTCAGTGGTGCTGGTGGAAGGGAAAAGACCATGAGTGAAGCTGCCCTGAAGGAAGATCTTGCAGAAATAGGCTATTTGAAGCCATTACCTGGGGCCTGCTTTCTCTTGCCACCACTGTAAAACCCTGGGGAAAAAATGCAGCCTTTAGCATGGTGCACTAACGGACCACAATCCCCTTCCTAAGTAACCTTTCCAAGCTTTTAATTTTGCTTCTAAGCTGTTCAGGTTAAATGGTTGAGTGGGGTTTCCCTGTGGGCACATTTGTGAGGCACAAGACAGGACCTTCTCAATGGTTGCCCCCAAGTTATGGAACAGGCCTCTTCCCTGTTGTCCTTCCACCAGAGGCAGAAGTCTTTTTATTCAAGTGGATGCTTAGCAATTGCCTAACTGCAAAGGAAAGGGGGTTTGGATGAACTGGTACTATGTGCTTATAGATAGATAGATAGATAGATAGGGAGACCTGTTTTAAATTAGTGTTTTTTTTTGGGGGGGGGGTGTTTTCTTTTACCCAGTAGGATCTTATTACTAACTTGTGTAATTCCTTCTTACCATTACTGTACAAAGATTTGTTGTTATCTCTACCTCATTTTGTCTGGTTTGCTCTATGCTTGTTTTTAATCTTCTTGTAAGCTACTATGAGCCATGGATTGGAAAAATTTTTCCATGCTGCTTGTAGTCCAAAAAAAGCCACTTTTCTAAGCTTGAGAAGATTGTCGCAGGGACCTTTTACCCTCTGTTAAGCAAAAAAATGTATTGTTTGTTTCACTCTTAACTAAGGGTGCATCTGTACCGTAGAAACCATGAAGGTTCACACCACTTTAAGCATAGTAGCTCCCTCCTATGGAATCCTAGGATTTGTAGTTTTACAAGATCTTCAGACTTCTAAAGAGCTCTCTCTCTCTCTCTCTCTCTCTCTCTCTCTCTCTCTCTGCACCTTCAACTCATTTCCAACTTACGTTGACCCCAAGGAGACCCTATCATGGGGTTTTCTTGGCAAGATTTGTTCAGAGGAGGTTTGCCATTGCCTTCCTCTGAGGCTGAGAGCATGTGACTTGCCCAAGGTCACCCAGCGGGTTTCATGGCTGAGGTGGGAATCGAACCCTGGACTCTAGAGTCCTAGTCTAACATTCAAACCACTATACCATGCTGGCTCTCTCTCTGCCCTACCAGATATCGAAAGATCCCAGGGCAATGTACAAGTTAAATCAACCCAGACCCGTTAAAATAATGTAAAACAATCAAAATAAAATCAACCAAAAACATACTTCACCTGGCAACCTTACCTGGTTCAGATAATAAACACCAAGTCAAATGTGTACGATAAAATATTTATCCAGGTGGCAATCCAATTTTCTATGCTCTACACTGAGCAGGAACATCACTCTCACTATTCCCAGCCCTTTGCAAATACTACTTTTTACGGTACCTTGACCTTGTAACCAGACCCATGAACATTTTGAAAGGGATCTACAATAACCGCAGGGAGCCTAAATTCTATGGGTTTGCCCCAGCTAGAGTAGAAGACTAGGACCAGTAGAAGACTAGGACTTGGAAGGACTTGGAAGGAAGGAGACAAGATCTGGAAGTGTGCAAATATGTGAAAGAGAATCAACTCATTGGAAATGTGATGCTGGAGGCGAGTTCTGTGGCTACCCAGGACTGCCAACAAGACAAATGAATGGGTCCCAGAGCAAATCAAGGCTGAAATCTCCCTCGGAGCCAAGATGACTAAACTCAGGCTGTCCTACTTTGGCCATTCTTGTGAGAAGGCATTACTCACTCGAAAAGCCAATAATGCTTGGAAAGGGAGAAGGCAGCAGAACAAGAATTAAGACCACACTCCAGATGGATGGCCTCAATCCATGAAGCCGTGGCTGCCCTGAATCTGCAAGGCCTTAGCAGGGCTGCGGACGACAGCGGGACTTGGAGGTCTCTCATTTATCGGATCACTATAAGTCCACATTGACTTGATAGCAGTTAACAACAACAGAAAGGCATTTTGCATTTCTCTGCTATATATTTATATAATGTATGAATGCATGAGTATTATGGGTGAGTGCATTAAGTTAATACATGTGTTGTGTTGGTGGGTTCCCACCCCCTTTTGTGTGCGCGCGTGCGTGGAGAAAATGGATACATTCCCATTCCAACCAAATATAAATTCCCTTTGACCAATCCAATTTCCTAGGAAATCAATGCATTTTAACATGAACTAATATTTATGAAATTGAATTTTTGCGAGGAAACGAATGCAGTTCTGTTCAACTTTATGCATTTTTATTAAACTAATGCATTTTAAATTTAACTGTCATATATTAACGACAACAGACCACTAGTACTTACAGTGTAAAATAATATATGTTTGCAAAAATCAATACCAGGCCAAATGCCTGGGCTTGTGCTGAGCCAGGCTGAGAAGGAGATGACAAATTCATGCAGCTACTTAATTTGTTTGCTTACGTACATTAGCTGGTAGCTTTGTTTACTGGTAATGATTATTCTGTTTTTTAAAAAGTATTAAAACGTAAAAGGGTGGGTTCTTCCGTGGCATTGCATACCGAAGGTAGCTGGGAAATCTCATTTATGTGACGAAGGCGCTTTTTATTCTTCAAATGGGAATTTGGGCCGGACATCTCAGTGCCATTGGAACTCAAGGATTGCCTAAAATGGACTCTGCTGGCTGTTTAAATCCTTAGAAAACAAAATTAACTGGAGAAAATGAATATCCCCTTTCCATACTGTGCCAGGATTAGACCTTGAACAAAATTCACAACCAGAGGCCCGAAACCATGGCAGAAATAATGTTGCTAGACACCACTTTCATTGCCATGGCTCCATCCTATGGAATCCAGGGATTTATAGTTTGTTGTGGAACCAGAGCTCTCTGACACAGAGGCCACAGGTCCCAGAATTCCATAGCACTGAGCTATGGAGGTGTCCAATGGGATTATTTCTGAAATTGTAGATGCAGCCCTAGTGATAGTCTCAACTAGAAGAAATCCACAGAACGGCTGGGATTTAGCTGTGTGTTGGTTTGCTATTTGGCAAGTGAGTCGATGGGACTGTCTCAGTCATAGCCAGCCAATAGGATTCGGGCCTTGGACTACTATCCTTTGAATCTCATGCTGGCTGGGGGGGGGGGGGGGGGAGGTAGTAGGAACAGTAGTATAAATAAAGCAACTTTTCCAAGACCTGAGTAGGTTTGGAATCCATTCAGGAAGTATAATGTATAGCTATGCTAAGCACAGCCGTTGGGAGGTATTCCTAGGCCACATCTCCTCTCTGAGCATAAACAGAGCGAACTGCAAGAATCCACTTTGGAGTCCACAAACCGCTCAGGTGTTCAGAATGAACAGGAGTCAGCTGTTCAAGGTAAAAGAATGATAGATTGGGTCAGTTGGCTTTGGAAAGGAGAATGATGGGAGGATCCAATATAAGGGGACCAGGTCTCAAGCCTGACCCTCTTCTCTAGTCCTCAGGGCGAGCAGGAGGAACCTCAGAGCAAGAGCAGTGTCTTCAAAACAGTATGAATACAGGATTTATGTGCATCTGTCTATATATTCCTCATTACTTTGATGGTGTTTTTCTAAAATCTGAACTATATACTGTATGTTATACATAGTGATTGGTGCTTAATCCATCTCCGAGTACTGTGTTCCTTGCCTAAGAAAACCCTAGGAAATTAATGGGGTCACCATAAGTCAACACAGGCAGCTTGAAGGTACATAACAACAGTAAATGGCATCACCGGGGTCTGCCCTTTGTAACAATGCCAGGGCCCTGGCTCTGCCAAATAGGGACAGTTGGAGGGGACAGAGTGGAGGTCCAAAGAAGTAACTTGTCCAGTTTCTGTGAGGTGCAGAATTACCCCCCCCCCCACACCCCCATATCAACCTCTTCTTCCACACCTCGCCTTCTTTGCTATGACTGCTGTAGGGATTTCTATTTGAATTTTTTTGTGGTGTGTGTATGTGTGTGTACGCATGTGTCGAGGTATATGAGTGCTTGTACCTGAGGGGTCGAGGCAGACTTAATTTAACAGCTATGCCTGATTGAATTTCATTTTCATGCAAAGGAACATATTGCCTCTTGCAATAAATAAAGAAACATTTGCATACCTTCCTTTGTGACCTGCCAAGAAATCCTTGCCTCACTCAAAATGGATTTCCAGGGAAGGAATGCCTCTTTAGGCCAAGGGATGGCAATTTCGATGTCACCCCACAAAGTCAGGAAGGCAGGTGTTGATTTGCATGGGGAGAAGTGGAACTCTGATTCCCCAAAATACACAATGGAAAAAACTGACAGGAACGATGTCCAACACCAAGGGGAGTAAGGGATGGAGAAGGAAAGCAACATGTGCAGCATCCCCAATAGACTTTTGGAAGCTGTAGACCCCCAAAGTTACATTCTCCCCCCCTGATCTCTGGCTTGTGGTGATGTCTTTAAAGCCCAAGCTTGGCTGGATTGCATCACAGAGGCCTGTAAAGTCAGGGGGAAGGGTCGAGGTACAGTGTTGGTGAGAAGGCTGAAGGAAGGACCAACATTGTAATGCAACCAGGGCCCACAGGGTCAAAGTAACCAGACTTTTTGATATGCAGGGTTGACGCTGCTATCTGTAATTCCCATACCCACACCCCAGTCAGGCTGTGCTATTCCCCCAAACGCAGTTGCAGTCCACACAGTTGTGGCACCTGTGGGACAAGGACGGATTTACCCGGCAACAATATATTGTTGTGAGCTAGCCCCATTGTAACACCGAGTGTGTGTTTGTGTGTGTGTGATATTCTGTGTAGAGATAGTGTGGTGGAGTTCTCAGAACGTTGAGCTAAGACTTGAGAAATCCACGTTAACATCCTCTCCAAGATCCGAAACTTGCTGGGTAACCTTGAGCTGGTCACTTACTCTGACTTAGCCTCACTGACCTCGCATGATTAATTATTGTACTTTCTTTACTTATTAAAATATTTATATCCTGCCTGTACCCAAAGATCTCCAGGTGGGGCATAGAAAATGGGGGGAAGAACCCAATCTGAAACCATCTACCAACTCTTAAAAGGTGAAACCAGTCTTAAAGGAGTCAAAACAGACTAAAACCAACAGCACTGAAGAAAAGCGTTGCAGCCTGGTCAAGCCACGATCGCTAGACATTTACGGCTTGAAAAAAGAGCCACGTTTTAACTTGGCGCTCAAATAAAGCTACTGTCAGCACCGATTGTGCTTCCGAGGAGAAGGCATTCCACAACTAGGGTGCCATAGCCAAGAAGGCCCTCACCCATATCGCCAGAAAATGCTTCTCTTCCGACTGGTTGTGCACAGAGGAAGGTTCCTCTAACAGCTCTCCGTACCTGGGCAGATGTATCTAGAAAGGAGCACTCCTTCAAATATTGAGGGTTGTTGTGAGGATAAAGTAGGGAGGTAGAGAGCCATGTACAGTACCTTGAATGCACTGGAGGAGAGGCAGGGTATAAAGGCAGGTGGACCATAGGACAAATCCCAGAGTAACCACTGTAGTATATCTTTATTAAATGTAACTCATAGAAAAAATACACACATAGCTACATCAAAGTGTGGTGGTTTGATTGGTGGAGTGGGACTCCAGGAGACCTAGATCCAAATCCCTGCTAAGCCATGGAAAGTCACTGGGTGACAAGTGACTCTCGGCCTCAGAGGAAGGCCATGGTGGCAAACCTCCTCGGAAGAAATCGGCCAAGAAGACTCTGTGGTGGGGTCACCAGAAGCCAGGGTTGACTTGAAGGGAAAGCTCAACATGGGGAGTCGGTGCCCAAGATGCTAAATCTCTTTCAAAGAGAGGTTTCTATGCTTTGGAAAACTCCATTAGAATGTAGACGTGAACGTTTAGACTAAAACCCAGAACCAATTCACTGCCCCATTGACACAGAAGCCTCCGGCTGCTGCTGCTTCTAGGTGAGGAGGTTGTGGTCAAGGTGGGGGAGCAGAGTTTGAAAACTGAGCCCCAAATGAAATCCAAAGTGGCCTGTTCCAAAAACCGGCTGTCTGCATTTTGGGGAGAAACCTCTCCGACTCAGTGGCCAAAGGGAGATTTTTGACTTGGGCCTTTCTGACGCTGGTTGTTGTCAATCCAATTCATGCTTAAGATCAGAGCATCCACAGAACAAAAACAGCAAAACTAATTAAAGATCAGTCCCTAATTGTTGTTGAGGGGGCTGTCGCTGAAAGAGGGTGAGGCAGCTGGGAGAAAACACATTTAGCATCTGCTGGATGCCGATTTAAAACGTGGAAGTGAGAAAAAGATCTTGGCAAACAGATCTTCGGGGAACTGAAGTGTCCACAAAGCAGATGAAATACTTCTCGGGCCTGAGAGGCACAGGTATAGAAGGCGAGCCCTTTCCGCTCTCTCGGGTCCTTTGGCTCTGTGGCACTGCAACTCCCATCATGCTTGCTGACTCCACTTCATTGTCAACAGCTCTTCAGCCCCTCCAGCTCAACATTTCATATTTATTTATTTATGCTTTATGCTCTGTTTCTTCCAATGTGGGACCCAAGACAGCCCAGAGCAAAGTGAAAGAAAGTGGAAGTAAAACCGGGTACAATTTTTTAAAAAAAGATTAAAATCAAAGAGTTTATGTAATACTAAACACTAAACAAAAATGACAAAATTGAAATAGTCAAAGCGTTCTGATACCTTGATCAGGATGGAGACTGCAGCAAGGAAATCAGAAGACCAGGATTCAGAAGGGGAGCTATAAAAGAACTGGACAAGATCCTACAATGTAAAGACTCTGAACGCTAAAGTGAGGCACATCCAAGCCATTGTATTCCCCATCACCACCATGTCAGGTGGGAGAGCTGGACAGTGAAAAAAGCAGATAATAAAATAAACTCCTTTGGGATGCGGGGCTGGAGAAGAGTGCTGAGGATGCCAAGGACGGTCAAACAAACAAATGGGTCTTTGGAACAGATCAAGCCTGAACTCTCCCAAGAGGCCGAGATGACTAAACTGAGGCTGTCATATTTTGGCCGCATGATGTGAAGGCATGACTCTTTAGAATAATGCTAGGGAAGGTGGAAGGCAGTAGAAAAGAGAGGAAGACTATATGCCAGATGGCTTTAAACTCGATCAGGGAGAACGCAGGCCTGGACCCGCAGGACCTGAGCAGAAAGATGGAGGACAGGGAGTCTTGGCGATGCCTCATCCGCACGAGTCAAAGTTGGCTTGAGGGCGGCTGACAACACCGTTCCTGTATACCTGTCTTGCAGCTTGAAAGCTGCTCTGCCGAACTGGGATCTTGGCCTGGACTCTCCCTGCTTGTTTGTTGCTTGGAACCAGATAGCTCAGGCCTTGTACCAGTTTGGCTTTGGCTTCAGAGCTCCCTCCGCAGGCTCATGTCGCTCCCCGGCAAGCGGCTGGTGGAGTAACAACGGTTGCCATCGCCTCGGTTGTGCAGCGCCCGCAATGCTTCGACGGTGCCACCGGGAGGCGCTTTTACCCAACACGCTCAACTTGGTCATAGGCATGTCAAACTCTTCAATTATTTGTGCCTGTTCCAAATTTATTGGGGAGGGGAGAGAATAGGGACAAACCTTGCGAAGGTGAGCGGAGTCTGAAGAAGACGTGGAGTAAATCACTTGCTGTAATAGGTTCAGACATTAACAAGCAACAACGTCAATTATTCATGAGGATGCAAAAAAACAAAACCCAGTTAAATCATTTAATAACCCGGGGAGGGAGGATTTTTTAAAGCTGCTGGAGATAATGGGTCTCATGGAGTCCAAGAGGGACTCTTTCTGTGTCAGCCATTCCGGGGAGGGAGAACACAAGCCTGCGTTTTCCTCCCATCCTAGGAAAGCCATTCAGCCTCCAAGCACATTGTTTGGAGGATTGCAAGTCCCATGGTCCTTCCATTAGTCAGTGAGTTGACCACCTTTGGTATTAAGAGATGGGAGGCAGGGTGATGTGACAGCTTTTAAAAATCCAAGTTCTTACTGTAACCATTCTTACTGTAACCATACTCTACCTGGGTTTACTACAGGCGTGGGTAACTTGTATCCCTCTGGATGCTGCTGGACTGCAACAACCAGCATTCGTCACTATTGGCTCTACTGTCTAGGGAGTGATGGGAACTGTAGTCCGACGTCTGGAGGGTGCACAATTCCTACGCCTGCTTTCCGTCAGTATAACCGAGAGCTGCCAGAGTTTTAGCCTAATGTGAAGAAGAAGATAAACGTAATTCTGTACTAGGACTGGGCAACAATGAACCCTTCTGCTTTCAGACTAGAACTCCCATCAGCCCTGGCCAGTAGAGACCATGCTTAGGAAGGCTAGGAATCACAGTGCAAGAATATCTGCAAGGCTGCAGTCTGCATGGACAACAGGGTGACGTAAGCCCCTTTAAGATTAGGAACACAAAAGAGTTTTATACAGAAAACGGCTATTTTATCTTCAATGTTTCTTTCCAGCGTTTAAACCGTGGGAAGCTGGCATTCCACAGGCCCTGAACTGGGAGTATGCTCATAAAGAGTTGCCATAAGACAAACGTCGACGGCCGTTTACAACAATGGCACATTGAGCATCACAAGACTTAACTTTTGAGTGAACATAGATAGGACTGTACTGATTAAAAAAGAATAACTTTGGAGAGGGGAGGAAACTATCTGGCATTTGGGTTTTACTAGATGTTGAGCAAAAGACCCATTTGTCGTGGCGATTGGTTTTACTATCAAAGGCAAACACTGGTTGGGACACCTGACTTTTTTTTTTGCCAGCTATCTAGGGGACATCTAAGTGAAATACGCAGGCTCAAGAGATAAGCATTCGATGAGGATAATAACAAGCGATACTGATAATATACAGACCCAATAGATAAGCAACGGCAGATCAAGAGAGCTCTAAGGACATTTTCTAGAGATTAGTCGGGGTGAAACAACACAGATTCCCAAGTTAAAACCGTTTTGAATTCTGTTTTTGAAATCGAATAGCTTTCTTTTGAAATCAACGGCAACTGGTTTATTTTTTTTAAAAGTGTTATGTTAACAGTCTCATTTATGACTCCTCAAAAGTCAATTCCTTTCAATTGAACAGGGCTTACTTCCAGGTAAAGGCTATAGGCACCCTGAACTCTTAGGCGGAGGGAAGGAATAGAGAGTACATTAATAAATGATCACAATTGGATGGGATTCTACATTATTTTATGTATCTGTTTTTCTGTTATTGTGTGCTGCCCCAAGAATTATCCCCTCCCCTGCTTCTTGGGGCAGCACATAAATACTGTGAAATAAAGTTTTGGATTTGCTTTTTTAAATCAAAGTAGATGCCCTCTGCTACCAGGGAGTAAAGCACCTTTCTAAGATCAGGGTGCCATTTGGGATTTCAAGTTCTGGAAGTGCTAGATTCACAAGCAAGTTTCCAAGACCTTCTTTTGGAATCCGCTAAAGCCGAAAGGGTCTCAAGATTAAAAACCAAAGGCATTGTGCAGCAGCATTGTTCTTAGCATGTGGGTGTGTTTAAATCGAAAAGTGAGGGAATGAAGAAATTGAGCTGCACCTTTGAGAGGAACTGGGAACAAGAGCAAGGATAGAATCAGGCACTCGTGGTGACTTGAGGTGTATCCGTATTGCACAATGATAGCAGTTTAATACCACTTTAACTGCCATGGCTACTCCTACGGAATCTCGGGAATTTGTAGTTGGCGAAGGGATTCCCTGCCAGAAAGTGCTAGATTCCTAAATTCCCCTTGAGTGCCTGGATGCATGACAGAATTAAACTGTTTTAATCCTCAGCCCCTCTCTTTTCAGGCTACCCACCGTGGTGCCTTCTAAATAGCTCGCCAAACTACAAATCCCAGGATTGTATAGGCCAGAGCTATGGCAATTAAAGTAGCATCAAACTGCTACAATTGAGCAGAGTAGACACACCCCTAGGAGCCAGTGTAATGGAGTGGTTTGAGCATCGGACGACAACTCTGGAGACCAGGGTTCGAATCCCTGCTTGGTCATGGAAAACCCACTAGATGACTTTGGGCAAGTCACATACTCTCAGCCTCAGAAAGCCCTGCAATAGGGTCACTTTAGGTGGGAAACAACGGGAAGGCACACAAGAACAGATACACCTCACAATGTTTTTCTCTTCCAGCTTGTCTGTCCTGTTCCCGACCATCTAATCCTTTCTCCCATAGTTGTCTTCCTCCGCTCTCCCTAGTATGTAGTTAGCTTATGGCAATGCCCTTAGTAATTTTCCTACATTTACATAAATTCCTACAATGATACCATACTTACTTAGTTTCTCCTAAGCCACAGGCTTTGCTCCTTGCTTAGAACCTGAAAGTGTGTTCGCTCTATTAGTTTTTTACACATAAGCGTTCAAGCTCCGTTCCAGGTTTTGTACGTAATGTGCAAAATGTACATCTAAATTCTATTAACACCCCATTTTTAAAACAAAACAGAAAAAGAAGGTCTCTCAAAAGCAAAAGAGGGTCATCGCTGGGCTGGGAAACACGCAGAAATTGGGGGAGGATCAAGATGGTCAGAGAACAGGACCTTCTTCCCCAAGAAAAAAAGGAAAACCTGTTAGGAAAAATACATCAGAGAAGTTTAAATATCATAGATACACTTCACCCTTCTACCCCTACATAGCAGCACATTCCCATTTAATAGTTTCCAAAAGGATAGCCATATCAGTCTTTAGTTTTTTGTGGGTTTTTCGGGCGATGTGTCCGTGTTTTGGAAGAATTTATCCCTGACGTTTCGCCTGCATCTGTGGCTGGCATCTTCAGAGAAGGTGGAACGTCCGGGGTAAACTCTTCCAAAACACGGACACACAGCCCCCCACAAAAACCCCTATCAGTGTTTCAGCATAAAATGGAAAAGGGTGGAATAAAGGACTCAAACGGCACCTTTCAGACGCATGGGTTTATTTTAGCCCGAGCTTTTGAGGATATATCAACCTGCATCTTGAGATGCACCGTATGAAGAAGGAGCTGGATACCCAGGAAAGCACATTTTCCAAAGTGCCACTGGGTTCCTCCATCCCTCCCTTTCTGCTGAAACAGATTTCTTTCTGTGAAAACTTTTAAATACTGACAAAATCGACGTCGGAGCCACTGTGCAATTCTCCCCCCTTTCCTCTCTTCACAGATTTTCCATGGGCAGAAAAAGCTGGAAGCAGCAGGACTCCGGAAGACCATGAGGTCTAGAAGTATCCCAAGGCGTTTGGCTGTCTGGGGGGAAAAGCGACAAAGGTCAGTTGAGCGACACTGGCACCTGGGGCAGAAAAATCTGGCATCCGGGCAGCCAATATCCAGTCATAACACAGTCTTCTCCTGAAACACAAGGCAAGCCAATGTTGCTATCTTTAAAAAATCTTGTCCCTGGGAGAATCGGATTGTAGTCCTCCCTGAAATTGGTCCTGTGATCTTTAGGCCAGTTGCTTTCCCCTTCTGGCTTGACCCACCTCTTAGGGTCGGTGTGAGGCTAAAGGTTGGAGGAGGAGAGAAAAAAAAGCCACCGGAGGAAAAAGAACTGGATTAGAGAAATCCTGCACAACTCCTCAGTAACAACCGCAGGGTTGGCCCTCTATTCAAAGAATAGAGAGACAGATGCAGGTCTGAGTGGACTCTGGGGACCAGGGTTCGAATCCGGCTTGGCCAGGGACACCCACTGGGGGAACCTTCTCCAAGTCTCACACTCTCAGCTTCAAGTAGAATTCAAAGCTATACCTGTGTTAGTCTGTAGAATCAGCGCACTGAGAGATCTTGTAGATCCCTTTGAGGCTCGCTGAACAAAACAAGTTGGCAGCAGGAGCTTTCCTAGATGGAAGTCTCCTTCCTCAGATGCTACGAAAGCTCCCGCTGCCAACGTCTTTCTTTCAGTGAGTCTTAAAGGGGCTACAGGATCTCTCGACGCACTCTCTCAGCCTCAGAGGATGGCCATGGCAAACCCCCTCTGAAAGAAGCTTGCCAAGAAAACCCCAGGATAGGTTTGCCTTAGGGTTGCCATAAGTCAGAAATGACATGGAGGCACAAAACAACAACAAAAACAGGGGCACCTTTCTGTCTCTCAGGGTTTTCTGGGGTTGAGAGGGCATGACTTGCCCAGTGGCATGGTCAAAGTTGTTGTTGTTGTTATTATTATTATTATTGTTGTTGTTGTGGAGTTGAAGGCTTTCATGGCCGGCATCCATAGTTTTTTGTGGGGCCTGTGTTCTAGGATAGTTCCTTTCTAAAGGGAAGGAACTCTTCTAGAACATGGCCACAGAGCCTGAAAGCCCCACAAAAAACTATTCTTCTTATTGTTATTATTATTATTATTATTAAAGGACTCCCTGCCTCTCTCAAATACATGGCCCAAGGCTTGGGTGGGCTGAAGGAAGGGGAGGGCAGGAGGAAATTAATCATCAATATAATAATAATAATAATAATAATAATAATAATAAATGTGTCTTTGCCAAAAGTCCAAGGGAAAGGAAAGGGCAGCCTTTGAAAGCCTCCCAAAAAGGGGGTCAAGGGGAGATTCCCCTTAAGCCAGGCTGAGCCCCGTGTCCTCCTTTTCCCGGACGTGTCCTCTTATCTTCTGTCCAGGAGGGATCCTCCATTGTCCTCCATTGGGAGCAGGAGGAAGGGGAGGAGAAGGATCCAGGGCAAGGGGGAGAGAAAGCCGAGTGCAAAAAGCGAGCAGAAAGGTCGGGCTTTCTTTCCCCGCTTGGGATCCCCGCTCTGACCCGCATCGATCCCGCTCTTTCCCGGATGCCGCCCTCCGTCGGGGCTTTTTGGCCAGGCTTCTTCCCAGACTGGGGCTCCGGGTTCGAATCCCACTCTCTCGCAAAGGCGCAGCCATGCAAGCTTTCGGAGTCCCACTGGGCTCTTCCTCAGCGGGCGAAGCGGAGGAAAGTCGGCAGGAGGAGGAGGAGGAGGAGGAGGAGGAGGAGGGGAAGGTTGATCGCCCCGATCGCGGCTTTAATTTGCGATTCAGGAAAGAGACGAAGGAGGGCTTCTGCTGGCCGTCGCTTGGGAGGCGATGCCGACGCTGATGGCCCGCAAGATGGCCGCCGATGCGGGATCGATGGCTCGATATCGGCCGCGGCAGCAGCAGCCCCGGGCTCGGCCAGGTTAGTCGTCTGGGCGGAAGCGGTGGGCCTTGTTGGCTGCCGGGCGCGGGGGCTTTCGGGGCGTCGGAGGGAGGGGAGGGGAGGGGAGGGGAGGAGGGGAGGCTGGCCTTGCCTTCCCTTCCCTTGCCCTCCCCCTCCCTCCCCTCCCCCATCGATCGCGATTAGAAATTGATTCGCCGCCGCCGCCGCTCTTTGTTCGGTTCCCGCATTGATCCAGAAGCAGCGCCGAGGAGGAGATGGACGCCTCCACCGAGGCCCCTTCTTCCTCGTCCTCCTCCTGGGCCCCGGCCGCTTCGGCTTCTTTCGCCTCGCAACTTCGGCAGGTGAGGCGGCGGCGGCGGCGGAGGGACTGTAAGGGCCGGGACGGAGCGGGGCCAGGCTTCTGGGGCCACCGGGAGGGAAGGAGGGAGGCCCCGACCCCGGCAAGAAAGAAAGAAAGAAAGAAAAGCGGACCGACCGACTCTCTGAGGGAAGAGGAGGAGGAGGAGGAGGAGGAGGGCCTTTTTGGCGGGCTTTTGCTAAATTGGCTGCCTCTCCCCTCAGGTCCTCTCAGGCAGGCGGGAGGGAGGGAGGGAGGGAGGGAGCCCATTTGCCCAACAGAGCCCGCTTCCTTGGACCCATGCCCAGGCTCCAGGCTGTGGAATTCTGGGAGCTGGAGTCTGTTCTGGGGCCCTGAGTGGAGCTTTCACTCTTTTTGTGGCTCCAGGCTGTGGAATTCTGGGAGTTGGAGTCTGTTGTGGGCCCCGAGCGGAGCGGAGCTCCGCTCGGGACCCCACAACAGACTCCAACTCCCAGAATTCCATAGCAACTGACGCAAACAACGAGCTCTGAACCCCACAACAGACTCCAACTCCCAGAATTCCATAGCAACTGACGCAAACAACGAGCTCTGAACCCCACAACAGACTCCAACTCCCAGAATTCCATAGCAACTGACGCAAACAACGAGCTCTGAACCCCACAACAGACTCCAACTCCCAGAATTCCACAGCCTGGAGCTCTGGACCTCACCACAGGCTCCAACTCCCAGAATTCTACAGCCTCAGACTCCAAAAACTCCCCGAATTCCTCAGCCTCCGACTCCCAGAATGCCACCGCCTTCAGCCAGAGAGAGAGAGAGAGAAAGAGACTTCAGCCTCGAGCTCTCTGGACCCAGCCACCAGGAGCTCCACCTCCCAGAATGCCCGACCCTTGAGAGCCAGAAGAAGACCCAGAGTGCCAGCAACTGGGCTCAAAGCGGGGGCTTTCTCCCGTGTGGATGCAGCCCAGATGCCCCCCCCCCTTTTTCCCCCTTTCTTTGCTTGGAAGTCAGCCAAGGCCAGGGCTTGCCCCCAGCAGAGGAGACCCCTTGCCCCTCACCACTTGGGCCAACTGGGTCTGTGCCAGTTCTCTTCCCCCCACACCACCCCCCTGCCCATCCTATGCCCAAAGCTGGCACGAAGAAGAAGACTCCTGGCTCTTCTCATCCTGGGCAGGGATGGACCCCCCCCCAAGAAGAGAGAGCCAGGGAAGGGAGGGGAGCCAGGTCCTTTGGGAGTTGCTGAGGGGCAGAGGAACCTCCTTCCCTGCCAGCCTCCTTGGCACGGCCCCTGGAAGCCTTGGGCACCTGTCTGGGACCCCTCTGCCTCGGCCAAAGAGGCCTGCTTTGGGCTTTGGGCAGCAGAGCTTCCTGTGTGCCTTTGGCTTGGTGGGGTTTCGAAGCCGGAGGTAGGTGCTCTGTGGGCTTCCCCGCTTTCCCTTCGGATGGGTGCTCTGTAAGTCAAGGGCCGAGGAGCAGAGAAGGTAGGAAGGGAGAGGAGGGTTGGATCTGGTCCAGGCCACCTGGGAAGCTTGCTTCCATGGGTTTGGGTCTCCTCCTCCATCACCGCCGCGTGGGATGTCTCTTCCCCGAACCCTCTCTGCCCTGGGAGCGTTGCTTGCGCTGGGAAAGGACCAGCGCAGGGAAGGCGTGAAGTTATGGATGGTGCACCTGGGAGCATTGTGGTCCAGGTATGTGGTCAAAAGACTTTTTCGCAGGTCCACGACTCTACGGTGCCCTTGTTTTTCTGCTCCGCCAAGTTTGGGACCCAACTCCCATCATCCCCAGCTGGGGCAATGGGAGTGGGCTCCAACCCATCCAGGTGAGGCTTCAGACCAGGTTTGTGTTGAACAGAAAAAGCAACGGTGGGGAACTTTGGGTGTGCCAAATGCCTCGGGCTACACCTCTCACGGTCCTTCACCATTGGGCGTGCTGATGGGGGCTTCTGGGAGCTGAGGGCCCTACCTTCTCTGCTTTTTTTGTTATCTGAACTTGTTACACAAAGTTCAGTGAGGTCACATTGTCCAAATCTGTTTCAGTCGTTTGCTTCCCCGTCTTTAATGTAGAGAAAAGAATTGAAGTGCCCAGAGAAGGTTGGCTTCTGAGAAGTGTGTTGAGGGCAAAAAAGTGTTTTAAGGAGATCATGCCCCACAGTGGCACCC
This sequence comes from Urosaurus nigricauda, assembly GCA_034509955.1. Classification (NCBI taxonomy): domain Eukaryota; kingdom Metazoa; phylum Chordata; class Lepidosauria; order Squamata; family Phrynosomatidae; genus Urosaurus; species Urosaurus nigricauda. The sequence continues at coordinate 15,545,394 of JAOEGL010000014.1, read as the reverse complement.
CATATGCAAAGGCACACAAGGCATGATGTTTTGGGGGCAGGTCATCCAGTTGGGCTGAGACTGAGGGAGAAAGCATGCCATGCTAAACCTGGGCTAGTAACACATCTCAGAGGGATCTGGCAGGAGTAGAGACAAACTCACTGGTGTCTTCTGAGGTGTCCGTATTTTTTAAAGTGTGGCTGGCTTGTATCCCCTTGGCGTGCGGAGTCTTAAATGACTGTATTGGCATTGTGCAGTTGTTCTGACTGACTGTTGTCGGGGTGTCGTGTAACTCCAGTTGAGGTACGGAGGCAATGTGGGGCTCCCGGCTGGTTTGTAAACCCTGTCAGCTAAGCAGCCTCAGCTTGTGGCGCTCCCTGCAAAATGTGTGCCTACAGACCAATGCAATCTCTGCCACTCTTGTAGCGGGCAGTAGATTGTACTCCTAGGGCATATTTAGCAAAGTTCCTCTTCGACCCCTTCAGTGCGTTGCCTTGTCTGTAAAATGGGTCACCTGCAAGGAGACCCAGCCCTGTCAGGGTGAGGCACGTACTTCAGGTGGCCGATGTTGGGACAGGATTGTGTGCCGCTTGGCTTAGCTGGCACCCCTTAGCCCAGCCTGTGCCAGTGTCGAAGGTGGCTGTAACTGCCAGTGCAGTTAATTTGTGGACCCAGGAGGGAAGGGGGCACCATCTTATTCTTTGCCCCGACAGCAAACTATCTTGAGCGGCCCTGCTTGCGAGCCTGACCCTGTGGCAGGGAGTCAGCCAGTGATGCCAATGTGGCCAGTTCTTGCACAGTTCAAACGGTGCCCCCCGTTGGCTCCACCCTCAAGCAGATCCATAGGTTTTAATCACTCGTAAAAGTTTTAGCTGTCTATGCAGGCTGCACCTAAGTGGATTGGAGTGTCTAAGCTGAAGCCGCTGCTTATGGCTGCTACTACAAAAGAGAAGAGCACTTGATTTTTTATGGGCATTAAAACCAGCTTAAAATGCAGTGTGCTTCGCATTGGGGGGAGGGGGTGCCTGGGAGGGAGAAAGCGAATTTAGGTGCAATTTCATGATGTTTCAATAATGTATCAGCGGTCTGAGAATTTAATGCGGTTCATCTTTTAAGGAGATTACTTGTTACAGCTGCAATGCCAAGGCCTAAATGGATCGCAGGTGCTGGGGCCTGGGGAGCAGGGGGTGGCAGCGGATCGCTCTCCCTGGCTGGCATTGGGGCTCAGTGCTTGAGAGGAGGGGATTAGACCTTCTTTCCTCACAGTCCCTGAGATAGAATCTGGTGCGCATCTCAAGGCATTGTGCTACAGAGGCCCTTGACTTCAAAGTGGAGGAGCCTGCCAGCTTGTTACTGATGGAGTTAGTAATTTCCCGACATATGGTGTGCATTGCTATCAGTAGAACCTCGCATTCGTTGCTCCACAGATGACAAATGTGCAATTATTTTCTAACTGGATTGGTGTAGCTGCGCATATAAAGATGGTGCCATTGTTTCGGATTTGTGTTTGGGCAGCGTCCTTTTCCCGAGGTTACGTGTGAACTATCCTCTTTGTGGCTGACTGGTTTCCGAACATGGTGGTGTTTGCACGTGTCGTTTGTGCCTCATCCCTTGCCCAGTCCAGAGTTTGGAAAAGTTACTTTTATGGACAGTGGCACCCAGAATGACCCTGCCAGCATGGCCACTAAAAACAAACTTTCTGAGCTCTGCTCCACCTTTATGGTTGGATGCAGAGCTTAGAGATTCTGGGACTTGTAGTCTGAAAACCTAACTTTTCTGAGGTGGTTCAGCTCTCCCCTAACTCATGGAGCTGTGGGCTGTTGTTACAGGAATGTTGCAGCCCCTTCCATCTCTATTGTGCAGGCAGTGAACCTATGAGTCATAGTGAGGTGCCAACCTTGTGACTTAAGAACCAGGGGAATTTGAAAGTAAAGGGTGATATAGGCAATGATGTCAAGATGGGACAGAGAGATGGGATACAACTAGCGAAAGATCACGTGGTCCTGATCACTCACATGGCTTTTGGTAGTTGTCATTGGTTTGAAGGATCATACAAATGGGATGGTGACGGTTTACACTTTACACATTCTCTAAAAACAGTTGTCCTAATGCCTGAGAGATTTGGGCCTTTCCCCCTTTAAGGGCACATTAATCTCTCTGTCCCATCTTGACATCATTGCCTATACCAACCCCCTGCTCATCTCTGTGTTACCTATTGCAAGAATTCTGTATGGTCTGATGATCAAGAAGGATTATAAGCACCTACAGTAATGAAAGCAGCCCAAGATACCTTGCAGCCTGAGGCAGCTCAGCAAATCCCAAAAGTCAAGGAGAATAAAAGGTCATGGTTGGGCTGGCCCAGATGTTTTGCAAACAGAAGATCTCAGTTTTAATCCTTGATATCTCCAAATAGGAAAAAAGTCTTACCCATTGCTGCCAGTCCATGTGTGAAATACAAGGATAGATGAACTAAGGATATGGTTCATTATAAACCCGCTTCCTCTCAGTGATTCCCAAACTCTGGCCTTCCAGGTCTTGTGGACTTCAGTTCCCAGAATCCCAGATCATTGGTCAAGAAGTCTGAGGCTTCTGGGAACTGAAGTCCAAAACACCTGGAGGACCAAAGTTTGGGAATCATAGCTCTATATATATCCAGGACAGAATTGTCACAGGCCTTTTACTCTGTCTGCCTTTTATTCCCCTCTGTTTTTGAGCAGAGGTGTGTGGATTGCATGTACATTGTGAGGTCCATTCTACAATTCCTTGCCGGGCTTGGAAAAGTTAATTTTTTTTTATTATAGCTCCCAGGATCTTTTCCACGCTTTGGGAGGAATTTTGCAATGGTTTTCTTGATGCAACTTTTCCAAACTGATTTCTTATGCCTCAAGGGATGGAGGTAGGTAACTTTAGAGTTAGAACATGCGAGACCGTTCTTGCATCCTCCTTGTCCCTTTAGAGAGTAATGCATACTAGCTAGTTCTCCTGAGTTTCCTTGGGTCCCTGGGCTGGTTTCTCAAAGTCTTGCCCTGATGGTGCCACTGTGTCCCTCTGCTACGGGTTGAATTGCAGCCTGCACTTGACATTCAAGCCCTACTAAGCCCTTTGTCTCTTTGATCAGAGGCAAAGAAGGTGATGTCAACAAAGGGATGCAGCAGCATTCTCTGGAACAAGTATTGGGGGAAGACCCTCAAACGAAGCTTAAATAGGCTGGTGACTTGTATTTTACAGGACATGCTTAATTCTGCGTTTTGAAGGGCTGACTACAGATTTGCATGCCTTCATTTGAAAGCCACCTGGAGAGAGCTTGGTCCTGAAAGGTGTTCTAAAATTACTTTAAATAATGGATATAATTTCTTCTGAAATGTTTACTATTTGGATTAGTAATTTTAGTTATGCTATAGACGTGGGAGAGGCAGTACCATGAAGGGGCCTGAAACCTTGGATGACTCTAGAGCTAATGCAGGTGCAACAGTCCTAGCCCCATTTGCTTGGGGGGTAAGCCTTATTGAGTTCCGCAGACCTTCTGAGTTGATATGCCTAGGGCTGGGCTGTCGGCCATCGCAATTCCTATAGACATTTGCCTGTATATTTCTGCCCAGTCAGTAAAAGGATAGATTTTTGAGCGAGAAGGATACTTTGCACTGAACTTATCTCTGACTCTGCTCTTTTGTGGGTCTTCTGATAGAGTTTAGGTGCATGCATGACAAGGGCTGGTACATATCCTAGGAATGCTTTGCTAAGAGGATGTTCCATGGAATTCACTGTGTGGCTTTCTTCTGGGTTGACAGGCATAGATTTGTTCTGTCAGCCACATGTTTCTCCAGGGGCAATCGAGGCTTGTTTCCTAAAAGAAAAGACAGACCAAACTTTGCACTCTTATGAGCCTCTTGGGGTGCTCCCGATGTGCCATTTGACCCATGATATGCTACTGCTAGAGCAACCTGAAACAGAACAATAGATTATCCCTTGAAAAGGCTTTCTGTTTGTACACAGGATTTGGGGACGATGGTGTTTGGACAACCTTGACAAATGGTGGCACATGTAATACATGCTGATAATGCGATAGCCCCGGAGTGCTTTGATCACCACGTTTGTACAGCAAGCGCTCTCGGAAATGAGCACAGATAAAAATTCTCTCGGAGATGATGCCGGGCATATTTCATTAGGTTTGGGAAAGAGTCTTAATAGTGTAATATTGCTAATGTAGTATTTCTTCTACTGTTTTCTAATAGTCTCGCCTAACCAGATTTATGCCTTTTGTAATCCCCCCTCTTCCATTTCAGTTCTTTAATTTTACTCTGTTTTACCATTACCGGCACGTCTTCAGCATTTTTAAAATTGCTTTGGGTAGTTTATTTGGCTAATGAAGAGGAGGGGCAAAGATTTTATTTTTAAAAAGGAGGACGTTCTGTCTCCTCGGAGTACAGAAAAAAAGGGTTTTACCTCCAGTTGCATAGACTGGTTACTCTTGACAGTAGGCACTGTGAATTAACTTGTTAGGCTAAAAAAGTTCTCATATTACATTAGGAATGCAAGGTGGCTGGTGGATTATTAGTTGTGGTAACTTAACATGTCTACCTATTGAATATCAGATGCTAAGGACTAGCAACTTGGGTGAGATACACCCTTAACAACCTGCTGGACAGCTGGATGCCTTTCAGGAGCCTGCAAGCACGATCTGAAAGCAAATGCTCTTCCTTGTTTTTTAACACTAGATTATTCCTCTACATGAAGGTTCCATTTTGCATGCCAGTATTCCATGTTGGCTTTAATGAAACGTAGGGTTTTTAAAAGTATTTTTTTTTTCTCCCTGGCTGTCTGCTATCAGGGAACAGAATGTTAAATTAGATGGACCTTTGGCTTGGAAAGACAAGGTATTTCTACTGAAATCGCACTTTGCTCGTATGTTTTGCATGGAAATTGAAGTGACTGAATTGTGTTTGCTCATCAAAATAGTCCTGAAAGGATACCTACTGAATAAATATGAAATAGAGATTTTCAGAGGTACTAATGCATATATATATATATATGGAAACCAGGATGGTGTAGTGGTTTGAGTGTTGGGCTTTGACTCTGGAGACCAGGGTTCAAATCCCCACTTGGCTGAGGAAACCTACTGGGTGACCTTGGGCATGCCACACTCTCTCAGCCTCAGAGGAAAACCAAAGCAAACCCCCTCTGTTTTGGTTGGGAGAGAGACAGAGTTGTACCATCCAGCTGCCATTGCACAGCCGGGGGAGAGTCATGCAAGGAGAGACTAGGTACCTTTTTCCTCAGTGTCCCCAAAAGTACTGACATTGGTGTAAACCAGCCTTTTGGAGGATGTCAATACTTGATGGAGTGTTTTCATTGTTCTGGCATTTTAGGCGTTTAAAAAATGTGGGCTGTTGATTAAAATATTATCTCGGCGTGATATTCTGGAGTGCATAAATTTTACATATATATCAGCTAGTTGAGACATTCATTAAATGCCATGACAGCTTGACTTATCTAAACGTGCTATCATTTAACAAAGTGTCAAAATTCTTCTTTATCCTTGATGACAGCAGTAAATAAGCAATCAGTTCTCTTAACTTCGGGAAACTTGGGGAGAATATACATAAAAAGAGAGACGGAGGCAGAGCAGCCTTCCACAACCTGGTCCCTTCTAGCTGTGTTAGACTATGATCCCCATAGCTGTGGAGGCTTGGGATGATGGGTATCCTAGAGCAACACGTCTAGGGGTTGTTGGGCCAAGGAAAGACGGAATAGAATTGTAGTTGGTAGAATGAATTGTGTTTCATCATTCCTGAATTACTCTCTCTGAGTTTTCACCTCAGAGCTGCCAAGGGACATATGAAGAACTGGAGGTTCTTGGTTCTGAGTCAAGTTCACCTAAACCTTGAGCAATTCACTACTTTAGTCTTTTGTTTCCATCTGTAGAACGGACACAGTAACACCTTACCTTGCAGCGCTGTTGTGATGGCACAAGTATAACAAACGATTGAAAAAGCCTTTGCAACTTAGTCATTCAACAACTAGCGTTTCACAAGTGGGGCCTCCAGCTGACAGCTTGCACTTTTCCAGCCGCTCCGTTCTTTTCCTCCTGTTGCATTTCCCATGCCCCTTCCTTATTGGGGATTTTCAACTAGTTGTTGAATGACTAAAGTGTTTGTGTATGTGTATTTTGAGACATATTGCTTTGACTACAAAAGGCTCTGCACTCTCAGCTGGACAATTTGTCATAGGAGGAGAATATTTTGCTAATCTCTTGGTCTTCCCTCCAGGCGCTCAGCACGTTCTGAGATAGCTGAGGAAACAGCGAGCCGTTTGGAGGCAGAACTCTGTTGGTGCCCTGCTCTGCTGGAACTGCACTAGCATAGTAGAATTCCTCAGCAACAGGTATATTATACATATGTGAGGATTCTGGAAGTTGTAACCCAAAGAAGCACTGTCTCCAAGTTCTGAAAGTGCTCTAACAGATCTCTTTTTGTGTGTTAAGTCTGGCCGTGTCTTTTAGGTTCAGCCCCCACATGACAGCAAAGCCGGCTTTTTTCTGTCTGAAAAAGGAGCGACTCTTTGTTGCTCTTTTGGCCGGCTTCAAGGTGGATCGGGGCTGTAGTGTGTGCTTGCGGCAGCCCCAGTCCAGCTTCGGAAAGGGTGGCTTGAAGCTGCCCCTTTGGGGTGGTCTGTTTTGCCCCTTTAAGATATGTGGGATTTACTTTGTTTTTCACTGGAACCTCTGAGGTCCCTCAGTCAGAATCTGGTGCCAAAGACATGCATTCAAAGCTTTAAAAATAAAATAAAATATCAGAGCCCAGGAATCGAATTTGAGTATCAGAAATGGACTTGCATGCAAATCCCTTCTTGGCTATCCCAGACTTCCTTTACTTCAGCATTGCTACTAAGAACCAGGGCTATTTAAAAAGAAAAGAAAAGAGTGGGACTTGGATATTATTGCCAATGTACACATGGATCTATTTCATAGATACATTTATTTCATACCTTATATCCTCTGATATGTTCAAGATAGTGTATAGGACTCTTTTTCTCCTCCCTCTCCACTTCATCAATTTTGAGAGATTGTCAGGATTACAAAAAGTAATTGGTTCAAAGTCACATGTAAAGTTTCATGACTGTCTTGAAGGTTGAAACTGGATCTCTGAAGTCCCAGTCCTCTAACCACTACACCATACTGGGTCCCAGTGTGCTGCAAATTGCCCAGAAATGTACTATTCTAGGGTGAAGGAAGCCTGGTCTCAGTATGTAATCTGTCAAGAGAGAGGTGTGGAAAGGGATTGTGGGGAGGGCTTGTTCTTTCCTTTCTCCCTGCAGCTTCCTTCTACTGGTGGGAAAGAAATTGGGGCATGGATGGTTTTACCTAAGTCTTTTTCCCTCCCTTCCTCCCTCTCTCCTTCCTCCTTTTTGTGGTTTGCATAATTGAGATTCTGCCAGATGAGATCCCTGCAGAAGATGATGAGGGGTTTATCTTTAGCACAGGCTGTTCTTACTTTAGAAACTGATGACCCCAATTGAAAGCCGAAGAGGGACTTCTTTCCTAATTAATAAACCCATTAATTAATTGTGTGCACACCGCAGCCCATTAGAGGTGGGGGCTGGGTCGGCCTGGAGATTGAGGTTAGTGGATTTTCTCTGCAGCCAGGCAGATGAAACAAAAGTGGGGGGAATGTACATTCGAAGCTGCTTGAGACTAGATGACCCTTGCCTTCCCTAACTGGCCATCTCCAAATGTTTTGGAGTAAGACTCCCATCGCTCCCTGTCAATGCAGTTGTGCTGGCTGCAGATGGCTGGAATTGTACTCATGGTCTCCTTTATGGCCATCAGAACAAATGTAGATGCCTGTGACTGGAAAAAAACCCCAGTACTGGAAAGAAGGGGGGTATGTCTCTTGGGTCTCCATAAGAATTGGCATCCAGGCTGGCCTGTTCCAGGAATTGGAGGAGCTGGCTCTCAATCCAGGTGGGGCCCAAAGTCTTGATGGCCCCAAGTGCTGCCCAGTTGCTTGGGGTGGAGGTTTGAGCAGACTGGCACTGCACCCTAAAGTGTGCCCTTGAACGCAGAAATCTGTCTGCCATGCTTGTCATGGAAGTCCAGATGGCGCATGAGGTAAGAGATTACATAGCCTGAAGGCTGGAAGCCCAAAATCTTGCCTGATCCCTCATTGATGTCAAGTCAGAGTTCAGTGGGGAGTCAAGGTGTGAGCCCCAGGATGGCCAACACGTTGGGAGTTCAACTGGCCTGTGCCATGAGGGCACAACCCACTGGCTCACTTGGCCACTTGCTTCCTAGAAAAGATGTCACTTGCCAGAAGTGAGCAGCTTGTGTGGCTGTCAGTTTGCTGTTGCATACTAGATCCTTGGTGATCCTTGAAGTTCCAAAGCTCAGTTATGGAAATTTGCATTTAGATGTGAGAGGCAGGAATGTCAAGTGCTAAAACAAAACTCTCAGAAAATTAATTTTAAATCTCACTATTTGATCCTTTGCTTCTCCCAGATTGGGAATCAAGGTGGCTTACAATAATTTAAAAAGGATATAACTAAAACATTAATTATAAAGGTTAAAAAAAGACCCAAATAATACTAGTATTCAACATAACAGTTAAAAGCACAACATGGTTGAAACAGTTGAATAAAAAAATGAAAAACATAAAAGCATTAAAAATAGCACTCCAGTTACATGCACACACACTACATAAGTAAAATTCACACTTCAAAATCTAAGAGGATTCATTGCAAGAAGCATGAACCTGCCTTTACAGAGGATGCTCCTGCTGTCTTCTGGCTTCCTGTAATAGAAGAACCATCCAGTCTGTCATAGATAAAGGATCAGGAGAAGGAAGATTTAACAGGACCGTGAAGTTGCCCATCAACCTGTGGCTGCTTAAGGAGGGTGACTACACTTCCATCATCAACCCTCACAATTCAGTTAATTCAGGCTTTGGGAATCAGGGTCCTTTGTGGGGTTTTGTTAGTTACAAACCTGTCTTCTGATTTTTTTTTTTAAACACTCTTTGTTGAATGCAAATGTTTTGATCTGCCCCTGCCCCAGTTCCTATTCTTTTTGGGTGATTTCTGTTTGGTAGAAAATAAGTGAAACGCTAGAGAATGTTTGTCTTGCTCCACGGAAGTCTATTACTGTGCACTGATCAAATTTGTCTCTCTGACTTCCTTTCTTTCCACACACAGCTGCCCTCCTGTATTCTGGTCTGCTGGCCTGAACCATATGGAGGACTTGGCAGTTTCTACAACTGCACATTATAAGTGCTGGTTTTTCTATGGGTGCAGAATTTCATCCTGAGAATTTCAGTACTCTGTTTAAAAAAACAACATAAAGCATCTAGCCCAAAATCTTGGCTGCCAAGTCCCTTTATGCTCTTGAACCCAACACCTAAACTGTGAATTCTAACATTTTTAGGAAGTGGCTTTTGGCCTTGATTATGTGGGTGAACTTGTTTTTGTTTTAATCAAAGATCAGGCAAAGATTAAATAGTGAGTTTCAAGTCAGTCAAGCCGTTTTGAAGGACTAACACAGAATGGGGAAAGGAATGGGGGCAGGGGAAGAAATCAAATTTGGACAAGCTGATTATAACCCAAAAGTTCTTTTAACCTTATCTGTGTCTTAATTTTTTTTATTTGGCTGCTGCTACAAAGGCTTTCCTATCATCTAGCATGTTATGCTACAAGAAGGGTATGTGTAATATTTTTGCTCTTTAAACATTTAGAACAATGATTACGCACACCACAGCACCATTTGATAATCATTTCATTGTTTCTTACTTGACAAAGCTGCGCTGTTTAATACAGCCTTGCTGTGTAATTACTGGGTTTTGTTGTCTGTCTGTGTGGGTTTTTTTTTTTACTAGTGCAGTGTAACATTTAATGATTTCCCCAAAGCTCCAAGAGGACCCCGGAGTATTGATCTAGCTGCAGTTTTAAGTGACTCACAGCCAATGCAAGGGCTGCTTTAATATTAATTGCTTGACGTGGCATGTGCTTGCTGGCAATTCTGTGACACGTATTATTTTTTAAAAAGTAAATAACCAAGCTGAGGCCCATGTAAATATTGCCCTTGTGGGAGCTGGGCCGTGCGTCATTCACACCACCAAGTGAATCAGGGTTGCACTTGTGCACCTTCACTGTGGCTCACAACTCTGAAGTGGAAGCTTTACACAATCCAATGAAAGGTAGGCTTCCATTGTTGAGTTCCGGGCATCAGCGACCAGAATTGTGTGTGGAAAAAATACTGCCAAAGTAGAAAATGGAAGAGAGGGCACAAACTTTAGCTTCCTGGGAGTCCCATCTTCCATTTAAAAAGAGCCTAGCCCTCATGACTTCCAATATATGGTTGAAAACAAGAGGGCTGTTCCAGCTGCAGTGTTAAAAAGGAGTCTTTGGGGAGGTGGACTCAGTGTCCTCTTTAGCTGCTTTCCACTTCTCTGTGACCAGAACTGAATGCAAAAAATAATAAAAGATCTTAAATATAACTTAAGCAACAACAACAAGAACAATACTCCTAGAGTTAAATGAAGCTAATAATGTTTTTATGGTTTTTTGGGGCTATGTGGCTATGTTCTAGAAGAGTTTATTCCTGACGTTTCACCTGCATCTGTGGCTGGCAGCTTCAGAGAATTCTCCAAAGATGCCAGATGCAGGCGAAACGTCAGGAGCAAATTCTTCTAGAACATAGCCACATCGCCCAAAAACCCCACAAAAAACTATGGATTCTGGCCATGAAAGCTTTCGACTTCACAAAGCAAATAATGATTTTCTTGACTTAGAATTTTTGGATTGCCTAGGTAGAGAAAATAACCTGGGCACAGTTACAGAAGTCAGTATCTTTGTCCCATGAGCTTATGCTGTGTTTGGGGTTGCTTTTCTAGTGATGTGGCCCATTTGGTACTTTGTGTGGGAAGTGCATGCTGGTGGGATTTCCCACTGCTCCCTCATAAACCTCTGGGACTCACCCCAAGAACCATGTGGGTAGATATGTTACGATATATGCTTTTAATATAAAATTTTGGACTGTGCGTGGAGTTCCTTCATGACCTCAAACTGACCTGCCAGGCTAGCAACCATAATCCCAAAAGCAGTGGGTCAGGTAGGCAGATGAGCCATACTCACAAGACCCCTGAAAAACAACACTTTGGAAAGGTTTGGGAGTTGCTAAATGGGACAGCCATCACCTCCAAGAGTAAAATCTTTGTTTTAGGTCTCACATGGATGAGCCAGTGATTAACTTAACTCATCTACCATCTCCTCTTGATTGTTGTCAGACCACTTTGCTTAGACATGACAATGCAAAGCCTTAGTTTACAATGCCCAAGTAATCCGATACCTTTGTCTAGGCTTCAGCCAAGCCATTAAGCACCTTTGCCAGAAGGGGTTTTTCCCCCATAAAAGGTCCCAGTTTTAGGTACTCAGTGTGCCAGTCTATGAGGTCTCCATACTCCAGGACACCGACAAGAGCTGCTCAAACCCACATTGTGGAGTGGACTTGTCCCAGAAATCACTGTCTCATTCAATTCCCAGAGGAGAATCTACACTTTGGTAAGCATCACCCTAGTCAAGCCTCAAACTATTCCCAATGCTAACTACTGACTCTCCTTAGCCTTGTATGTTTGTGTGAGTGTAAGTGCATTGTGTGAGTGTCTTTTCCCCCCTTTAATAAAGTAGATATTAATTAGACAAGCCTGTCTCTGCTCAATTTCTTGGAACCCCGGTCTTCTTGGTATACACAGCGGGAGGCGACCTCGCAGGGTTGTTGTAGCCGACCCATCTCGCAATTTGAGCTAATAGTATAATTCCCCAACTAGGCTCTTGGCTACAGATAGGCCTTAGTTTTAGGTGGTGCTAAAGTTGGTGTCGAGCAAAAGGAAATGTGGGCAGTTCCAGCTGGGACATGGAGAGCTGGTTGTTGTAGCACCATATGCTGTGCCAAGGCTAATGATCGCTGTGAGGCTTAGTGGTGTTCACTGGGGAGAGGGATTGCTGTTTATTTATGTGTTGGGCTTGTTTACATTGTGTTACTGAAAGCTCTCCGTTCTTCCGTTGTCCCTGAGTTATGTGGGCAGATTCCCCCTCAGGATGGCTGCTGCAATCTCCCATTGTATGGCCAAGCTCTTGGATCTCTGCTTTGCCCTCTGATGTTAGTTGTCAGTCTTTGGGCCTCGTAGCCTGTTGGGAGAATGAACGTGTACCAGTAATGACCACACGGTGCTGTCGATATACGTGGACTGTTGGACAGAAGAATTTTTGCAAGAGGGCAGACCTCTGCCCCAAGGCACTTGCAGTGGGGCCTTCCTGCCCCATTGAAGGGTTTAACCAGAAATGTCCTGATGAAAATACCCTGCGATTGGGTACCGTTACCCGCACCTTGTGGTCTGAGTGGGTGCCTTACCCTCAGATTTTGGGGTGAGGGCATTGCACTGCGCTCAAGACCCTCTGTGTCTGTGCAGCCGGAGTGCAAAGTAGATTTCTGGGCTGACATGGAGGTTGTTGAATTCAGGTTGTTACTACTTTTGCATTTCTCTCCCTGGCTCCATCCCCCCGCCCCCCAATTTCATTTTTTTTTCTTCAGAATATTGCTGCAGTAAATATCTGATTAGCAAAACCTGCACTGTCTCAACTCAGAGGCTGCTTTTACAAAAGGGGAGGGAGGCCGGAGGGGAGAATTCCCTTTCTTCTTCTTCTTCTTCCTCCTCTTCCACCTCAGTGTTTTCCCTTGTAGAAGCACAGTGCCGCTGCACCGAGCCTCCTGCTCCTGTACTTTTCTTTCCAATAAAAGCACCTAATTAACATTATTCTTTAATTATTGCCTCTATCAACAAGGGGTCTGATTCCTACCAGCAGGCGCCTCTTGCTTTTCTCTTCAGCTACCCCTGTGTATGCCTCGGTTCCTGTTGCCTGTTGAAATGAATTTGATGTCATCTGTCCATTGTCACTTAATGGGGACTCTCGGGTGCGCGTGGCGCGCCGGAGTGCTGTTAGCAGCCCGCAAGCATGTAATTCGCCCCCTCAGGCAAGAGTACTTTGGAAGTCTCTGGATAGTTTTGAACTCTCTGTTCTTAATTAAATATGCAGTTTTTCACGGTAAGCAGGTTAATTCTTTTGTGCTGTGTTGTAATGCTGTTAGGAATTTTTCATCGTTCTTATTAAACATTATTCAGGCATTGTGAATTCTGTAATTAAAAAAAACAAAACCCAACAAAGAACAAAGATTTTTTTCTAAACTCCTGGTCTTTTTCTTTCCCCTGGTTAATTTAGCAAATGAATTTTGCAGGCTTTTTATTTTTGTTTAATTTTGCGGTCTGGGGGGCGTAAGGGGAGGGAAGCGTGTGCATCCCCTAGACATTGCAGTGAGTGTTTTAAAAGGGGAAAGATTTAATTGCTCAGCTGGGATTGGTTGCTTATGAAAGATTTGGCTGTTTGATTAGCAAACCCTTTGGGGAAATGCTTTTAATGCTCCATGATCTTCATTCCCCCCACCCCACTCCATCTGACTGTCGGCTTCTCCAAGGACATCTTCTTTCTTCCTAATGGGCCTTTTCCAAAGATAGTTCAGAGAGCAAGGAAAAGGGGTGGCGGAGGGGTGCGGAAGCCAACCCTCCCTTTGCACTTTGTGATCATGCAAGTGCCAAGTTCTCCTAACACTGGCACTGGATGCGCGAGGGAACCTCCGTCAGTCTTTGCCGACACCCTTCTTTTCAAACACTTAGAGCCGCAGCAGTTTAGTTGATGAAATTCTTAGATTCAGGAGCTGAAAAGATCCTTTTGATCCATTAAGAAGGTGCCCTTGGTTAATTCAGGTAGATCTTTTCTTTTCTTTTCTTTGCAGGAGAAACAAAGGACGTTTATTCTGAATGTAAGCATTAAATGATCAATCTTGTACACTGCCCTGATCTCTGGAAGGGCGGTATAAAAATAAATTTTATTATTATTATTATTATTAACACCCTTTTAGAAAAGGCATTTTCCTGACTTTCACCCCCTGGAAAAGGGTGCATCTTCTTAAATGTAGTCCCCCAACTGTTGGCTATAACCTTAAGTCATAAGCTTCTCAGAACTCATTATTTTAGTATACTGTATATCATACAAGTATATCCGAGTTACAAATTCAGTGTGTGCCTGGACATTACTTCTTTGTCAGAAAATTTGGTAGCAGAGGCAGAAATAACATAGAAAGAGTAGAGAGAGATTCCGACACCACACACAAGAAAATGGTCCAGCAATGTTTCAGCAAACTTTTTCTTCACAACTAAACAAAATGCACATGAGAAGTGAAACATCCAGATCAGGTAACCCTTGTGTGTGCATCTATGCATCTTCAAGTCATCTGCCAATTTATTGCGACCCCATTAATTTCATAGTTTTCTTAGATGAGGAATCCTCAGAAGTGGTTTTGCCAGTTCCTTCCTCTGAAATTCACCCTCCAGCCCCTGCTATTTCTTTGGGGTCTCTCATTTAAATACAAACCAGGGCTGGCCTCACTTAACTTCTAAGATCAGATGGGATCTGGTGCCTTTAGGATATTTAGACTCCTCAGGTAATCCTTACATAAGTTGGAAAAAACCTTGAACTTTCTAGAGACCACATGAAGTCTTTTTCCAAAATGCATCTAAGGATTACTTTTTCCTTCTACCAGCTTCCACTTTCCTGATGACTTCTTACAGAGTCATGCTGTTTGAAAATGCTGGGGTAGCTGGTGAGGGAGGCTTGTCCGCTTTCTCCTTTTCTCTCTGTTTTGCTGTTCACACATGGTCAGTAAGGGATTCTGCAGGCAGCAGCAGTTTACTGTGACTCTTGTAGGCAGGCATATACATCTGCAGTAGAATCGCATTCTTTCCCAGCAAAAAAGTTATCGTATTGTGTACTGCAGGCCCGTTGTGCCATTCCAACACTCCTTTACCATTCTCCCAATGCTGCTAAAAAACTTCCATCTTGAAGGAGGTCAACAAGGAAAAGGGAGAGCGTGTGGGCACAAAAGGAGATTCTTTGTCAGAAGCTTTTGGAAAGTGATTATAAGGAGTCTGTGGACAGGCGCACAGTTCCCACTTGGTGTGCCTGTACTACTTCTAGGTTTATTACATTAGGTTATGCATCCAGGTTAGCCAAAGCTCTGGTGGTCAGAGTGTTGGATGAGGACTTTGGAGATCCAGGTACCTGTATTAGTCTCCAGTGAGCCATGAAACTCCCTCTGTTTCACCCTCCCTTGGCCTAACTGACCTTAACATGATTGTTGCGAGGATAATGTGGGAAAAGGAGAGAACCACATAAGCAATCTTGAGCAGGGCATACATCTAAATAATAAATACACATGAATGAGCAGATGTGTGAAGGCTTAAGTTGTCTGAGCTTGAATCCAGAGGCTTTGTGTGTACAGCGTGATAAAATGTGATGGACTTGCCTGTTCTTGTCTGTTGGCCCAGCACAAATCCGATGGCTTTCAGTGGCAACCTCCCAGGCTAAGAAGCGAGGAAGCTGGACTTGATGGTTAGGGTGATAGGGCCCTGTCTCACTGCCCTGCCGCCTGCGACTGCTACTCCAGGGTCTTCAGAAATGTGGAAACAGGGTTAGGGCCTCCTGATCTTCTCATTCAGTCTGAGAGCTGAAGTTAGCTTGGGGCTGTGTGTGCATAAAACAGATTTTCGTAACCCTTCCAGCCCTGTGATTTCATCAGTGCTGTAACAGAAAGGAAAACTTTGTATGAGTATGTGCCCGTCTGTTTCCCACCTTCTGCGTAATCTTCCAGATTTCTGTTCTGGGCTGCAGACCCCTTCCTTGATCAGGTTACCAATATCTACCCGTGTTGCCTAACAAGATCATACAGCATATCAGATTTTATTCAGGAGTGAAAACGGCAGCCGCTTTCTTCTGTGCCCAACTCGCTGTGATATTTTCATTAGAGAGTGACAGGAGAAATGGCCCATTGACATTTACCAGTAACAATATTAAACTGTCAAATTGGCATATTGGCATGTTGGAAAGTGCTGTCATGGGGTCTTTGTCCCGGCTGTGCAGAATGGCCAAGTAGGCCTTGGAAGAGCAAGAATTTTGTTGAAATTTTCGTTTGGCTTACTGGATGTCCTGTTTTTTTTTCATTGGGGTTTGGTCAGCCTTAGGGATAAAACCATTACACACTGGAGTCTCTTCAAAAAATTTTGAGGGCTTTTAGGGGCCTGGAAGAGGACACATGAGGTCCACAAAATGCTCTTGGCCCTTAGAACAACATTCACCTATCAAACGTAACCTGTCATGGCCATTGGAGTTACGGAAGATCCAGTCCTACATGCATAGAGGATGCTGGTTTAGGATTAGAGTGCAATCTATGAAAAACTTGTGCCAGATCAAATTTGTCAATCTTTAAATTGCCACAAGACCCTTAGCTGTGAAGGAAATGAAACTAGAGTTGTTCTCTAAGAGACTTAAAGAGTTGTCTATTCTCTTGGCTTTAAAAAAATGGGATAGGCAGTTAACTTGGCTTCTTAGAGTGCGTCTACACTCTAGAAATATCCCACAGAAATACAATGCCCAGAATTCCATAGCATTGAGCCATGGCAGTTAAGGCGGTGTCAAACTGCATTAATTCTACAGTGCAGGTGCAGTCCGAGTGTGTTTCTCAAAATGGGTGTTACATGTCATGACAAAGTAAGTATGACATTTTGGGTACATCGGGAGGTAAGGGAAAGAAAGGGCTGTAGAATGACACCCCAGACAAGATCAATATGATCGGGTCTGCGAGGTCCCAGCGAGGGCTTGTTTGGGTTTTCAGAAGAGGTTGGAACGTACGTAGACACTTCAGTCAAATTTCTGCTATGAACCCCATTTGGCATTAGGAATGAGAACGGGATCAATGTTGGCTGGAAGTTTCCAGACCTGGGAAAGAGCAATGAGCTGAAAGCATTCTTTCATTGGGGAACTTTCTGTCCCTTGATGTGGTGAGAGTATGGGGCCGGGAGTTGTATTTGGGTTTGTCGGATTGTGCTGTAGTTTGATGGCTCACTGAAGTATTCCTAGGAAAGCTGACGGAGTCTGTTTTCAGTTGTATGGAGGACTCAGGTGGATCTTCTCAGCAGGTGTGGAGAGGGGAAACCTGTCGCTCCGGGCCAGGACCATGGACAGCTCTCTGCCACTGGCTCACTGAGAAAGCTGAAGCTTGGGCAGGCTGCTCAGGCCTCAGGTTCCTACTTGAAAACTAGGGAGGGACTCCTTGCTTTCACTGGGTTACAACTACGTTCTTCCCAAGGATCTTATACTGTGTGCTGGAACCTAACCTGTGGCTCTCACCTAGCCCTGAGATTATTATTTTGAGGCTAGCTTGCATATTAGTCCAGTGCTACACAGAGAATATTGTAAGTCTGTCCTGGTGCCTGCTGTTAATGTGCTCCGTTTTAAAACCAGGCACAACATAGGCCTGTTTGCTTAGAAGTAAATCCCACTGTGCTTGGTGCCACTTACTTCCAGGTAAGTAGGAATAGTCTTGCCGCTTTAACACATCTAGTGCAATGTGGACAGAGCCTTTTAGATAAAGATCTTTTACTGCAGGATTCTCTCTGTTTTTGAAGTTGTATGTGTTACCCCTCTCCCTTTCTCTCTCTCCTTTCAAATATATTTTCATTTTAGGATTTTGTTTGTTGGGGGGAGTGGAAACATGCTCCTTTTATTTATTAAAGTATTTATTTAATTTTTCTATCTTGCCTTTTCCCAATACTGGGACCCATGGTGGTTCATAACATAATTAAAAAACAAACACAGCTAAGACTACAATAAGCGATGATATAAAAACACAATTAAACACATGATCATATTAAAACAGCTACTAAATTGGAACAATTTAAAAACCATGTTAGCATGCAAAAGAAGTTTGCAGGAGGAGTACGTTCCAAATTCAGCTGAGCTGATAAAATGGTATCTGACTGGCTAGCTGGGTCATAAACTCTTCCCTTTGCTAGTGGGTTTGTAACTTAAAGTGTGTGTGTGTGTGGGGGGGGGTATTTTGTTAAGCTGCTCTGTAAGCTTCAGCCATTAAGTTGTCTTTTAAAACAGCTAAGGATGGCTTCCTTCTTGGGAAGCAGACTTGAAAAACTCAAGGCGTCTTAACCCAATTGTGCTGAACGTGAGGGGCAATGGGAGTTGTGTAACTTGGTTTGCAAAGGGCTGCTTCAAATGGGGCAAGAAGCCAAGGTTTACTTTTGTGAGAAGGAGTCTGCAGTAGCATCAGACTGGAGGATTTCGCCCACTCCTTCCTTCATGAAATGCTCCATGGAAAGCTTCAGTTGCTGGAGGAGCAGAGTTTGGGAATCACTGCTGCAGATCAAGTCCCTCTGAGATATATATATATATATATATATATACACATACATACATACATACATATGCAAATGTATGTACAGACACACGGATACTGTCTTACCTTCAGGGAGTTCATAGGAAGTAAATATTGTAACTGTTAAAAACATTCCTCCATAACGTATCATGTAGTAGCAGGGAGAGACAATACACAGAAATCAGAACTGTTTAAAATATTTTAAAAATAAAGTCTAGTTAAAACAGAAGTTAAATTTACACTCAAAAGGCCTTCCTAAAAAGGAAGATCTTCACCAACATCCAGAAGATCCTTGGTGAGGAAGTGAGACAGGTCTCCCTTGGAAGGGAGTTCCAGCATCTCCATATAATAATAGTTATTATTATTATTATTATTATTATTATTATTATTTCCCGCCTCTCCCTTCGGATATAGCCTGATGGACTAGTATCTTTGTAATTAGCATCAAACTATTGAAACATATAGAACTTTAAGCTCACTCAGGCAGAAAAGACGGTATTCTGCCCCCAGTCCAAATCTTCCACAATATATTTATGGAGGAACAACAATGGAAGGGGATGGAAAGAAGAGTCGAACATCAGTGCCCTAGAACAGGGATAGGCAACTTTGGGTTGTGAGATGAATTTGAGCAAGCAAGAGGTTATGGGAGTCACATTCCAAAAACATCTGAAGGGCCACAGTTGCGCACCCCTGAGAAAGAGCACGTAGAGGAGGTAGATCTGGATCTGCAGGTAGATCTCTTGGTGGTTGGCACTAGATTGGCAAGACATTCTGAACCTTCAGGCATTTACCAATAGCAAAAGGAAAGCTTTGCCCTTCCTTCCTTCCTTCCTCAATTTGGCTGCTCCAACAAAATTCTTAGGGAAAACTAAGAGTGGATTTTCATCTGCAAGGATTGTGAACTTACCTCTGAGACCAAAAAGCAACAACTTGTGCTGACTTGTGTATTATAGAAGGTAACCCATTTCTGATTCAAAATATATGTCCAGTCCCTGAAGTCTTTGTTTTGCACCTTCCTCTCCTTGGTGGCTCTGGGGGTTCTTAAAAGCAATTTAAGAAAAAAAACAACCTCATGCACACTAAGTAGATCCTCCACTTCTGAAGCCCCTCTCTCCTTGCCCTTGTGTGTTCTGTTCACGCAATGCCTTGTATTCAGCCTGGAAGAAGACTTGGTTTGAAGCTGGCCTGACACCAGTAATGTATTCCTAGTCATGACACAGAGTGGCAGTGTGTCATGAACTGTTTTCTCCTGGGACCGATGGGTCTGTGATATTGGCTTTAACCCACGAAGGCTCCAGTCAGTGTGTAAATTCATCAGGCTTCCGATATTGCTTTCGGACTCCTGAATAATTTACACTTGCCAGTCTCTGGCAGGCTTGGGTCATTGAGGTTCGTGGGTTAATAACAGGGTGTTGTTGTTTTTTTGGTGTGGGATTTTTTGGGGTGGGGGGGTTAGTTGTCAGCAGCTGGCTTGATAACATATGAAAGAATCCTATTCACTTGATTAGATTTTGAAATGGATCAATTTTTAATCAGCAGAACATCTGACCCACTCAATAAGAGTGTAGCATTGTGGCAATGGAGGCAGGATGCAGAGGGCGGGAGGAAGATTTTGGCTTATTTACAGGATGCCATTTTGTTCCTTCCTCGTATGCAAAAGCTTATGGTGGAACAGAAATCCCACCCTGACCCACCCCCAAAATAAAATTGACTGTGGGCTTTTAAAAAGAAATAAATAAATGTCTGTGACTCCCAAATCGTATGCATTTTGATCCATCTGTTAGAAAATCCATTGGTCCTGCTTAAGAGATAAGAGCGCCAGCTAAATGTTTGAGTCCGTTATCCGTTTTTATTGACTTGCCAATTGGGAAATGCTGCTTAATGGATGAAGTATGTGTCTGTGCATGTGCACACATGTGCATGCACACCAATAGGATGTCATCCAGCCAATGTAGGTCCCACCTTGGCATGATTGGTACATTACACCCAAGAGATTATACTGTGCCTCGACTGGATCAGCAAACCCCTTTACTGGGTCAGTCTGTAGTTAAGTTCCTGGGCATAGCGTAGCTTCCTTTTCATGTCACCGAGGCATTCTTTAAGGCCTTGCCAGCTTCCCTCTGAAACTCATGAGGACTAGGATCTTGAGGGGCCTTTTCTTTTTTTAAAAAATAAAAAGAAACATCCTACAATTCCAAGCATTGCTCATTGCACCAAGGTGCCCACTTGCATGATGAGCCTGTGGAAGGTTTGCGCACATCTCTGAGCAAATCCCTTCTGGGGCTTGAATGCCTGGGTCCGTTTTCCAGCCTGCCGTTCTCTTGATGGAGAGGGAGGGAGGGTGGGTGAGAAGGGAAGCCTTTCCTTATTTCCAGGATGAGTAATTAACCTAATTCAAGCATAGCTTAGTCCCATCTGTTGGCTCTTCAGCATCCTCCTCCTCCTCCCCAGCCTGTCAGTTGGATGCCTCTGATGTATTCAGTTAAAGAGCAATATTGGAGCTACATCAGCAATATTGTTTCCCTGGTCTTGACAGTAAAAAGAGAGAGAACAGAATTTTAGGTTGCTCTCCTTTTCCTGCTCACTGATTGAATTTGACGCAGAACCGACAAATTGTTCAAAAGCGCTGTGGCTTTGGGGGCTGCTTTAGAGTCCGCCAGGCAGGCAAGGGTTTTGTCTCTTTGGAGGTGCTCCACCCACGTTCAGTGTGATTTTTCCATGCCTTCTGTTTTCTCTGATATGAGCCAGGGCTACCCCGAGAGACACACATCAATGAGGAACCCAAGGTGTGCTTTATTTTGTGGGAGGGAGAGAGGTGCGGGTGGTAACCTGGAGGTATGGGTTTGTCGGAAGGAAATGGTTAAGCCTAGCCTAGAAGAGGTAAATGGTGGCTTGGGAGGAAATGACAGGTAGGGCTCACCAATTTGCTGAGGGCATTTTAAGGTAATCTTCTGCGGATTGTTTGCCACAGCGTTTGAGTGGTGTTGAGGGAAGGAGGCTCCAAGTTTGCCAAACGGTCTGATCCAGTTGGTTTGAAACAGCCTACTCCTGGCAAGGAGAATGGCCCAGATCAAAGGTGAGGAAGCTCATTCAGTCTGAGGGCCAAATCCAATTTCAAAGAAATACTAGGGGAGCGTATTCCAGTGATGGTTGGTGCCATTTGCAGCTTGGACTTTTGTGGATTTTATTACAATGTTCTCTCTAGTACACCCACTTAGCCTTGTTGTATCATTCCCTGGATCGTCCACATTCCCTTGGTTCTTCACTCCTTTTCTCCTGGGAACTTCACCTAGTGTTCCAAAAGGTCATTGTAACCTCTTAAGGTTCCAGGTATGAAATAAGAAAATACAGGGATCCCAAATATAGCATAGGGTCCGCAGGGTATGCTAACAATGGAGAAGGGTGCATATGATCATTTAGGAAAGCCCAAAGGGACAGAATCAGATGGAGGGACTGCTGGACAGAGGTTAGTTCTTGGGGAGGGTCAACTGCCTGAATGTTCAGCTGCCATGGTAGTCTAAAGGGCACCCCCAAGCAAGAGAAATTGGAGCCTGGCCCTAAGGAACTTTGGTTCAAGAAACCCTTTATGGCAGCTTTATCCAACCTAGTGCCCTCCAGACATGTTGACCATCTTCCAATAAACCCCAGTCGATCTCCAGCATCATAGCTAGATATATAGGAGTCGTAGCCTACATTTTATGAAGGCACCAGGTGAGGGGAGACCACATGGCAGCATCTGTCTCTCTTTGCCAGTGTCCTCCCAGATCATGCCAGCCTACTGCCAACCAAGGTGTGTCACTTCCGCTTTGCTCCCTCATGAGCCATCGAAAAATGGTGTGGGACATTTTGGCCTGCACCCTTTGTGTAATCCCAACAACAGTACACCCCCAGAACCAGTTGTTAAATGGTCTGTAAATCCCATTGATTCAATGGGTCCCCTCTAGTTGGGACTGCCAGTGACATTGGAGCCCCAGACTGCCTCTGCTCCTGGCGCCTGAACTTGAAAACAGCAAAAGGGAGATCCACTTTGAACAGGCAACCAAGTTTCCCTGCTGGAATGTAACTGGTTACGCGTTCCCTCTTTCAATCCAAGAAGTCCAGCAAGGGAAGTATTTCTCAAAAAGGTGCTCTTATACAAGCATGCTTTTTCCAGGAGTCAGCCTCTTCTCTGTTCCACTGCAGAACCTCCATTTGCCGTTCTCTTTTTTGCTCTCCAGTCCAATCTACCTCCTTGAGCGACTGCTTTTAAACACACTTAGAGGTTGTGCCATGCAGGCCTGCTCAATGTAGGATGCATCCTCTTGTTGAAATAGGTTCTTGAGACCCTTCTACACCCTCCTGGTTTTCTATTGATTCCAGCACTCAAAGCCCTTTTCCCAACACCAGCCTACACAGTACTTAAAAGCACCAGGCATAGCAAAGAGCGTCTTGGGTCAGGCCTGGGGCTGCTGCAGGAATGGAAATGGAGAGGCTGGTAGTCTCAAGACACAGTTTGCCTGCCTTGCAGGTGTGCAGACTGGTGGGCTCTACTTGGAGAGCGCTTCTGAGGGCACAAGGAGGGGAGCAGCTGATCGAAGGCTTGAGAAATTTACTGGGGAGAGACAGACAGACAGATGTATATACCTTTGGATGATCTTCATACCTCCAAAGCAGGTGCTGCTGGGAATTGTAGTCCTTTTAACGCTTGTAGTAGTCTGTCCTGGCACTATGGGGCTGCATGATATATTTTTTTTGGAAAGAACACATTTTTGTCTTGTGCTTCCACATGGCGTTGAGCAGAAGAGGGCAGGGAAATAGCCTGTGAAAAGTCGCAAAGACTCATCCTCCTGTGGTTATGACATTTCTGCAGCTGTTACACAACTCTGAAATAAGATTTTTTTAAAGTCACCGAGGAGGCACAAAATGGGCTTAATGTTTGTTGGCTTTGTTTTTTAGAGACTCCAAATATTCACAGGTGCACAAAATGCGAGGTAATCAAGTTGCCCCAAATAGAAAACCATAAGCATTAAAACACATCGAAGTGCTAATTGAATTAGGTCACTGAGTCCCTCAGAGCCTTTCTATTCTCCATGAACACCAACCCTCCTTTTCATGCAACGTGGTAGTACTAATAGTGTATTTAACAGAACTGACACCCAGTTGAAGAAACCTTAAGTCATCGGATCATATGGAATTCAGTGGATTAGTCGATTAGCCCATGGCTGAAATGCACGCTCATTTACAGATAAATAAAAAGATTAGCCCTGAAACAAGAAGGCACGCTTTCTTGGTTTTAAAGATAACAGAAGAAGGGACTTACTGGAGCAGACCAAAGACCTCTCCAGACCAACAATAGCCAGTCACTTGCTCATTGTAAGCCTGCCACCAGGACAGCTGTACAACTGCACCCTCCATCCCACATTCCCCAAAAGTCTTCTCCAGAGGCCACCCTGCCTCTGCAGGCCACTGAGAGCCTTCTCCACCATTCATTTGTTTAACATCCTTTTGAAGCCATTTAAGATCTCGAGGCTGCAGGTTCTGCTGTTTAACCATGGTATGTATGTATGTATATATATATATATATATATATATAGAATTTTTTTTTTCTTGTATCCTTCCTGACTCTCCACCATTGATGTTCAGTGGATGATCCCCACTATGTTCTCTTAAGAGAGGGAGAAAAGCTTCTTCCAACCCATTTTCTACACACCATGTTTAATTTTATACACACTTTTATGTGTGCCTTTACTTGCTTTTTGCCTAAGCCAAAGAGAGCCAAATGCCATAACCTTTCCCCATTGGGGAGCTGCTGCAGCTTCTTGATCATATGCACCTTTTGCACGTCTACAGTGTGCTTTTTGAAAGACAATGATCAGAACCGTAAATAGTGTCACAGCAGCCAACCTCTTAGGTGAAGAGTTCCCCAGCAGGTGCCATGTCAGATGGCAGTCTGGGAAACAAACAAAAAGGAGCAGTGCAAGAGATCTGGCATGGTTCTGCCCCTTTGGCAGTGCATTGGTTCTCTCATACTTAGGCTAGCATGAAAGATTGCCTGGCCATGTTACACTATGTTGATATTTAGTATAGGTGTCATGCAACATAACTTGGTTGCCAAATGTTTACACCATACTGAAGTAAGTTCTTGGCCAAACATTGGCAGCAAGCTGTCGTGTGCCACGCAGCCTGCCCTGTGCCCCCTGAGCTATTCTGATACCCTTTTAGATATTTTCCAGCAAGCCATAAGATTCAGCTGCTGGCCTGGTCACCTTGTGTAAGTGTAATGACAAAAGAAGGTGCCCTCTTGTTCTTGGTTCTAGGCAACAACATGTCTTGGATAAGCCCTGGCCAAGAATGGGAAGAAGGCCAAGCTTTGGCTATTCTTCTAGGCCTGGTCAAATCTGAAGCATCATCCCGCCAACCAGCCAACTGCAGAGGCCAAAGTTGTATCGTCCTGTGCATGAGGGAGTGAGGGCAAGCAAGGCAAAATAACTCACTGGGTCCCATAAGTTCGAGTCCTGGCCTCTCCGATGATGTGATCCACAGCTAGCTTCCTGTCTGGCGGTGCATCCAGCATCACCATGGTAAGTGGCCACTTGGTAACTTAGGTTTATTTATCTCAAGGTAAATGTCTATCCTGCTTTTTCTCTGAGAAGCGATCACCCTGTGAAGTAGGTCAGGAGGAGGGAGAGAGAGACCTGGGGTCACCCAAGTGTGTTTTGCCAGTGAGGACTAGAACGGAGATCTCTGTGTACAAACTTCAAGGAGGTGAAAATTGCCAGCCAGAAAGAGAATGGATTTCGAACTACTCCATATGGAGGGCGGGAGGAGATTGATTGACTGATTGAGAGAACCTGGGTTGCAGGGAGAAAAACTGGCTTATTTTTTCACTTTTATTACCAGGTCACAATGCCCCCCCTCCTTTTTTTTGTTCGTCTTTCTGTACTGTGGCTTCTCGCTGAAAGCCAAGGGTCCACACTAGTCGGGCTTTCTTGCTTTCTTCCCCTCCCTCTAAGCCATGGCCATTGATAATTTTAGTTTTTCCAAGAGAGAGACACCTTGGTCTTATTTCTCCTCACCACTGAAAACATTGATGTTGAGTGAAACCGGAGCCTTTTGTGTGGGACTTAGGTTCCTGAAAAATTTATTTACTGCTACTGTGATCTGCAGGAGTGAATTGATGTTTATTGCCAGTTGTTCTTGCCAGGGACAAGGAAGGGGGGGAGGGCTGAAATGCAGAGCTGCTGTTCCCCGTCCTTCCCTCCTATCCTCTTGAAAGGCCTTTTAAATAAGCACCTAATAGTTGCTCCTGTGATGGTGAGGCAGGCTTCTTGATAGACAGCGTACAGTATATTATTGGCCATAAGCTTGCTTAATCTTTTTCTCATGTTTTTAAAGAATGCTTTATAACCGTACAGCCGGAGCGCATCCATGATCCACCAAGTATTTGAAGCTAAGCAAAATTATACTGGCTGTTACTGCTCCTCGATCGATATTACTGGGAAACGCATAAGGCTCCGAACAGCTCTTTTGCAGGTTCACCTCCTGACACAAGGCAGGCCCGGCTGCGCTGCTGCGGCGTGGCATTGATCTCGCCCAAAGAAGCAACTCAGCTTCTTGCTGGGGCACGAGGGCTGGGTCTGAACCCAGGGCAGCGCCGTGGGGCTTGCCTCCACTGAATTTGGATGCTAAAAAAAAGTGCCCTTGAGGATTTTGTCCTGAGTCATCAAATGGGCATCAGGAAGAAAACTTTCTGTTCTTAGACCATGCCCAGAGACATGCAGTTTGCTTGGTTTTGCACAATTCATTCAAAGGGCACCTGGAGAGTCTTGTTTGGTTAGGCTGGGGAGGGGGGAGTCTCTAAGTGTGGCCCCATAGCCCCCAAACTTTTTTTTAAGTGTCGATTTTTCAGGTGATTGTTCTCCCCCAAGCGCTCCAACTCCGCTCCAAATGTGGCAGGGTTTTTCCCTCCTCCCCTCCTGTCCCTAAGCCCCCATTCCCTGTCTAAACAAAAGTGGCTGAAAATCAGGCAAAGTGATGGCCAGAAAAGACGATAAGTTACTTCTGGCATGCTGCAATGCAATGGTGTGGCCAACTGGCGGGTGGGCATAGGAAGGAAATGCCCCCACCCCCCTGCAAATGCCTACCTGTGGGTTAGTCTTGTTCAATTCATACAGTGGCCAGCCAGACTCCTCTGAGTAGCCCACAAGCAGGTTTGATCGCAACAACTCTTTTCTTTGGCCTGGAAAGACGCAAGCAGAGGGGAACTGAAGGTCTAATGCTGACTCTGACCTCCTTGGGTTTCCTCTGGGTTTTCTTAGCTGGCCAATGCTTCCTTCCCCATGACATCCACCCAGTGATCATCTGGGCTTTCTCCCCCTACAAGTGACTGACATGTTTTTCCTAAGGTTTACTTGCTGATAATAAGAGCTTTAAATGAAAAGTATTTAAGATTGTATGTACAGCACTGTATACATTTACAGCGCTATATAAATAAAGGATAATAATAATAATAATAATAATAATAATAATAATAGACCCCACTCTTTAGCATGTGGTAGGGCCCTTGCTGCAGTGTGGCCCTGAAGACCTTTTTTTTCCTGAAATTGAATCCAGCCCTTAGGCTGAAAAGGGACCCTCCGCTCTATATGTAGAGGCACCTTAATCATAAGGATTGGGGCCTTGTTATGGTGAAAGAGAGCAGAGCTTGTCAGAATATTGATTTATGTACTAGATACTGGATTTTTGCACTGAACTGAAGCTGCTTTATTGTGTTGGGTGAGACTGACAATCAGTGTCATGCTGTGAACATGTGTAATGCGTGTGTACTTTTGGCAATTTTGAGAGGGTAGTGAGTACTTGTGTTTTTGGGGGTTTTTTTCCCCTGGTAGAAGTGCCAAAATTGAGCAGATGTCAATTGGGATGTGGGCGGAAATCTTGAGATGGGATGCAAGCCAGGGGGCTCTTTCACGCTACACAATTGTAGTGCCATGGTTTTTTGCCCTACAGAATCCTAGGGTTTGTAGTTTGAAGAGACATTAGAGCTCTCTGGCTGTGCATTCTAAACCCTAGAATGCCAACCCCAAGACTTCATAGCAAGGAACTAAAGTGCAATCGTAGCACTAGAATCCTGTAGTGTGAATGGGCTCCAGAGGTTGGAACAGACAAACAAGCCAGCAGTCAAAGTCAAGAAGCGAATGGACAGTCAATGCTGGAGAGAGGGAGAGCAAGCCAAGGATGGAGGGCTCAGTGCAGCCTTATTGCTCTCACAAGGCTCAGCTCAAACAGGAACTTCTTTTGTATTGCATCCTGTCCAGGAGGGCTGTTAATGGAGTCAGTCTGGTTCCTAAAGTAGCAGAGGCAATTGCCGTTCGGTTGGAACGGTGGCTAGCATGTCCCTCCTGAAAAGGGCTCTGTTTTGGGGGTGGAGAGATGGCAGTTGCTAGTCCAGTGGAGCCATGGGGGAGCGCCTCCTGAAATTCATAACCCTGTTAGAGCTTTATTTTTATTTTATTTTTAAATGGTTGCTGGCTATTTATACATCACAGGGAAGGATTTGACCCCGGAACCACAGCTGGAGATGAAAGCACAAAGAAAAACCTTCAGACTGAGACAGAATTATTGTTGGAACGGTCTGCTGGTAACTGTTGATGCTTCTGTTTTGTGAATTTTGCTAATAAATGTTTCTTGGTTCACACACTCCACACTCCCCAAATGTGGGGGGTCAGAAAGCAATGGATGAATAACGGCCTTGCAGAACAAAACCTGCCAACAATCTTGAGAAGCAGGTTTTGCAGAATTGGGGGCATGGAAGCGCTGCATATCAACAGGGTTCTAAATAGGCTGGCTGCATGAAAGTGATTTCCCTCCTCTCATATTGAGTCCCAAGGTATAATCAGGGGATCTTGGGAAATTCCCTTTTAAGATGCAAAACCAGGTTTGTGTCTCTATCTCACCCCTGGGGTAGCTTCTTAAGCTGCTGGAAAATCAAAAAAGAAGGCCTCCTAGGGCCCTTCTTTTGGTCTCTGGTGGCTTGACAGGGCAGCCGCACCTCTGGAAAAAACCAACGGCTGGAATGGCACTTGACATCCACTTTATCACTTGCTGAAGCTTGTGAACACTTTGGAAAAATAAAAAAGTCTGACTTTGACACTAGGAGAGAGACAGTTCCCATGCCTAATAAACCCTGAGTGAAATGATCTTGGTTTTACTTCTTTTGACATCCGTCTGCTTCTCCTGGTTGTCGAGGGAGAGGGCATAGTTATGTAGGCCCCCACCTCTTTGTTATTAGACATCTTTAGCAGAGGTCCTGTTTGTGGTGCCTTCACTTGCTTGGATACTGAATTTCTCAGTAAGCTGAATTCTTTGTCTGATATGACACTCCCGTGGGCCTCCCCCTTGTCCCACATGCTTGTAAAATCCTTGTGTGTTATATATGACTTAGATTTCTATCCTGCCTTCCCTCCAGTGAGCACAAAGTGGCATGACAGGTCCGTTGCCTGCTTTATCTTCATCACAACAACCATGTGAGGTAGGTCAGGCTGAGCGTGAGAGAGAATATGATCGGTCCTAAATTACCAAGTGACTTGTATGGCTGAATGGAGAAAAGAACCTTGATTTCCCAGTCTCCATCCCACACAGGTCTAACACATAACTGAATAAAATGGGCTATAACCCTCAGTTGGGTTGTGATAGGTTTGTAGGCCAGTGATCCATAGCAAAGTTTCTCTTAATCTAGAAGAAGCAAACATGTAGAACTTTTTTTTCCAGTGGATCTTGCCAGGTGAGACGGGAATTATGGCCTTCTTGGGGAGATGATCTTTTGTTCACTCTAAGGCTCCCTTTCTACTCTCTGGAAGTGGTCCTGGTTGAACGGAAAAGTTTACATTTTCATGTATTTACATTATTATCTTGCCTTTGGTTGAGGAACCCAAGGAAGTTCTCTGCATGATTCCCCTCTTCCACAGCTTTAGCCTCCTAACCACAACCTTGTGAGGGAGTTTAAGACAGGAAAGGAAGAGACAGTGCAGCTGGTCCAAGGCCACTTACAGAACTGCAAACCTCAGGAGGGATTTGAAGCTGCGTTTACCCAGTTCTAGCCTGACACCCAAAGTGCTCTGGTGGCATCCTCCAGAGGTGTTGGACTGCAAGCCCCATCGCCCTGTCCAGCTGGCAATGAGGGGAGTTGTTGACTAACACATCTGGAGGGTGTTGCGTTGGAGAAGGCTGCATAACATCACACTGGGTTTCTCGAAATGTTTCCAATCCTGTACTCGCATAGTCTTATCTCTTGCTGTTCTGAAGGCGCCGGAGTGCTGTAACGCTGCTTGCTTGAGCTTTTTGCTACTTCCAAGGCTCCGTTTTGCTTGCGTTGTGCTTTTTCTCACCCCTTACCTTTCTGTCTTCCCTAAGCAAGATGTTGCGTTGGGCTTGGTTTTGAGGTTTGATAACCTGTAAGTGTGGGGTGGGGGGCGGGGGGGGGGGCAGAGAAATGGCTGTGTTTGCTTTAAGGCTCAACCCAGTAGGGTTGGTTCATTTCACTTCCTCCAATTTCTTTGGAACAGGGGGACCTCTGTTCAGGGAGGTGGCTTTGGGTCCCTTGGCGCAGCCGATGGATGGAGGCCTGGTGGGCATAGAACGTTTTCCCACTGCCTAACATTTTAATTCATTAACTCTTCCATTTGCACGCTGTGATGGTGACAGAATGCTACCAAGAGCCCCATGGTAAGAGGCGAGGGGAGCCACTTAACCCAAAACTTTCCCCTCCTTCCCTCCATCGATTGCACTTTAGTGCCAAGGATTAAGAGGTGGCTGCCAGAGAGTAGCAAGCAAATAGCTGCTCCCTCTAGCTGGTAAGAAACCCATATGCCTCTCTCTTTCCATCACTATGATCCTCTTGCCCCTCGGATTTATATCCTACTTTACTTTTCCCAAAACAGAGGGGCCCAAAGCAGCTACCAAAATAGCCTGAAAATGTACATTTCCAGAAGCGTACAATGGGCAGGGAACAATTGATCTGGCTTGCCTGGTGCAGGAGGTCAGTGGAGAATGATACAGCAAAGCCTGCCTCTTGAGCTAGTCCTTTGGATGCCCTCCTTCAGATACCCCTGCTATGACTGCATCCGCACTGCAGAAATAATCTGGTTTGACACCACCACCACAAATGACAGTCCCCAGAATTCCATAGCATTGAGCCATGGCACTTGAAGTGGTACAAAACTGGATTATTTCTGTAGTGTGGATGCAGCCTATGTGAGGTCAGGTGGGTGCCGACCAGAGAAAGAGGCCTTCATGCTGGTGCCTCCTCACTTCTGAATTGTTCTTTCCTACAAGAAACCTTGTGTGCTGTCCCCTTGGTTATCTTTGCGATACAACGCGTTTATTCTTCTATTTCTTCGTTTTTTTAAACAAAATGTTTCAATCGTATTTTTAAGCTGCTATGGTACTAATTATTCCTTCCTCCCTTCTTTTCTTTCTAATTTGTTGTATGGAAAGTTCCCTAAAGGAGCAGCTGAGGCTCGCTGTATAAACACTTGAAAGCAACATATCTGAATAAAGAAATAGGGGTAGATTGAAAGTTTGCCTGGTTTGGGGTGAAAAACAGGCTTTCGGGTTCCCTGAAATAGTTCTTGGAAATTGCTAAGTCTGGGAACCTTTACTGCTTTGAAAACCACGTTTGCTTTGTGGTTGCAAAAGCAACAAAGAGGAGGAAAGTTGCTTCTTGGTCCTCAACATCCAGAATATCCCAACCAGCATGACCCCAGTGTCCATGCCCTGTGTGGGGGATTCTGGGTGCTGTGGTTCAAAAAGTGAATTTTTCAAGCTCTCTCCCAATCAGGAATGTAAAGGAAAGTGAAACTTAATTCATCTCAAACAGACAAATATGTGTGAAATAAAAACAAACAAACAATTCCTGTTTTAGCAATGGCTGCAAACAAGGGTTTTTGTTGCTGTGTGCTCACAACTCACTTCTGTGACAAAGAAGTACTTAGCAGTGCTCATGTAGCCTGAGAAGGGAAAGGATTTGGACAGAGAGAAATGTTCCCAAAGGTGAGAGAGGCTGGATTTCACATGCTGATTCGACATCTTTGGCTTCCCACAGGCCCTTAGGCTTATGTTTTGCACCTAAGATATGACATCCTGGGAAAAAGGAACCCCCTTTCTGCCATGAATCGTAGCCAAAAAGGTGGAAACTGCATCAAGGCATGGCATTCATGGTGACAGCAGGGAAATAACCTGCTGTGATTCCAGAGAGCGCATTGAAAGTCCAGTAGCCGCACATGATCAAGAGCATGTTGCATGAAAAGTACTGGTCGTTGGGAATTGGGTGAGTAAAGATTAAACAGAGCTCTCCTTGGTGGCCGTGGGATGGTAGCCTACATGTTCTTCTCCTGGAATCAATCTAGGAACTATACGGTGTGACGACACACTATCAAACTCAGGGGACCTGTGGCAAAAAGCATGGCATTTTCTGGATCAGTGCTGGACTTGCTGCTGCTTTGATCATTGTGAGGAGAGTAAAGTAATTTTGTGCTGCCTTCATTTTGGCCACTTTAATACTAACCCTAAATACCCTTAAGGCACCAGATCGTGTCTGAACGTAGGAGCTAAGTAGAGTTAGGGCTGGTTAGTGCATGGGAGAGAGACCACCAGGGAATACTGGGGATCCTTTCACACTGCACAGGTTGAACACTACGTTGTCACATTATGTGCTATGACAACCTCCTATGGAACCCTAGGGTTTGCTTTAAAGAGAGGGGGGTTTAAAGTACAAACCCCAGGATTCCACAGGCTAAGGCTATGACAGTTAAAGTGGAATGATAGTGTTATAACTGTTAGTGTGGAAGGCTGTATTCAGAGGAAGGCAATGGCAAGCCACCTCTGAGTATTCTTTGCTCAGGATAACCCTATGGAATTAATGGGGTTGCCATAAGTTGACAAGGGACTGGAAGGCACATGCTTTACTTTTTAATGCCAATCTGCCCCTCATTTTGAGCCCTCTGTTCTTGGCTAACCTTTTTTTTAAACTCATGCTTAACATATCTGTCCCCTTGCTGCTGCTGCCCTTTTTTGACATTTAAAGAAAACCCTGAGAAAGCAGGTGGGGGAAAAAGACCTCTGTCCCATTGCTTGTGAAAGCACGTTGAGTATACAGGCCTGTGCCCACTTGGGAAGATGTCCTAACTCTTGAGCCAGCAGGCTTTGCTTGTGAGTAGACATGCATAAGATTGCCCTGCCAGGCTTCTTGCGGCTGGTAGAATGAACATCCACGCCTGACCACCATCTGGATCTCTGTACTACGTCCTGATCCGAATAGAATCTGCCTTTTGGCTCTCGCTTCTCATTTATCCCTTTTTGCAGCTCTAACCCCTGACTCCTGCCCTTCAAAGATGTACCCCTCTGGGCCTTGCTTGATTTTGCCCCCCGTCTGGCGCCAAACCTCTTGTCAGGTGGCAGCTGGCTGGATGTTGGAACTGGCTCCTACCAGCATCTCTGTGCCCTGAGATCAACCTTTTTAATTTTACTTGATGATCATTTCTGACAGCTGTCAGTCACCTTTTGACAAGTCCACAAAGGGCTGCGGTGGTGGTGGGGCAGGGATTTATGACACGCTGTCTTTAAGACTTCAAGTTTTTTTCCCTCTCATTGTGATAGTCTCTTCCTCAAAATACCTTTCTTTTCTCCCTCTCATTTTAAATGAGATTCTCAAGAAAGCCATAAACACTGATTCAATTTGTCTCTGATAAGACGACTTCAAGGGCAAAAGGCATTCTGTGTTTAATGCCTTGCATGAATGAATTTTGACCCTCCAGGGCTCTGGTTATCTTCCCAGGGAATCCAACATGCCATTTGTGTGCCTTGCATGCGCATTGTTTGTTTGGGATGTTGCAGGCTTCGGCCTGGTCTGCTGATACAGTGCAATGGAGTGTTAGTGTTTAGGTGAGCGAATGGACTGGCCCATTTAAAAATGCAGCAGCTACACAGCCTCCGTGAATGTTTCGCTATGTAACATGCAGATTCTACAAACTGAAACACTGAGGACACAAGGCAGGTAAGTAATGCTCTGAACGGTTAACCTATCCACGTTCTGGAACAAAGTGGCTTGAGGTTTGGTAATCTCCACTAATGGTAAAGGAAAGAGGCATTTGTCTGAAAATGCAGTTTAAATTAGGATTTGATTCACAAATGCTTAATTTTATTTATTGAGTGTTTACTTGGTTTTCTTTGTATTTTTCTCTTATTTCTGCTTTTAGCTGATTATAAATTATGATGGTGGTTTCTGTACTTTTTAGATGTTATAATCTGCTTTGAGTGAGTCCTCTTTTGGGGAGAGAAAAAGCAGGGTGTACATTTTTCAACATATGAAGCTGATATGATTTTAGAATTGGAAGGGATGCTGAAGGTTACCTTGTCCAGCGAATCTTAGCCTTTGGCCCTCCTGATGTTTTGAATTTGAATTCCCAGAAGCCTTGACCATGAGCCATGATGACTGAGGCTTTTGGGAGTTTAAGGCTCAACATCTGGAAAAGCAAAGCTTAAAAACCACTGGATTCTCATCCAATTCCTACCTTTTTGGCCTCAAACAAAGTTAGATTACCAGTAATATCTGCACTGGCTAGCATTCTCTCTTGCTCTGTCAAGGAGAAGTCTCTCTTTTTGACACTCCCATCTCAAGCTTTTCACTGAGGATGCCAGGTACTGTATTTGAACCTGGAACCTTCTGCTTGGAAAAAGCATGTGCTATGCCGCTAAGCTATGGTTTCTTAAGAGGGAGAATGCAAAACTCAGGTGGCATGAACCTGAGGCATTTTCTCAGGTTTATAGCCCACCTTTCTTCCTGTGTTCAGGGGCAGAGCCTGGAATAATTTGGTTTTGTAATCCAAAAAGGAACTTCTCCGTGCTCTGTTCAAAGGGTCTCTTGTTCCTGGTAATACATTGGACTAGGACTCTGGAGAGCAGGGTTCAAATCCCGGCTCGGCCATGTAAACCCACGGGGTGACCTTGGACAAGTCCCACAGGCAGTGGCAAAACCCCCTCTAAAGAAACTTGCCAAGAAAACCCCATGATAGATTTGCCTTAGGGTGCCCATAAATTGGAAATGACTTGAAGGTGTGCAACAACAACAAATTTTATATCTAGGGAACATTAAGTGTAAGCATCTTAGCTTAAATCCCAGCATGCTTTGCATTTTCTATATGCTGTATGCACTCTGCTCAAACCTGGTCTCTGCGGATGCAAAGCAGCCCATGAAAATGGGTTGTGACCCTTGGTTGAGGATGAGGCCCATGCCAGAAGCTAGTTGTGTCTTGGCCACTGAGGACTGTTAAGTCAATAAGGCATGAATCGATGGCCTATCTATAATGTTAAACCTTTGAGCTGATTGGAAAAGAAGCGGAGAGGAATTTGGTCATTGAGAAACCCTAGCCGTCTCCTCCCTTACTGGGTGTGGTGTGAAAAGTGGCCCGTTTTGTCTCTTTCTCAACCAAAATGCTATCAGAATTCTAGAAACAAGTGGGTTCTTAGTGGTAGAATTCAAAGACATTGCCATGTTAGCCTGGAAGATCCGTATGCAAAAGTACCTTTGAGACTAATGAAAGAAGTTGGCAGCATAAGCTTTTGTAGACGTGAGTCTACTTCTCCAGACGCATGGAATGGAGGGTGCAGGGACAGACCTATATGAGCAGGCTGTGTATGAGAATAGCGATAGAAGCACAGCATCTGTGGAATGTTGAAAGTTAGTAAGCGCTTTAAGCTAAAAGATGTTGGTATTTTGATGTTGCCCACCACCAGAATGAGACCCCTGTTAATTTAAATGAAGTGGCGTTGGCCCTCGGGTGAAAAGATGTCCCCCACCCCTGATGTAGGGTAGGGATGGGAACCATGCAGCCAGCCAGATGTTGTTGGACTTTAACTACCAGCATTCATCATCATTAGATATACTAGCTAGGGTTGACGGGATTTGCAGTCCAACAATATCTGGAGGGCTACACGATTCTTGGGAATACTCCACATACACAAAATCTTATTTTAGGGTGGCACTGTTTTGCATCCAAACTGCAATCGTAGTGTTGTCCTTTCCCCTGCCCTCACGGTGAAAGACTGTGGGATACGCTTCAGCTTGGATACAAAGCAAAGAGAAATAACTAGCTATCCTGAGGACAATGCTACTAAATGTACTCAAGACTTATTTTTCAAAAGTGTGTCAGTCATGTTTTTTAATGCTTATATTGACTTGTGGAGAGTTAAGAAATGCTCCTTTTACCTGTATATCAAAAAGCTGAAGACCTGGGTTGAAATCTTTTTGAAAAATCAGTTTCTGAAACCTCTTGTTCCTTAAAGTTAGCTTTAATTTGCAAGCTATGCATGGGTACCTTTTCTTGCCTATTAAAGCTAATCAATTTATACATTATTTATTAGTTACTTCATTTGACTAACAATTGATTTTTTAATGGATTCATTGATATAAATGGAAATGAATATGCATATTGCCAAAACCTCAAGGAAGGTGCTTTTGTTGGGAACCTGAAGAAAATATCAGAATTTACACTCATTGACTACAATCCCAGCCCAGACCTTGTATACCGTATATATACCTGAATTCTCGATAATAATTCATGTATTCAAAATTTGTTAGTGTTTAAGGTGCTACAGGGCTCTTAGTTGTCTTTTAGCAAAACCTTTTATTGCTGGAAGGAACTGTCTTTTAAGATTATCTTCATCTCCCCCTAGTTCTTCCTCTGTTTTAAAACCAAACCTATATTTTCAGAAATGTCTTCAATACACAGCTCACCCATGCAAATCCTTCTGGATTTTAAAGCCACTGAATTTAAACTGTGTAGAAGAGGGGTGCCCAACCTTTTCAACCACAAGGGCCGCATGCGATGCTGGCCGGCAGTCAGGGGCCACATGCGTCCACACAGCTCAGAACATATTCACACGCTACAGTGGTGTTCCCTACTCAACATGATCCTGATATAGACTGTTTTTTTCTTTGCAAAGGGATAGAGCAGGATGTCAGGGAGGAGGATGTGGTGGCAGTGGTGTGAGATTGTGCACTCCACCATCTCTGCTTATTCCATCCTCTAATGCACCTAGTGCATTAAGACAGGGAAGATACAGGTTGAAATCTGTTGCAAAGATTGCCCGGTGAACTTTAGCTAGCTGTTATCCCTCAGCCTATTTTACTGGATTGTTGGGAAGATGAAGAGAGAGGTGCTGTGTGTTGCCCTGAGAAGAGAGACCACTAGTTAAATTTCAGTCTCCAATATGAGTGTATGTTGTTGCAACAATGCTCTCTTCTCATACATTTTGCCTTCAGTCACTTATCATGTGTATATTTGAGTCTACAGCTGGTCTTGGACTGGTGGCTTGAGAGATGTTGGCTGAGGATTCCTTCTGGGTGCTTCCCCATGTCTTTAAGGGGCAACTCCAAGAACTCCACTGGGTTTTCTTAGGCAAGGAATGCTCAGAGGGGGTTTGTAATGGCCTTCCATGGCAATGTAGTCTTGAGCACCTGGTATTTCTTAGTGGTTCCCCATCCAAGTACTAACCAGTCCTGACCCTGCTTAGCCTCTGAGACCAGATGGGATCTGGTGACTTCCGGGTATTTAGACAGCATCCTTGCCTAGCATAAGAGGGAACTGCAGATGGATTAGCCAAGACAACCTCTGCTTGATTTAAGAGGGTCAAGTGATACTTTATTTGCCCTATTCTATCTTCAGTTTGAAAGGGGTTGGCTCTGACAGGGGAGGTAATGGTGTCTGGTTTTTCTCCCCCATTTGGCACACCAGATTGCATCTTGGCAGCCCATGCCAAGCTGGCAGTTCTCCATCTCGAGTGCCAGTTGCAACAGTGGGGGCTGGTGGCTTCCATGCCAGGGGGGACAGAGAATCTGCTCCAGGTTTTAATTTGAACATTAAAAGAGCCATCCAAGGTGTTGAATTTGTTTTGGAGATTTTCCCTAGCACCTTGGCTAGCTCCTTTAAAGTCTGGACTAAAACGTAGTGTGAATTCATTGCCCCATTGATATGGGAGCCACCAGCCACCACAGGTTTCAATGACTAGGAGCTGGGCTTGCAAAGCCTTTGCTATAGGGCCATATTTTGTGTTTGTTTCAAGTCACCTTGTGACTTTTTATGGGTGAAGGTGTAGAATAGTGGAGAAAGGATGTGGAGACAGTAAGGAAAGAAGGAATGGACTGTGGGTTAATGGGGGACCCCGAGGAAATGGAAGTGCCATCGTATGCCCTGTGTTTTATCACCACATTATAGTTTTAAAGGAATGTGGAAATAAAATCTAATAAATCATTGTCTCATCTCTCCGCAAGCGGGGAAGAACCTGATATCAGCTTTAATCTCTTTGCGGCCAGATGTGGAGGCTTCATTGCTTATGACGTGCGTGTGTCTTTTGCGCGCGCACACATACATGTACACACACACACACACACCTCTTCCCTCTTTCCACTCTGTGGTAGCCTGAGAAAGGCAAAATATGGAAAAGATAAGTTCCCCGTGAGGTTGCTTTTCTGTTGTGAGGAAGAAAGCTGCCATACAGTGTTTCATTTGTACCATGGGCTCCCACCCACGTTTCCTAATCTTTCAGTTCAAAGCACAAGAAAAAAGGTCCCACTTTAAAACCACTTTTGGAACATGACTTTTAATTGAGTTTGTTGGCATACAGATGCTTGCATGGGTTCGGTTGATCCTGTAGTGACAAATCTCCTTGTGCTGCCCTACACTAGTGGCTGGCGCATTTGCCCCATTTGTGGAACAAACTGAATGAATGAATGGACGAACAAATGAATAGCTTGTCCATATTGGGCATGGAATTTCTAGGATTATTACAGACCTGTATGTATCTGTCTGCGCGGTGTAGTGGTTTGAGCATTGGACTACAACTCTGGAGACTAGGGTTCAATTCCCTGCTTGGCCATGGAAGCCCCCGGGCTTCATGAGGTCGCCATAAGTCAGCTGGTGACTTGAAGGCACATGCACACATGTGGCACATTTACTGATACCTAGAAAGTGTGTGGTCTCCTTGTACCACGTGTGCAGCACACTCCTGTTCTGATCAAGTAGAAAAATTGGGCTACCAGGGATGATGGGCTCTGGATATACCCACTTGTACCACCTGACTCTCCATTCCGTATCCAAGGGGATTCTGGGATGACCTGGAGGCACCCCAGCTTTAGCTCTCTGATGTTCTTCTCTCTGTTTTGGTGTTCTGTGGCTCAGTGCATAAGTCCCAGGGCTCTCGGCTCAACCCACGACACTAACTACCTTGCCCTTTGCATCCTTTTAAATGAAATGCTATTCTTAGTAGCTTTTGTGGCAAAGAACAGAAGAAAGTTTTGAGGAGTGGGACAGAGTGGGTGCCAGAAATAAAACCTCACATTTTGTTAGTATACAGTGGGTTTAATCTCATAACAATTTCACGTTGCATCCAGCAACGGCGTCTTTCAGCATACTTAATGAGAACAGACTTAGTGCTGTCACTACTTATTAATCTTTGTTGAAATCCAAGGTGGGGGTGCCCCTTCCTCCTGATCTGTGATTGTTGTTCAAATCAGTTGTGTGTGTGTGTGTGTGTGTGTGTGTGTGTGTGTTGTGTCTGTTCAGGGGTGGTGGGGGGGAGAAGCAGAGCCGGCATTCATTAGAACTGTGAGAATTTTGTCATGACAATTGAAACTACATGGTATTTGGCGCACGAAATGATCTTTGTTCAATTCATTCTGATAGCTGTGGAAACGGAGGAGCAGGGTAAGTAACCTGAACTGCCAGTTCAAAAGGCGGGCATTTTATTTGCTGCTAAATGGGGCTCGCCCCCAGATAATGTATCGGCCTCATAAGTGAGTGGGGGCAGGGTTCTTTCATATACAGTATCCAGACAAAGAGAACCCTTTATTTGAGAAATGGTCTTTTGATTTATCTGGTGATGGGGGGGAGAAGTGGGGAGAGGGGACAGTGAATTGGAGCTTTTTCCTGTTGACCGGTCATATCTTTGCCACTGAAACATACATAACTGTTAGGCGAGTTTGGGCTGGGAACAATATCCAGTAGCAGCAGCTGGATTCACATGGAAAGATAAGTCCAAATTCTGGAGAAGCTGAGGGCTGCTGCATGTGAGCATACAGGGCTTGGCAACATTCCTTTTTTGGACTGCAAATGCCAGAGCCCTTCTGCCAGCTTGGCCAACTGGGCATTCACTCCTACTTTGCCTGCCAGTGTAGACAGTACTGTGCTAGGTAGACCAGTGGTGCGACTTGTGAGTTACAGTCCCTTTCCTAACGTTATCACTCATTACGTCTAAGGAACTGGAATTGAATGCAAGGATATAATGGTCTTCTTGTTTAGATTGCCTTTAACAACAAAGATGAGAGCAATTTAGTGGGTCAGCCTGCCAAAGACAGTGGAACCTCCCCTTTCAGGAACAGTCTATTTCTGCTTACCAGTTATCATGGGCAAGCAAGAGCAGACATTCCATCTTTTTCATGGTCTACTTGGGAGCGTCCTGGAGGTTATCTTATTGGAAACAGAGCTCTGGACGAGGACTAAATCAACTTTGTTTCAACCCAGCATATTAGTTGTTATATTCTCACGTTTGGTTTGTGCAATGGGTTATTTCAGAATGATTGAAAACTCTCGGAGGCTTCCCTGGTGGCACGCATGAATGTCCAGGCAGGTCGTGGTCCTGCACACCTTTGGGAGGAACTGAGGCATTTGGGCAGCATCTGTTTGCTTGGCTACTTGCTGGCAATAAAGAGTGGCTGTGGAGAGGAATGCCAAAATCCAATATCCTCCCGTTTGCCTCCTATTGGAAAGAGAGGCTGCGCTGCTGGAATTGCTTTGCAGGAGCATCTGGAATTAATGAGCCAGGCCGGTACAGTGCAGAAATCAATGCCTTCTGCTTTAATTGCACCGTGTTCAAGCTTTGTCTTTTTATTTTGAGTTATGTAGTTACAACGGGAGATGTCTCTTTAAACTCTTCAGCTCTTGGTCTCCATGTGGGGTATGTATTGGGGGTGGTATCTAGAGGGAGGGACTTCCTTCTTTCTAATGGAGGGGATCTTGAACTGCTGGAATCAGTAGTGTCCCTCCTTCTGCTCCCACCGCCTTTGACATGGAGGCAACCCCAAATGCTTAGTTTTAGAGCCTATGGGAGGAGCAGCTGCCTGCCCTTGGAAAAGTCCCGACCTCCCTTCCATTTCTTCTTCAGGAGAAACCATGCCTGCAGTACTGTGGTGTCTCTGTTCAGCCCCTTATTTTGACACTTGGGTAACTTTACACAGACGAGCTAGGTTAAAAAAAAAAATGTGAAGAGATGAATAATCCATAGGAAGAAGAGTTTTATGAAGATGAGTCCCCAATTATGGAAAGCAATGTGAAATTTCAAAGAAATTGGAAAGAACAAATCTCGAGGAACAGATGGCATACCAGTAGAACTACTATGGTCCACAGATACAGAATGATGTATAGTTCTAACTAAAATATGCCAACAAATATGGAAAACAAAGTAGTGGCCCACAGATTGGAAGCCATTGATATACATTCCCAAGGAAGAGGAAGTAGAGATCACACTGCAAGCATACAATGGAGAATAGGGTGCACCAGGAAATTCCAGAAGAGGTGAGGTGTGTGCCCTGCACTCAGAGGATCCAGATGATGATGAAGATGATGATGATGAAGATGATGATGATGATGATGATGATGATGATACAAATTTGGTTGATGCCAGAAGGTGTCCAGTATAGGCCACCGCCAAGGCCCAGAGAGGCCTATGGTATGCCTGCTAGACAGTCAGTTGGGCATAGTAAAATCAAATGGAAGTTGGAAGCAGAGAACTGGATGCTGGGGTCTCAGTTTGCAATCAGTTCTGGTGAAGTTTGGTACAACCCGGCTGGGGGATACTAGGTACTGTAGAACAAAGTAATTTTTCTAAGCTCTGAGTTGTGACTCCCTCCATTTCTCCTCCAATGGTATTTAAGGGGTTTCATTTGTGGAACTCCAATGCTCTGGGAAATCCAAGGGGCAGTCAACAAAGCACAAGTGTTTTAAACAATGGGAAGCTTTCTCATTTTAGCTTGAGATCAGGTCTCACCACTTTGAACTGGGTTTGTTCCAAGTTCTTGCAGTGGTTCCTTTCAGTGCTAATTTTCAGATAGACCACAACCACAAGTGTCACATTTGAATCACCGACAAACTGAACTCACACTTCTGAGGAGAACGTTGCTGGTAGTAATGAGTATATTGATGCCTTATTTTTTAAGGAAATGCATTTTTCACGGTTCTCCTAGGTGTGTTGAAAATCTCCAGCATAAACCTGATTAAATTAGCTAAGGTTTGGAAAATTCCATGGATTGACGTGGGGTGGAAATAATAGTGAAAATTACTATTATGTTTATCAGTAACAAGTCTAGAAATGATGAAACTACCTCTTCTTTGAAGACTAGCAAGAGAATGGTTCAGATGATTTATTTATTCCTCCTTCACATACCATATGTCTTATACAAAGTTTCTAACACTACTCCACCTCAAAGAAATCCAGAAACCTATAAATTGCTTACACTTACCATTTAACAGAATGTTACACTGCATGCTTTCCAGAAAATAAATTGGACAGTCTCCTAACAAGAAAACCTTCCAACATTTCACAGATGGAAACTGGGACATGTGTGGCCAAGCAACATCAGAGCGTGGTCAAGATTGCAAAAGGTATTAATGCAGGAGCACAGGTAAGCGAGGAAAGGCTGAAGCAGTTTGCTTTTGCCTGAGCCCAATGGGAAAGACAAGAGCATGCCCCCTCCTCCCCTCTTCCTCTTGCTGAATTTACTGAGTACAAACTATTTTTCCAGTTTGAACTTAGTCTGCAGCAGACAAAGTAAGGTGAGGACAAACAGGGAAAACGGAAGGAGGAGAGAAAAACGAGGGGGGGGCTTTTAAAAGCAGTTGGAAAAGTGGGATGACAGAAGATTACTTGTGATTTTCCCTGCCAGATTGGGACAGGGGAAGGGTATGTGTGTACATTGTTTTGAGCTATCCCTATCGTCATGCAAAGTATTTTGAGGTTGCCTGATCTTACAAACTAAACTAGGGATGCACCTTGCCAGAGGTGAACCTTGCCAGAACTGGTTGGCCAGTATAAATCAGAGCAGCTGCCTTGTTTTTCCTACTCTGCTTGGGGGACATGACTATAGGGATTGTGTGATGAGGGCTTGCACTTCCAAACTGACCAGTGCACCATTGTTTGCAGGTAGAAGCTAGCTATCTTTTTAAAATCAAATTGGGTCAGGTACATAGGAACATAGGAAACGGCTGCATACTAGATCAGACTCTTCTCATGTCATCCAGTATTGTCTATAAGTCCTGGCAGCAGCCCTCCAACGTGTCCCGCCACAGTCTTTCCCAGCCCTACGTGGAGATGCTGTGTGGAGGTGAACCTGGGACCTTCTGCATGCAGATGGTGTGCGTTTTTGCGCAGACCCCTGGGCTGGGACATTACCGAGCACTGCAAGAGAGAATGCCCAAAGCTTGCGCTGATACAGCAGCCGACAGAGTCCAGGATCAAAGCTTGGAAACTCTTTTTAGGTACAGTACGCACCTTAAAAATATAATTGTGTAAATGAAAGAAACACTCATCTGAAAACTTGGAAACATTCTCTTTGGCAGCCCAGACTTGGCCGCAACACCCTCCTTGGTGTGAACCCAGTTGCAAACTTAGCTTTTCTGCTACGCAATCCATGGAGGGGGCTTTGGCTGTGTGTGAACAGCTGAGTCTTGGCTCATTTTTAATATATGGCCTGATAGTTTGTGCTTGGGATGTTGACAGCTGCCAAGTAAATGTATTTACTTGGGAGTAAGTTCTATTCATTCCAGAAGAACGTAGATCCATGTAAATGCACTTAACATTGCAGCTGTAATAACCCCGTTTCATGTTTAATTAATTTCGGTACAACTTTGGTCTTATTCTGGCCAGGGGATTTTAGTTACAGGCTGTTAAGGATCAAAATGTTATTAATACAGTCTGAAAGTAAACAGGGTGTGGATATTTTTAGCAAATTGTTCTTTATGGTATTGATTTACATGTAATGTAGTACTTGCATGAACAGTGGTTATAAATCTGCAAGCATTCATCATCTGAAATAGCTATGAACAGAGTCAATTTTTGTATTTATTAGACGTGATGGTGGCATTTTTGTATCTGAATTTCTGGCCTGCTCATCCCCAGAGCTCAGAGAAGGTTAAAGTTTATAGTACAACACCTAAGCCAACAATATAATTAAA
Source organism: Urosaurus nigricauda (assembly GCA_034509955.1). Lineage (NCBI taxonomy): Eukaryota > Metazoa > Chordata > Lepidosauria > Squamata > Phrynosomatidae > Urosaurus > Urosaurus nigricauda. Next base: position 15,501,837 of record JAOEGL010000014.1, on the reverse strand, counting down.
TCAGAACTGGATGTTTATGGTGCAATCCCCATAAATATGTTCTTAAAAGTAAGCCCCACAGAGTTCAGTGAGGCTTACTCTGAACTAAGTGTGTCTCAGATTACAACCTGATGTGTCGTGCCCATTTAAATTTTTTATTTTGGCCACCCAAACCAGCTCAATTTGAAAATAAGAGAAGAACCCAATATAGCATTTCTCAAGTGTGTTCAGACTTTGGTGTACCTCCAGGGGGAAATAAGATTGTTGTTGTGGTTGTGTGCCTTCATGTGATTCCCAACTTATGGCAACCCTAAGCAACAGCAGTTACACATACATTTCTATACTGCTTATCAGTGAACTCAGCACTCTCTCAGCGGTTTAGAATCTGTAATCCTGTTGCCCCCAACAAGCTGGGTGCACGTTTCACTGACCTACGAAAAGGTAGAAGGCTGAGTCAACCTTGGAGCCCTGGGATCTTACTCACAACCTTGTGGCTGTAGTATTGGCATTTGACCACTGTGCCACCAGGGCTCCTAAGGTAAACCTGTCACAGGGTTTTCTGAGGCTGAGAGCATGTGACTTGTTCAGGGTCACCCGGTGGGGGACTCGAACACTTGTCTCCAGAGTTGTGGTCCAAATCGCTAAGCCATGCTGGTTACTTCTCCAGAGTGTTTCACTTCAGACAAGTCAGAGGCAAGGTATGACACCCGCATTCCTACTCTACCAATGAATGCATGGTGAACTACAGTGCTTACAAAATCCAGGAGGTGTCACTGGCCCATGCCACACCTGGAAAATGGACTTTCTCAAATGGATTGCCCCATGCCTAAAACTGAAGAGGGATGATGTCTTTTGTTGGAGCTTTCATTCGCTTAAAAAACCCACACATTCTTCTTCAGTTTGGGTCAGAAGACAATACTTTGGTTGCATCCACACTGGAGAAATAACCCGGTTTGGCACTGCTTTGACTGCCTTGGCTCAAGGCTCTGGGAGTTGGAGTTTGTTGTGGGGCCCAGAGCGGAGCTCTGCTCCGCTCTGGGCCCCACAACAAACTCCAACTCCCAGAATTCCAGAGCCTTGAGCCAAGGCGATTAAAGCAGTGCCAAACCAGATTATTTATCCAGTGTGGATGAAGCCTTTGACTAAAAGTTGCTCAGGTATTTGCCCATTCAGAATGAGGGCAGGAAACAATACTCTGAATTTGTCTTGCCCTCACTATTTATTATTATTAGGCTTTATTTATATAGCACTGTACATTTACACAGCGCTGTACATAATTTTCATTGTCTGCTGCCACCTTTAATACATGATCCTCAATTGCCTGGGAATCAAATCTCCAATAATATTATACTGTTTGGTTTTTGTTTTCTGTTTGTAAGAATGATGAAGAAACAGCTGCTACCGACCGGTAATCTCAGCATAAGGGAGGAGGTCCTGTTATGGAAAAGAGGGAGGTCTAGGAACCAAATTCCTATTTTCCGTTGAATGGGTTGCCAAAGGATTGTGGATACTTTGGGTGCTTTTGAATACGTATTCAACCACAACTGAACATGTACTGTCCAGTCATCCAGTGGTCCACTTCTGCAAATCTGTAGCTCTCTTTTGCGGAGGAAAGGAAATTCTAAAAGTCAGGAAAAGTTCCGGTTTCTTTTCTTGTAGGCATGTATACACTTTAAGGCCTATGTTTTTCGGTCCTGAAGTGTGTCTGTGCTCGAGTTCTAATTTTAGCAGTTTAAAAGAAGATTACAGGTTGGCCACTTGGGACTTTTTAAAAAGCTTTTCACAATAAGGAGTGAAAACCCCAGCGCCTTTAATCCTGAACTTTAATTTAAAATTAAAGAAATCTTTTCAACTTGGTGTTCCTCTCTTTTCACTTCTTTTTTGCCCCTCCCGGAGAGTGAAGCTTTCTACAGTTGCGTACAGGGCGAAGATATACTAAGCCCTTTAATTTTTTAGGAAGATAATATATTTATTTAATGGGAAGAGAAACAAGCAGGGCCCAGGGGTTAACACAGAACAAAGGTGGTTTGTGAGAATTGTGGGGGATTTGAAAGAGAAGTCAGCAAAGTTCAAAATGTAAAATAAAAACAGACTTCATGTATGCTGCGGGAGGGGGGATTAAAATTGCTCGGTTGCACCAGCACCTTTAAAAGAAAAGGTTCTGGTGCCCAACTTGTTGAAGAAGGTGAGAAATGGGTTTCTTTTCCTTTCATCTGGATTGTTGTTTACATGGTCTCCAGCATTTTGAAGTTGAAAAGAGGAGGATGAGTGTTGTATCAGGGAGGAGAGGCAACTACAATGGAGGCAGCAGCATTTTAGAGGCAAAACAAATAATGCAAAGTGTTGAGAAAAACACACCCTGCACGTTGCACCACCCTGAATACACACGATTCCACCTGTTTTCAGGAGCTAAGCAGACCACCAGGGAATACCTGAGATTTCCGGGCAGAGTTAGGAAAGGATCTTGCCTGAAAGAAACCCCAGAGAAGTATTAATGCCAGCCAGACTAGATAGCACTGGCCTAGATGGAACAACCAATTGATTCAGTATGGGGCAGAATTGAAAGACATAGCTGTCTTAATCTGGATCAGTATGCAAAGGGATCTTGTAGCACTTTCTGGACTGAGAGAAAGCTTATGATACCAATTCTGTGTTTGATGAAATAGACGTAGGGCTTGTCTACACCAGCCAGAATACTCCAGGCTGTTCCTGGAGTATTCTGGCCCCTGAGCTGTCCCAAATTCCTCCTGTTACACTCCAGAGTGGTGCTGGCTGTCTACACATGTCCTGCTGTACTCCCTGGTGCCGCTGTTGTTGATGCAAGTCACTCCCTCTGAGGTCGGAAACAAGGCACCTTGTTGTGACTGGGCACCTTGTTGTGACCTCAGAGGGAGCGACTTGAGTCAGCAGCCGTGGTGCTGAGTGGCGCAGCAGGATGCATGTGTAAACAGCTGTTCAGCACCACAACAAAGTGCTCTGGATTTTCCTGCAAAATCCAGAGCAAAAGGTGAGATTTTAAAGAAGGATTTGGTGCAGAACTGGCCTCGTGTAATGAAGACAGTCTGCACATGAATCGGGGATTTGGCCCTGCGTCGTGTAGACAGGTCAGGGTGGGGAGGGGGGAACTGGTTGAATTGGCCCATGTAGACATGCTCTACGTCTATGGAAGCTTATGATTTTCTTCCTTTCAGTCTCGAAAGGTGCTACAAGATGGTATAAGGCAGTTTCCTGTTCAAGTCTTTTGAGATCCCCATTGCTTTGGCTCCCCAGGTCCAGCCTTCCCATTAGGCAGAGTGAGATGGTCACCTCAGGGAACAGATGCAGAGGTGTGGCATCAAGGGAGTGGTGGAGATGGCTATTTGTCATGCCACTAACCCTGCCATCAGTGCTAGCCAGCTGCCGTGTTGTGCAGTGGAAGATAGTCATCCACCCTAGAATTGAAATCCAGTTGGCTTTTTTTACATAGGCCCCTTCTTGTCTTTTGCATCTGGTATCAAAACATCTTGAGGTGGGCTGGATGCCTAGATTTGAAAGTGATTAGCAGTGAACTCGAACCCCTGTATTTCAGTATTGACCAAAAGAAGGTGGCGTTTGCAAAGGCGTCATCAGGAGGGTGCTGGGGATTTGGACCTCACCAGGTGACGCCCTAAAGGGGATGACGCCACCGCTCTCCAAATGTCTGTCCTTTGGCAGAAATGGGCTCTGGTGTTCTCCTTCATCCCTTTAAAATCTTGGAGCTTAGCGGAAGAGACGGCACAAGTGTGGCGAGGAAAGAGAGGCCTCAGGTTTTGTTTTTTAAATTTTACTCTGTGTAAATTTTCTTTAAAAACACCCCGTCTTACTAAATTTTCACCCTGACCACACAAAACTACGTAAATGTAAATACATTTAGTCTGTGTGTATGATACTGTAATTTAAAGGGATCATTTTTATTTTGCTCGTAGTTTATGTCACTGTGATATGTGGGACTAAGGATTTTGGAGTAACATTAGTACAAGAAGCATGACTACGGATTCTGTATGATGTGATATGGGAGGAGGTCACTGCAGGAGGTGACACCGTGCGTTCTCACACCAGGTGACGCCAACCCTTTGTGTTTGTGAGGTAGTGAGGTCCAAGCTTTTTTAAGAATGGTTTTCTGAGCTACAGCTGCCAGGACCATACTGGCTGAGGGCTTCTGGGAGGCCAAAAGGCAACTTTTCCAAACTGAATTTTGAGCACAGAGGCGGGGATTTCGGGGGGGGGGGGGAAGTATTGCCCCAAAGGTTTCTCTCTGAGAGTTGAACCCAAGAGCAAGAGAAGGGTCTTCCTTTTGGCTGGATCTCTCTTGTGAGCCTGGACCTCTCCCTTTGTCCCCATCTGCACTGGTTTGTGGATGTGGAATAAATACATGAATGAATAAATATCTCCCCCCCAAATAAAAGTGGGGTGGAGTGGGGTGATAATGAGCTGGATCAAAGGCAGCTCTTCTCCATCCTGCAAAGATAAAAGGCATTTGATTTTTCAAGCTCCCTTCACTGTTGGCAAGCAAGAGGGGTCATGTCATGATGCTCCTCTCCCCCCCTTCCTCTCCCCCCCCCCCCCTTTGCTTGTTATGGAAAGCCGGAGATAATTAACGTTGTTGAAAGAAGATGATTCCATTGGCGTCTGGAAGGCTAGCCCCCTAGTCTGCGCTCTTCTGAAAAAGAAACAAGTCAGGGAATGGCCATGGGGGGGGGGTGGCAGGGTGGAATGGAAGGGAGGGAGCTGCCGATTTAACAGACCAATAAATAATATCCACAGATAAAAGAGCAGCTGAAAAACTTCCATCGACTGGAGCCCCTGTTGCTGTTATTGGATAGTGGCTGGGGATGCAACAGGCGTGAGGGCACCGAGGGGAAGGCTGGCTGTGAAACTTTCTCTTTCCCCGGCCCTACGTCTTGTATTAAATTCACATTGGAAAGGAGTCCCAAGAGCCTTGACCCAACAATCTGAATCTTTTCCAAGTAGCCGTGGCAGAAAGTGAGCAGCACTTGTAAATGGGACCTTTGGGGGGACTACAGCTCCCAGAATTGCAGCATGGCTGGCAGAGGATTCTGGGAGCTATAGTCGCCCCCTCCCCCCCCCGGGCCCTTTTACAAAGTCCGGCGCTGCTGCACCTAAAAACGTAAGCAATTTATTAGAAGACCAATTTTCCTAGACTTGAGCCTGATTTGCCAGAGGCAGGGAGAGTTATTCCAAAGTTTGAGCCCATGTGCGGAGTGTGCATGGTTGAGAGTGAGGTCATAGACGGAGAATGAAATGCAGAAAGGACTGAGAGAGGACAGATTCTGCCATGTGGGCATGACTGCACTGGCATAGGCTGTGGCAGAAAAAGAGAGAGGCCGAGATAGTGCACCTTGCCTAAGGTCACCAAGTGGGTTTCCACTGTTGAACAGGGATTTGGATCTTGGTCATAGTCCAACACTCAAAACCACGACACTCAAAGTACAGCCAAATTATAATAAAACATCACCAAATTAGAAGCAGTATAAAAAGCACAACAGTTGAAAAAAAAACAAACCCACCACATTCCCTCCCATTATCTTCCTTAGCAGCCAGCCAGCTGCCAAAAGTCTGCCTGGATCCAAGGCCTTTGCTTGACTGTTGGCTATCAGAAAGGGAATTCAGAGCAGCCTGAGAGAAATATAAAAAAGGAACTTTTCTGAACTCTGGCAAGGGAAATGTTTCCAATTTCTTTGGGGGCAGGCAGCCTGCTCTGTATGCTCTTGCTGTGAATCTATGGGTGCTGGTTTTAAAAAGCGAGGACAACTGAAACCCCTACCAGGCTGTCTCATCTTAGGCCATGGTGAAACCACGAGGCAACCATTTCAACTTGGCTGGGACTGACAGCCGTGAACTTGATGGATGTCTGGAGACAGGGCCGTTGTCTCTGCCCTGGGCCGTTGCATTTGTCATCGCCTGATGCCAGACATACAAATGGGATGAGCAAGGAGACCGACGCTTTGCTTAGCCATCTTTCTCTCCCTTCGGTTAGAAAAACTTGACCAGCTCCTGGGTTTGTTTGTTTTTTGTAAAAGGTAAGGGAAATCCCTGTTTGTAGAAACAGACTTCTTCAAACACCTACAGCAAATCAAGCCTTTCTCCTCTCAAACTGAGCGACAGGGATCCCCCCCCCATCTTTTCTTACCAAAAAAAAAAAAAAAACCCCATGAGTTGAAGTTTTCCTAAATGAAGGAAGAGAAAGATGGATAAGCTGGTGAGAAAAAAAAGCTAACCGGGTGCATTAGCACCAGCACCATACGCTCATTTCCATCTGTTTGCTATCTTCAAGGACCCAACTATAAATTTTCCAGGACTATCAGAACCACTATGATGGGAAAAATTAGGACTTGGGCTTCCTTGACATTGGTGCATGGGGAAGGCAAAGCACTCTGCTCGTGCTCAGAAGCACTTGAGTGCTCTTACAACTGTAAGAGTGCCTTTGGATGTTACTTCTACCTACCAGAAAAGCGAGAGGGACTGAGATAGCTACTTGAGCTGGAAAAAAATGAATGAAATGGAGGTCGAGGGAAGAAAGGAAAGTTGTGGTCAAAGAGGACCATGCGTGAGAAGAAGAGGGGAGCACCCAGGTTGACGCCTTGTGCAGTGCCCAGAGACTGTGGCCAGGCTCACATTGAAAGGCTCCGGGAGCTCCTGGGCACATGGATTTTTTCCTCCCTTGCTGCCTATGAATTAATTTTCTGCAAGAGCAGTATATCTGTGAATAATTAAGCATGATCTGGGCTTCCTAATGAGGCTGTTTGGAAGGGATGTGTTCTGCATTCTTGATTTGCCCTGGCCGCTTGCTGCTGATGGGGAGATGCCCATTAACCATGCGTGCGCCTGTGTATGTGTGTTTAAATCTGCCTATGTTAATAATCAATAGACGTATGCTGTTGCCTGGGCTCTTTACGCAACTCTTTTATCAATGTATAGGAAGCAGGAGATCAAGATGGGAGTGGAGAAGGCCAATAGGCTGAGGGCCATTTTTAAAGCCAGGATGAAATAAGGGCGAGAATTTTGAGCCCTTGGTGGAGGCAGAGTGGAGAGAGAGGATGGTTGTATTGTGGTGTTGACTGGGGAACAACCACATGGGCAAATACGACCTACCATGAGTTCTTTAGGGTGGGCCGTAGCTCACTAGTAGAGTATGCACCATGCAGCATCTCCAGTTTGATGGAACAAGTGATGGTGAGCAGCTTTGGGCCAGAATCTCTCAAAGGCTCCATCTCTTGTATGAGTCTGCTTAAAGTCTGGTTCCTCAGCGTGTCCCTGTTATGTGTACCCCCACCCTGAGAAGTTAGGCGTGTGAATACATGGCCAGGGTCTTCTCTGTAGCAGCACCTTAGTTGTAAAACTCCCTCCCAGAGAATGTCAGGCTGGCTCTACCCTTGTTAATGTCAGGTAGTCAAAACTGTAATACTCTCTCTGGCTTTTCGTTGTAAAAATTGGCTTTTAATATATTTTTAATGTGTTTTGGAAGAAGGTTTTTATCTATTGTACTTCATTTGAGGGGCCCAGAGGGCTGAAAAATAATCCATAAAGCCTTTTAATAAGTGAAATAAGTTAATAAGTGATGGAGAAGGCCATCCTTTGAAGACCCGGAAGAGTGGCTGTCGGTCAGAGTAGACAACACTTGGCTAGACAAATGAGTTAGACTGAGCATGAGGCAAACATCATGTTTTCTGCCCACTTTGGCAGAATAGGTCTGACTTCCCCAGAGCTCCAGTCCTCATCTTTGTTTGGTGTGGATCCTTTTAAACCACAGTCCACCTGGTGCTACCTCATTTAGTAAACTACTGAATTCAATCTGTGATCATACCCCATTCATGAACCTTGGCATCTGCAGAAGCATTGGCCAGCAGGAATCTCTGTCAGGGATTCTGCTTACCTAAGAGCCAGGGACTTTTGGAGCACCTTTAAAAACTAGCAGATGTGTTAGAGGATGAAAGTTCATGGACTATACCTCTGTCCATCAGATGCATGAAGTGTTATCCAGAATTTTTAGTGGGTAACAATTCATTCATCTGATGAACCCCTTGATACTTGAAGGACCCTCCTCTATGTCTCACCAGTGGGAGCAGTGCACTGTGGGAGGATGTGGGTCCCCTCTGTTGTGGCACCCCACTTGTGGAGGGCCCTCCTCTTGAAAGTACAATTGGTACTGATGTTGGCTTCATTCTTGCCTTTTTTATTAAAGCCTTTGGGTCCTAATTCATATCATCCAAATCTGCATATGTCTAGATGTTTTAAATGGCTTTAAACGGTTTTAGTTGGTTTCGAACTGTCTTAGTATTGCTTAATATGGTTTACGAGTTTATTTAAATTGTCTTTCACCATTTTGTGTTTTAAAAACGTTAAGCTGGTTGTATTGTCTGGTGCTGTGAGAGTGCCAACAGGTCTTCCAAGGGGAGGGCATCCCACAAGGGGGGTGCCCAGCTGAGAAGGCCCTCTTCTATTGTATTGTCCCAACGTCGGGACACAGAGGAAGGCCTCTATCCTTGGGGAGTCATATATAGAGAAGAGTGTCCCCTCAAGTATCAAAGATGTGACTTTTTGGGGACTACAACTGTGGTTGTGCTGGCTGGGGGATTTGGGGAGTTGTAGTCCAAAGAAGTAACTTTTCCTAGCTCTGCCTACACATAACTCTGCCTACACCTACCTGCATTGAAGGACCAGCTTTAAAATGGAGGTTTTGTTGGCAGGGAGGCCTAGTTAGGCCTTCTAAAAAGTTGATGCCCGCTCTTACTTTGGTTGTGTCGGTTCCACTTACTTTGTTCCAAATCAAAGTGCCATCAAACTCAACTTGTCAGCTTAGGACAGAAATGTTCTGTGTGTGTGTGTGTGTGTGTGTGTCTCTCTCTCTCTGTGAAAATATTAAAAAGCCATTTTGGTTTAGAAACCCCTAATTTTATTCTGGTTAGCTTTTAATTTAACGACATTTTAAAAAATTCATTTTCCTACTAAACTTAATCTTTCATAGTGTAATTTGATACAGTCATTGCCCATAATGTTTAATGTCCCACCAGTAAATGCTTAGAACTGCTTTGGAATGATTTAGGGAATCCTGACAGATGGGGGTCTGTGCAGAGGGAGGGGGCTTGTTTGCATTAATTCCTTAACTGAGCACAATTCTCCATGCCTGTCTTTCTGTGATGAGCTTCTTTATAGCATTCTGCAGTTACATTTTCTATCATGGTTTCCTTGCTTGGTTCTATAAACCGATTAACGCACACATACAACTCTTGCGTGGATGGGCTTAAGATGGGGTGGGTAACTTTTGGAAGGGACCAGGGGCCACGTTGCCATCTCAGAGCCACCAAAGGCCTCACCACCCATATTGAAACCAGAAGTCCACTTAGGATTTTTTTTAAGAACAAATATCCCATTCTGGTGCGCAGGGGCCACACATCTTGGTTTAAAGGAGAATCACTAGAGAGAAGACAGAAAGGTGGAGGTTTGTGTTGCTCATCCACTTTAAAATAAAGCTCACAACCTGGCACCCCTCATCTGAATCCAGCCCTTACATTTCTTTGCACGTTGTGTGCAACGCAACTTCCTTCCATCTTCCCTTGTGTCTTCCGGTCCTGCCGCTGGGCAGAGGGAGGCTGTTGCCAAAGGGAGTCGATTTTGGTTGAGATAAAAGGACTGGGAATTCTTTGTTATCCAAAGAGATCTTGATGCATGTTGGTGTTGCCCGGAATGGGGAGAGGGACTTGTAGGGTTTCCTGCCTCATAGGCCAAAATAAGTTGGTTAGCTTTAGGTGCTAGGGACTTTAACTTGTAGGTGGCGAGTGTTGTTCTGTCTCAGGTGGCAAAATGTCTTGGACCATCCCTGGACTCCCTCTCACACACACATTTACTTTCTCAGTACAGATGTGTCTGGTTTCCTCACTACAGTGACCGGATGAGAAAGAGGATTGGGGAATGGCCTTAGTAGTTGTGCAACAGGCTGTCCCTGCTGAATTTCCCTCTCCTGTATGATTCTGAAGAGCCAGCATGGTGTAGTGGTTTGACTGTTTGACTAGGATTCTGGGGGATAACAGTATGAATCCCGACTCAGGCCTGGAAGCCCTGTGGGTGACTTTGGGCAAGTGACACTCTCTCAGTCTCAGAGGAAAGCCATTTTGGCATGAACAAACCCCCTCTGAACAAATCTTGCCATGAAAACCTCCATGATCGGGATGCCTTGGGATGTCGGAAGTCAGAAATGACTTGAAGGCACACAGCAAATCTGATTCTGAAAGATGCAGCCGCCCTGTCTTGGGTTGATTCTCCCTGCCATCCCTAGTTGGGCATGTTCTTATCTGTCCCTTGTACCTGGCACATCTTATATGGTGGCATAGTGTTTGCTAGACCTTATTCTGTTTGGGAAAGGAGACTTAAGTACTTTTAAGCGGGACCTAGGACACACCTACACACTCTAAATTTAAACATTTAAACACCCCTGTAACTGATTTTCACTACTTGCACTTCCCACAAAGAGCTCTGCAGGGGTTTTCGAAGGGGTTGAGAAAAATTTGTTTCTGGCGCCTAGCTTTTTCACAGGACCACTGCTCCGAGGTTGCCATGCTCTGAGGCTGTGTAAATCACAATGTGTTTGGAGCAGTCTTCTTGTCTGCCTTCAGATCTCTTCTCCAAGCTCTCCTTTTCTATAATGTATTCACTTCTGTTGGCAACATTTTCTGCGTAATTTGCTAACATTTATTCTTTGCTGCTTTGCCCTTGTCCATCCCGCCTCTCTCTCGCCCCTCTTCCCCACTGGGTCAGTCTTAACAGTGTATGCTCTTTGGGAACAGAGACCTCTGTTTCACCTGGGCTGTAAAATGCTTCTGAAGCCTGGACTTTGCTCTTTGCTGAAACTCTACTTCAGTTTTGTATTCCTTTCCAAACTACATTCTGCTTTGTGATACAATTCTGTGATCCCTGGCTTCTGTTATTCCAAAGCACCCGTAAGGAGTCTACCTGTTGCAACTCTGCAGAATTAACTGCTCTTTCCTTGCCTTCTCCTTCCGTGTCTCTGGTGCAGGAAAAGTAGTTCTCTCTCAGATCGGAGTTGATCAGCTAGTTCTTTCAGCACTGTACAGAATGGCCTGCCTTTGGAGGCAGATCCTGTTGCATCTCTGCATGAGGCAGGCCTGAAGCAGTGATTCATTGAGGGATCCAGTGGGCAGCCTCCTTTGCAGGCAAGTGATTTTTAGTTTTATTTATCTATTTAAGGCATTTATGTATTCTTAGCCTGTCAGCCCCCACTCCAAACACTATGAAGGTAAACCCTTTGAAAGTGCTCCAGGCATCTGGGGATCACCGCTCTCACATTTTTAGCGTAATGCATGTATATATTATAGAACATAAGCCCCAATGAGAAAGAGTTCTTCCATTTTGTTAAGTGACAAACCGATTTCTGAAAGGGAGTGAATAAAAGGCTGAACGAGAGATGGAGAGATGGAGGGACTGGATATGCATGCGAGACACGCTGCGTGTGTGTGTGTTTTTAAAAAAGGCCCCTTTTCAGGGTTTTAAATCAAGCTATAAAGTTACAGTGCGGTTGCATAAAACACTCTTCCCAATTTAATCCATCTATCTAGTGTTCCATCTAATTACTACATTAGAAAAGGCTTCAGAGCATGTATTGAACATTATAAATGGGAATAAAATGATTCTGGTAATGGCTTAATAAAACAGGTGAGGTAGCTCTGTCTCTGTCTGCTTACATCCTTGGGTTGAGGCCAGATTGATTTATCAGATGGGGGAGAGAGCCCCCTCATCTTCTTGTCCTCAGACTGGAAGAGTGTCTGCATTTTGACGTCTCTGTGAGCTCCCCTCCCCGCTTTCCTATTTTGGCCTTCACACATGAGGCAGGTATCATTGGTTTCTTTTGCTTCATATTGGACTTCTCAAGAGCTGTGAACTTGCTACCGATGCCTACAGAAAGATTCCTGTATCAGTCTACATCAGCACTGCAGAAATAATGCAGTTTGATGCCACTTTGGCTGCCTGTGGAATCCTGGGAATTGTAGTTTGTTGTGGCACCAGAGCTCTCTGACAGGGAAGGCTAAATAGCTCAAAAAACTACATATACCCAGAACTCTGTACCATTGAGCCATGGCAGTTAAAGCAGTCCTCAGCCTGGTGCCCGCGAGACCAGAGCTGGGCAAAGCATCCTTAAAAAGGATGCATGTGCTCTTGAGCACCTGTGACTCATTTATTGTGTATTCTGCAGAGCTGGGAAAGTTACATTTTCAGACTATAGTATTTAGAACCCACAGCCAAAGGATTCTGGGGGTTGTAGTCCAAATAGTTCCCAAGCTCTACTCCAGATACAGTTATATGCTAGCTGGGGAAGATGGGGTTTGCAACCTCATGTATCTGGAAAGCACTAGGCCACTCGAAAAGTTTCTCAGCTGAAATTCTTCCCCATCGTCTCCTACCCAACCGCCTTCTTTGGCAGACATTAAACCTCTTGGTTGGGCTTGGACAGAAGTTGTAGGCAATGGCTTACAAGTTCCACAGTTACTTGTATGTGTCCTGATATCTCACCTTTTTCCCACCATGGGACCAAAGGCAGCTTACAAGGTTAAAACAAAACCAAGCTAAAACACCTGATGATAAAATAAAAAAGTTAAAACAGGCACGCACATTTATCCTATGAAGACCCCATTAATGTAAAAAGCACCACAAGGAAATGAACGGGTTACTTTTTCTACATGGTTGCTAGCAATGAATGGCAGGGGATGACTCCTTTAAAGCACCACAGCAAACATAAGAGAAAAAAACTTGCAAAAAGTACCTTTCCAAACCCTGTGTGTGTGTGGACAAAAAACCCTTTGCCATGCCTAGCCATTGAGATATGCCCCTTTCCCAAGGCCTCTCTATGTGCTTATTTTTCTCCATCTATCCATGCATTATTTTATTTTTTTCCCCAAGGTTGGGACTCACTCACGGTGGCCTACCAAATAGAAGGGACTTAAAATATTAAATAGAATCACACGTGGCTGAAACCCATCTATCCCCTCCCTTTTTTTTTTCTTTTTGGTAACCTATTTATCAAATTGTGATTTGCTGTTTTCTCTTCTCACCTGCATCTGTGGCATTGATGGGGAAGTGCTCTTGGTGATACACAGCAAGCAAATTCATATGTGAAACGGGCAGTTGCAATTTGCGGGTTGAAGCAGAAGGAAAGGTGAAGAGGGGGGGAAAAAAGATAAACATGAACTTCTGGGCATTTTGAAATGTGGCGAATGCCCCACGACCTACTTAACTGCCTCACCCACCTCATTCCACTCCCTCCGTCCGTGGTGGTTTTCAAATGGTGTTTGGTGGCAAACAGGGCGCGAGGAGCTGAGGCCCCCTTGCATATTTACAGCCCAGGACCTATCATTTCTTCCCTGCCTCAAACGAAATGTGCAGGTGTCAAAAGGTTAAGTTCCAGCACGCCAATAAGGTGCCCATCTTTCATGGCGGGATGCCATTTTTGCTTGGCGTCTTCAGCGTTGTCATGGATACTGAAACATGGGACCCCTGAGATTGGAGTCTTAGAATTAATGGCAGCCCCGTCTAAAGGATTCCTGTCTGGGCTGAGTTGATGGATTGCATTGATGCGCCATTTGTCATACTGTAATTGTTGTGGCAAATGTAATACCCACCAGTATAAACATTGGGCTGCTTTGCTAATAAAACCAAGGATAGGAAGGGAGAGGATGATGCACGGTTATGTTCAGTTAAAGAGACAATGCCTCTCTCTTTCCCTTTTTTTCTTTTCCCCTTTTCTGTTTGAAAAGCCAACCAGTCTTGTCCCTTTTATGGGGTACGGGTGAGACAAAAGCTGCCATGAAAGCATTTAGCTGCCTTGCAGAATCTTTATTTGAAGCGCAGTTCTGTGGACTTAATGCCTGTTGCTCAAGAATATTTTGAGAAATATTCCCAAGTGCCGGCATGCACAGGGCATTCTGAAGACCACCTTTGTCCTGTTCTCTCTTGGTGCTCAGAGGTGCTTAACTGACTCTTTGGGGACAGAAAGTTTTGTTTCTCAACTTTGGCCAAACCTCATGGCACCTTTACTCTCAGACCCCTACCATTTGAAAAACAAAAACAAAACTCCCCTCCCTAAATGATTTAACCTTATGACTACTCTCCAGGTGACTTTTTGGTAAAACCAGCGGTCCTTTTTACTCAGGTTGTCAGTTGGCTCCCCCTTGTTGCCTTATACTGGCGTAGTTAGTTTGTACCGAAATAAATAAATAAAATACAGTGGGCCCTTGTTGTCTGCTGGGGTTTGGTTCCAGGACCCCCTGTGGATAACAAAATCCGTGGATGCTCAAGTCCCATTCCATCCAATGGCATAACAACATAGTATCTCTTATATAAAATGGAAAATCAAGGTTTGCTATTTGGAATGTATGCTTTTTCTGAATATTTTCTAGCCGTGTATGCTTGAATCCGTGAATAAAAAAATCCATGGATAAGGAGGGCCAACTGTACTGGCCTTCTAGGTGAGTTTTATGGCACTCTTTTGGTGGCTTCCAGTAGCAGCGATTTTGTTTCGACTACATTTGACAGACAGAGGAATGGCACTTTTGCGGCAATAAAACCCAGCGCTTGGGAAAAAATTGCTTTGGGTGCACTGCAGTTCCAACAATCCCCTACCGCTAGGAAGCCAGTGACCATGCTGGCTGGGAGATGCCGAGAGTCCCGAATGTCATTTTTCCAAGCGCTGAGAAAATTTGAGTTGAGCTCCCTTATTGCAGGCGGGTGCCTGGATCCTTGTCAACCCCAAGTTGTGACCTGGAGGAAAGGGATCACAGCCAGGGATTCTTCCACAATCCAACTTTTTTCCTGCAGTTCTCAAGAAGGTCTGCCTGTCTGTACGTTCCGGGGCAGAGGGATTCCTTCTTCTGTTTTGATGAGCAACGTTTGCTGTTCCTGCAAGCAGACTACCGCCAGGGCTGAAGGTGGTGGGGGATTCATTTAGCAGGCCTTTCTTACAATGCCTGGAACTGCACAGTTGGTGGCTGAGTTTCTCGGCCTGAATAAATGAAGCACCATCAAGTCTCAAATGGGGTGGTGGGGAGGGAAATGCCAGCCATGCCAGACAGCTTCATAAAACCCATGGATTTATGGTGCCTTGATTGACTGTCGGTTTATTGTTCATTCCTTATTATATTAATGTGATGAGGCTCCCTGCTGCTTTCTTCTACCATTATTTATGGTGATAGAACGGTTCCTTCCACGTTCATCCATTGTTCCAGGGTAGGTCCCTGCTTTTAAAGAGACAGCGCTGGGTTTTTAGCGGGGGGAAAAAAACCCCTGACGCCGATTATGATGAAGGGCTGTTGGGGAGTGACCGGGATTTCTCAGTATCTGTGGTAAGTAACTAGATTTTAAGGACTGCTTGGAGAAGTGGGTTTAGGAGTGTAGGCTTGGTTGGTAACTAAGGGGAAGCATAAATGGTACGCATGCCCCATGGAAGGGAATGAGAATGAGAGGATCTCCTGAGACACTCTAAGGCCGGAGCGACTTTTAACATTTGATTGTTTTACTCTGGAGCGACTTCTAGATTGTTGCAATTGACCCTCATGGCCATGTTGATAGTTGGCTCATAGAAGAAGTAGAGCATACGGGTCCCTTGTGCTACTAGATTTTCAGGTCAGTAGGCTGTGCAGAACAAAGAAAAGGGCCTGAGGATTATTCACTTGTATCCGTATTAGGGTTGCTAGATCAGGGCCTGTCCTGAATCATTAGTTTCATTGGCTATCCCCAGGTGGGAAATGAGGGTGCTTATTCTCCAGTTTGGGAAGGGGGTCTCAACTCCATGCAAAAGGAAAAGGCTGTGGCAACCCTATGTATTTCACAGGGTTTTCTTAGGCAAGGAAACCTCAGAAGTGGCTTTGCCAGATCCTGCCTTTGAAAGATCGCCTGCAGCACCTGATTTGTGAGCAACTGAAGATGGCACTTAATTCATAACACTTACGGACTCAGGTTTTGCCCCAGAAACCCCAGGCTTGGGAGAATCCTAAAGTGGCAGCCCTAATATGTATGGCATATGTAGAGCACAGAGCTCTGAACCTGGAGTGGTACTTTTTAATAATTAATTGGTTTCTTTTCTAGTATTTAAAATGTCATTCTTTGATGTTATTTGCTATGATGCTGATAGAGTAACTTGTGTGTGTGTTTTTTTTTTTGTTGGCCTGTTCTTTTCTTTTTTTTTTTTTTGTTATTCCTGTCAACAGCCTCAACATGCCTTTAAAAAGGAACTCTAAAAAGGAACTAAATCTTTCTCATTACACCAGTAAAGTAACTCCAGTCCTGCTTTTTATGTGACTTTTCACATGTGATTTTGTTAGAGTCTTGTTACCAAAAACTCTGCATTGCTTGTAATTCATCACTTCCTAGCAGAAGAACTGGCCACTTTTGCCAAGTTTCTCTGCCTGGTCCCTGGAGGCATTTTTCCTTGCCACAGGCTACCTGCTGAATGGTGATTTGATGATCTTTGGAAATGTCTTCCAGTTTCCATCCCAAGGAGGGGAAAACACCTTCCAGAGAAGTGCCAAAGTACTGCCAAATCGCCTTGAAAAAACACAACCATTCTATTCACACGCTGGGATCTAGAAATTGTACAGTTCCAAGCAGAATATGTGACAAATTCAGGCTGGAGTCTGTGAATAGCGTATGGAATCAGAAGCCTTCCGGAGATTGGAGAAGTTACTGTTTTGGACTAAACTCCCAGAATCCCCAGACAGTATGGCCAATGCCTATATTAGCTATGGTTTAGGGTTTTATAACAAAGGCACTTTCAAAACTGTTAGTGCACACACATTCTTGGAAATATATATCCACAGGTAGCTGTCTTGGCTAAGCAGCAAAATATAACAAAATCCAATGTCCCTCGTATGGGGATACCTTTGTTACGCCATCTAAATGCAAAATACATTAATCTAGCTTTCGAAGCTCACACTCTTCTTCACCAAGCATAGATGCTAAAAATCATTTTTGAGGGAAAACAGTGATGATGGAGCATCACAGAGCTGCGTCTTTCTTGAGAGGCTGAAGGAATCACAATTTCCTTCTCTATTGGCAGAAGCAGGAAGACTTCCTTTGCGATTTAGGCCATTCTGGGAGAGGGAATGACAGTGATAGAAACCTATTGTGCCCCTTTAGAAGTTTAGACACATGACGAAGGGGAAAAGTGGGAGGAGGAGAGAGAAACTGGGACGTTTTAAAAGCAACTGAAAAAGTGAGATGACAGAGGATTAATCAGAATGGTCCCTGTCAAATTGGGGCAGTTGGAAGGCATGAGAGAGCTTTGTTTTTGTTTCATTTGTATAAGGTAAATGTGAGTGCAACTTTTTTCCCTTGAGTTCATGGTTAACCCAAAGAAGGGGGGTTTGAGAGAGGGCACGATGGTGGGGGATGTTTCGGTGGTGGGGGGGTGAGGGAGAAAAAAGACAAACACTCTCTCTGTGTTTGCAGTCATCTGTAATTTTTATCTCTTGACCTTTTAAACATAAGCAGCAATAAAATGAAGAACTATGGTCGTCATTTAACACCCTGCCTGTATTAACTGGCTTCTACCCATGAGCCGTGGTTTTAAATTGGCTAATGTAGACGGCTTGCCGGGCCTAATAATAATTCAGATTACTACTGTCAGCTATTCCGGTTTCATGGGTAATTTAGTAGTTGAATAATTTTTTTTTTAAATTCATCCGTTCCCATGCGCTGTTATGAATCAGTAGATGGTTTACCATTGGCAGTGGTAACTGTAAGAAGATTTAAATTGCTACTGAAAAGGATTTGAGTGAAGGTAATGTTTTATAATGTTCTAAGCCATATGCAGTACTTTCAGGCCTCATCGGTTTTACATTGATTCCTAGTGAAGTGTTTAATTGCATCATGAATGCAATATAATTCAGTTCTTTTGGCTAATATGGTATATATCTCAAAGTGATATACAGCACTGGCAGAACAAATTCCAAATTTTCCTCCGGTTTCTGCTGCACAGATGGGGCCAGCCCATGCCCCCATGGGGTTATGGGCGGAAGAGTCCATTCATATTGTCTTGCACAGGAAGGAAATATGATAGGACATGAATTTTAAAAATGGGTTCACCAGTCTTTTAGATAGGATGAAGCTGGACAAGCTTGGAGGGTCCGTGGGCCAGTTTTTTGGCCCCCAGGCCCTCCAAGAACTCTTCTTGTCCCCCAAACATGTACAATTTTAAAAGATCACAATTGGAGTGGCTGGAAGTGCATTTCCAATTCTGTATTTGACAGGTTGGGTTTTAGGGTTCTTGGAAACGTTAACACACAAACCCGCCAAGAAAACTTTGAGTAGGGGCCATCAGTGAGCAGACGCTGGTAAAAAATAGCCTTGAGGCCGCATGTGGCCCATGGGCATCGTGTTGCCCACCTATGCTAGAAGAATGCTAGGAAGTGCAGTCACCATCTGCCCTGTTCAGGTCTTGCAAACTCAGGGCAGCCATGGCTTCTTTGATTCAATCCAACCCCCCGTCATGTTGTCTCCTTCTTTACCTGTTGCCTTCCACTCTGCCAAACATTATCATCTTTTCCAGTGAGCTCCATAGTCTCATGATATGTCCAAAGTAGTACAGCCTCAATTTAGTCATTTTGGCTTCTGGAAAGACTTCAGACTTGGTTTGCTCTTGGACCTGTTCATTTATCTTTCTCGCCATATGCAGTATTTGTCGAACTTTCCTTCGACACCACGTTTCAACTTGATCTTCTTCCTGTCAGCTTTCTTCACAGTCCAGGTCCAACAACCGTTTGTAGAAACTGGAAATATCTATGCCATGGATGAGTCTGACTCTGGCATTTAGTGATGAATAGATACAAGGGAGTTTGTCCAATCCAAGTGTGGGATACAGAAAGCCAAACAGAACCCCATGGGAAGAATCGTCACTAAGAGGCAACTTTACACACTGGCCCTCATGTTCATGCTCATGTTCATGCTCATGCTCAGGATCACCATAGCAACCAGTGGCCTCAAAGCCAGGCTGCTGCCCCAGGGGCACCATCTCTCTGACTCGAACCCAGTCCTTTAATGTCTGCAAATGAAAGTGGCAGGGTGAGTGGAACAGATAGAAAGACCACTGGGCCACAGGGTCCAACCCATCAGGCTCCTGCCTTAATAGACAACTGGGGAGAAGAGCAGAGCCATCTGTGCATATATTGAGAGATTTCAGCAGGTGGATAGCAAGCCATTAGGTTTCTGCTGTGAGGCTGCAATTTTTGGCTTTAGGAGTCTTTTTCATTTTCAGTGAGGTAAGGCATTCTTCATTCTTGACACAGAGGAAACAGGCTGTTTCAACTTCTTCAGGCCCAGAAAGGAATTCTGCCTCTCTTTCTTTTTCCCTTGCTCTGTGCTTGTTCCCTTTGGTTCTTTTCCACCCAAACATCTCTCAGATTCCCTCAGGGACTTTAGTCCCTTGGGGGACATTGAAAGCGAGAGAGAAAGAAGCAAAGTTGCACTGTGGAACTGAAACCGATGAGTCGATCTCTTTGTAGTACTTCCAGGGAGGGCTACTCAGATGAAACCCTTTCTCTCCTCTGAGATTACATAACTGCGGTGGCAAATGGACCATTTGAGCACGAGTCAACGAAGCACGTTCTTTTTTGGGCTTGCGAGTTTCACAGTGGTGTTCCCCGCACATTTTCATACTTGTCTGTCTGTACACATGCACATATCCTCAGAAAATTCAGTAGAGATACAGATTTAATCAATGGGGGAGAAAAGTTTGGAAACGTACTTTCGTTAAACAAAGAGAGCAAAGGAAAGCTGTGTTTTCTCCTGTGCTGGACTGTGTACTTGCTGTGAAATTGTACTTGAACAAAATTTGTAGGTAGCGATAGAATATCCATGGATGAGCTGGTTTGGGATGGGACAAGGTCAGCTCTGTGGTCTATACATTGCAGCTAGAATGGTTTGTGAATAGGCCGTGCAAATCTCTAGTTGTGATGTTCTCATATTTGCAGGGTGTTGAATGCAGACAAACAAATTAACCTTGCAGAATCCCTAACGTTCTTCTGTGACCCTTTGTTATTCCTGGCTGTGGCTTCTGTTGCTAGTTCTTGAAGATACTTTTTATCATTGACTTCTCTGCCGTCACTGTCCTTGGCCTCATTTGCCTGTACTGTTGTTTCAGTCCAATTTGGCTGTGGCAACTGGTCTGACTGCTTAAAGGTTTTTGGCCTGGATTTGGGAGGTGCTTTTTGATAGGAAATGAAGGAATGAGAGCCAGCATGGTGTAGTGGTCTGAGTGCTGGACTACAACTCTGGAGAGCAGGGTTTGTGTTCCTGCTTGGCCATAGAAACCCATTGGGTGACGTTGGGAGAGTCGCACACTCACTAGAAAACCCTGTTTTAGAGTCACCATAAGTCCAAAATGACTTGAAGGCACCCAACAATAATGAAGTCTAGCAGGAGTATTTTGTCTTAGTTGGTTGACATTTGTATTTCATCTCTTTTCCAGGGAGCTCAAAGGAGCATATATGACTCCCCCTTCCATTTATAGGTGACCCCCCCCCCCAAAAAAAAACACCCTGCTGCTCTTTTAGTTTTTAACAGAATTGGAAGTACATTTGATGCAGAGCCTGGACAAATCCTTTTCTGGACTACAGCTTTCAGAATCCCCTTATAACATGTTGTACCCCGCCCCGATTGCTTGCTCAAAGGGGCGGGTAATAAATATTATTATTATTATTATTTATTATTATTATTATTATTATTATTATTATGAAGGATCCTGGGAGTCGTGGTCCACAAGCTCCAATTTGACACCCACTTTCATCTGCTTTATTTTAAGACCATGATCTGTCTTGGATTTTTTTGTGGCTGGAAGGCTAGATTATAAGTGTTTTGAAATTATTTCTTTCAACAGGAATTTGGGCTAGATTTTTTTTTTTTTGATTTGTGCCTTCTTCTTCTTGAGTTTCTATGCTTTTCTGGGCAGGCCTGAACTGAACTTTTTCTCTCCATATCTTTGCAGATTGCTCTGAGCCCCATTTATTGCCCTAGGGACAATGTTAGCCATACTCTGTAGGACAGTTGCTGAAAACTCAGTCCTCTTAGTTTACATGAGACCAAAGGTCTGGAGACACGGGGTGGAAATTTTTCCAATGATATATTTTTGCCATTGAAAATTTTCCACATTGACAAACCTTTGTGCTCAGAGGAACAGACTAACAAATGAGCGCACTGCTGTGCTTGTTTCTATTTCACAAAATCTGTTGCTTCTCAATCAGTTGCAAGTACAGCTAGTCAAGACAAAATGTGGTACGTTGCCTGTGCCCGCAGGCTCACATCCATCCTTTAGTAAAATAAAATATTCAATTAGTTGTGCTGAATCAGTTTTTCTCGGCTTGAAATGGAGCTGGTAAATAGTACAGAGAGTGACTGAGTGAAGCAGAAGGTACTGCAGTTCTGTCTGAGCAAAAGAAAGTGAAATGATTGACGTGAGATGCAGCAGGTTCAGCTTTCTTTCAGCATGTGACCCTAACAAAATTGCGTCCTTTTAGGGGTAGGCATTTTTTATGGAATACGAGGGAAGTGAGTTGTTGTTGTTTTTGCTTGCCTTCAAGTTGTTTCCGGTTTATGGCGACTGTAAGGTGAACCTATCAAGAGATTTTTCTTGGCAAGTTTTTTCAGCGGGGGTTTGCCATTACCATCCTCTGAGACTGAGACTGTGTGGTTTGCCCAAGGTCAACCGTTGGGTTTCTGTGGCCGAGCCAGGATTTGAACCCTGGTCTCCAGTGTCATAGTCTAGCACTTTACATTATTACAAATATTCTGATAAAATAATTTCAACATAAAGCTTTGAATGTGTCTGGCTCTGAATATAAAATTGATACCAAACATGCTAAATCAGATCATGTTATTGAGAGCGTTGGAAAACTTGTCAGAAAATGTTCCAGTTCTGTTTTTTTCTAGAAAACCCACATCCCAAAGGCCTGCCTGTGAGGGCAGCATTCTGCCCTCATAGTATCCAACCGGTTGTCAACCAGGGAAGCGCATAATGAAAGCAACTACATCCGACTCTTCATGTTCTCCAACAACTGATGGACAGAGACATATTGTCTCTGATCCTGGAGGTGGTAAGCAGCCACCCTGACTAGTAACCACCTATTCTCCATAAGAGCTGTGTTCAGTTTTAAGCAGGTATGCTAGGAAATCATCCAGCCCTTGCTTGGTTGTTCCTATTTATTAGCTGTAATAAAGCTTTGCTACTCCAGGCAGAGATGTGTTCCTCTATTATGCAGTCCTAATGTGACTTCAAAGTTGCTAAAGTGATTATGCTTTTATATCATATTAGGGAACACAAATACTAATTCAATGCAAAATCCTAATTCAGTAGAACCAACTTTTTTCTCTCCCTCTTGCTGAGAACAGAAAATGGCTTAATGCGGTCAGACCCTCTGGGTTTGTAGGCATGGAAGAAATGCACAGCTATGAGTTTTCTGAGTGTTTCTATGGAGTGTGTGACCTACTGAAAGAGAGAGCCTTGAGAGTCAGCTGCTCCTTCCACTGCCTCCCTCCCTGCCCAGGTGGCCAGTTAAACATCTTTCCCCCTCCTCAAAATAAAATGTATCATCAAAAAAGAAGACAAAGGGGGATAAAGGTTTGCATTAGGCGCATTTAGAAACTGGAACTATTTTTTCCCCTTCCAGTTATGGTGCACGATTAGGTCATCTGCTTGTCCTCTGGATGTTTTCAGCCCACAGCATCTATGATCCCCAGTTATTACTGGCAATGCTAACTGAGGCTGATGGGGCTGGTGATCCTAAATATTTGGAGGGCCCCAGTAGAACTTCCATATTCCAGAGCACACTAGCTCTGTTTATTGGTCGCTAGAGAACAGGAACAGCAGACAGCCGTCACTTTTGTATCCTGTTCATGGTCTTCCCAAAGACATCTGGACTGGTCACTGAATGAAGCAAAATGCTGGACCTGGAGGGTCTTGGCTTGCATTCTGCAGGGCTCCTGGGATACTCTTAATGCAGGGCTGGCTCCTGGATTTTGTGGGCTAGGAACCTGAAGAGTCAGGGCCTTCTCAATGTTAGACTGTTGTGCTGGAAGATTCAGGTTCTAGTCCTTCCTGAGCCATGAAACTTACTGGATGATCTTGAGCCAGTTACTCTCAGGCTGAACTACCTCACAGGGTTGCTATGTGGATAGAAGAAGGTACAAAAGAACCACATACACCATGCCTTGAGTGCATTGGAAGATATAAGGCATGATATAGAGCAAGAATCACCTAACCTAATGCTGGGATTGGAAGGACATCTTTCCTCATTAGGGTTGTTGTTTTAGCTGTTCAAATGACATGGCTTCCATGGCATGGAAGTAGCAAAATGTATCCCCAGTTTGCCTCCGTGTGAGCTGTGCCCGGCATGTGGAAGAGACAAGTGTGTGCCCCCTATTTTGGTGGTACGGGTGCATATTTTTAGCAAGGCAGAACCTTTGCCCACTTGGGACTTGCAGCGACTCTGCTACTATCATAGCAGAGAGCAAGTCACCTTGCATTAGCCCTCTCCCGTCAGGGCACGTCATATTAGTACTGGGTCGTATTAATATTTGTTGGCACTAATGTGATCCGAAAGTTGCTAATCCGATAAGACTTCTGCATTGTATCAGTGAAAACAAATATTAATTCGATAGGATGGAAAATTGCTAATAAGAAGCCAAGTTGCTAATTTGACATGATGGATCTCCGGGAGAGATGGGTCGTCGTTTTTAGTGTACTTTCCCAAGAGTACCTTCAACTGAGGCTCAAAGGCAAAGGGGGTAATCAAACACCGAGCAAAGGACGTTGTGTACGCTGGGTCTCTTCTGATGAAGTTACCTACAGTCAGTTGAGAACTTCTCTTGAAGGACAACAGAGTCACGCAACCATATTCTCCAACTGTCCCACTTTGGCAAGCACAGCACTGCTGTCCCAGTTTCTTAGTTGCTTCTAAAATCTCCCAGTTTCTCTTTTTTCCTCCCCCTTCCCCCCTTCATCCTCAGCTTACTTCAAGCGCAAACTCAGTTCAAAGTGCAAAAGTAGCTTGCACTCAATTTACTCAGCAGGACATAGTGGAATGAGGAGGCAAGGGCTTAAGTTGAGTTCCTAACCTCAGTACGTACAATACAATGAGTTCCTAACCTCAATACATAATTTTTGGGGTTTCCCTGCTTAAAAATCCTAGTTTTGTGAGTTTTTACTCATTAAAATCCTTTGCCCTCTTGTCTGGCTGCACCCCTTTGACTGCACTCTAATGTAATTTGACCACATATATCTTGAGTTTTCATCTGTGAAATCAGAGTCGTAGAATAGTAGAGTTGGAAGAGACCTCAAGGGCCCTCAAACCCAACCCCCAGCAGGAGGGCATGTTGGAGGGCATGGCACAACCTTTCCTGGCTTCCCGCTATCTTGGATTGTTTCAACCTAACACATCTGGAAAGCCCAGGATGGGGAAGGCCGTCTCAGAGGCTGGTCTGGACTTCTTAGTGAATTCGACTCACCACATATCCCTTATTGTAAAGGGTGTCCTGGAATTTCAGGTCTTGGTTATACATGTGGGGCGGCCCTCAAATAGCACACCAAATCTGTAGGGGAAGGGTCTGTCACATCACAAGTGTGTCTGGTGCCTGCTCTTTCCATTTCAGGATGAGCAGTGTACGCAGCCTAGTGGCAATAAAACCTTTTCCAGTGTCTGGATTTTCAGGGGCTTGGGGGTTCCTAAGCTGGAGACTTCTTTCCATTTTGGTGGCCACACTTATAGATCTATACTCTTTAACAAGCTGGAGGGAGCTGGTGATGCAGCTTAGCTGCTCTCCCCTTTCCCCCCTGTTTTGCTGTTCATACATGTTCAGCAAACAATTCTAGAGACAACTGCTGTTTACCTGGCCTGTTTCAGGCAGGCACAAACAGCTACAATCGGCTAAGAGTAAAATTCTGCTCTTTCCCAGCTCCAGCTTTATTGCAACCAAACATAGTCAGCGTTTCTCCAGCCCTCCTTTCCCATTCTCCCAATGCTAATATGGCTGAAAACGAATAGCTAGACAGAGGACAAGGAGGAAAGTGGACACTGAATAGGCCAAAAAAAAAAAAAAAAAAAAAAGCCTGTGTAAAAGGGGGCTTCACTATCAGAGGCTTTGCTTATTAAAGTGTGCTTGTATTTCCCAAAACAGGCTGACTTGCTTCTACCTCAGTCTTACTTGAGCTGCAGGTTGTTCACCTGGTATGATAAAAGGAGGTTGCCTTCTTGCATGGTGGGTCAGATTTTGTATGCCACAAAGGTCTGGCATGCGTCACGGATTTGGTCAGCCCTACCTAACTACAGTGGTCCCCCGGCTTACGAATCCCCCGGGTTGCGAGAACCCCGGGATCCGAAAGCCACTGGACCGCTATTGTATCCCCCGGGATCCGAAAGATCCCCCGGGATACGAAAAAAAAACCGCGCGGCCCCTTTAAATCGGCCGTGCGGTCCATTGAAAAAAGCGGTCCCCCGGGAAACGAAAGCTTCCGGGTTACGAAAGGTAATCCGGAACGGATTACCTTTGTAACCCGGGGGACCACTGTATTTCATGGATTTGGTCAGCGCTAACTAATTATTGTAGACGAAGTTGTAAAGAAAGGGAATTTAAAGGCCGAGGAAGTCCTGTATCTAAGTTCTTCATTTTCAAAAGCTGAGTGTGGTTTCCTTTTTGGCTTCCCAGCACAGAATACAAAACTTCCCAAAAATTTTTTTAAATCAAAAGAACAAATTCCTAGCGCTCATTATAGAATAACAGCGTGGAATGACTTCAGTAACTGAAAGGCTTCGTCTTTTTATTGCCCAGCAGAAGAAGGTTTATACTATAACCATGGGCTTCAAATCTGCGCCTATGGTAAGAGTGTTTAATTGAAATCTACAGGTATTCCCCCCTACATTTAAAAATAACACAAACCTAAATAGAAAATACCAATGTCTGTTATGAAGAGGCAGCGAGTGTGACCCAAAGCTGAAGGGAAATAAGCATTAAACAATTATTGGAGCTCAGAATTGTTTAAAATATCAGCAGGCTTGAAGGCACGAGCCACTTATTTGCTTGCAGAAAACTAGTGGACTCTTTAATGCCATGCTGGTTCTTGGCAAAGCCGGGGATTTTGGCTGAGGTAACCCCAGGATGGGATTGATTTGAGGAGAAACAGGAACAACACAATTGCATTGCTGTGCTAGATTTCATTTACAAGTTCTTGTCATGTTATTACCGTTTGTGAACATCCAGGAATAATTGAGCACCTCCTGGCCCTTGCTTCTGTTAGCTTCTAGGCTAAGATGCTTGCCTGGATGGCTGTGATGTTTTGTGTTCATGGCCCAAGTGTAGTGGATGATGTATATTGTAATATATTGTAGTTGTGGGAGCAGCCGGTGCTTGTGTCCACCCCACATAGAGAGTGGACAAGGGGAAGCACTCTAGCATTGCCTGTAAAAGTTGTTTGCAGAGCTGCTGAAGGAGGGAAGAAAGCTTGGATATTGGGTTTGGCTAAAGGGCAAGCGATATCCCACTGATCTGAGGTCGAGAGCCATTTTCCAAACTGGTATCCGAATCATCCTAGAGGTGGCAGGGGAATCTATGTGGCACATACACTTCCAGTCGCTGCTCTATGCTCTGGACAATAGGAACATAGGAGGTTATCCATCGCCAGGTTAAGATTGTTTCATCCAGCATTTTTTAATCTCTCAGACTGGCAGGAGCTCTCCAGTAGAGATACAGTCTGAGACCAATTGCTGTTAGATTACTACTGGTTTCTTAATCTGAGATGGCAGGGACTGAAGCCAGGATGTTATGCATGCACCCTCCATGCCCCCCCTCCCCCATTCTGGATCTGATGAGGGATGCCATAGTTTAACGTTTTGCTCCAGGGTTAGAAAACGGCTTTTGGAGGATTGCATTTCGCAGAATCCCCTAGTCAGCTTCGCCAGGGACCATGCTGGCTGGGAGATTCTGGGAACCATAGTCCAAAAGTGTAATTTTCTAGGCCTTGTTGCTTCACCAAGTGTCCAGCTTGTGGTCTTCTCCAGGCAGGCCACAAGCAGGGCATGAAGGCAGTTGTCCTTTCGCAGGAGTGCCTCCCACAACGCAACTCTCATTCGACCAAGCAGGCATAGCTGACAGTGAGGACTAGTGGGAGGTGAAGTCTAGCAACATCTTGAGGACCACTGTTGTCTTCTTCTCATCCAGTTCAAACATCTGCCCAAGGCAAGACAGCCCCACATGGCCTCCCTCTGACTCTGTCATTCCACAACATGCTTAACTGTGTAAACATTTATGATGCCCCCATCAGCTTCCCCGCAACTACAGAGCCCTTTCTTGTACCCTTGTCTATCAGCTCCCTTCCCACACATTTTGTCTGTGTAGATGAAGACCCCTGGATAGTCAGGGAAAGTCTTCTTCTCCTTGCCTGACCTCCTTTCCGTGTCGACCTGATCTACTAGCTGTTGGGTAAACTCTCCAAGAGTAAGCCAGAGGGAGAAATGGTTAATGTTTCCCTCTTTTCTCCCCCAGCAAATTCTTGGCCGCTATTAGCCAGTGAGTTAAGATGTAATCTAAATCGTCTCTGCTCTCCAGCTTCCAAATGCAGGGAAGCCAGCGAGATACCTTGCGGGAGAATTGTGCATCTTAGAACAGGTCTATAATGCAATCAATTCTGTATATCCCAAGTGAAACAGCAACATTTATTTAACGTCTTTTATGGAGCAGCTGAGTTTTATCACAAATCACATTCCATTTCCATTCACTGGAGACCCCTTGAAGGCTAAAACGCACTTACTTTTCTCCAAGGAAATTTACCAATTCCTCAATAAAAGCCCATTTGCCTCTGTATGTAAAATTGACACATTTATTGAATATTAAGCATTTGTTGGTTTCTCCTCTACTCCTTGGCAACTTTATTGGGTTGTCCTTAAAAGTCATTAGGGGGAGGATATATCAAAGTTGTAATAAAGGTTTATTTATTCTGCAATACAGCAAAGGGACAGGATTGAGCCCACTTTCCCCCCACCCCCTGTTCATTTGGAAATAGTGTGTCTGGGATTCTTTTTTAAAAACGCATCCGCATGCCCAGTGAAACGAAGCCTTTTGTTCAGGTTTGATTAACTTAAGCCGTTTTTCCCTTAGGTGGGGATCTAATGGGTTCTGCAGTGGGGCAGGTTGGTCATGCTGTGATATCTTTATCATTGAATTTAATGTACAGTATAACCAAAAAAAGAAAAGAAAAGAAAAGAAATCTTTGCATAGCCCACTATTGTCTGCGCCAAGGCTGGGGAAGCTTTCTCAGCTTGAGGGCCCCATTTCATTGGAGACATGTTCCAGTGGTGAGTGGTGCGAAAAGCAGAGGAGTCGAACCAAAAACAGGCACAGAGGATGCATCTGCAGGGTCAAAATAATGCCGTTTGACGCCACTTTAGCAGCCATCGGACAGAACTCTGGGATTTGTGATTTTGCGAGGCACCAGCGCTCTTTGGCAGAGAAGGCTAAAGACTTTGTAAAACTACAAATCCCAGGATCTCATAGGATGGAGCTACAACACTTAAAGTCGTGTTGAACTGCATTATTTCGGCAGTGCAGGTCAGCGGTCCCCAAACTGTGCCCTTTAAGAGATTTTGGCCGATAGTCTGGGATTCTGGGAGCTGAATCCAAAATCGCTTAAAGAGCACAGTTTGGGGACTACTGGTGGAGATGCGCCCTCAGTTTAGCTTTCAGCTTTTATTGCCTGTCTTTAACCTTGGAAGAGGGATATAAACCTTTTGGAGTGGGGAAAAACAGAAAAGGTGAGAAACAACCAAATCATAGGGAAGAAGTATGGCCATTTGGGGCATCCCAGAGGGTCAGATTTGGCTCCAGATCTGAGAACGCTTCCCCACCCTTGGTTTAGAGAATGCATCTAATACAGAGAAAGAAAAGTTCAGGTGCGGACACCTCCCCCAAGTTCAAGTGTTTGGGACACTCAGAACCCCACTTGCTCCAAAATGTCCCCGGATGACCTCCATGAAATCTCCACCATGTTTGGAGCACCCCCCCCCCCCCGGACCCCAAGTCAAAAAAAAAAATATGCAAACTGTTTCAATTTTATTTTTGGCCTCAAAATGACTCAAAATGCCCTCTGAGACCCAGAAAGGCTCAAAAACATGGTGAAAAGGTCCTGTGTTAAGACTCCTTGGGTGCATCTACATTGCAGAAATAATGCCGTTTGACACCGCTTTAAC
This sequence comes from Urosaurus nigricauda, assembly GCA_034509955.1. Lineage (NCBI taxonomy): Eukaryota > Metazoa > Chordata > Lepidosauria > Squamata > Phrynosomatidae > Urosaurus > Urosaurus nigricauda. The sequence goes on along the minus strand of JAOEGL010000014.1, from coordinate 15,472,591 downwards.
TGCCATAGCTCAATGCTTTGGAATTCTGAGGTTTGTAGTTCTGTGACATATTTAGCCTTTTCTCTCAGACAGCTCTGGTGCCACAGCAAACTACAGATCCCAGGATTCCATGGGATAGAGCCATGACCGTTAAAGCGGTGTCAAACTGCATTAACATTGCAGTGTAGCAACAGCCTTAGACCCACTCTTCCCTCCTGCGTCCTGTACAGGTGCAGGGATTGGTTTGTTGTTGTTGTAAGCTGTCGTTGAGTTGGTTCTGACTCATGGCGACCCTGTGGATGAGACATCTGCAAGAATCCCTATCTTCCGCTGCAGTCTTGCCCAGATCCTGCCAGCCCTTGCCCACAACTGGTCTGTGGATTTCCTCTCTTTCGTCTACCCTCTACTTTTCCTAGCATTATTGTTTTTTCTAGTGATCCCTGCCTTCTCATGATGTGGCCAAAGTACGATAGTCTCAACTTGATCATCTTTGCTTCCAAGGAGAGCCCTGGTCTGATCTGTTTAAGAACCCATTTGTTTGTCTCTTTGGCTGTCCATGAGATCCTAAGTACTCTTCTTCAGCACCACATTTCAAAGGAGTTGATTTTCGTTCTGTCTGCTTCCTTCACTGTCCAGCTCTCACATCCGTATATGAGAACTGGGAATACAGTGGCTTGAACGATTCTGACTTTCGTGCTCATTTGTATGTCTTTGCTCTTCAGTAGCTTTTCCAGTTCTTTCATAGCTGAGATTGGTAGCGGAGAAGAAGCGCTGTTCCTCACAGTACCTCAGTCACTTGGGAAAACCTGTGGCCTAGGAGAGCACTACGCAAACTGGGGTCCGCAGATTGGTGCCAATCCATGGGCTGCTGGTGTGTGGTGAGTTTCATTGAACATGTTTTGAATCCCCCCTCTCTCCGTGAATGATCCGTCTTATCCTCAGCCGCCCACTGAGTGAAGACAAAGGGAGTTTCAGGGAAAAGAAAAATGAGTGGCTCCCCCCAACCCCCAATTTTTGGCTTTGACTCTCTGTTTTTGACTTTGGCCCTCCCACTGTCAGCATGGCACCCCTGATTCCCACCCAAACATGTAGCCCTTGCCAGGGAAACCCATGTGGGCTTTAGCGCTATTGTGTGTCTGGACCGTGCACCGCTATTGGTGGCTTCCATGTTGGGAATCTGCTCTGGGTTTTCATCCAAACTGGACTGAAACTCTTCATGATGCTGATCTGGTTGGAGGCCAGGGTTTAGTTTCTTGGATGGCTCCTTTGAAATGCAATCTAAACCCTGGGGTTGAGTGCCATGGATGCCGCCAGCTGCCCCTGGGGCTATGGAGAGTGTGCGTGCCAGCGTAATATTGGGCCCACCTGCCCTTCCAGCCCTCTACCTGCTTTGATCTGCAGCATACTTAGCCTCCCAGTTAATCCAGTCCCCATTTTACGGGTGAGGGGAAGTGCTTTGAAATGCTTAGAAGGGATAAACAGCTTTTAATGAAGTTACAGTGCTACATAATGGGTATCATAAAATTGCCTTCATACTACAGGGTCCCAGGATGGCTTTTACTATCGACTGGCTGAGCGAGCTGTGATTTTCTCCTCTTTTCCTCTCTCTCTCTCTCTCTCTCTCTCTCTCTGTCTCTGTCTCTGTTCCAGTCGCACAAAAGAGGGGAGGAAGGTGGCACAGAGGGTGGCTGGGGTGGGATGGCGGGGAGGCACAGTCTCCTTCCATGACGTATTAGAAATAAATGAACACACACATACATAGACATCTTTCTTTTTGGGGAGAGGTGTGCACCAATGTCCAGGTGTGGATGTGGGTGCAAGCCTTGGCAGCTGCCTTTGGGGTGGCCTGTCAAAGGCAGTTTGCAGCTCCTGGAGAGAAGACCACGGGCGAGTTTCATTGCAGCAAAACAGATGTTCACCTTGTTTCTCGATCGGCTGTTAGATGAGAAATTTATTGCTCCTGCGCCAGGCTTGGAGCTCCTGCGCTGTGGAGTCTATTAGGCAAAGAGTGGGAGCTGGCGGGGTGCCAGCCCAGCCACTGTTTTGATGAAAGCCATAGAAGGCCAGGCCGGGTTCGAAGGCGCCAGCAGTAATGCATCGGCGAGACGCTTCTGATTGGGCGATTGATTGGGCCCTGATTTGATTTATTGATCAATACCCTCCAAAAAAGAAGAAGACGACGACGAAGAAGAATTGGCGTCTCAGAAAGCCCAGGCTAATCTTTAACTGCTGCAAACATCTCCAGGATATATATATGTAATGATAAAAAGAATCTCTCTTTCTCTCCCATGTGTGCGCACACACACACACACTATGTGTATGTGTGTGTCTATTTATAATATAAAATACATAACTATAATCTCTGTGCATCTATAAGGTGAATCGTAGGCTGGGGGAGAATTTTTTTTTTAAATAAAAGGCCTGATAAAGGAATTTGTGGAAGGCGTCTAAGCTTATCTGTCTCTGTCAGTGGGGGCCCCCAGGTTCTACTTTCCCTCCCCCTGCATTCCCTCCCCCCCTTTTTTTTGCACAAGCCAGCAGACAATCACCAGGCGCAGAGCTGGGGCAGATCTATAAATTGATGGAATTCAAAGCCTCCAGCATCGATTACCATTATAGCAAAAAAAGGGAAGGGGGGGGGAAGAGAACCCAGCAGCATGCGGAATGGCTGATTATTTTTAGACAAAGATTTTGCCCCTCTCAGCAGCAATTTTTGTGTGTGTGCTGAGCCCGTCACTTGCGTCAGATGTCTGCTTTTGATTGCAATTAGATGCAATGTACCCCCTTTGCCCCCACCTTCAGTGAAATAATAATAATAATAATAATATGTAAAACTATCTCAGCCTTGGGGAGGGCTTGTGAGTCTCCCCCCCCCCCCATCCGTCTTTCTGCTTATTGAATCTCCTCTTTTGTTTCTGTATCCCTGAGCCCCCATCCCTGGACCTTTACAGCTGGCTGGATGAAAGATTGTGTTGCCGGTAGAAGTCCCTTCGCTGTGTGCTTGGGTGTAATCGCGTTACAGATCATTGGATTAGAGTTGATATGGTTCAGATAATCCCTTGGAAATGTGGAGCCTTGCCCCTGCCATTGCGTACCCCTTAGAATCCAACCGAGGATTTGGAAAAGGCCCCTTTTTGTGCTCTGTACCAGTGCTGCCCTGGTAATGCAAGAAGCCCCAGGCCACATGGGGTGAGCCCCCTGTGACAACGTCTCCCTCCATATCTGCATTGTCCTGGTTTCCAGGCTGTGTCGTATAGTGGTTAGGACAGCCTTTCCTGACCTGGTGGTTACTGTGTGGCCAGTGCTGGATAGGGGTTTGTGGGTTGGGCTTGGACTGAGAAGATCTGGGTTCTAGTTCTCACTCGGCCATGACCGAGAGTGACCTCAACTCATGGCAACCCTGTGGGTGAGAAATCTAAGATCCCCTTTTCTCTGCTACTTAGGTCTTGTAAATTCAGACCCATGGCCTCCCTGATTGAGTCTATCTGTCTCACGTCCAGTCTTCCTGTCTTTCTACTGCCCTCCACCTTCCCTCGCATTTTTGTCTTTTCGAATGAATCATGCCGTCTCAAGATGTGGCCAAAATATGACAGCCTCAGTTTTATCATCTTGGCTTCCAGTGAGACTTCAGGCTTGATCTGTTCAAGAACCGATTTGTTCGTATTTTTGACTGTCCGTGGTGTCCTCAGCACTCTTCTCCAGCCCCACATCTCAAAGGAGTTTATTTTATTCTTATCTGCTTTCTTCACTGTCCAGCTTGTATATCTTTATTCTTTAAGATCTTGTCTAGTTCTTTCATTGCTGCCCTTCCCATTCTTAGTCTTCGCCTTATTTCTTGACTGCTGTCTCCATTCTCATCAATGTTTGATCCAAGATATGGGAAATCTTTAACTATTTCGATTTCCTCATTGTCTAGGTTGAATTTATGTAGTTCCTCCATGGTCATTATTTTTGTTTTCTTTATGTTCAGCAGTAACCCTGCCTTTGCACTTTCTTCTTTGACTTTCCTTAGTAAATGTTCCAAGTCTGTGATGTTTCCCGGTAGTTGTATGGTGTCACCTCTAAGTCTTAGTGCTGATGGTCCTTCCTTCTATCTTTATGTCTCCTCCTCCTTATGAATCTAAGCCTGATCTTTCTATGATATTTTCTGCATACAAATTGAACAAGTAGGGTGATAATATGCAGCCTTGCTTGACTCTTTTGCCAATTGGGAACCATTCTGTTTCTCCATATTCTGTTCTGACTATAACCTCTTGTCCAAAGTACAGTTTTCTCATCAGGGCTATCAAAGGTAGTAACACTGCCATGCCTTTAAGAGTGTTACATAGCTTATTGTGATCTATGCAGTCAAAAACTTTACTATAGTCTATAAAACACATGCTGATTTTCTTTTGGAATTCCTTGGTGTGCTCCATGATTATATTTGCTATATGATCCCTAATGCCTCTTCCTGTCCTGAAGCCTGCTTGAATCTCTGGGATTTCTCTCTCCATATATGATTGGAGTCTATGTTGCAGAATTTTAAGCATAATTTTGCTTGCATGAGAGATAAATGCTATGGTCCTATAGTTGCTACAGTCTTTTTTGTCTCCTTTTTTTTTTTTTTTGCAATGAAGATCTATATTGAGTATTTCCAGTCTGTTGGCCACCATTTTGTTTTCCATATTTGTTGGCATATTTTAGTTAACACTAGAGTTGATTCTGTCTGTGTAGATTGTAGCAGTTCAGTTGGAACATCCTAACCCTACCCTAACCCTAACTCAGCTGTTCCTGGTGATTTATTCTTCCCAGTCCCTCTTATTGCATCTTTTGTCTCACTTTCTAGAATGTGGGGTTCATGTTCGTATGATTCCTCATTCCATGTGTCATTTGTTTTTTCATCTCTCTTTTATTGATAAACCATTGATGATCTGGCCCTGAGCAAGGGGTGTGCTTGCTGCCTTGAGTTTTATTGGAGGTGAATCAGGATATCATCATAACAAATAAATGTAGAATAAGAACGTGTTGACCCACAACTTTCCATTCTAGCCAGCTTTGTCATGCTGGCCAAGAATGATGGGAACTGTAGTCCAATACTGCTGGAGGTTGCCTGTTTAGGAAAAGCTGGGTGAAGATTCCATATGAGTTAAAGCAAAGTTATTTGACATCACATGGATAATAGAAATGAGTCTTCTGCTCTTCATCAGAAGCCAGTTTTGCAGTTGACGAAAGGCGCTTGCAAATGATGAATCAGACTGATTTGGGTCAGATGCATGAACAGCCCTTCCTTTCTCCTTCCGTTCTGGATTGTCCTGGTTCAGATTGGAAGGAGGCTGAAAATCTGGGGACAGAGGTGGAGATGGGCCAGCTTCCTGCTGAAAGCTCTCAGAGCCCGATGGAAAACTCTCTGGTGGTTGCTGTTTTTCTTTCTTTGGGAAATCTAATATATTGATTAGCTTTCTTCAGAACAGCATCAATAAAAGTATATAATGGCATGGCTGGGCCCTGTGGCGTCTTCCTTCTGCTGGTCTGAAAGCCTTGCGTCCCCTGCCCCCCCCCCCCCCCCCAGTAGGCAGGAAGCCGATGTCAGCTCTTACCTTGACGCCTGCAAGTGGGCATGGCTCCTTCTGGTCTGACCAGCCTTGGCATTCCTAGCAGGCACTGTCAGTAGATTGAGTCTGCAAACCTCTACTGGAAGGATGGGCAGCTGGCACACGCTGTGCCAAATCCATCTATCTGATAAATACCTTCTGATGCCCAATTGCCACGCCAAGCCAAGGGGAAGACAGAAGCCTTAGAAGGGATGGGAATGGGATTGGCCTTGTCAGGGGTATTATTTGTTGGGCGAGTTACTCTTTGGACTTTGACATGCAGAATCTCCCAGCCAGCATAGCTAGTGGACATACTGTCAGAGGGATTCTGGCAATTGCAGCCCAAAAAACAATGTCTTCCAAGCTCTGAGAAGAACTCTTTTCATTCTTCCACCCCATCCCAGCATAGCCTTCTGGGGGCGGGGTGTTGCGTTGCGGCGGGGGGGGGGGGGGAATGAGGCTGTATTGCAAGGCTCATGGGGACAACAGTTACCTTTCTAAAGACTCTCAAGTCATTCTTTTGGGAATTTGTCTCTTTCCAAGGAGAGTGTTGTCAATTTTAAGACCTTCATTTATTTGGTGGTCGATCTGGTGAAACAAGAAGAGTCTGTTGTACCGAAGGCAATTCTCAGTGCTGTTAGTAAATTATATTTACTTCTGTTGGCCTGGTCCTCCATACTAAAGATCAACATAGTTAAATTGTGGGGCATTGCCAACCCTGCAAAAAGGATTAATGCCATCTGCAGAATTTGGTTGGTTTCAGCCAATTGATGAGCCGGAGCATTCATTCCTCCAGTCTAATCATGAGTCTTTTTGCCCAAATTGGCAGTTCACATGTAGCTGACAAAGCTGTAACCCAAGCCTGTTGCATATGCAAATTCTGTGTCCTTTGGAGTGTTGCAGTATGTGTTGTTTTGCGAAGACCAGAACCCATAGCAAGAGAAGAGACGGGATTTGCAGCTGTACCCTGTCTCTCAGATGTAAGGAAAGGGATACGTTTTCCACCACAGCGTGGTGCAGTGGTTTGAATGTTGGATTATGATTCTGGAGGCCAGGGTTTGAATCCCCGCTTGTCCATGAAAACTACTGGGGTGACTTTAGGGAAGTCACACTGTCTCAGCCTTAGAGGAAGGCAAGAGCAAAAATACCTGCTGAAGAAATCTTGCCAAGGAAACCGTACGATAGGGTTGCCATAAATTGGAAACAACTTGAAGGCACACAGCAACAGCAACAACAAGGCTCAGTTTATAACATTGTATTCAGACCGAGCCAGAGAGTAGGCTAGAGGATATCATAAGGGTGGCTGCTTATTTTGGCTATTCTTTTTTGGTTCTTCTGCCTAAATATTTCCAAGTATGATTCTGTTTGACCAAGAGAGCTAGAAATGTGAATTATAGTTTACAAACAAAAGTAGTAGCGCTCCAGTATGTAAGCAGTCATCACCTTGGCCCATTGTGTTTGGCTGCTGGCAGTTACAATCCCTTCCAGGAAAATATTCTTCCCCTGTCCCCCAAATAGCCTCCCGTTTTTCTAAGAACTCATTTCTGACAGATTTATTTCTTGCACAACTTGATGGACAAAGGAGGAGCGGTTTGCAGAAGGAGAGAACAATTTTGCTGTAATTAGCCCTAGCCGTTTTTTAAAACTTTCTTTTAGCAAAGCTGGATAAGGAAATGCTTGCTGCTGCACAATTGGTTATTAGCAGTTGATCAGTTATCTCTGTGGATGTTGCTGCTGGCACGCAAGGCATCTGCAATAATAGGCGTCTTGATTAACGGATTTACATATCTTTTGAGGTCCCAAATTCAGCATTCTCTTTCCTCACTGCCATTGTAACAGACCCTATGCATCTGTGAGAGGGATGCACATTAAATGCAGGGAGAGTAGGTTTGGCTTTCCAAAAGTGTTGCACCACTCCCAAGAGCTGGCATAATAGATACCGGGGAGGGGGGCATGCATCCGAACGTAAGGGTTGTACCCACTTGACAGAAGCTCTCCAGACAAAGTTGGGCAAAATAGAGAGCGTCTACCTATGGCAGAATAGCATGCAATGGAACAGAACCCATACTTCACCTGGAGGTCCCAGCTGTGCCCTGTGGCATGGTGACTGCACTTCCCTTTTGGTTCAATCCATTTGGCAAGGAGGCCCCTTTTGATCTGAGGAGGTCCGTTGGCTGCATGGCTGGGTCACTGGAATTGATGATGATTTTGGAGATCCCAGATCTAGGAAATGAGAAGGAAGGATTGCTGGGGGGGGGGGGTCTCTCAAAGAGTACAAGGTGGTGGTCAAGCTCTCAATCTGAACAGTGTAAGAAGGTTTTGCAATGCTGGAGTGCCAACTTGGGTTAAGCCAACCTGGTGCCCTTGCATGTCAAGGTGGGGATGATGGGAGCTGTAATCCAACACATCTGGAAGAGACCCAGTTGAGGAAGGATGGGTTTCATTTCTCCTTGAGTTGCTGGCCTCTCATTTATGGAGAATGATTATAAATGGCGTGGCTTGGTTTTCTCATAAAGAGACACAGATGCCACACACGCACCTTGCTTGATTTCTTTTCTCCCTGGAACCTCTCTTCTTCCTTCTCATGACATTAGGATCTGCCTTGGTTAAAATTTGGGAGGGCTGATAAAAGATAAGAAGAAATGGCTTCTTTTTGCTTATGAGTCACCCATTCCTCCAGGAAGGACCATGGTAGGTTCATTGCTGAGCACATGCTTTCCTTGCCAATATTTCCAGGTTTCACCCACAGCGTCTTCAGAGTAGAAAGCGCTCTCTCCCTGCCTGACCTCCTCACTAGCTGTCTCTTGCCAGCCAACGTGGTTTGGGATGGGCAAGCTCCCAGGGACCAGTTCTTCACCTTTAGGGCCCACCATGGGTGACACCTTCCCCAAGACCCAAATCAGAGGCGTTCCAAAGTCTAACTCCAGTTTCATCACAATTCCACAAAAGGTTTAGGGAAGGGAGCAAAACAAGTTGTAGGGTGTGAGATTGCACCTTCTTTTAAAAGAGACTTGTGGCTTCTGAAGGCTTCCAGGGCCAACAGCTCAATTTTACTGGATTGGTGGGAGGCAGGGAGGTGGCAGGGGGGCACTTGGAAGCTACAAACATGAGGAGAGACTGCTGGCAGATGGTGGTTTGTGTGTTTCCTACTCCTGGTGTAGATAATACCAAGCTGTCATGCCAGATAATAATAGCAATTGCTATGACACCAAATATCCTGGTGTAGGTAATACCTGAGAGCCAGTGTGGTGTAGTGGCTTGAGTGTTAGGCTAGGACTCTCCAGGGTTTGAATCCCCCTTTGCTCAGCCATGGAAACCCACTGAGTGACCTTGGGCAAGTCACACTCTCTCAGCTTCAGAGAAGGGCAGAGGCAACCCCCCCTCTGAACAAATCATGCCAAGAAAACCCCATGATAGCTTCACCTTAGGTTGGTAAGTCGGAAACGACTTGAAAGCATACAACAGATGATACCCAACTGGACGGACCAATGGCCTGACTCAATATGAGATGCCTTCCTTTGTTCCATCCCAGTTTGACCTCTTTTTCTCATGGAATCATAGAATGTTAGAATTGGAAGGAGCCTCATGGGCCAACTAAGTCCAACCTCCTGCTCAATGTAGAATATCCAGGTAAAGCATCCCTAGCTGGGGTCTGAAGGTGTCCCACGATACCACATCTTTTGAGTCACTGATCAGCTGAAAACTAACCCCAGTGGGATTTGCTCTTCCGTGGAAAAAATTCTCCCTCTGACCTGATGAGTCCCCATTTCAGCCCCCAAGTTTGTAACTCACTAACTTCCTATTTTTTCATTTACACCCCAAATTAAAGCAGATCAAATTTGACCACCTTCCCAAGCCTGACACTGTTCTCTGTTTACATCCGGTAGTGGTGAGAACAATAGGCAACAGTCAGGGAGAATAAGAGGACAATGTGGAACGCTCTCGTTCTAATGTGGTTGCTTTGTTGGGCGTCTTGCCCCACTTGTCTGCTCCTGGACCTGAGGAGATCAAAGAGAAGAGCGATGAGGTTTGCGTCCTGGGTTACAACAAGCATACACAGATGGGGAGGGGGGCATACTGTCACTGTCTGAGTTCATGCAATGATACCTGGTACTTAGTGGATAGTCTTGGCATGAACTGTTAGCCAGTACATCCGGATGAGGAAGGGGTGGTGTCCACATGATGTTGGATTACAGCTCCCATCAGCCATAGCCAGCATAGTCAGTGACAAGAGACGATGGGAATGTCACTAAAGACAACTGGAAGGCCATGCCTGCTCCATATCAATGGTGCCATTGCTGCTGGTTATCCCTTTCTGTTTAGTTGTGTAGGTGGGTGTATGTGCCTTCATGTTGCTTATTAACTTACAGTGACCCCATTAATTTCATATAAGCTTCAATATTCATTTACGAGCTGGATTTGCCTCTTGAAAAATAAAGGAAAAAAGAAAACCAAAATTACAGTCTTTGGTTCACCAAACGTGTGTTTCCCTCTTCCACTCACCCGCTCCAACTCCTGATTAAAATTATAAAAGCATCTCCCTTTTATACCTGCAAAGGTTTTCTCTATGGAGTCCAAGGATTATTGCACAGAGCTGAAGAGAAAAGGCTGTGCTCTGATCCAGCTACTCTGTTCCAAGGTTGAAAAGCTGAGAGAGAGATTTCTGTGATTTCCAGGGGTAGGGTGAAATGGGGAAGATGGTGGTGGAGAACTTGCTTGTGACAGCGAGAGCCTTCCTGGGGGTCCCAGTCGCCAACAACTGCTGTGTCCCCTCCTACATTTCATAGATGAAAACTGGGGCACGGGTGGCCAAGAAGATCAGAGTGGGAACAAGGTGGCAAAGTTTAGTGTTGAGGAAGAGCACATCAGCTGGGAAAGGTGACAGCAGTTTGCTTTTGCCTGAGCTTTCTGGGAAAGCCAAGGTAAAGCAAAGCAGAGATGGGCTTCTATCTCAGGCAGATGGGATGCTACTTGGACAAATAATGTAAGCTATAGTTGTGTAGCCCTCTAAAGTAGGACAGGCTAATATGTTCTCTCATTTTGAGAGGCAGAACTGAACAATAGAGAGGCCTGGTTGGGTGGGGGAAGCTTGCCTGATCTGTCCCGTTGAGATTTCAAGCCACTTTGCTGCAGCTAAGGAAGTAGGTTGCAGTTGTTCTGCATGACGGCAGCTAGATATTTTGCACATGCTCTGAGACACTCTTTATCTCTTAATCCCTTCATATGCTCTAACGCTGAACCTTGATGTACTCTAGCTCCCCAGATCCCTTTTGTGTGCCTTGTCTAGGAGTCAGCAGGCCTCCCTACCCCACCCTTTGGAGGCAATCCTGCTCTCTCGCTCTCCATCGGCTATGATCTGCCCCTAATCTAAAATGGAATCTCTGGCTTCGGGCATTTTATCAAAACGATTGTAATGGGATCTTGAGAAGGACAGCGATATTTAGAAGCGCGTTAGATGTTCATTTCAGGGAAGGAGATGAAAGCTGATTTGGGGAGGTGGGACAAGCAGCGTCGGGGGGGAGGAGAGACAACACTGGGAGGAAAGTATGCGATGCTATCGAATGTATTACTCAAGCACTAGCTGCATGCACTGGGGAGCCCACTGAGGCAAGGCAACCATGACAATCACACCATATACTTGCGGCACTGTCGAAACCCAAAGTGTACACTCACTAAACTGCTGCCCATGGGTAGGGTGCTGAGTACCACCGTTGCAAGACTCAACTGTAGCCTTCTAACAAAGTTTTAGTTATCAGCGAAGGTATTGTTCTCCACTGTTTGTCTCTTATTGCCCTGCTGATATCAAGTGACAAATCGTCAACTTTTCTTTCCTTTTGAATTATAGCTGCAAGCACGAATCGGTTGTAATCTCTGGGTCACTGTTTCTGACAGCTGGTGTGTACAGATTTAAAATTAGTGGCATGGTCACTGTGCGTTTGGAAAAGGTTCATTTTTACAGTGTGGAGGAGTAAGATAGACCTGCCCTCAGGGGACCTTAACCCCTTTCACACTATATAAGCATTGCACTTTGATTCCACTTGAACTGTCATGGTTCCATCCTAACCTGGGGTTTGTAGTTTTGTGAGGTATTTAGAATAATAATAATAATAATAATAATAATAATAATAATATTTATTTCTTACCCGCCCCTCTGTAAAACAATCGAGGCGGGTAAATTCTTTACCAGAGAGACCTAGTGCAAACAACAAACCCCAGGATTCCATAGAAGTCAAAGGGCTATAACGGTTTAGTGTGAAATTCAAGACCTAGCTCATTGATGTCTTTAGCTTTGCGTTGGAGAAGTGATCCGTCTCTCTTAGTGGAAGGATGTAGCAAAAATGTCTTTGTTGGGTAGAAACTTTTGCAGTGTCTCTCTCTTCTGGTATGACAGCTTCCCTCTTGTCCCATGCTGTTGTATCTTGGCACGCTGTCTGAGGATGCTTGACCTGGTGGACTTGAGTGTCTGACTTGTTTGTCTGAATCCACGCAGCTGAAGTTGTGAGGTTGCCTTTTGCACCCCTGTCCTGTGCGCTGAAAAACCTAGTGTGAAAAAGGAAACCCATTCTTGCCTCTGGATTGTGCCGTTCCTGGAATGCACTGAGAGAGGCTGTTAAAAAGCTGCTGACTCCCCTTTCTTGCTCCTTGTCTCTCTGTAGCCACATGGGGGCTTGGGTTTTTATCTGCTTTTTCTCCAATATTTTTTTTATATCTAACCGTGAAATATTTATATGGTCCAATAAAAGGCAGAAAGCTTGCAATCTCGCTCAGATTCATTGGAGACCAAGAGGAGCTTCGTTGTACGAATTTAACACACAGCCATGACCCCTGGTAATTGACTCCATACATCTTTAGCATCAAGAATTTACATAATATGCAGGAAAATGATTGATAGCTCCTGGAAACTGGCCTGTCTACTGAGAGGCCATGTGCATCGCCATCCGTCTTGTGGGCCGCAGCTTGTCACCCTGCCCTGCGTCGCAAGCCTGGCAGTGACACCGCACCTCTTCTTGTCACCTTCCCCCCGCAGCCCTGCCATGGCGGGAAACCATTTCCCCTCCTTTTGAGAACAACCAGCCACCCATGACAGCTCAGCTCAGATGAGGGGTGAGACCCAACAGCTACAAATCTAGGTTATAAATCCCAGAGGCTTGCCATTGTTAGAACACGAGGATTCTGAAGCCGTCTCCCTTGGCATTTTCTCCTTGGCTTGGCAGTGGAGCTCCAAGCATGAAGCAGTTGCCTCAGGTGACACATTTTCAAGGTGGACACCTGGAAAACAGCTGGGGCACAACTCAGAGGGCACAACGCATTGGGACATTGCCCTGCACACACCTGGTTTGTTTATTTTCAGCCCTTTTAACCCACTCTGTGGGTGAACGGGGGGACCTTCCCAGTGAAGCTGGCTCACTGTGATTTAAAAATAGGTAATAAAAAGATCAGGGGGGAAAAAAACCAAGCTCAAAAACCCGAGATGCATTCTCACCTTCCTTCAAAAGATGGGCACTTAGGCACTTTGCCTAAGTTGGACAAACTTGGAGGTCCCATCAGTATTAGTAAGATGAGTGGGACACTTAGTTTGTCCAACTTAAGCAAAGAGAAGGCCTTCGTTTTTCCATCACAACACCATCCTCAAGCTGAGGTTTAGCTTCAAATAAGGAGCGTCTCTTGCAGTCAATAAGTTCTTCCTAGTGTTTAGGTGGAATCTCTTCTTGTGATTGGAATCCATTGGTTTGTGTCCTGGTCTCTGGAGCAGGAGAAAATAGATAAGAGAGATAGATCAATTGATCAATTGATCAATCGATCGATAGATAGAGGTGGCTGATAGAGGTGGAATCAATGTGGGGAGTGGCTGAGTTTCTCACAGAATAGCCTTCTGGGCACGGTAGGAGCAGAAAAAGCAGAAATGTTTGCTTCTTCCTTTTAAAAATACAAAATTCCACAGTTCAGAATGGTCTCCATCTGATCCAAGGCTCACCGGTTCATTTGCCTAAACAGAAAACAACTTGGCAATTTTATACTGATAAGGCTAGAGATAATTTTAGATACAGTGGTCCCCCGGAAGTCTTCGCAACCCGGGGGACCGCTTTGTTTGCCGGACCGTGCGGCAAATTTAAAGGGGCCGCACGGTTTTTTTCTTCATACCCCGGGGTTTTTTTTGTAAGCCGGTGCCGTTTTTGCGGCCCCGGCTCTTTCGTACCCCAGGGTTTTCGTACCCCGGGGGATTCGTAACCCAGGGTACCACTGTATCAGATTAGGTGAAAGAAGACAGTGGGTAGTTTTGGCTAGTGGTTGGCACAGGATGAGCCCTTAGAGAAGAAGATGCCACTTCCAGGTGGTACAAAGTTTTCTTCCTCCACTGTAGGGCACTACGGTTGAATGGCTATATTTGGTAGCCCCTAAATCCTGCAGAAAATAGTCGGAGCTGTATTGGCTGTAACGGGGGTTCAAAAATCTCTCCATTTTATAGATGTAGCCAATGCCTTTATTTTGCCAGGATTTTTTTTTTTAATGAAAATGAAAAAGTGAATGTTCCCTCTCTCTTCATTGGGTTTTCCACATGCAGGTTTGTGTCTCCTAAAACCCAGCATGATATGAATCCATAATTCTTTAATGAAACATTTCCCTGCACTTGGAGTGAACTGTGCTTGATTTAAAGGGCCATAGACAGAAGGTCAGCTTACTTAATCCTGGAGCTTTCATTTCCCCGTCCCCACCCCAAATTCCACTGAAATTAAAAAGCCATCCAGATCTCTTAAAGGCTTATTTATGAACACTTAAACGCAAAAGTAAGTTAAGAGTTTGGACGTCTTCCTTCTCCAGTGATATACATCAGCTGGTGTGGCACAGACTTGGAATGTTTTTGAAAAGATATCACACGGTGCAATATGGTGCCCTTTTGCTATTTTGACACTATCGCTGTGTTTATCTTACACATATTCTTCATGTAATATGAAGAAAAAAAGATAGGGAGTTATTAAGAATACTGTATTGATCCATCATAGGGCTCCATTAATGCGAACATTTGTAATTTGTATTTTGTTTTCATGGATACGTGGATGGATTTCCGTTCCTGCCTTTTTTCTTTTTTTGGCAGATTAATATATTTCTCTCTCTTCAAAATACTCAGCCCTGATGGTGCTGGCAGGCTGTTCTGTGCCTCCATCATGAGCATCTTTTAACAGCATACATGCGGCCAGAACTTGGAAAGTTAGAAAGCAATTCATTCCGGTTATTTGTTGGGGTGTTTGAAAAGCATTGCATCTTCTTGGAAAAGTAACATCTTGCTGTTATTTGTTACACCACAATTGAAAAGCAACTTGTTGCATCGATTGTTGAGTTGCTCAGCTGCTTCTGCTTCTTGTCACTTTCCTTTCATTTTCCAAAAATAAGATTGAGGAAAATGGCAGAAAACGAGAAACTTTGCTAGCAATTTGCCCCTAGAAGTGACATGAAGAGGTAACTTTAAAAAGTCGCCCGAATACATTGCACCAATAAAGTGAGTTCATCCACTTTGGTTGCATTGCCTTTGAAATGTAACATGCCCTTTTTATAATAAAAAGTTGTCATTGGTAAATCATTGCTTGCAAGGCAACCCTTCCAAGTTTTGTATCCCCCCCCAAAGAAAAAGAGGGGAAGAGGAAGGAATGTGGCAGCACTTTAGCATGAGTTTTCGTGGATATAAACCCACTTTTTCAGATGCAGTACAGAGCTTCTGGTTAAAAACTATATACGGTCGTGGGAGTGGGACTGAATGTCCTGCTGTACATACCACAACTTTATAAATATACTTTTTAACCTGAGGGTTTAAGATCACTCTGTACTGAATCTAAAAGAATGGCTTTATATTTGCAAAAGTGTATGCTGAATAAAAAACAGTCTTAAAGGTACTGGTACATCCCCCCTTCTTTTCTCTCTCTTTTTTTTTTACTGTTGCAAGAAACTAACAGAGCTGTTTCATTACCCATGCAGTTTCCTATGGATGTGACCATGAGACTTTTAATAGTTGGAGCAGAGACAAATCTATCTCTAGTCAATAGAGGCCTAGAAATGAACATAGAGCATATAACTATGTGCATAAAATTATGGAGGGGGGGTCTTTGTGGTAGGGGTTCCAGAAAAGGAAGAATAAAACCACATCTACTAATCAGTACCCAAAAGTAGCTGTGTTTGTTACGAAAGGACTTTTCACACCACACAGACACAGTACTATGGTTCCACTTTAACTGCAATGGCTGCAAGAGTCCTATGAAACCCTGAGATGTGTGGCTTGTTGTTCTTATGTGCCTTCAAGTTGTTTCGGACTTGGGATGACCCTCAGGCAAACCCATTGTGGGGTTCGCGTGGCACGATTTGTTTGCGGGGGGGTGGGTTGCTTTTGCTTTCCTCTGAGGCTGAGAGAGTGTCACTTGCCCAAGGTCACCCAGTGGGTTTCCATGGCCAAGCAGGGTTTGAAACCTATGGTGCCATAGTCCAACATTCAAACCCGCTACACCATGTTGGTTCTCATTTATAATGTAGGGAGGGATATATAGACTTCTCAGCTAGAGGGGCTGAGAACCTCACCAGATGACAGACCCCAGGTTTCCATAAGATTCAGGCATGGCATAGTACGAAAGGGCCCAAGGAGTTGTGGGAAATCTTTAAGATTTATTATAGCTTGGACTTTGGTGGAGGCACAGTCTACCTATTTACTGCATGCTGCTTTTATCATGCAACCACCCTGCCTTGTTCATGGAGTTTAATAGGATAAGAGTCTGGGTAAGATCATCTTCCAGGTTTAATCCATGTTTTCACATGACTTCTGTAAACTTACACTTCTCCACAAAAAAGAGTCATACACGTAAAGAGGAAAAGACAGCTTAACATCACTAGAGTCTAAAACTGCCCAAAGCCAATTCATATTTTGTGTGCGCGCACTGCTGTTGTGCTTATTGATCCTTTAAATTTAGGATCAGTTTCCAGAGTAAGCCACCTTGAATATTTTTGCCCACGAAATGATATAACCATTTTGACACAATTGCCGCTTCCGCATTTCCAAATTAGATTTGGAAAGAAGCTCAGCGAGGGCCTGTGCCATGAGCCGCTATCCCTCTTTCCAAATGCATTCAGCTCTGTTGGTGTGTACCCCAAGGCATTCGGTTTGTCTCTCCTGTGCTTAAAAATTATTGTCATTCAGTGTATAGGTCCGTTGCTCATTAATGCAAAAAGCCTCCAAACCAGCAGCATACCTCTTTGATTTTCAAGTCACTGGTGGAAAATAGCTTGCTTAGGAAAATGTTATGTATGCTACGCAAGGTGTAAAACCCCACAACCCATTTTCTCAGTCTCTCCTTTTCTCCCTCCCTCTCCCTCTCTGTGTTCTGTTTTGGTTTTGTTTTGTTCCAGAAGGAGCTTAATTCCGTTGCTTCTGAGCTGGCAGCGCGGCAGGAAGAAAGCGAGCATTCTCATAAACATTTAATTGAACTCAGCCGGGAATTTAAGAAAAATGTACCTGAGGTACAGTATATTTGCTATTATAGAATTAACTTGGCAGGGAGGTGTGTTCGCCTCGCCCTCGCTCAAATGGGCTGGGTCTTGACGTGTGCGGCGTTTTAGCTTTGGTTTCCTACAACATGAGTGACTAATATTTAGCCACAATGACAAATTATAGGGCCCCCCAATGTTCAGTTATTGGCTATTAAGGTGTCTGTAGTTGTGCCATTGTAACAAAAGGACTTAGGGGCCTGATCCCGAAAGGCACAAAGTACTGATGTGGATGACAGGGCATGTGGCCTCCAAGGTCCTTTGGGGATGATGGAGTTTACACCATCGCAGCACCAAGCACCCTAGTCTCATCATTGTGCCCCAAACCCTTTTAGACTTGTCTTTTTAAACAGAATTGCTGTTTAACTTTAAAAAAAAACCACTTTCGTACTAAGTAGTTTCTTAAGCCCGGCTTTAACGTCTTGTAAACCACCTCAAATCCTTTGCTGTAAGAAAGGTGGGATATAAATTAAATAAAATCAATCAGTCAGTCAGCATAGAATATGAACTCAGTCTCTCCTAGCACCCCAGCTGAAGTCAGAGCCCCTTCTAAATCTGACGTATAAAAATACTAATGGATTATTAAAATGGATGGCTACGCATAGTCCAGAATCCAGAGCTAATTTCTGCACCAAGGAATTATAGGTGTTAAGTGGGATTCAAAAACAACAACAGCAGAACTCCTTAGGTAGGATTGCCAACTGTTTTAAAACCCTCTTGAGGTCCCCAACATGAGTTATTCCCCCCCCCCCCCCCCCACTGGAATGGCTTCTGCCGTTGCTGTATGGAACTAGTTGTGTGGTTTGTTGGGGATGGTTGCCACACTACATCTGTGGTACAAGAAGCCATACCAGGCTCTCACACAGCTGGACTAAGTAAGCCTCATATTTGGGTTTATTGGTTTCATGAATCCTCTTCATGAATCATCCTTAGATCAGCTTGAGAGGAGCTAGGGTTGCCAATAAGGGACAGGGACTTGAGTAGTTTGGTAGAAGGGGGAATTTCCACAGGTGGCAAGCAACACTTGCTGAAATGAACTTTTCTACGCAAGCATTAAAGGGACAAAAGTCCTGGCCCTTGTCTTACCTTGCAATCCTAAAAGGAGCCCTTAATAGGACAGCAGATAGTTTAAGTTTAGTTATAAACCATGGGGTGGTGAGCAACATCTTAGAAAAGCATCTCTCCTTTTCTCACAGAGATGAGGAGTGCCGCTTGTGGAGTGATAGATTTTCCGAGAGAGCCAGCATAGGGTAGTAGTTTGAGTACTGGACTAGGACTCTGGGAGACTAGGGTTCGAATCTCTGCTGGGCTATGGAAATCTAATGGGTGGCCTTGGGCAAGCTTCACTCTCTCAGCCTTAGAGGAGGGCAATGGTGGCAACCCCCTTCTGAATCTGACCAGGAAAAACCTGTGATAGGGTTGCCTTAGGGTTACTATAAGTCAGAATTAACTTGGAGGCACACAACAACATCAATAACAATTAACAACAGTGTGTTGCAGTACATATAAAGCATCATCAAAAGCTATAGAAAGTATGCTTTCTTTCCACCCTTTGAGAATGATTATGCTTATTATCAATATGCAAATGTAATCAGTTAATTAGTTGAATGAAATTTGTACAATTAATCAAGACCCAGATTTCTTTAAGGAGATGAGCGTCCTGGTTTAATGTGAATTAGAATCCCAATTAGTGAAAGCCCCGTTGGTTTAACCTAATCAAGAGTTTCCATAACTTTTTCTCTTTTCAGGGGGTCCGGGATTTGGTGGCACCTGTCTTAAAAAGCTTCCAGGCAGAGGTAAGACACTGTCTGTGTCCAAGATCCTCTTTTGAACTGTTATAAAGTCCTCTGTAAGCAAAATGAATATGGGGCAAAATTACAAGAGAACAACAGGTCCAGAGTCTGAGGCTTCTTGCAGGTTGTAGGGATTTGCCCCCTTCTTCTTAAGGATGATGAGGAAGTTTTATTAAGTTCTTATTTTTTAAAAAATGAACAAAATGAAAAAGAAAATCCTCTAATCTGAACTTGACTCAGGGAGAGAGAGCTCCTGGAGCAATTGTTTTCCATTTCCACTTTTCTGTTATCTCATCATATTTGGCAATCCCAAATGCTTATGTCTGCACCTTGTTGTATCAGTATTCCTCTGTGGATTCACTGTGAAGCCATTTCATATTATGTATTCAGCATGTTTATGCCAAGGTGAGGTTCCGTGGGGCGCTGGGCTTCTGTTTTGTGTGTTGAAGTGGTCTTGGGGGTGCTTTAGCAAGAAATCCATAACTCGAGGTGTTTCAAAAGGTGTTTCTTTCAAAAGTGTCTTAGACACAACTCCAAAAAAAGGAAGAAAAAAATGTCTTCCCTTGTGGGGAAAACACAGAGAAGCTGTGTATATGTCCTCTTCCTACCCAGATCTTGGTATGTGGATGCCATCTAAGAAAGTTCTCTTCAGCAATCTCTGTTTTTTTCTTGGTGAGATGGGGTGGCAGCTTTGGAGGGAGTTTATTTCATTTATTTGTTACATTTATACTCCAGTTTTCCTCCTATGAGCAGAAGGTGATGTATATTTTCCTTCTCGTCTTTCTTTTATCCCTGCAACAACCCTTTGAGGTTGAAAAAGATAGAAAGAGTTTCTGGCCCAAGGCCACCCAGTTAGTTGGGACTGAAACCTGGTTTTTTCTCAAGTCCTAGTGCAGTACTCTAACCACTATACCACACGGGCCGCTTGAGCAGGGAGTGAGCGAATTGTCACGCTAGTCAGCCAGAGATCAGGTATAGTCTGAGCACAGCTCCATCCATATGTCAGCAACGTTGAGATGGAGTCAGTCTCGAACTGGGTGCTTATTGGAGGAGGGGGAGCCTTCCTGGCCCATTGGGTGACCTGATCCCTGATAGTGGCCATAGCACCCTCTCGTGGCAACAGCACTGAAGAACAGCACAAAGCGCTCTCCCCCTCAAGCGGTCATCATGGCACAGAATCAGATACCTGGCTCTCAGGCCTAGAGCCCCTGGGTCAGGTCTAGGCAGCGTAGGGATTTGATTTTGACATGGGTGCTCCAGTACACAGGTAGAGCTCTCCTGCAATGGAAGGAATCATGACCCATGAGTCTGCTTCCTCAGTTAAATAAGCATGTAACTGGCACGTACAGTGCATGGCACACAACCCCTTCCTTGCAAATCTCCATGGTCCTAGGATCCCATCTCTTCCACAGGCTCTTGCCTAGATGTGCAACAGTAGAATTTGCCCCTAAGGTTTCTGTTGACTCCTTTTCTACATTTCATCCATTAAGGCTTTGGGGGGTATGTGTGGAAAGAGATCCATCCTGGCTCTAAGTGCAGCCATGACTCTAAGAGATTTAAATTCTGCCAAGGTGGGGTGGGAGAGAAAGAGAGAAAGCAGGCGTGCAAGAAATATCACACGCTGGAATGTTCCTAAAATGATCATTCTTCTTCTGGACTCGGGGGGTGGTGCGTCGAAGGCAGAGGAGAAGGTGTTCTGCCTTCTGCGCGGCTGCTTTCTACCAGGCTTCGCTTAAACTCCCCAGAGAAACACTGGCACACGGCAACAACACATTAGAGGCTGTCATCTTTCAAGCTTTGTGTTACTTTTAAATCTGTCTCTTTGGAATGACATAACGGCAGAAGGAGAAAATATGAAAGTAAACAATAACTGGATTTACACAAATGTGGGCTGATTTCCATATTTTTCATCACTTCATTTTATTACCCAGTTTTTACTGATATGCGTATTTATTTATAGGGGGCAATCCGGTATTGATTCATTCCGAAATGCTCGGCATAAACACATAAAAGAGAGTGATAACAATAGGAATATATTTCCAGTTGCTTTAAATACTGCCTGTTCCCCCGACGAGGCTTGTTAGGTCCTCTGGGGAAAGAAGAGGGATGTGCTAGGCAGTGCGTGTGGGCACATTCCAAGGAGGTGGTAACCCATACTGCCACAATGTCCTCCTCTTATGAGGAGTAAGGGTCCAAAGAACATTTTATTTTGTCAGATGGATAGGCTGGAGGAGGTGCTGGTTACCATACTGGAAACTTGATTGTGAACTTTCTTGTTCCCCAACAGCCAGGTCTCTCAGGCTGATCGCTGGCGGAAGAGTATGTGTTCCATGCGCCAAAAGTTCCAGGATCAACAGAGAGTTTTTTGCAGAGGGCAGGGCATGTGTGAATGAATGGGAGCATAGGTGCATTTATGAAAGAGGCAGAAAGGCAGGTAATGAGGGTCTGGTTTTTGTTTTTCTCCCCACCAGTGTAGAAACAGGGTCTCTGGCACCGCATTTAAGATGTGGGGCTCAACATTGGAAGGCAAGTTATTACCGTTTTGTGCCTGCTTGACTGTATTATCTGAGGAGGCTCAGCTACACTGGAACGTTGGGTGGTCCAATTTTGTCAGATCCTTTCAGGGGGAATCAGTCCCTGTAGCTTAGCCTTGAGGGGGACTTGAGTTCTCCTGCCCCATGCTGGGGTCCTTACATGGGAACCCTAGAAGTTTAGGTAATCGTTTTTTTTTTGGGGGGGGGGGGGTAACCTGAATCCAGGAATCACCTTTCCACTGCCTGGTTGACCCTCCCTTTTGGGGGCATTCCTTGCACCATGGCTGGGATATGGGATCTCTGCCCATCTTGGCTCAGTGGCATTTGAGCAGCACCTGGCTCAAAGGACCAGACTGCAATGATGTCCCAGACTGGCCTCAACATTGCAGAGGATGTGGACAAGAGAGAAGGAGAGAGTGGGAGAGTGGGCTTTTCTCTCTTTTTTTCCCATTTGATGAAACAAATAAAGCCCCGACTTTAATTTTTCCATCATGGAAAAGACAAAAGGCTGCCCACGGCGGAAGTGGAGCGGCGACAGCTTGAAATGGCCAAAGTTTTTGAGTCTCCTTGCAGACGGAGAAAAGAGCAAAGCCAGAACCCCACTAATTATAAAAGTTGCTTTATGAAAGATAATTCAAAGCAATAATTTAGCAAACATAATCAAGTAGCACAGATGGGGATTCTGATGAATAGTTTGCAACATGCAATTAGCAGCTCTTGCAGTTACATATCATTAACCCTCGGAGCACAAAAATTATTTTCTCATTATTAGATGAAAAGGTAAAATTAAGCTGACTAGACAGTTAAGGAACAAACTACAATTAATTACCTTCATTTATTACAGTCATTATTTGAAAGTTTCCCCCCTCCTCCTCCTCCTTCTCCTCCTCCTCCTCCTCCTCCTCTTTCTGTTGGATGGATGAAAACATCTAAATTAAAAGTTTTAGTACATTAAAATTAAGGTGAAACATTCTGTGGCTCCACATGAGGGTGGAAGGAGGGCCAGACAAGGAGTATACTAGTCTACCTGTTCCCTGACTGTGGTCTAATCTGCACTGCAGACTTAATGCAGTTTGGGACTGCTTTAACTGCCATAGCTCATGCTATGGAGTCCTGGGATTTTTAGTTTGTTGTGGCACCAGACCTCTCAGATAGAGAAGGCTGGCTATTGCATAAAACTACAAAGTCTATAGTTCCATAGCATGAAGCATGGAGCCTCTTTTCATGTCATTTGACTCCAGTGCTGGAGCAGCAAAAGGCAAGCTGGCTCCTTCTACATGACGTCCCTTCAGATATTTAAAGATAACTTATCATTTTACCTCTCAATCTTCTCTTTTCCTAGCTAAACGAAGCCATCCCCCTAACCTGTTCCTCCTAGGGCTTCTTTTCCATCCCTTTTGCTCTTTTGGTCATCCTTCACTGGAGCCATTCCAGCTTTTTGATATCCTTCATAAATTGTGGTGCTCAGAACTGGACACAGGATTCCAGGTGAGGCCTGACCTAATGGAGGTAGTCTTTAGCAGTATCTTTACCCTGGAATAAAACAAAGCAGCCCAGTCTGGTAGCCTTCCAAGTCCGCTTCATGCCAGCTATCTTCAGAGACTCTTGAATTTCAGGACTCGGTTTTGTTTTCTCTGCCCAGATTAAAAAGGGCCCCAAATGGCTTCTTTCCATCTTCTTTGCTCCATTGGTTTTAGTCTCCAAACCTGGCAGCGCGGGGTGTCATTTGCATTCCAAGATTGTAAAGGTACTTTCAGACGAAGCTTTTTATTGTCCAATCACCTTGCTTCGTTTGCAGAATTTGATGGGGATGTTGGAGAGGCTCAGACAGCCATCTCTACTATTTGCAATCCTCCCATAGTTCCCCTCTGCTGCTGCCTCAGTTTTTTTTTTTTTTCTTACCAGGAAAAAAAAATCTCTCAAGGAGGAAAAGATGGAATAAGTGCACAATGCTTTCTGACTGTTTGCACTAAGAGCTTTCCATCTAGGTTCACCCTTAGGAGCCTCAACTGATGTTAAATAAGCACCTTCAGCTTTTCAGCTCAACTGTAGCATAGGAATGGCCCCACAACATTCCCACAAGCATCACTTCTTGTCACCATTTTGAGAGGGACTGCAGCGGAAACAGAGGTTTCTCAGCTTGGTATGGTGGAGGTATGCAGTCTGTGGGGCAGGACTGGGGAGATTTGGTTCCCGTTCCCCACACGTTGCCACTCCTGAGCTATACAAATGTCCAGAGAGACAAACACCTCTTTTCTGAGCGCAGTGTAGCAGCATACAGGAATTAAATGTATTTGGCCTTACATTCCTGGAATTGAGGTACATTCTTTCCCTCTGCCCCCATGTGAGGTTTTATGATTGGTACCCTAGCCTTGGTTATTTCTCTAGGACTATGAGAAGCCGATTGGTGTGTGTTTCTTGTCTGAACATGGCTGGGTTTCCCACCGAGTAGCGGAAAGAACGCTGCACCAGCATCCCGTGGCATGACAGGCGAAGGACTCCTTGAGAAAGTTCTAATGAGATTAACGTCCTTTGGCTTCTAATATCAGGAACTTTGCCAGAGCTTCATTGTGCCTGTCAGGAAGTATTATGACAAAATTAAGGGCCAGCAGCAATTTTCTTTCATTCAGCATCATCATCTTGGCAAAGTAAATTATTTAAAGCCTTTCCCTCTCTTGTTCTCTGCTTTCTTCCTCAGTTCAGCAAGCCTTTCCAGCAGATCTTTGCTATGCTTCTCATTAGGGGTAACATTGTTGAGAAGATAATATTGATTCATTCATACATCTTTTTTTTAAAATGGTTAATTATTTGAACTACGTGTAAGTCCAGTAAAGGAAGCTTATGCCAACATGTGAAGAGGGAGAAGGAGAACAAGCACACTAGCTCTGTAACACACACACACACACACTCTTTGTTGTTCTCATCAGGATGAACATCTGAAGTGAGAGTTATAGGAATGCTATAACCAAGGAAAATCTGTTTCTAGCAGAAGCTTTTGTGGAGTCCAGTCCACTTCACCAGATGCATCTTTGATGCTGAAAAATATTGATAATCTGAGTTTCAATATATCTGAAGTGAGGCCATTTCTGCCATGAATCTCTCCACGCAGTATTGAATCCTGATGTCCCTGCGTTGTAAGTTTGGGTAAGAGCAGCTTTTGTGGATAGAGAGGTCTCCTTGTGCTGCAGACAGATGCACTTTTATGTGTGGAGAGTCTCAGGAACTGTGACTGAGTGTGGAGGAAACCTTGCCTTATGGTTCTTGTTCTCTCTCCTCACATGTCGGTACACATTTTTGAATCCCTAAACAGGACAATGGTCTTCCCTCAGACAGGAAAGCTCATGTTTTTTGTCCCATTTTTGCTCTTTGGCATATGATTTGGGCTAGGCTTTCATTTCTAATCTGTTTTGGGCCACTCAGCTATCTTGGAAATCTCAGTTTTCAAAGGGAGTGAGCCGCACACCCAGCACGTCTTATGGGGGATGTTGATCTGATCCAACAGAGCGGCGTTGCTAGTCATCTCCGTCCAGCCTTTTCATACACCACAACCTCAAGGTGTGTTATAAGAACAATCCATGAATTAAAAATGGAGGTGGGGGGCAACATGTCCACCAGATGTTACCAGATACCTAGAGAGCCACAGTGTATCAGCTGCAGAGCCCCCATAAAATTACACTGTTTACCTGGCTCCTGCTGTCCTGACCATGACACCCTCCAGATGTGCTGGACTACAATTCCCATTGCTTTCAGATTAGAGGCCATTAGTGACTCCCATTGGCTGCTGAGGGGCGTTAGCACATCTAGAGTAATGGGAGCACAAGTAATGGTGTTGTTTTGGTTACATATGGATCAGTAGTCAGAGGATGAGCTTTCTTAGTGTGTAACATATGACATATGAGGTTGCCTTATATCGGGTCTGACCCTTTATCCCTCCAGGCTGGTGTTGCCTTCTCTGCTTGGCCATGGTCATGGGCAGAAAAGGGGCCACTGAGGTCCTTTTAGCATGAAACACTAGGGATTCCGCCTAGAAGTTTTACCTCCAAAGCAAATGCTCCACACCTCAGCTATGAGTGGGGGTCTCAGAGAGATCATTTCCCCAGATCTGTTGTCTGATATTCATTTAAACAAAGGTGCAGGAGCCAGTGTGGTTTGAACTCAGTCTCCAGGGAACCAAGGTTCAAATCCCTGCTCAGCCATACAAGCTGACCAGGGGAACTTGTGCAAGTCACACTTTCTCAGCCTCAGAGGAAGGCAAGGGCAAAACCCCTCTCAATCAATCTGGTTAAGAAAACCATCAAGGTTGCCGTAAGCTGGAGTCAACTTGAAAGGACATAACAACAAGCCAGGTTTTGAAACTTTATACGTTTCCCTGAGCCCTTCTAAGTTATCCTCACGTGATAGTTTAAAAAACAAACCAACCCTAAGAAGTGGCACACATCCTCTTCCCTTCCTCCATGTCTTCAAAAGCCAACCTTCCTTGATCTTCTGCATGGGTTGGGCTCCCAGTCATGCAGACTGGGAATAATGGTAGTTGCAGTGCAGCATCCCTAAAGGGACTCTTTCAGACACGGGAAATTGGAAGTATAATCCAAGGGCAATCCAAACGCAATCATGGGGTTTCACGTTATTGCGAATTAGAGCTTCTCATGCAATTTCGGGCAAAAGGGAAGTCACTCCGAATGCAATCCTAAGTTTCACGTTATTGCAAATTAAAGCTTCTCACGCAATTTCAAAACAGCGGATTCACGTGAATTCGCATTGGCTGCATTCGAAGTTGGGAGAAATTCCTCCCATATGAAAGAGTCCAAGGACACCAACTTGAAGAGGGCTGTTTCAAACATTCTGGACTTTTCACAGGTAGTTAGGACTTGTTAGAATTTGGGAGAGGGGTTTCTTGATTTTCTTTTCTCTCTCTTTCTCATCCTGAGTGACAGTTTTAAGTAAAATATAATTGTCATCGGTTGGGTTTTTTTGAGAAATTGAAGCAAGCTTGTTGCAATCCAAATCCTGCTTTGGTTGCAATTGGACCAAGAGATGATTGTGCTTATTTCATTCATGTATGTTTAACCATCCTTTGATCTGGGACACAGAATATCAACAGAGAGATAAAGTTGGCCGCGGGGGGGGGGGGGGGGGGAGGATGTGCAACCTTTTTTTAACCTGTCAATTGCAATAATATTTTTGCTTCCAAATGTTGCTTTAAAAAAAAGTTAGCTTGATAAGGTATAATCATAGCACAGAGGCCAGCCTGACAGTGGTAATTAATTAGGCTATTATGCATTCTATGGTGATAATTGCTTTGCTGGAAAGTCACCAGCCATGGAAAGGACCCGGAGCAGAAATGTAATTCATCAATCTCACGTCGTTGCAGCGCGCAGTTGTGTTTTCTCTCACCTTGAGTCAGTGTGCATGGCGGAAAGAAACAACACCCAAAAGTTAATGATATATTGAGGTACAAAAGTGTGTGCGTTGTGTGGGGGGGGTTCAACGGTGGCGGCGGGGAACAGAACATGTGGGGAGGGGAGCGCAAAAGCGCCGAGCATGGTCAAATGGCCAGGATTCATGCAGTTCCTAGCTTATTGCTCATAGCTAGACACTTTGCTGCCTGAGGCAGAGGATGAAATAATTAGATTTATAAAATCTTAAGAGTTGGAAGGGGCTGCAAGGGCCATCTGGTCCAATCCCTGCCTTGTAGGAATCCACAACTAAAGCACTCCTGAAAGATGCTCATCCAGCCTCTGTTTGAGGGGCTTCAAAGTTGGAGAGTCCTCCACCTGCTGAGCAGTCTGTTCCATTGCTGAACAGCTTCATAGTCAAGAAGTTCCTCCCAGTGTTTAGGGGGAATCTCTGTTCTTGTAATTTGAATCACTGGTTCATGTTCAGGTTTTTGGAGCAGCAGAAAAAAGCTCACTTCATCTTTTGTATGACATCCCTTCAGATATTTAAAGATGGTGATCATGTCACCTCTCCATCTTCTCTTCTCCAAGCTAAACATACTCCGCTCCCTCCATCATTCCTCATTAAGCTTGGTTTCCAGACCTTTGGCCATCTTAGTCACCTTCCTCTAGACAGCTTTCCAGCTTTTCCATGTCCCTCTTGAACTGTGGTGCCAGACTGGGCACAGTATTCCAAGCGAGGTCTGACCAAAACAGAATAGAGTGGCACTAATATGTATTTTAATCTGAACACTATGTTCCTGGTGATTCCTGGTGTTCCCCCCACCTACATACTGAAGCCAGCTGTGTTGGGAGTTGGGTGTTCCCTAAGCACTTGCAATGGGAGAATGGTGGGGAGTAAACTAGTTTAGGGGACGCAGAACAGTCTTGTGGCACATCTAACCCTGTCTTCCAGCAGAAGATTTGTATGTACTCTCCTTTCCAGAGAACAAGGGCATGGAACTTCTTTCCACCTGATGGCCAAATTCAGTTTCAGAGAGGTTCTCAGGGACCATTTTCCAGCCGTGGTGGTGATGGAGGCCAAAAGGAGAAAGGTAGAATGAAAAATACCACCAGATTTTTGTTTTAAATCTCTTACTGCCCATAACTAAGCCTTAGAACAGGCATTTGACCCTTTTAGAATGGGGTGGGAAGACACTGGATAAACACTGGGAATCCACTAAAGGGTGGTGACATGAGGAAGGGCTTGTGACCAGTGCAACCCCAGGAAGGCCAGATTTGGTCCCAGGGTCCCTCTCAAGGGGTGGAATGCACCCATACTTTTCCCTCATTGATGGAATTAGCACTGCAAGCTTGATCACAGTAAAAAGGTAAAGGAAAGGGGCGAAAAGAGGAAAAAGGAAAAGTTAGTTTGCGGCTGCTCAGGACACCTAGTTGTCCAGAACATGCCCTGATCAGTGAAGTGATGACATCAACAAGACCTGAAACAGCTTAGAGAGTGTTTTTACTTGAAAATTTCAAAATGGATTTAGTTAAGTTGCAAAGCAGAAGATGCATTTGTTTGTATAATGGCAGGTATGGTGTGGAACATTTGAAACTGGCCTGTCCCTAGCAACTGTCACTTGTCTTACTTGCAAACAAAACATCCTTCTAGAGGACATTTTGCCTGACTTCTCTGTAGAAAGCTCAAAGTGTCTTGGGTGCCTTAACCCTGTATGTAGAAGAAGCTTCAGCTACCATAGTTGACTTCGTACTCATAAAATAGCTGGAGGGGCCAAGATTGGACAGAGGAGAACAAACAAGATTTTGGTTCAGTAGCTTTTGCATGCCAGATTACACTTGTACTGTGACATTTAGCTTTCTCCTTTCTCCTTTCTTTTTGTGAGGTAAGAAAAAACTCTGGGTAAAATACCATCCTATACTGTAATCTGTCAGGTCACATTACAGGAAAATGTCACATTTAAGTCTTGATGACTTAAAAGGAAGAGGAAACCAGTGGCTGAGAGAAGCTTTGGGGCATGAACTTGCTGGAGCTGCTTGAGCTTGCATGGCTTCCCAAAGGAGGAGCTCATCCTTCTGTACTTCAGCAGGGAAGCACTTCCGCTGAAGAGCCAAGCCAGAGTGCTGAAGAAGTACCAAGTCAGTCTGACATCCAGCAAAAAAGTAAGATTAGGGAGGGACCAGAGTTTGGAAAAGTTAAACTTTTTGGATTACCTCTGCTCTAGGCAATTGGTACCTTTGCCAAACTACTCTTACCATCAGGAAGTTCCTTCTAATGTTCAATTGAAATCTATCCTCCTATGACTTGAAACTATTAGACCTGGCCCTACCCTTTGGGGCAGAAGCGAACATATTTGTACACTCCTCTCTCTGACAGGCCTTTAGGTATTTAAGGTGTGCACTCATGTCACCTCTTAGTCTGCTCTTCACCTATCTGAACATGCCCACCTCCTTCCTCATACATTTTGTCCTCCATGCCTCTTATCATCCTTGTTGCCTTTTTCTAAATCGGCTCCAACTTGTCTCTATCCTTCTTAAAATGAGGTGCCCAGAACTGAATACAAATGAGGTCTGGCCAGCACAGAATGTAGTGGGAATATTACTTCCCTTAAATGGAGGGCAAACTATTTTTGCACTCTTGACTCACTTTTCAGCAATTGAAGTAAACTGATCACGAAGAAGGAAAGTGGACAGAGGAGAAAGAAACTGGGATAGTTTGAAAGCTTTTTAAAAATGAGATGACAGATGATGAATCCGGACTGTCCGTGCCAAACTGGGACAATTGCAGGGCATATAATTGTAGGAGGGCTGTATCCAAGTATATCTTTGCAATCCCAACTGTTTTATTGTATAAGCATAGTTGGATCGGGTTTGGTGTTGTTTTTTTTATAAAACACCTGAAGGATGATTTTTGGTTTGTGTAGAAACTGGCACTGAAATGCTTTGCACGATTTCTGTTCCTTCCCTATACACAACAGAAGTTGAAAAAGTAGATCTGTCTAGTAGGATGCTAAAAAAAAGACTGGGGCTCATGGTACATTGACAATAGAGTAAAGGATGGGGTAGGAAGGGGGAACAGAACTGATCTTTGTGCTCCGATGCCCTGGAGCAGTGAAGGAGAGAAGGCGGTTTGCTCAGGTGGCTGGTGAATTACAAATGACTAGTACAGCTCCTGTTCTGAATGACATGCAATTTAAATTCAGTCTTGTGTGGAAGGCTCACAAGCTTTTTTGAGCAGCAAAAGGAAAGGAAAGGAAATTCACCTTCCATTTTCCTCCATCTCTTCTTCTTCAGATGCACTAGGTTGGCTTAGCTCTTGCTGCACTGAAAATGACTAAACTAAATTAACAAATTGGCCAGTTGGGCTTGGTGAGAATGACTGTTTGCATTGAAGCGGTTGCAGGATCTTTTGACCTTTTCAAATGGGCATTTTTAAAATACAAGGTTTCTCTAGTACTACATAGGACAGAGAGGAAAACCTTTCTCTTGCAGACAGAAATGTCTAAGCTAAGAATGACACACCATTTCCTTCTTACTTTTAAGTTGTAAAAGGCTTAAAAATATACCTGTGTCTTGTAGCAAACCAGGTATGCCTTATGTTTAAAGTTGCACCTTTCAGCATCCCATTAAAGCAGCCCTTCCTCAACGAGAGGTGTAAAATTTCTGTAAACTTTGAATCCATGTACAGTGGGAGATATTTTTTTCCAGTTTGTTTTTAACAAATCAGAAGTTTTCAGAAAAATTGAAAAATGCAATATTAAGACACTTCACAGATTGAAAGTCACTCCGTTACAAGTTTTATTTATTCATTGGATTGATATCCCGCCTTTCTCCCAAAATGGTTGGCAAGCGTTTCTGCCTCTCAGATTTAGTTTCTTGAGCTCCTGCCCCGTTCAAAGAATAGGAAAGATGAACTATTGGAAGAAGAAGAAGCTTGGTTTGGGTACTTATCACCAGTTCCCATGCTTGGAGCCATTCTGTTCTTATTATATGTCTGTCTCCCCACCCCGAGCCATTCTTTCACAGTTGGTGGATCTCAGGGTCCTAGTTCAAGCAAGGATAGATCCCACAAGCCTGAGATCAGTCCACTCCTAGGTGAGCACCCTGGGACATTTGAAAGACCCACCGCAGCACAAAAATAAAATAAAGGCCCTCCAGCTTCGGTGGCATTTTGCCAAATGATCTCTTCCGATCTTGTCAAAGTGCATTAGAGTTGACTGAGCCTGACCGCAGTGCATTGAGGTCCACTGTGCAGTTGTGCTCTTTTCACTGGCTGCAGCCAAAGCCTGTGGCCAAGGGAACAGCAAAAGGAAATAGTGCCTTTATGAGGATTTCCGTAGTATTTAGGAAGGAGGGGGTGCTGTGGAGGTAGAGAAACATCGAAAGATATGCCTAGATGGTTACTCTGGCCCTCGGCGCTGCAAGGACCTGTGCTTAATTTCCCATCTTTTTCTTTACCTCTTCGGCCTCACCCCTCCCGAGTCTCATTTTAATATTCATAACTATGATAAATTAGACAGATCGCTTTGTGTATAAACACCCGAGTTCATCTGTAGAAAGTGGAAATTTGTCTTTTCCCTGCGTCTTGCTGTGCTCCATGGTTTGCTGCAAAGCCTCATCTTTTTTGCTCCCCTTGCTCATGTGAGAGCTGGAGGATGACAGGTGACGTTTCTCTGACTTCAGCAGAAAGGAGAAGCTGTGCGATGGGAGCTTGGCGGCAAATCCATCATGGCTGATACCCTGTTGGACCAAAGTTTGGCACAAAGTTTTAATTGTAGCCTGAGTCAACTGAAGCTTGTGAAATTTCCCTGGATCTTACGGAGGGATGCTGCGGATTTTAACCCGAGGGAGTCATTCATAAATAGACAGGAGTCAACCAAATGCCTCAGGGAAACCTATACATAGGCTTGAAGGCCAAGGCTTTCCAACTGTTGATCTGTCCAAGCACCGTTTAGGTCACAACCTAGAAACTCACATGCCACCCATGTCCTTGTCCCCAGTTTTAATTCTACATACTTTGGAGCAAAAACTTGAACAGGGTGGCAATTCAGCAAATTTGATGTTTCTTTGTTGTTGCAAAAAAAGGTAATTAATTTTAAGTAACCATGTTGTTTGTAGCTAGTTTCTTCCAAGTACTGATGTAGCGCTTGTGGCTATTTCACTAATCACATTTGACAGAAACTCTGACCACCACAGATTTGTCTTGCTTCGTACTAAGTCTTGGTTAGTGGCCATCCGAACTTCTTCTGGCTGTGCCTTCCATAAAGTGGCATGAAGAAGGGACAATGCGCCTGTTTTTCATGTCCATCACTCTCCTGAAAGATGTCAGGCATTCTGGCTAGCAAAGAACAAACACGGTGTTGGTGTCTGTTGCCTTAGGACCCCCGTGCCGAACGTTTTCACAAAAGGTTACAATTTGATTTTTTATTTAAGCCCTGACATTAAATTGTAATTTTAATTTACTCAAAGCGCATCAAAGATTTATGATGCCGTGACATTACAGGAGTGTTGAAGATTTTGCCCAAGGCAACGGGCAGAGTTTGAACACTGTGCTGGGCACAGACTGGCATACGGCCGAAAGTTTTTCTCAATGTACATCATATCTTGGTGGTATTTGGGGATGAGAAAGTGAAACCTTGGATACTAAATTATTGCTATTGTATCTCTCTATATTAAAAATTTCTTGCTGTATCTCAAAATTTACCATATTACAATTTAACCCTGAGTGCATAGACACACCTAACGAAAGAAAGTCTTCTTTCAACAGCATTTAATTATTGATTTAGTCATGACGGACAGATGCAGTCTCCGAATTCAGAGACAGGAGCAAAGCTTGGGAAAGTTCCTTTGTGGGACTACAGCTCCCAGAATCCTCTTAGCACCTGGGGTAGATATTTTTCTCCTTCTTTCCTAATACAAGAACGCAGCAGATACATCCAAGGAAATAGATTAGTGGGAGATTCAGGATGTAGAAAAGCACACAGTGTGATTTAACTATGGAGTTCACAACCTCTGGGTTTGCTGTTAGTTTGGGCAGCTATGGAAGGAAATTAGACAAAGGTTAGGTTCTTTTGTCCCATCAAGCGTCAGCCTTTTCCTCAAAACTGGGACTCAAGGCAGCTTACAAATATATCTCTATAACAAGTTTCCAATACCAAAACAAATGAAAACCCTTAGAATTTACTGCTGGAAACAATGATAGTTATTGTAATGCTCTTATGCTCTGAGATGAAAAAGGGCCAGCAGGCCTAGGAGATAGAGGGAGGTCCTTGCTACGCTCCTCATGCCAGACCGAGCTGTATCATTTCATTTATTTTCTTATTTGGTGATGCCACGGAAGGAAAAACCTTTGTAACCATTGTTCTGGGTGGGGAACTTTCCCAGACAATGGTAAAATGGCAGCACTTGCGCCTGCCAGGCAGTGATCTGTCTTACCTCCCCCCAACCCCGAATCCAGGGCGGATCCATTGTTTACACACAGGAACCACCAAAGTTTCCTGGAAATTTCAGAGAAAAATGTGAGTTTTAAGAATTCAGTTAAGGTCCTTATACTCTGTTTGCTGCTGATAAGACCATGCATCATGTGTCCTGATCACGCCAGATTTGGGGGAAATGCTGTGCATTGTGTGTTGTGGTCGTGCCAGATTTGGGGTGGCTGTTTTTTCCCCCCTCATGTAGACAATCCCTGTGATATCTTAGCCAGGGCTTTGTTCAAGATAGCATCTTTTCCATGACGGCTCTTCATTGTTACTTTGTTTTTCTGTTTCCCACAGGTGGTTGCTCTCAGTAAAAGAAGCAAGGAGGCTGAGGCCGCGTTCCTGAACGTTTACAAGCAATTAATTGAAGTGCCAGGTATGGAAGACCTCAGCAGCTTTGATGGAATTGACTTAAGAAGGATGAAATTATTGTTCTCAGTGTCTGGTAGGGATTGCCCATCAGGTTTTGTGTATAGTTTTGATTGAGGCTGGGTGCCTCCTTCTGATCTCAGAGCAAAGCGACCCGCAGTGGTGGTGGACATGCCAAAATGGAGGGCCTTTGCAATGGGGGGGAAGGTCAGGGCAGCTCTGGAGCCATGATACTTTGGGCTACCCCATGCCAGTGTAGACAGGACCAGAATTGGAACATTTCTACTAACTCCGAATCCACCCCAAATTGCTCCCAACTCTGACTCTGCAGTGCTGGTTTAGAAGAGGCATTCTGAGTGTATGGGGGAATGCCTCTTCTCAGATAGCGCTTGTTGTTTCTGTATAAGCTCATGTTAAAAATAATTGAATTTTTAAAAAATGTTGCCCCCTGTCCGGTTTGAGCCCCATTTCTAATATAACACCGTTCATAACTGGTCTCTGAATCTGGATTTTCCCCGTGCAAGAATGTAGTGCATGTGGCGTGGTGCAACATTTTCAATAATTGATTTTAGCACCAAGGATCTGTGGTTCTGCCGCTATCATTTGCTCCGTTGTGTTGGCCTTGCCTCTCGGCTCCCTGCACCGCAGGAAGGACTCGCGGTGAGCTGCTGTCCCTCGTGTTCCTGTTTGAAGTGCTAGCGCAACAGACAAGTGGAAACATCTTTTGCTATCGCTGGATTTCAGTGCCTGAGCCAAATCTGTCTTGACAATAAAAAAGGAATACATTTGCTCGCGCCTTGTAATAACGCTGCCGTGATCCGCGCTTGTCTCTTTGACGGCGAGTTAACTAAGATGACTGAACTCCCTTCACAGCAAAGGGGCAGACAATGGAATTTAGAGCTGATGGGCTTGGGGGTGGCGTGGAAGCGTTACGGTGCATATGGCCACACTTCCCAGGTATTTCTCACGGTGAGTAGCACTTGTGTGGTTTGGTGCGTGGATCTTAGCGATGTAAGCAGGACGGTGGCTATGCAACTCATCCCTGCTGCTTGCAAGCCCAGATTTTTCAAATTCAAAATCCTGCGGGGAAACAGCTTACTAGTCCTCATGGCTGCGGATTTAACCTTGCAAACAGGTGAGTGATACTCGATTCCACATTAGAAGCAAGAGAGTCGACTGAACAGTGTGGGTGGGGGTCGTGTAACTTCAATTCTTTGCGATAGGTGTTGTTATGTTGATCAAAATATTTTTCGTTGATTAATGTGAGCAATTTGAGTAACCTAAATATTGCAACCACACTCGTTTGTGCATGTCAATTCATTCCATGGGAGGTTTTTTGTACACAATCCAGCATGGCTGTTTTTGTATTCTTCAGCATGGCAGGAAACAAGAGAGGCCTTTAGATCTGACCGGCAAACAAACTCTTATTTGAAGGTTGATTTCAGGTTATTTTCACACACACAAGGAGCATCTTGGGGACTTTCAACAGTGGGCGTAAACTGCTTTTGCAGAAACTGACACATACTCAGAGTGGACATGTATGGATAAATTAAATGGTTCAAAGAAATACTTTTTTCAGTTCTTGGAATCAGATCGCCTCTTTAAAAGCACAGATTTGTCAGTGATGTTGTGCATTTTGTATGCTTGCCTTTGCCTTCCTCTGAAGCTGAGAGAGTGTGGCTTTCCCAGTGGGTTTCCAGGGTGGATCAGGGGTTTGAATCCTGGTCCAACGCTCAAAATGCTGCGCTATGCTTGCTTTTTCTGTTACACCTGTGTGACTCCTGGTTGTACGGTTTACACATATGTGCAAGAAGGTATCTGGTACCCCCTTATTTAACTGCAGAAAAAAGGAGATGCCAGTTACACATTAGGAAGAACTGATGGTAAAAAGCTATTTGGAATAATATGCTGCCTTGGAGAGTGGTGGAATCTTATTTGGAGGTTTTTAAACAGGGGCCAGATGGCCATCTATTGGAGGTGCTTTGGTTGTGGCTTCCTGCATGGCAGAATGCGGTTGGACTAGATGGCCCTTGGGGTGTCTTCCAACTCTCTGATTCTAAGCACTTTCCATTTGGATGCAGTACAACAGATTGAAACTGAATCCAGACAAGACAGAGGTGCTCACAGTAGCGACCCCAAAACCAAGAATTGGGTTGCAACCTCCAGTCCTGGACGGGGTCACACTCTCCTCAAGTGACTGTGTTCGCAGTCTGGGGGTGCTCCTTGACCCATCGCACCTGATGACGAATCAGGTAAATGCGACAGACAGGTGTGCCTGTTATTAGCTTCGGCTGATACGCCAGCTGCGCCCTTTTCTGGAAGTAAGGGATCTCAAGACTGTTGTACACGCACTGGTAACCTCACGCCTTGATTTCTGTAACATGCTGTACATGGGGCTACCCTTGTGCTTGGTCTGGAAACTGCGACTAGTACAGAATATGGAAGCCAGAGTAGTGTCAGGAACATCGAGGAGGGACCACATCTGTCACCCCCAGATTGTGGAACGGCTTGCCGGACAAGATCCGTCAATTGACATCTTTAGACAGCTTTTAAAAAGCTGTCAAGATGGATCTCTTCCAGCAGGCCATTCCAGGATAGATAATGCCAGCCTCAAGATCTCCCTCTCAGTAAAGTTCCCAATATCTTCCCTGGAACCTAATTATATTGCCACTGTAGTTATTGTTATTGATGCAATGTGTTGTTTAGTGCGGTTGTTTAAATTGTTGGTTTTAATCTTATAATTTAATTTAATAATTTTTTAAGGGGGGAGGGAAGCAATTTTAATGTACTACGTATTGCACTTTTATTACTGTTAGCTGCCCCGATTGCTCTCAAGGGGGGGAGGTGTATAAATAATAAACATCATCATCATCATCATCATCATCATTATTAAACAGCATGAAGGCGCATCTCCACCCCTCCTCCCCATGTTCAGAACAGCTACGTGAATATCCTCAGAAGATCCACAGGAACATCTGGGATGCTTTGCTGGCTTGGCACAGGATCTTCTGGATCTGTTTCCATCTCTGCCCATCGCAGTTAGGAAACCTCTTGGATCCCCTCTCCAATTGGGACTCATTCTGCCCCACAGTGCTGACTCTGCAGAGCTCCTAAACTGCCAGAGAGCTCACAGAGCAAGAAAGAGTACTCCGGCAGGGAGGTTAATTCATTTGCCAGACATTTAGGAATAACGAAAAGGTGTTTAATGGTTACTTGGGGGAATTCAGGCAAGCTTGAATGTCTCCCTCCCCGCCATTAAATTTTATCCTGCCGAGTGAGACCCAGACAATCCTATAGGCTATGCTTCAGGAGCACCCTACCTGTCCTTGCCTGGTTTCTTCATTCTTTAAATGGACCCCGTTCCCCCATTTGTAGGTGCTGTACCTATAAATATATGTGTATTTGTTGACCAGCAGATTCTTTGTGGGTTGCAAAGAATGACTTCCTGATTCAACACTTTTTCAGACTTCTTTCTTCTTCTTCTTCTTCCTCTTCTTTGAATGGCTTCTGTCAATGCAAACCTCAAGTGGAGAAAAGCGGAGAGAAAGTGTGATGCCTCAGCAAGTATTTTGATAAAGTGAGCCTGGGCTTCTGTGTCTGTAATTACAGGAAGAAAACTCGTAAATCTTTCTGATATTGTTCACACAGATGTGGCATGGAGAAGCAAGTGGTGCCTACGTCTGTGTTTTGGGCCGAGGCGAGGGGCGGTGGCTGCGAGGGAAGCAGAGAAATTGTATTAAAAGCATAATTAATGTCATTGTTGTGGAGAATGGTTTGATTTCAGCCTCCATTTTGACTTGCGTGGCCGTGGCAACTGATTTCTTCATTGTGTTTTACATGCAACAGCTCCCTCCCCATTAAAAAATATACAGATGCACTCACACTGTCTCTCTTTCTCTCTCTCTCTCTCTCTCTCTCTCACACACACACACACACAGTAAAAGCCACTAACTTGTTAGCTAAGAGCAGGGCTAGAAACATTTCTGAAGCATTTTTG
Source organism: Urosaurus nigricauda (assembly GCA_034509955.1). NCBI lineage: Eukaryota > Metazoa > Chordata > Lepidosauria > Squamata > Phrynosomatidae > Urosaurus > Urosaurus nigricauda. Next base: position 15,434,954 of record JAOEGL010000014.1, on the reverse strand, counting down.
CAATTTGGCTTCTTGGGGACCTGAAGTTGGTAGACCTTGTTGTCATGATATGCTTGAAAACATATGTGGGTATCACCCAAGGAAAATTTACCAACTTTTGCAAGGCTGGTGAATAATATTGCAATGGTTTTGATAGCCTTGTTTGGTTGGTGAATGTTCCCTTCAGTTTGGGACATACAGAAGTTTGGGCAGGATCTTCTGGCAGGTCGCTGGGTGATTCTCATCAGATTGGCAGGTGCCAAGTAAGGGTCCTTTCAGATGGACAGCTCCTAGTGCTATGAATAAGAGGGCATTGTGTACCTATTCCGTCTTTTGCTCCGTACTGTATTTTTTTTTTCCTGGGAAAACATGGTAGAAGTGCCAATGAAACCTCCACATGCACATGCACACGCACACGCACACCATTATATGGTGCGCAGAGACATCTTGTTTCTTAATGTGTAGTCCTCCTGTCTGAACCAATATTTTGCAGGATCACTTGGGTCTACTAGGAAGGAAAAAACTGAGTATATCTTGCAAGCTTGAAGTCTGTCCACTCAGCATTAGATTACGTAAATCTCTTTATTTCGATGTACAAGTTCAGACAAATTTGTGGAGGAAAGCTCAAATCCCAGCCATCGGGCATCCTTGCTAAAGGATGCCTCCATGTTCAAAGGCCCTATACTTTGAAGTGGTCGATATTGGGGCAAACCACAGAGGAAGATCCTCCGTATGGATGAAGCGGAGTGGAATTGGAGTGCAGCCAAACCCCCTTTAAATGTTTGTAGTCTGGTCTGTCATTGGTATGTGATAAGTGGCCGTTTTTTGTGTGTACAAAAGTCAGCCAGGAAATTGTTAGTGAAAGCCATCCTTGAGTTCAGTTACACTCCTTATATATGTCATGAGTTTGTTCTGGGGTTAAAGCCCCGCAGGATAATGCACCATTTTAAAACATATATACCAGTGTCATGCAAGATCAAGTCATTTCTGGCTTCTGCACTCCTGAAGGAGTGTTCCATATTGCAGAACGTGAAACTGTTCAGTGGTCCTAAGGCATTACCCATCTCTGGTGTTTGTTTGGGACCCAGTGTCTTCAGATGTTAGTTACCCACATATGGTGTGTGACAATTTATTGATCAGACTACTGTAGCATGCTCTATGGGGGGCTGCCTTTCAAAAGTGTTCTGAAGCTGCAACTAGTGCAAAACAGGGCAGCCAAAAATGTTTTGCCCTTGTCTGGCCTGTGCTTTAGACAGAGACTACACATCACCAGCCAGTTTGAGACTGATTTAACTGCCCTTGGTTTACTTTCTGAGATGCATAGAGTGACTTGTTGCCCAGGAAGGACCTTTATAACCAGACTGTTTGAGCAGCCATAGAAATGCAACACTTGTGGGTCTGGTGATGAAGGGACAAGTTCTGTTCTAATTGTGGTCACTGAGGAATAAAGGCAGATGTTGCCTAAGGTCCTTCCTAGGTACCAGCTCACTCTATTCATCTGAGAAAGTAGACTAAATCTAGGGCTCAGTTAGTTTCAAAGGTGCTACAAGATCCCTTTGCATACTGATATTCCAGGCTAACATGGCTCCGTCTCTGAATTCTGAGTCTATGAAAGTTTATGTTGGAAATGTCTTCTTTTCAGTCTAGGAACCAGAGGGCTCCTTTATATTTTCTCATGCTAAAACAGACAAACACGACTATCTCTCTGAACACTACTAAATATTGTTGTTAGTACCTGACTAGAGTAGATGCGTCGAAGAAAGTGGATTTACCCATGTTTTGGATTACCACTCACCAGTTGATTTAGGGTGTTTTCTCTGGCGGGATCTAGAAATCTATTAACATGGGATGGCAATGCAAAGTGACAGGTCTCCTGACAGAAAGACAGTGACGGGACCGAGGTTGGGCTTGCTAAACAGCTGCTTGCTGAGATCAGGCTTTGTTTCAGGGCCATGACAAAGCCTTTCAATTGGGATGATGAAATACCATTCCTGTGGTGGAAACTTCTTGGTCTTTTTTTAAAAGGCCCGGGCTTATCTGTCTGATTTCAGCATCCCCTTTGCATTTAGAAATCAAATAATAAATGTGAGCATGGATGGGGTTTGTAAAATGATGAGTGATACAGAAAGGAAAAAATCCCACTCAGCCACTTCATCATGGCATGGAGGTCACCCTGGGTTCTTGTAAACTATGCCAGCAGGTCACAAGCGTTGGCAGGCCATGCCAAGCTTGTAAGGCTTGGAGTATGATGGCAGATGCAATGTCAGTGGTTGAAAGACTAGCCTAGCTCAATATGGAGAGGCTCATAAGTAGAAGACCGGCCACCCAGTGACATGTTTGGCCTCCACTAAATTTAATGTTCATGCTCTAACCACTGATCTATGGTCCCTCTCCAAGGAGAATGGGGGAGAAAGGGTGTGTGGGGGAATATTATAGAGACCCCCTAAGCTACCTGATTCGTCTTTATCTTAGCAAAACCATCTCCCCTTTTGCCTTCTAAAAATGATTACAGTTGGCCCTCCGTATCCACGGATTTTTTTATCCACGGATTTGAGCATACACGGCTTGAAAATATTCAACAAAAGAATAAATTCCAAATAGCAAATCTTGATTTTCCATGTTATATATGGGACACCATTTTGTTGTGCTGTTATATTTAATGGGACTTGAGCATCCACTGATTTTGTTATCCACAAAGGGTCCTGGAACCAAACCCCAGCGGATAACAAATGCCATTGTATTCCTTGCCAAAAAGTTGGCTGATGCTACAGGGATGTAGTTGTGACGGTGGGTGGGCAAAATGGGTGCTCCCCCCCCCCCAAATAAGATTTCTGCCCCTCCAAGTGAACTTTTCCTTCAGACCCCAAATGTCTAGCATTCCAGAAAGTGAGACATTGAAAAACAGTCACACTTTGAACTTCTCTGTTTGCTGTGTTTGCTTTCCTTGGGTTGCTCTGCCAAGGCCTCTTTTCTCTGGATGCCTCAGCTCTGTTTCTAAAGACTCAGCTGAGGTTTTAGTTGACTGCAAGGCTAGAACTTTGGAGGCTGAAGGAAAATCTCATGGATGGGGGATCATTCTTATTCCAGGGCACCATCCTTATTTTCCCCACCATCCCCAGAGCTACATCCCTGTGGTCTTAGCAGCAAAATTCAGCTAGCCTGGCTGGGGGATTCTGGGAAGGATAGAGTTGGAAGGGATCTCTAGGGCGATCTAGTCCAGCTTATGCCATAAATCCCTCCCAGTGTTTAGATGGAATCTTCTCACTAGCCACTTTAATCCATTGGTTCATGTCCTAGTCTCTGGAGCAGCACTTCGTCTCTGCAGATACTTAAAGTTGTTGATCCTCTCCGTCTTCTCTTCTCCATGCTAAACATACTCCGCTCCCTCCTTCAGTCCTCTTAGGGTTTGGTTTCCAGACCTTGGACCATCTCAGCGGTCCTTCTTTGTACAAGTTCCAGCTGGTCAATGGCCTTGTTCATCCTCTGCAAGCCAGTACCCCTGAAAGGCTGCTGCTTCTCAAATACAGTAGTCATATTAGCTCCATAGAAACTGAATTATAGTAGACCCTTGGGGGGCTTGTTCCAGGACCCTCTGTGGATACCAAAATCCATGGATGTTCAAGTCTTATTATATACAATGGGGTAGTCAAATGATGTCCCTTATTTAAAATGGCAAAACCAAGGTTTGCTTTTTGGTTTTATTTATTGATTTATTTATTTATTGGGAATATTGTCAAGCCGTGGTTGGTTGAATCGGTGGATGCAGAATCCATGGATGTGGAGGGCCAACTATACAGTATAATGTCTTGCTTTATTTTTGAAAAAGACAAACCGATTGGAAAGTCATTTTCCAATGCAGAGAGGAACTGTCAGATAGGAAGGTTGAGAAACACCCGTCGACAGGGCTCGGTATGTGCCTTTTCCCTCACAATCTATTATCGGAAGGCGTTTTATTTTGCTTTTCATCCACCTGCCTTTAAAAGAAGTTTTTAAAATAAGCCGTGGAAGAGTCAATACTTGCTGACCCCAAAGGCTGAGCTGAACGGAGAGCCGAGTTGGTCCAAAAGGATGAAGGATGCAGGACCTGGCGGTTGCAAACGGTATTCAACAGCGGCCCCTAGTGACTGGACTTCGGACCAGTCCGTTGTGCTTTTAAAGAGCGCCACTGTTTGATTTCAAAGACTTGTTTTCCCCGTGATTTAAAAAACCAAACAGGTCCCTCATGAGCATCTCATCTAATGCAGTGAAAGTAAATGAGTCATTAGCAGCGTCGAGGCTTTGCCAGGAGGACTTGAAAGCACCTGCTTTGGTTTGCTGCGGCATCAGTCCGACTGCAAGAGTATTTCTCATGGAGGGCCTATGGGACGGGAGCCCGTTCATTGTGAAAAGAGAGACCTCTCCAGGGACCGTCCCATCACAGAATTAATATATAGCAATCGCTTCCTTTAAAGAACAGGAACCATGTCTCTGTAAGCAGAAAGGTAATACACAAACCTTGCACTAGCTTTTCACATGATTGTTGTCGCTGCTGTGGGCCTTCAATGGCGAACCTAAGGTGAGCTGATGATAGGGTTTTCTGGGGCTGAGACTGTCCAACTCACCCAGGGTCTCCCAGTGGGTTTCCATGGCCAATTGGGGAACTGAACCCTGATCTTCAGAGTCGTAGTCTCTGAACATACAGTGAGATGATATGGCTCAATGGGGTAAATCTGATCAAGCTTAAGGCAGTTGGAAAAGAGGAAGGCTGCTTGACAGATGGGTTGATTCTCTCAAGGAAGCCATGGCTGCCTTGAACATGCAAGACCTGAGCAGGGCAGCTGAGAGCTTGGGCTCTTAGAAGTCTCTCATTCACGGGTCATGATACATCAGAGCCAACTTGGCAGCAAATTACAACAAAGGCCCACTACTACAGGTCTGCATGGAAAGATTTTTGTTGCAACCGGACTTGTGCCTCGAGATGGCTTTCCAGTGTTTGCTCCATGTCGATTCCCATGCTGGGTGGTGAGTCCTTTCTGGGTTTTAGGGCTAGTCTACTCATACATGTATTATGTGAATTGCTGTGGATTTTTGTGCATTCATACAGCAGATGGATGGCCACACATGCAGTAATGTGTGTTTTTGTGGATACCTGGTAAAAACTGTGAAACCATTTTCTGCAGAGTTTATGGAGTTTTTCAGGGAGATGCAAAAAGCCCAAACTCCTGTGAACAGCATGTTCTATTGAATTGGAAAGAAGAGTATTTTAAACCTGTAGACTAGCCCTTTGTTCCTCCTGTATTTCTGGGTGGTCCCCTAGTCTGACCTTTACAGTTCCCCAATATATTTTGGGGATAGGGCTTGACACTTTGGAGGGATCCATTCAAGTTCAGATTAAAATGCCACTGTGGAGTTTGGCAAAGTTACTTTTTTAGATGACAGTTCGTAGACTCACCCAGCCAGTGTGTTCATTCTTTGGGGGCATTCAAAGAATTACAGTTGTCCCCCCAAAAAGGGGGGAGAACTACCAAGCTCTGGGCAAAATTGTACCCATGGCATCTCCTGGGGCACCTTGCGAAGGCTGGGAAGTCTCCTTGGCCAGCAGAGTCTCCTCGGCTCCCAGCCTGAAGCCTGAGGTTTAATTACCCATAGCATTATCTTAGCATGGATAGCTGCAAATGTTATTAACGGCTGTAAAGCTATCCAGTCTTTTCATTTCTTTCCCTCCTCCTTTGCTTCTTCAAACCTAGCTACGCTCGGCATCTCCCACTGATGACCCTCCACAGCTGGGAGTCCTACAGGTGGATCATAAGCCCGGCAAAAGACGATGCAGCTGCCCTTTTATTGGCTTTGGATTTATTGCTTTCCGGTTTCCTGGAGTTTCTTTTAGCAGCAAATGTGTGCCACGCAGGGGAAAGCCCGCTTAGCTGTCTCTGCGGCTGGTTCACCTTTCGTATTTATTTAATTTCTTTGGGTTTTGTTTGTTTGTTTGTTGTATTTTGATGTGTTCTTTGAAGGACAAAATGGTCCACAGCATCCCATTTAATTAGCAAAGAAAAGCCAGGATTTTTTTCCTGGTGCATTTGAGAGTGCTTAAGACTGTTCAAAGCACACCGTACATGGTCTCAGCAACCTTTGCATTAACCCACAGTTCCCAAACCCCAAACTCTAGCCTCTTATTATTGTTTGGCCATTTTGACCAAAGATCATCATCATTCAGAAGGATGGACAAGATGGCACCCTTTGACGTCTCCTGCTTAGTTAGGCTAGGATGGGTACCACTGTAGTATAGCCCAGTCACCGAGGGCAGATTTCATCCCAATTTGGTTGAATGTTCCAAGTTTTAACCTTGCTTCATCCAGTTGTGCTCATCTTTACCTGGTTTTTGACCTTAGACAGTTTTATTCTCCTTTTGCACCTTCCCTCCAATTTTTTTTTAAAAATAGGGATGGGTCAGTGTGACAGAAGAGAAAAATATCATCCTCGTTGCAGTCGGAACCAGTTTCTTGAACTTATTAAAAAGGAGCCAGACTTGTAAATTAATTTGTCCGTGTTCTACAATTGCAGTGCAGATGGACTCATTAGCATGCACACAACAAATAATTATGGATGCATTTTTTAAGCTGGCCTTCCTAATGGGCTTGCTGGGTTAATTATGTCAATGTATAATTACATTGGCCCTGGGAGGCATAATGGTGCCCCCCACTGAGCCGAGGCAGGCTAATGATAGTGAGCTGTGCATGGAGGGGAGAAGGCCTGCTTGGAATGCACCTGCTTACCTCGGCAGAAAGTGCGATTGTCGACGTCCGCCACGGCCTGAGTAAACAGGCATTATCGGTGGAACGTGCCGTTGGATGGTAACTGAGGCAGGCTTGCAGCAGCGCCAGGGCCTGGGTGGAATCTCATCTAAGCCAGGGATGGAAAAGGCTTACTTTGCACGGCTCTTTCGTTTCCACCCCTGGAAATATTACTGGGTGACAGCAGCCGTGAAGAGCCAGATATGAGCTCCTAGGGCCACCCCGTCCCTCACTGACTGATCCTTTGGGCATGTTGGACCTCACAGCCTTCTGACACACATTGTCACTTGTGAGCAAAACTCCCCATCATACGTGTCCTTTGGATTGTAAGGGGTTTCGTCCCAGCTGCTGCGTGTATTCCAGCCTGGTATTGATCTGCGATCCCTGCAGAAGCCAGGCAAAAGTCCAGATGAAGCTCTGGGTACAAAAGCATGCTGCCACCTGCCAGAGATTCCACACTTCTCTGTTTTCTATCCTTTATTGCAGTTGACAAAGTTTTTCAAACTCTATGGGCTGCAGAGATATGTTTGAAAAGGAGTGGATAGTGCCTGCTGGATAATACCTCCAAAGCCAGACAAGTCATTGTGTGTATTTGGGAAAAATTAGACAATCTGTATTCTGATCGGTGTATTCTTCTTATCTCCCCATCCTGCAGTTTTAATGTATCTGTGTTGGTAGACCTCAAATAAATCCCATCCAGAGTGTGAGAAGTGCAAAAGCATTTTTGTCTATTCACATTGTTGTTGTTGTGAGCCTTTAAAACGTTTCCGACTTACGGTGAGCCTATAAGGAACTGATCATGAGGTTTTCTTGGCAAGATGTGTTCAGTGTACATTTGAATTTGCATTCCTCTGCGGCTGAAAGAGTGTTACTAGCCCAAGGCCACCAGTGGGTTTCCATGGCTGATCACGGATTTGAACCCTGGTCTCCAAAGTCATAGTCCAATCCTCAAACCACTGTACCATGCTGGCTTTAATATTAATTTTATGCTTGTCTTTAATTGCCATGTTATCAAGTCTAAGTAAATTATTTCTGGTTTGTTATGTGCACTTGTGTGTATTCTTTTAAAAAAGAAAAAACAACTCCCAGAATCCTCCAGCCATTTAGTGGGGCAGGTTCTACCATTACGCAAAATGGGGCAGCAAAATTGGACTATGGTAAAGGCTTGTGTGTGCGCGCACACACCTTCATGTCACCTGTTAACTTATGGTGGCCCCATGAATTTCACTGGGTTTTCTTAGGTTAGGAAGACTCAGAGGTGGTCTACAAATCCCAGGATTCCTTAGGATGGAGCCAGAAAAGTTAAAGTGGTGTCACCCTGCATTACTTGTGCAGTGTAGCAGCAGTCTCCATCATTTGCTGTTTGGTTGGAGCTGTGCTTCGATCTGCATGAAGTGACAATAAGATCCAGCAGGCCCAGCTAAGGCCTTGCGTGAATAGAAATTGCATCATTAAGATACATTCCAAGGTATGTGCAGGGCTTCACTGGAAAGCATTCCCTGATGTTAGAAAGCTCTCGATCTTATGTTAAGGCTCTTGTAGCATTTAGATGCTTCAATGTCAGCAGGTCAAACTCTTGGCAGATCTTTTTTAAAAACAGGTGAAACTGTTTTTAGTCATGCCAAGAGCACAGACACTTTATCCCCTCCGTAGACATTATCCCATTGCTGCTGGTCTGTTCCAGTGGGTGAGGTTCTTTGAAACAGTTGCCGTATTGCTTGCCAGCCACCTGGAAACCTCCTTGCAATAAAAATGACAAAGGGGGAGGAGGGAGAGAAATTTGTCACTGCCGAGTGACACCTAGCCACCAATACAGAGTTGATTTTGTGAGAAGTGGGGTGCTGACTCTTCTACCTCTACCCGCTTCTTCGTCTAGATTCTGTACCTGCCCTGGAGACAGCACAGAGCCTCGAAGACCGGCGTCAGCAGCTGCACTGCCTTGGACCCGAGAACCCACCTTTGAAGGAGCTGAACAGACCATGGAAGAACAACTCCGAACTCCTGTGCTCAAAAGGTATCAGGCACCACCCTGGTGCGATGGCCTAGTGGTTTGTCTCGGGCAGCAGGATGGGGTCAGTGCCTGGTTCTACTGTATGTGTGATGGGAATATAGGAGGAAAGTGCCAAATTCAGCTTTCTGGGAAGCTCAGCTTTCATGTGGGGGGGAAATAGAGAGGTTTCTAGCCTTTATACGCATGAAGATATGCCTGAAAGAGGCACAGGTAATATCTTTTGAACTTTTAGAAGCCAGAGGGAAGGCTAGTAGTCCTGTGCTGTATGCCTAAAGTGTGGATCTCTAGGCCTCCAATGACTTTTTGTCATCGTTCTTTGTTTCTGTTCTCCTTCTCACCCTCACTTAGGCCTACTGTGCACTGATATGAAATTTTATGTCCTCCCAGAGCCAAGAGAGGGGACACCTCCACCTGGAGCTGCTGATTCAGAGGGGACCAGGCTCACTGCAAACAGCAAAGCCCTTCTGACAGTTGAAACTGTGCTGCAGAGAAATGAAGTTGAGAAGCAAAAGTGAGTAGCTGGTGCAGGAGTGAGATGGGGTGGCCCACATCTTTGAAAGCAGCTTACAGACATTTCTCTATATACTGAATCTAGCATGTGCCTGTTTGGGTTCAGTGCATGTTTCAGAATTATCAGATGGAGAAGAAAGGATTGTTAGTTCCATTGCCTCCCAGCAGACCGCTCCACATATCCCTCCCTTCCCACCTGTTGAGGAATCTACCCATTTTGCCTTGGTTTACTAGCTACCTGTCAAGAGTAGCTGCTACTTGATCGCTTCACATCTGTGAATGGTACTTGAGACTTAAGGAGGGAAGGGGTGGAATCTGTCTTTTATGGAAGCAATACAAGAAACTAACCGGGGGAAGAATGTGTGCTTCTTTCTTTCTTTCTTGGCTTATAGTGAAAAAAAATTATAAAATCTTAAGAGTTGCAAGGGGCCACAAATACCATCTTGTCCAATTCTGTGATTGTACCAAGTGAGAGGCTAACTGCCCCCCTTCTTGTACAAGTTATCCGCTATTTAGCATTCAAGGGAGGTAGTAGACCACTGATAGGTGGATTTGTGGAGTCCTTTCTTTCACCAAAATTATGGTGTTTATGGACTACAATTCCCGTCACCACATTAATGGCCATGTTGGCTGAGACGATGGGAGTTGTCTGTCATATCCGGAAGATGGCAGTTGAAGATGGCTGTGCAGGGCTAAACTAGAGAAGTGTCACTTCTGTTCTGGGATTTGGTTGCCTGATAGAAGTTTAAGAAGGGGATTCCATCTCTGCTTTCAGGGGCTTGCAAGAAGCACAGATCACTTTGGCTGCTCGGCTGGGGGAAGCAGAAGAGAAGATCAAAGTGCTCCATTCTGGTAGCTTAATGTTCAATTTGATGATTGATTGATTTAGCTGAGTACCTTTGGCCATTTGTTTCAAATTAATTTTCTGTGGATTTATATGTTTGGGAGACTCAAGATAGCATTGTTCGTTCATCGTCACACATTTAGCTCTTAAGTAAAAGCTGGTTTCTTCTTCAAATCGACTATCAACAACAGGCAACTCTACCTGTTGTCCCTTGTTGATGCTTGGCACTTTCTCTCATCCTGCTGGTTTTAGTGACTTGTTTAGCTTAATTCATTAATCCTCTATTTGGCTGAAACAATTGCCTTTTTTCCTACTAGGGGAGAGGGGTGTCATTGTCAAGGCATGTTGGTGAGAGCAGGATTGCTTTCAGTGGGCTGTAACACTTCAGACCCATATGGTGGAATGTTCTTCCATACCGACTCCCCACCAACTCTTTCCTTCATATAGATAGATAGCTATTGTATATCTAGCTTTCCAGGTGTATGGAATTTCTTTGTATGGAGGGACAGCTATATGAACTGCCTCTTCTGGCTGTTTTTATTTTATGCATTTCTATCTAGTTTTTCAGCAACAAAATGTTCACAAAGGAGTTTACAAATTAAATGTGTTTGTTCATAGATCTCCTTTACCTTTCTCCTGAAGTGAGACCCAAGGTGGCTTACAAAAATAATCAGCTAAAACCTAGCAATAAAATTTGCCTAACAATCTATCATTGCACCATTAAAAACATAAGGGGAATAATGTCATAAGGGGAACAATTGCAAGAACAAATGTAAAAACATAGCCAATGGCTGCTAAAGTGGAATCATAGTGCTATGATGGTGTTGCATGAAAGAGCCCTTATATTCCTATCCAGTTTGCAGTGAAATAATTTACTCATGCAAACCAATATTCTTGGAAAGGCCTTCACAGTACATCTCTCTAGTGTAGTCCAGGGTAAGCATGGACTATCAACATTCAATGGACGTATATTGTCTTACCCTCTGTTGTTGTTTCCCCCCTTATGGTCAGCACTAAAGACAACGCAGACTGAGCTGGTTGACTTGCATTGTAAATACGATGAAGAAAAAGCTACAAAGTACGTCTGGTCTTTATTTTTTTCTAATCCCCCAAATATATGGATGTATTTATTTGCTATTTCCCATGTTCAAGCTTTCTTGGGCACATTTGGGGGAAACATGAAAGGGGCCTCAGGCTCATGTGGTGGATGACAAAAGGACAACAAGAAGGGAACCAGCCTAATCCACCTTGACTCGCATAGTGGGAGAAAGGCAGGATATAAATCCTTAAAATAAAAATAATATTTAAAACAAATAACCTCCCTAGGAAGGGAGTTCCAGAATCTAGGAGCAGCCATGAAGACTGCCTCTTCTACGTTTCCACTAAACGTGTCCATGACAGTAATGGTGTTGAAAGAAGCATTTCCCTGAAGATCTTAAGAGTTTGGGCAGGATCATATGGGAAGATACAATCCTTCAAATGGCCTGCACTCAAACCATATCGGAATTGTCATAACCAACATTTTGAATTGTGCATGGAAACAGATGGGCAGCCAGTGGAGCTGTTGCAACAAGGGAGTTGTGTGCTCCCTGTAGCCAGCCCCAGTTAACCTGGCTGTAGCGTTTTGGATAAAGTGAAGTTTCTGAACACTCTTCAGAGGAGTTCCATGTAAAGCGTGTTACAGTAATCTACCTGGAAGTGAATGAAAGCATGTGTCACCAAGGCCAAGTCAGAGTTCCCAAGGAACAGGCTGAGTTGGAGCACTACCTTGAATTGTGCCAATGTACTCCTAGCCGGCACTGAAACCAAAGCAGCCATGTTCAAGCGTAAATCCAGCATTATACCCAAACTGTGAAGCTTCATTTTCAAAAACTGGGTAAACCCAGTCAGTAGAAGCTGAGCCCTTATTCACTATTCAGCAATGTGACTAGCCAGGAGCACCTCTCTCTTGTCTGGATTACGCTTCAGATAGTCTAGATAGAATCTAGACCAGTGATTCCCAAACTCAGGCCTTCCAGGTGTTTTGGACTTCAGCTCCTAGAAGCCTCAGCCATCTTGGCCAATAGTCTGGGAATTCTGGGAGCTGAAGTCCAAAACACCTGGAAGGTCAGAATTTGGATATAGTCCATCACTGTTCACAGGCACCAATTTAAAACCAAAACAGCTTCCCCAAATTGAAATGGAAATGTGTTTGTCGTTTTTGGTGTTCCATTACAAAACCGAAATGCTTTCACCTTTGCTTTTCCTCCAGGAATGTCAGCTCAAAATGGGTGGGTTTTTTCTCTCCTTCCAGCTGTTTTGAGTGTTCTGTGGGTCTTAACTGACACACAACCAGAGTTGCCCCCACTCCCAGCTTTCTATTTCCCATTAGGCAACTGAGTTGGGACCACTTAATCATAGCATGCCAAACCAGACGTCCTTTGATCATGCCACGTGCGCCTGTTTGCTTGGTGCATGGTAGTAAATAATATTGCCTTTGATCAAGATAGTAGCTGCAACATGTTGAGGGAGGAGAAATGAAGGATGGTTGGAAGTCAGAATTCTGCTACGGCTTGGCATTTGCTTCTTCTTTGCTTGTGTGTTCAGCAAGAGAGAGGTTCTGTTCTTTTGGGGTTCTTGCAGCAAGCCCCCCTCCCCACATACTTTGCCCTATGAAGTATTTAATTCACCATATGAATAAAAAGCTTAAAAGCTTAATATTGGAACACTGAAAAAAAGCAGAGCACCTATTAGAGAACAGGATGGCTGGCTTGGTTGTGAATATGTGTGTAGTTTTGCCGATCCTGATTAAAATAGTGGGTGGGAAGTAATTATAACAACAGTAAGTAAGTACTCCTCGATTGACAATTGCCCAGATCACATGTTCTGAGATAGATCCAAGGTAAAGGAGGATGGAGGGATAAATTACTTTATCCAGAGATGTTTTCGCAGGTATATTTATTAAATTTATACACCGCCTTTCTCCGCCAAAGATGCATACTGTCTAATTGGTTGCCTTTGCTTTGCTCCCCTAGGACAGATGAAGTGGCCATGATTATGGCGAACCTTGAAAAAGCCAACCAGGTAACAGTTAAGAAACCTCTGGGATGGGTGGCTGGCTTATCAATGCGCCTGAGTTGGGGACCAGAAGAGAAACCTACTGTGGGGTATCCATTCTCTTGAAGAGGTGCCCTGGCATCCATCTTTTTTTTTTTTCCTGTCCTTTGCAGAGAGCCGAGGCTGCCCAGAGAGAGGTGGAGACCCTGCGGGAACAGCTTGCCTCCGTAAACAGCTCCCTTCGTCTGGCTTGTTGCTCTCCCCAAGGACCCAGTGGGGTGAGAGCTTAGACAGCCAGAAACATGGCCTAAGCAAATTGGGCCAGTTTTGTTGCCTGAAAGAAGCAGAACGTGTAAATGTTACTTTCAGCTCCCAGAATCTTCCAGCCAGCATGCCCATTGGTTATGTTGTCTCCAGAATTCTAGGAGTCCAAAAAAAGTAATATTTTCAACCTGTGTTGCATAATAATAGAGGTGTACTGTGTGTGATGGATTCTGGATCTTGAAGTAATATCTCACTCTAGGAAGGCCTAATGTAGTTAGCTACGGGGGTTATGTGTTCCTAGGCTCCAGAGCCCTTTTCGGTTTAAGGCAGAAAAGGGACATTCAATATCAGTCCCTGACATTGGCAGACACTGCCAGGGCTGCATGGTATAAATACCAAACGCTTTACCTTCTGCTCTGGATTGGTCAACAGAACCTGACCTTCTGCCTGGATGCAGTTCAGGTGCCAATGCAACCCCCAGTTAGGGAAACCTACTCTCAGTCCGGAATCAGGGCTGGTAATGCAAGTGTTTTGCTTTTTTCTATTTGACAAGATTGAGCAAATGCTCCCTCTTCGTTATTTGCTAAAATGTAAAGAGAAGAGAGGTTCAGAACTTAATAGAATATCCTTGCTTCTGTGCTGCTCCATGAGTCTTTTTGTAAAATATTACCCATCTGAAATTGCTTGGGTTTGCGGCTTTTGTTCACTCTGTTCCACTCCTAAAATTTTAGCTGAAAGTTCTCTTCAGACAAATTTTATCTGTCTACTGTTGATCAAAGTGGGTCTGACTGCAGCACGAGGTAGAAGGAAATAAAGATGCATAATAAGAGTCCATGGGGCCTGTGGACATTTTTTCTGTATTTACATCTCCCTTTTCTCTCAGGCAGCTCAAGGCTGTGTACATGACTCTTCTCCTTCCATGTTAATCCTCACAGCAGGCCTAGATTGAAAGAGACTAACTGGCCCAGGATCAAGAAATAAGCATCATGACTCACTGCAGATTTGAACCTGGGCCTCCCGATTTGTAGCTGGATGCTTTAATCCAAGCCTCTGTATTTGTCCTCCCAATGTCCCTTCTCCAGATTCAATCTGAAAGTTTTGAGGCATGTACCAAGTCCCTGTTTATTTTTAACTAGAGGGTCCTCCCATGGGATTGTAAGTTTTTTTTCTTGAATCCCCTCTTTTGTAGGACAAAGTGAATTACGCTTTGTGCCCAGGGCCGCGGCTAGAGGCAGCGCTGGCCGCCAAGGATCGGGAAATCCTTCGGCTTCTCAAAGAAATTCAACATTTGCAGAACACCTTGCAGGAAGTGGAAGAGTCTTCAGCCAGTCAGATTGCAGACCTAGAACAGCAGTTGGCAGCCAAGAATGAGGCCATTGAGGTACATGGGCAGTCTTGACAATCTTCATCATGGCTGTATTGTACTTTCCATTACATCCTAGGATTCATTTCTCACCATAAAGAGTTATCTCTGACTCTGATTTTTTTTTCTGCAAATACTTATATGTTCATTGCTCTATCTGTCTTTCTATTACACATATACATACATATTTCTTTTAGAAGCTGGAAGAAAAATTACAAGCCCAATCAGATTATGAAGAGATCAAGACAGAACTGAGGTAAGATCCCTCATTTTGGGTGAGGGGCCCAGCCTTTTCTGTGATCTCTGTTGCATCAAAGGCTCAGGCACTTGCGGAGCCAAGAGCCTCAGTAGCGTTTACCTTGCCATCTGAGGGCCTTGGTACCATCTGTGCCCATTTCATCCCTAAACATGTAGCTCTGGGACAACTGGTTTACTATGCATTTCTCAGCTCTGTTAAACCAAGAGCTGGCAGAAGCAGGTACATCTTGCCACCCTCCTCCTAACTGGCGGATTTAGGGGTACCTCTGATGATACACCTGTGAAGATCACAAGCAGATACATCTCCATGCAAGGAGGTCACATCACACAATACTTAATGGGTCAGGGAGGATAACAGAGAGTGTTAAAACCGGTTGAGGGTTCCTGAACCTCCTCTTCTTCTCTCTCATGAACACAGCAAACATTTAATGATACGGAATTACTTAACCTAATCTCTCTTTCTTAATTGCTAGCTTACTTGTGCATGCACACACACACGCACTCAGTAACCAGAGGTTGAAAAAACTACTTTTTGGACTACAACTCCTACAATCCTCAGCCAGCATAGACAGTGGGGAGTTCTGGGAGTTGTTGAGCAATGTGTAGCTTTCCCAGCCTCTGTTTTAGACCTGATAAGCTTAACCATGTGTTGCATGACTGTGAGATCTGCTCAAAGGCTTTTCATTAAGACTGCTCATTCCCTCTTGTAGCATCTTGAAAGCGATGAAGCTGGCTTCTTCCAACTGCAGCCTTTCCCAGGCAAGTTCCCCTCAACATGAAGAAATGAAACGTCAGGCCTGGCTATGTTGTGACACATGCCTTATCTTCGTCTCAGCTGGACTACTGTAATGTACTTTACACGGGGCTGCCTTTGAAACATGTTCAAAACCCGCAGCTGATTCAGAATGATGTGAGGCCAAACCATTGAGCAGCAAACTCTCCCCAGCCCTCCTCTCACCTACAGCTTTCCTTCTGTGTATTTCTGAGCACAATTCAGAGTTGTGGTTGTGACTTCTAGAGGTTGGCAAAGCTTCTTTTTACATTATATCTGCCAGCATCCCCTAGCCGGCAAAGCCCAAATCTACCAATCAGATCATAAAGTGATCATGCTGGCTAGGAGATTCTGGAAGTTGTAGTTCAAAAAGTAACTTTTCCAACCTCTATATAATGATCTAAAGGGCCTGGGACCAAATTATCTAAAATAGTGGTTCTCAGCCTTTGGCCCTCCAGGTGTTTTGAAATTCAACTCCCAGGATCCCTGACTGTGTTGGTTATGTTGGCTCTGAGTTTGAAATCAAAAAGACTTGGAAATATTTTGGAGAACCACTGATTTAAAAGCCATCTTTTCCAATATGAAGCTGTCTGGGAATTAAGCTCCCACCAACATCATAAGTGTGTGCGGTGGGGACAGATGAAATGACCTTCATAGTGGCTACAATACAACTTTGAAAAGTTACTTTCTCACCAGCCATTTTGGCCAGGGGATTCTGGAGGCTATAGTCTCAAACATTTAACTTTTCCAAGTGTGTTTTGCACTAGGGCTCTGGAAATCACTGCCCCAGAAGACATGTATAATCCATTAGTTGGCAATAGATAGGGAAGTGAAGATATTTTGGGGTTTCAAGCACTTGTTAGTTTCTTAATCAGACAGCATTATTCTGCGACTGATTTTGATTTTAAAATCTGGTCTGTCTGCTTCTTAAATTTGTATCCCACTTTTCCACCTAATGTTTCTCAGAGCAATTACTATAAAATATACATTGTGAAATACAGAGTAACAGTGCATACCAAAAAAGGGGAAGATTAAACATCACCAGACCAATAAAAACAGCAGTAAAAAAACTGCAACACTCTTAATGCTTGTAACAAGTTGAGTTATGAGGCCAAATTAATTTCTGAGCCAAAATTCAAATAGTTTGATATGATATTTTTATTTTATTGCTTTTACTAGTTTGTAACGGTATATTTTAATTGCCCAGAAGTTGTAAAATCAAGCAAGAGGATCCAGTAAACACTTGATAAACCTCTAATTAGTTGAGAAACATTTCCTAAACTTTGCCCTTTCCTCCTCCTCTTAATTTTTGTAGAGCATATCAAAACCCACTGATGCATTGCTTCTGGAAAAGGACTCCTTTTACCCATCTCAGAAATACCTTTTGGAAAAACGAAGCTTCATCCCCAGCACTGGTAGGTTGGGCACATTCAGAAACATATGTTTGTAGAGAGGTTTCTCCCTTAGTGGTGGTGTTGGTGTTAAGATTTCCTCCTCAAAAGAGAGCTTTCTTTGCCTCATTCTTTTATCAGACATTCATTATTAAGTATTTGAAATTCTAAAGCCCTTTTGATATGTTTTTGTTGTTGTTGTTGTTGTTAAAAAATGCATGACAGCATTGTCCACTGTCTCCTTTCACGACTGACTATATTGGCCTTGCATCTTTTCAGTGTAGCTTGCTTTAGACAAAGCACTCTTCCCATCTGTCTGGGGTCTTGTCTGCACTGGCCAGAATACCTCAGGAGAAGCCCAGAGTGTCCTGGCACTGGGGTTGCCTCTATCCCTGTGCCACTATGGCTGTATACACGTGTGTCCTGCTGGGCTGCTTGTTGCATCCGCTGCTACCAAGGGTCACTCATTTCTGACATCCAAAGGAGGCACCCAGCAATAGTCACATGCTGGGCACCTTGTTCTGATCCCAGAATTGGTGCTCCAGATCTTCCTGGAAGATCTGGAGCATCAGGTATGTTTTTTTACTCTACTGTGAGTCTGTTATGTTCTGGTTCTGGTACAGACTGCACTAGATGTGGTCCAGACTGCCTACGCCACAACAGGAAAGAAATGGGCAGACATGGCCTGGGTCCTCTAACCACTCTAGATAGAAGTTGGGCTGCTCTTTCTAGGCATCCCTTCTTCCACTTAGGGAGGAATTGCATAGCTGCCTCTCTGCATGGCTACAACAAAGGAAGAGATGGGAAACCTGGCCCGTCCCATCAGCAATGTTGAGAGACTAGCTCCATTTTGCTCCTCTTTTCCCTGAAACGTTTCCATTCAAACTGGTTGTTATAGGAATGTTGTCACTTTTAAGAATTGGTGGCTGCCTTTCTTTCCTCTTTCCCTCTTCATCCCCCTTTCCTTTTGTGTCATGGCTTTTAGATAGTAAGCCTGAAAACAGAAAATCATTGTTCCTTATTGATTTTACATAAATCACTAAATGAGCAAGTCCCTGAGCTCCCACAGGAGAGGTAGGGTGTCAGGGAGGGTACCGGGGAGGGTAGGTAGTTGGGAAGGATACCTCACAAAGAATCACTTGAAACTCTGAAGAATCCTCTCCCCGTTTGTTTTTCCAAATTGCCTCCAAGTAATATTTAGAGCCTTTCGGGGGAAGCTATAGTTTGTTGTGTGTATCTCTGCATTTCTCTTTGGTCTCTAGAGGAGGATCCCTCGGAGGATGAGTCGGTGAAGGATTCCATGGGCACGGACCAGTCCTACCCTTCCCCTCAACATCTCTCACACACTCCCAGGGAAGACACTGCCTCCCCTCCCCTCATCCAGCCTCTGTTGGGCCCCACTGTGGTGCCGGAAGGATCCAGGAGCTTTTCATTATCACCGTTTCCTAGCCTGAGCACTGCTGAACGGATACCATTAGACTCCCTTCTCCCCAAACAGATGGGGCCTCCTGGTTACAAGACTGAGACAAACAGCGTGGTGGCTTTCCCCTCCAGTTTCTATGCCCCCAAAGGGGCAGTGTTACCAGGCAACCCCAGTCAAGCCGTCCCTGCAAATGAGGTGAGCCTGCCTAGTGACCAGTCAGAAGGTAGCAATTCAGGTTCAACTGATGAAGAGCAGTTGGATACCGCTGAGATTGCTTTCCAAGTGAAGGAGCAACTTCTCAAGCACAACATCGGCCAGCGGGTCTTTGGACATTATGTCCTAGGTCTCTCTCAAGGTTCTGTCAGCGAGATCCTGGCTAGGCCGAAGCCTTGGCGCAAGCTCACCGTCAAGGGTAAAGAACCGTTCATCAAAATGAAGCAGTTCCTCTCTGATGAGCAGAATGTGTTGGCCCTGAGGACAATTCAGGTGCGTCAGAGAGGTGAGTATGCCAGACAAGCTGGCAGGTGTTGGTGAGGTATGGATTTCTCTTTATGCCAGAAAAACACAAGAAAGAAGACATCTAGACATTGGTGCAACTGTCTGTCGCTGGCATCCTGTTGCTTAATCCCAGCTAGAGTAGAGCCATTCAGTCAGTTGCTGAATAGATAAATCCTGTTGATTCCACGGGTCCATTCTAGTCAAGGACTAACAACAGGATTTAGGCCTGTATTGTAATTGGAATAGCCAGCCAGCCAGTTGGTGAAGAAAATCTAGAAAAATGAAATGATGAACAGATGACATGGGGAGGCAGAGTCAGAACCAACCAAACAAATAAACAAAAAAGCTGTTTGACTGTCAGTGGAAATACAGGTACTAGGAGCGATTGCATTGGGGCTGACAGATAGGTAGTGAACCTGATGAACAAACAGAAGCAAGTTGTGCTTCCTATGAACAAGCTGCTTGCCTCTTGGCAAATCCCGATTGGACCTGAATGAGGGCTGGTTCATGCCACTTGGCTTTCATTTCTTGCCTTTCCAGAGCCATTGTCTCACAGAGGCCTAATCTGTCAGCCCCATTCCTGATCACTTGCTGTTGTGGCAAGTAAACTAATGGCAAGCGACATTCTCTCAAATGAGGGTTCCTAAAAATAACCGAGCACCAGCGTCAGTAAATACTTTCTTGACATTACATGAATGGAACTGGAACGAAACACGAGGCAAGTGACAGCCCCTGCCGCTGTGCTTCTTTGATCAGGTAGCATTACGCCAAGGATTAGGACACCCGAAACTGGCTCCGATGATGCCATCAAGAACATCCTAGAGCAAGCCAAGAAGGAGATTGAGTCACAGAAAGGTAAGTTGGCGTTGGCCGCATCTTGGGGTTCGTCAGGGAAATTTAAGAGGGCCTCTTTTGTCCAGACTGTTGGATTGAACTGTGGCTAAGTGAATTGGGAATCAGTCTCTCTGCAGTGGCACAGAGCGCCTTCACTTCCCATGGTGTGCATGCCAATGTCTGTCATCTGACCTGTGCTGCAGGTTAAATAGATATTGCAGGTTTTTGCAACAGGGCAAAAAAATTCAAAACTGGTTGACAAGACGTGAAAGTGGGTTGGCTGTATGTACCATGAGTAGTGATTTCTCTTCCAAACTGTCTTCAGTTCACTACACTTGAACTATTGTGTACCTCCGTCTTTTAAACTCAGGACAGGAGCGTATAACGCAGGTTTGTTTTCCCAGTCATAGTTAGTTCATTGTATGCTGCCCTCTACTGATTATCTTCCACATCAAGTTCTGAAATTGCTAGCGAAGGAAGTACAGGTTGAGTCTCATCCCAATTTTGGGACCAGACATGTTTTGGATTTCAGATTTTTATTTTTATTTTTTTAAATTCTGGAATACCTGTATTTGCGTGTACATACATAATGAGATATCTTGGCGATGAGACCCAAGTCTAAACACAGAATTCATTTGTGTTTCATATATATCTTATACACATAACCTGAAGATACAGTCATTTTATATAATATTTTAAATAATTTTGTTATGAAACAAACTGTGTGTACATTGAACCATCGGAAAGCAAAGGTGTCACTGTACCAGCCACCCATGAAAAATGTTTTGAGTTTTGGAATATTTTGGATTTCAGTGTTCTTGATAAGGGAAACACAACCTATATTCTGGGTATAGAAGTGTTGAAGGATGGTATTGATGGAAGGATTGATGATTGATCGAAGGATGGTCACATGTTGGGTTGGAAAATGAGAAAATTCTCATCTGGAATAAAAAGACTCTCCTTTTTAGTTTATTTTTGTTTGACTGATTGTTTAAGGTATTTTTTTAAAGGCTGCCTCCTCCCATATGAGCCCCCCCCCCCCGTACACTACGGTCCTCTGGGAGGAACCTGCTACATACAGCCTATCAAAACTAGACTGTCGCAGACCGCCCAGAGGGCCTTTTCTGCTGTTGCTCCCAGGCTGTGGAACAACCTGCCGGATAAGATGCGTCTTATCACAACCTTGGAAGGCTTTAAAAAAGCGACCAAGACGCATCTCTTCCGGCAGGCCTTCCCTGATAGTAGCTAATCCTCCCGCCGCCTGAATGATGTCTAGCTTCTCCTATTTCCCATTGACATGTGGCTGCCACATTGGACCTCGAGATTGTTTTTTAGATTTGATACTGTTTTAATTATGACTTAGTTTAAACCTGTTTTAAGGGGTGGGAGGTGGGTATGGATTGTTTAGATTGTAATTTTTTAACTGTATATGTTTTTAATTGTACCCCGCCCCGATTGCTCGCTCAGAGGGGCGGGTTAGAAATTATTATTATTGTTGTTGTTGTTGTTGTTGTTAGGTATCTCCCAATACATAAAATTGGTTATTCAGTTTTGGCTTCACAGCATCATTAAACAGTGGTGGGATTAACAATAAAAACAACAGGGTCAATAGCAGTAATGTACAACCCAACAGACTGATAAGTCCTTAATAATATCCTTTTAAGAAAAGGTGGTTCTAAAGTTTAACTTGAATGAAGTGTAGAATCTACAACAAGTGGGTCTCTAAAGTTGACTTAAGGCCTGTAATGATGGGGCCAGTTAGAACAGAACTTGGGGCTGCAGCTGAGTAGTCCCAGTTCCCACTCATTCCTGTTTTTGGCTACTCTTTAGGAGACCCCAAGAGCTCCGCCGCGCCCCAGGTGATCGCCAATGGCACCGCCAGCAGCAACTCAGAAGATGCTATCAAGAACATCCTGGAGCAGGCCCGCCGGGAGATGCAGGCGCAACAGCAGGCCTTGCTTGAGATTGAATCAGGCAGTGCCAGCAGGCCGGTTGTCACGCCACCGACTGAGCGTTCCACCCTGGCTGCTGTCAGCCAGAACATTGTCCAGGCTTACATCAAGCAAGAGGAGGGGATGATGGGTCCAAGCACCAGTGCCAGCAGCACCACAACACAGGCTCCCTTGACTGTGCTCTCTCCTGCTGCCTTTGTGCAGAGCATCATCCGTAAAGTGAAATCTGAAATTGGGGATGCCGGCTCCTATTTTGACCAGCACTGGGCTTCCGAGAGGAGCTTGTTGAGCCGGCCGTACACCTCCGTGTCACCCTCCCTCTCTTCCTCATCCAGCTACTCCAGCATGGCCAATGGGCGAGTATGGCAGCGAGGTGAATCTGGTGATGCTATCCCGAATGAGGAGGACCTTCCAACTTCTGAGGACGAGCCCCACAGGGTGCTAGAGGTCAAATTGGAAACGACTGGCTCAGAGTCCCAGGGCACTGGGCGCCTCTCCTACTACCCATCCTATGTGCCAAGGACCCTCAAACCCACTGTGCCACCCCTTACGCCTGAGCAGTATGAAATGTATATGTACAGAGAAGTGGACACCTTGGAGCTGACACGACAGGTCAAGGAGAAGCTGGCCAAGAATGGGATCTGTCAGCGTATCTTTGGGGAAAAGGTATCTCAGCCATATGGGACTGTCGTATTATTTTAACTTTAACTGTAACTGCTTTTAAAATTTGTTGTACCCCGCCCCGATTGCTCAAACAGAGGGGCGGGTAAGAAATAAACATGATGATGATGATGATGATGATGATGATGGTGATGATGCACTGAAAAAGCTATCCTGAGAAGAAAGAGGAAATTAGAGGGTCTCTGTGCATGTATGCGTGAGAGCGAAAGAACGAGAGAGGAGTGTAAATGGATCCGTGAATGAATGGAAGAGGACACCTGATGTGAATGAATAGGAAACAAGGCTGGCGCTCAGGGATGTAGCATTGTGGGGGCAAAATGAGGGCATTGCACACCCCAAATAAGAATTCTGCTCAAACAATTTTTTTAATTCAGTCCTCAAATTTTTGGCAT
Source organism: Urosaurus nigricauda (assembly GCA_034509955.1). Classification (NCBI taxonomy): domain Eukaryota; kingdom Metazoa; phylum Chordata; class Lepidosauria; order Squamata; family Phrynosomatidae; genus Urosaurus; species Urosaurus nigricauda. Next base: position 15,411,973 of record JAOEGL010000014.1, on the reverse strand, counting down.
TGAAGGAAACTTCAGTTGAACTTGTATCAATGCAATTTGGGCATCCAAAGAAGGGCGGCAGGCCAAGTGATCCAGAGAATGCACAGAAAGCAAACAGAAGAATTTTAGGTGCAAATGGCTTTCAGTGTCACACTCTCTTCAATATTAGAAATTGGGAGACTGAAGGAGAATTTAATTTTGGGAACCAAAATTCTTACTTAGGGGGATGCACTCATTTTGATCCCCCCATAACTATACCCCTACTGGCCTTCCCATTAGGCAGAGTGGGGCAGCCACTTTAGGCAGTGGATTTGGGGTTTCATGGAAGGGAAGGGATTTATTAAGTCATTTTGATTTTCCTGCCAAGAAAGGAGAAAAAACCGTCGTGAAATTTGATGCCTCTGGTGCCCTGATATCTTCAAGAGCACAGGGGTAGTTAAGGAACAAAAGAGTATGAGTTCTGCTACTGATTCAGGCTGCATCCACATTGCAGAAATAATCCAGATTGACACCACTTTAACTGCCATGGCTCAATGCTATGGAATTCTGGGGCCACAGCGTTGAGCCCTGGCAGTTTAAAGCAATGTCAATCTGGATTATTTCTGCCCTGCAGATGCAGCCTCAGTTTCTCCATTGGCCTTCTGTATCCCCCAGTCAGTACTGCCAGCATCATGTTTTTCCACCACTCTGGTCCTTCTAAGCCTGATGTTTCTTATACTAGTCATCTCTTTCCCTCCCTCCATGAATTCCTCTCACAGTTGCAACTGAGCCTTCTTTTCGCCCACAGTTTTGTGACATTTTTCTGAGTCATAATTTTCATTAGCTCAGTAGTCCCTCTGACTTTTAGCTGAGTATTTTCTCCTCATGAACGATTTTTGGTTTTGTGGCCTTTTCTAAATGATAGTTATGTCACTTAGGAGCTCCCTCCAAATTCTGACTGAGCTTTTTAAGGTAACAATGACCTTAGTCCGACATATCCTTGTTTTTAGCTAGACTTCTTTCCTTCCAGAAAGGTGTCTTTTTTAAAAAATTGGGGCCTTTTCTGGTCCATAAATACATCCCCAAAAAGCCTCCTCATAATTTTAGCTGAAGCTTCTTTCCACCATGAATATTTTTACATTATTTTTGTGGTCATAATTCTCTTTTCTTGATCATAATTATGTATTTCCTTCAGTAATCCCCTCAGAGTTTTAGCTGAACCTTTTCCCCTTCATGATAGATTTTATTGTATTGTATTGCATTGGCTTGTTTGGGGCCATGATTACAATCCCTGGTAATCCCTTCCAAATTTTACCTCAGTTTTCTTTCCCTCCTGAAATATTGTTTGATTTGGTGGCCTTTTCTGGATTACATTTACAGTGTCCCCAAATTCCCACAGAGTTGTGTCTGAACCTTTCTTTTTTCACTTGTGCAAGATTTTATTTTATTTTATTGACTGGTTTTGGGCCACAATTACATTCTCTAGCAATCCCCTCCAAATTTTACCTCAGCTTTCTTTCCTTCCCTGAAATCTGTTGGATTTGGTGGCCTTTTCTGGATTACATTTACAGTGTCCCAAAATTCCCTCAGAGCTGGGGCTGAATCTTTTTTCCCCTCACAAACAATATTCTGGACAACAATTAGGTTTCCCAATAATATATCTTAGAATTTAACCCTGGCTTTCTTTCCCTCGTGAAAGATTTGTGGCTCTGTCGCTTCTCTGGATCATAATTATTTTCTCCTAGAATTCCCTCAGTTTACTAATAGGGTAAAATATAGTAGGTTAAGACTACTTTTTTATTTTTATTCAGACAAATTTTGAAAACAGAAAGTCTTTATAGAATGTGCTGGGTGGGTGTTGTACTGTTTTAAAGTGTACTGTTGTTCTTCACTGCTTTTACCTTTTTAACTGTTATTTCATTCTTCTAGCAGGTGATCTGTTCTAATATTGTAATGGCTTAATTCTATTATAATGCTCACTTTTGTGTGTGTTTTAATTGTATTACTCTGAGTCCCAGTTTTGGGGAGGGAAAACAGGATATAAATAATAGTAGTAGTAGTAGTAATAGAGTTTGTTTGACCTCATGTGCGTTGTTGTGGTTGTTTGTCATGGCAGTGCCTGTTCGTGGACTAAGCCTGTTTTCCCTGTCTATTTCAGGTTCTGGGATTGTCGCAAGGAAGTGTGAGTGATATGTTGTCCAGGCCCAAGCCGTGGAGCAAGCTAACGCAAAAAGGGCGAGAACCATTCATCCGCATGCAACTGTGGCTCACAGATCAGCTAGGCCAAGGGATAAGCCAACAGGGCAACCCACCTCATGGTAGGCACTCAAGTGGCCTGCCACCAGCAGCCATTTTGTTGGCAAGGGACTTGACGTTTGGTTCTTACAAAGGCCATCTCTGAGGCTCTCTGCCTGAAAGCAGAGATTAAGACAGTAGACTGCAGTGTAGCACTTCCAGGTTGAAGTTTGAATATAAATTCTTAAACACTCACTCCCAAGATTTATTTTAAAAATGCGCTGTCAACAGAATGGAAAAAATACTGTGGATGACTGCATCTCACTGTATCGGTTGCTGTGAAACATGAGATGGAGGTGCACTGTTTGGCTCATGGGCTTTCCAGAGGCCACTGGTTAGCCACTTTGTGAACAGGACTAGGTGGGAATGATACAAGATGTCTACTTTAGGATGGCTGTTCTTATGTTTTTGCCTACAGCTGCAAGCATCCCTAGCCAACATAGCCAGTAGTGAAGGATTATGAAAGCTGTAGTCCAAAAACATCTGAAAGGCTGTGGTTTCCATCCCCTGACATAGGGGAAACACTTTTGAACAAGGATCATCTATCTATCTGCTGTCTGAAATGATAGCGTCCATTTTCAATGCCAAGTGGTAATATCTTATTCTGATGTACGCATGCACTCTCTCAGCCTCAGAGAAAGGCAAGGGCAAACCCCCTCTGAAGAAATCTTGCCAAGAAAACCTGAAGTCTTAGGGTTGCCATAAATCAAAAACAACTTGAAGGCACACAACAACAACAATAATCCATGTGCCAAATTGCCTAAGGTGACTTGAAAGCACATGCACAAACACACACACACAAAACTTTCCATGCCTACTATCATCTGAGGGGAGTGATCTGTTGTTGTGTGCTTTAAGGTTGTTTCCAAGTTATGGCAGCCCTAAGGCGAGCCTGTGATGGGGTTTTCCTGGCTAATTTCCTCAATGCCATCCTCTGAGGCTGAGAGATTGTGACTTGCCCGGGTCATCAGTAGATCCTTCAACATCCCTGTTATGCAGATCAGATTACTGTCCTCATTTCTCAGATGGAGTGCACTGAAGCCAAAGGGCACAACTGAATTGGTGGCTGAGTTCTGTTTCTGCGAGCAGAGCATGTAAAAGTTACTTTTTTCAATTACAGTTCCCAGAATCCCCGAGCCAGCATGGTCATTAGCATGGTCCCAGACAGCCCTGCCCTTAACTAACAAAACGCCTTGGCATCTCACTGGGCAGCTCTCATGTTTTCTGCTGCTCTCTGGGTTTGATCAGTAAATGCACACAACCACAGTCTCCAGTTGGGTCCGTGCCTCCTTTTTACCTAACTAATTTTTAACTTTGCCAGAACACTGTGACCGAAGCGGTTGACAAAACGAACACCAGCTTCAAACACTCTCAGGGAGAAACAAAGGATTGTTTAAAATGTTTAAAAAGGAATGTTTAATGTTTCAGTGGCATGCAAAATGCTGTAATCCTAAAAGGAACATAGTGAGTGAGGAGGCTGAATAAAGGAGACTTCTTTTTTAAAAGAAAAGAAGATTAATTTGTCCTCTTCACCCATTATAAAAATACTCCTCATTATTTTCTATTTATTTCAGTGAAACATAAATATCCAGATCAACAAAAAGGCAAACAGGTTCTCAGTTTCCTACTAACACAAGTGTGTACATACATCTCACACACACACACACCCAAATTGCCTTTTAAAAAAGAAGGCTCTTTACATCTTTCCCACGCTAGCTGTTTTGACACATCCGCCTCTTTTTTTCCCAGCCTCCTTAATTAGTATGTTCAGCAAGATGAGGCGGATGCACATCTCATTCAAATGGCTCTTTGAAAAGAATTAAAAAGTTGACAGCACAGAGCGAGAGAGAGAGAGAAAATGAGAGCGAGAGAGCAGCAAAACATATTTATAATACCATTTGGGGGTTTTCTCTGTCTAGGTTTGAGAACAGCTTGGGTATGAATGTGCTTTTTGCATATGTAGCAGTAATCAAGAGGAATTGTTCCTGCCACCAGCAGCCTCTGTGGGATGATACTTTCTCCTTGTCCTCCTCCCAGCTTCTTTTTCAGGGCTGATCCAAGGCATTTTACTGCCTAAGATGTGTGGCTAAATTAACAATTTAATTAATTTTGTACCCCACCGCTCATCCCAGCTCAGGAATCAAGGTGGCTTGCAACAAGGTAAAACAAAGTACATCTAAAAAAACCCTGATAGTACACACTTTTAAAAAAATCTGTTGAAAATACAGAGTTAAAGCAGTGTAAAGCTCCTTTAAAAGGTAATACAATGATGCGATCACAACACACCCTGTTAAAAGCTGTTTTTGTTATAACAAGTTAAGAACTAAAGGCCTGCCTAAATAATAAAAAAGATCTTGTCCACCCATATTTACCCAAAGCCAACGAAGGTGCAGAACACACTGCAGAAATAATCCAGTTTGAGACGACTTTACCTGCCCTGGCTCAATACTAGGGAATTAAGGGAACTGTAGTTTTGTGAGACATTTAGCTGCCTCTGTCAGAGAGCTCTGGGGGACAATAAACTACAATTCTCAGGATTCCCTAGCACTGAGCCAGGGCAGGTCTCAAACTAGGTTATTTCTGCAGTGTGTTTTGGACCCAAGTTATTTTGGCAGCTGAAGCACAACATCAAGCACTCCCAATTTCTAGCAATCCAGTTATAACACCAAATTAACAAATGAAATTAATAACCATTTGCTATTCTTTTATGACACCCCATCTGTGTGCCTAAGGTCTATCGGTAGGGTCAGCCTTGTTCCTTTTAAAAATATTTTCTGTTATAGAACTGCAAAGTGAATGAAATTAGTCCAGTCAAATATAATGGCTTGACTGTGAACATGCAGGATGGGAAAAGAGTAAATTCTGTTTCCTATTTTAAACCTCAAGTGTATAAATCACAATATTACGCATACCTAAAATAACAAATCATAAACGACAAATAATTTAAAAATCTACAATAAAATACAATCCAAGCCCTAAGAGGAGTAACCAGCCATGGTTGCCTTTGTCCTTCCACCAGTTTGCATCCTCCTTTAGCTGGGTAGTTTATTGACAAAAAACAGAGTATGTTGGCTTTGTTTTCTCTAACATTCAAAATGGTGACATTTTTCTCTTTTATTTAGAAGTGTTTATCTTGCCTGTCCACTACAGTAGCCCTTAACACTGTGTAACCTAGCTTAATGATTTTCTTCCCTCCTTATTTTTTGTATTCTGCAGACAGTCCTGGGGAGACTCAGTCTTCTCCTTCCCCATCACCCAGTCCCTCCAAACAAGAGAAAAGCCCCCTGGAGCCTCTGAGTCTTGCCTTAGAAAGCAGCAAGGAAAACCAACATCCAGAGAGCAGGTCTGGCTCCTCGCTTAGTAGCAGGATGGGTGCCAACAGCCAAGCGCCTGTTGGCATTCAGGAGATTGTGGCCATGTCGCCAGAGCTGGACACCTACTCCATCACCAAGAAGGTCAAGGAGGTCTTAACAGATAACAACCTTGGTATGGATGCTCTGGGTGCAAGGGGGAACAGAATCTGGGGCTACAGTTTGGTTACATGGGCAGAGGCCAAGATGCTTTCACCACAGAACTAGGGGGAACCAACTATATCCCCAAGGCCCTGTTGGTCAAGAACCCATGGCAATTAACTAGGGCTGCATCCGCACTGCAGAAATAATCTGGATTGACAGTGCTTTAACTGCCCTGGCTCCGTGCTGTGGAATTCTGGGAACTGGCATTTATTGTGGCTCCGCTCTGGGGCCACAACAAATTCCAGTTCCATGAATTCCGTAGCATGGAGCCAGGGCAGTTAAAGCACTGTCAATCCAGATTATTTCTGCAGTTCAGAAACAGACGATATTTTAGCATTTGAGGAATTAAAGTTTCTTGGAATCTCATCTTCCTTTTTTTAAAAAAGAAACTTCCTTTTATTTTTTAAAAAGGAAGTTTCCAGACCTTGAAAATGCAAACAGTTTGGGTATTGGATGTTCATATACTGTTTCTAAGAGTTGCTTGGCTTCCCCATTGCCCAGTGTGCATCTTTTCTCCTCCCCGTGAAAAGCAACACCAATATTAACAAAGCAAAATAAGAGAGAACATGCTCAATTGCCTAATTTATATAGATCACAGAATCCTCCTTTTCCTTGGCATAGTTTTTGCATTGCAAAATCATTTGGAGGACTGGGAGGAAAATTAAGTGATGTTTAGAAGGTAAGAGGCAGAAATAGTTTGGTTACATGGGCCAAGACAGAAAACAAGAGTCTAATCTCTAGCCATAAATATTTAAGACAGGTGTAGGCTGCTGCAGAAGTGGAGAAGGCCATCAACCTGTTACATGCATTACCTCTGGATCACTTCTGGCTACTATTTTGGCCTAATTCTTTTGGCCTTTTATGTTTTGGGGGGTTGCAGAGGATGGAGGAGGTAAACCACTGTGTTTGTGGCCAGTTTCGGTTGTTTTGCCTGGTTTTGGGCTATAATTTACCCACCCTTGATTTTAGATGTGGAGTTTCTCCTGCCCCAACAGTGGAATTGTAATATCTCTCCTACAAGATCTATTGTCACCTTTGAGAGAACAGCTCGAAGATATTATTGACTCTTGATATCTCTTTGCTCAGAATGTGATTAGTTTGTCATCAGGTACATGGCACTGTTTTGTTGATTTCTCCTGTTAGGTCAGCGGCTTTTTGGAGAAAGTATCCTAGGCTTGACGCAGGGGTCTGTCTCAGACCTCCTTTCGAGGCCTAAGCCATGGCACAAACTGAGCCTTAAAGGGAGGGAGCCGTTTGTCCGGATGCAGCTCTGGCTGAACGATCCGCACAATGTCAACAAACTGCGGGACATGAAAAAATTGGAGAAAAAAGGTGAGATACAGGAGCTACCTGCATTCCTAGGTCTGTGCCATAAGGACAAGCTTGCAAAAGCAGGACCCAAGAGTTGGGTTGCATGTGGGAAAGGGTGCTTCCTATTGTACTTGGCGCGAGATTGCTTCACAACAGATCTGGCTGTTGTCCATTTTTCTCCTCTGTTCTGTAAATAGGCTTGATTCTGCAATGAGTTGCTGACTGTTTGATTTTTCCTGGATCAGTGATAACTTTTCAAAAATTGTTGCCTTTTTGGAACACTTATCCCTAGCTGAAAATATGTGATTTTTGCACCTGAATATGAAAATCACAAATATTCACAGCATCCTTAAAAAGCATGTATGTGCTTTATCAAATTGCCTGTTCATTGTGACTTGTGCAGAGCCGGGAAAAGTCATTGTCTATGCCGGCTGGGGATTCTGGGAGTACTACTCCAAAAGTAATTTTTCCCACTTCCAGTCTTACACAAGAGTCAGACCTGTGTCTTAATGAATGCAAGAATGCCTCTTAACATCTGGGGCCTTTTGTTTCTTTCTCTTTTGCCTTTAGCATACTTGAAGCGTCGCTATGGACTGATCAGTGCTGGCTCAGACAGTGAGTCTCCCAACACTCGCTCTGAATGCCCCAGTCCTAGCCTTCAGTCGCAAGATCTCAGCCTCCTGCAGATTAAGAAGCCAAGGGTAGTTCTGGCTCCCGAAGAGAAAGAGGCCCTGAAAAAGGCTTATCAGCTGGAACCCTACCCTTCGCAACAGACCATTGAGTTGCTGTCTTTCCAGCTGAACCTTAAGACCAACACAGTGATCAACTGGTTCCATAACTACAGGTATGTAAAGGGCCAGATTAACAGCAAGGGCCCCTCTTCTCTTCCATTTTAAAGTTTCTACTAGTATGTTGCTGTTATCATTGCTTGTATTCATTTATTTGATTTATATCTGTCCTTCCTCTCCACCCTTGGACTCAAGGCAGCTGAGAACAAAATTTTAAAAGATACAAACAGAAACACAAGAATGTATATTAAAACCCAGTTAAATAATTATTGCATTAAAACCATCGCTGAATTAAAAGCCTTTTAAATGCACAGCAGTAAAACAGTACAGCATCCCCCCCCCATTAAAAGCCCCTTCCTCAGCATCTTGACTCAGCAGTTTGACCCAATGCCTTCTGACAAAAGGACAGTACAGAAGAAGCCAACCTAACCTTATTTGGAAGAGAGTGTCACAACCTGAGAGCAACTACTACAAAAGCTGTCTCTTCTGTCCTCGCCAAATGTGCCTATGTGGGTGATGTGACTGAGAGATCTTAAAAACCAGACAGGCTTATGTGGGGCACTAGAGCCTCTAGGAAAGCCTGAGCTCAAGTTATATAGACTTTTGTAGATCATAGCCAGCATTCCGAATTGTATCTGGAAATGGACTGACACCCAGTGAAGCTGCAATAACAAAGAAACTGGGTGCTCCTTGTAACCATCCCTAGTCAACAGAATAACTATATCAAAGCAGATGATTCATTATAGAAGAATTTACATGAAATTTAGCTGTATATGTTAACCATTAAAGAAATGTGGTACTGCGGTACACTTTAGTGCTTTCTATTTCGCTGTAATTCATTCTGGAGGCAATTACAGAAAGTATTGGGCAGTGAGCAACTTGAGGTATCAATTGCTCTTACACATTTTCAAAGATCTTAGCAAACTTCCTTTCAAAACAACTCAGGAGGAGAAGCCACTTTAATTCTTGCTTTATAGGTTGAGAGAGATTGACCTCTGCCTATCTAATAAGTTCAATGGCAGAGGTAGCAGTTGAACAAAATATGTTTAGTCTAACTGCAGTGTTCTGTCTTCTAGACCACACTGAGTGACCTTCTTGCTTGCTTGCTGACATTTTGGAATCTGTTGGGGTTAGCTGCACCTACTCATTTTTTCTTTGCCAGATCCCGAATGCGCCGGGAGATGTTGGTGGAAGGGGCACAGGACGACACGGATCAGGAGCAGAGCCTAACCCCATCCAACAGCCTTCAGAAGTGTCCGCAGCCCCTGAGTCCTGACTCCGAAGGAGAGGACAGGAAGCCTACTTTCAGAGATGCTGAGTGCCAAGGAGAAAGCAAGTCGGTGGTCCAGATCAAGGAGGAGCAGGTGGAGGTGGGTGAGAAGGAGGACTGTGCAAGTCTCAGGGACCCTTGTAGCTCAGATGGGGAAATGGAGCCTGTGTCTGGATCCAGCCTCAAAGAAGAACAGGTGGAGGCTGCATGTACAGAAAATCTGAACGAGGGTCCTAGTCTCACCTGGGGCAGTGCCCCACATAGCAAAACACACATATCTGGGGCTCCGGATTATTCCTCTTTGCATAACCCCATGGAGTCAAACACTGGTGAGAGGCTTCACTCAGATCCCATGAGCTTTAAATCGGCTTCTGAGTCCTCGCGGTGCAGCTTGGAGGTTTCTCTGAACTCCCCATCTGCAGCCTCCTCTCCTGGCCTCATGATGTCCGTCTCTCCTGTCCCATCCTCATCTGCTCCCATCTCCCCGTTGCCTCCGAGCACCGCCACTGCTGCCAAAGCACAGAGTTTGAGTCCTGCCACAGAAATGAACTCCACGCCCCCAAATGCCAAAGCAAGTACGAACATACAGCGACGGCACGAGAAGATGGCCAATCTCAACAGCATCATTCATAGGCTGGAGAAAGCGGCCAATCGTGAAGAGACCCTGGAGTGGGAATTTTGAGAAGCCAGGTTCAAATAAGACAAGCACCCAAATTCTGACGTCCACATTCTAAACTCAGTGGAGCATGCCGATGAAGCAGGGAGTCAAGTGTATATAGAAAGAGAGCTATCTATATATATATATATATAAATATAAATAAATATATATATATACACACATATATATATTTTATTAATTTCATCACGTACTAAGGAGGAGACAAATCAACTCCATTTTGTTTAAATGAGAGTGATTAATGGCTACCCTGTAGCTCCTTTTTTCTTAGCACCTGATGGGAAGATACCATGGACTTTTTTTTTTTTTGGTTTAAATGTGAAAACAGACATTTAAAAAAAACTGGGAACACTTTTAGAAGAAAAAAATATTAAAATAATATTTATAGACCTCTTTTAGATATTTTAATAAAAGGAAACTTTGGAATTTATTAACAGCTCAAGCTGCTTTGATATTAAAAGATAGCTATAAACTGTATCAGTTGTGTCATTAAATGTCCACTGAAAGTCTTGTAGTTTGCCACTGGATGAGATTAAAAAAAATTAAAAATTAAAAGATATAACCCAGACTCATTGATCAAAGCCATTGAGAAGCACTATGAGACTGACCAAAATTTTGCTAAACTTGATCACCAGAGGGGTGTGTTGTTCTCCCCTATGTTTGTCTCTAAGACATCGCATTAATACGACTTTTCCAGAGACTTGTCTTATAGTCCGTGAAGACTCTAAATTTGGAATCTGCGATGCCATCCTGAGTCCGTTGTTTAGTTCTGGTGGTATGTTTTGAAAGCTTTGTTTTAAATATAACACAGGGAAAAAAAGTGTTGCGTGCTGTTGTATATGTTGTAGAAATATGTTTGCAATAGCCTTCCTGAACAAGATGTAGCATGGTTTCAGAAGTGAATCCTTAGTCCTTATGCTTCCTGTAGCTTAGTGACCCGCCAGAAACAGAAATGAAGGACACATCAGGAACCCCAACAAAGAAGGAATCTACAGCTGTTGGAAGCAATGCTTTTCTGCCCACTTACAAGAAAAACGAAAAAGTGCAGCATCTTTTTGTTGCAAAAAAAAAAGTTGCATTTGTCAACTTTCAAAGTCTGTGATGTATTTGTTTTGGACAGGGACAGACTTTAATGAAAATCCAGGAGAACCCCTATGAAGGTTTGCATTTGTATATGTGTGTGCGCGCACACATGAAAATTGCCATCTTTTGCTTAGCTCAGCATTTCATTTTTTTTTAAAGGAACAAACCCTATGAAGTATTTGCCACTTTGAGCATGAAAATGCAGAGAGAGAAAATGTTGTCTTACACCTAATTCATCCCCACCCCGACTAAACTACCAAGCCAAGCCAGATCCCTCAAATGGGCATGAAGCTGTTGTATGTATGGGCAAATCTTAGTCATTTCAAGGGAGGCAGCAACCCCTTGTCCACAAAAGGATCTGGGAGCACATTCAGCCTACCATGCATGTTAAAAAGCAACATCCGATTGGGGCAAAAGCTTTCTTTTAAAACAAAAACCTTAGCTGTCACCAAGGTTTTGTATTGCTCGCAGCCAGCCACAGTATTTGACGTGGAATTTCACTTCCTGAAAACGATTGCTTTTGTTAAAATAAAACAATCCTCTGGACCTCATTGCTGTGGAAAGAAGCTTGAATGGGTGGGTGTCTAGTCTGTTCGGTGGTCATCAGCCAGATGCAGAGACAGTCAAGAGTCAGTTCGAGCCACATGTGTGAGAGAAGATTTTATTCAATATGATGGTGCTGAATGGATCCAGATGGTGTGTTACAGCAGAGAAAAGTTCATCACTATGTTCTATCTTCCATGGGAGCTTTCAGTCCATCCATAGTGAGCTGCCCTAGAGGTCTCAAAAGTTCCCTGCCAGGTGGCACATCTGAGGCTATTAAACATTTATCCAACTCTTCTGGAAAGTTAAGACTATAGAAGCAGAGCACCCAGAATAAATTCCCACAGACACCCCCTGCTCAGAAAAGAAGTCCAATGAAACTGGGAACTCATCTTCTCTCTGGCCTTCTTAGATTCAGAGTGAGAAGTTCAGCAGCCTCGATGCCGTGCTCTGCCTGTTCCATATACAGCGACAGAAGCCTTTCCAGCTCCTAGCAGCTGTGATGGTGTCTCTGAACAGCGTCTACGCTTGTGCCAGGTTCTCCTGCAGGTGCAGCCATCACATTCTCCTGTGCCTACTGGGAGGAGAGGAGCTGGGACCGAAGACGCTAGCCACCCCTTGCAGTGGTAAGGAAAGGGAGCATCCTAATTTGCTGCATAGTGTTTCCCATAGCTACAGCTTCCTGACTCCCCACCACAGCCGCCCACTTCTTCCCTCCCTTCGAACTCTGCAAATTCAGATTGCCAAGAAAAATGCCATGTTCTCCTTTGAAAACTTGGTTCGCATTCGCACACGCTTATTTTGCAGACTGTCTTGTTGGCCAGTGCATTAAGTGTGTGTGTGTGTGTGTGATGTATGGCACAATAATAGCAGCAGAGTCTATGCAAATTAAGTTTCTGCAAATGCGTACCATTTTATGCTGATTGCTGAATTAAGTTTTCTTTAGCACAGGACTGGTGGGGGGAGGAGGCAACCAGTGTAGACCACACTGGTTCCAAAATCCTCAACGTTGTGGTGCCGCAGGACGGATTTCGGTAAGGATAGGTCCTCCAGCACTCTCATGCTGAGAGAGTTGTCGTCATAGAGTCCCTAGAGTTGGAAGGGTCACCTAGTCCAAGCCCCTGCCATGCAAGAAGACACAAGTAAAGCACTCCAGAAAAGTGCCCTTCCAACCTTTGTTTGAAGATGGTGACCATGTGGCCTCTCAGTCTTATGCCCTCCAAGCTAACGCTGAGGTGTTCCTCACAGGGCTTGGTTTCCAGGCCTTGGGTTGTCTTGAGCAATTGGCAAGACGTCCATTATCTGGGGCATGGGCTTATTATGACTGTCTGATCACCAAGGCACTTTTTCTTTTGGAGCACATTCCCCCCCCCCCCCCAAGTAAATTTACTTTTAGCTTGCATAAAACACAGCCTTACAGGCCTTTGTCACTCTTCTAAGCAATTTTGCTCGGAGCACCTGCTGCATCAGGAGTTACTGAGGCTGCCTCTGCTCTGTAGAAATAATCCGGTTTGACACCACTTGAATGGTGCTATGGAATTCTGGGAAGTGCAGTTTGTTGCAGCACCAGAGCTCCTCAATATCTGCCTTCAATCTGTCTTGGCCCAGGCCTCATAATCCGGTCCGTGGAACTGAGCTCCGAAATGGAAGAGGGCCCATGGCAGCTCTGTCAATATTGCCAAGATACCTTACAGTACTTTCCTTGTTGGATTTATCATGAAAGCCCTTGGCCCGGAAGGTGGGGATTTCAATTGCCCATTTTTTTCTAGAACGCCTCACTCAGCCCTTTACCCATTCACCACCATGGCTTGAAACCCTTTTGAAATAAAAAGCCCCTTTAAAAGCAAGTCCCCAAAGCCCTGAGCCTGTCTTTTGAATAGGATGTACTCCTCCCCAGCCTGCCTCTCCAATGCGTTTTTAACAGTATTTTTATATACTGGCAGACCCCAGTAGCATGCAGGGACAGACCCCTTGAATCCTCTGCTGCTCCACTTTCTTGGTTGCTTTTAAAATGTCCTGGTTTGTCTGTCTTCTTATCATCATCCACAGTCTATTTCAGTTGCTGCAAACCAAGTTCACATAGTCTGTACTTGGCAGAAGACAAAAGGAGAGGGCACAGTCTTGCCCATCCTAAACTCGGTAGAGGGTTTCTCTTCTTTACATAATTTTGGATGTGCTTCCTCATAAACTTTGGCCTTCTTGTCGCCTGGCCACATCCTTTCTTTGCTGCAGTTTTCGTCTGTGAAATGTTGGAGGGTATGCGGTTGTACTTGATCCGGTCTGTTTGGTTATCTAAAAAGCCAGAAAGTATCACTGACCCAGTCCCCACTGAGCAAATGCAGTGTTTGTCTACAACTTTTGTAACTCCTGTGCACACTGGAAAGAAATGGAAAGCTGAGTTGGATCCCTCAATTTCTCCTGTTGACATGCTAGAGATTAGCTTTAGTGGAGCAGGATTTTTGAACTAAGCACTTAGGTATAATCTTTTGAACCCCGAGAGAAATCCTGTTGTACTCAAAGCTGGTGGGATGTGTTGGTCACCTTTTCTTAGGTTAATGTACTGTACTTTAAAAAGTTTCTACAAGATTGATTGAACTTTGTTAAACATTTAAGAAAAAAAAAAGGCCCACAAGTTCTGTAAAAGAGCCACTAAAAAGGAAAATACAGACATTGTATAACAACTTGGCTTGATGTCTCCATTTATTGTGTTCAACGTTTTGATGTCAGAACTGGTATCTGCTTAAATCTGCTCATCTCATACTGAATGAAACTAACACGATGTTCTCATCATCAGATAAAAAGTAATTCTGGCCGGCAGAAAGTGAAACGGTTCAGAAAATAATCCTTTATAACACAATTCTACCTTGAACACCCCTCAGCTTCTCTGACTTTGGAGGCCAAACAGGGTCAGGCCTGGCTTGTACTTGGAGGGGAGACAACCAGGTAATACCACAAATCCCCAAGTAAGCCAAGAGACCAAGCATTGAAACTCAAGCAAAATGTGTTGTCCACTGCTAGGAGACATCAACTTTATCCAACAAAAAGGACACATTTTGCCATTTCAAACTGTTTATTTATTTGCTACATTTATATCTGCCACATTGTCCAAGGAACTTGGGCACAGTCTCCATTTTAATCCTCACAACAACCCTGTGAGGTAGGCTGAGCTGGGCACTAGTGACTGGTCCAGGGTCATCCAGTGACCCTCATGACTGAGTTCGGGATTTGAGCCTAAGTCCCAGCCCCATAACCGACGACACCATCCTAGCTCTCAGAGGCTTGGGCAGTGTGCGTACCAAATTTCAGTTTTCTCTTGTGCTTGTACCAATACAATTTAATTTAACCCTATCCATTAAAACTCACTCATCCACACACCCCAGACAACAGCGCACATGTGCATCCACAACCCAGACAACTGATCCCCATGATCAGGCCCTGATGCACACAAGGCATAGAACGGCACTGTTTTCTTTTGCGAACCCTGCAGCCTTGCTCTTCTACACGGGAAGCCATCCCACAGCCTCTCCAACTGGGTGACAGCAACAGGCGTTCCAAGATCATGTCGGTGTCTTTCATTACGAGATGCAAAGTCCGGCATTCCTCAGGGAAAAGATCCCAAAACTACCGGGAGAGATTGGATACAACCTCAGCTTGCAAGGAGCATTTCAAAGTTGGAATGCCTCCTTTTCTGATTGAGTGGACCTTGCCTCCAAAAAGGGATTACTTTATGGTCTGGAAAAGATGGAACACCTCCTCAGCCCCACGTGAAAGAAAAGGGATGGAGAAGGGTGAAAGGCACGCAGCCACTTCTATTTTTACATTCGGTGGTAGTTGAGATCAGTGCAAAAGCAGGAACTGAGAGGTTATAAGAGACGCACTGCATCCTTTCTAGTCCAGCCTCAAAACAGGACTCCATCCGTTCTCCTTGTGCGGAAGCAACCTGTGTTCAGAGGTCTGTTTGGCTGCCCTGGCTAATAGTTGCCAATATACTCCTTTCATCCTTTTCACCATTTTCCTTATTTTTGTTTTCTAACTCACGCAACGTCCACAGATCAGTTCTGCATTTCCTCTTTCTCATCCATCCTGAACTGATTCTTTGTTTTATTC
The DNA here is from genome assembly GCA_034509955.1 of Urosaurus nigricauda. Lineage (NCBI taxonomy): Eukaryota > Metazoa > Chordata > Lepidosauria > Squamata > Phrynosomatidae > Urosaurus > Urosaurus nigricauda. Next base: position 15,396,427 of record JAOEGL010000014.1, on the reverse strand, counting down.
AGTGACCCCCCCCCCCACTTTAATGACTCACTTTAAAATTTGGCGAACGAAAGAGAAACATTACCTAATAAGACGAAATCCCTTTGCGCGTATTCTCTCTCAAGTTGGAACAACTGCCACCCATCTTCATGTATTTCAGAATCAAGTGGGACTTCTTGGCAGGGCCAATGGTCGCCCCATGGTAGCCTAAAGACTACCGCCAAAAGCCCGGTGCACTGCACCCCCTTTCCTTGACAGCTTTCTTGAGAACACCAACCAATGTGAAAAAGAAACATTTAGATAACTGCGGCCTTGCCAAACTGTCCATTCCAGTTACTAGAACCCTAAATCCCTAAATCTGCATGGGTGATCCCTTTATTGGGCCAGCCAGAAAGGGTGGCGGCAGTAATAATAATAATAATAATAATAATAATAATAATAATATATTTACACAAGTTTTTGAAGCTTACTGCCTTCTTCCTCAGGCAAAGATGGTACAGAAATCATGCAAGGGATTGTTGGCATCCCAGATGCCTCTTAGCAATACTGCAGAGAAGACAGAAAGTGCAGACCTCACCTCCTCAAAAAAAAAAAAAGAGAGACAAGAGTAGTGACAGGAATAAAGCCAATAGAAGTTTCAGTTCTCCATTGCGGCCACAAGTCAAAAAGTCGCTTCCTTTGAGATGTGGTCCTTACAAGCCCACAGTTCCTCTTCTGCGGTTCAAAAAGGCGGGCGAGAGGGAAGGATAAAGAGAGCAAATCTGACAAAATTCTCTACCTTGAAGAGGCTGGTACCTTGTGCTGTCCGAATATTACAAAATCTACTAACCCATCTGGGGAGGCTGTGCCCTCTTGCGCCCATAGCCCAGCCTTCTGCTTCCTCTGCCCCCAAGTCAATGGTGCCCAACACAACTGGAAGCCCCTACTGAGTCTTCTCCTGCAGCCCTGTAGCTTTACAAGTAGGAGTACTATGCGCACTTTCATTGGGAGTCCTTGAACACAGCTAAAACATAACCAAGTCTGAATGGGTGTCCCTCCAAGGGACAAGGCAAGGAGGTTCACAAGCGACTGACTCTTAAGGCCATTTACAACTGTAGTGTAGATATACTTTTAAACCCCACAAAACTAGCTCTGTTCAAAAGGTGAAACTGAATGGAAGCTGCCGGGAAGAACGCGCGTGACGGATTGTCTCCAGTTGTGCCTCTCTGGGCCTACTAGCTGTGCTTTTTGTACCATGGGACCATTTCAGGCAAAAGCAAGCAACCGTGACAAGCAATTTTCCGTTTCGATCCTGCCACCATTTCAGAACCAGGACCGGGGGGGGGGAGTGTCGCCGTTTTCCTTCAAAACTCTGGCAAGCAGGATAAGCCAAATGGATTGAGTTGGGAAGACTTTAGTTCCCTCATCAAACATACTACATGTGTGGGATTTTTCCCTCCTAACAGGCAGAAAATGCTACAGAGTACCCGAGTGTTGAACTTGCGGAGTTTGGGGAATTGCCAGAAACCAGCAGGCAGCTTCTTCCACTGCAAATCTGTTGCCAGCCTAAGGAAAAAGCCTACTAAACAAATATCCGTGCACCCAGTGGTGGCAAGAGGAACGATGCATTGGCACCCAGCTCAGGGTTTTGTTTTTGTTTTGGTCTGTGCTGGTGATTGTGATTGTTTTTAAAGACAGCTCCTCTTTCTTTTTAACAAGCGGAAGGCCCATCATTATAATTTAAAAGGTGGCCTTTTCCAGGGGAAAAAGAGGGCATTTCTTATTGAGGAAGTGTTCAGTTAAAGATAGCTAAGACAGACTGGCTTGATTCTTCAAGTCAACAGGAAGGTATGAGCTGGCACCCGTTGTGGTTTTTCCCAAGAACTGGCCAGGAGGCTGGTGTGATGTGCGTTGCTCCTGGAAAGTGAGAAGCCAGAGTTTCCAGCCATTGTGGTTTAGTCACAGCAGCTGGGCTCGTGCTCAGCCTGTCTCTGGCCTGGTTTGTTGTTTCCAAGGGCACTTCCCCAACCAAAGTGTCAGCTCAGAGACTGCTGTCCTTTTGCCCCTCCAGCCACACTCTCCGCAGTTCAAGAATCTCCCTGCCGTACCAGTTGTGGAGTTTGGAAAAACAGGTTGTGCTTGGATACACCGGGCCATCCAAGCCAGGGCCTTCAGTGCCACAAGAATTGCCTGAGAGGGCTCGTCTCCGGGGGGGCAAAGGGGGCGGTTTGAGCCCGCCATCGTAGCTGTTCTCCCCACAAGTCCCTATGCTCCAGGCTTCTGTTGGGGGGTATCCTGCTGGAAGGCTGGCCGGGCCTTCAGAATTATTCCAGAGCGCGCAGCCATTTTCTTTCACCGGCACACAAAGCGGGACCGTTGGCTTCTCTTGTGCCAAGTCCTGCCCTAAGGCCATCAAGTCTAAATTTGGCACTGTTTTGTTTTTCCGGTAAAGGGGCATCCTCCTCTGGACCCGGTGGTAGCCGGAGAGATTCCTCTGCATCTCTTCGAGCTGCTTCTCCAGTTCTCTCACCACTAGGCGCAGGTAGCTAAAGCTGGCCCGCGACAGCGACTTGACCCATGTCTCCATGGCGGCCTGGCTCTCTGCCGCCAGGATATAGGTGCGGGACTTGGCGCAGTCAAACCTGATGGCAAAGGCAAATTCTTCGGTGGACTCGCACAGCTCCACCGTACAGCCCTCCAGGATGATGACCCCCACCGGCTCTCGGCTCTCTCGGTCTTCGAAATAGAAAAGCATGTTCCCCTTCAGCACAAACCAGCGACGGTGGTAGGCCGTGTTCCGCTCCCCCTTTTTGTAGAGGAAGCCGGCATTGTCAGTGGGGGAGTCGCACGTGGCATAGAAGGCCAGGCTCCTCTCGTTCAGCTTCATGGTCGCTGAAACCTCAAAATTAAAACAGAGAGAGAAAGAGAGAATGAGCTGTGAGTTCCCAAAGCCATCACAAATGAGAAACCAAACCAATAGAGAAGGAACGCATCTAGGAATCTTGGTCAGAAGATGGCTGCCATGTTGATCTCTCTCACAGGGCACCAAAATGGCTGCCCCTCCTGTGCCCTGTCTTCTACCCCAGCCGGGAGGTGTCTGAGTTCCTAAGTCAATCTCAGAAAAGTTATCCCCGGCTTTGCTTCCAGAACATTTGCTTCCCTGGAGTATTCACAAGCCATTTATTATCAGATATTACGGCAAACAGTTCCAGAGCTCAGGTGAGCTTTCAAGAGCAAAGGAAAAACAACAGGACCGGCACAACATCCCAGCTCTCTGCCCAAATTCGACAGATTGCAACTAAAAGATCTTCAGGTAAGTGTGGTCCGCTCAACGGCTTAGATCTAAAGGCAGGCTTCCCCAACCCTCCTCTGACATGCTGGAGTGCAAGTCCCATCGCCCCAGTCAACATGATCAATGCTGGCTTGGTTCAGCGTTAGATCCAAGATATCGTGCTACTGAACTCAGTAACTCCTCCAAGAGCAAGAATTCAGAGATGTAAAACTACCCAAAAGTCCCCCCCTCCATTTCTCCCCACCCCCTGCACAGTAATTTGGGGCGTGACATTGAAATATATGAAGTATTTATATTCCTATCAAACCTAAACAAATGTAACTGTTTGAGCAACAGAAGATATGTCCCAACATAGCATGTAGTAAGGTCTGAAATTGTACTTTGTTGCTGTTGCGTACCTTCAAATCATTTTCGACTGAGGGTGACCCTAAGGCAGTGGTTCTCAACCGTTCTAATGCTGTGACCCTTTAACACAATTCCTCATGTTGTGGTGACCCTGAACCATAAAATTATTTTCCTTGCTACTTCATAAATATGTGTTTTCCGACGGTCTTAGGTGACCACTGTGAAAGGATTGTTCGACCCCCTCCCCCAAAAGGGTTGTGACCCACAGGCTGAGAACTGCGGCCCTGAGGGGTTTTCTTTGCAAGTTTACCCAAATATGTGCAAAAACGTTTCTTGGATTTGAGTGCTGTACATATACAGGTATGTCTACATACACAGAAAGCATTGTTTCCTGCTTCTGTCAACTGTCTTACATACACACCTTTATAATATACAATCCCTAGGAGGAGTATAACAACAAAGCAGAATAGAGAAGAAACCTAAAACGGAGTCACACTTCTACCTGACATTATGCAGCACCTCCAATAGTTTTGCTGTCAGCCCATGTTTTTACATATTAGACTAGCCAGGTTTTCCTCTTCTTTCGTATTGTGTCCAGAAGGAAAGACAAGAAAGTGCCAGCCGCAGCAAGAACCTCCTGCCATCTCTTCTGTTTGGATTTTCAAAGTTGGCAGCAAAGCGTAATTTGGCTACCAAGGCCTTGCTGTTTTGAAAGGCTAAGGCGTGGGAGGGTGAGGAAAAGCCGCCAGTTAAAAACTAGGCCATTGGGAAGAGCGTGGGCCTGGAGCAGGAGGACTGGCGGAAATCCACTGCAGAGTAAACAGATACTTGTGGCCAGAAGCTTTTGTCCCGTATGTGTTGGACAACAACTTCCATCTGTCCCAGTGAGCCAGTAGTAGGATGATGGGAGCTGGAATCTTAGGGAAGCCTTCAGTTAACAGTCACACATTGGAATCCCTAATAAGCCTTCAAAGAGATGCAGATTGAAAAACTAAAGCACCTTGAACCCAGTGCCCAAAGCACTTGCGTAAACCAAGGCACAGATGACAATGGCACCCCCAGCCCAGTGCTGCCTGGCCATACCTCCTTGCAAGTCCCACAAGGTTATGTGCCAGCACATTGCTTAGGTTCTACAATGGCTGCATCCACACTGAAGAAATAATCCGGTTTGGTAACTCCCAGAATTCCATACCCTTGAGCCAGGGCGGTTAAAGCGGTGCCAGACCAAGTTATTTCTCCAGTGTGGATGCAGCCAATATGTGCAAACGCAACAGTTTGAGCCTGCTATTCCTGGCTTCATCCAAAAACAAGACACCTCTCCTCCCCAACACCCCCCTCACAATGCCCAAGCTTGGTAGCTTCAAAGAAATGCCAATGCTGCCCCCGCCACCTCCATTTTGTCCGCCAAGCAACCCCTCCTGCCCAGTGACAGCTTCATGACGCGGGAGAGGAAAATATCTCTTGCCAGTGACTCCTGTTCACAGGATCATAAAAAGGAAGCAAAGAAGGAACCTTGCAAGCCTCTTCAGTTCCTCTCATCTAACCTTAGCATCTTTGCAAACATTTTTTTTTTTAAAGGAAGGAATGGACCAAAAAAGGATTTGGCCGCTCCAAGAGTATGAATCAGGACAAACAACTCATCCAGCCCATCTTACGCAGAGTAATTCTTCCCCGGCCTTCTCTTTCAGGGACTAATTCCTCGAGGCTTGGCAAGAGGTCTGTTTACCCACCCCATTGTTTTCGGGAGGCAGACGCTGTTTAATGATCCTTGGAGACAAAGTTGTATCTTCGATGCACGCAGAGAGGACACAGCAGAAGCCTGACACTCTGGCACCTAGAGAACCACAAGTTGGATGGGGCCCTTGAATGCGCACAGGCAAAGAAAGCCTGGGATAGACATAAGGAAACGGAAGCAGGTCTCGTCCAAGGCTTGTAGGTGAGAGGCAGCCTTTAAGCTTGCAGGACTAACCTGGGTGTTTCCCTGGAATCCTAAATCCTAAAAACAAGGCTGGGTGCAAAGGATAGGGAGTTAGAATGAAGAATTCTGAACCCAGGAATTGGTTCTGAGCACAATTCAGAGTCCTTCCACCCCATCCCTTGCCCTCTCCTGGGTAGCCTATTGACTTGATGAAAATATTTGCCTTTTAAAATATATCTATTTGACTCACATCCCACCTTTCTCCTAATATGAGGCCCAAGGCGGCCGACCACAAAGGTTGAAACAGAACGCAGCAAAATTTATTTGTCGTACAAAAGTTTTTCTAAAAAGCAATTAAGGAAACAGTTGTATTAAAACCCCTAATTTAAAGCAGTCTCTGGTCTTATATCCTACATTCTCAGGTCAGTGTACAATAAGATCAGCTTAACCAATATAAAAATGTGAACAGTAAGAAATTATTTCAAAGAGCTGAAAGGCTATGACACCACTTGCCAAGTTAATGCAAGTATCTTGGTATCCGCTGGGGTTTGGTTTTAGGACCCCGTGCGGATGCCAAAATCCATGCCTGCCCTAGGCTCTTTATGTATGCTGGTGTCAGAGAGCTCTGGCGCCACCAGAAACTACAAATCCCAGCATCTCAGAGGATGGTGCCATGGGCAGTGAAATCAGTGTCAAACGGCATCAGGTGCACAGGGCAGATTAGACCCGACTCAGACCAGCTGCTTGGATTTCAAGGTGGCTTTGTGTGTTTCTGGAGGCTGCTAAAAGAAACTAGGAGAGAAGCAGGTTTAGGATCAACAACCCAACCCTAGGTACGTGTTGAGTTCTTGAGGTCTACTAAACCTTCCCAGGACTGACACCAGTTCTGGATGTAGGCAAACTATACCTCCCACCCACAGACCAGAATGTCCTTCTGAAGGAAGCCAGGTTTCCTGAAGCATCACTGGACCATGGCTCCCTGTCTTTCTCCTCTTGTGCAGCTCCCTTGGCATGCCCAGAACAACCAGAGGGATAGATTTATTTATTTCCCTGTGTTTCTCCCAGGAGGAGATCCAAAGATTCTGGGCCCAGAATGACACCGTTTACCACCAGGAGAGCTAAGAAAGATTGCGAGAGCCCAGAAGCCTCTGCAGCGGAGAACAAATTCTTGGAAGGTAGGGACTTTGAAGGAGGGAGCTCTTGCGTTTGAGAATTTGCCACTGAGGGCCCAAACGGTCCAAAATAAAGCTGCTTCGGGTCACTGTGGAGGGATGCTGTTGAAATGACACACGCATCTTAAGAGGCCAGAAGCTGAGCCGAAGTTGCACTCCAGTCCTTAGGACTGGAACCTGGCTTTGGCGCAGCTTCTGGCCTCTTAGGACGCATACTTCATTTAAACAGCACACTTCCAAAGCGGCCCAAAGCAGCTTTATTTTGGCCTGTCTCTTTGGGCCCTGAATGGGCCTTTTAGCTCAGGAGGGAAAAGGACTTTTGGGGACTGAAATTCCCAGAATCCCCCAGCCAGGATGGCTACACTTTCCCACACTTTGGTGCCAGCCCATGCCAACAGGGGCAGCAGATTCTGGCCCTCCAGAAAGAGCAGTAACCTGTTACTTAGTGGATTCTTTGACTTTTTGCTGCTGGGAGGGTGAGGGATGTGGAAGCCTTTCCTCCCCTGCCTTTGGGCCACCATTTGCTGCTCTGCCTCAGGCAGCAAACCACCTTGAGCCGCCCCAACCCACAATGTTATAGGCAGCTTTTGGAGAGAGGGATCTTTATTCTGCTATGTCCTTTTCATGGCTTTGAATCCAAACTGTTTGGTGAGTTGCCTCAAGGGACAGGAGAGTTGAAATGCCAGTTTTCTCTTTTACACCACCATTCAAAAGGCAGGAGACCCGTTCTCTTGGAAAGATCCCCTGAGGCCGCTTACGAAACCATTTCATATCCAAGGCAAGAAAATGATACATACCAGAATAAATACTAATGGCCTTCAAGTAGCTTCAGAATATACTGTTCCCTCCGAAAGGCAGCATGCAAAGTCCTTCAACAAACAAACAGTGTTACAGTGCATTGAGCTGAAGCTATCAGTCCTTCCAACCAAGGAAGCCCATAATTTCCTATTTTGATGAAATATTTCAATCCTTTGTTTTCAAGTTTGCCTTTAAATACAGCGTTGTACATATACATGTAGTGGAGATCCTGACTGAGTCCAAGGTGTAGCCCTCGCACCTCCACTGTTGCCATTTTCAATGACATTGCCTGCCCCAAACCCTCCAAAGAGTCAAGGCGAGAGAAAGTTTCAAGCGCCCAAATCCCGGAATGTGATGATATATTGAAGAAGCAACTTACAGCGGCAAAACCTGGAGGCTAAACTGGTGTAAGCGGCTCGAGTGTTGGGCAAGGAGTGTTTGGGAAACCAGGGGTTCGAATTTAGGCTCTCTACAGTTCCCAGAATGCCGTATCATATTCAATTTGGAAGGAAATCCGCTTGGCCCAAGGCTTTCCTACACAGCCTTGTTTTAATTTGGTACCTGTTATCGCTGTTTGACGTTGAAATCAGCTCCCTGAGGCAGCTGCTTCGCTCTGCCCCATGGCAAAATGGGTCCTTTATCAAGAGTCCGTGGCACCCACGTTCAGATGGAACTGGTAGACCTGATAAGAACAAGACGCACCCCTCTAATGTCTTGATTCCTTTCTGTGACCAGTGAAAGAAGCCCTCCTTTCCTCTGATGCTTTAGTCTGGGACATTTGGTCCTAAGGCAGTCTGCCCCTCCGCATCCGTTTTGCCACCTCTCCCCTGGCTCCATAACATTTGGTCATCATGAAAGCCACCTAAGACCATACTCGTTCCGGTAACTTTCCGACTAGACTCCTGCAATGCCCTCGACGTGGGGCTGCCCTTCACGGTGCAGCTCCTGCGCAAGGCCGGCTTGCCGACTGAAACCCTGCGCAGAAATCACGGAAAGATGGGTCTTCCCGGAAACACGCCGCTTGCCAACACGCCCCTTTGGAAAGTGCTGGCAATAACATTTAAAGGTCTTTGAAAGAGCATCTCTTCTCTCCCTATGCCTGGCCAAGCGTTGAAATCCTCTGTGCCCCACCAAGGACCCACTGGGCAATGCCCTCCTCGGCCCCATTAGTACCAAGGGGGAAAAAAACATACCTTTCTATCCATGCCTTTGTGGTGATGGGGGGTGGTGTCTAATGATTGTACCCAATCCATACCCGCAAACGGGGCAAAACTTAGAACCATAGAATCATAGAGTTGGAAGAGACCCCAAGGGCCATCCAGTCCAACCCCATTCTGCCATGCAGGAACTCTCCATCAAAGCATCCCCATTGACAGATGGCCATCCAGCCTCTGCTTAAAGACCTCCAAGGAAGGAGACTCCATCACACTCCGAGTAAGATTGTTGGTAAGATTGGTAAGATTGTTTTAAACTACCCCATGGCTCACCCCGTCTTTAAACTTACCTTTTTTAATTGAAATTATTTGTAAGTATTTAGAGTCGGCCCTCTGCATTTGCCGCTCTGACTTGACCGAGAGTGAAAGGTCCATAGTTACTACTACTACTCATTATTATTATTACGTTTATTTGTATAGCGCCATAGGCCTTGCGCGGCGGCAAACGCAACCATCCCCAAGAGAAAGAAACGCCAGCCTAGGGCACACTGTCTCAAGCCACAGATGGCACCGCAAGACCACGCAACACCCCCGCAAGGTCGACACAGCGCCGCAAAAGCGTGAGTTGCAACGTATGTGTGGGTTTGAAGATTTTGTATCGTTTCTGAATGGGACCGTTTGAGACTGCTTTTCTCCCTGGGGTGGGAGAAAGGTGGGATAGAGGAAAATAAAATGATTATTATTATTATTATTATTATTATTAATTAATAAATTACCTAATGGATGAGTCAACTGCTTCTCACCAAATCATGTGGCAGGGAATTCCATAGGCTCTTGATATCTAGATGGGGGTTCAGGGGAAGAAATGACACTTGGATTTGGTGATATAGGCTGCATCCAGATGGGGGAAACAATCCGGGTTGAGAGCGCTTGGACTGCCCCTGGCTCCAGGCGGTGGCATTCTGGGAATTGGAGTTTGTGGTGGCCCCTCTGGGGCCACCACAAACTCCAATTCCCAGAATGCCACCGCCTGGAGCCAGGGGCAGTCCAAGCGCTCTCAACCCGGATTATTTCCTCCATCTGGATGGACAGGACGGGAAAGAAAAAGCGATCAAGGTGAAACCCTAGCAGCCTTTTGGGGAAAAGTCCTCCTGCTGCTCCCCTGAGCATGTGCAGAGTGCCCCTTTCCCTTCTGGCCAGGCGATCTCACCTCTTCCGCGTCCTTGGGCCTCTCCTGCCGATGATGAGGAGGAGGAGGAGGAGGATGATGGTCCTTTCTTTGTCCGCTGGGGCTCCTCCAGGGCCGGATTGGCCCCGCCCCCTCGCCCTCTGGCCCCGCCCCCTCTTCCCCTCCAAAGAGACAAAGAGGCTGGCCTCCTTCGGAGCGCTTCCTTTCTTCCGGCTCCCATTGGGCAGCAGCAGCAGGGTGGCCCATAGAGAACCTTCCCCATAGGGAACCCTGGAAGAATCCTTTTCCCCATAGAGAATCCTTATATTTGCCCATATAAGAGCATCATTGGAGCATACTGCTCCATAGGGAATCATTGAGAAATACTTACATTGAATAGTTGGATTTTTAAAAATAATTTTATTTCATATTTTAAACCAATAACATTTCCCCCATATAATATAAAATCATTCATCGTTCTTTTCCCTACTTCTTTTGTCCCGATCCTCCGATTCGACCTTTCTTTTTGGTCTTCCAGAGTCTTGCTATGATTAAGTCAATTTGTTTCCTTTTCCTCTTTTTTCCCCATTCGTCAACATTATATAACGGTAGCAAAACTATATTTGGTTTTCGACCTATTTTTATATGCGTAATATTTCCTATTTCTAATATCACTCCCCCTCTCCGAATTTTTGTACATTTTTACATGGCCCCCACAGATGCGTCGGTGACCCTATTTCTTGACAACCTCTCCAACAATTTTTTATCAATATTATAGAATCTCACTGGTGTCGAGTACCATTTCCAAATCAATTTCTAGTCGTTTCCTTCAATCCGTATTGATAGATTTGTTCAAGTGTCTTTGTTCCCACATTTTATTCCATTCCTTATCGCTTATTGTACATCCTAATTCGTCTTCCCGTATTTCTTTGTATAGCTGAATAGTTTCTTGGCTGGGTTTTTGGGGGCTACGAGGCCGTGTTCTGGAAGCGTTTCTTCCTGACGTTTTGCCAGCGTCTGTGGTTGGCATCTTCAGAGAAGGCTGGCACGGAAGAGAGTGGCATATACATAATGTTGGTTGAGAGGAGGTGATTTCTATGTGAATCTGTGTATTATTCTCTTGTTGAATGGCACGGCCTCGGTGTATTTATTTAATCCACGATCCATTACCTTTTGGGAAACCCCCCTGACCCTCATGTGGTTTTCATTTGCATTTTGCCAGGTCTTGATTTTGGTGTTTTTCAGGACTGGGAGCCAACCTTGGTTTCCTTTCTTAAGCTGCATTCACACTGGAGAAATAAACCGGTTTAAGTGCCATGGCTCAATGCTGTGAAATTCTGGGAATTGTAGTTTGTTGTGGGGCCCAGAGCGGAGCTCTGCTCCGCTCTGGGCCCCACAACAAACTACAATTCCCAGAATTTCACAGCATTGAGCCATGGCACTTAAACCGGTTTATTTCTCCAGTGTGAACACAGCCAGAGTTTCTTCTTTCCTGTTGAAACTCTCCATTGACATTTATGGATATCAATGGCTTCCCTGCGCATCCCGACCCGAGAGTTGTTCTCCCGGTCCAGAATCCCAGTGTTTCCAAAGAGCATTTTATGCCCAGGATGGTTTCTAACGTCTTCTGCCACTGTTGGTTTTTCTGGCCTGCCGTGTCTCTCGTGTGCCTCGATTCGTGTTTGAACGCTGCCTTCAACTTCACAAAGACTGACTACTTGCCCAGTGTTTTCCCTCCGGGCGAGCATGCCAACCCTCACCCACAGGGTTGGCATGGCTCGAGATGGACCCCAGGGCAGCTCCCCTATGTTTCCCTATGGGCAAGTATTCCCCAATAATTCTCTGTTTGGGGGGAAGCTAGCTGGGGTGGGTTTTCCCATCTCTGTATTGCTGTGAGTGGGCTTCGTTGTAATACCAAGAATACCCCACACTAGGACAGACTGTCTGTGGGGTCGCAGTGCCCCCTGCCGAGCATATCTATCATTGCCTTGGGAAAAACAGAGGCACAGGTCGAGTAGCCGTCATCCAAAATGCTTGGGACCAGCAGTGTCTTTGAATTTTTACAGATTCCGACGTATACTTAATGAGAAACCTTGGCAATAGGACCCAAGCCTGAACGTGCCACTCGTTTTATGTTTCGGGTGCGCCTTGTGCACAGGCCCCGAAGGCAACTCTATGTGCATTTTTTAACGATTCTGCGCATGGAACAAAGTGTGTGTACGGCGAACCATCGGAAAGCAAAGAGGTCACTCAGCCGCATGTTTTGGAGCATTTTGGATTTTTTGATTAGGGAAAAAAAATTGATATCTTCCGTTGCAGTTTTCATATGGGAATTCCTCCGTTGAGGCATTTGTGGGGCTGAGGGCCCTGCATGTTCCCCGCTTGGGACCATCGCTCAGGTCAAGGCTGCCTATGGGCCTTGCATGGCGACAGCCCTTGCCATTTGGTAACTGGCAGGAACAGCTTAAACTCATCCCGGGGAGTTCTTTTCAGTGCGAACCAAAAACAGCGTGGAGTTGCACACAAAACAGCGCTCTTCTGGACACCTTGAGAGCAATAAGCAGCTGGCAAAGCAATTTTCTTCTACCATTTGATTGGGTCTGTCTCATGTTGGCCTCTCTCTATTTCCTTCTTCCAAAGTGGACAGAATTGTTGTGCCATTTGTAGAGCTGGAGTGCCACCTGCTGGCTCCTTCTAGGATTGCCCTGCCCAAACACAAGGACACATGAGAAAGTGACTACAGGTGTATCCACATGAGAGAATTAAAGCAGTTTGACACCACTTTAACAGCCGTGACTCTATCCTACAGAATTCTGGGATCGGTAGGTTGGTGAGGCACCAGAGATAGTTAGCGGACCAGGCCGAATGCCTCACTAAACTACCATTCCTTAGGATAGTCTTGTGGCCATTAAAGGGGTGTCAAACTGCATTAATTCTGCCGTGTGGAGACACCCTTTGAGATGGCATGGGCAATTAAGGCCCATGAACCTTATAAAAGATCTGCTTGAATGGAGATGAATGCGGCCCAAATGGCATTGATGTACCCAGCCTGTCCTTAGCACTAGGAAAGGAATCCCTTTTTCCTTTTAAACTCCTCGAGATCCTGGCTTTGGGAATGTCATGCTGAGTTGTTGTGGTTCAGGATTTACTACAGGTTCAGGCCACTTGTTAGGAGCCTACACCCCCCCTTAGTGCATGCCTTCCATCCGCATTGAAAGTGGCGCAATGCCTCTGCAGCACCCGCTCAGGACGGGCAAAGCAGAACGCAGGCAGGCAAGGCCTTTGGGCAGGACTTTGCTTTATTTGTGGCTCTCCTGGGCTTTCGGGTCATTTATGACCTATGGGAAGCCTATCTATCTATAAGACATCCCCATAAAATAAGATCTAGTAGAGGTTTTACTGAATTGCGAAATATAAGGCCTCCCCTGGAAGAAAGACCCAGCAAAGTTTTTGTATATAAATATATAAATATATATACAGTATTTAATAAATGTTCAAATTTTTTTTGGTTCCATAATAAATGAGAATTCTTCTTCATGGAAAAATAAGACATCTCCTGAAAATAAGACCTAGCGCAACTTTGGGAGCAAAAATTAATATAAGACACTGTCTGATTTTGGGGGAAACAGGGTATCACAGGGTTTTCTTGGCATAATTGTTCCAGAGGGGGTTTGCTCCTTTTTTCTTTGGAGGCTGCCCAGGGGTACCTAGTGGGTTTCCATGGCTGAGTGGGTACTCAATAGGATAATAATAATTAATAATAATAATAATAATAATATGCACCCGGAGGAAAGAAAATACAGTAGATTTCCATTTTTGTTTGCTCAATGCAGTCCTAGAAGTGGCCAATAGGTGGCACTCCAGACCTACCTATTTCCTTATGGTTGCCTGTTATTGATCCAGTCTCTGTTCAGTTTGCTTGGGCCATTGGACAAAATGTGTGTTTCTAATACATAAAACCTCAATCAGGTAATGGGCAAGCTATGGAAAGAAGAGGGGACGCATACAATGTTGTTGTTGTTGTTCTGCGCTGAAGGCACCGTTGTCTCAGCCTTACGGCGACGTTATGACCCCGGTTTTTCTGGGGCTGAGAGAGTGGGCCGCCAAAGGTGTTTCCATCCCTGATCACCCGGGTCTCCAGAGTCCAACTCGCCAACCTCTGTGCCACGCTGGCTCTTGGCAGAAAATAATGCACCCAAGACAATTCAAGACCCAAATGGTTGGAGTACAATGGCAGCTTGCGAAAGCTTCTCGCTGCTTCGGCTGGGGATGTCTTCCACCAAGAGCTGTTTTTCTTGGAGCTCCAAGTGATGATGTGAACTATGACCCCGAAAGGCCAGGTTTCGAATCCTGGCTCGGCCATGAAAACCTCGGGTCCGTCGCACACTCTCAGCCCCAGAGGAAGGCCATGGCCAGTCCCCTCTGAACAAACCTTGCCAAGAAAACCCCGCCAGGGCCTCCATAAGTCGGAAACAACTCGGAGGCACACAAAAACAAGAAGTCAGTGCAAGGGAAGACTTGGAAATGGGACCTAAGGTTTGCTGCCACATTGCAGAATGGACGCAGCTTGATACCGCTTTAACTGTCAGGGCTCCGTCCTCAGATTTGTAGTTTGTTGTAGCGCTAGAGCTCTCTGACAGAGGAGGTTGAATCTCTCCCAAAGGTACAATGCAGAGAACTCCCGAAACACCGAGCCAGGCGCAGTTAAAGAGGCGTCAAACTGCATTAATTCTGGAGTGGAGATGGAGCTGAAATGTTTTTTAAAATCTTTACAATCCACATCCTCCCATTCGACTCAGAGATCCATTGTGTTCCTGCAGAGGGCACTGGCTGCGTTAGAAAAGTATCAAGAAAATCACCAGAACGTCCCCGATCCCAATTCCCGCACCCAAAATATCCCTTATTCGACTGAATGACAACCAAATAAATCTTATTACTATTACGCCGTTCTTTGAGGCTGCAGCATTTTGAAAGGGTTTTCATTGCGGTTTAAAATGATTGTGTTCAATCCCAGTTCTGCAAAAAGAGTAGGATGATGATGATGATGATGATTCCCAAAATGCCATAGCATTGAGCCAGGGCTCAATTTTATTCTCTTTTAAAATTACAGCATTCGATAATGATAATAATTATGCTTTTAATGCATTTTGAGGGAAGCCATTGTGAACAAGTGTAGAAGAGTAGCCTTCGAACCTTAGGCTGCATTCACACTGCAGAAATGATCCACTTTGACACTGTTTTACCTGCCCTGGCTCCATGCGATGGGATGCTGGGAGTGGTAGTTTTGGGAGACATTTAGGCCTTCTCGGTCAAGAGTGTTCTGGGGCCACGGGAAACTGCAGTCCCCAGAATTCCACAGGACTGAGCCAGGACAGTTCAAAGTGATGTGAAACAGGGTTATTTCTGCAGTGCGGATGTAGCCTCGCTTTGAAAAAGTACACAGAGAGTTCTTTGAGACTCACTAAAAGAAAGAATTTGGTAGCATGAGCTTTTGTAGGTTTCAGCCTTTGTAGCTCCTCCGGCGCAACTCTATGGTCAATCTCTGGCAGACACTGACCACAGAGTTGCCCTGGAGGACCTAGATATCCCTAGAGAGGTGTCCTCTCAGGTAAAAACATGGTGCTTGTGTTATTTGTGGTTTTCCATATTCATGGGGGTCTTGTGCCCCTAACCCTAACAAATATGGAGGGACATGTGGGGACGTACTAAAACAAAGGACAGTACTTGCCCATAGGGAAACCATACTTGCCCATAGGAAAAACATACTTGCCCATAGGGAATCATTGGAGATTGCTTGCCCATAGAAAATCATTGGGTTTATTGCTTGCCCCTTGGAAATCGTGGGGATTATTTGCCCATAGAGAATCATGGGGATTATTGCTTGCCCCTAGGAAATCATCGCCTAGGGACAGAAGCTAGGAAAGCCTCTTCTTTTTCAACCTTTTGCAAAGTTCTTCACCTTTGGCTCTTCTCCATAAACCTTTGCTTAAGCCCAAGGTCTGTCTCTTATCCGTTCCTGTCCAAGCGTTCTGTTCTTTCTTGCTGTTCTCGCAGTTTTTGGATGTCTTCTTACAGATACAGGTTCTTCTTACAAATAAGACAGGCAGCTGCACCCTCTTTTTCACGGAGAGGCCATTGCCACATTGACCTTTCAGGAATCTTCTTCGCTTTGCTTGCCAGGTATCAGGCATTGTGATTCTCCATTTTATTTCGGTCAAAAAGTGTCAGAAAAGTGCCACTCTTGCTCACATTCACTCATTTCATCCAGTCCATCCCCATTCTGCCATGCAGGAATACACAATCTAAGCAATGCCCATTATTCCCTATGGGCAAGCAATTTCCAATGATTCCCTATGGGCAAGCAAGCTCCAATGATTCTCTCTGGGCAAGTATGTTTTTCCTATGGGCAAGTAGGGTTTCTCTATGGGCAAGCAATAATCCCCATGATTCTGTATGGGCAAATAATCCCCATGGTTTCCTATGGGCACGCAATAAACCCAATGATTCCCTATGGGCAAGCAATCTCCAATGATTCTGTATGGGCAAGTATGCTTTTACTATGGGCAAGTATGGTTTCCCTATGGGCAAGTTCTGTCCTTTGTTTTAGTACGTCCCGGACATGTGGAATAATAATAATAATATCCTTCTTCTTCAGAGACAAGATTTGGAATGGGTGGCCCTGAAGAGTTGTAGTCCAACCACCTCAGGAGGCCTAGTCCTCCCCAGCTAATTGGGCTGGTGGGGGAGGCTTTTTAGTTGGTTGGACTATAACTCCCTGGCTCCTCCAGGGAACCTTGAGGCTGGAAATTGGTCAGGCAGTATGGGGTGGGCTGAGCTTTGTTGCTTGGTTGGACTACTATAACTCCCAAGGCACCATGGGGAGAGAAAGGAGGCGAGGGGGGAGGACTGGGCCTTGTTAGTTTATTGGGACTATAACTCCCAGGGCCCTCCAGCCGGCACGGGGGGGTTCTGGGAGCTGCCATCCCTCAACAGGACCGTCCTCAAAGCGCCGGAGGCGCTTTGAGGACGGTCCTGTTGAGGGATGGCAGCTCCCAGAACCCCCCCGTGCCGGCTGGAGGGCCCTGGGAGTTATAGTTCCCCTCCCAGCCTCGTTAGTGTCGCCTTTCACAAGCCAAGCGTCTCCTCAGCGGCCCTTTGTGAGGCGCCGCCTGCTTAATCTGTTCCCCTCACACTTTTCCCGCCTTTTTTCCCCCTCCCGCTGTTCCCCGCGAGGCCGCCTCCCCTCCCTCCGCGCGCGCGCGCGCGCCGCTCTTCCCGGCCGGCTCCCTCTCTCCCTCCGCGCTCCCTCCCTCCCTCTGCGCATGCGCCCCAGCGAGGAGGGGGAAAGGAGGAGAGTCCGACTCTGAGGAGAGCGAGCGAAGCCAACTTCGACGGCGGGAAAGGAAGGAAGGCAGCGTCCCGGGGCCGGGCTCCGACGGCGGCGGGGGGACTGAGTCGCCTCAGCATGGGCCAAGGGACGGGCCACGGCTTCTCCTTCAGGTAAGGGACGCCTCCAGGAGTCGCTTCTGCTTCGGCTTCCTCGGCGCGGTTCGTTCCCGAGGCTGAGAGAGTGTGACTCGACCCGGCTCTTGCCTTGGCCGGGCTCGGATTCGAACCCGGGTCTCTAGAGTCGGCCTCCCCACGCTCCAAAAACTCACCCTTTTAAGTCTTGGCTCTTAAAAAGGAGGAGGACAACATTTATCATTAATAATAATAATAATAATAATAATATAATATGGTTCTAATAGGGATCTTGCGGTCCCTTTTGGAGACTCGCTGGAAGGAAGAAGTTGGCAGCAGGAACTTTCCTAGACTTCGGTCTACTTCCTCAGATGCATATGATTATTGTTTATTATTATTATTATTATTATTATTATACTATTATTTAAAGGCAATATTATTCTGTCGAATCAATATATATAGAGAGAAACCCTTTGAGACTCGTTGAAAGTTGGCAGCAGGAGCTTTCCTAGACTTCGGTCTACTTCCTCAGATGCATATTATTATTATCATTATCATTATTATTATTGCTATTATTCAAAGGCAATATTACTCTGTCGAATCAATATGTACAGAGAGAGACCCTTTGAGACTCGTTGAAAGTTGGCAGCAGGAGCTTTGGCAGACTTGGGTCCACTTTCTCAGGTGCATATTATTATTATTATTATTATTATTATTATTACTATTATTATTATTATTATTACTGCTATTGCTACTGCTATGAGTGAGAAGGTAATAATAGTCTGTAAAAGCAGTTCGTGCAGAGATCTTGGGGCCCCTTTGAGACTCCTCGGAAGTTGGCGGCAGGACTTCAAATCTACTTCCTCAGATGCATATTATTATTATTATTATTATTCTTCAAAGATAATAATAGTCTGTAGAATCAGTACATAGCGGGACCTTGTAGCCCCTTTGAGACTCACTGGAAGAAAGAAGTTGGCAGCAGGAGCTTCCCTCGGCTTCTGTCAACTTCTTCAGGTGCGCTTTATTATTATTGTTGTTATTATTATTATTATTAGTCTGTAAAATCAATATGTAAAGAGTCTTTGTGGTACCGTTGAGAAAGGAGTTGGCAGCAGGAGCTTTCCTAGGCTTCAGTCCACTTCCTCAGGTGCATTTGGGAAAAGCAGGCCGAAGCCTAGGAACGCTCCTGCTGCCAACTTCTTTCTTTCCGGGAGTCTCTCTGCAGACTGATTCTACAGACTAACCCGGCTGTCGCTTTGAATAGTCCTAATAATTTTTCTTCCTGACCTGGATTGTGACAGGGACCCGCTGCCGACAATTGTTGAGCGCCTTCGAGCCATTTCCGACCTGAGATGGGCTTTTCTTGGCGGAGGGGGGGGATCCTCTGAGGCTGAGAGAGTGTGACTTGCCCAGGCTCCCCCAGTGGGCTTCCGTGGCCAAGCCGGAATTCGAACCCTGAGTCCTAGCCCAACACTCTTGCACTGCGCTGCCTTTCTGTTTCATATCATGCTAGGAGTATTCAATAATATTTATTTGTCACCCGCCTCTCACGAAGGGATCCAGGCAAGGAACACCCTCCGCCAGTCAGCCGTTTGCACCCCATCCGTCCAAACCCACCCCGAAGGAAGCCCTTTCGAAGGACAGCAAAGAGACACGCAGCTTGTGAACCGTTCCACGCGTTCAGATCCTCCGGCTAAGGCCGCCTCTTGGGCTCCGGCATCCCATGCCCTTCCCTTGGGCTGCCTTGGTTTCCTCTTGAAGGCTCCACCTGAAGATCTTGTGGCCAAAGGTCTGTTCCGGGGCCATTTCTGAGTGCTTTCTCCTAGCTGGAACCAGCCTGAGGTAGGCTTAGACCCCATCCGCACTGGAGAAATAACCCAGTTTGAGCGGGCTTTAACTGCCCTGGCTCAAGGCTATGGCCGTCTGGGAATTGGAGTTTGTGGTGGCCCCAGAGCGGAGCAAAGCTCCGCTCTGGGGCCACCACAAACTCCAATTCCCAGACGGCCATAGCCTTGAGCCAGGGCAGTTAAAGCCCGCTCAAACTGGGTTATTTCTCCAGTGCGGATGGAGCCTTCGAGAAGGACAGGCAGGTGAAGCTTTAGCCAGCATGGCAGTGCCCTGGTGGGGATGCTACCTCTGTTGGACGTCCGACTACCCCTTGAATAGAGCTGGGAAGTTATGGGACTGTACCCTCTTACTCCTAAATACAGAGGAGGACTTCTGCCGCCTTTGCCTTGCTGTGTGCATGGATTCATGCCCTTCTGTGTGTGTGAAAGAGAGAGCTCTTTTGACTGGCCTTGCCATTTGCCCATGGGCTGAGTCCCTCTCTGCATGGTTTTGTCAACTTCATTTTCAAGGGTGAGTCTGCTTTGGGTTGCCACCGTCGGCGGCTGGCTCTGCTCTGCTCCCGGGTCCTCTTTGAGCGTGACGCTTTTCTTCTCTTTGCCGTGCAGTTTGGAAAAAGCTTCTGGCGTGGGTGGTTTTTGTGTGCCTTCGAGGCTTTTCCAACTTAGGGCAACCCTAAGGTGATATGTGTCCGGGGGGGGGGTGCCTTTGCCTGCCGCTGAGGCTGAGAGAGTGTAGTTATGACTCTGCAAGCCATGGGTGGTTCTCTTCAGGTGTTGTTGGACTCATCTCCCAGAAGGCCCAGCCAATGGAGCCAATGGGGTGGAATGCAGTGGGGAGCAGTCCAGCAACATCCGGAGAGTTGCTCCATTCCCATCTCGGTTGTAAAGAGCTGGCTGGGGGTTCTCGGAAAATTTCATCGTAAAGGCCAGAATATACATGGGTAATTTTCAACAGGCGCAGCAGTGCAAATGTTCTCTTGTCTAAAAAGCAAAGATTTCTAACCTGTTGGAACTCTTGGGTCGGCTTGCCCCTACTCCGTAAATCCGGTCCTGGAGAGAGCGGAGAAGCGGGAACCGCAGCTTTTCCCTGCCCTGCTAAGTAAGGGTATAGCAACCCATTTTCCTAAGGGACGGAAACAATAAATGAACGAACAGATAGATGAGTAAAGCTGAGATTGCAGAAAGTGACTTCTCTACCAGACGCTACATTTGGTGCTTTTGTGGAATAAATGCTATGAGTAGAATACCCACTGTGAGTTTGGGTTTAGACACATCGGTGATTAGAATAAATGTATTTTGTCAGCCCCTCACGATCTGTCTTCTCCAGTTTCATCATGCACCGCCTAAGCTTCAGAATGTGGCTGATCTATTGAGGGGAAACATCCCTTTCAGTCGGCTCAGATGTGTCAGTTGGACCCATCCTGTGCCTCCACCTTTGCCAATTTGCCAGATGCAAATGGAGACTTCAAGGAACCTCTGTGATGACGGGTTGTTTGGAAAAAGGACTTTAAGCAGAGACGGCTTCTCTTTCCACACTCGGTGACAAGCTGCACCTGCTAAAATTGGTTTTTCCACACAGCCCTGAGCTTTGCATCTTGTCCTGCTCTCCGTTAGTTCCCTTGTCACTTCACCTTGTTCTGCTCTTTCCTTTTTTACTCTGATCCCTTGCAGCTCTCTGTTAGAGAGGCTTAATTCTCATCAGCTAAAGTGGGGATGGTTGCTCCTTTTGAAAGAAAGAATTGCTGATGGGAAAAAGTTTGGAACACCCACTTCTACTGAAGAGATGGGAAGACAGCGGTGAGGGCAAGAGCCATGCCCACTGTGTATTTTTGGGGGAAGCTTTTATTTATTTCAGTTCCACAAAGAATATTAAATCAACAGTAACAACAAAATGTTCAAACACGCTCAGGATGTGAATTAACAGAAAAACACATAGAAGGATTGCTTAACAGACAATTCCGTGAGGGCAGGTATCTGGGTGGCTTTGTATGATTTGGATGCCCACGGTTTTTCTGAATGCATTCTACATTCGGTTCTTCCTTGTGAAGTTTGGACTAAACTTTTATACTTATATTCATGAAATTTAAGCAAGGGTGTGACTGTCCAGGATTTATTAAGCTACAGCTTTTCATCATTCCCAGCATGTTGACTGAGGTCCCAAACACACTGCAGAAATAATCCAGTTTGAGACTGCTTTGGCTCAATTCTAGGGAGTTCTAGGAACTGTAGTTTTGTGCAACATTTAGCCTTCTCTGTCAGAGATAGCTCTGGTGCCACAATATGCTACAGTTTTCAGGATTCCCTAGCATTGAGTCTGGGCAATTAAAGCAGTCTCAAACTGGATTATTTCTCCAGTGTGTTTTGGCCCCTTGTTATTTATTTTAGTTGTATCCCACCTGTCTCTTCATACAGGATCCAAGGCAGGATACTTAGCGTCACCACCTCTTTTCTTTTCTTTCTGCTTCAAACCCCACTTTTTCCACGTGGACTTTGGTGTCACCCATTTGCCCTCTTCCCATGTATAAGAAAGCGTAAGTATGAAAGCGAGTTTGCTCAGAATCTTTTCACTCCCTTCTCCCTTTATAGATTTGTAATCTTATAGACACAGCATCTGTCCCTTTTGCTTGTATTACTTCTCACTTGCATATATCTCTTCATTCCCCATCCTGCATGAGGTAGGTTAGGGTGGGAGACTGGTCTAATATTACGCATTGAGCCGCCTTGTAGTTGAGTAGGGGTTTGAACCCAGATCTTTCCAGTTCCTCATCACACACTTCTAATCGCTGCACCAAACCAGCCAGCTTTGATGGCACCGTATCATTCAGGGTGAGCACAAGCCAAAGGTCAGAGAGCAATTTTTGCTCTGTCCTGGCCCTTTGTAGGTCATACTGGCAGCCGTGACAGTGACTGGAAGTGGCATTTCAGACGGGTCACTTTTAGACTGGCTTGAGGTGCTCCCTGAAACAGCATTTAGAGCCCAGTCTGTGTCCCCACACAATATTGTCTACCCAAACTAGTACTTTCCAGCCATTAACAAATGTCTGGGTTTGGTGCCATATGGGAGCCCCCCAGGACGGGCTGCATGCCCCCCCCCCCAGTGTTGGCATAAATAAGTAAAGTAGAAGAATGAACAAATTGCCAAAGGCAGGGTTTGGAAGGCTAGGTTTGAGGCTGGATGCATTAGGCTATAGAGCTTCATATGCTTACAGAACAGTATTTTCTGTTGAGCGCAGTGTGATTTACACATGTAGGCGATTGCATTGTGGCAGTTCCCCCAAGCTGGTGCCGTCCAGATGTGTGTGACTGCACTTCCCACCATCCCCAGCGATGTTGGTTGGTAGGAAGGAATATTGCAGACTGAAAAGGCTAGCCTGAGGTACAGCAGAGATCCCTTTTCCTACCACCGAAGGTAGGAGGCTGTCTTTGCTATCCCAGCCACATTATTGCTGTCACGCTTGGGAGTAATCTGGTCTCCAGAAAATAATTTTGTGATGGTATGGGTGGTTGCCTTGGTGGAGGTGGGCTTCTTGGGGTAAACCACAATGGTAGTTACACAGACAGTGACCCATGGAGGTCAAGGCAACTGGGGAATTGGTGACATTGAAATGCTTTCGGCTATAGTGGTTGGTGGGTATACAGGTGGTTTGCTGAGGGATATACAGTCAAGTATCAGAAAGCTGGAGCTGATAAAGGAAGAAGAAGACAATTTGGTCTTTAAAGGAAACCTGCAATGGAACAAGTGCCATTGTATCTTACCCTGCGATGAGAAGTGGCCACAATTGCTAAGTTAGGTTCCGACCAGACAGGCCAAAATAATGCTGCTTCGGGTCACTTTGGAGGTATGCTCTTTAAATAATGCATGTGTCCTAAGAGGCCAGAAGCTGCGCCAAAGCCAGGTTCCAGTCCTAAGGACTGGAGCGCAGCTTTGGCACGGCTTCTGCCCTCTTAAGATGCATGTGTCATTTAAGCAGCATCCCTCCAAAGTGACCCAAAGCAGTTTTATTTTGGCCTGTCTGTTCGGGCCCTTAGAGGGCTTTGAGAGGTGACCAGACACATCCATGGAGGTGGATTAGGGCTATGGACAAGAGCTGGAAATGTTCCTGTATGGAAATACTATGTTCTTGTTACTTGTTAGAATATTTTAACTGTAGCTCAGGCTTCTGGGTGTTGGAGTCCTAAAAAGTAAAATTTCCAAGCTGTCATCATTCCCTAGTATCATGTCTCTAGCTTTTGAGTCGCTTGCTTCAAAGGAGTCAGGACTTGTGCCTGCTAAAGGAAGGGTCAAGCTCTTTTGGGACATCTCCAGTTGCTGTAATACAGGGCACCGAATGCCTTGGAACTTTCACTAAAATAAAAACTCTTCATTTTTTGTTAGTTTTAAAAAAATCAACAGTTATTCATTTGTTTTTTTTTAAAAAATAGCCCACAAGACTCTCTGGCTAATCCTCGCAAATCAGTTTGCAACTTGACTGCTGTGTGACTTTGAAATGGGTGTCCTTTTAAAAAAAATATTCTGGTCATATGAGAGTAGAAAGACCTGGATTTCTGAAAGGGTTGTTTGTGTTTAAATGGCCTGATTGGGTTGTTGATTAAAGGGGGAAATTAGCTGCCCTCTTTCCCAAACCCTCTGCCTGGGAACGGCTGCCAAATGCTAATAAGATTCAAGGCAGTTCTCAGCAAAGGATTTTTGGAAATGCCAACACTCTTGCCGCTCATGCCTATCCTGTGCTAGGAACAGTGTGGTATGGAAACAGGACATGTGGAGTTGATGTAGCAGGACTGTTTGATAAACAGGGATGAAGTTTCTCTCAGGCATCCCTGGTTCTTCTGGGCTTACTTGGACTCCTTGTAGTAAGTGGAGGGGAAGTGGATTTTCCTAATGGCCCCCTGTTGAGCTATTCCTGTTGTAAGATGAAGTAGAGAGAGGATGGCTTGGCCTAGAGTAGTCAATTATGAGCCATTGGATTTACAAAAGACCTGCTTTTGTAGGACTGGTTTGTTGATAGGATCCATACAGCTGTTTGCATTTCCCTACGCTCCTGGCAGATGGGCATCAATGGGGTTTCTCATGATGGACACCTACAATTCAGAATTGATCAATCCATGGCACTGGGTAGGATGAAGATTAAGGCTTAGACACAGATCAAAAGACTAGGGCCAAATATATATATATATATATATATATATATATGAATGATGAATCCTGGGCATCAACCACTGGCAGGCCATGCTGGCTGGTAGTTCTTGGGAGTTATAGTCTCAAAAAACAGGAGCTGTCCCAGGCTTTCCATGCAAGTCCTTATTGTGCAAGATGGCAAAGCCTGAGGAGTTTTGGGATGCTTCTGCAAAGGGACGTGAGATTGGAATTTGCCTCACGTAAGAAGCTCAGTTGCCTTTGAACAGCTCAGGCGCTTTGTCCATCCAGACTACAGTGTTAACTGTCAGCTCCAATTGGCAGCAGCTCTCCAGGGTTCGGGAAGGGGTTTGTTTCCTTCCCATCTTCTATTCCCTCAACCTTTTAAGTGGTGATGCCAAGGAGTGAACCTGCAACTTTCTGCATGTAAAGTTGGCGCACTCCCACTGAGCTATGGCCCCTTCTGCCTCCCACTTCCTGGAGGAGAAGGTACATCAAGTGCCACAAACAGTCTTGTGGTTAATTCTGAGCATCTGTGTCCATCCTGACTTCAGTGTGGTCTTTGTAGCAACAGATCGAATACCGAGAACTGAAGACACACATCCCAATACACTGAGAACTGGGAAGTGTAGCCTTTAAGATGTTGATCTGCAGTCCCCATGGTTCCTGGAAAAAGTAGCCGGGGCTGAGGGGAGTCACAATCCAGTAGTGCCTAGAAGGCTACATGCTCCCTGTCTTGTGTCACAAACCAAATATTGATGGCTAAATAACATGGTGTCATGTTCTCTTGCAAAGAGGTGACTGAAGTTGTAATGGCAGATTTCAAAGAAGTTTCACAGTCAACTTCAGGCCCTAAAAAAGACTCCCAGGAGTGTGTGTGTGTGTGTGCAAACAATGCCTTTGATACTTTATCTCAAAGGGAAGAAGCTTTCTGTCCTTAATCTTGGTTGGGAGTTGCAAAGCACGCTCTGGCAAGACTTTACTCCTCGCCTAGCACCCCCCTAAAGTGTTACAGAAGGCCCTATTCCCAACCACATGGCTACTATGCTGGTGCACTTCAGGGCTGTTGCCCATTGCAGAGGGTGATCCAAGTGAGATTGGCCTGTCACCTTGCTCTTTGTTGAGACTGCCTTAACCTTAGTTTTCTTCATGCATGTGTAATGCTTAACCATAGTTAAATTTTCTGCCTGTACAGGAGCACAGCATTTATTTTGGAAGGCTGTTGCGTAATGCTAAAAACAGTGAATGCAAGTATTTTGTGATCTCTGGCCAAATTGACATAGCAGTGTTAAAATTCTCAACCTCTTGGCTGAAGAAATGCCCCTGGTTACTCCTTTTGGGGCTGGGATAGCTGTACTTTGCAAGACAACAAAGAGAATTTAAAAACACAGTACTCTGCTGTTTAGGGGGAAAATGACAACAAATAGTGTTCTGTTCATGAGCATCAAAATGTGGCATTAAATGCAAAATCTACCCAAAAGCTACTATTGCATATAATGTATTAAGTGCTGGTTCCTTGCCAGATCTTTCCCAGTGAGAAAGAAAATGCCAGTAAAATATCCAAGTTGCTTTTTTATCTGTTTTGGCTGGAGTTTTTCAAAACCGGTGGATGGGGGGGAGGAGGTTTCTGTGCGAACAGCTGCCAGCTCTGTCAGGTTTGTCAGGTTTAGTTCAGGGTGGGAGCTGTGCTTGTCCATGCAGCAGTGTCAAACGTTTCCTTGACTGACTCCCTTCTGTTTTCTTTTTCTTGTTTCAAAGATTGATGCGATGCTAAGGAGACAACCTGCTGTAGATCAGGTTGCATGCTCTTTTGTGGCTTGTCCTGGTCCAATGAAAGGGTCATGTGTTTACTGCATGTGCCTCCCAATGGTGGGATGATTCTAGTATGTGCTTTGGTGGTGCCTGCTATGCACCATGTGGGATACGGTCTCCCTTGGATACTATTTAGTCGGAGTCCCTTCTCTTCAGTAGCATATGATCAGCAGTTCTGCCGATATCAAAATGATTCTCTTAAACTAACTCTCTCGACTGGGAGTGGACTTCCTCCTATAGTTCTAGCTAGAAAAAGCCCATGGGATCTGATTATTTTAAAATGGGGAGGGATTAGAGGAGCCTTCCCTTTCGGTCAGTTTTAGTGTGCGTGGCAGCCCTTGATGCTTATCAAAACCGTCCAATCCTTCCTTCAGACAGGAACTTGGAATATATTTGTGGGCACATCTGTGTCCGGTTCTGAGTCTGCCCTCCCCAAGTGGCTTGTCGTTTCTCTCTTGTCAGCACATCTGCAAATGCCAGTCTGTTTTCTGCAAGGTAGTGTATGCGTCTTGTATTGCCAGGGCTCATTTCCTTTCTCTTTTGCACTAGTTTGAGGGGAAACCCTTCCTGGAAATAGATGTTGGGTTGTGTAACCTCTCGCTCAAAGATTTGTGTCACCGAAAGAGGGTTGCGATGCTTGCGAGGCCGTTTTTTTAGATGCCGGGTGTCTGTGGTTCTGTGTGAGTGCTCAAGACACATGACACATAGGGGTGTGTGTGTGTGTGTTTGTGTGTGTTTGAACTCTTTGCCCCAAAAGAGCTGCTAGAAAAGAGCCGTATCCAGGTGTGTCTACACTTTGGTTCTTCAAAGCAAAATCAAAGATGGCCTTTCTCTTTTGGATGAGAGAAACGGCTGGAAGTGAGAGGCTGTTGCAGGAGCTGAGGGTGCTCTCAGTTCAGCATCGCAGTCCATCCAACTGCTCTTTCACCCCCTTCCCACGTCTATCTCCTGTGCCCCAGTGACCATGGAAAGGCCGGAGGTCAAGAGCCCCAGGAGAATTGTGTGTGGAAGGAAGGGAGGCTGCTGAGTCATCCACAGGCTGGTGGCGCTGATAGACCCAGAAGGTTGGAGGCCCAGCTCAAGGGGCAAGAGGCTCAGGGACCCACAGCGAACACAAACGTTGCCAGCTTTGCCGATTCCAGACGTAGAGAGAGTTTGCGACTTGTGGTGTCTTCACTTGGTTTCTGAGCTCCTGAGGTCCTTGGCGAGTCCAGGCTATGCCTAGGCCCCCAGATTGTCCAACGACGCAAAGGTCTCCATCAGCCGCTCTCCTTGCTTTGTAGGCTTCCTTCCCACCCTTGCGAGCCCTGCGACTCGCCTGCTCAGCTTCACTCTCGGCTTGCTTCACCCGCATCCTTGGCGCTCGGTTGCTGCTCAGTTTTTCCTCTTTAATAGTGCATAGTTCTTCACCTCCCAAGGCCTCCTGGGGTCACTAACCTTGCCAGCCAAGTTCCCAGAAGCCCTGTGGGATTGACTGATCCCCCACAGAAGTCAGGGAATGTGCTCAAACGGTCCAGCATGAAGAGTTGCTTGGCCACCAGATGAGCAGCAATGGGGAAGTACGTTGCTGTCTGTCACTTCAAATCCCTCCTCCTCTAATCTGAGAAAGGCTTCAGTTTGACAGGGAGGGAAGCTCCCTGCAGCCCTACAAGGTGTTTTGTTGCCCACCTCCACCTTGCTCTGTCCTGGGGGCATTGGCCACTCTTCTGAGGTAGGGGATGGCTTTTCTGGCTTTCTAGCTAGCTTGGCTTAGGGAGCACCTTGTTTTCCTACTTCTTTAGGAAGCAGCATGGCCAAATGCGGAAATGTATTTCTATACAGTGCAGAATGGCCTAGGGATAGTGAGACGTGTCGTCCAGGACGTTTGGAAGGCAGGATAAAAGTGTTGAACTAGAGCTTTGGAGGCCCACATTCAAAGCCATCCTTGGCTGTGAAGCTGGGTGACCTTCAGCCAGTTGCCTCATTAGGGGCCTCTTAATGCATCCCTGAAAACAGCAGAAATGTTCCAGCACCAAAAGAGGATGAAAGAGATGACAGATTTGTACAGAACGTGTATGTACTAATTGATGTCTGTGGACACAGATTTAGAAGTAATGTGCCTAAACAGAACAGACCTAGCCTCCATCTCAGCCTAGTGGGAAGGGACCATAACTAGGCAACGGGTGCCCAGGAGATGCTAACTGCTGATGGGCAACTTCTCAGGACCCCCTACTGTATTCCTTATCTTGAAGTCCAACCCGAACTTGACAGATAGACAAAGTCCTCTGGAAAATAGGACACATTACCACACTAGTCACAATCTCTTCACCTACCCCTGCCTCATAGAGCTATTGTGAGGCTAAATATGGGAAGGAGAAGGTCACTACTCTCATCTCCCTGAAGAAAAAATGACATATAACTATAGACATACCTTCGCAGTTTTACAAACCCTATTAGTGATGAGTTAGTGTAGAGCTTGAAAAAGTTCCTTTGGGTACAACTACCTGAATCCCCCGAATCAGTATGCCGAGTTAAGAGTCAAAAAAGTCACTTCAAGCTGTGGGTTAGTTAGGAATGTGTGGGTATAAAGTGTGTATATCTGTATTTATACCTGTATTTCTTCATATGCATATGTGTGCATGTGTATATACACCTACTGGCCTTGCTCATCTCTGGTGAAGATATCCAAAGGGGATAGATATTGGATAGACTGCTGACATTTATAAAATCTTTAATTTGTTCGTTATTTTTCAGAGAACCCTCTCTTGGCAAACATGCTAAAAGAGGATTTCCTTCCAGTCGGTCTTTAAATAGCAGGCATGGAATTTACTAAGGAAGTCCTTGAGTCTGTTTGCACAGTAAAGACACAAGGGCTGCAGACTGGGGCGAGCAACATACATGCTTCCTTTCCCAGGGGGATGTGCTGGAAGTAAAATACAAAGTTTGGTGGTGGTGGTGGGGAGCTGCTGGTCTCTTTGTTGGGTAGATGAAGCAAAGCCAACCATTAAACCCCTTGCCTTTACCTGGGGTCCATCTCTCCATTTTTGTGCACACTCTGGTTCTCAGCCTTTGGCCTTTCCAAAGTTTTGGAGTTGACTTTCCAGAACAGGGGACCACTGGTCATGCTGGCTAGAGCTTTGGAAAACTCAAGTCCCAAACATCTGGAAAAACCAAAAGTCTGGAAGGCCAAAGTTTATGAACTTTGCAAATTGTTCCATACCACAAGAGAGCCTCCTTTAGCCTGCCACCACCCCAGAGCCCCCTGCGAGAATTTACTCTCGATCAAAATTGGATGGAAGTGGGTGGCTAGCCACGGAATGGACATGGAGCTTAGGGTGATGTACAGAATAGTCCTTCTTTAATCTGTCCTCAGAACAGCCCTATGAGGCAAGTTACATGAAGAAATAGCAACTGGTGGTCACCTGGTATGCTTCACAGTTAAATGGAGGCATTGCCTAGCAGGGCTTGTGCAGAGTTTCAAGGCTAAAGAGGGAACTGATTACTGTTGTCAGGATTCATGGTGTCTAGGAGTTCTTAGCCTATTATCTTATTATTTTTACATTCATTGTTCTTATTCTTGAAAGAACTCACTTGCTTTCAGTAATGCTACACTATAGCCAGGTTTGCCAGCCTGACTATATAGAATGTTGATGTTATGCTACGTTTGTGTATTACCTGACTGGCTATCCTCTTGCTTGCATGCTTTCTTGTTGGTTAACCCAGGTCTCTCTGCTGTTAGTTAATCATTTCAACCTTCTCTTTCTTGTAAGTCCCTCATACCACATATCCCACTTTTTGTTTGTTTTGCAGCACATCCAAATATTTCAAGTTCCTGCAATGAATGGACATACTGTCCCGCCAGGTGATCCTATATACGCCGGCGGCTGGAATGAGTTCTGCGAGCAGCATGCCATCACTACGGCCCGAGAGCTGGCACAAAAGTACCTCCTTTTTGTCAATGAGAACCCTCAGCATGAAGTCTTGGCTGCGGACAACTTCTCCCTCCAGTTTGCTGACCTCTTCCAGCAGTATTTCTGCAACGAGGTGAAGGATAATTTTGCTATGAACCAGTACCGCATTCTTCCATTTAGCAGGGTGCGGGACTACAGGGAGACTGGCCAAAAGTATGCCGACAACTTTCTAGGGACGGTTGGGAACAAGACTGAGGTCGAATTGGCTGAACAGTCTGACTGGAGGCCAGAGGCTCGTCCGCCTGGGCTGCCCAAGGCTTGGAGTTCTGAGGAACTTACAGGGACTGCTTCCTCAGTGGCTGTGAGGAGGCATTTTTCCCTGGACCGGCTGAGGAGAAGTTGGCGGAACTTTTTCTGCAGGAGATCCTCAGAACCTTTCCCTGGCGATGGAGAAGTGCCGGACTCTGTTTTGAAATCTGGCCTTGCCCGAAAGATCTTCCCCTGGGCCCTCTCGCGACATCTGTCATCTCAGGTTCGGAAAGAGGGCAATCTGAAATACTGGATGGTGACAGAGGCCACTGTGGACAGTGGGACGTGCTGGAAGAAATGCCGGCTAGTTTTACAGAAAGAAGGGCCTTCAGACAGTGAGAATTACATCCTGGCATTGTTTGATCCCCCCAAGGTAAGTGAATGAACGGATTGGAAGCCACTCGGGTTTTGAAAGGTTTCTTTTTACTCAGCCTGGCAAACCATGTCTTTGGGGCTATAGAGAAGTTGGGAACCAGTTTCAGTGCATGTTTCACATTGTCTGTGGTGACAGAAATGACAAATTTCAATATTACTAAAATGGTCTTGAGTATTTTTATGCTCCTGCTCTTATACCCAGCCTGCAATGGGTTTAAATGTCAAAGTCATCTGTTCAGCTGACAGACCTGGGAACCACAATTTTGGATTAGGACCCAGCATCTTTACCAACATGGGCAGAGATGAATATTCTTCACCAAGGGGCTGCAGTTTATCTGCTGTTAAAAACTGGGGACCTTAAATAGTAGGGGGTGGGCAACTGGGGCCCTCTTGATTCTTTTGGGCAGCAAGTCCCATCAGCTCTCGCCAGAAAAGCCAGTGGTGAGGGATTGTGGGAGTTGCAGGCTCAAGGCATCTGGAGAAGCACAATAGTTTGTCAAACATACTTTCCATCATTGTTCTTCCAATTGTAATTTACATGATTCTTTGCCTGGGAAACCATGTCAAACCCATTCAAGGCTGAATGTTAGTGAGAAGTTTTATAGTGTAAAAATAGTGAGCAGTAGATCTGGGATCTTCAGAATTGCTAAGAGGCTTGGTATGATTCAGTTAGGCCTTTTCAAGAATGGACTGGACTGCCTTAGAATTCCCATATGTTCTGGCTGGTTCATCTATTTTTCATGTTCTGAATATTAATCCTAGATTGAATCAGACACTTTGTGGACAGTTTGTATTTTTGTCTGTGTATCTGTGCATTAATAGAAGTATAGATATATAGAAATTCTTTTCCATGCGTTAACTGTTCAGAATAGATTGTTATGTCAGTGCATGGTGTATTTCTAGGAAAGGAATCCTGGAAATGGTCTTTATAAGAGCTTTGTAAGAGTTACCTTTGAACGGCAACTACTAGAATTCCCCAGCCAGCCTATGTACTGCTGCCTGGAGGATTCTGAGAGCTGTGGTCCAAAAAGTAACTTTTCCATGCTCTGATCTTTGTTCTGTTTTGCAAGTCAGCAAATCATTTTATGTTTCCTTGACTGGGGAGGACCTGGTTAATGAGTAAATGGGTGTTGATCCTTCGGATGGAGTGAAGTTAGCTTTGATCATCTTCTGCCTTGGAGACTGCCGTGTTACTGTGATTGATAGCGAGGCTGACCTGTACTGACCCAGAAATATGGTCACACTGTGTGCCTGGGGCAGCCTTCTGTTACTGCATGCCTTCCAGATATGTTGGACTACCCATCTGGTTGGAAAAGCCTGGCCTAAGGCAAATGTTCTCAGGGTGAGAAAAGGGGCTTAAATTTGATACAGTAAGAGAGCTGACTTATCAAGACACGCAGGGCTCCTCCAGTGGTAGGGCACTGAGGAATGAGAGAGCACTGTGTATCAGCTGAGCTTGATGTTGTGCATCACAAACTCTGCAAGTAGGATTCAGATTGTGGACACCAGATTGGACCCTTTGCCCATTGTTGTATCTAGCTTTCAGGTTGCAGCTTTTCTTTGGTACTTTTGTCTTTCTCTTTTTAAAGCATGGGGAATTCTTGGGGGAGGGGGGAGAAAAGAAAAGGCCTTCCCCACCGCTGATCCAAAGTGCTACTGGACACCTGTGGATGCAGCAACCGTATTCTGTTGCAGATGTTGACACCAAGCTGGTCTCAGCTACTCCGGAGCAGCCTGTAAAGTCACCCCGTTTTCTGTTAGGAAGAATGATTTCCAACCTTCAGTGAGGAACAGGCGAGTGATACATAGAGTAGGAAGCTGCCTCACTTCTGTTATTGCTCATCCTTTTTGGATGATTGGAGCTGTAGTGTTTCAGGTGAAAAGAGGCTTTCCTGACCAGATCATTGTAACTGGAGATGCTGGAGATTTGAACCGTGTCCTTCCCTGAATTATAGCCCTGCTCCTGAATAGGGAAGAAAAGTTTGTTTTTGGGCGACAACTCCCCAAATCCCACAGGTTGCATGGCCATTGGCCACTTGTCTTTGACCAAGCCTGTAGAGCTGGCAAGGGGATGGAGAGACACAGGAGCCCCACTGTTTCAGTCTATGCTGTCCATAGTGGGGCTTGGTGAGGGCTATATGCCTCTTTGACATATCTTTTCTGGTGGAAAAGAATCCTCTATGATCATGGGTCGGCTCCTCACTCTTCTTGGCAACCAGGGGATGCCCAGAGGACTGTTGGTGTCTACAAAAACCCACACGCACTCCCTTCGTCATAAGAGCCAAGGGCCTAAGGCTAGTGTGATGAGCCCTCCAAACACTCTCCCTGGTTTCTGGCTGGCTGCTTTCCCTAGATCCTGGCTCTTGTCCCAAGAAATAGCCAGAAGGCTGTGAAAGAGGCTGCTTCTTCCTTCCATTTATCTGAATAGGCCAAAAAAATGCATTATAGGGTTTTTAACAGTATGAGATTAGGCATTTCCTGCTTTCCAGGAGGCACTGCAACTTTGTTTTTTAAGCTTTTCAACACAGGGCCCGGTTAGGTTGGAGAATTTGGTGGCTAACAGAGTATTTTAAAGAAGAGAAACAAACACATGCATACATATGCCCACACGTACCCGCACACTCTCCATTCTGTGTCTTCAGAGTCCCCTGGGGTTGTTAAACAGGAATCCATTCATCCAGCGTACACAGGCCTCCGATTAATAGAAGGCAAAGAACAGGGATTTAATTTAAACTCTCCTACAGTTGCCAGAAAATTGTCTATGGGTTTAGTCCTCTCGTTTCTTCCTCCCCCTTCTTGTGAGCTAAATATAGTTTTCACAGGGCTGTGTCAGACTGAAATGTCTTCCAGAAAACTCAACCTAATATTCTTCAAATGTAGCGTTGCTCTTTTGGTGTTTGGTTTCTTTTTTCTCACCCGAGGAGGAGGGAAGCCCTGCCACCTTTAGTAGACTACAAGTCTGGTGGTTTGTAGCTCAGCTTTGAGGGTAAATATGTACTGTTTTTGGCAGACAGGCACATGGGTATGTCTTCCAAACCTGCTACGTAGGTGAACCTGTGAACTGCCACTCTGATGCAGGCATTTCTTGTGGGCTGAGTGAACATACAAGCTGGTGGTTTCTTTTCCAAAGAAACCAGGGTAGCCACATGTACAACAGCTCCATTGAATGCGTTGGACCTCATGTCTTGGGTTGCAGCATGAAAATAAAGATGGCTTAATTACATTTTGTCTTACGTTGGGGAGGTTGAAAAGTAACCTGGCATGAACCTGCATTGGCTGACAGTTTATTTTAGACAAGCAATATCCAAGCAACAGCTACAGATCTGTCCCGTCACCAAAAAAAAACAAAAAACCCACCTGTGACTCCAGGTTGCCCTCTCTTGACTTGGTCCAAAAGAACTCCCAGGAGGGATCCTGGGAAGGGATAAGACTCCTATTTAGCACAGATTTCCTCAACCTGGTGCCCTTCAGATGAGTTGAATTCCAGTTTCCATCACCTCTGTCAGCCTGGCCATTGTAAGAAGTTGATAAGTGGGTGGGTGTTTGTTTTTCTGATGGTTTTCACAAGGCTGCTTGGAGATTTCACACTTAATCTCATGCCAGATCCCCCACAGCAATTGCATAAGACATGCCAGCTGGCAACATTCCATGATAGGAAAAGGAGCAAGTGTCAAAACCATTGCTCACAAACATGAGCATGCTGCTGCTACTGTTGCTGTGGTTGTTTTTGCCTTGTCCTTCCTCACCGAGCTCGCGGCAGCTCACAAATCCAGTTAAAAATCACACATTACCAACTTTTAAAATAATAAATTACAAATGTCTGCTCACATACAGTAAAAGGAAGACCAACAAACAGCGGCAGAAGAGAAGTCAAAGCACTTGCTTGTTTCCCTGAAAGCTTGTACAAATACATCTGTTTTTAGTGCGTGCTTGAAAGGCAAGAGTGTAAGGGACAACCAGATACCTCACTGAAGCAATTTCCATAGCCAGGCTATGACGGTTGTGGGTGTTACCTGAGATTTGGAGGTCTCCCAAAGTCTTTACCTGACTACTTAGTACCACCAATGGTTCTGGGGGACTTAGAGACTGACATATCACTGTGGCATTTTAAAGGCATAGAGTCCAGCTGTTGTTTTTTTAAACTCCTGGACCAGGAAGACATGCTTTGTTTTTATTGATTTATTGAGCTTGGTATACATCATTATTCTTGAGAGCTTTTAAACCCCCTCTTGCATCTGAAGTCTAGAAAAGTTTTCTTTTAATGTGCTTTGCAGAGTCTTTGCTTTTTTCTCCCCTTTTTCGTCTAGCAAGTACAATTCTCAGAGTGCTACCAATAATATAATACGATGCTGGAAGATGAAGAAACTCTTTGAAATGGAGGCTGGAACTCCGATTTCAAAATAGAAAGTTGCATGGCCTCAAAAGGGGCAGCTTTGAAATCAAGAATAGGATTTGGTACCAGAAACCTCTGAGCATCTCATGGACGTAGGTGATGGGTGGCTAGATTACCAGAATGAATAATTCTGGGAACGATTTTCCCCTTCACACACACATACACACCCCGCTTCCAAGCTGACTTGTCTCTTCTGCCAGGTTCCCGTTTACAGCCAAGCTGAAAATCCCATGAAAATTCATACTTCCAATGGAAACATCCGTAGTCGTTTATTTCAACCAGATGCTAGAGCAGAGCGAGGGCTGGGAAAGTGTTTTTCCCTGCTCCTTTCTTGTGGCATGCTAAACATTGTGTGCTGTTGGTGGTGGATACGCACACTATCCTATTCATATGGGGTCAAAAGGGAATTGTTTTTCTCTCCCCTGCTGCATGTCGCTATTAGAGAGTGGGAGGATTTGAATGCCTTTCTTCCCACCTCCAAGTTTTCCCCAAGCACATGGATTGGCTTACTCACTAAAGACGTCTGGAACCGTTTTCCTGGCAGCTGCCTTCACACAGAAAGGCACAGGTTCAACCGACAGCTTCTCTGGTTGGAAAAGGACAGGGTAGGCAAGGTTGGACCCTGCTCCTGTTTTGAGGCAGGCAGCACAGATGCTGGCAAAACGTCGGGAAGAAACTCTTCTAGAACATGGCCATTTAGCCCGAAAACCCCACAAAAAACTAAAGACACTGTTCCTTGTGAGGGCTTGGAGGGCCACTGCCAGCCATGGAAGGCCATACCATGTGTGAGACTGTATTAATTTGGTTGGAAGAATAAAGGTCTGCACTTACAAGCCTAGTTATTCTCTGTAGTTGTGATGTCCCTTGACAAACCTGTGATAAAGAGAGAGCCGGGTTGACAGAGGGACGTCGGAGGGTGACCCAGCTGCTGGTTTCTTTTCTCACTTAAAAAGTCTGGGTTATCCCCCCCTTCCAACCCCAGCAGCAACCTCTTCCCAAGCCAGCTCTGGTGTTTCTTAGTCTCTAGATTTTGGTGGGTTTTCTGGGCTATAGGGCCATGTTCTAGAAGAGGAAGGCATTCTCGGAAGATGCCAGCCATAGACGCTGGCGAAACGTCAGGACGAAACTCTTCTAGAACATGGCCATATAGCCTGGAAAACCTACAAAGAAATCTATGGATTCCAGCCGTGAAAGCCTTCGACTTTCTTAGTCTCTCTTTCTCTCACTCATTTACCTGACGGTTCAGAAAAGAGACTTTGGGGAGACGGCAGCTCCCAGAATCTGCCTTTGTGGATGGCATGGAGAGCTCTTTTGCAAGGCTGCTTTTCATTCATGGGGGGTGAGTTGGGGAGAGTGGTCCCGCTTGAAGGAGGGGAAGCCACTTTGGAGGCAGTCTTCACATTTCCGGTTTCTAAAAGGTTTTTCTCAATATATATATATGTTAAAAGAAACATAGGAAGAAAAGTAGAACAAAAGTGTCGACATTACTTATGGAGGAAACAAACTGTTTTTGTGCTATTTCTTGAAAGGAGGAGAAAGGAGTACACAATTGGGATATTTCTGCACTTCCATATATTGACAAACCAGACTGAAAGCCTTTTAACCTTTGCAGCAGGAGAGGGGAGAGGAGTTTAATGGAAAAACTTAGGGATTCGGCTATATGGGCTTGTTCCCTCTTTGTGAACACCTTGGCTTAAAAGGCAGAAACAGCGGTCACCCGTATTTCTGTTTTTTAACAAAATGATGCAATTGCTAACATGCTAGCATAGCTAAGCGTGTTGTGCTCAAGTTGTGTTTATTCCAAGGGCAGAATTGGGACAGCTGACATTTTAAAGCACAGTGACTTAATTTTTTAAAAAAATTTTAATATAAATTTTATTTATTCCAGAACACACACATAAAAAAACCCTATCACATATCTAAAACGTATAACCCATACACAATATACAATTTAAACAATTACTTTCTCATCATTTTCCTTTCTTCTTTCTCCCATCTTCGTAACCCTCTTTCCCCCTCCCTTCTTCTCCCACCGTGACTTAATTTTTTAAAACGTTGTTTTGATTCGGGTAAGTGACTGTAAGCGTGAAGCAAAAAAGAAATTAAATATGCCCTTTTCCTTTTAGCCGAGAATGAGCAGTTTATAGTTAAACCAGATGTTACATAAGGGCTGCATCCACACTGGAGAAATAACCCGGTTTGGCACCGCTTGAACTGCCCCGGCTCAAGGCTATGGAATTCTCAGAGCTGGAGTTTGTTGTGAGTACAGAGCAGAGCCCCACAACAAACTCCAACTCCCAGAATTCCGTAGCCTTGAGCCAGGGCAGTTAAAGTGGTCCCAAACCGGGTTATTTCTCTAGTGTAGATGCAGCCCAAGACAGCACTATTATTCTCACTGAATACATGTGAGAGCCCCACATTTCAGCGCAGAAATTAGGGTTTGAGGGATAAGCTACCATCCTAGTTAAACTCTGCCATGCCGTCATTTTTGGACTTTTAAACATTTTTATTGAGTGCTCTGGGTTTCCTGATATATAAAATATATGATTGCTGAAGAATTGAGGTGTTTCTTTTTCCTTTTCTTCGAAGGCCGTTGAGGAGGTGTGCGCTGGGGTTACATGCACCGTAGTGCGTGGTTTTTTTCCCTAAGAAGTTGCTTTTTTATTTTTCCTTTCCAAGTTTTGAAACAGCCTAGGAAAGGCAAGATGTGTCAAAAGCTTTGTTTGTCATTTATTAAACCACAGCCTTTTTCCATCCTTGGTCATTTCCGGAAAAGGATGTTTGGGGAGGAGTGGGGTTGGCACCGACATTAGAGCTGCCTAACCACACTTCTTGACATTAACTGCTGAAGAATGAATTTTTATTTTTCTGCTTTTGGAAAATCTGCTTCCATGAGTTTGTGTGATTTTTAAGACAGCCACAGTTAAAAAAAAAAAAAAACCTCCAAAAAACAAACCTAAACACTCCTTTTCAGTATAGATTTCCAAGTTACATAAAAAGTAAGCACTGTGTGAGTTTGTGTTTTTGTAAAACTCAAACCAGAAATACCCTCTGCTGGATTTCAAAATGAGAGTTAAGGATTATGTAATATATTGACAGTTACCTTAATAACATGAAGTTATGGAAGGTTCTTGTTTTCTTTACAGAATGACTTTACCATGTTTTCAGGACAGTAGAGGGGGAAAAAATGAAAGATGCCAGCTGGGGTGTAGAGGCTTAGTAAGGGCAGCATGCCAGGCAGAATGGGATTGAAAGTTCATGTTTGGCCCTCCAGATCCAGAGCTTAGAAAAGTTACTTTTCTGAAAGAGCCGGATCCAGAAGTCATCCAGAAAAGAGACTTTTCGAAACTGCCTTCAGAAAACTGGAGCCCCAGCCTTGGTTTTTGGGCCTCTTGAACGCTTGCTTTGATCAAGTCTTTCCCTTGAGCTTCTCCTGTCCTGAAAAGTTTTTCTCTTGGAGAGAATGTCTTGTGGTGTGTGTGTGTGTGTGTTTTAGATAGATGCCATACAGTGTGTGTATGTGTGTATAGTGAGGTGGGTAAGTCAGGGGAGGGAGAAATGGGGAATCTTTTCATATGGTCTTGGCAGAGAGAGATTTCTACATTGGGGAGCAACAGTTTTAATAAACTGTTTATTCCTGGGCAGCCTCTCCCTTTGCATCCATTTTCCATACAGTGGAAGAGAAGGGGAAACATTCCTGAGAATTCATTTTGTTTGTATGTATGTTTGTATTGCAAATGCAATTTCGTCATCCCAGGTGTTTGTGCCTCCTCCTCCCTCTCTAGGTTTCTTTTTCTTGTTTCCTTGCTTGCAGGTAGGACTGAGCAGGAGAGATGACAACGCTCTATGCGCACATATCCACATGACAGTGAATCCCCTCCAGTCCCTTGTGGCTCTTCACATGGGCAGCGGGAGAGGGGATTAAAAACTATTTATTGGAGGGAAAGTGGCTGGAGTGCACCGTGGAGAGCTTCCAAATACCCCCCCCCCCCACTAGCTGGCTGGGGATGCTAGAGGATATTATCCAAAAAAGAAACCTCTCCAAACCCAAAGTATGTCTGTGAGTGTGTGTCCATGTAAGCGTAGTGGGGGCTAAGCTCTGGATTGCACGACACACTTTTTGTGAGAGCTGGATTGTGTCCCGGTTGCTTATCTTTCACGTTGGGCATGTGCCCATTTCCTCCAGTTTGCCAAGCCTTGAACCTGTCAGCAGAAAGGAAGCTGCAAATCTTTGCCTCTGTACTAAGACTCCTTGCCTCTTGTTTCAGGACTGCCTTCCCTTTCTCCTCTTCCTGTCCCCTTTTCCGGAGTTTCTGTCATCTCAGCAGTTTCCTTCATCTGGCAAATTTAGCACGTTTCCTCTTCTGCCTGATTTGGGGCTGCGTGCGGGGGACAACTTCTCTTGAGATCTTCCTTCTCGATTTCCTGCGTGGCGGCTGCATATCTGTGTGTTGCGCTTGGGCCAGGGAGCACATGAGTGCGCTGTCTGTTTCCGGTGTTCTCGGGCTGAATTGTCATCATGCTTTGGGGTGAAAAGCATCAAGGGAAGGAGGCTGAGGAGAAGCAGGAAAGGGGTGGTGGTGAGGATGGGAAGGTGGTCTCTGGGAGGTCCGTGTTGTCAAATAAAATAGGCAGAAAGAGGCCCACAAATGCTTCCAGTTGCCCATGGGCTGCGCTGGCTTGTATGTGTAGATCTGGCCACCTGGGGACAATTTCTTGTTGTGTGTGTGTGTGTGTATCTATCTGTCGGTCGCCCATAGCAAACCTGACTTCATTCATAGACCATCACCTGGAAACCATCGGTCCGTTAGCATGCCGGCCAAACCTCTCTTAAGCCTCTTATTGGGATGCTCCCAAGCCTTCGCATTGCAGCAGTGGGGAAAGGCTGGCCTCGGAGTGTTGACAGTCAGCGCAGTTGTGGCAAGGCAAGTGCAGTGTGGCAGTGTGGCAAGGCAAGTGAAGCCTGACCTTCAAAGGCAGCATGATCCTGCATAGCTTGGGAAAGTCACTTTGGGCCCAAACAGACCGACCAAAATAAAGCGGCTTCAGGTCACTTTGGAGGTGCTATTGAAATGATACATGCATCTTAAGAGGGCAGACACTGTGCCAAAGCTGCACTCTAGCACAGCTTTGGCGCAGCTTCTGGCCTCTTGAGATGTGTGTATCATTTAAATAGCATACCTCCAAAGTGACCCGAAGCAGCTTTATTTTGGCCTGTCTGTTTGGGCCCTTTGTTAGACTGCACCTTCCAGCGCCTTGCAAGCCAATGTGGGCAGCAATCGTTCTTCCATAAAGGAACATTTCTTTCCAAGCTGAGAACCCTAACATATACCCACAATTGGCAACCCATTCCTCTAACCAAGGGTAGAAAATGGAAGCCTGAGCAGGTGCTGGATGGGTGAGCATTAATCTTGGCTCGATTACCTTCCAGCCAGAACCGGCGCTTAAGCAAAAGAGCTC
Source organism: Urosaurus nigricauda (assembly GCA_034509955.1). NCBI lineage: Eukaryota > Metazoa > Chordata > Lepidosauria > Squamata > Phrynosomatidae > Urosaurus > Urosaurus nigricauda. The sequence goes on along the minus strand of JAOEGL010000014.1, from coordinate 15,355,938 downwards.
TTTTACCCAGAGGCTTTTTGTGCATCTCACTTGTTTGCTCCAGCTCTTATCCATTTTAACACTCTTGTGCTGGTTTTGACACATTCTTCAGACAAACCTCTCCTGAAAAACCATACCAATATCTGCATTTTTTAAAATGCAAGGAGTTCACAGAAGTGTGACACCAGGGGACACAGGCAGGCTGCAGTCCACACTTTTTCCCACCTGTGCCCCAGGATGCCTTTCGAACCAAGAATTGCGTGGCCAAGACATGGGACGTGTGCGGCAGCTAGCAGTAGCTTGAGCTGCAAAAGGAAAAAGTCTGACAAAACCTCCATTACCCTTCAGGCTGGAGGGGAAAAGGATCAGGTGGCTGGGGAGAAACCCAGCCCAGGTGTGGAATATTGGGGCAGTCGGAGCAGGCTTGTGGGCCAGAAAGCCACTGTGTCCCAATGAGTCCCTTGGGCTAATGCAGCTTGTTGCTTTAATGTGCTGTTTTAAAGCGTAACAAATTCCATTCGTGACTGGTATTTCGTTAAGTCTTCCTCCTAGGTGAATGACTGGGACGGATGGGTTCTCCCTTTTTGTTGTCAAAACCACCCTGGGGAAAACAGTTTTGCGTTGAAAAAACGAACCTGAGAGAGAAAATCCGCGGCTTGGCTGAAAGAGAGAACCGTTTCTTCCTTGATCAAAATGAAAGTATGTGGTTTTGGCTTCTTCTCCCCCACCCTCTCCCTCCCCCTTGACTTTTTAGTAACCAAATAATTGTGCATTCATAGCCTGCCTGCGAAACAGAGACCGGATTCCCCTGCCCCTCGAGCGTCTTTATTTTCTTATCAATGCACAAAGGCTTGCCATTGGTTTCGGCCCAGGGTATTTTAAATGGCTTTCCATTGGCATGTTTGGCTTTAAGAGAAAGGTATGTTTTTTGAGGGTACCCATGGGAGATGTCCTCTCCCCAAAACATTTTACCTCATTCTCTGTGGTGCTGGTTTGCTATTAAATTGCTATTAGCAGTGTGCTGTTAAATGAGGATGTTTTTGTGATCAGCCCCTCCTCACAGGGCCTGGGTACAGATCTAGTGCCTGAGTTTGAATTCCCACTGGGAGTTTTGCTTCTTCCACAGAAAAATCTTCTTGGGCAGCGTGAAGAAACCTCCCTCTTCTAGCTCCCTTCCACACTACACAGTTAGGGCTATTATTCCACTTTTAACTTCCTTGGTTCAGTTCTGTGGAATTCTGCAACTTGCCAAATTGGGAGGTTTATGTACAGTTGTCAGACGGAGCTCTGGACTGACCCACTTCCCAAATTCTGGGAATTGTCATCTGAAAAAGGAACCTAAGGATCTCTGCTTGATGTGATATTTTTCTTTGTGCTCTTTGCTGTTAGAATCATAGAATCATAGAATCCTAGAGTTGGAAGAGACCCCAAGGGCCATCCAGTCCAACCCCCTTCTGCCATGCAGGAACTCTCCATCAAAGCATCCCAGACAGATGACCATCCAGCCTCTGCTTAAAGACCTCCAAAGAAGGAGACTCTGAGGGAATGCGTTCCACTGTCAAACAGCGGTTTAATATAGAGGCCAAAAGCCCTTTTTGGGGGCGATTTTGGTCTGTAAGAGATGGAAGCCCGAGGAGAGAATTATTAGTGCTTCAGACACCGATGCTTGGATATATTGTCTGTTGTTGTTTAGTTTTTGTTTCTCTCATTTTGCAATAGGTTCTTTCCCTGGTTGTTGGAATGAGCAGCAAAGTCTTCGAAAGGGAAGGCTGGCAGCTGTGTCCTTGATGTGACCTTGCAATCTCACTTCCGCTGGCAACCACAGACCTCTTGCGCTTGGTCCGGGGGGGGGGGCGGTTTGGCAAGTTAGGGTTGTGTTTTTCTGGTGTGCGTTTGCCGCGTCTTGCAACCTCTCCCATCTGCTGCTGTGTGCTTTTACTGAGTGCCTCTCGTCTCCTTTCAAAAATGTCTGTGAGACTGTGTGAGGGAGCTAGGTTAATTCGGGGCTTAGAAATTGCACCCAGATAAGCCGAACTCTGAAACTATTTCTTTGGCTCTCTAGCTGCCGTCTGAAATTAAAAAAAGGCATGAGTGAGGACTAGATACATCCTTAGTTTTTAAATTGGCATCTAAGGATACTGGATTCTGTACCTGACTATTCGGTACTTCTGTAATTCTGTGGAATTGTGATACATATATGGCAAGGCTACCAGGCAGTGTCTCCGCCCCCCCCCCCCGCCCCTGCCCCAGATTAAAGAACCCCTTCTTAAAGAAATTTGTCGCTATGTTTTTGCATTTAAAACATTTCCTCTTGACTTTTCCTGCCCCTCTGGGGCCATAGCACCTTATGGAAAGTCATCCAGATCTATAGCTGTTAAGCTACGTTGCTGAAAACATTGCTAGTATAATTAAAAACATGTCAAAATAAGTGCTGATTTGTTGGTAAATGTCTGATAAGCTAATTTACCCATATATTTATTCACTTTGCATCCTGCTTTTCTTCCAATATGGGACTCAAAGCAGCCTACGCTATAATTCAAAGCTTAGCTAAAGTGGTTTGGGCATTGGAAGACCATGGTTCAAATCCTGGCTTGGGCAACTTGGGTGACCTTGGGCAAGTCACACTCTCTTAGCCTCAGGGGAAAGCAGTGGCAAACCCCCTCTGAACAAATTATGCCAAGAAAACCCCATGATGGGATTGCCTTATGTTTTTCCTTAACAGTCCTAAAGGGATGGAAGGTGCTGCTTTCCCAGGGAAAAACCCTCAGCATGTGCTCCGAGGCACTCTCTTGGTAGCAGTTGAACCTCAGGTGGAGAAGACTAGAAGCTTGAGGCAACTCAGCTTATGGTAACTGTGGCTTTTGCTAAGGTCCCTGGCAAAACAAAGTGTTTGGGGGCCAGTAAATACAGTTACAGGGTACATCCTGGAAATGTTTCTATATGAGAGATGAATGGCCTGTGCTCAGAGCTTGGCACTGTTACATTTTTGGACTACAGCTCCCAGCATCCTGGAAGGCATCTTCTGAAGCAGTCAGTTTTCCAAGGTGCTGCGGGTGAGCCGGCGCTCTGAATATCTGCACATTGGAGGCCCAGGCCAGGCTCCTGCGTATGCATGCTGCGGCTTGTGAGCTGCTTCTAAGAAGCCCGGACTTTCTTAGCTGCCTTATCAAGAGGATGCATCATTTCCTTTTTTCTTGTTCCTTTTAACGCAACCTTTTCATTAATTCGTGGCTTGGCCTGTCTCTCTGCCCCCCCCCCCCCCTTCCTGGTGATCTCAGTTCTGAGCAGGTTTGAGGTTGTTCTGCTATTTCTTGGAACTTGTTCCTCTTCTCTGCTCCAGAGAAAACGCACTGCAACCTAAGAGTGAGTTTGGAGATGTAGGGCAACACTGTCTGCTGTAGAGGGCCATGCATTCAGGTTCAGGTGGCAATGGTTTAATGTCCCAGCTGTTCTTGCTGTGAATGTCAGTGTTTTTCACATTAAAACCAACAAAATCTGATGCGATTCTATAAAGAGGAGTTGAACTTTTTTTTTCTCTAGGCTTTCATGCCATGAAGGTGGTTCTATTTATTAGATGCTGCTGACTGGGGGTATCCACACTGCAGAGTTAAAGCAGTTTGACATCACTTTGCCACAATTCAACCCTACATAATCCTGGAATTTGGAATTTGGGGCCCTTTCGGCTCTCTCAATCACTCAAGTACCTGGCTTTGTGGGTTATAAACCAACATATCTGAAAGGCACCAGCTTGGGAAAGGCTGTTGTACAGTTGGTTGTCTTCCCCAATGCAAGGGAGTGTCCCAACCAAAAAAATCTTTTTTCTCCTTCTTAACTGGAGATGCCAGGATTTGAACTTAGACCTTTTACCATTAAAGCATGTGTCCTACGCACTGATCTACAGCGCCTCTCCTTTGTAGCGATGTTCCAGATTCAGTTTCTTGGTCACACCAGAATGTGACGGAATAGAAGGATAAGGAAGCAGGATGATAGTGGACTGTTTTCCATTCGACGATGGTTGTGACAATGATAGTGGGCAGAATTGGATTTATAGATGCTGAATTAGCATTGTGGAAGAACACTTTGGGTCATATGCTGAAACCATCACACCAGCTCCAGGTTGTAATGGTACGTTTCCCTTACAAATGAAGTCCAAAGTATCGTAATTGTCTGACTTTATTTGGAAGTTCACGATAGTGCTTCAGCATATTGGAGGAAGCATAATTGAATTCCAGTTCTGCTTAAAAAACAAAGTCTCACCCCCCCCCACTGCTCCCAATTCCCAGGATTTGTTCCAGATGTCTTTGATGAGTAGCACGTTGTTTCTAATTTCCTCTTGATCTTGTTTTGACGCAAGCTCCTCAGCATGGGACTTCTAAGAACTGTCTGATAAGAGTTCCCTTCTGTGTTTCTGGCCACAAGGTCTATTGGGTGTCCCAAGACCAGCACTAAGCAACTGTACCTCTGTAGTCATATATTTGCTTGGCACGCATGAGGTTTCAGGTTCAGTTAAAACGCCCAGGTGATGGGAAGGATTCTTCTCTGCTGGATATCTGGGCAAACAGCTGCCAGTCAGAGTGGATGGTAGTGGACAGGCCCATCACAGTTAACTGTAACCAGTCATTGTATGCTACTGGTGGAGGGAAGTAAACCCAGAGATTACTTCAGCTAGCTGCAGCTTTTTGGACACTGGCAGGCAGGAAATCTGCTCAACAGGAGCAGTCTATCTGAAACATGGGAAGGTGCCTTCATTCAAGTCAGATTATTGCATTGCCCCATCCAGTTGTGTCTGTTCCAGCTCTCTGAGGCCTTGGGCCAAGGGATGCCAAGGATTTGAAACCGGGACCCTTGGCACACAGGGCTCCTCTTCTGGGTGGCACGAACCAGCCGTCTCAGCAGCTCTGCCGTTGAAAGCCCACAACTGTGCTTTGCTGTGCTGGGCACCTATTTATCCAAGATCGGGATGAGTCTAAGGCACGTTTGGGCAGAGCTTGGGAAAGTTACTGTTTGGGGCTACAGTTCCGAGACTCCTCCAACCAGAATGGCCAGTTGTAGTCTCAAAGAATAACTGTCCATGCTCAGTCTGACCCAGGTAAAGAAATGAATTCTTAAAGGCCCTTGGGAAGGACATGAAAATGGTCAGATAGTCTCAACGTAATTGGTATAAGGCAGTTCTCAGTACGGAAAAGCTGACGTTGTGCTGCCCAAACCAGCCCCACTGGTTGAAAACTTGGGGAAGGTTTCAGAGGAGTTTTGGTGGCCAGCGGCGAAGGTAGTGACCAGACTTTGCTTTGGGACACTTGAACCATTGGGTGTCATTTCAGCTACATGCTGACCCACTTTGCTTGGGGACCAGAGGAAATGAAAGCTGCGTACTGTGGAAGCATGTGGTGTTTTGTGGAAGTGTTTGCTTGGGGTTTTGCACTTTTGTCATAATGAAACCAGTTCTGCTTTTGAGATTCAGTCCCAGCCTGAGCATCTGATCCCATCCAACATCTGACCTAGCAGGGTTTCCTTAGACTTGGGGCTGTCAAGCAACATGAACAAGATTTAGTTGATGAATCTTACCACCGTGCTAGCAAACGTCAAAGTTTGCATCTTGCCAAAGCTCAGTATAGGTTCTGGTTTCTTATATAAGAGAAGCTGAAAGAAAGAGTTATAATTTAATAAAAAAGAGGTGGTAATCCTTCTCAGAAGGAACGGATATTGTTCATATTTTATTCCTCACAATCTATTACAAGAACATGCAAGCTCAAAGTTGTGTTGCGCAGGAAGCCTGGTGATGTAGCACAGAGAGGTGGGATATAAAGATATTTTATTATTATTAATAATAGTAATAGTAGTTTTACAGTGATCAACTAGTTTTCCTCTCACATGGTGCTCCAAGAAATACAACTGCCTCTTCCTTGTTTATCGGCTAAATCTGTGTGTGACTTTGGTTGATCAGCTAAGTCTTTTTCCCCATTTTAAGTGGGCACAAACCCTGGCTCATCTATGCACTCGTGCCCTTTCACAAGATGCTCCCACCCCAAATCCTCTCCTCTTCACTTAGGCAACCAGCATCCAAAATTGGACTGGGGAGGGGGGGGGTAGCTGGATTATAGCCTGCCAGGTATTTGACATTCCTCCTCCTCCTCCTCCTCCTCCTCCTCCTCCTCCTCCTCCTCCTCCTCCTCCTCATAGTTTCCAACTGGCTGTGGAGGAGATGCCTCTGGCAGGCCGTGATTCATTCTTGGTAAGCATGGTTTAACTTAGGGAATTATAAGTAGCACAGGTTATGGACAGGTGGACCAGCAGCTGGGTGGCAGTAACACAACTAGAAGGCCAAGGAGCCTAATTCACAGATAAGACTCTAATTCGGATCTTGGCTAGGGTTCTGGTTAGTACAAAGACCCTTCTCCAGGCCCCTACGCTGCTGAGTCTCCCATATGATCTGGGCAATCCTTTTCCTCCCTAGGGAGGCTAGGACAGGGAGTGCATTTTTTCCTCTTCTGACAGGCTTTTTTACTACAGACTCATGGGGCTGTTAGTTGTGTGATGTTTGGCTGATTGTTGTGTTCGGCTTTTTAACAGACTTCAAAACGATTTGCATTCTGTCAACTGTTCAATTGCATTTTAAATGTAACTTGCTCTTACTGATGTCTTTCTGTGCGTTCTGACGTGCATTTCTTTTAAGTTTTTTTGTAACGCGATCCTAGTATAAGGGGAAAGGGTGAAGGAATAAATAATGAGATGATGATGATGATGATGATGATGATGATGATGATGATATGGCTGGACTGGCCACCACTCCTCCCCCTGCACTCCCTTAGTGATATGGTGTGCTAAGAAGACCAGGCACTGTGTGCATGCGGATATGTGTTCAAGTGTTGCCCCCATGTGCCCGGGTTGATAAGGAATGTGAAGTCAAAGGCTTTCACGGCTGGAATCCATATTTTTTTGTGGGCTTTTGGACTATGTGGCCACATTCTGGAAGAGTGTATTCCTGACATTTCGCCAGCATCTGTGGCTGGCAACTTCAGAGAATGCTGGCACGGAAGAGAGTAGGGTATATATACTGTTGGTTGAAAGGAGGTGTTTTCCATGTTAACCTCTGTGTTGGTCTGGGGGTCTCTTTACTTAGTGCTCCATTGTCTTCTGGGAAACCCTCCTGACCCTGCATGGGTTGGGTCTATAAGGAAGTTTGGATCCATTCTGAAGTGAGGTCTGGGAAGAGCACAAAGATCTTAACTCACACAATTTGGACCTAGCATGCAGCACATACTTGAGGCTAAGGTCTGGTGCTTGGGTATACTGCAGCCTGCTCTCATGCAAATATTTGGAACTACAATTCCCAGCTTTGCGGATCATTGACCATGCTGGCCACAGTATGGGAGCTTAGTTCCAAAATTTCTGAAGGCTGCCTTGTATAGGGACTTGTACATATAGTGCTTTTTTTAAAAAGGCAAAGCATTTGCCTTCTAGCCCAGGAGTTCTAGATAACCATTTTTTGAGATGGGGTTGGATGATTTAGGAAGCCAATCTTTCTCCTCCACATTGTCCACTTTGTTTTGCGTCTTTCCTGGCTTCTTCCTTCCTACAAAATGTCAAAAGGATTGTCAGCCGGGGCTTGGCTCGCATGTGAGTTGTGTGCCTCCTGTGTTTTAAGCTCAAGACAGTCCTTGTAAATATCACTCCCCTGAAGCAGACTACACTTCCTTTTGGCCTCCAAGAGAGTAAACAAGCACGCACATTTGGCGGTGGGCATCTGGTTATGTTTTGAACATTGGGATAACAAGGAGCTCCGATTTTGGTAAATATTATCGTCTTACAGCAGTCGTGTTCCAAGTGTCCGGCTTTGAGGGGAGAACTCTTTGCATGCGGAGTGGCTTCTTGAAGATTTTCTGAGCGTCTGCTGTGGAATCTCAGGGCCTGAGCAGAGCGCTCTTCTGGGCAACTTTTCAGGGGTGTGCGTGCGCTGGGGGGGGGGGCTGGCTGGTCCCTTATTGTGGTTTGGGTTGCTTTGCTTGACCCTGGAGCGCAGGCCACTCTCCCCTGGGAGCTGTGAATTGTCAGGAGTCTGGACAAGAATCCATTAGATATAATGTTGTTACTTATAACAAGTTGTACCTTTTTTTATTAACAAAGGGACAACCATAACAAGGGCACAAGGATGTTACGTTTCACAAGTAATGCAATGAGTATAAATGAAGCTTTTTAAAATGTCACTAGTAACATTTCTCGTTTTTAAAGGCATTCAAATACGTTTTAGAGGCATTATGAGGGGAAATCAAATTCCAGATGGGTTGAAATGTCTAGGCTAGGTTTGCCCTGTGAATACGAAGTTGAGGCATGCTGGATTTTTATACCAGGCCGTTTCTTTTATTTTGTCTTCCTGATCTGTTGTCCTGTGCTCCTGGTGTGCAGTCTCGGTACGTAAGGAGAGATTTGGTTGGTTCAGTCAGAGCAGGGGCCTCAAAATTGTCTTTGGAGAGGAAATGCGGACTACTGCAACCTTTCTGTCCCAGGAGCTAAGGATTTAACCAAAGCCCTTGGCTGGGGATGGTGGGAGTTGTAGCCCAGCTCACCTGGAAGTTCCCTGGTTAGAGAAAGCTCTGCTAGTATTTCTTACCAAGTTAAAATAGAGTTCCAGACCTCCTTGGTTTGCTCCAGATTCCATATTGCTCTTCTTTGGAGGACAATACTCAGGAGTATTCACTTCATCTGGCAGCTTCGGTGTACATTACAACACACTCTGCACCTTTGTCTGGCTTGGTTGGTTTTTTCCCTCTATAGAAAGAGCAGGCAAGCCAGCCTTCTTTCTTTGGTTCTCACAGATCCATTTCGGCATCTGTGTACTGAGAAAATAAAAACAAAAAAAGACACACACACACCCCGGTTGGAGCCTGTGGGACCTTTTTTGATGCCATTTGGGTGCTCTGTGTTTGCAAGTTTAAAAGGACACCCTGTTCCGTTTGGCTAAGGAGCCTGTTCATTATCTCTTTCAAGCGAACATGTTCATTCCCTTTTTCTCCAGCTCTTGATTTCTGGCATTCACCTCTGAGGAATTGCAGACTGATTTCAAGACAACTGTATGGCCTTAATTCATTACCTTGAAAATATATATATATTGCATGAGGTCATCGGATCCATTGGGGTTCACAGAATGTGGAAATATGTAATGCTTCCCTCCCCCCGCCCCCTTAGGGAGAATTTTAAAGTCTGTAGCATGGTGTAGTTGAGCATTGGTCTGTGACTCTGGAAACCAGGGTTTGATTCCCGCTTGGCCCTGAAAACCCACTGGGTGACCTTGGGCAAGTCACATGCTCTCAGCCTCAGGGGAGACCAAAGGCAAACCCCCTTCTGAGCAAATCCTGCCAAGAAAACCCCAAGAGAGGGTCACCTTAAGATCAGCCTAAGTTGGCAACTGCTCCCCTGCCTGCTCTAGTATTTCAATGGGGTTCATGAGATGCCAGGGGACACGCAGCAAGAGCACTTCGCACACTTGGTTTTTCTTAGATGTAGCAAGGGACTTTCTCTCTTCTAACATCTCCTTTGGCCCCAAGAAAGGCCTGGTCTCATGTACAACAGCATGAGGTGGCTGAATTGACTGTACCACTTTAAATTGAAGTGGAAGACTACCGTTTCTTTTCTTTTTAATCCACTTTTCCCATGCACAACCTTTCTGCTAATAAAAAGAAGGCATCAGTTCAAATTAGCCTGCTGGCTTTTTGCTTGCAGGGAGGTTTTGGACATTATGGAGCATTAAAAGCCATGATTTCCCGACTTGCCTTTGTTGTTTACATATGCAGTAAGGTGGCAGAACCATCTATATGTTTGAGTGGATTCGTGGTTTTTTGTTTTTTTTAAAAAAGAGATCTCCTTGCAAATAGAAAATGTTCACACCAAGGCTGAAATCGATGCATTTTCCCCTGATGTCCTAGACTGTTACTTGTGAGCATTTTTAAAAAGAAAAGGCCAATGCCAGGGAGCATTTCAGAGTGCCCAGTCCATTGTGCCCCATGTATGGGCTCCCAGTCTGAGTCAGGCAGACCGGAAATGTTTCACTTTATCTGTATTCAGGCAGGCGATGAGCTCAACTCCCTGCTCTGGGACCTCTTCCAGTTCTAGAGAAAATTCCTGCTTCTTCGCCCCAGACCCCTTGGAACAAATGATTGTTCCCATTCCGGTGTTGGTTTGGCCACATCGGCCGCCATCACCAAGAAATGACACACAGAGGCTCCCGTGTCTTCCGTTTGTTTCCCCTTTATTAAAAATGTCTTTAATGTAAACACAAGCAAACAAATAAAACCAAAGACCCACTTTCCCCCGTGTTTCTGATGAGAAGGGGAGAGGGTGGATTTTGCTAGCTCTCTTTGGAAGGGAGTAGAAGAAAAGGATCAGAACAGGTGTGACTTGTGGAGGGATGAGTCCAAGGCTGCATCCACACTGGAAAATTAACCTGGTTTGGCACTGTGCGCTGGCTCAAGGCTCTGGAATTCTGGGAGTTGGAGTTTGTTGTGGGCCCAGAGCGGAGCAGAGCTCCGCTCTGGGCCCCACAACAAACTCCAACTCCCAGAATTCCAGAGCCTTGAGCCAGCGCACGGTACCAAACCAGGTTATTTCTCCAGTGTGGATGAAGCCCAAGCAAGGCCAGGCCCTCATGCTGGGAGACCAAATGCCTTCGCACCCAACCCCAGTTCTGCCAGAAAGAGCGGACGGATTGCTTCCCCCGGCTGCAGTTGGCTCCAAAGTGCAAAGCAAGCTGGGTGACTCACTGGGCCACAAAACCCAGGAGGATGCGAAACCCCAAACACAAAACAGTGTGACACGGTCAGAAAGCAGAAGTGAGCTGTTCCCAGATAGGCCCGGCAGCTGTGATACTTTTCAGGGGTTTCGGCCACATCCCCCCCTCCCGAGAGAATAGGAAATCCGATTGTACTTCTCCCTCCAGCCTCCAGACTCACAGGGCTGCTTTGCACAACTCCTAGACTAGAATGCGCTTACTGGTGAGGACTACTTGCGTTGAGGCGAACCCCAAAGGTTTGGGCCCCACCAGGTGCCCCATTTCTGGCAAATAAAGGGCCAATTGCCCCTTTTGGAAGCCTCTGGGAAGGGTGGCCCACCTTTGAAACAGTTGTAGTAGGGTCACCTGCACCATTTCAAGGTGTTTTCTCCCAGAAAACTAGATGTCTAACCAAATCTGTTGTCTAAAACCATTTTCCAGCCAGTTCTGGGCAGTTGTTTTGTTCGATTGTTTTGTGCCTTCTGGGGCAAATTGGGTCACTACTACGGGTCAGTGCTTGCTGGCGATGGCCCCTTGCGCCCCTTACCAAACATTTCCTCTCAGGCTCTTAATGGTTTGTAGATTGGTTTTTAGACGTCATTCACGGCACTGTCTCAGACCATATGTTCGTTCTGTGTCTTCGGAGTGCCGTACTGAAAAGTAGAATTAGAAACACGTCCTGAAACATGTCAGGGTACAAAAGAATGATGTGCCTGGCTCCGTGTTCTCTCTCTTTCTTTCTCTCTCTCTCTCACACCCTTCTCTGCTGTCTTTTGGCACGGTTGGGCCTGCCTGTTTTTCCCATTCTCTCCCTCACTTTCTTGTACCCCCCATTTTTGAGGACAAGGCTTTGGTCTTCCTCAGATTTCCTGGCTGGCTTCGGCAGTCCTCCATCTGTGAGCGGTTTCACAGATGCTGGAATCTCAAGCAGCTGTGGAGTTTCCTGCTGCTCTTTTGCTTCTTAACTCTCCTTCCTCCAGGCCCTGGGCTTTTGTGGGGTCAGCTCTTGCCAGGATCCAGCAGGCCTTGGGTTTGGCTGGAGTGCCTGCTGGCCACCACCATACTGGCCTTCTCTTAACAGTTCTGACCCGAGTGGTTTGTTTCCTCGCTGGTGGCTTGTGAAATGCCAATGAGTCATGCCACCCCACTTGGCCAAGAGCATTTCTGAAGCGCTTGTCTGTGGAAAAATCCAAGGACTTCTTCTCTGAGCCCGGAATGGAAATGGTCTGTCTGGTAAACCAATTGCGTGGCGAGCTTCCTGCTTTCATTTAGAGCCCGACTTGCGCCAACTCTTGGTAACAGCCGCATCTTGAGCTGCTGGTGCCGATCCAACAACATCAGAGGAAAAAATCCATCCCATCTGTTCTCTACATCCTCCCCCTCAGGTTTCCTGGGGTGATAAATGGACAGGACGACCGCCACGACCGCCACGTAGGTGTCGCTTTTTCCAAAAACAAGGTGGGACTAAGAACCATGGCAAAAGGTCACCCGCACCCACCACATGCCATGTCTTTGCCAGCCAGAATAGTGTGTCATTGCATTTGGCATTTCATGGGATCTAATCTGCTAGTCAAGAGCAGTGCGTGGCCCTTCGTTCCAAGTCCATGCCTCTCCAGCGCAGGAAAAGGGATCGGGCATTGAGTTCAGTGCTGGGAGGATTTCTGTCAGATGGGAGACTGAAGCTCTGATATTCTAGCCTGTGTGAAAACACATGGGTTAGCATGCTGAAATCTCCAAAACACTGAATTGTACAAGTGGCTAGTGGGGTTCTCGTGGTAAGCAAACGTAGCTTAAAATAGGTAGAATAAAGCTACATCAGCTGAGATCCTGTATGGCACAGTGTAATACTTCCACGTGTTGAGCTACGCTGTAGCTGGAGAAGTGTCTGGCTACATCCTTGTAGCCGGATGCCAAACCGTTACAGTTGCCCCTCCACTTTCATGGACTTGAAGCCCCATTGGCCAAAATGGCGGCGGGGGGGGGGAGCTTGCGGCCATTCGAGCCAATGGGGCTTGAATATATGTGAGTTTCCGTTTTCGTGGGGGGGATGGGGGTCCAGAATAGATCCCCTGCGAAAACAGAAGGGCGACTGTACTTCATTTACTGTGACCTGTTGATGTTCTCCAAAAGTCTCAGCAGATGATATAAAAAAATCTGCCTATGGCTACAAAGATATAGTCCAATGCTTCTCCACCCCCACCCCCCAACTTTCCACTAGACATGGCCCGGCTGGACAGGGGGCTGCACTGGCTAAATAGTAAGTCTGAGATGGCGCTTTGGTAGTTGCAGGGGGAGGAATGGAATACCAAGCCCGTACCGAGGGCAATAGGGGCCCTGGGGCAGAAAGTACATTGGGGCCCCTATCTTTTTTAATGTCCCAAGTGCTGCTGTGAGCTGCGGGTGCCATCTTGGTGCACCGCCGTTTACAAGAGTCAAACCGTGAGCTCTGAATCACACAACTGACTCCAACTCCCAGAATTCCATAGCCTTGAGACAGAAAAAGAGTGAAGACTTGAGCTCTGGGGCCCCACAGCATACTCCCAACTCCCAGAATTCCATACCCTTGAGCCAGATAGAGTGAAGCCTTGAGCTGTGGGGCCCACAACAGACACCAACTCGAGAATTCCATAGCCTTGACACAGAAAAAGAGTGAAGACTTGGGATGTGGGCCCCACAGCATACTCCCAAAAATCCCTAGCGTTGAGCCAGATAGAGTGAAGTGTTGAGATGTGGGCCCCACAACAGGCTCTAACTCCCAGAATTCCCTAACCAGTTTTTCCTGATGAATAGTCCAGTGTAGCCTGGGAACCCTGTGAATGGTAATTTTTTGAATTTTCCTTGATGTATAGTCCATTGTAGCCTGGTAACCTTCCTAATTGTATATTTTGCATTTTCCCTGATGTATAGTGCAGGGTAGCCTGGTAACCTTGCTAATTGTATTTCTAGCATTTTCCCTGATGTATAATCCGGTGTAGCCTAGCAACCTTACGAATTTTAATTTTTGAATGTTCCCTGACGAATAGTCCAGTGTAGCCTGGGAACCCTGCGAATGGTAATTTTAAAAATTTTCCCTGATATATAGTCCAGTGTGCCCCCGAAATCTTGCGAATCGTATTTTTTGAATTTTCCCTGACGTATATTCCAGTGTAGCCTGGGAAAGATGCTAATTGTATTTTCTGAATTTTCCCTGATGTATACTCCAGTGTAGCCTGGGAACCGTGCCAATTGTATTTTGTAAATTTTCCCTTATGTATTGTCCACTTTAGCCCGAGAACCTAGCCAATTGTATTTTTTGAGTTTTCACTGACGTATAGTCCACTGTAGGCCGGGAACCCTACCAATTGTATTTTTTTCAATTTTCCCTGACGTATAGTCCAATGTAGCCCAGGAACCTTGCCAATTGAAATTTTTGAATTTTCCTTGATGATGAAGGCTCTGGAACCTTCCTAATTTAATTTTTTGAATTTTCCCTGATGTATATTCCAGTGTAGGCTGGAAACCCTACCAATTGTATTTTCTGAATTTTCCCTGACGTATAGCCGGGAACCCTACTAACTGTATTTTTAGAATGATCCCTGATGTATAGTCCAGGGTAGTCTGGGAACCTTGCCAATTATATTTTTTGAATTTTCCCTTGAGGTATAGTCCAGTGAGGTCCGGGAACCTTGCCAATTGTATTTTTTGAATTTTCCCTGATGTATAGTCCAGTGTAGCCCAGGAACCTTGCCAATTGTATTTTTTGAATTTTCCCTGATGTATAGTCCACTGTAGGCCGGGAACCCTACCAATTGTATTTTTTTCAATTTTCCCTGACGTATAGTCCAATGTAGCCCAGGAACCTTGCCAATTGAAATTTTTGAATTTTCCTTGATGTATAGTCCAGCGTAGCCCCGGAACATTCCTAATTATATTTTTTGAATTTTCCCTCATGTATAGTCCAGTGTAGTCCCGGAACCTTGCCAAGTGTATTTTTTGAATTTTCCTTGATGATGAAGGCTCTGGAACCTTCCTAATTTAATTTTTTGAATTTTCCCTGATGTATATTCCAGTGTAGGCTGGAAACCCTACCAATTGTATTTTCTGAATTTTCCCTGATGTATAGCCCAGTGTAGCCCAGGAATTGTGCAAATTGTATTTTTTGAATTTTAACTCATGTATAGTCCAGTGTAGTCCAGGAACCTTTCCAATTGAAATTTTTGAATTTTCCCTGATGTATAGTCCACTGTAGGCCGGAAACCCTACCAATGGTATATTTTTTGAATTTTCACTGATGTATAGTCCAGCGTAGTCCGGGAACCTTCCCAATTGAAATTTTTGAATTTTCCTTGATGTATAGTCCAGTGTAGCCCCGGAACGTTCCTAATTGTATTTTTGTAATTTTCCCTAATGTATAGTCTAGTGTATCCCGGAAAACTTGCCGATTGTATTTTTGGAATTTTCCCTGATGTATAGTCCAGTGTAGCCCGGGAAACTTGCCGATTGTATTTTTGGAATTTTCCCTGATGTATAGTCCAGTGTAGCCCGGGAAACTTCCCGATGGAATTTTTGGAATTTTCCCTGATGTATAGTCCAGTGTAGCCCAGAAAACTTGCCGATTGTATTTTGGGAATTATCCCTGATGTATAGTCCAGTGTATCCCGGAAAACTTGCCGATTATATTTTTGGACTTTTCCCTGATGTATAGTCCAGTGTAGCCCAGGAAACTTGCCGATTGTATTTTGGGAATTTTCCCTGATGTATAGTCCAGTGTAGCCCAGAAAACGTGCCGATTGTATTTTTGGAATTTTCCCTGATGTATAGTCCAGTGTAGCCCAGGAAACTTGCCGATTGTATTTTGGGAATTTTCCCTGATGTATAGTCCAGTGTAGCCCAGAAAACGTGTGGATCGTATTTTTGGAATTTTCCCTGATGTATAATGCAGTGTAGCCCGGGAAACTTGCCGATTGTATTTTTGGAATTTTCCCTGATGTATAGTCCAGTGTAGCCCCCGAAACGTATACATTGTATTATTGGAATTTTCCCTGATGTATAATGCAGTGTAGCCCGGGAAACTTGCCGATTGTACTTTTGGAATTTTCCCTCATGTATAGTCCAGTGTATCCCAAAAAATTTGCCGATAGTATTTTTGGAATTTTCACTGATGTATAGTCCAGTGTAGGCCGGGAAACTTGCCGGTTGGATTTTTGTAATTTTCCCTGATGTATAGTCCAGTGTAGCCGGGGAAACTTGCCGATTGTATTTTTGGAATTTTCCCTGATGTATTAGTCCAGTGTATCCCAAAAAATTTGGCAATTGTATTTTTGGAATTTTCCCTAATGTATAGTCCAGTGTAGCCCGGAAAACTTGCCGATTGTATTTTTGCAATTTTCCCTGATGTATAGTCCAGTGTATCCTAAAAAATTTGCTGATTGTATTTTTGGGATTTTCTCTCATGTATAGTCCAGTGTAGCCGCAAAAACGTATACATTGTATTATTGGAATTTTCCCTGATGTATAATGCAGTGTAGCCCGGGAAACTTGCCGATTGTATTTTGGGAATTATCCCTGATGTATAGTCCAGTGTATCCCGGAAAACTTGCCGATTATATTTTTGGAATTTTCCCTGATGTATAATCCAGTGTAGCCCAGGAAACTTGCCGAGTGTATTTTTGGAATTTTCCCTGATGTATAGTCCAGCGTAGCCCGGGAAACTTGCCGATTGTATTTTTGGAATTTTCCCTGATGTATAGTCCAGTGTATCCCCAAAAATTTGCCGATAGTATTTTTGGAATTTTCACTGATGTATAGTCCAGTGTAGGCCGGGAAACTTGCCGGTTGGATTTTTGAGATTTTCCCTGATGTATAGTCCAGTGTAGCCCGGGAAACTTGCCGATTGTATTTTTGGAATTTTCCCTAATGTATAGTCCAGTGTAGCCCGGGAAACTTGCCGATTGTATTTTTGGAATTTTCCCTAATGTATAGTCCAGTGTAGCCCGGGAAACTTGCCGATTGTATTTTTGGAATTTTCCCTGATGTATAGTCCACTATAGCCCGGGAAACTTGCCGATTGTATTTTTGGAATTTTCCCTGATGTATAGTCCAGTGTATCCTAAAAAATTTGCCGATTGTATTTTTGGAATTTTCCCTGATGTATAGTCCAGTCTATCCCAAAAAATTTGCCGATAGTATTTTTGGGATTTTCCCTGATGTATAGTCCAGTGTAGCCCCGGAAACGTATACATTGTGTTATTGGAATTTTCCCTTATGTATAATGCAGTGTAGCCCGGGAAACTTGCCGATTGTATTTTTGGGATTTTCTCTCATGTATAGTCCAGTGTAGCCGCAGAAACGTATACATTGTATTATTGGAATTTTCCCTGATGTATAATGCAGTGTAGAACGGGAAACTTGCCGATTGTATTTTGGGAATTTTCCCTGATGTATAGTCCAGTGTATCCCGGGAAATTTGCCGATTGTATTTTTGGAATTTTCCCTAATGTATAGTCCAGTGTAGCCCAGAAAACTTGCCGATTGTATTTTTGGAATTTTCCCTGATGTATAGTCCAGTCTAGCCCGGGAAACTTGCCGATTGTATTTTTGAGATTTTCCCTGATGTATAGTCCAGTGTAGCCCCGGAAACGTATACATTGTATTATTGGAATTTTCCCTGATGTATAGTCCAGTGTATCCCGGAAAACTTGCCGATTGTATTTTTGGAAGTTTCCCTGATGTATAGTCCAGTATAGCCCGGGAAACTTGCCGATTGTATTTTTGGAATTTTCCCTGATGTATAGTCCAGTTTATCTCAAAAAATTTACCGATAGTATTTTTGGAATTTTCACTGATGTATAGTCTAGTGTAGCCCGGGAAACTTGCCGATTGTATTTTTGGAATTTCCCCTGATGTATAGTCCAGTGTAGCCCAGGAAACTTGCTGATTGTATTTTTGGAATTTTCCCTAATGTATAGTCCAGTGTAGCCCTGAAAACGTGCGGATCGTATTTTTGGAATTTTCCCTGATGTATAGTCCAGTGTAGGCCGGGAAACTTGCCGGTTGTATTTTTGTAATTTTCCCTGATGTATAGTATAGTGTATCCCGGAAAACTTGCCGATTGGATTTTTGAGATTTTCCCTGATGTATAGTCCAGTGTAGCCCGGGAAACTTGCCGATTGTATTTTTGGAATTTTCCCTAATGAATAGTCCAGTGTAGCCCGGGAAACTTGCCGATTGTATTTTTGGAATTTTCCCTAATGTATAGTCCAGTGTAGCCCGGGAAACTTGCCGATTGTATTTTTGGAATTTTCCCTGATGTATAGTCCAGTATAGCCCGGGAAACTTGCCGATTGTATTTTTGGAATTTTCCCTGATGTATAGTCCAGTGTATCCTAAAAAATTTGCCGATTGTATTTTTGGAATTTTCCCTGATGTATAGTCCAGTGTAGCCCCGGAAACGTATACATTGTGTTATTGGAATTTTCCCTGATGCATAATGCAGTGTAGAACGGGAAACTTGCCGATTGTATTTTTGGGATTTTCTCTCATGTATAGTCCAGTGTAGCCGCAGAAACGTATACATTGTATTATTGGAATTTTCCCTGATGCATAATGCAGTGTAGAACGGGAAACTTGCCGATTGTATTTTGGCAATTATCCCTGATGTATAGTCCAGTGTATCCCGGAAAACTTGCCGATTATATTTTTGGAATTTTCCCTGATGTATAGTCCAGTGTAGCCCAGGAAACTTGCCGATTGTATTTTTGGAATTTTCCCTGATGTATAGTCTAGTGTATCCCGGAAAACTTCCCGATTGGATTTTTGGAATTTTCCCTGATGTATAGTCCAGTGTATCCCGGGAAATTTGCCGATTGTATTTTTGGAATTTTCCCTGATGTATAGTCCAGTGTAGCCCAGTAAACTTGCCGATTGTATTTTGGGAATTTTCCCTGATGTATAGTCCAGTGTAGCCCAGAAAACGTGCCGATTTTATTTTTGGAATTTTCCCTGATGTATAGTCCAGTGTAGCCCAGGAAACTTGCCGATTGTATTTTTGGAATTTTCCCTGATGTATAGTTCTGTGTAGCCCGGGAAACTTGCGAATTGTATTTTTGGAATTTTCCCTGATGTATAGTCCAGTGTAGGCCGGGAAACTTGCCGGTTGTATTTTTGGAATTTTCCCTTACATATAGTCCAGTGTAGCCCAGAAAACGTGCGGATTGTATTTTTGGAATTTTCCCTGATGTATAGTCCAGTGTATCCCAAAAAATTTGCCGATTGTATTTTGGGAATTTTCCCTGATGTATAGTCCAGTGTATCCCGGAAAACTTGCCGATAGTATTTTTGGAATTTTCCCTGATGTATAGTCCAGTGTAGGCCGGGAAACTTGACGGTTGTATTTTTGAAAGTTTCCCTGATGTATAGTCCAGTGTATCCCGGAAAACTAGCCGAATGGATTTTTGGAATTTTCCCTGATGTATAGTCCAGTGTATCCCAAAAAATTTGCCGATTGTATTTTGGGAATTTTCCCTGATGTATAGTCCAGTGTAGCCCGGGAAACTTGCCGGTTGTATTTTTGGAATTTTCCCTGATGTACAGTTCAGTGTAGCCCGGGAAACTTGCCGGTTGTATTTTTGGAATTTTCCCTGATGTACAGTCCAGTGTAGCCCAGAAAACTTGCCGATTGTGTTTTTGGAATTTTCCCTGATGTATAGTCCAGTGTATCCTGGAAAACTTGCCGATTGTATTTTTGGAATTATCCCTGATGTATAGTCCAGTGTAGCCCGGGAAACTTGCCGATTGTATTTTTGGAAATTTCCCTGATGTATATTCCAGTGTAGCCTTGGAAACGTGCCGATTGTATTTTGGAATTCCAAATTCCAAAAATACAATCTGCAAGTTTCCCGGGCTACACTGGACGATAAAAAAGGGAAAATTCCAAAAATACAACTGGCAAGTTTCCCGGCCTACACTAGACTATACATCAGTGAAAATTCCAAATATATTATCGGTAAATTTTTTGGGATAAACTGGACTATACATCAGGGGAAATTCCAAAAATACAGTCGGCAAGTTTCCTGGGCTAGACTGGACTATACATCAGGGAAAATTCCAAAAATACAATACGCACGTTTTCTGGGCTACACTGGACTATATGTCAGGGAAAATTCCAAAAATACAACCGGCAAGTTTCCCGGCCTACACTGGACTATACATCAGGGAAAATTCCAAAAATACAATTCGCAAGTTTCCCGGGCTACACAGAACTATACATCAGGGAAAATTCCAAAAATACAATCGGCAAGTTTCCCGGGCTACACTGGACTATACATCAGGGAAAATTCCAAAAATTCCATCGGGAGGTTTCCCGGGCTACACTGGACTATACATCACGGAAAATTCCAAAAATTCTATCGGCAGGTTTCCCGGGCTACACTGGACTATACATCAGGGAAAATTCTAAAAATACCATCGTCAGGTTTCCGGAGCTACACTGGACTATACATCAGGGAAAATTACAAAAATTTCATCGGCAGGTTTTCCGGGCTACACTGGAGTATACATCAGGGAAATTCCAAAAATACCATCGGAAGGTTTCCCGGGCTAAACTGGACTATACATTAGGGAAAATTCCATCGGGAGGTTTCCCGGGCTACACTGGACTATACATCAGGGAAAATTCCCAAAATTCCATCGGCAGGTTTCCCGGGCTACACTGGACTATACATCAGGGAAAAATCTAAAAATACCATCGGCAGGTGTCCGGAGCTACATTGGACTCTACATCAGGGAAAATTTCAAAAATTCCATCGCCAGGTTTCCCGGGCTACACTGGACTATACATCACGGAAATTGCCAAAAATTCCATCGGGAGGTTTCCCGGGCTACACTGGACTATACATTAGGGGAAATTCCAAAAAATTCCATCGGCAGGTTTCCCTGGGTACACTGGAGTATACATCAGGGAAAATTACAAAAATTTCATCAGCAGGTTTTCCGGGCTACACTGGACTATACATCAAGGAAAATTCCAAAAATACCATCGGGAGGTTTCCCGGGCTAAACTTGACTATACATTAGGGAAAATTCCAAAAATTCCATCGGCAGGTTTCCCGGGCTACACTGGACTATACATCAGGGAAAATTCCCAAAATACAATCGGCATTTTTCCAAAGCTACACTGGACTATACATCACGGAAAATTCCAAAAATTCCATCAGGAGTTTTCCCAGGCTACACTGGACTATACATCAGGGAAAATTCCAAAAATTCCATCGGCAGGTTTCCCGGGCTACACTGGACTATACATCAGGGAAAATTCCAAAAATACCATCGGCAGGTTTCCGGAGCTACACTGGACTATACATCACGGAAAATTCCAAAAATTCCATCGGCAGGTTTCCCGGGCTACACTAGACTATACATCAGGGAAAATTCCAAATATTCCATCGGGAGGTTTCCCGGCCTACACTGGACTATACATCAGGGAAAATTCCAAAAATACAATCGGCAAGTTTCCCGGGCTACACTGGACTATACATCAGGGAAAATTCCAAAAATACAATCGGCAAGTTTCCTGGGCTACACTGGACTATACATCAGGGAAAATTCCAAAAATACAATCGGCATGTTTTCCGGGATACACTGGACTATACATCAGGGAAAATTCCAAAAATTCAATCAGGAGGTTTCTCGGGCTACACTGGACTATACATCAGGGAAAATTCCAAAAATTCCATCGGGAGGTTTCCCGGGCTACACTGGACTATACATCAGGGAAAATTCTAAAAATACCATCGTCAGGTTTCCGGAGCTACACTGGACTATACATCAGGGAAAATTCCAAAAATTCTATCGGGAGGTTTCCCAGGCTACACTGGACTATACATCAGGGAAATTGCCAAAAATTCCATCGGCAGGTTTCCTGGGCTACACTGGACTATACATTAGTGGAAATTCCAAAAAATTCCGTCGGCAGGTTTCCCTGGCTACACTGGAGTATACATCAGGGAAAATTACAAAAATTTCATCGGCAGGTTTTCCGGGCTACACTGGAGTATACATCAGGGAAAATTCCAAAAATACCATCGGGAGGTTTCCCGGGCTAAACTTGACTATACATTAGGGAAAATTCCCAAAATTCCATCGGCAGGTTTCCCGGGCTACACTGGACTATACATCAGGAAAAATTCTAAAAATACCATCGGCAGGTTTCCGGAGCTACACTGGACTATACATCAGGGAAAATTCCAAAAATTTTATCGGGAGGTTTCCCGGGCTACACTGGACTATACATCAGGGAAATTGCCAAAAATTCCATCGGCAGGTTTCCCGGGCTACACTGGACTATACATTAGGGGAAATTCCAAAAAATTCCATGGGCAGGTTTCCCTGGGTCCACTGGAGTATACATCAGGGAAAATTACAAAAATTTCATCGGCAGGTTTTCCGGGCTACACTGGAGTATACATCAGGGAAAATTCCCAAAATTCCATCGGCAGGTTTCCCGGGCTACACTGGACTATACATCAGGGAAAATTCTAAAAACACCATCGGCAGGTTTCCGGAGCTACACTGGACTATACATCAGGGAAAATTCTAAAAATTCTATCGGGAGGTTTCCCGGGCTACACTGGACTATACATCAGAGAAAATTCCAAAAATTCCATCAGGAGGTTTCCCAGGCTACACTGGACTATACATCAGGGAAAATTCCAAAAATTCCATCGGGAGGTTTCCCGGGCTACACTGGACTATACATCAGGGAAAATTCTAAAAATACCATCGTCAGGTTTCCGGAGCTCCACTGGACTATACATCAGGGAAAATTCCAAAAATTCCATCGGCAGGTTTCCCGGGGTACACTGGACTATACATCAGGGAAAATTCCAAAAATTCCATCGGCAGGTTTCCCGGGCTACACTGGACTATACATCAGGGAAAATTCCCAAAATTCCATCGGCAGGTTTCCCGGGCTACACTGGACTATACATCAGGGAAAATTCCAAAAATTCCATCGGCAGGTTTCCCGGGCTACACAGGACTATACATCAGGGAAAATTCAAAAAATTCCATCGGCAGGTTTCCCGGGCTACACTGGACTATACATCAGGGAAAATTCCAAAAATTCCATCGGCAGGTTTTCCGGGCTACACTGGACTATACATCAGGGAAAATTCCAAAAATTCCATCGGCAGGTTTCCCGGGCTACACTGGACTATACATCAGGGAAAATTCCAAAAATTCCATCGGCAGGTTTCCCGGGCTTGACAGGACTATTCATCAGGGAAAATTCCAAAAATTCCATCGGCAGGTTTCCCGGGCTACACTGGACTATACATCAGGGAAAATTCCAAAAATTCCATCGGGAGGTTTCCCGGGCTACACTGGACTATACATCATGGAAAATTCCCCAAATTCCATCGGGAGGTTTCCCGGGCTACACTGGACTATACATCAGGGAAAATTCCAAAAAATTCCAGCGGGAGGTTTCCCGGGGTACCCTGGACTATACATCAGGGAAAATTCCAAAAATTCCATCGGGAGGTTTCCCGGGCTACACTGGACTATACATCAGGGAAAATTCCAAAAATTCCATCGGGAGGTTTCTCGGGCTACACTGGACTATACATCACGGGAAATTCCAAAAATTCCTTCGGTAGGTTTCCCGGGCTACACTGGACTATACATCAGGGAAAATTCCAAAAATTCCATCGGAAGGTTTCCCGGGCTACACTGGACTATACATCAGGGAAAATTCCCAAAATTCCATCGGGAGGTTTCCCGGGCTACACTGGCTTATACATCAGGGAAAATTCTAAAAATACCATCGTCAGGTTTCCGGAGCTACACTGGACTATACATCAGGGAAAATTCCAAAAATTCTATTGGGAGGTTTCCCGGGCTACACTGGACTATACATCAGGGAAATTGCCAAAAATTCCATCGGCAGGTTTCCTGGGCTACACTGGACTATACATTAGGGGAAATTCCAACAAATTCCATCGGCAGGTTTCCCTGGCTACACTGGAGTATACATCAGGGAAAATTACAAAAATTTCATCGGCAGGTTTTCCTGGCTACACTGGAGTATACATCAGGGAAAATTCCAAAAATACCATCGGGAGGTTTCCCGGGCTAAACTTGACTATACATTAGGGAAAATTCCAAAAATTCCATCGGCAGGATTCCCGGGCTACACTGGACTATACATCAGGGAAAATTCCCAAAATTCCATCGGCAGGTTTCCCGGGCTACACTGGACTATACATCAGGAAAAATTCTAAAAATACCATCGGCAGGTTTCCGGAGCTACACTGGACTATACATTAGGGGAAATTCCAAAAAATTCCATCGGCAGGTTTCCCTGGCTACACTGGAGTATACATCAGGGAAAATTACAAAAATTTCATCGGCAGGTTTTCCGGGCTACACTGGAGTATACATCAGGGAAAATTCCAAAATTACCATCGGGAGGTTTCCCGGGCTAAACTTGACTATACATTAGGGAAAATTCCAAAAATTCCATCGGCAGGATTCCCGGGCTACACTGGACTATACATCAAGGAAAATTCCAAAAATTTCATCGGGAGGTTTCCCGGGCTACACTGGACTATACATCAGGGAAAATTCCCAAAATTCCATCGGCAGGTTTCCGGAGCTACACTGGACTATACATCAGGAAAAATTCCAAAAATTCCATCGGGAGGTTTCCCGGGCTACACTGGACTATACATCAGGGAAAATTCCAAAAATACAATCGGCAAGTTTCCTGGGCTACACTGGACTATACATCAGGGAAAATTCCAAAAATACAATCGGCAAGTTTCCCGGGCTACACTGGACTATACATCAGGGAAAATTCCAAAAATACAATCGGCAAGTTTCCCGGGCTACACTGGACTATACATCAGGGAAAATTCCAAAAATACAATCGGCAAGTTTCCCGGGCTACACTGGACTATACATCAGGAAAAATTCCAAAAATACAATTGGCATGTTTTCCGGGATACACTGGACTATGCATCAGGGAAAATTCCAAAAATTCCATCAGGAGGTTTCTCGGGCTACACTGGACTATACATCAGGGAAAATTCCAAAAATTCCATCGGGAGGTTTCCCGGGCTACACTGGACTATACATCACGGAAAATTCCAAAAATTCCATCGGCAGGTTTCCCGGGCTACACTGGACTATACATCAGGGAAAATTCCAAAAATTCCATCCGGAGGTTTCCCGGGCTACACTGGACTATACATCAGGGAAAATTCCAAAAATTCCATCGGCAGGTTTCCCGGGCTACACTGGACTATACATCAAGGAAAATTCCCAAAATTCCATCGGCAGGTTTCCCGGGCTACACTGGACTATACATCAGGGAAAATTCCAAAAATTCCATCGGCAGGTTTCCCGGGCTACACAGGACTATACATCAGGGAAAATTCAAAAAATTCCATCGGCAGGTTTCCCGGGCTACACTGGACTATACATCAGGGAAAATTCCCAAAATTCCATCGGCAGGTTTCCCGGGCTAGACTGGACTATACATCAGGGAAAATTCCAAAAATTCCATCGGCAGGTTTTCCGGGCTACACTGGACTATACATCAGGGAAAATTCCAAAAATTCCATCGGCAGGTTTCCCGGGCTACACTGGACTATACATCAGGGAAAATTCCAAAAATTCCATCGGCAGGTTTCCCGGGCTTGACAGGACTATACATCAGGGAAAATTCCAAAAATTCCATCGGCAGGTTTCCCGGGCTACACTGGACTATACATCAGGGAAAATTCCCAAAATTCCATCGGCAGGTTTCCCGGGCTACACTGGACTATACATCAGGGAAAATTCCCAAAATTCCATCGGGAGGTTTCCCGGGCTACACTGGACTATACATCAGGGAAAATTCCAAAAAATTCCAGCGGGAGGTTTCCCGGGCTACACTGGACTATACATCAGGGAAAATTCCAAAAAATTCCAGCGGGAGGTTTCCCGGGGTACCCTGGACTATACATCAGGGAAAATTCCAAAAATTCCATCGGGAGGTTTCCCGGGCTACACTGGACTATACATCAGGGAAAATTCCAAAAATTCCATCAGGAGGTTTCTCGGGCTACACTGGACTATACATCACGGGAAATTCCAAAAATTCCTTCGGTAGGTTTCCCGGGCTACACTGGACTATACATCAGGGAAAATTCCAAAAATTCCATCGGGAGGTTTCCCGGGCTACACTGGACTATACATCAGGGAAAATTCCCAAAATTCCATCGGCAGGTTTCCCGGGCTACACTGGACTATACATCAGGGAAAATTCCAAAAATACTATCGGCAGGTTTCCAGAGCTACACTGGACTATACATCAGGGAAAATTCCAAAAATACAATCGGCATGTTTTCCAGGATACACTGGACTATACATCAGGGAAAATTCCAAAAATTCCATCAGGAGATTTCCCAGGCTACACTGGACTATACATCAGGGAAAATTCCAAAAATTCCATCGGGAGGTTTCCCGGGCTACACTGGACTATACATCAGGGAAAATTCTAAAAATACCATCGGCAGGTTTCCGGAGCTCCACTGGACTATACATCAGGGAAAATTCCAAAAATTCCATCGGCAGGTTTCTTGGGGTACACTGGACTATACATCAGGGAAAATTCCAAAAATTCCATCGGCAGGTTTACCGGGCTACACTGGACTATACATCAGGGAAAATTCCCAAAATTCCATCGGCAGGTTTCCCGGGCTACACTGGACTATACATCAGGGAAAATTCCAAAAATTCCATCGGCAGGTTTCCCGGGCTACACAGGACTATACATCAGGGAAAATTCAAAAAATTCCATCGGCAGGTTTCCCGGGCTACACTGGACTATACATCAGGGAAAATTCCAAAAATTCCATCGGCAGGTTTTCCGGGCTACACTGGACTATACATCAGGGAAAATTCCAAAAATTCCATCGGCAGGTTTCCCGGGCTACACTGGACTATACATCAGGGAAAATTCCAAAAATTCCATCGGCAGGTTTCCCGGGCTTGACAGGACTATTCATCAGGGAAAATTCCAAAAATTCCATCGGCAGGTTTCCCGGGCTACACTGGACTATACATCAGGGAAAATTCCAAAAATTCCATCGGGAGGTTTCCCGGGCTACACTGGACTATACATCATGGAAAATTCCCCAAATTCCATCGGGAGGTTTCCCGGGCTACACTGGACTATACATCAGGGAAACTTCCAAAAAATTCCAGCGGGAGGTTTCCCGGGGTACCCTGGACTATACATCAGGGAAAATTCCAAAACTTCCATCGGGAGGTTTCCCGGGCTACACTGGACTATACATCAGGGAAAATTCCAAAAATTCCATCAGGAGGTTTCTCGGGCTACACTGGACTATACATCACGGGAAATTCCAAAAATTCCTTCGGTAGGTTTCCCGGGCTACACTGGACTATACGTCAGGGAAAATTCCAAAAATTCCATCGGGAGGTTTCCCGGGCTACACTGGACTATACATCAGGGAAAATTCCAAAAATTCCATCGGGAGGTTTCCCGGGCTACACTGGCTTATACATCAGGGAAAATTCTAAAAATACCATCGTCAGGTTTCCGGAGCTACACTGGACTATACATCAGGGAAATTGCCAAAAATTCTATCGGGAGGTTTCCCGGGCTACACTGGACTATACATCAGGGAAATTGCCAAAAATTC
The DNA here is from genome assembly GCA_034509955.1 of Urosaurus nigricauda. NCBI lineage: Eukaryota > Metazoa > Chordata > Lepidosauria > Squamata > Phrynosomatidae > Urosaurus > Urosaurus nigricauda. The sequence continues at coordinate 15,328,506 of JAOEGL010000014.1, read as the reverse complement.
CATCGGCAGGTTTCCTGGGCTACACTGGACTATACATTAGGGGAAATTCCAAAAAATTCCATCGGCAGGTTTCCCTGGCTACACTGGAGTATACATCAGGGAAAATTACAAAAATTTCATCGGCAGGTTTTCCGGGCTACACTGGAGTATACATCAGGGAAAATTCCAAAAATACCATCGGGAGGTTTCCCGGGCTAAACTTGACTATACATTAGGGAAAATTCCAAAAATTCCATCGGCAGGATTCCCGGGCTACACTGGACTATACATCAGGGAAAATTCCCAAAATTCCATCGGCAGGTTTCCCGGGCTACACTGGACTATACATCAGGAAAAATTCTAAAAATACCATCGGCAGGTTTCCGGAGCTACACTGGACTATACATTAGGGGAAATTCCAAAAAATTCCATCGGCAGGTTTCCCTGGCTACACTGGAGTATACATCAGGGAAAATTACAAAAATTTCATCGGCAGGTTTTCCGGGCTACACTGGAGTATACATCAGGGAAAATTCCAAAATTACCATCGGGAGGTTTCCCGGGCTAAACTTGACTATACATTAGGGAAAATTCCAAAAATTCCATCGGCAGGATTCCCGGGCTACACTGGACTATACATCAAGGAAAATTCCAAAAATTTCATCGGGAGGTTTCCCGGGCTACACTGGACTATACATCAGGGAAAATTCCCAAAATTCCATTGGCAGGTTTCCGGAGCTACACTGGACTATACATCAGGACAAATTCCAAAAATTCCATCGGGAGGTTTCCCGGGCTACACTGGACTATACATCAGGGAAAATTTCAATAATACAATGTATACGTATCCGGGATACACTGGACTATACATCAGGGAAAATTCCCAAAATACAATCGGCAAGTTTCCCGGGCTACACTGGACTATACATAAGGGAAAATTCCAAAAATACAATCGGCAAATTTCCCGGGCTACACTGGACTATACATCAGGGAAAATTCCAAAAATACAATCGGCAAGTTTCCTGGGCTACACTGGACTATACATCAGGGAAAATTCCAAAAATACAATCGGCAAGTTTCCCGGGCTACACTGGACTATACATCAGGGAAAATTCCAAAAATACAATCGGCAAGTTTCCCGGGCTACACTGGACTATACATCAGGGAAAATTCCAAAAATACAATTGGCATGTTTTCCGGGATACACTGGACTATACATCAGGGAAAATTCCAAAAATTCCATCAGGAGGTTTCTCGGGCTACACTGGACTATACATCAGGGAAAATTCCAAAAATTCCATCGGGAGGTTTCCCGGGCTACACTGGACTATACATCACGGAAAATTCCAAAAATTCCATCGGCAGGTTTCCCGGGCTACACTGGACTATACATCAGGGAAAATTCTAAAAATACCATCGGCAGGTTTCCCGGGCTACACTGGACTATACATCAGGGAAAATTCCAAAAATTCCATCGGCAGGTTTCCCGGGCTACACTGGACTATACATCAGGGAAAATTCCCAAAATTCCATCGGCAGGTTTCCCGGGCTACACTGGACTATACATCAGGGAAAATTCCAAAAATTCCATCGGCAGGTTTCCCGGGCTACACAGGACTATACATCAGGGAAAATTCAAAAAATTCCATCGGCAGGTTTCCCGGGCTACACTGGACTATACATCAGGGAAAATTCCCAAAATTCCATCGGCAGGTTTCCCGGGCTAGACTGGACTATACATCAGGGAAAATTCCAAAAATTCCATCGGCAGGTTTTCCGGGCTACACTGGACTATACATCAGGGAAAATTCCAAAAATTCCATCGGCAGGTTTCCCGGGCTACACTGGACTATACATCAGGGAAAATTCCAAAAATTCCATCGGCAGGTTTCCCGGGCTTGACAGGACTATACATCAGGGAAAATTCCAAAAATTCCATCGGCAGGTTTCCCGCGCTACACTGGACTATACATCAGGGAAAATTCCAAAAATTCCATCAGGAGTTTTCCCAGGCTACACTGGACTATACATCAGGGAAAATTCCCAAAATTCCATCGGCAGGTTTCCCGGGCTACACTGGACTATCAGGGAAAATTCTAAAAATACCATCGTCAGGTTTCCGGAGCTACACTGGACTATACATCAGGGAAATTGCCAAAAATTCTATCGGGAGGTTTCCCGGGCTACACTGGACTATACATCAGGGAAATTGCCAAAAATTCCATCGGCAGGTTTCCCGGGCTACACTGGACTATACATTAGGGGAAATTCCAAAAAATTCCATCGGCAGGTTTCCCTGGGTACACTGGAGTATACATCAGGGAAAATTACAAAAATTTCATCGGCAGGTTTTCCGGGCTACACTGGAGTATACATCAGGGAAAATTCCAAAAATACCATCGGGAGGTTTCCCGGGCTAAACTTGACTATACATTAGGGAAAATTCAAAAATTCCATCGGCAGGTTTCCCGGGCTACACTGGACTATACATCAGGGAAAATTCTAAAAATACCATCGGCAGGTTTCCGGAGCTACACTGGACTATACATCAGGGAAAATTCCAAAAATTCCATCGGGAGGTTTCCCGGGCTACACTGGACTATACATCAGGGAAAATTCCAAAAATTCCATCGGGAGGTTTCCTGGGCTACACTGGACTATACATTAGGGAAATTCCAAAAAATTCCATCGGCAGATATCCCTGGCTACACTGGAGTATACATCAGGGAAAATTACAAAAATTTCATCGGCAGGTTTTCCGGGCTACACTGGACTATACATCAAGGAAAATTCCAAAAATTCCATCGGGAGGTTTCCCCGGCTACACTGTACTACACATCAGGGAAAATTCCAAAAATTCCATCGGGAGGTTTCCCGGGCTACACTGGACTATACATCCGGAAAATTCCCAAAATTCCATCGGCAGGTTTCCCGGGCTACACTGGACTATACATCAGGGAAAAATTCCAAAAATTCTATCGGGAGGTTTCCCGGGCTACACTGGACTATACATCAGGGAAATTGCCAAAAATTCCATCGGCAGTTTTCCCTGGCTAAACTTGACTATACATTAGGGAAAATTCCCAAAATACAATCGGCATTTTTCCAAAACTACACTGGACTATACATCAGGGAAAATTACAAAAATTTCATCGGCAGGTTTTCCGGGCTACACTGGAGTATACATCAGGGAAAATTCCAAAAATACCATCGGGAGGTTTCCCGGGCTAACTTGACTATACATTAGGGAAAATTCCAAAAATTCCATCGGCAGGTTTCCCGGGCTACACTGGACTATACATCAGGGAAAATTCCAAAAATTCCATCGGGAGGTTTCCCGGGCTACACTGGACTATACATCTGGGAAAATTCCCAAAATTCCATCGGCAGGTTTCCCGGTCTACACTGTACTATACATCAGGGAAAATTCCAAAAATTCCATCGGGAGGTTTCCGGGCTACACTGGACTATACATCAGGGAAAATTCCCAAAATTCCATCGGCAGGTTTCCCGGGCTACACTGGACTATACATCAGGGACAATTCTAAAAATACCATCGGCAGGTTTCCGGAGCTACACTGGACTATACATCAGGGAAAATTCCAAAAATTCCATCGGGAGGTTTCCCGGGCTACACTGGACTATACATCAGGGAAAATTCCAAAAATTCCATCGGGAGGTTTCCCGGGCTACACTGGACTATACATTAGGGGAAATTCCAAAAAATTCCATCGGCAGATATCCCTGGCTACACTGGAGTATACATCAGGGAAAAATTACAAAAATTTCATCGGCAGGTTTTCCGGGCTACACTGGAGTATACATCAGGGAAAATTCCAAAAATACAATCGGCATTTTTTTCCGGGATACATTGGACTATACATCAGGGAAAATTCCAAAAATTTCATCAGCAGGTTTTCCGGGCTACACTGGACTATACATCAAGGAAAATTCCAAAAATTCCATCGGGAGGTTTCCCCGGCTACACTGTACTACACATCAGGGAAAATTCCCAAAATTCCATCGGCAGGTTTCCCGGGCTACACTGGACTATACATCCGGGAAAATTCCCAAAATTCCATCGGCAGGTTTCCCGGGCTACACTGGACTATACATCAGGGAAAATTCCAAAAATTCTATCGGAGGTTTCCCGGGCTACAGTGGACTATACATCAGGAAAATTGCCAAAAATTCCATCGGCAGTTTTCCCTGGCTAAACTTGACTATACATTAGGGAAAATTCCCAAAATACAATCGGCATTTTTCCAAAACTACACTGGACTATACATCAGGGAAAATTACAAAAATTTCATCGGCAGGTTTTCCGGGCTACACTGGAGTATACATCAGGGAAAATTCCAAAAATACCATCGGGAGGTTTCCCGGGCTAAACTTGACTATACATTAGGGAAAATTCCAAAAATTCCATCGCAGGTTTCCCGGGCTACACTGGACTATACATCAGGGAAAATTCCAAAAATTCCCATCGGGAGGTTTCCCGGGCTACACTGGACTATACATCTGGGAAAATTCCCAAAATTCCATCGGCAGGTTTCCCGGGCTACACTGTACTATACATCAGGGAAAATTCCAAAAATTCCATCGGGAGGTTTCCCGGGCTACACTGGACTATACATCAGGGAAAATTCTAAAAATACCATCGGCAGGTTTCCGGAGCTACACTGGACTATACATCAGGGAAAATTCCAAAATTCCATCGGGAGGTTTCCCGGGCTACACTGGACTATACATCAGGGAAAATTCCAAAAATTCCATCGGGAGGTTTCCCGGGCTACACTGGACTATACATTAGGGGAAATTCCAAAAAATTCCATCGGCAGATATCCCTGGCTACACTGGAGTATACATCAGGGAAAATTACAAAAATTTCATCGGCAGGTTTTCCGGGCTACACTGGAGTATACATCAGGGAAAATTCCAAAAATACAATCGGCATTTTTTTCCGGGATACATTGGACTATACATCAGGGAAAATTCCAAAAATTTCATCAGCAGGTTTTCCGGGCTACACTGGACTATACATCAAGGAAAATTCCAAAAATTCCATCGGGAGGTTTCCCCGGCTACACTGTACTACACATCAGGGAAAATTCCAAAAATTCCATCGGGAGGTTTCCCGGGCTACACTGGACTATACATCCGGGAAAATTCCCAAAATTCCATCGGCAGGTTTCCCGGGCTACACTGGACTATACATCAGGGAAAATTCCAAAAATTCTATCGGGAGGTTTCCCGGGCTACACTGGACTATACATCAGGGAAATTGCCAAAAATTCCATCGGCAGTTTTCCCTGGCTAAACTTGACTATACATTAGGGAAAATTCCCAAAATACAATCGGCATTTTTCCAAAACTACACTGGACTATACATCAGGGAAAATTCCAAAAATTCCATCAGGAGTTTTCCCAGGCTACACTGGACTATACATCAGGGAAAATTCCAAAAATTCTATCGGGAGGTTTCCCGGGCTACACTGGACTATACATCAGGGAAATTGCCAAAAATTCCATCGGCAGGTTTCCCGGGCTACACTGCACTATACATTAGGGGAAATTCCAAAAAATTCCATCGGCAGGTTTCCCTGGCTACACTGGAGTATATATCAGGGAAAATTACAAAAATTTCATCGGCAGGTTTTCCGGGCTACACTGGAGTATACATCAGGGAAAATTCCAAAAATTCCATCGGGAGGTTTCCCGGGCTACACTGGACTATACATCAGGGAAAATTCCCAAAATTCCATCGGCAGGTTTCCCGGGCTACACTGGACTATACATCAGGGAAAATTCTAAAAACACCATCGGCAGATTTCCGGAGCTACACTGGACTATACATCAGGGAAAATTCCAAAAATTCCATCGGCAGGTTTCCCGGGCTACACTGGACTATACATCAGGGAAAATTCCAAAAATTCCATCGGCAGGTTTCCCGGGCTACACTGGACTATACATCAGGGAAAATTCCAAAAATTCCATCGGGAGGTTTCCCGGGCTACACTGGCTTATACATCAGGGAAAATTCTAAAAATACCATCGTCAGGTTTCCGGAGCTACACTGGACTATACATCAGGGAAATTGCCAAAAATTCTATCGGGAGGTTTCCCGGGCTACACTGGACTATACATCAGGGAAATTGCCAAAAATTCCATCGGCAGGTTTCCTGGGCTACACTGGACTATACATTAGGGGAAATTCCAAAAAATTCCATCGGCAGGTTTCCCTGGCTACACTGGAGTATACATCAGGGAAAATTACAAAAATTTCATCGGCAGGTTTTCCGGGCTACACTGGAGTATACATCAGGGAAAATTCCAAAAATACCATCGGGAGGTTTCCCGGGCTAAACTTGACTATACATTAGGGAAAATTCCAAAAATTCCATCGGCAGGATTCCCGGGCTACACTGGACTATACATCAGGGAAAATTCCCAAAATTCCATCGGCAGGTTTCCCGGGCTACACTGGACTATACATCAGGAAAAATTCTAAAAATACCATCGGCAGGTTTCCGGAGCTACACTGGACTATACATTAGGGGAAATTCCAAAAAATTCCATCGGCAGGTTTCCCTGGCTACACTGGAGTATACATCAGGGAAAATTACAAAAATTTCATCGGCAGGTTTTCCGGGCTACACTGGAGTATACATCAGGGAAAATTCCAAAATTACCATCGGGAGGTTTCCCGGGCTAAACTTGACTATACATTAGGGAAAATTCCAAAAATTCCATCGGCAGGATTCCCGGGCTACACTGGACTATACATCAAGGAAAATTCCAAAAATTTCATCGGGAGGTTTCCCGGGCTACACTGGACTATACATCAGGGAAAATTCCCAAAATTCCATTGGCAGGTTTCCGGAGCTACACTGGACTATACATCAGGACAAATTCCAAAAATTCCATCGGGAGGTTTCCCGGGCTACACTGGACTATACATCAGGGAAAATTCCAATAATACAATGTATACGTATCCGGGATACACTGGACTATACATCAGGGAAAATTCCCAAAATACAATCGGCAAGTTTCCCGGGCTACACTGGACTATACATAAGGGAAAATTCCAAAAATACAATCGGCAAATTTCCCGGGCTACACTGGACTATACATCAGGGAAAATTCCAAAAATACAATCGGCAAGTTTCCTGGGCTACACTGGACTATACATCAGGGAAAATTCCAAAAATACAATCGGCAAGTTTCCCGGGCTACACTGGACTATACATCAGGGAAAATTCCAAAAGTACAATCGGCAAGTTTCCCGGGCTACACTGGACTATACATCAGGGAAAATTCCAAAAATACAATTGGCATGTTTTCCGGGATACACTGGACTATACATCAGGGAAAATTCCAAAAATTCCATCAGGAGGTTTCTCGGGCTACACTGGACTATACATCAGGGAAAATTCCAAAAATTCCATCGGGAGGTTTTCCTGGCTACACTGGAGTATACATCAGGGAAAATTCCAAAAATACCATCGGGAGGTTTCCCGGGCTAAACTTGACTATACATTAGGGAAAATTCCAAAAATTCCATCGGCAGGATTCCCGGGCTACACTGGACTATACATCAGGGAAAATTCCCAAAATTCCATCGGCAGGTTTCCCGGGCTACACTGGACTATACATCAGGAAAAATTCTAAAAATACCATCGGCAGGTTTCCGGAGCTACACTGGACTATACATTAGGGGAAATTCCAAAAAATTCCATCGGCAGGTTTCCCTGGCTACACTGGAGTATACATCAGGGAAAATTACAAAAATTTCATCGGCAGGTTTTCCGGGCTACACTGGAGTATACATCAGGGAAAATTCCAAAATTACCATCGGGAGGTTTCCCGGGCTAAACTTGACTATACATTAGGGAAAATTCCAAAAATTCCATCGGCAGGATTCCCGGGCTACACTGGACTATACATCAAGGAAAATTCCAAAAATTTCATCGGGAGGTTTCCCGGGCTACACTGGACTATACATCAGGGAAAATTCCCAAAATTCCATTGGCAGGTTTCCGGAGCTACACTGGACTATACATCAGGACAAATTCCAAAAATTCCATCGGGAGGTTTCCCGGGCTACACTGGACTATACATCAGGGAAAATTCCAATAATACAATGTATACGTATCCGGGATACACTGGACTATACATCAGGGAAAATTCCCAAAATACAATCGGCAAGTTTCCCGGGCTACACTGGACTATACATAAGGGAAAATTCCAAAAATACAATCGGCAAATTTCCCGGGCTACACGGGACTATACATCAGGGAAAATTCCAAAAATACAATCGGCAAGTTTCCTGGGCTACACTGGACTATACATCAGGGAAAATTCCAAAAATACAATCGGCAAGTTTCCCGGGCTACACTGGACTATACATCAGGGAAAATTCCAAAAATACAATCGGCAAGTTTCCCGGGCTACACTGGACTATACATCAGGGAAAATTCCAAAAATACAATTGGCATGTTTTCCGGGATACACTGGACTATACATCAGGGAAAATTCCAAAAATTCCATCAGGAGGTTTCTCGGGCTACACTGGACTATACATCAGGGAAAATTCCAAAAATTCCATCGGGAGGTTTCCCGGGCTACACTGGACTATACATCACGGAAAATTCCAAAAATTCCATCGGCAGGTTTCCCGGGCTACACTGGACTATACATCAGGGAAAATTCCAAAAATTCCATCGGGAGGTTTCCCGGGCTACACTGGACTATACATCAGGGAAAATTCCAAAAATTCCATCGGCAGGTTTCCCGGGCTACACTGGACTATACATCAGGGAAAATTCCCAAAATTCCATCGGCAGGTTTCCCGGGCTACACTGGACTATACATCAGGGAAAATTCCAAAAATTCCATCGGCAGGTTTCCCGGGCTACACAGGACTATACATCAGGGAAAATTCAAAAAATTCCATCGGCAGGTTTCCCGGGCTACACTGGACTATACATCAGGGAAAATTCCCAAAATTCCATCGGCAGGTTTCCCGGGCTAGACTGGACTATACATCAGGGAAAATTCCAAAAATTCTATCGGCAGGTTTTCCGGGCTACACTGGACTATACATCAGGGAAAATTCCAAAAATTCCATCGGCAGGTTTCCCGGGCTACACTGGACTATACATCAGGGAAAATTCCAAAAATTCCATCGGCAGGTTTCCCGGGCTTGACAGGACTATACATCAGGGAAAATTCCAAAAATTCCATCGGCAGGTTTCCCGGGCTACACTGGACTATACATCAGGGAAAATTCCAAAAATTCCATCAGGAGTTTTCCCAGGCTACACTGGACTATACATCAGGGAAAATTCCCAAAATTCCATCGGCAGGTTTCCCGGGCTACACTGGACTATCAGGGAAAATTCTAAAAATACCATCGTCAGGTTTCCGGAGCTACACTGGACTATACATCAGGGAAATTGCCAAAAATTCTATCGGGAGGTTTCCCGGGCTACACTGGACTATACATCAGGGAAATTGCCAAAAATTCCATCGGCAGGTTTCCCGGGCTACACTGGACTATACATTAGGGGAAATTCCAAAAAATTCCATCGGCAGGTTTCCCTGGGTACACTGGAGTATACATCAGGGAAAATTACAAAAATTTCATCGGCAGGTTTTCCGGGCTACACTGGAGTATACATCAGGGAAAATTCCAAAAATACCATCGGGAGGTTTCCCGGGCTAAACTTGACTATACATTAGGGAAAATTCAAAAATTCCATCGGCAGGTTTCCCGGGCTACACTGGACTATACATCAGGGAAAATTCTAAAAATACCATCGGCAGGTTTCCGGAGCTACACTGGACTATACATCAGGGAAAATTCCAAAAATTCCATCGGGAGGTTTCCCGGGCTACACTGGACTATACATCAGGGAAAATTCCAAAAATTCCATCGGGAGGTTTCCCGGGCTACACTGGACTATACATTAGGGGAAATTCCAAAAAATTCCATCGGCAGATATCCCTGGCTACACTGGAGTATACATCAGGGAAAATTACAAAAATTTCATCGGCAGGTTTTCCGGGCTACACTGGAGTATACATCAGGGAAAATTCCAAAAATACAATCGGCATTTTTTTCCGGGATACATTGGACTATACATCAGGGAAAATTCCAAAAATTTCATCAGCAGGTTTTCCGGGCTACACTGGACTATACATCAAGGAAAATTCCAAAAATTCCATCGGGAGGTTTCCCCGGCTACACTGTACTACACATCAGGGAAAATTCCCAAAATTCCATCGGCAGGTTTCCCGGGCTACACTGGACTATACATCCGGGAAAATTCCCAAAATTCCATCGGCAGGTTTCCCGGGCTACACTGGACTATACATCAGGGAAAATTCCAAAAATTCTATCGGGAGGTTTCCCGGGCTACACTGGACTATACATCAGGGAAATTGCCAAAAATTCCATCGGCAGTTTTCCCTGGCTAAACTTGACTATACATTAGGGAAAATTCCCAAAATACAATCGGCATTTTTCCAAAACTACACTGGACTATACATCAGGGAAAATTACAAAAATTTCATCGGCAGGTTTTCCGGGCTACACTGGAGTATACATCAGGGAAAATTCCAAAAATACCATCGGGAGGTTTCCCGGGCTAAACTTGACTATACATTAGGGAAAATTCCAAAAATTCCATCGGCAGGTTTCCCGGGCTACACTGGACTATACATCAGGGAAAATTCCAAAAATTCCATCGGGAGGTTTCCCGGGCTACACTGGACTATACATCTGGGAAAATTCCCAAAATTCCATCGGCAGGTTTCCCGGGCTACACTGTACTATACATCAGGGAAAATTCCAAAAATTCCATCGGGAGGTTTCCCGGGCTACACTGGACTATACATCAGGGAAAATTCTAAAAATACCATCGGCAGGTTTCCGGAGCTACACTGGACTATACATCAGGGAAAATTCCAAAAATTCCATCGGGAGGTTTCCCGGGCTACACTGGACTATACATCAGGGAAAATTCCAAAAATTCCATCGGGAGGTTTCCCGGGCTACACTGGACTATACATTAGGGGAAATTCCAAAAAATTCCATCGGCAGATATCCCTGGCTACACTGGAGTATACATCAGGGAAAATTACAAAAATTTCATCGGCAGGTTTTCCGGGCTACACTGGAGTATACATCAGGGAAAATTCCAAAAATACAATCGGCATTTTTTTCCGGGATACATTGGACTATACATCAGGGAAAATTCCAAAAATTTCATCAGCAGGTTTTCCGGGCTACACTGGACTATACATCAAGGAAAATTCCAAAAATTCCATCGGGAGGTTTCCCCGGCTACACTGTACTACACATCAGGGAAAATTCCAAAAATTCCATCGGGAGGTTTCCCGGGCTACACTGGACTATACATCCGGGAAAATTCCCAAAATTCCATCGGCAGGTTTCCCGGGCTACACTGGACTATACATCAGGGAAAATTCCAAAAATTCTATCGGGAGGTTTCCCGGGCTACACTGGACTATACATCAGGGAAATTGCCAAAAATTCCATCGGCAGTTTTCCCTGGCTAAACTTGACTATACATTAGGGAAAATTCCCAAAATACAATCGGCATTTTTCCAAAACTACACTGGACTATACATCAGGGAAAATTCCAAAAATTCCATCAGGAGTTTTCCCAGGCTACACTGGACTATACATCAGGGAAAATTCCAAAAATTCTATCGGGAGGTTTCCCGGGCTACACTGGACTATACATCAGGGAAATTGCCAAAAATTCCATCGGCAGGTTTCCCGGGCTACACTGCACTATACATTAGGGGAAATTCCAAAAAATTCCATCGGCAGGTTTCCCTGGCTACACTGGAGTATATATCAGGGAAAATTACAAAAATTTCATCGGCAGGTTTTCCGGGCTACACTGGAGTATACATCAGGGAAAATTCCAAAAATTCCATCGGGAGGTTTCCCGGGCTACACTGGACTATACATCAGGGAAAATTCCCAAAATTCCATCGGCAGGTTTCCCGGGCTACACTGGACTATACATCAGGGAAAATTCTAAAAACACCATCGGCAGATTTCCGGAGCTACACTGGACTATACATCAGGGAAAATTCCAAAAATTCCATCGGCAGGTTTCCCGGGCTACACTGGACTATACATCAGGGAAAATTCCAAAAATTCCATCGGCAGGTTTCCCGGGCTACACTGGACTATACATCAGGGAAAATTCCAAAAATTCCATCGGGAGGTTTCCCGGGCTACACTGGAGTATACATCAGAGAAAATTCTCAAAATTCCATCGGCAGGTTTCCCGGGCTACACTGGACTATACATCAGGGAAAATTCTAAAAATACCATCGGCAGGTTTCCGGAGCTCCACTGGACCATACATCAGGGAAAATTCCAAAAATTCTATCGGGAGGTTTCCCGGGCTACACTGGACTATACATCAGGGAAATTGCCAAAAATTCCATCGGCAGGTTTCCCGGGATACACTGGACTATACATTAGGGGAAATTCCAAAAAATTCCATCGGCAGGTTTCCCTGGCTACACTGGAGTATACATCAGGGAAAATTACAAAAATTTCATCGGCAGGTTTTCCGGGCTACACTGGAGTATACATCAGGGAAAATTCCAAAAATACCATCGGGAGGTTTCCCGGGCTAAACTTGACTATACATTAGGGAAAATTCCAAAAATTCCATCGGCAGGTTTCCCGGGCTACACTGGACTATACATCAGGGAAAATTCCAAAAATTCCATCGGGAGGTTTCCCGGGCTACACTGGACTATACATCTGGGAAAATTCCCAAAATTCCATCGGCAGGTTTCCCGGGCTACACTGGACTATACATCAGGGAAAATTCCAAAAAATTCCATCGGCAGGTTTCCCGGGCTACACTGGACTATACATCAGGGAAAATTCCAAAAATTCCATCGGGAGGTTTCCCGGGCTACACTGGAGTATACATCAGAGAAAATTCTCAAAATTCCATCGGCAGGTTTCCCAGGCTACACTGGACTATACATCAGGGAAAATTCCCAAAATTCCATCGGCAGGTTTCCCGGGCTACACTGGACTATCAGGGAAAATTCTAAAAATACCATCGTCAGGTTTCCGGAGCTACACTGGACTATACATCAGGGAAATTGCCAAAAATTCTATCGGGAGGTTTCCCGGGCTACACTGGACTATACATCAGGGAAATTGCCAAAAATTCCATCGGCAGGTTTCCCGGGCTACACTGGACTATACATTAGGGGAAATTCCAAAAAATTCCATCGGCAGGTTTCCCTGGGTACACTGGAGTATACATCAGGGAAAATTACAAAAATTTCATCGGCAGGTTTTCCGGGCTACACTGGAGTATACATCAGGGAAAATTCCAAAAATACCATCGGGAGGTTTCCCGGGCTAAACTTGACTATACATTAGGGAAAATTCAAAAATTCCATCGGCAGGTTTCCCGGGCTACACTGGACTATACATCAGGGAAAATTCTAAAAATACCATCGGCAGGTTTCCGGAGCTACACTGGACTATACATCAGGGAAAATTCCAAAAATTCCATCGGGAGGTTTCCCGGGCTACACTGGACTATACATCAGGGAAAATTCCAAAAATTCCATCGGGAGGTTTCCCGGGCTACACTGGACTATACATTAGGGGAAATTCCAAAAAATTCCATCGGCAGATATCCCTGGCTACACTGGAGTATACATCAGGGAAAATTACAAAAATTTCATCGGCAGGTTTTCCGGGCTACACTGGAGTATACATCAGGGAAAATTCCAAAAATACAATCGGCATTTTTTTCCGGGATACATTGGACTATACATCAGGGAAAATTCCAAAAATTTCATCAGCAGGTTTTCCGGGCTACACTGGACTATACATCAAGGAAAATTCCAAAAATTCCATCGGGAGGTTTCCCCGGCTACACTGTACTACACATCAGGGAAAATTCCCAAAATTCCATCGGCAGGTTTCCCGGGCTACACTGGACTATACATCCGGGAAAATTCCCAAAATTCCATCGGCAGGTTTCCCGGGCTACACTGGACTATACATCAGGGAAAATTCCAAAAATTCTATCGGGAGGTTTCCCGGGCTACACTGGACTATACATCAGGGAAATTGCCAAAAATTCCATCGGCAGTTTTCCCTGGCTAAACTTGACTATACATTAGGGAAAATTCCCAAAATACAATCGGCATTTTTCCAAAACTACACTGGACTATACATCAGGGAAAATTACAAAAATTTCATCGGCAGGTTTTCCGGGCTACACTGGAGTATACATCAGGGAAAATTCCAAAAATACCATCGGGAGGTTTCCCGGGCTAAACTTGACTATACATTAGGGAAAATTCCAAAAATTCCATCGGCAGGTTTCCCGGGCTACACTGGACTATACATCAGGGAAAATTCCAAAAATTCCATCGGGAGGTTTCCCGGGCTACACTGGACTATACATCTGGGAAAATTCCCAAAATTCCATCGGCAGGTTTCCCGGGCTACACTGTACTATACATCAGGGAAAATTCCAAAAATTCCATCGGGAGGTTTCCCGGGCTACACTGGACTATACATCAGGGAAAATTCTAAAAATACCATCGGCAGGTTTCCGGAGCTACACTGGACTATACATCAGGGAAAATTCCAAAAATTCCATCGGGAGGTTTCCCGGGCTACACTGGACTATACATCAGGGAAAATTCCAAAAATTCCATCGGGAGGTTTCCCGGGCTACACTGGACTATACATTAGGGGAAATTCCAAAAAATTCCATCGGCAGATATCCCTGGCTACACTGGAGTATACATCAGGGAAAATTACAAAAATTTCATCGGCAGGTTTTCCGGGCTACACTGGAGTATACATCAGGGAAAATTCCAAAAATACAATCGGCATTTTTTTCCGGGATACATTGGACTATACATCAGGGAAAATTCCAAAAATTTCATCAGCAGGTTTTCCGGGCTACACTGGACTATACATCAAGGAAAATTCCAAAAATTCCATCGGGAGGTTTCCCCGGCTACACTGTACTACACATCAGGGAAAATTCCAAAAATTCCATCGGGAGGTTTCCCGGGCTACACTGGACTATACATCCGGGAAAATTCCCAAAATTCCATCGGCAGGTTTCCCGGGCTACACTGGACTATACATCAGGGAAAATTCCAAAAATTCTATCGGGAGGTTTCCCGGGCTACACTGGACTATACATCAGGGAAATTGCCAAAAATTCCATCGGCAGTTTTCCCTGGCTAAACTTGACTATACATTAGGGAAAATTCCCAAAATACAATCGGCATTTTTCCAAAACTACACTGGACTATACATCAGGGAAAATTCCAAAAATTCCATCAGGAGTTTTCCCAGGCTACACTGGACTATACATCAGGGAAAATTCCAAAAATTCTATCGGGAGGTTTCCCGGGCTACACTGGACTATACATCAGGGAAATTGCCAAAAATTCCATCGGCAGGTTTCCCGGGCTACACTGGACTATACATTAGGGGAAATTCCAAAAAATTCCATCGGCAGGTTTCCCTGGCTACACTGGAGTATATATCAGGGAAAATTACAAAAATTTCATCGGCAGGTTTTCCGGGCTACACTGGAGTATACATCAGGGAAAATTCCAAAAATTCCATCGGGAGGTTTCCCGGGCTACACTGGACTATACATCAGGGAAAATTCCCAAAATTCCATCGGCAGGTTTCCCGGGCTACACTGGACTATACATCAGGGAAAATTCTAAAAACACCATCGGCAGATTTCCGGAGCTACACTGGACTATACATCAGGGAAAATTCCAAAAATTCCATCGGCAGGTTTCCCGGGCTACACTGGACTATACATCAGGGAAAATTCCAAAAATTCCATCGGCAGGTTTCCCGGGCTACACTGGACTATACATCAGGGAAAATTCCAAAAATTCCATCGGGAGGTTTCCCGGGCTACACTGGAGTATACATCAGAGAAAATTCTCAAAATTCCATCGGCAGGTTTCCCGGGCTACACTGGACTATACATCAGGGAAAATTCTAAAAATACCATCGGCAGGTTTCCGGAGCTCCACTGGACCATACATCAGGGAAAATTCCAAAAATTCTATCGGGAGGTTTCCCGGGCTACACTGGACTATACATCAGGGAAATTGCCAAAAATTCCATCGGCAGGTTTCCCGGGATACACTGGACTATACATTAGGGGAAATTCCAAAAAATTCCATCGGCAGGTTTCCCTGGCTACACTGGAGTATACATCAGGGAAAATTACAAAAATTTCATCGGCAGGTTTTCCGGGCTACACTGGAGTATACATCAGGGAAAATTCCAAAAATACCATCGGGAGGTTTCCCGGGCTAAACTTGACTATACATTAGGGAAAATTCCAAAAATTCCATCGGCAGGTTTCCCGGGCTACACTGGACTATACATCAGGGAAAATTCCAAAAATTCCATCGGGAGGTTTCCCGGGCTACACTGGACTATACATCTGGGAAAATTCCCAAAATTCCATCGGCAGGTTTCCCGGGCTACACTGGACTATACATCAGGGAAAATTCCAAAAAATTCCATCGGCAGGTTTCCCGGGCTACACTGGACTATACATCAGGGAAAATTCCAAAAATTCCATCGGGAGGTTTCCCGGGCTACACTGGAGTATACATCAGAGAAAATTCTCAAAATTCCATCGGCAGGTTTCCCGGGCTACACTGGACTATACATCAGGGAAAATTCTAAAAATACCATCGGCAGGTTTCCGGAGCTCCACTGGACCATACATCAGGGAAAATTCCAAAAATTCTATCGGGAGGTTTCCCGGGCTACACTGGACTATACATCAGGGAAATTGCCAAAAATTCCATCGGCAGGTTTCCCGGGATACACTGGACTATACATTAGGGGAAATTCCAAAAAATTCCATCGGCAGGTTTCCCTGGCTACACTGGAGTATACATCAGGGAAAATTACAAAAATTTCATCGGCAGGTTTTCCGGGCTACACTGGAGTATACATCAGGGAAAATTCCAAAAATACCATCGGGAGGTTTCCCGGGCTAAACTTGACTATACATTAGGGAAAATTCCAAAAATTCCATCGGCAGGTTTCCCGGGCTACACTGGACTATACATCAGGGAAAATTCCAAAAATTCCATCGGGAGGTTTCCCGGGCTACACTGGACTATACATCTGGGAAAATTCCCAAAATTCCATCGGCAGGTTTCCCGGGCTACACTGTACTATACATCAGGGAAAATTCCAAAAATTCCATCGGGAGGTTTCCCGGGCTACACTGGACTATACATCAGGGAAAATTCCCAAAATTCCATCGGCAGGTTTCCCGGGCTACACTGGACTATACATCAGGGAAAATTCTAAAAATACCATCGGCAGGTTTCCGGAGCTACACTGGACTATACATCAGGGAAAATTCCAAAAATTCCATCCGGAGGTTTCCCGGGCTACACTGGACTATACATCAGGGAAAATTCCAAAAATTCCATCCGGAGGTTTCCCGGGCTACACTGGACTATACATTAGGGGAAATTCCAAAAAATTCCATCGGCAGGTATCCCTGGCTACACTGGAGTATACATCAGGGAAAATTACAAAAATTTCATCGGCAGGTTTTCCGGGCTACACTGGAGTATACATCAGGGAAAATTCCAAAAATACAATCGGCATTTTTTCCGGGATACATTGGACTATACATCAGGGAAAATTACAAAAATTTCATCGGCAGGTTTTCCGGGCTACACTGGAGTATACATCAGGGAAAATTCCAAAAATTCCATCGGGAGGTTTCCCGGGCTACACTGGACTATACATCAGGGAAAATTCCCAAAATTCCATCGGCAGGTTTCCCGGGCTACACTGGACTATACATCAGGGAAAATTCTAAAAACACCATCGGCAGATTTCCGGAGCTACACTGGACTATACATCAGGGAAAATTCCAAAAATTCCATCGGCAGGTTTCCCGGGCTACACTGGACTATACATCAGGGAAAATTCCAAAAATTCCATCGGCAGGTTTCCCGGGCTACACTGGACTATACATCAGGGAAAATTCCAAAAATTCCATCGGGAGGTTTCCCGGGCTACACTGGAGTATACATCAGAGAAAATTCTCAAAATTCCATCGGCAGGTTTCCCGGGCTACACTGGACTATACATCAGGGAAAATTCTAAAAATACCATCGGCAGGTTTCCGGAGCTCCACTGGACCATACATCAGGGAAAATTCCAAAAATTCCATCGGCAGGTTTCCCGGGCTACACTGGACTATACATCAGGGAAAATTCTAAAAATACCATCGGCAGTTTTCCGGAGCTCCACTGGACCATACATCAGGGAAAATTCCAAAAATTCTATCGGGAGGTTTCCCGGGCTACACTGGACTATACATCAGGGAAATTGCCAAAAATTCCATCGGCAGGTTTCCCGGGATACACTGGACTATACATCAGGGGAAATTTCAAAAAATTCCATCGGCAGGTTTCCCTGGCTACACTGGAGTATACATCAGGGAAAATTACAAAAATTTCATCGGCAGGTTTCCCGGGCTACACTGGACTATACATCAGGGAAAATTCCAAAAATACAATCGGCAAGTTTCCTGGGCTACACTGCATTATACATCAGGGAAAATTCCAATAATACAATGTATACGTATCCGGGATACACTGGACTATACATCAGGGAAATTTCCCAAAATACAATCGGCAAGTTTCCCGGGCTACACTGGACTATACATCAGGAAAAATTCCAAAAATACAATCGGCAAATTTTCCGGGATACACTGGACTATACATCAGGCAAAATTCCCAAAATATAATCAGCAAGTTTCCCAGGCTACACTGGAGTATATATCAGGGAAAATTCCAAAAATACAATGGATAGGTTTCGGTGGCTACACTGGACTATACATCAGGGAAAATTCCAAAAATACAATTCGCAAGGTTCCCAAGCTACACTGGACTATACATCAGGAAAAATTCAAAAAATACAATTCGCAAGGTTCCCAGCTGACACTGGACTATACATTAGGGATAATTCAAAAAATACAGGTCGCAAGTTTCCCGGCTACGCTGGAGTATACATCAGGGAAAATTGAAAAAAATATATTTCGCAAGCTTCCCAGGCTATACTGGACTATATATAAGGGAAAATTGAAGAAAGTATAATTAGCAAGTTTACCAGGCTACACTGGACTATACATCAGGGAAAATTCAAAAAAATGCAATTCGCAATGTTCCATGGCTACCCTGGACTATATACATCAGGAAAAACTCAAAGAATACAATTCACAAGCTTCCCAGGCTACACTGGAATATTCATCAGGGAAATTCAAAAAATACAATTCGCAAGGTTCCCAGGCTACACTGGACTTTACATCAGGGAAAGTTTAAAAAATGACAATTCGCAATGTTCCTAGGCTACACTGAACTATATACATCAGCAAAAATTCAAAAATTACAATTCGCAAGATTCCCAGAGAACACTTGACTATTTATCAAGGAAAATTCAAAAAAATATAATTTGTAAAGTTTACATGCTACACTGGACTATACATCAGGGAAAATTTAAAAAACACTATTAGTAAGTTTCCCAGGCTATAATGGACTATACATCAAGGAAAAATCAAAAAAACCATTGGCAAGGATCCCGGCCTACAGTGGACTATACATCAGGGAAAATTAAAAAATACAATTTTTTAGTTTCCCAGGCTACACTGGATTATACATCAGGAAAAATTCAAAAAATAAAATTCGCAAGGTTCCCAAGCTACACTGGACTATACATCAGGGAAAATTCAAAAGATACAGTTCGCAAGGTTCCTAGGCTACACTGGACTATACATCGGGGAAAATTTAAAAAATTGCAAAGTTTCCAGCCTACACTGACTATACATCAGGGAAAATTCAAAAAATACAATTGGCAAGGTTCCCGGGCTACATTGGACTACACATTAGGGATAATTCAAAAAATACAATTCACAAGTTTCCCGGCTACACTGGACTATACATCTGGGAAAATTAAAAAAATACAATTCGTAGAGGTCCCAGGCTACACTGGAATATTCATCAGGGAAAATTCAAAAAATACAATTCGCAAGGTTCCCAGGCGACACTGGACTTTACATCAGGGAAATTTTTTAAAAATTACAATTTGCAAGCTTCCCAGGCTATACTGGACTGTACATCAGGGAAAATTTTAAAAATATAATTTGCAAGGTTCCCAGGCTATACTGGACTATACATCAGGGAAATTTTTAAAAATACAATTCGCAAGCTTCCAGGGCTATACTGGACTATACATCAGGGAAAATTCAAAAAATATAATTTGTAAGTTTCCCAGGCTACACTTGGCTATACATCAGGGAACATTCAAAAAATACAATTCGCAAGGTTCCCATACATCAGGGAAAATTCAAAAATTACAATTTGCAAGATTCCTAGGCTACACTGGACTATACGTCCGGAAAAATTTAAAAATTACCATTTGCAGGGTTCTGAGGCTACAATGGCATATTCATTAGGGGAAATTCAGAGAATAATACATCAGGAACAAGTCAGAAAATACAGTTTGTAAGGTTCCCAGGCTATACTGGACTATATATCAGGAAATATTCAAAAAAATACAATTGGCAAGGTTCCTTGGCTATACTGGACTATATATCATGGAAAATTCACAAGTTACAATGTGTAGTTGGAGAGATAGAAAAAGAGTGTAGACCTGAGCTCTGGGGCCCCACAGCATACTCCCAACTCCCAGAATTCTCTAGTTTTGAGGAAGAAAACCTTGAGCTGTGGTTTTCACAGACTTCGGCTGCATTCACACTGGAGAAATAAACCGGTTTAAGTGCCATGGCTCAATGCTGTGAAATTCTGGGAATTGTAGTTTGTTGTGGGGTCCAGAGCTCTGGGCCCCACAACAAACTACAATTCCCAGAATTTCACAGCATTGAGCCATGGCACTTAAACCGGTTTATTTCTCCAGTGTGAACGCAGCCTTAATTAGTCCCCTGCAAGTGTCAGGCCTCCTTCCTGGTGGCAGTGGTACCCCAAACCCAAAGGGATGCCCAGGGCCCTTTGCCAAGGAAGGCCAAGCCCTCTCCCCTGCCAAGGGGTCCAGGGAGGGACAGTGAGGCCAAGAGGCAGCAGACAGCCCTCCTGCCAGCACTGGCTGCTCCTCCCTCGTTCTCTTCCTCTCCTCTCCTTCTCTTCTGGCACACAGTGCGCTGCCTGGCGCACCCCAGACACCCAAAGTGCTCCTCCTCCATCCCTTGGGTGCTCCGCTGTCCAGAGGAGAGGGCCAGCTGGATGCCCAGAAGGTCCCAGTTGGGAGCCAGAAGGGGCTGGTGCCTTCGGCCTTTGGGGAGCGGATGCTGCTGGGCTGCCTGCTCCTCCCGGCTCTCGGGGACTGAAGGGCCTGCGGGCAGCGTTGGCAATCCCCCCCCCCCCGTTGGCAGGGGTTTCCTCTTTGCCCCGGGCTGCTCCCAAGGGTCTCCTAGGCCCAAGCCTTGTTGCACCTGTGCCCTGGCGGATGAGAGAGAAAACAGTGCCCAGAGGTTTCCCAAGAGTGAATGGTTTCGCTACAAAGAACAAGACAACTCTCCGCGTGCTTACTTAGAGGTTGGCACAATCAAGTTGGAGAAGGTTCGCTTCATCGTGTTTCGGGTTGCCGTTGTGCGCCCTCAAGTTATTTCCAACTTATAATGGGGTCTTCTTGGCAATATTTGTTCACAGGGAGGTTGGCCTTTGCCTTCCTCTGAGGACGAGAGAGTGGGACTTGGTATCAAGGTTGCCCAGTGGGTTTTCTTAGCCGAGTGGGGACTCAAACCCTGGTCTCTATCTAGAGTTGGAGTGCAAGGCTCAAACCACTCTTTCATACTGTCTCAAGTTTCCAGATGAAATATTCAGATATGCTAAATAAACTAAATAAAACGGTGGTGGTGGTGCTTGTGTCCACCCCTCTCTTGACTTGTCTGGGGTTTTGAGGGTAGCCTCACCAGGACTTACGGTTCCCTTTTTCTCCCCAGAGCTCAAGACCCAAACGGCAAGCCAGCTGCTTGGCCATCCAAGAAATCCGACGGTGCACTTGCCTGGAGATGCCCGACAACGCGCACACCTTTGTGCTCAAGGTAAGGGGAGCTGCAAGGGTGAGGGCACGGTCTAGAGGAGGGTAGCGGGGGGGGGGGCATTGTTAGTCTATGCCACACCACTAGGGCTGCATCCACACTGGAGAAATAACCCGGTTTGGCACCGGTTTAATGACCTTGGCTCAAGGCTATGGGATTCTGGGAGTTGGAGTTTGTTGTGGGGCCCAGAGCGGAGCTCCGCTCCGCTCTGGGCCCACAACAAACTCCAACTCCCAGAATCCCATAGCCTTGAGCCAAGGTCATTAAACCGGTGCCAAACCGGGTTATTTCTCCAGTGTGGATGCAGCCTTAGTATGGCGAGGGTGGGAGTAAGTGGCCCTTGCAGTCTCTTCCGGCTGGTAAGAGTCCATGACTTGAGGCTTTTGTAGCGGGAATCTCTGGTTGTGGAACTGCCACTCGAGGGCTAGAGAAGGAAATCGAAGACTCTCTGGAGTTTGGGAGGAGTACAGGCGGTGGGGATTCTGGGAATTACGATCCACAAAAGTAACTTTCTCAGCTCTGCCTGTCCTGGGTTGGACGGTGGGTCCACCTGGATTGTCCACTAAAGGCTGGCAACAGCTTTTCGGGGATTTCCCTCCTGCTGCTTCTCAAATGAAGATGCTGGGGACTAAACGTGGGACTGCTGGGCTATGGTCACTTTCCAAACTGGGGCTGGAATAGGATAGACAGTCCTCATCCAGGAAGCTGGAATGAGGTACAGAAATGCTCAGCGACTTCAGCGTCTGAGATTCCGAAAAAGAAAGGCACCCTCCAGGCAGGCCCTCCTTTTTTTCTTTCTCCAGATAGGACAGGGCGGCTGTTTTGCTTTTCTACTACTAGGAGTTCCTCATGTGCTTCTCTTTCCTCTCCCCACCCCCCGCCTTGTAGGAAAATACCTCCACAGACCTCATATTCGAGGCTGGTGATGACCAGCAGCTGTCCTCTTGGATATCGGAAATTAAAGACTGCCTCTCTCAAGGGTAAGCCAGCGCTTTGGGGTTTTTGTGTGGTTCCGTTCTGCAGACTGTGATCTCGGGGGCCGAGCTTTCAAAAAGAGTTTTTCTAGTGCTTATAGCTAAAAGACAGGCTTGAATGGGAGACTAATGGCTGGTGAAACCTCTGGACTTAAGAGGAGATATTGGCATGACTGCCAGCGCTTGACACGGGGTGAGACTTCCCTGCCTTCTGTAAGCCCTTGCAGTGTGCCTTGCTAAAACAACATGGGATCAATTATGCGCAAGTGTTAACAACTACGTTCAACTAAAAAACAAATATAGAAAAAGGAAAAAGAAAAAAAGCTTGGTTAGATTTATATACTATATGCTCTTTTACCTTCTGGGGTAATTTCCTATACCTCTTAATATTTCAACTACTTAGTTCCCTGTATATAGTAATTATTTATTTAATCACTTATTCCACAGATTCCTCTTGAATTCGAGATAGCGTTATGAGAGGCAGCCATTAATAAAATCAAAGGCTACTACACTATCCATAAACACAAAATTCTAAGCTGCCATTAGATACCTCAATTTAATCTTAATTTTAATCCACCTTTAGTAATTTTTCTCTATGTATAATCTTACCCTTAACCAATCTTCTTCCACCTTTTCCTTCGTATTATTTTTCATGAGAGCTGTAAGTATATCCATTTCCATAGCTTCGTGTAGCTTTTTGAGCCAGTCTTCATCAGTTGGTATTTCAGATTTTTCCCACAATTTCCCATATATTATCCTAGTGGACGTAATCATGTACACCGCCTATTGCCTATATTTCTTTTCTGCTTCTTCACTTATAACCGACATCATGTTTAATAAAAACAAAAGCGGGTCGAGAGGAATTTCTATTTGCAGGATTTCAGACATGGTAGATTCTTCCCCAATATTGTTGGGCCTCCTTAACACTTCTACCACATGTGGAAGAAGTTAGCATTTGGTTTGTGACATTTCCAACATTCAGCTGTTCCCTTTTTATAGATTAAATTCAATTTGTTATGAGATATATGCCACTTCTTTATAGGTCTGGCACAATGTGAATTTGTTTGTATTGCACCAAGTTTTTTCCCCTCATTTAGCCAAATCAATCACTTCACCAATTTCCTGAGACCATTTCACCATCATGTGTTTTATTGTTTCTTGTTCTAGTAAGTACCTTATAATATTTTGCAAAGTGTCCTCCTTTTTTATCAAACAAGATTTCATCTATTTCTATTTATCAGTTCTAAAATGTTCCAAGAGTTGTTTATAAGAGAACCAATCACTGAGCCTTTTCTCCAGCTTCATTTGTTCTATTGGCTCAACGTTGCCTTTCGTATCTAGTAGAGTCTTATATGTCTGCCATTGCCTTTCATTATTTTGTCTTGTTCTTGTAAAGAAGGCCTCTTGTGGGGATACCCATAGAGGAAGTTTGTTACAGAATTGTTCATTTATTTTCAACCAAGAGGCTAGTAGGGCATTCCTAATAAAATGTGAGAAATCCTTGTTACCTTTATGCTTACTGTACCAAAGGAAAGCGTGAAAACCAAATTTAAGTTTGACACTTTTAAACATTAAAATCTTTCTCTAGTTTACCCTGTTCAGGACACAATCTTTGACTGGTAAAAAGGGAAAGAAGCGTTTGCTGGTGCAGAACATGATCACCTTTGTTTGTTTGCTTTTAAATTCTGTAGTACACACAGCTCTAAGTACAGATAGTTTGCCCCTGGACTACTGAGCAGGTCTCCAGGCCAGGAAGATAGGATTGGGGAACTTTTATGATCCCAGTCTATTCCCTGAACGATGGAAGACTCAGGGGACGTAACTGTGAATCAGTTACAAATGTGTAACTGTAGGCTACCCATTCATGCAATTGAGACTTCCAGCCTGTATATTTGAGTATATATGAGTGGCCTAAGTTGGTGTGCCCATTTTTCTTCCATGGCTGTTTGCCATAGTTTTTTATGCCCGAAAGTCAGTGTTAGACCCTAACCCATTACTTCGAAAGTTCTGTATGGGGAATTGGTGGGAGAGTTAAGTCTGTGACGAATGAAGACTCTCCTCGGACGTCTACTTGTGTTGGTCTTCTGGCCCTATCAGCAGGTTCCTTGTTCAGAGTACTTTCTTTTGTCTTGTTGACACAACCTTTGTACCAGAGCATCCAAAGAAGACTTGCTTCTTTTTTTGTAGGTCTGGCGATGATGTTGACCTGATCTCAGATACTCACTCAGAGACAGCAACTGTGAGCCCCACAAACAGTAGCATGGATTCCCTAAACCAAGGTACTTGCATCCTTCCTAGGAACCATCTGCTTTGGAAGTGTGGGCTGATGGTCAGGGTTTTGAGGTGACTCTGGTCCTGCATTTTTCAGGACTGCTGGATGCTGCTCTCGCCAAGTGAGAGTTCTAAAGCATGCTATACGTCACCTGCGGTGTTCAGTAAAATTTTATATTGTATTATTCATTCCCTGGATTTCCAGACCGCAAGCATATGGCAGGAGCTTGTGTCTGCACAGCTTCTTTTAGTGGGACTCAGACCAGGAATGCTGAACTTTGATCTGATTCAGCAAACCACTTCTTAGGTCCTTGAGGAAATGGGTGGATGTGGGATTATTGCTTGAGGCCAAATAAGTTGTGGTTTTCCTGGGAAGCAGTCCTACATCTCTACTTTTAATTTGGATGTAAAATGGAAGCCCTGCTCTAACGGCTTATTTTGCTCTTTCCTCGCTCCTAGCTGCCATGCAACCGAGCCTCCCAGACCGCTACCTGGCCTCCTTCCCCTGGTTCCATGGCCCTATTTCTCGAGTCAAAGCTGCCCAACTTGTTCAGCTCCAGGGCCTTGAGGGACATGGGGTTTTCCTCATCCGACAGAGTGAAACGCGTCGAGGAGAATACGTCCTCACTTTCAACTTCCAAGGAAGGGCGAAGGTAAGGCACTTCTTCTCAAGGAGGCCCTTTCTCTGTGGCCACTCCACAGGGAACATGCAGCGGTGTCCGAAGCCCACCTGAGTTCCCTTAGGGACGTGGTTGGGAGAACCTAACTGTCACAGTAAAATCAGGAACATCAGTAGACTTGAAGCGCTCCGCCACTCCCTCTACATCTAAGTAGTTTCTTCTTTTATATATGGTCATTTACTTCTCTTTAGGCACGCTGAGAAAACAACACTTGGGGCACTTGCAGGTGCACCGAGCCTGGATAGCAGTGCCCAGGATTCTCAATTTGGAGAGAAGATTTCTAGCTGTACTTGTTGGAATTAGCTACAGGACCATCCAAATCTGGGGTGGGATCAGTCTAGCCTTGGGGGGGGGGGGGGGATGAGTGCAACCCAGGGGGGCTTCTGTATGGTCCTTGTCCCTCAACATCCCTAGCAAACAAACAGCTTCATTTAGATACCGCTTCATACCACCTTCATTTAGATACCGCTTCATACCACTGCTTCATACCACCTGTCTAAGTGGTTTACAACTGTAAGCAACTTGCCCCCAACAATCTGGATACTCATTTTAGAACCTCGGAAGGATGCAAGCCTGAATCGAGCTTGAGCCCTTTTGCTGGTCTTGAACTCGCAACCTTATGGTTTTGAGTGAGTGGCTGCAGGACAGGCATTGAACCACTTCGCCACCAGGGTTCAATGGGACAAAATGGCTGAGAAATATCTCTGGAGAGGTATTTTACAAAACAGCAGGCATGGAGGACCCCCAAATGGCCCTCCAACTTTCCACACTTGTCCACCTCTGTTGTAAATACTGGGATCTCAACCATGGGGTGTATGTGCAGAGAGGGAAGGAACGTGCCACAGAATTGCTAAGATAGTAACACACGCACCCCCCCCCTCCTGCTTTGTCTTGGCAGCACCTACGGCTTTCCCTGACAGAGAGAGGCCAGTGTCGCATCCAGCATTTGCGCTTCTCCTCCATCCTGGACATGCTGCACCATTTCCAACGCTGTCCCATCCCCTTGGAGTGTGGCACTGCCTGTAACGTGCAGCTGTCCAGCTACGTGGTGGTTGTCCCACATACACAAGGTAAGAAAGTTGCTGCGTGTCTTCTGAAATTTGTTGGGGGGCTCAGTCCCACTGGCAGAATAACACGGGTTGAGATTCGGATCTGCCTTGTCTTTGTAACTGATTCCAAAAGATCCCTCCTTCTGACTATAAAAGGGGATCTTTTTTTGCCACTTGAATCAGTTTTCTTTTTTTTGTCCTCATTTGTGCTGCCTCAAACCGGGGATGAGGGAAGCACAAGCCGGAAGAGGGGAGAGAGCCAAGACTGGGGACAGCGAGGAGGCACCAGGGAAGCCAAGACTGGGGAAGGAAGGAAGGAAGGAAGGAAGGAAGGCACCAAGGGGGACGGAGGAGGAGGACGGGGAGGACAATGTGTTTTTAAAAATAAAATATAGAATTCCTGATTGATTGATTTTGCAACTACTTGCCTTGCAAGTAGTTACAAAATCAAACAATTGCATATTCTATCTTTCTATCACAAATTCTATCAGTCACATGCCATTCTATCAGACACGTCATTCACATGTCATTCACTTATGCACATTTCATTCACATATCCACACGTCATTCACACATGCACATATGTACACATCACTCACACATCATTCACATATGCACGTCGTTCACATGCACACATCATTCACACATGTACACGTCATTCTATCAATCCCATATTCTAACAAAATCAAACAATCACACATTCTATCCATCACATATACTAGCAACCTATCAATCGATGGGCTAAGTGTATGATATGACACTTTATCCACCCCAGAGCAATGTGATTGGGTTGTTCTCCTGGTTGAATGCAGAGGTTGGCTTGTCCGTTTAGAAAGGCGTCCGCTTACTCTGTACAACACAGACCTGGGTTAGGACAGCCTCCGTTAATGACTGGGTTTTTTTCCCTCTCTCTTCTCCTGAATGTCAGGCCCCCAGCAACACAGTGCCCTTCTCCACCTTAGTCCACCAGTGGAACCCAGGAGAGCCTTTCCCAGTTCAGCCCCGTCTAGATGTCCTCGGATGCCCGCTGACCGACAACCTTCGCCGCACACTCCTCTGGGGAGCAAATCTTCCACCTGGTGCCCCCCCTCCGGAAGAGCTGGCCAGCAGCACGGGGGCCACGCCACTCCACGGGCCCCGGCCTCACCGCGGCCCCTGGGACAGCGACTACGAGATGGACTCCCAAGGGAGGGGCCCACGCGCGGGCGGTTAACAACCAGTACACCTCCCTATGACACAGCCACCTGCTTTTGCACAAAACTCTTCTGCCAAAATGTTGTGGAAGGCCACTGAAGTTGTGTTAACTGTTGGATTTGTAAAAAAGAAAGTGAATGGCTCACGCCCCTGTGGCTGTCAGTCTTGGATCGGGTCTGTTCAAGGGCCATTTGTTTTTGCCCACCTTCTTCTTCTCCGATCGGTTTTGCACATGGCTTCTCCTTCGCGTTGAGGTTCCTGGGGCTTTGCTACAGGTATATACACTCCTCTGCAGTTAATTCCTTTTTGGCCTCTTTCCTCTAATCCCATTCCTCTTTTGAGGGGAGAGGCTGGGGTCAGCAAGAAAAATGGAAGTAAACAGGTCAAACTGGTCGCTGTTACTCGACAAAAAACAGATCTACTGCCCTCCTCTTTCTTCCTCCCTGGTTTTCCACATTAATCTTGCATTAAGGGCACTCTCACCTTTGAGCAGTGTTACTTTCTTGTCTGTTTCCAGAATTAGTATCAAGTGTTGTTTTTTTATTTAAGTTTGCATCATGCAGGGTTTACATGACTACTGCTGAAACAGCACACATCCATAAACAACCACAAATAGGCCTTCTGAACCCCCTGTTATATTGAACCAGCTCAACACTAAACATCTCCTTTGTGGGCTGAACGACAAGCAATCTCAGCTCTATCAAAGCCATCTCAACAAATGTTCTCCCCTTGAATGTTTTTGACTGTGCAGCTTTGCTGCAAAGTACACAGATTTAACTACACAGAAACTGCCATTACGTATGTCAAGGAGGAGCTCACCTGATGGGAGCAAGTAGGCCCTTTCTAAATTGAAGCTGTTGACATTTCTTCAAGGGGTTCATCGCTAGTTTCTACTCCACCCACCTCACTTATTCTCAGTCTTGCTTCCCAGTAACGTTTACAAAACCAGCAGCTCCCATTTCTTAAGGGCAGCGTCCTTGTGCCTCACTCCCGATTGCATCTGTCAACGTTTGCTGTTGAAACGGAGATAAAGCAGAAGCAATGCAAGAAGACAGCAGCCTCTGCTGGGCAGAAAGGTTTTAATCCCAGACCTTGGAATCGCACATTTGGAAGGCTTTGTGCCACAGATAAAACATTCTCGTGACATTTCTTTAAAGCCACCGAGAGGGCTTTCTTGACAGGAGGACGCGTGTGCAAGTGTCCAGCAGCCAACAGAGGAAAGGTTTTACCAAAAAGACAGGCGCATGAGTCAGGAGGCCCAAGGGCATGCACTTGCTTCCCAGTTTTAAAATGGAGCTCCGTTTTTCTCTGTTAGGGAATGAATTTGTCTCAAGCCAGGCATACAGGTTCCTGCTGCCCTTTGTTAAAATTAGCTTCTTCCTTGCCTAGCCTGATTCCTTTGCTAGGCTGTCACCAAGCAGGGCACGCCACGCTAAGGAGAGGCATACAAATGCACTGCCCTTTCGAAAATAAACACAACCTATCTTCTTTCACTTTACCAACACTTGGGTGCACCCGTGACCCACTAAAACAACCTGAGCTGCAGCCCCAACCCAAGGCCTCTACATGGTAAGGGGGGGTGATACCAAGTACTACTTGGACAAAGAGAATGAAGCTTTTCCTTCAGCATGAGCCAGAAAAAGAACAAGCCCAAGAATATCTGTGGCTTCCTATGAAGAACAGGTTCAGTTCTTAGAAGCCACACAAAACAAATGCAACTTGAAAAGCTGCCTTTCCAGTGCAAAAAAGCAGGCCTCATCCAACCCCGACTGGCAATAGAGGGGTTCTTCCCTGCTACCAGGCAGGGACTTTCTGCCCAGCGTCCCTGGAGTAAACACCTGAGGAAAAGGTGACCCAATCTCAAATGACTTTTCAACCATTCTAGAGGGTAAGATTTGTTTTGCCCTCCTCCCAACCTTAACAACCACAACAATAGCGAGCGCCTCTCCTCTCTCACACATGACTTTAAAGCCAGCTACTCAGAAACTCAGGGAGTCCCCAGCTCTAGCACATCTAGCCTTGCAAACACCAAACCAACCCTCTGAGATCCAGCGGCTACAAGGGGAATCTGGAAATGTCTTGTCTTCTTGATATCTTAAGTTTAAAAGCACAGTAAAGGTGATACAGGGCCACATTTGACCAAGGAACCTAGCAGACTAGTCTAACATCTTCAGACACGGACTGGGGCTGAGTTGCCATTCTCTTTGCAAGAGCTGGTGGGAAAAATGCCGACTGAATTAACCAACGTGTCAAGATCAATCCCAAATCACCAACAGTCCATGGTCACAAACCCTCCTTTGAACCTGCTTATTCACACGTGATAATCTGATCTTACAGGTCACAACACACAGTTCTCCCCTCAAACAGTAAGGGAAGATATTATTTTTTAAGTCCATAATTCCTATAGCAATCCATACCCATCTGCAACATGAAGCACTACTACTCCAAATCATCTAAGCCACAAAGAAAGTGAGGAAAAATGGGAAGCAGCAAGTCAGCCAAAGCTGCAATTGCAAGCTTTTTGCAAGCATTTAGTGCCTTCCTTCAATTCTCAGGGCAAACTGAAAAAAAAACTGCAAACTCTGGAACTGCCCGAAGGATGGCAAGAGACTGCCATCTTGCCAGCTTGGTTTGTCAGGACTCATTTACAAACGCACCCATAGTGTTCAGTCTCTTGTGCCAGAATTGCCTTTGCCCAATAGTTTTAGCATCCAGAAAACAACCGCACGCACAGCCAACAGACGGGTTAAATGCCAACCTGCTGCCATCCGCCTTTCAGAGTGCACTTTCCACTCCTGCCAACAGAAATAACCTCAGCATTATAACAGAGGTGCCAAACCTTCAAAACTTTCTAGTGACAAACTCCAGACAAGAGCTTGGATAAATTACTTGGTGGGTCAAAGATTAATTTTCCCAAGCTCTGGCCTAGTGTTCTAAATTTACCTGCAGCAAGGAAGGTAAGGAAAATGCCTTCAGAGACAGGTTACAAATCCTTTTCTATGAGCAAAACTCCTGCGTTCAAAAGATTTGGGCACAAAAATTATCCTCTACAGTTAGCTTTCAATATGAAATGTTATGTTGAGGTTACCTGTGTCCAGCTGCCATCTATATCGAGCGAGTGCCAGGCTTTCTTCACACCGTTCCACGGATGAAGAGGCGAAGGGCACTGTTACGGAACACCATCCGAATCAGAGCCGGGTCATATTGCCACCGACATCTAAGAGACACAAGCCTTGCCTACACAAGTTCCCTCTTTTTAAAATCCTGCAAATATAGCTCTGTACACAAGA
Organism: Urosaurus nigricauda; assembly: GCA_034509955.1. Taxonomy (NCBI): domain Eukaryota; kingdom Metazoa; phylum Chordata; class Lepidosauria; order Squamata; family Phrynosomatidae; genus Urosaurus; species Urosaurus nigricauda. Next base: position 15,296,882 of record JAOEGL010000014.1, on the reverse strand, counting down.
CATGTTGATGCACAAAACCAATAGGACTTCAAAGTTAACTTGCGTGTTCTTTTTAAGTCCTTTCTGCTCTTGTATAGTAGACCTGTTCTATATTTTGTTTCTGTATGTACTGTACATGTAACTTATTCTGGACTATTGCATAAAATATACATACAGATCTGCTCCTGCAGTAAACAAAATTGTTTTAAAATTTCACAGTGGTGCTCTGACCATTCTTTGCTACTCCCACCGTTCTGCTTACACAACTGTAAGTGTACTTTTTACAACATTTTAGAGACTAAACCAGTCACTCCTTTGAGAATGGGAAAAAGAGAGAGGTCTGTTGTGCTCTTTAGAAGGGTTTTTGGTCAAACTTACAGGATTGAAGTGCAAGAAAGGGAAAAGTCACAGCAGCAACAAACACAGACACCAGAAAAGAAAGGTCAGTTTTTAAAACTTTTTTTTATTTTTTATTTTTTTTAAAGTTTTTATTTTATATTATCTACAAAGTAAAAGTTTCCTCTTAACTTAAAAGTTACACTGCTGCCTCACGGCAGCAGTTCTCCCCCCCCCCCCATCAAACATGATTTTATAAATAATAAATCCTTATCTGTTTGACGATTAGAATTTAATTTTTCCAAACCTCTTTCAAGTTTAGTTAGAAGTAAAAGGGATTTTTTTTAAAGTCTTGATTTTCTTAGTGAGAATAGCAGCAAGAAATCACTCATTTAAGTATTTCTCTAGCTGATGAATTTGTCAGGTTGAAGGGTTGTTTTAAAAAATAAATAGCTTTTCCAGTTTTTCTGCAAGCGGAACTGGGGCCCGAGGTGAAGGTTTTGTGTGTTTGCTTTCTTTTTGTCACAACGTATGGAATTATGGAATTGTTTGTTCCCCAAGGGTTCTAACATGCCTTTGTCTGAGTTCAGATTTCTCCCACTGACATCCTTTTTTGATGTTACATTTTTTTTTCCTCATAAAAACAAACCAAAAGAGAGAGAGAGAGAGAGACAGAAACGCTAGGTTTTTTTGTTGTTTTGTTTTGTGTTGTTTCTGTGCTTCCAAAGTTGGCAGAAGCAGAGGAAGGTAGGTTCTTTTGCCTAAAAACAAAAAGAAACAAAGAACGAAAAAAAAAAAAAAAGAAAGAAAGAGGGATCCAGCCTCACAGTTACTCCAGGTCAGCTTTACAACTGTTGTTGATGGTGGGTTTGTACTGTAAAGAGAAAGGGGAAGGGGGGAGAAGAGAACAGATTTGAGACGTGAGAGCAATCCCTCCAAAGCCCATTAAGAGCAATTCTAAAGCAACTCTAAGACTGTTAAGAGATCTCCTAGCCGCTGCTACCATCTACGCAAATACCAGCAAAGCCAACTTAGTTGTCTCTTTTTTGCCTCCAACTCAAACGTCTTCTATTCCCTAAAGAGAGGAGGGCTAGGTAAGAGGAACGAGAGAGAAGTCGAGAGAAGAGTTGCTTCACCGCCACCAGAGCACAGCAAGAACCTCAGCAAAGGCAAGGCTTGGAAACGGCAGGCAGGGCCAAGCTCATCCCGCTTTCCCAGGCATCCCATTTCTGAGATGGCAGGACCAAAGCAGTCAAAGCAGGGCATTCGGAGAGCCATTCCTGCGGTCGCTTCGGAATACCGCAGGATACCTAGATGTGTCCGGTGCTTCCAAGAAACCAGGCAGATGGGGATTCCAACTGATGCGGTCTAGATGGCGCCCCCTCCTCTCGCTCTAGTAAAAGGGGGGGACCGTCACAAAACGCCGTCCTCTTGAGCGGGAACCCTGCTCTACAGCTCCCTATCTCCACGCGCCACTTCTAGTTGCTCTCACACAGCCTTCTTTCTGCTGCCTCTCCACGCTTCTCGCCTGGCTTTCTGCACTCCGCATGGCGCACACGCACTCCTCTCACCTGAAGGGTGCGTCATATAGGGGAAGTGTGTTGCTGTCGAAACTGGAATGTGCTGTAGTGCACTTTGCGCAATGGCGGCTTGGGCCCCACCGGGTGGCGGCTGGGTCGTCATGAGCATCATTGGAGCCTGGGCAGTTGGGTGAGAAGGAGCCATCCCCGACTGCACATGGGCCTGAAACAAAGAGCTCTTTAGTAGCAAGGTCACAAGGAGGGACCCACGCCGGGCCAGGGGACTCCCTGCCACAGCGCTCCAGCGCCTGCCACGCTTGGACAACTAGCACACACCACAAAGCGCAAGGGCCCTCGCTGGCAGGTTGCACCAAGGAAACAGGGCAAGCAGTGGCTGAGTTCAGAAAGGTGGACATTCAGAGGAGGAGAAAGGGCAAGAGAAGAGCAACCCGCCCCAAGAGCAGCAGGGAGGGGAAGAAGCCGCCTGCCCTGTTTGAATAAAGAAAAGAGAAATGCCACCATTACCAGCAATAAAATCTCACAGCACAGAGGAAGATGGAGACTTCAGATTTCCCAGCAAAAGACTTTTTTTTTCAGTTCTTTTGACCTCAGACCCAAAAGATCCACTCACCTACTCTGTTGCTACACCTTTACCACCCTCACAAAGGAGCATCCTCGCTTACCATTCCATTCCTAGGCAGGCCCCTGCCACCAAACAGTCAGAAACCATTGCCACAACTGGACTCCTGGCCGACGGACAACTCAACCACTGAGCCAACCCCTTCTGGCTTCAGCCAAGCAGGTTTTTTAGCACAAGGGAAGGGGGCCTGCACCAGCCGCCCACAAAACCTCAGGCAGCCCCTCTGACTGTGCCTCCCCCTCAGAGAGACAGAGATACAAAACGCACCCCCTCAAAAGGCATAGGGGAAATTTTGCCAGGCTCCCCGCTCCCTGCTACTTTAGGCCAAGTAGAGGACTTTATTTGACAAGGAAGTAAAATGGAAACCACCAAAATTATTAAGGAATTATCCCCCCCCCCCAAAAAAAATTTCAGGTTGGCAGAAGACCTGTAAATGTAGTCATGGGAGGCAGGCCTTCCCCACCTAGTCAAAGTGGGGCCCTTTTGTAGCGGAGGGTGCTCGGCGGCCAATCTCTGCCAAAGGAGATGTGCCTTTTTAGGTATCAGCAAGGTGGGCTGGTTTTAAATTTTGCTTGGTTATGCTTCAAAAGGCCAATAGATGCAGACTGTGGTATCTTTGAAGAGAGGCAACTTTCTCTGAAGCACTACGTGGACTGAAGCACACAGTCGCCCCATCGCTCCTGTCTTCCAAGCTAGCCAAGTCTCACTGGAATGTGAAACAGCAAACTGAAAAGGCTGGCTGCCACCTTCAGGGTCACTAGTGGAGAGGTCTTTCTCCCTCAGCTGCCTCTGTCTGCACCCTCAGCCCTGGTGAGCATGTAGCTTAGCATGTGTCAGGAAAGGAGGTGGGAGAGTTTTACCAGTCACAGCTTGATGGCAGAGCCCTTCCTGGTTCCAAGCCCAACATCTCCCACAGTCTCCATCTCCCTGATACAGAGAGCCACTGGGGGCCTGTCAAAGCCCTTGTTACCTGGGGGACGTGGGCCATGTGCGGTGGGTTGGTGTAGGCAGGCTGGACGTGGGAAGGATGGATGGCAAACACTGTCTGTTGTGCTGTTGGGAAGCTGCTCTGCGGAGACTGGGTGTTGGACCCGGGGGTCATGGAAGGAGGTGTTGGCGCAAGACCGGTGTGATAGATAGCTGACTGCTGCTGAGCGTTTGTCAAGTGGAGGGCCTGGGCAGCCTGGTGTTGATGGGGCTTCACACACAGAGGAGAGACAGAAAACATGAGAAATGGGTGACCAAGCAGGGCATCATAGAACGCTCATGCTCAGAGAAACATTTTTGTCACAGTTCATCCTAGCTGCTAACACTTCTGGGGGAAATGACAGCCTCTCACCAGGACAGCAGTTCCGACTACCTGAAGCAACGTTTTGCATTTTATCAAGGGCACACAGTCAAACCAGCACATCTGCTGCCACTACGGCCAAGCGTTGGAGCTCTTACCTGCACTGGGCTGGGGGCTGGGTGGCTTCCTCCATGCTGACTCTGCTGCTGGCCGGTGGGAGTGGCAGAAGGCTGTGGGTGGGGTGGGTGCGGATGTAGGGTGGCACTCGGATGGGCATATTGCTGAGCGAGAGAACCAGTGGAAACTTGGAAGAAAAGAAAAAAAGAGAAATGGAGAACAGGCATCCAGTTCAAAAAAGCACATACAACCCCTGTGACTCAACATCTGTTTTTCGTAACAACTTTTCTTACCAGGGTTGACCCTTCTCCTCAAAGCAGGATTCTTGAATAGCATGCCCCTTGGAAGGAGCAAACAGCAGGAATGCACCTGGGCTTGACACGCACAGTCCAATGGCTAAGCCCTTCATGGTGCCTAGCCACCACCGCAAAGGCTCTAGCTCTATTAGCAAATGGCAGAATCCAGACTGGTATCAGCTATGAAGGCTGCAGGCTTACCTAGTTTGTTAATCTTGTCTTAACCTGATATTCTTTCATACAATAACATCATAGCTCATCTGATAGATGCCCCAACCAAACAAGAAGGGGATGCTGAAGCACTACGGGTTAAAGGCTTTGTGGGAATGTTTCAGGGATGGTTCAGATTTCTTACCAGAAGCCTGGAGGGAATCATTCCCATCTTTGGAGTTGACAGAACCCAAGGCAAGGGTTTTACTGGAGTAGCCACCTAAACAGCTCACATTTGACCATCACATCTGATGTCAAAACCTTAAAGCATTTTGCATACTGTGTGCTGACCTGGGAGGTATCTGGGGAAGCCCATGCTCCCCCTTCATGAGATTCTGGACAGGGAAGAAAAGAGCCTGTTGAGTTTATAAGACATTCTTCCACTCATTCGTATAGACCTTGCCTCTTTGGAAAAACTAAAGGCTGCTTTTGCACCATTTACATCATCAAGGCAGTGAAAAGTATACAAAGAGGGAGGGAAAAGCCAGCCAGTCTCTATTTAGGCCCTGCTGGTAGGCAAAGTACTTCAAATGGAGTGAGTGAAAACTGGCTGAATGTGAAATACAGCCACAACTAAAGCATGCTATCATTAGGCCCAGTCAGGTGGCAATAGAGACTTTCATTTGAGTAGTAAAAAGCAAAGTGCTCTGACAGTGTAAAAATACACTTGGAATGATGTAAATAGGTGTTAGAGACAAACCATAGGCTCAGATTTACAAAGGACAGCCTACACAGAAAGGACTTGTTGAATGAATTCCAGTGCATCTATGTGGATACATGACAGTCCTCATAGCAAATGAACAGTTTAGGAAGAGATTGCTGGGGCAGGTTTTTGCAGAGTCTTTGTGGCCCAGCCCACAACACTGAAAGAGACAGGGCTCCTAACAGCACACTGGCAGGCCCGGCTTCTTGGCCCAGCAAACAGGGTGGGCTATCCATCTGCCGTCCTGATACCCTGAATCCAAATATAGAGAAAGGAAGACGGGGGCCCTTGGCGTCTGCTGGAGTTTGGTTCCAGGGCCCCCCGTGGATACCAAAATCCATGGATGCTCAAGACCCATTGTAAACTATGGCAGACTAGAATGGCGTGCTTTACATAAAATGGAAAAAAGTAACGTTTGCTTATTGGAATTTGAGGGGGGAGTTATGTTCCAGGATGGTTAAATCTGAGGGTGCAGAATCTGTGCCTACGGCGGGCTGCTTATACATTGTTCTGGAGCAATTACAAATACTGTATATACTCGTGTATAGGTCTAGAAATTTTACTCAAAAAATTGACCCCAAGAACCTGTACTGTACTTTAAGTCTTATTTTAAAAAGGAGCCATCCCCTGGTGAAAGGCAAGAGCATTGATCCCCCTTCTGTTCTCTCATCCATCCAGACTTTAGTGTGACCACAAACAGTTATGCCTGTTGGAGTTTTGTATGTTCTTTGGCATTGTTTTCCTTTGCTTCATCAAAATTAGGGGCACATAACAGTTTGACCCTCGGCTTATCCACGGGTCATAGCAAAACCCCTAATTTTGGCCCCCAAATCCTGCCCTTGACTTATATATGAGGTCAACTTATAGTCGGGTATACACGGTAATCCAACACTGTATGCTAGCTTTCATGTAGTTTAGCTACTTCCTCTTAAAAGTTTTCTGCCCTCTCTTAGGCAAGTTGACAGCAAGCTCTCTGTGCCAGCTTTGTTAGGTTAGCTCTTGCCTAAGTCCCAGACACGACTCTCAGGGCAGTGCCTTTGCCCACAGGCTCCACTCACTCACTGCCCTTTTGGATGCCCTCTCTTCCTTCCCCCGGCCCATAAAAAAACTAAGCCTCCTTTCTCAGAACCAAGAACTCTGCACAAATTACTGCGGGCGACTGCAATGCCAATAAACCTCCTTTGCACAGGCAACAGACCGAGGTGGGCGACTTCCCCGGGTCCAAGGGCCACACAATGGACCTGGGACGGGAGGACCAGACCTCCCTTCCACATGCTTCCAGTCAAAGCACCCCCATGAACTCTAGAGGTCATGAAGGCATCCTCACCAGATTTCAGGGATACCAGACCCGATTTCACCCCCAGAGTGGTCCTTTGTCCCAAATAGGGAAGAATCAGAACTCGCCACCAGTTTTGGAGGGGGGGGCACACAAAGACACATAAAACAGGCGAGGCCCTATCCAAACATGACAAAATTGTCCTCTACGATCTTTAGTGCGTGGCAGGGATTGGATTCCTAAAAAATTAAAATTAAAGGGGGCACCCTTGGGGCAAGCCGCTCCTTTTGCCCATCCGTGCCCAGACGCCGTTGGTCCAAGGAACTGCAGGTCACACACACACAGACACACATATACATGTATACAACTGGGCCCATTTTTTTTTCCTTTTTCGCTGTCATCTTACCTGCAAGTTGCTCATAAAAATCACCAAAACGCTTCTTCATTCAGTATCGTTACATTGCTACAAGTTCACTGTGTCTCATCTAATTTTGCATAGATTTCGTGCAAAGATAGAAGACAACAACAAGTCTACTCCTGACAATTTTCCCCCCCAAAGCTGTTAACTATACAACAATCAAAGTTAGTACAAAAAACCCAACTCACTGGCAAAGTAGAAAGAAGGGCCTGTCTCCTTGCTGTAGGGTATTTTAGGACATGCTGAATTTGGGAAATAGAAAGGGAAATTAGCCACATGCCACAAAATGAAAGCACCACTTCCCGTCTTCTGGAAAGGTTAACAGAGATTGTTTTATACACAAAACCATTGGCAAAGGGGGGGGGGGGATTAGATCTTCAAAGGAACAAAATCTTCAGATGGATTATACATTACGTTAAATTACCACAGCATTTAAAAACATTTGCAGCCAAGATAAATACATCAAATCCCAGAAAACTGGATTTCCACCATAAAGCATCATCCTTTCCCCCCACATATTGTTCAGTTCAACATACCGGTACCGACATTTTAACAGAGACAGACAACTAATAGGTGAGACACAAAGCATGAGAGACAAGGAGAGAATATCAGACACAAGAAACATATTGATCAAATGGGAAAAGACCCAGAATCACAGGAATAAACCTTATTTGGGTCTACACTTTCGAATAAGCCTTTCAAAAGCCTCCACATAAGTCCTGCAATTCATGGCTCCTGCTACTGACATATTTATGCAAGTGGTAAATTAAAATGAATACCAAGGAACTCTTCTGTCAGATACCACCTTTTAGAGCAAGGAGTACTGCATATTAACACAGGCCAGTTTTGCTGTGATCCAAAATAGACATTGGATAGAAACAACACCACTTTCTGCTTTCTCTCCCAAAGTTCAACAAGCACGTTCATTTCTTTCAGAAATATCAACCACAACCCTGTAAAACCAGTAAGTATTACAATCTCCACATTTCAGGTGGGAGAAGGAGTTAATGGGCTGAAGGGGAAAAGGGACTTGTCGGTCACCAATAACATCACGAAGGTGAGATTTTGAGTGAAGATTTCCAGGTTCACCTCAAAACAAACACCGCTCCTTTGCGAGTGGAAGACACCTTGGTGCAAGGCAGTCAAGAAAGCATGAAGCAATTCCTCACAGCATTACAAACTGACAGGGGATATACAGTTTTTGTACTGAACTTGACAACGTTTTTGTACTGAACTGGTCAGCCTTGTACTGAACTCACCAAAAATGCCTGGTGAGTCAAGCTTCCAAACCACCATTTTCTATGAACTGAGAATTGTCTCAAAGTAAGTTTGTTGTTGTTGTTTTTAAAATAAAGCTGACAAAAAAGAGCAAGTGACAGTAACGGACAACTGTCGAGAATTTTCAAGAAAAGTGCTCAAGTGTGCATCGTTCCTGGACTTTAATTTCTAATTTCTTGACTGCAGTCTCCATTCTGATTAATCATAGAATCATAGAGTCTTGAACTAATATCAATGTCTTCATTGTCTGCATTAAAAGTTATGTAAATCACCTGTGGTCATTATTTTTGTTTTCTGAATGTTCAGCTGTAAACCTGCCTAGATTCTCCAGAGATCTTTCCATGTTGACACTTGAGAAGCTGCCTTATACTGAGCGAAACCACTGGTCCAACTAGTTCAGTCCTGTCAACTTGGATTTGCAGCAGTTCTCCCAAGGGTTTTAGACAGAAATCTTTCCCAGTCCCATCTTGAGACGCTGGGGATTGAAACCAGGACTTTCGGCATGCAAAATACATGGACTACCACTGACTTTCCCAACTAAAGGAGAGCCCATATCCCCCCACAGTGATGGGACCAAAGCCACAGCCATGGTGCTCTGACCCAGGGGTTTGGTCACTGAACTCCTTGCCTTACCAGGGTGGCTTGCATATGTCTCCCATCCAAACAACAGCCTCCCAGAATAAGACAATAAATCAGACAAGTAGTCCTACCTGTAGATTCCCCTTTGCTAGGCAGTGGCTCCAAACAAGAAGATGGCACTGGCAAGCAACGCTAAAGAATATCAACCTCATATCTTAATCTAAAAAGCACCTCAGTGCCTTATGCTTCAATCCAGACATATGCCTTGCAGCACACCTATGCTAGGATGCAGAAAATGGCCCCGGCATGATACAATTCATACCCAGGAATCAGCCAAAGACTGCGAGCACTGACAGTTGAACAGTGCTAAGGAACAGGAATTGATTCCCAAGATTGTGGGAAAGGAGACTCTGGCCTCCCAAGTCGTTGCACAAATTGGATGAGTCAGAGAACAGCACTTGTTAGGAATCCAGAAGAAAATATTATATATAGGCTCTACTGTCAAAACCTAATGGCTGCTCTTTGCTGAATAGTCCTATGTCAGCAGATGCTGAATGATGAAAGGACTCCAGCTCATTCGCATGTGCAAATGATGACATACAGAAGCAAATGTGCACACGGCGATAAAATAAAAAGTTCTGAAAAGACCTTTGGAGAGGCAGGAAAGAGATGGGAAGATTACAGGATGGTGTGTTTTAAAAACAGGGTCGGAAATGGAAGGGTCAAACGGCTGACACAAGGGTTCATGCTTTACAAACTGCACTTGGCTCCCCAAGTCTCCAGCAATCGGAGGGGGATCACAGTAGGTTTCAGTCGATTTTAAAACTCAAGCAGGAAGTACTCCTGTTCCCACATCAATTCAGTAATGCCATCTCCCGGGCATCTTTAAAAAGTTTTAAAACAGAAGAAAGGAGGTGTCCTACCATACATCGTGTGTGTCTGCTCATGCGCACCATACTGCGTAGCAGTGGAAGAAACTAAGCCAGGCTGCAGGTGTGCTGGTGGCGCCATCATCCTAGCACTGCCCTGTATGACAGGGCTATAAACATGAGGGTGCTGCGTTGGGTATAAAAGAGAGAGAGAGAGAGAGAAATGCAAAATGAGAAATATGTCACCACAGGTACTTTGGGAGAAACAATGACAAAAAAGGCGCTCCAGCTTAGCAAAGTGTATTGTCAAGGATGACTTGGATATCACAAAACCCGTCTCAAATTCGGTGTGAAAAATGTTAGTTAAAAAAGCTTCGTGATCTACCATAGCTCTAGTCTGTCAAATGTTCTAATCCGCGTTGTTATGGCATACGGGCCTCTCAGCACTGTGGTGCCAAGGGCAATTGATGCCGCTGGGTAACTTAATACTTTCAAGTACTAGCAGCAGGAGACTCAAATCTAGGCTGTACATTTTTAAAAATATTTTTATTAACAGTAATATAACATACTTATCTTATGCATAGTATTCCATATGCAATATGTTATAAATTACATTACTTATCTATATCTTATTCATATTAAACCATTTAATACTAACTAAACCAATAATTAAATAACACATACAATTATTATTGATATCTTCATTTTTATTTCTATCTTTTCTTCAACATATACTATTTATATTTCCACTAAAATATAATGCTATTAATTTATTACTAATTAATCTGTCTCTATTATCAATCTCTGTTACCATCACCAGAGCCTAATATCTTCATGTTATTCTACCCTCCAAAATTATATAAATATTAATCTTTTACTAAAACCTTTTGCATAAGTATTTTCCATAGTGCTTCAAAATCATTTCTCTCCATTATTCCCTTTTTACATTATTGTTATTATTAGGATTTGTACCAGTATATTTTATTAATCCTCACTTTATTATTCCTATTACAAAAATTATTCACTAATATTTGCCAGTTTTTCATTTCTGCTTCAGATATTTGTATTAGTAACAGCCTAAACAACAGCAACAACAAATTATCTTAGGTAAAATTTCAATTTTTACTAATGCAATTCTACCAAACTATGATCATTTGATATTTTTATAATCTTCCAATTTCCATTTAATTTCTATCCTTAATTTTTTATATCTTTGTTCCTCAAATTTTCGTAATTTTTTGGTAATATTTATTCCTAAAGATCGAATTGCATCTTTTAATTTCGCATCTATCTTTTTATCCTTTAGGAAATCCTGTTCTTATAATTAAACAACATTAACTCTGATTTATTCCAGTTTTCCTGTGAGTCTGACATTTCCCCAAATTCCTTAAAATGTCTTTTTACTAGGCTGTACATATAGGATCCAGGTTTGATCTAACAAATGCTTCTTAAAGTTATCTGATATGGGGGACTAGATGGGTCTTTCCCCCACGATGTGCCGGGGAAATATGGCACATATCTGTGTGCAGTGACTACAACTGTTTCTTTCTTGCCTATAAACTCTCCGTTGACCAGCAGCCAATAGCTCACAGACTGGCACTGATCCACAGACCACTCATTTGAGGAGCACTGATCTAAGGAGCCTTTGTGCCTTTGGAAACAAAGGCGCCGTGTGTATCACCATAAGCTGCAGTATATAAGTTGACAATTCACCTCTGTAGTGTTCTTTGCAGTGTTATGTAGTAGTCTTCCTAGAATATTCAGTGTGGCAAAGCACAAGTTAAGATTCCAACATTAGCAGAAGAACAAGCGACCCAAGAAGCCCAGCTGAAGGACGCATACCTGAGACTGATAATGTGGCACATGCTGAACAAGAGGTTGGTTGGGGAACTGCTGGGGGCTGTAGGCAACATACTGGGCTGAATAAGCCGGTGGCGTGGCTACAATTGGCGCCCCAGCGGCAGAGGCAGGGTGCATCATGGTGTTCTGATGGTGCTGGTCTTGCCGCTGCTGGGGCATATTTGATACTGCGGGAGGAGAAAAAGGATACCGTAAGGAGGACGTCTCCCCTTCCCTCCCCCAAGATTTTGCCAACTTTTCTATACAGAGTTAGGTATGACTGGAATCCACTGACAAGCCACATACAACCGAGGCTTCAAATTTTAGTAGAATTTAGCAATCGCATTGTCTGTGTGGGCTCAACTGTAAGGCTGTAAGAACAAGTCAGCTCAAGAAAAGAGGGGGCAGAAAAAAGGTGCTGCAGTACTATATGACCAGTTACTGGTAGTACTAGACTACTGCTCGACCCAATTCCTGCTACATGAGCTAGACATAGTAACAAACTGGACAGGACTGACACCCAACCATCTGGGGAGCACCAAGCGGGAAATGAACCTTCCATCTCAAAACGTAAAGAAGACATACATTTCTTTTACACATTCAAATGTCACCATTCTATTTAAGTCTCTCTGCACTGGTTTAAAAGGAGCCCCTCTGTGATTCAAAAGGTTGTATCCAAAGAGGAGATCTACAGGATGACAGGGTTTTGGGGGTTTTTAATTCAAAGGTTAGCATCTACATTTGTTCTCCTGTTGATTTTATCTCATAGAATCAACAGAGCTATCAAATCAAAGAAGTCTTGTAATGAAACAGCGGATCAATCGCCAAATATTGTGGAAGGGTTTACAAAACCAGGAGCACCGCTCTAAAATGAATCAATGTTGCATTGCCCTCGAGGAGAAAAACTAATCCCCTGTCATTGGAAAGTCTTCTATAACAGCCCCTCCTTATATGTTGAGTACACCAAGGAGTCAACCAACCATGCCTGTGCAATGGTTATTCTGAAGTCAGTCCCAATGTACTCAATGAAACTTATTCACAGGGAGTTGTGTATGGGATTGAAGTCCTGAATGCACTGGGAACTGGAACAAAGGCAGTAAACTTTGTGCAATAAGCAAGTCAGACCTGTCCAGAGGGCTTGAAAGTCTAAGAACAAGGAGAAGACTTGGGAGAGGGTTGCACAGAAAGGGGAGATTTGACTGACAAACGTAAAGTGCTATTTCACAAACAAATTTAAAATGCAACAAAGCAGCAGGCAAGACAGTGTAACTGTTTCACATGCAACGGAAGCACCAAGAGCATGCAATACTATATTATTCTCACCTTTACCTGCTCTATAGGTCTTGGCCTGGTTGACTGGCATGGGGGTCATTGGAATTGGGTACAAAGGCTGAAAGATAATTTTAAAAAAAGGTCTGCTGTTAGAAAAAGGTACAGAGACACACTCATACAGACACAACCTTCACCAGAAGCATTCACAAGCGGCAACTCACTGTAGGCCTGAGTTCTGCCCAGCAGAGGTTTGGTCTCCTCTGATGGGTCCTCCTTTCTTTTCTTTCCTCCCCTTTTTTACTACTACTTTGAGCCAGTTATGGAAGGGACTGCAATGCAGAACCAGAAAAGTGCCTCCAAAGGATTTCTTGCAACGTGCAGAGGACCAACCAAGTTAATCACAGTCATCTGCAATTACAGCAGGCCAACCCAGCATTATTATATCTTCCCAAAAGCCCAATTCAGAGCGCCTATAGCAAAGGGTATAAAATGGCAGTTTCGTGGTCCAGATCTCATAGTGAACAGTAGTCTAATACTCCTTCCCTGAGGTGTTCCATTAAAAGAAGAGGGAAGGAAAGGGGCCACAATTCTCAGACTCAGAAACCACGGTTTATCCGATTGATATGTTTCGACTTGGCCTAGCTTGAAAGCCAGTTGAAAGCCAGTTAACAGTGCTACTAATCACAAAATAAGCTAGGGCCAAGCCAACACTCAACACAACACACCACACAGGGTGCCTGCAGCACTCCCTCCAGCACTATTTGCAAGCTTGCTTGAAGTCAAGGGGCAGGTGGAGATGGCCCGGGTGGGAGGGAAGAGGATTAAAATACTTGTTAGAAAAGGACCTAAAAATAAACACCTTACTCAAAACTGATCAGCGCATGCTCTCTCGACAACATACCAACTGCTAAAGAGGGCTGCACTAACACAGCACAATTCTACTCACAGATAAAGTGAAAGTTCTTTTGAGATCTAACTGGGAATTCGTCAAGCTCAAGATGCACTAATTTACCAAGAATCAGAGAAAACTGATCCAAAGTTAAAAAAAAAAAACGCACAACCAAAATGACATGTTCGGTCCACATGTTTAAGGCAGGCCTTCGTGCAAGTTTCAACTGTTCATGGCACTTGGCGCAATACATTTTGTTCTGTATTTTTGTCACAAGAGCAAATCCAACCATAATACTTTTTTTTTTCCCAAACAGAAAGCCGTCTGTTCTACATAATGACAGACGCTTTTGCTAACATTATTTCTGCAAACAGCAAGGTTTTGACATGAAGTGGTTCTGTCAAAGCAATATGAATGCAGGTGGGACATTTGCAGGGGAGAGGAGTGACTCTCTTTCTCTCCCACAGCTTCTCCTACATACAGACACACAAAAGGGATTCCAGATGTCTCTTAGAACCTGTTCTGTTGCCAGGCTCAAAACTGCTCTGTCGTCTGCATTCCAAAACACTGTTGGTTGTCTAACAGAAAGAATATACATTTATTTGCTGCATTAACACATTCTGCAGTTTACCTGAACACCAGGGCTCACAGGAACAGGGTACATCATATTAGGTGCAAAACAAACAGGCTGGGTGTAGACAGGAGTAGGCTGTTGATGGCCCACCATTGAGGGGCTGGGCTGAGCTTGTGGACGGGGTGATGTTGGTGTAGTCGAAGGTTTAGGCTGCCAAAAGAAAGAGGACAGATGAAGCAGTTGAGTTATGAGCAAGCACTTAACAGGTGCAGCCTGTGGGTTTTCCCCAACAAGCTCCCATTATGGCTCTTGATGCCCAAGGACAAATATATAGTGTCCCCTTTCAAATGAGAACACAAAAAGTTACACTTTGGAGAACTAAAAGATGGGGACAGGCTTGTTTCTCATACTCACCTGAGCAAATGACCGAGGATTGAATTCCTTTGCGTTAGGATTCAGTGTTGATTTTCTAACTTGTCTGGAAAAAGAAGACAAAGGTGATGCATGTCACGTTTTTTTCCCCACCACAAAACTTCCTTCTTCTTGGATGAAGCTGAATACATGCCCCTTTTCTATTTGCTAGTACAGACAAAATGTGTTAAGGTTTCAAATTTGCACGGAAGCAGAGGGGCAGGAATTCTACATTTAAGTGCAACATCTAAGAAAATAAACCCAACCCAAGCACATCTGTTTAAAGCGGAATTGGTACTCACAATGGGAGCAAAACTTCTTGCAACAGATTAAGTAACAGAACTGGGCGGCTGACCCTCTCTGCATGGTTCTAAATTAGGAGATTCCTCAATAGTATCGCTTCCTCTGGAATATAACCCGTTCTTTTTCAATGATATGAGCGCAATTGGGGGAAACCCAAGCATCCCTCAGCACCACAGGCTCACCTAATGCCACATGCCATATGGTGCTGACCCTACAAGAATGGTCTTGTGAAGTGGCCATGGCATCTACTTTGCTCATTCTTCTCTTCCCTCCCTGTTGGAGCATGCCTATAGAATTGGAAACCAGTCGCCATCCCCAGTCACTGTTTTATAGACATTTCCCCACCATCAGATAATACAATATTTAGAAACCCCAAGTACAGTTTCAATGGTGTTACCAGAGCCGTCACAGAGAAACGACTGACATCAATGTTTTCCAAATGAGGAATACAGAAGAAAATGCCAATTATCATCGGATCTCCTGGGCTACTATCCCCCTGCAAGGCACGGACATAACTGAGTAAAGAGTTGGGAGGTGAGGATTACTCACTCAGTGGTGTCCTTTTTCTCGTCTTTCTCGTCTTTCTCTTGTTTTCCCGCAGGGCTAGAGGTCTGCACACCTTGCGAGGTCACCTCAGGCCCTTGCTTCTGCTCCGCATTGCCACTAGTTGGTGAAACACTGGGGCTGTTAGGCTTGCTGCTGCCACCGCTGGTTGAGGTGGCATTGCTACCAGTTTCAACTACAGAGTCTTTACAGCTGGAGTCGGTCTTCTCCTTTGGAACTTCTCTAGATTTTTCACCATCTCGGTTTTTGCTTAACAGCTGTTCCACTGCTTCTGGAGTGGAACTTGGTTGTAACTTTGGCGGAGAGAGAAAACAATAATCAATTTAAGAAGTACTTACTAAGTGAGAAAAGCAGACATGATCTATAAACAAATCAGGATTTTGCAAACTATTTCCCAGAGACCATATTTTAAAATGTAATTTATTCTGTTTTCTTCAAGGAGAATACTGAGTTATGCACAGTCATACATACAAAATATAAATATTGGGTTAGTGCATCTAAGTTTCTGAAAAAATCAAGAGAAGTCACTCAGGTTTCCGTTCAAGTTCCATACACTGGAATATTGTGGACCTCCTTTTAGATTACAAACAACCTTAGAATATACTTCCAAAATGCAATGCACTGACTGAGCAGACTTGTCTGAAAACACATGTATCACACAAGTATTTTCATCAGACTGGCTGTTCTTTGTGGAGGGTCCCACTTGGTTGCAAACTCATGCCTTCCAGTCAGGGATGCCCTCAGATCTTCCACACTTATTTTAAAAAGGGGGAGAATGTGATACGTTGCATTTATATTATCTAATCAGTTACGGCTGCCTTTAGTGACAAAGCAGCAAAGGCACTTACCCTGAAGTCATTCTTGAATTTCTTCAAGTCATCAATCTGTTTTCTATGTTCTAATACAGCTGGAGAAACACCTGACAGATAAATATATACTGCGTTATAACTGATCAATGGCATGGAGTCAGCACATATTTGGGGCAAGGGGGGGGGGCAGATGCATGTTACAGGGAGAAACAGAAGAATCAAAAGCAAGCTAAGGACTTCCAACCCAGAACCCAGAAGAGGAGGAGGGCAATTTGGAGTGTTGCCTAGGCTGGGGCAGGGGGAGAGAAAGCCCCTAAAGTGTTCAGTGGAAACTGTAATCCAGTCACAACCCAAGAGGCCCAAGAGGGATCAAGCAGCTGGAGCAACAGAAGAACTGGTGTAATCTGCAAAGCAAGCTTTTCCTTTTATTTATTTATTTCCATGGTGTGCACATAAATATTTGAGGGCTGCCTGTCATTTTATTTCCCCCCAAACGTCTAAGGAACACAGAACTCATCCCCATGTTGAAGTGGGAGGAGGTTAACTTATGAACTGTGTCCTGGGCCCAGCTGCACCGAGAAATCTCCCACTATGGAACCAGATGTATAGAACAGCTGTCCTCTTTTGTTCAGAGTGGACGCACTCAGATTTTAGGGACAAACTGGAAATCATGCAGCATTCAAGGTCTTGTCAGACACCAACCTCCACCATTCCCAACCAGCGGCTACACTAGCTAAGGCTTCTGGGACTTGCAGTCAAGCAACAGCTGGAAGGCCAGAAGACTCCCACCCGATTCCCCTACTCTAGGAATAGGTTTCCCTACAGGCCCCTCGCAATCTTTATATACTTTACGTAACTAAAACCAAAGAGCTTCCAAGATTCCTACACGGCTCTGAAGCCAAACCTAGAACCTTCTGTGGCGTCAGCTCTATGAAGTAACAGCCTCCTTCGTGTGCATGAACTACAGGGTGACCATAAAATAGCAGAATGGCTTAGAAACTGGACCACCTCCTCCCCAAAAAACAGAAGGGGGAAAGAAACAAGTTTCTCATACTACTGGAAGACTAGATTAGGAAGAAGAGGAGAGTGCTTGGAAACAGCAGCACCATCAGGTGGGCACTGCCTCCCATTAATGAAGAACTGTCCCGTCTGCCATGTTTTCACTCATCATGGCAAGTGTGCCATTGTCCTCTGCCCTCCCTAAGAAGCCCAGCCTACATCTTGAACCTGCACAAGTGTAAAGGGAATAACATTGACCGTTGTAGAGTGAGCTCACACATTTCTGTACCTGTAATTCAGAGGTGATGCCTCTGGACTCAGGAAAGAATGTATGGAGTATCCTTGACTGTGTGCTGTATCATGAAAGTAATGAACTCTCCACTGTGCATTTACGGTTACAGTTGTACAGGTTTTCACTGCAAGTCAAGCAAGTTATGAGCCAATAAAATAGCAGCTAAAACACTGTTTTGAAGCCAAGAACTACTTCTCAAATACAGCATATCAAGGGAACAGAAAAATATCCTAATAAGCTTAGTAAAACAAAGTTCTGAACACAATCCACCAAAGTGCTTTCCAAAAGTTAATTCCAATGAACACCTGAAGGAACATTTCCTTCTCTTCACACCAATAACACCAGCAACTAAGATCCCCCTCAGGGTTTCTTTTCCCCGACAAAGCTAAGTCAACTTGTGATGGCAAAGGCTTTCATGGCCGGCATCCATAGTTTTTTGTGGGGTTTTTTTTTGGGGGGGGGGGGGGCTATGTGGCCATGTTCTAGAAGAGTTTATTCCTGACATTTCACCAGCATCTGTGGCTGGCATCTTCAGAGAAAGATGCCAGCCACAGATGCTGACGAAATGTCAGGAATAAACTCTTCTAGAACATGGCCACATAGCCTGAAAAACTCACGAAAAACTAAGTCAACTTCTCTAAGTGTGTCTGTGACTGAAACTTATTTAAATCAAAAAGACCAGAACAGAATGTAAACTATTTATCCCAACATTGCTCTTAAGGTTCTGAATCTTACCTTTGCATTCAGGTTTACTAAAACTAGGAGACATTTCACTTGGCTTCTGATGTTCCTTCGTTGCTGCAGGAGAAGAACTCTGCCTCTGGTCCTGAAGCCTGGAATCTTTAGCTAGAAAAAGAAGTCAGCATTATATTAGCTGTCCACCTTAAACAGCCTATCTGAGGTTTCATATATGAAAAGCATTCTAATAATTCTAGCCATCACTGTCTGTGTATTTGGAGGGGAGAGAGGCAGATGGTAAGTTTGAAGATTTCCATTCAAACTGAAAGCCAGCACAACTCCTGTACCAACACACTTTACTCTACATGAGCTATATTTCTCAGAAAGGGAAAAAAACAACATCCAGAAACTAAAGAGACTTTTGAAGAGTAATTTTTCATTCAATACATTTTTGTAAAGGCCTCGGCAAGTTAAATCAATATTGTCTCTTCCAGAATATGCATAGAACAAGTTGATTTTTAAAAAATACTGTTGTTTTACTGTATTCAAATATTAATCTGGGAAGTTGAAAAAAGGCCAGAGTAATTATCAGCTAAACAAACACAGGGCACAATCTTTTCTTGCTCACTGAGGTTTTTGTGTATTTGTGTTTGTTTGTTTAACCAGCAATTCAGAAAATGTGTAGATACCTCTAGGTTCTCCCCCCCCCCAAAAGATTCTCATTCTTCTCTTACCCTCACCCCACTCGCTCTCCGACAAAGAGGACATAAGACTACATTATGATGAGCAATGCCCTAATGCATAATAAAAAAGGCTGAGAGTAGAGAATTGTTCTCCACATCCTTAAACACATAAGCAGTTTTTAGATCACGGCATGTCTTTACAGTTCCAAGAAGAGGACAAGACTTTTGAAAGGGCTTTTTACCTTCGGCAGATGGGGTACCTGCTCTATTGGATGCAGGACTGGCAGGGGTAGGAGAGGCAGCTGGAACAGGCACAGCTACAGATTCTGCCAGAGTAGTGCCAGCTTGGGGAGAAGAGAGAGTTGGCCCAGAGGGCACACCTCCAGCACTACTCTGCTTTGGAGACCGGGGCCTGTGTGCTTTAGGGGACGACCTAGTAACTAGGAACAGAAGAAAAGATACACCATTGCAATGCACCACAGCTGTTTTGCACTAATAAAAGTGAAACCAAACACCATGCCTGTGTTGAGCTTATAAAATTGTTAGCAAAAACCTATTTCCCTTCCTCGGAAATTCCCCACATTTTTGAGATGCAGCTTCCCTCCCCCAGCAACAAGTGTTCCTTGTAATGTAATGTATGTTCGAGGATACAATAGCAAAACAACATTAGATTAACTGACTGCACTGAAGCAGAAGACTATAGACACAGAGCTGTTTAAATAGTCAAACGAGTAGGATTCACAGACCCCTCACCCGATCCAAACTCTGCTTCCACAAAGGAAGAAATGTCAAGCTCTGCTTTCCAAGTGAACTTGGCACCCAATTACATAAAACAAGGAAGTGGAAGAAAAGAAATGGTTCCTGTTTGGCTTAATAAACATATGCAGATATATTTAGTCCTTGAGGTACGATCCTATGCCCATACCCCTGGGGCAACCCACCAATTGATTTATTTCTTTAATCCTGCTTTATATCCAAAGCGCTCAGGAGGGCTTAAAATACTCGCATCTTCCCAGCCATCCTCAAAGTAGGAAAAAAGGAAACTAGGAAAGTGTTTTAAGTTAGGCTCCAAAATTCTGGTTATCACAGGAGCATAAGAAAAACCAAATTGCCTGTCACTCGAGCCTTTCTCAACCCTAGAGGAACCCTTAAAATAATTTTCAGGTCCCAGGGAACCCCTGCATAGAAATTACTGTATCTACAGCTAAAAAAAAATCTTTATTTTTTTCCGTCACAATTTCTCATGGAGCCCATAGCAACTTTTCATGGAACCCTAGGTTCCCACAGAACCCTGGCTGAGAAACTCTACTCCAGAGGAAGACAGAACATACAGTGGACACTCAATACCTGCCTAACCCTTCCACAGATGCCTCCTTCAGAGAGAGAAAACAGCAGACTCTTATCACTTTAAATGACAGTCCAGTTCCAAAATGCCAGTAATAATCTTTGGTTTCTAGCCAGGCAAAGTAAGTACATAACCAACATCAGTCACCCACCTGATAACGGACATAAGCACACACATTGTAGCCAAGAAACACAAGCACAATTTCAACGGCAAAACCCCCCAACAACAGCTTTCTGCGGGAAACTAAACTTTACTTACCCCCCATGACCACTGATGACCACGTCCCACTTGAAGGGCTGCCTCGGGCCGACGAAGGTGTAGTGGCTTCTCCTGGCACATTGTGAGAGACAAATTCTAAGCCACTTGAAATCATACCCCTACCCGCAGACACTCTGTGGCCTCGGGGGTGCCGTTGTGCCTTAGGAGACATCCGTGGCGGTCCTTGAAAAAGCAACACACACACACCCTAAACTGTGAAAAACTACAAAACACCCCCTTTCCTCTGTCACATTCCACCGATACAACAGGTTTTTTCAGTACATCGCCACATTGGGCCTTACACATTTCAGGTCACAGCCTCCTCTCCCTTGGTACTGACATAACAAAAACTGCAAAAGGAAATTATGAAACCAAGCAAGATGGCAAATTAGGACACCATCGACCAGAATTGTTTCCGGCATATACACATACTCCGTTTAAAAACAAACAAAAACAAAACAAAAATGGGAGGCATGTACAAGATTAGCGGAGAAAATCCAAGTGACTTTTGCCTCAACATCTGTGACCCAACAGCTCTTGCTAAGATTCTGTAAAATCCAAACTCATAACAATTTTGGATGTTCTAGGCAAGCCTCATTGTCCTTAGTCAATGGCAAATCCTCCTTCAGCCAATGGTTGTGTTGGCTGGTGATGATAGGAACTGGAGTCATCACACCCAGAGGATGCCAGGTTGGGGATGTCTGTTCTCCGCTAGTTCAGAAGGGCTAGAAGATGGAAATTTACTATTTTCAAAACGATTTCTAGAGATATTTCAAGCTTTGCCTTGAGTGTATACATTTCATCCTATTTTGAATGGAGGCAATGTTCTCCCATCAAACAGTCTGACACAGGATTCATGCTCATCAAGAAGGCACATGCATCACATGCAACTGAAAGATGTTCAGTTAGCTGCCAATGAAAAGGTTCAGTCTGCGAGTCCCACCTGGAAGAATAAAAGCCTTTCCCAGCCTGCACTGTGACAACCTTTGCCTTCTTCAACACAACCAAACAGACTGAGCAAAGCCATACCAAACGCAAACACAATGAAGCCTCCTCTGATTTTAGTCAGTCTCTCATAGAACACAACTGCCTGTACAGAGGATTTTTCTATGGGCCAATCCGAACAGGATAAAATAATTTGCCTGATTTATGTACCCCTATAAAGGCACTAAGCACTATCCTAGAAATTTACCCTGGTCTTCAACAGGAGCCACTGTGAAACCATGTGGCTGTAACACTCCCAACTCCTTAACTAGGTTTAAATAGGATTAGAAGGGGTCCTAAAGTTTTACCAATATTCCCCACAATCACCTCAATAATATCTGAGTGTTACACTAGCATGGATATTCATTGCATTTTATTCAAGCCCAAGGATTTCTACTTTGCTTTTCATTTTTTTCCCCAAGGCAAGGTAGTCAGTACCAAAAAAAAAACCCCAAACCCTGGTTAGCTTTACTTAAGGTTTCTTTGTATCTGGAATTTGAAACCAGCTTCAAACTCTGGTTAAAAACAAAACCTAGTTAGCCCTGACCGCACATAATGGCTGTGCCAATGCTAACCTTTAACTGTGGCCATAGCCTACAAGAGCATGTGATCCTGCAAATATAGTTAAAGTGTTCACAAGCGTGACATTTATATGGGCTCTGCACAACATGGATCTACGACAAAGCGGAATTAATTTTTCACCCCGTGAGAAAGCTCCCACCATTACAATTTGGATTTTGTGAAGTGCGCCCTTAAAAACACAAAAAAACATAAGAGGTCAACAGAAATAACCAGATAATAAAAAAACAAAATCAACCGCTTTTGGAAGTGCACGAATTATAGGTTCAAGTCATGGAGAGAACATTTTTCAAACTATAATTCACAAGAAGAAGGGGGGAAAACACAAAGACAAACGAAAAGTCATGAACAAACAAAATTGTGGTATTTGTACCTTCTGAAGACATGCGTTTAGGCATAGTAGAGACAGGAGCTGGAGAGCCATGAGCAGAGGGGTGAGACGGGGGCCTGGAGGGCCGCGAGGGGGGCCTGGAGGGCGGCCTTGTAGGGGTGGCTGCCCGAGGTGGAAGAGTGTTGGGACCTGACTGGTAGCGAGAAGGTGGGCGAGAGGAAGGAGATGGGCAAGGCGATGGCCAGGGAACACCTGACAGAACAAATGATATGAAGGAAAGCATAAAAACTAAAGAAAAAAATATGGGGGAAAAAACAGGGAGGGGAAAGTAAAAAATGACAAAAATGATTTCTCATACTTCTTTTTTTTTCTTTCTTTAACCCATTGGGGATTTCTACAGGCTCATGCAAACGATGAAAGAAAAGTCCTGAAAAGTTAATCCAACCCTCATTTTAGGACGTGTCAATTTATCAACGGATTCCGGTTATCAGGCAGAGTTCCCCCCAATGGGTTAAATTCAGGATCTATGAACACTACTGTGGAAGAGACAATGAAGTATATAAATCAGTTAAACTATATGCAGTGGACCCCATAGATATAAACAATGCCATCGGTGGCAAGGAAGGCTTGAGTGTGTAGCTCACTCCCTTACCATGTGAAGCATGTCTGTACCAACTTGCCTGGTATAAAAGGAGTTGACTATACATCTTACTTGGCACAGCTGTTACTTAGGCATGGAGGTACAAGCAGTTACCAAAAGGTTTCATTTCAAGAAGCTGAGCACACTGACCACTGGAATCTAACATGTTTAAATGTGAAGACCAGTGAAAATGACAAAAAATTCTCCCAAGAAAGAGAGTTCTGTTCGGAATCTGACATTTGCTTCTATTGTCCCCTTTCAATAATGGAGTCATTCAGAATTTGAGCAGAACAGGAAACTGGTCCACAAGCCTCAGCTTAGTCCTTTATTCTTGGGCCATAAGAGCGCTCCTCTGGGGGGCATTGTTTTCAAACCCAAGCAACATTCCTTGTGAAAATGCAAGGTGTTGGATCTTCCATACCATACAGGAAGCAATGAAAGGACAAAAGGCATGAACAGCTGAGTACAAGCTTTGTTCATCTAAATGGGGCCCACTCCATGGGAATGTCATACTAGTCCCACAAAAGGAAAAAAAGAAAACAAGACAATAGCAACTCCTAGTGAGGAGCACATCCCTTTTTGGACTCTCGCCCCTTATTCTGGGCTGCTAGCTAGCTGCAGGTCAAACATGCTGCCAACGCCACTTACCTTAAGTCACTGCACAGTCCAGGCCTTCTCTCCCCAGCTCCACACTTGTGTTATGTATTTATTTAGAGAAATGAATACCCTGTCACATATCTCCAAGGGGTCCTCTCCCATGCCCTTGACAGTATAAAACACAACACAAACGCATGCCAGCATCCGAGTGGACTGTGTGTTACAATTTCTCCATGGTGATCTTGAACGTTAACTCTTCAGGAAACAGAACTAAAAATGGAGCTGCTAAACAAAGCTGGCACAATTACTGCTCCTTCCGTAACTGGTTTCTCCGTACACTCAAGACAGCTGCACACAGTACCAGGGCTACTGGAAGGAGTGCTCAATAGCCGATTTACATGGTATGGAGTTAAGCCAGAGAGAAGGCTGCTGGATAGCTTCTCATTCCACTATATCCAACTGAATGTCAAGCCTTGGCCGGGGAATGTGTAGCTGGGACTATTGCACTAAAAGTGGCCAGAGAATTGTCTTCCAAGCAACAGGGACTCTCAAGCTATTTTCAAAGGGAGGCTGGACTCTGAGTTGGAAGGTAATTCTCTTTCTAAATACACTGTGTATATATATCAAATTATATCCATGGGCACATCTTCTATAAAGCTTCAGATTCTCACTATTTTGTGCTGGGGAGCCATGGGGGGGGGGGGGGATATTTTCAAGAGCTACTGCCACAGTGGTCCAGTAATGGCAAACTTCTTTTACAAAGGCTGGCCTGTTGAAAAAACAATGGATACTTGCCTCCATTAACTACTCTTTGGTCTGCTCCCGAATTAGAACTGTAGTCTGATGAGTAAGACCCAGATCTTGATATTGGTGGGCCTGATCCCGACTGGCTCACCCGCGTTGAATTCTGCCTTCCGGTTCCCCAGGAAAGAACATCCCTATTCCGCTGTCCAGGTGGAATGTATTTGTTGTCCCTAAAAGCCAGGGGCGAGGGAAGAGGAGGAGGCAAAAGATAGGATGCTATTTCAGTCCACTTACTACTGAGGGCAAGTCTGGGCGCACGGAAATGACTGAATTTTCGGTGGTGGGGGGGGGCATTACATCTTTTTCATATAGGACATCACTATTCAAAAAGTGTCAAAGACAAAGCCTGTACATTTGTCAAATGGCTTCAAATTGGGAAACAAGAAACCATTGCCAGACAATGTGAAGTCGAAGGCTTTCATGGCCGGCATCCATAGATTTTTGTGGGTTTTTCAGGCTATATGGCCACGTTCTGGAAGAGTTTATTCCTGACATTTTGCCAGCATCTGTGGCTGGCATCTTCAGAGAATGCATTATCTGAAGATGCCAGCCACAGATGCTGGCGAAATGTCAGGAATAAACTCTTCTAGAACGTGGCCATATAGCCTGAAAAACCCACAAAAATCTATTGCCAGACAAAACAGAAAAGGAACAAAAGAATCACACTACAGCTCTCTAACTATTGGGAATTAAGAGATTTAACTGCAGGTTCCAAAAGTTACTTAGAAGTAAAATATACTTCAAACTGACTAAAAAAACACACATTGCAACAACATTCAGAATTTCCTGTTTTCATTCAACTACAGCAAAAGATATGCAAACTAATGCATATCAAGAAAATACACAAAACACATGCAAAATAATTTCCCCAATCCAAAACCCTGCAGATATGTTGGATTTCACCCATCATCCACAGCTATAAACCAGCCAACTCACCAATGAATCCCTCCACCCCTTTTCCAAATACCTGGGTGCCACACCGTGGCCCTCGCGCTCATTTACATGTCTCTGGACAGCCGTGTATTTTTCTTCCTCTGACCGGTCATCATTTTCCAAAGCAGCTCGAGCTTTGTACTGAGCACTTGATTCAATTTCTTCCGCTAACTGGGTTGCTCGGGCTTCCCGTTTTAAAAATTCTTCGGAGTTATCCCTTTCCAGGGGTACCCTAAAAGAAAAAAAATGAAAAGAAGAGACAACAGATAGACCAGATTGATTTTAAATCGAGATTCCTTTCAAGAAAAAAATATTCCAGAGGTTACATGGATAAAAGTCACAGCATCAGGGGAACCGATCGGTGATACAATGTTTTTATTGCGTCTGCCAGTGATTTTCTTAGGCCTCCAGGAGATCAGGCCCATGCTACTTTGTTGCCGAAGAATGACTTTGCCATAGAATCTCTTGATTTGTCCTCTTTAAATTATCCCCCTGATGAAGAGCTACTTCCACCCATTGATTCTCCTTGGATCTATTTGTCTCCTGCATCTGTTGGACTGCTTTCCAAAGCAAGACCAACTAAAGTTTTGGCGTGCAATCCAGACTATACAGAGCACTGCACAGAACACAAGGAAGCTTCTTGCCAAGGAAGCTAATGAGCAAGATGCTGACTGCAGCAAACAGGATTACCAAGGATTCAGACGGCAGAAACGACCTTATTCTTATACCCTCCCTCTTCACTCCTTCAAAGCATCTTTCATTTTTAAATGTGCAGTTTTTCAACCGTTAGACATTCAGATCTTGACCACTATCTCCAGAAAAATGGAGCTGAGTGTGTACATTTATATAAACACCCTACATCTTTTTTTTTTTTTTTTTTTTGGAAAGCAAGAAGGCTCTCCATCTGATTTATTTATTACATTTGAGCACACCTTTCCACTAAAAAGACAGTGCTCAAGGCAGGTAATGCCAAATCAAAATTAAACATGAGACTATTTAACTAATCACAAAGACAAAGTATAAAAGGCCAATTTGAAAAGATGTGTCGTTATAGCTGGCCAAAAACAGTGCGCGCAGGAACTCTGAGGGGACTGCCTTACACAATCTAGGAGCAATGCAGGAGAAAGACTTCTCCCATGTGCCTGCAAGTAGGCCTCTGCAGCTAGTGATATTCTCAAGGCAGCCTCTCCTGAAGAGCTTAATATCTAAGACATGTTCAAAATGGGACGGATGGTCCCTTTATACAGCAAGGCCCCAAGCTGTTCAAGGTTAAAAGCAGCGGGCAACCATCCTAAGCCTAAAACACTGAAGTAACTAACACAGAAAATCACCAGGACTACCATCATCAAGATCAAAACCACAGCACACATTACAACTTACGTATATGAAGATAAACTGCTGTCATAAGTTGACACGACGCCATAGTTTTCTTCATTGTATCGAAACATGTCGTTAGGATCCCATCCATTGGACTAGAAGACAGAACAGATCTGGATTTTAAAATAGCACAAAAGAAAAATGTTTCCTCCAGTTCAAGAATGGGCAGGCCTACTCAGAGGACGGGAACAGGCATAAGTGACCAGTTCCTCAAGAGCCTAGATTCTGACATGGTAAAAGAGGAATCTGAAATATTTCTGTAAAGAGTGGGTGAGTTCCTAGAGAACCTGAACAATTCCTATGCCTCTAACTCAAAAACTCCAAGCATCTCAAAAGTTAGCAAATAATTTAGTACAGCGTCTCCATCAAATGGGTTTTTAAAGGTCCTTTTACTTTAAAACATAAAAAGAGTAACAAAACTCTGTTTTGACCAGTTTTCACTGTCATTAATGGACTTTCCATGTCCTAACTCTCCACAGAATTTCCCTTCATATGTGATTTATGTGAAAGATGTACTCCAGTGGTGCTTGGGGCAGAGGGCAGGTTAGAGCATACACAGAGAATTTCTCTTCTCGGGACAGTGGATGTTCAAACTAAAATAATGTCACAATACTTGAACATTTTTGCTTCATATTATATCCCCCCTTCCCGCCACTTCCCTAGATGTTAACCCAAGGGAACCTGAGCTTACAACATCGGTTTCTAAGGCTTCAAGCTCATCTGCAACCAAGCCTTCTCCACCATCCCAAGGCTCGAGATCCTTTTCTTTGTGTTCACCATTAACTTTAGCACTGATTGAAGAATCTGTAAAAGCATCTGTAATTGAATATAAATGTATAAAAAGAGTGTCAGTGGACAGCGAATCTCCTTAAGGATGTTTTCATTTGCTCCACTATAAAGAAAGTGCTGTGAGTGTTCTTGCAAAAGAGCACATTAAGAAAGGGCCCTGTAAGTCCTATAGGTCTGCCCAGAGGAATGCCGTTAAGGGGAATAGGGCATACTCCCAATTAAGTATATACAAGACTCAGAGCTTGTAAAGGTTACTTTTGGGAGTGCAACACCAAGAATCCACCATCCAGCATTACCAGTAACCTTTGCAGACTTTTGCAGCTCTGACAGAATTGCATCCTAAGCACACTGTCATATCTCCATCTCCATGAGCCTCAGCACTGCCCTTTTCACGGCCCTACAGCCTTCTGTGGCAAGGGAAAAACCTCAGCTGCACAGAGCAAAGAATATGGGCAATCTGGTTTGTTTCCTCCTTTTGTAAGTCTAAAAAGGGTATTATCACAGCTAAAAGACGCAACAGCATCAGAATTCGTTCTAGAAGCGGCAAGAGGCAGTCTATTGACAAGTGTAAAAACGATTTCATTCAACTAGAACTGGCAGAGATAATGTGCAATTCTGTGACAGCAGAGGCACCCCTGCAACAAAAACCTCAGCATCTGCTGTGAAATATTAACACAATGGTTTTCAGACTCTCTACAAGCATTTTCCAGGGGGATCTGCATGCCAAGTATCTGCAAGCATCAGCTATTGAACTGATGAACATTGCAAAGGGTCCGGGCGCTTATTCTAGAGCACAGGTCTGGGCAGAAGGTAGAATCGGGATTTCCTGATAAATCTCAGGATAAATTGCAAGCAGCAAGCTGTAATTTAAAAACTGGAATTTAAAACATTCCACCACAGCTAACCATGGTCTTATTGTTTCCCACCCAGCCTTAGGGTTCTTCGTTTGTAACTTAAAAGTAGCCATTGGGTGCCTTTGAGCTGGACTTTCTGCACCTCAGACTAATATTTTTATAAGGAAGTGCAACGGTGTCTCCTTAAATCATCATTTTTGCACCTGATTCTCTTCACCCAGCTACTATCCAGGCCTTCCCTGAATCATTCACTGTTGATTTGTGTTTGCCCATCTGTTTGCCCGTCTCTGATTGTTTTAATGATTTAAATTGTGTTTTAGTATAGTTATGTTGGATCTATTGTGTTGTTTGTTTAAGGAAGGAGGGGATAGTGGGATTTATTTTTATATTGTATGAATTTTATTATTGCTGTAAGCCTCCTCAATCTTATTGGAGAGGCGGGATATTTATAATAATAAGAATTATTATTATTATTATTATTATTATTTTGCAAATGGATTTGGCTGGCAGACCTCAGAACTATGTTGTTATATTTAAAGTCACTCCTGCAGGCCTGAAGTCTGTTCACCTGTAGCTAGGGCACACTGTCTGTTTAACAAGAGTTCATTTGGGACGTTACTAGCGCCGCACATGATCTGAAAATGCAAACGTCCAGACCATGCGACGCATCCTAGTGGCTGTGCAATGCATAGGAACACCAGCAGAGGAGGTCAGGCAAGCCCTTCACATATGACTAGCCTTGGAAAGACCAGTGGGAAGAACTCAAAAAGGCTTGGGTATTGTAGACTCCAGCTGTTTCTTCAGGGTCACAAAAGAAGGTCTGATGTCCTTAAGGACATCATGACCTTAAGGAACTCTTTCACGGCAAACCTGAAATTAAAACCTCTCCATCTGGTGAATTCTAGTGAGCATAACTAGCCTACCTAGATCTCATCTATTATCTGACTTAAAATTCATAACCGCAGACCACAGACACACAAGTTTCTCCGGTGGCCAAACTATGGAACTTGGTAACAGGAGAGACTGTGGTTTGTACGTATTAGATCTAAGCCCAGTTACAAGATCACATTACGAGCGAAACGGTGTGTGGGAACTTGACAGGGAAGGCAGGCACTTGGTGTTGAAGAAGGAAAACATTTGCATCTGTAAAATGTTGGTATTCCACGCAGTCTGCAAATGATGGAAGAGAAACACCAGAAACACTTTTATTTTTGCATCTGTCTCTTTCTTAGTAACTACTAAGATCGATGTTTAATATCTATCTCTCCTTCCTGTCCTTCTCCTAACCAACGGGACCTGAGGGTTACTCCAACCGTACCACAAACCCTGTCTCTGCTCCTGTGCAATGACAGGTCTATCAAGAAAAAATCCCACATTATATATGATCTAATTGAGGACAGTAACTGTGACCTGGCTTGCATAACCGAGACCTGGCTTGGGCCTGAGGGGGATGCTGTGTGGGCTCAGGCCCTCCCCTCCGGGTACTCGGTGAAGGACCAGAACAGGTTAGGTGGGCGGGGGGGGGGTGTTGCCTTGGTGCATAAAAACACCTTGTCTCTAACCAGGAACCATGTCCGTCAGACTTCCTATATCGAGTGTATTTACCTGACCCTGAAGGCTAGAGACAGTCTAGGGATTCTGTTGGTGTACCGGCCACCCCGTGCGCTAACAGATTCCCTTAACGAGCTGACACAGTTGGTCTCGGAGCTGGTGTTGGAGTCCCCCAGGCTTTTAGTCCTGGGAGACTTCAACATCCCCCTCGTGGCCAACTCAGTTCTATCCGGTGCGGCTCGGGAATTCATGGATACCATGACAGCCATGGGCCTGTCTCAGCTAATTATGGGTCCTACGCATTCGGCGGGGAATACACTCGATTTGGTTTTCTGTACGGACATGGAAACTCCGTGGGCGGAAATTACCAACATTTCTGCCCTGTCATGGACGGATCATTTCCTGGTGGAGGCAAGCATCAAGGCATCTACCCAGATCCCCTCCGGGGGTGGCGGACCTATTAGAATGGTCCACCCTCGAAGGCTGATGGAACCCAAAAGGTTCCAAGAAGCCCTAGAGGGGTATATGGTTGGAAGTGACGGCGACACTGTTGATGCCCTAGTCAACACCTGGGACACGGATCTCTCCAGGGCTATACACAGTATCGCTCCCAAGCGCCCTCTCAGGCCTGCTTCCAAAAGGAAGCCCTGGTATACGGAAGATCTCCGGGCAAGGAAGCGGGTCCTGCGACGGCTAGAGCGCACCTGGCGGAAACACCAGCGTTTATCCGACAAGGCTCTCCTAGATCTTCATTTGGAGGACTATGGAGAGGCGATACGAGCAGCTAGGAATTCGTTCGTTGCTGCTCGTGTCGCGTCCGCGGAGTCGCGTCCAGCAGAGTTGTTCAGGGTAGTGAGGGAGCTAACTCAGCTCCCTCCTGCCCCGAACCAGATCCTTGAACCTACTAAGGCCTGCTGTGACCAATTTAACAACTTCTTCGCGGATAAAATCTCTCGGATAAATGAAGGTCTGGATGCCAGGATTGAAACAGAAACCAGAATAGAGGCGTCCAGAGCTTCCGTGGACTTTGTTATACTGGATCAGTTTGAGTCTGTCGGTACCGAGGATGTGGACAAGATCCTTAGAAGCGTTCGGAAGACAACCTGCTCTCTCGACCCCTGCCCCTCATGGTTGGTGGCCCAGGGGGGATTGGCGGTAACTACGTTGTTACGCCAAATTATTAATACATCTCTGAGGGAGGGTCAATTTCCTAACCATCTTAAATTGGCCACTGTAAGACCATTGTTAAAAAAGCCCTCCCTCGACCCCCTGGTTCATAATAATTATCGGCCAGTCTCGCTGCTGCCATTTCTGGGGAAGGTGATCGAGAGGGCGGTTGCACTCCAACTTCAATCGATCTTGGATGAAACGGATTTTCTAGATCCATTTCAAACCGGTTTCCGGGCTGGCTATGGGGTTGAGACTGCCATGGTCGCCCTGGTCGATGATCTCCGTCTGGGCATCGACAGGGGTAGCGTGTCCCTGTTGGTGCTCTTGGACATCTCAGCGGCTTTCGATACCATCGACCATGGTATCCTTCTGGAACGCCTGGTAGAGGTGGGAATCGGGGGCACTGCGCTCCAGTGGTTCCGGTCCTACCTCTCTGGGAGGTTCCAGATGGTGCAGCTGGGGGACGTCTGCTCCGATAAGAGGGCCCTTAAATCTGGGGTCCCTCAAGGAGCTATTCTGTCCCCCATGCTCTTCAACATTTACATGAAACCGCTGGGAGAGATCATCCGGAGGCATGGGGCGCGGTGTTATCAGTACGCTGATGACACCCAAATAGTCTTCTCTATGTCTCCGACTGATGCAGTGACCAGGGATGGCGTCGCTCCTCTCGTGGCCTGTCTAGAGTCGGTAATGGACTGGATGAGGGAAAATAGACTCAGCCTGAATCCAGAGAAAACGGAAGTACTCGTGATAGGTTCCCCGGGTCCGGGTATGGAGGTGGTTCCACCTGTCCTGGACGGGGTCACGCTCCCCGTTAAGGACACTGTACGCAGTCTGGGGGTGCTCCTTGACTCGTCGCTCCATCTAAATTCTCAGGTGGATGCGACAGTCAGGAGCACCTGCTATCAGCTTCGGCTGATACGCCAGCTGCGCCCCTACCTGGGCCGGGGGGATCTTGAAACTGTAGTACATGCTCTGGTAACCTCTCGGTTGGATTTCTGTAACGCGCTCTACATGGGGCAGCCTTTGTATCACACTCGGAAGCTGCAGTTAATACAAAATATGGCAGCCCGGGTGGTCACTGGTGCTCCCAGGGCCGCCCATATAACACCTATTCTGAAAGACCTTCATTGGCTGCCGATCCGCTTCCGGGCTCAGTACAAAGTGCTGGTTATCACCTATAAAGCCCTATATGGCCTGGGCCCAGAGTACCTTAAGGACCGTCTCTCCCCATATAATCCGCCCCGCACACTTAGATCAACCGGACAATGTTTATTGAGAGTTCCAGAGGCAAGATTAGTGAATACAACAAGGAGGGCGTTCTCTATCTCTGCCCCTCGCCTCTGGAACTCACTACCTTCCGAGCTCCGCTTGTCCCCCACTCTCAGCCAATTCAAGAAAGATATTAAGACCTATTTATTCAGACTGGCATATCCCTGATCGGATTGTTTTATGTAAACTGCCTGCCAATTGCCCACTTCCCCACTGTCGCCGCCCTTTATGTAAGGGATTATCTTTTAATGTTTTAAGGTTTTATTGGATTATTGTAATTTGTTTTATTTTATCTGGTTGTAATATGTTGTTTTAATCTTGTACACCGCCCTGATCTCTGGAAGGGCGGTATAAAAATAAAATTTTATTATTATTATATTATTATTACTGGACCTCCAGCGAAGTGAGTAGCAATATTTGGAAATTACCAGATTTTTGCATGCTACGTTAACTGATGCAAAAGAATTAGTAATAACCTCCTCGCTTCCTCCCTTCCTTCCCCACAAGAAAGAGAGAGATACGGGGAGAATATTTCATTCATGGTTACTGAAGTGGGGTCAGATCCCTGAATTACACAGAAACACTCCCAGAAAGGTGGGGACAGTCCATGATTAAACTCCAATTGTATTTCAGGGCAGGTGAAAAGTAGTAAGGTGTAGGTAGCCCACAGTAAGTGATTTGTGAGAACACACTTTAAACCTTAAGGATGGACCAAAGGCCAAAGCACACACATATTGCATGCAACTGAGAGTGCCAAAGGAAGAGGACTTGGGAATGAAGCTACTATAAACACTGACCACATCCAAAGAACAACAACATTTGGCACAACTCCCCCAAATACTGTTGCTAAATAACCACAGTAACCCCTAGATGGGGGCAGATCATATGTCCTTTTCCATCCCAGCCGAGTCCTAGAAATACTGAAAATTCAACCTACTTACACTTCCTCTTGAACCTGCATAACAAAGGGGCTTCGAGTAACATGGCTGACCCATTACGATATTTTTGGATACTCTGTGGTGGTTGGGGGATTACAGTTGAAATCTGTGCCGGGGCCAGCGCCTCTCCCAAGAAAGCAGCTTACTAATATTCTAATACCGATTCACAGCGTTATAGCACGCATGATTTCTAGCACCAGAACGCCGCCAGGGATGTTATACATACATTACACACTACGTTTCAAAAATGCAGCATTATGCCAAGTCAAGGTGCAGAAAGAGAAGACTGCCAAATCCATTACCTGTTTCTGAAGGAACTACAACAGACATGGGAAGAGAAAGAAAATAAAAATAAGTCAGATCATTGCACACAGATGCAAATCCAAGTATTTTGCATTCTCTCATCCACCCAGTAACAATCGCCTTTCCAAACATTTCGACATATCTTTCATGCTTTGAATGCTGACAGCAATGACCTCAGAATTCCAGACAGGTTATCTAGTCATGCAGAGCCCATGTGATCCTCTCCTCGCTGTACCAGAAAGACACACAAATAGCCACACACAACTGACGCAGCACAAGCAGTCAGCAACCCTGTGCTTTCATGGTTTTATCACATTGTGTGAACATGGGCAGCTACCTTTCTCTGGTTTGTTTCCTTTAAAAAAAAGGCAAGGAAGGGAAGGAAGGAATAGCAACAGCAGTTGCCAGCCTGACTTTTTCCTCTGGTTTGTTGAAGGAAAAGTGAGTCCGAGAAAGGTAGCTGTGCCCACGTCCATGGCACAGTAAATATTCTGCAGCATGCGCTGCCACACTACTGATGCATGTCAAACCAGGATCTTGTAGGTTCCCAGTTTGCCATGCCATGCACATTTGCCTAGAGCCCTTCAGAATCTGAAGGAAGCTAAAGGTATCAGCAAAACCAATGAGCTTTTCTGTGCCACGAAGGCACTGGACAGTTAAAAACTACACAAGAAAAATATAGCAGATAAAAAGGATAGCAAAAATCGTCTCAATAGTCCGGCCAACTTGGCCAGGAATGTAAACCACAACTCTGCCGCTAGTCACCAGGTTCAGCGTACCCAGATATCCATACATCAGATATCCACGTCTAAAAAAAGGACAGGCATTGTGTAGGACACAATCTGAAAACCACTGCCCCAGAAGGATAGCTAGATACTGCTACCCACCAAGTGTTCTGGTATCAAGATCTCTCTTTAAAAGTGTGAAAATCAAGGTAAACCGAGCAGGTATTTTCTTGCACATTATACAATGAGGGAGGGAAAAGACACTGTTAGGTGGTGAAAATGCAACCAGTTTGAGTTGTGCATAGGCAAGCCAGTATACCTATGGCTCAGTTCACATGATCCTCAGTTCAAATGACCCTCCAAAGGCTTGCAGATTTTGAAAGCAGCAGCAGGCTCACACTTGATTCTTTCCTCTATTTCCTGGCTTTGTCTAACCATCTTTTACCAAGAGGCCCAAACTAACAATTGGTAGGTAGACCTGCTTTCAAGCTAGGTGTACAAACCTATTTCAAATAATTGTTTTGAATAATTGTTTGAAGAATAGTGCTTTCAATAACTTGCCCTGTATAAGTATCCTGGCAAACTATAACCAAGGAGCTGGGGGGCAGGAACACAGCACCCAAGACTATGGCATGTTCTCAGTTTCCCAGATCAGTCTCCCCCTTCCCCATACTGGATCACAGTTTCCATTGCAACCACCATTGACTATGCCAGCTGGGGCTGATAGGAGATGGAGCCCAGCAATTGGCGGGCACCAAATGGGGCACCTGAAACCATGGGTTGTCTAAACAGAATCAAGAGCTTGTAAAATAATTATTCTGAAATAAAGTAAAATACAGTTGGGTCCACTGTCAGAGCTTATCGTTTACAGCAGAAGGAATTTTAAGTGTCACGGGATGACTGGTTTTTGACGCAAGAGCAGAATAAGCGTCTTCCTCATTCCTCAATCTGGGCACCAGGCTCAGCTTATCTTCTTTCTGAACAGAACAGTCAGCTGTCTTGCACTTCCTGTTCTCAGCATCCAACTAGTCATAGCAGAGAAAGAGACCTCTATAAATTATGAAGAGTAAAAAGGCTAATGAAATTCTACCATACAATCCCTGTGCCCCTCTTCCGCACGGGGAGTGGGGTGGGTAGGGAAATGGGGCCAGGACATCTTTCGAGAAAGTGAACTGAGTCCCAGCAGTCTCCTTCGTCTCTCCTTGCCAGGGCTTCCAGAATTTCATTACGGCCCTACCCTCACATCTAAAATGCCAGAGTCTCAGGAATGCCACTGTTATACAAATGCACTTCCCGTTGAACCAGTCCAAGAAAGACAAAGAGGTGAACTAGCAGACACAGATCTAATACAGTTGAATCACTCATCTTGGCAAGACAGCTCCGTTTCTTTATCTCCAAATCTTTTGGACCTCAACGGGTTACTTTTAACAAGTGCAAGTCTACTCTCTAGAGTATTTCTCTCTTTGACTCTTATTTTAAAGGCAACACTAGCAACTGACCTTAAGGCTATCAAGTGGCACTGGCTCCCGATAAAATCTTTAGCATAACAAGGATCTCTCTTTTTTCATAGAATTAATAAGTGAGCACTTTTTATAATTAGAGTCCCTGTATGATTTTGACTTCAGAACACACAAGTCGTTCTTTAAAACAGCTGCTCAGAGTTTTAGCTTATTTATGACTTTATCACGTTTATTCACCTGCTCACCTGTCTGGCTTTTTTCTTATAAATCCAGTCTGGATTTGATCTTCAACCGAGTCTCCCTGTCAATAAGTTACTATCACCACTTCTCTATAGATGTATACAAGTTCTGCCAGCTTGTTTCATAAACCTCACTAAAGACAGCTGCAACTAGAACCTGAATGCCTGGATTAAATTCAAACTATCCTCCACCTCCACTGTATGACTCCATAATATGGGAAGAGCTGCAGCTATGCTGCTATGACAATATGGCTCACAGGATTCTTCTTCCCTTTCTCATAGGTTACAAGATGCTTTCTTCAAATGTTCTAAGAAGTGGTATTGAAGGCTGCAAGTTGTTGAATCCCTTCTGAGTAGTTTCAAATCCTGGCTGCTTCACTCGTATCTGGAGAGTTCAGTAACTCAGTGACAAAGCAGATGCTCTGGATGGATACAGCCTCAAAGTTAATCTTGCCATCTCGAAAGAGGGGGGAAAACTGTGCCAAAAACTCTAAAAGAGGTGCTGCCAATCAGAGCAGACAGTACTGATCTATATTTACTAATGTTCTGATTCTGAATCACCAGCTCCTTATATTCTAAACCAGAAACAAAAAAGCTCAGCTTGTAATAACCTTTTAGAATGAGAAGGTACTTTTAAAAGCCATTCTGAGATACAGTAAAATTTACCTCTTCGTGCATAACTGGTATCTGTGTCTTTGAAATGCACCATAACAAAATCCGAAGACTTGAACAAAATGCTCTCTATTATGTCTTCTCGTTTGGGCCCAAGACTAGATTCTCCAGTTTTCCGATGAGCGGCATCAAGCACTAAATCACACTGAAATACAAGGAGAACTTAATTAGTCATAGTTTTCCAGAAGCAAGCTTGATGGGAAAGCATTAAGAGTCAAAAGTGGTCTTAAAAAACACATTTCCCAAAACTGAAATGCTGAAGTGTATCAGAAAGTTTACTTTGACAGTCAGCAGTTCAACAAACTAGTTCTTACTGGCACAACTCTTAAAGCTTGTATATGGTAAAGACTTAATGCCAACACTCTGTATATTGTGGTCTATAAAATCAGAAGCCAGCTTCAAGAATGCAAGTGCCTTTCCCCTTTCACTCCATGCAACATTAGACATCCAACAAAAAACCACGGCTAAGCCATATTAAAATCCCCATACCATGGTTTTTCAACCAATTATGAATTATGTCTTCAGTCTTTCATTCACAAAGAGTCATGGTTTGCTTTAAATGTTCAAATTAAGTTGCAAAGAGAACACAACTCTTCCATTATCACGAATGACAATAGAGAGAGGAAATTGCACTGGAGAAGACATAGGGAAGGGTGTGTGCATTGATGAAGCTAGCTATTCATTTATAAACTATGATTGTACGGAAAACAGTGAAAACTTTGCACTAATCCAGAGGATGGGTGTACCCATAACTTCAATCATCTAAAGAAGGAGCTTTCTGGAGTTTTAACCTAGGCCAATTCAGTATCTAGAGGAGGGCACTAGGAAAAATGTATGCACAATGTGGCTGACAAACAAGTGTGCAGGTAAGTCACTGCACAACCAGTCAATCCACATTGAATCAAACTGCATCATTAGACAGCTAGCTATTTTTACTTTCCTCAAAAAGATGCCTGAAAGAGAGATCTTCTTCATACTCCTAGGTTAGAGTTCATGCCGTAGCAAATAATAATCCTAAACAGTGTAAACACAAAAGGAAAAAGGGAAACATACAAGGTGTCAACCAAAGAATCCGGATCACATTCCTAAATTCTCAACAGGTAAAGTTAGAACTGTTTAACTGTTAACATACTAATAGGACATTGGAGAAAACATAGTACCAACACACGTTGCACAACTTGATAGGCTTCAGTGTTACAATATACACTTCGGTTTTCATCTGCTTGCCTTCAGTTTCCAGCAATTACTCTCATATGAAGAGCAGATAACTTGGTGACTGCTAGATGTTTTGGATTACAGCTCCTATAATCCACAACTATTAGGCACACTGGCTGGGAATGATGGAAGTAGCTGTCCAAAACATATGGAGGGCACCATAGTGCTTTCATCTAATATAAGCGGCTGGCGCTGTGATATGCCAACCGCAAAACCCATCTCCACACCAATACAACCCTTTATAGATACAACCGGATACAATCAGATACAACCACTCTCCACACCAAATACAACCCTTTAGGGTTCTTTAACCCTCAGCCTGCCAGATGGGACGTTTTAGTAATTCAGAGTCGCATTCTGTTGCAGAATTCGAACAGAACTAGACCTGAAAGATAGGCCTTTTACAACACTGTTGCCTCCAGAGTTTTAAATGACGTTCCTCAGTTTCACCTGCCTCCCACAAGCAGGTTTCTTTTAAAATGAACCCCAAAATGATTAGGACAAAAATTGCCACAAGAAACCCACGGCATTTTGCCCCCCTCTTTGTCCCACAGAAAAGAATGCCCCGGGAGGGGAAAAAAAAATATCCCATGCCATTTTGTGGTCAAAACAAGATGCAGAGAAGTTGGTGAAAGCTCTCAAATAAGATGGTTTTGTCATTGGGGAAGAAAAATTACCCCCATAAGACCATTACCGCTGGCTCCTCCTGGAAATATATATGAAAAGAGCTGTTTGCCTTCATGTTTTCCTTCTCTCTTTTTTTGCAGAAAAGAAGGTACACTGTTAAAAAACGTTCTGCCTCAAGTGAACATGCATTTTCTAGCCATAGGTGTTTCATGGGAATACTTTTCATTCCATGTTCACAAACTCAGGGGCCGTGAGGCAGCGATCCCCTTGAGGTACACTGGAACTCCCAAAGATTCGGAAAATACCACAGAAGTCACTCCATGCAAGCTGGGATCCCACCCAATCCATGTGAATGGGGATATTTTTCCCAAGAAGAATGCAGGGAACGCTCAAGACTAGGGAATTCCGTATTAATTTATTCTATGTACTGGTACTTTTAAGCGAAAGCCAAGAAGACTACACCCCACACAATTTTTTCGGTCGCCAAGACAGTCACAATGTACAACAGGATCATAGAAAATGTGAGAAATGCCTTTACCTTGGAACTGTAAGTTTTAAAAATGCCTTCAAATATATTGCCATTTTTCACTTGCACTTCACATTTTGAGCCCTATATGGGGGTGGAAAAGGATTCATTAAGAGGAATGCTCATGGCACTACAGGGATTAGAAGACAAAACACTGTGCAGGAGAGAAATGCTACATCAAGCAGTTTAGATAACTACACAAAAGCTCTTCACTACACTTCCAGGCATGGTCTCCATCCATTCCCCTCCCCAGGGCCTAATAAATCTTTTGTTGTTTTATTCAGTACACCTCGCCCCAAAGAGGCTTGGTATACAAAAAAGCCTACTATCGCTAAAAGAGAACCAAGCGCCACCACGTTCGTCCCTCTCGCCCTATGCTGACTTAATCGTATTCGTCATTAATTCATAATTTCATTTTCTACACAAATATGCAAGGCTGTTTACATCAACCCAGGTCAAAATAATAATAATAATAATAATAATAATAATAATCAGGCATATAAATAGAACCTAAACACAAAAACAAACTATCCCAGACAAGAAAAGACAATGCAAAACAAACAGAAGACTAGACAATAAAAAACAAGGTTCTAAAATGGATTGCTTGGTCTTTACTGCACATCTAAAAGCACACAGTGAGAGGAGGCCATTCCACGTCACAGGCGCCAAAACCAAGACAGCCTTCTGCCTGGGGGTCCACTCGCCTTATCTCAGATAGCGGGGAGAAGGGTCTCCAAAGTGGAACAAGGTCCCAGGCAGGTTCATGTGGGGATGGGCAGAGACACCGAGGCCCAGGGGTCAGCTGAAACAGACACGCGTTACAATTTGCATGGCCCTTCCCTTCAAGAAGCTCAGGGCGGCACTGTGGCCTCGGTCGACCTCGCTGGTTTGTCGTAAAGACAGGCGCAATGACTTGCCTGGGCCAAGCACTGGGCTTTAGGGCCGAAAGGGAATTCGAGGCTGGGCTGTCCCAAGTCCCAGTTTGGAGAAAAGAGCAAGGTAGCATCATTAACATCATCATCATCAGGAATCCGTCTGGTAATGTCAGATAATGTAGCATGTTCCAAGTAGTGTCACTTTTTGTAATCTATTTGGATCCTATCTATAAATCCTATCAGTCAGATGTATTGTCCCTTATCCCCACTGGTGCCACAGCTGTTTTCTTTACCCAAAGGTGGCATCACTGTCATCATCGTTTCTCTAAAGTCAAATCCAGTGCAGGAACTACTGTACAATACTGAAGTATCTTACAATGGTCCAAAAAGGTTCAGGTTTGGACTTTT
The DNA here is from genome assembly GCA_034509955.1 of Urosaurus nigricauda. Lineage (NCBI taxonomy): Eukaryota > Metazoa > Chordata > Lepidosauria > Squamata > Phrynosomatidae > Urosaurus > Urosaurus nigricauda. The sequence continues at coordinate 15,256,588 of JAOEGL010000014.1, read as the reverse complement.
GGGTTGTCTGAACGGTCCAAAAAGGTTCAGGTTTGCTCAGATTGGGACTATCTGAAATCAGTCGTTGTACAACACGCAGCATTGTAATAAACATTTCAGTTTACATCACCTACTTCCAAATACACAGCGGATACACAACTGAAAGGGACCAGCAGCTCAGCCTTTTTGGTCTGCACAAGAAGACATGGGACTTTGCATTCCAATATTTTAAACCATAACTTAGGATGCAGGATGAAATTTCCATTTTGGCTTAAAAATATGTAGTCACCGAGGACAATCCTCAGCCAGCCAACCCCACAATAAAGAGACAATACACAACTTTCTTGCCAAGACAGTTCTCAGATGCAGTTACAAGTAAAGCATGCTAAAAAAGAAAAGATTGAGCCATAACTTACAACAACTGATGTGAGTATGTGAACCATTCGCATATTTGCATATATGCCTTGAAAAGAAATCTGAAAAAGAAGAAAGTGTTGGTAGACATGAAAGCGCAGCTGCACACCACAACGTCTCAGGCCAACAGGGGAGAAAAGCAAGAAGCAAGTTCATCAAACTGACCCACACAACTCTACTCACCTGCCTAACCAAGTGCCTAAAGGTGTGTGTTGGGCCGGGCAACTGGTTTCTCAAAGAGGTTTTGATCTAGTGTCTGGTCAAATAAGGTTCAAACACGGGTAGAGCATTACAAGCCAGAAGAGCTTCTGCTACAGTTGGGTTCCTGTCCTCTTGGTAGGCTTCCCAAAGGCAACTACTAGCTGGCCAATGTGTGCATAAACCATTGGACAAGATAGGTCTTTGGACTGATCCAACATGGTCCTTCTTTGGCCCTGAACGGACTTAATATTCTCTGCTAGTTTAAAAACAAACTGGATAACTGCAATTGTGAAACGACATCAGATTTGAAGTCGAAGGCTTTCATGGCAGGCATCCATAGTTTTTTCTGGGTTTTTTTGGGCCATGTGGCCATATTCTAGAAGAGTTTATTCCTGACGTTTTGTCAGCATCTGTGGCTGGCATCTTTTGAGAAAGAAGATGCCAGCCACAGATGCTGACGCAACGTCAGGAATAAACTCTTCTAGCCCAAAAAACCCACCAAAAAACTATGACATCAAATTGTTTGGAACTGTAATCGAATACTACATTTTTATCATACGTCTCTCTGTCAAGCAACTTTGAGTGAGGGAACTGAACCAGTACCAAAAACGGAGTCTGAAAAAACAAACTGGTAACCAGGGCAATAGGATGTTTGTTGTATGATCCACTCACCATGCTCCTACCAGTATTTGGAGATCTCTATCTCTAAGAGCAGTCTTGCATAGACAACAAGAGAGCATAATTTTGTAAAAAACCAAACAAGCCTGAAATATTTGACAACATTTGACCATATTTCTGACACTCCAACAATAAGTCGGTCAACCGACAGTGTTTTGCTGCCCAGACGACCCTGTGCCAATTCGATTCCCCCACCCGCTGTGCCAATGTGAAACACATCAAGACTGGCTTCAACCATGTTCACATGCAAGTATGACAAAATCAGAACATGGCACTGGACAGATTCAGCCTTCACCACGACCACCCTTTGCAATAGCTACTTTTCAGTTCTTATGGTTGTCAAGGTATTTATCTGATTTAAGTTTAAATAAAGGTTGGCAATGCCTTATGCAATCTCAGAAATGCGCACTAAATAAGATTTCCTGCAGACGGGAGTCAGGACTCCAGTGGCCAGCCCCCCTCTATGACCAATGGAGTTGTGTGTATGAGTAAGAAGAATTCAGTGTGTATGTAAAATCTGGAAAGTTAAGCAACTATGTCCAAATTAACATACTTTGTGCAGTTTGTATAATTCAGGTTTCTTGGTACAGGACAGTGTTTGCTAAACCATGGAGTACCTGCAGATTCCAGGAAATTACCTCCTTCATGCTTACTGCCTGTATATATTCCATGACTAACCTCACTTTACATAACAACAAGCCAGAGGAACACTGAAATGTCTTAGCTTTTGAGTCCTGAAAAGACAAGGATAAATATCCCAGTTTTTACTTGAGAGTTTAACAGCTAGTTCTCTCACAGAAAGCACAGAAGAAGGAACTGTATATCTTTTTATAAAAATGACTTGACAGTCAACAACAACAACAAAAAATCCTGTTAAGATTTTAACATACTGCTTTGGCTCCTCGCACGAGGAAACTATGTGCTCTACAGAAAAGAAAAGAAAGGAGAAAGAGAGATGCCACAAGCGTATTCATGCTGTCAACCACAATTGTTAGCTTTCACACAATGTGAATATGGTGCCTGCAGTCTACGTTGAGACCTCTGGATGGACTTTTGCCAACTACACAATTTAGCTACAAACAAACGTACATTGCCTAACTGTGATCGGTCTTCAGGCAATTCTGCCAAGTGTGAAATGTCACCCACGCTGCTGCTTTTGGTGGGCCTGCACATACGGACGTGTAGCAAAGTTGAACCGGTTTCCATTGCTCCATCAACTCTACCTTCATGAGCCAAAGAGGAAGAAAAATGAAAAGTCCATCATAGTTTCTGGACCGATTGACTGACAGTCCTCCTCTTTGGGATGTCCCTTTATTATCTAGGTGTCATCTAGCCTGGGCTACACTGAAGCCCACTGGGTTTTGTGACATCATCCATTATCTGAAGAAAGCATGGTAAGAGGTGGTTGACTTATTTTTAACTTCCTTCACAATATATTGCGTTGAAAGGCAACAAAAACCTTGCTCTCCTCACCTTTCCCAAATTAGGAAAAACCGAGAGTGGAGCATTGTCAAGGCAGTGTAAAAGGACAAAACTGGTTCTCTGTCCAATGTCTGAAAACAGCCCTGTTGTTAGTAATGTCGATTTAAGAAACCTGGAGCCCACATTTTTGTGCACATAACCTCTATGGAGGCTCACAAACAAATCTCGCTTATTACAAGTAACATACAGCAACTAAAAAGTAAATTAGTGCCATATTTATTTATAACTTCCGCAGAAGGAAGAGATTAACGCTGCAAGTCTCCCAACAGGAGTGAAAATGTTTGGGTGCTGACACCAGTAATATTTTTACATGATAGCGTCTCTTTTGCATGGTTCCCTAAAATACCTAGAAAATGGGTCCGTTTAGCATCCAAGTATAATTACAAATAACAGGACACCTATAATCTCATGTTTTACTTGTATTGGTATTATGCTGAAATGAAGCACCCATGTTGAATTAACTGGGATGTTTAACCCAGCAGAGCAGTCCAAAGATCCATTTTAACCTTAACCTTGGTAGGCTTTGTCACTCAGGGCCAGACAGCACTTTGCCGATCCAAAAAGGGCTTCTGCAGTTGTAAACCTTGATCTTCATTGCACTGCATGCCATAACCAGTCGGAGTTGTGACGTTTTCCCCCCCACAGTGACCCAGATCACGGTGTGCGGAAATGTGAGACATCAAAAATGACCTTCAAGGTCATTTAAGGGTGGCATCCACCCACATCTTCTTTGTGACCCTATGTACCATTGTACCTCTGCACCCTCTTTGAGGAACCAGTGCAGGGTTGTGGTTTAAATGTTGGACTAGGGCTCTGGCGCCCAGGGTTCAAATCTCTCTATATCACTCACAGAAATACGCTGGGTGACCTCAAGCAAGTCACACTCTCTCAGCCTCAGAGGACGGCAATGACAAAATTCCTCTGAATAAATCTTACCAAGAAAGCCCCATGATAGGGTGACCTTAGAGTCACCATAAGTTGGAAACCACTTGAAGGCACAGAGCAGCAGCAAGTCTCTTTCTAACATGCTGAAACCAGCAACTAATTTCTCTGGAGCACTTTCAGGATGTTGGCTGGCAAGCTAAAATGCTAAATTGTTTTATCATAATGTATGCCACTTACAGGAATTTCCTGACTTGACTCAAACGTGTTACCTGTCCAAAGAAACAAAAGTCTACTTGCTCACCTCAGAATCTGAGAGTACAAGCTGCATCTCTGTATAGTTTGTTAGAGCTTCAGATATCCAAAATGCCTAAATACCCAAGCTCCTATCTGATCTTGGAAGCTAGGCAGGGTCAGCCCTGGTTAGTCCAAGGAAGACCAGGTGCTGTAAGCTCTAGTTCAGAGGAAGGAACTGGCAAAACCACCTCTGAGGATTCCTTGCCTAAGAAAACTCGATGAAATTCATAGGGTTGCCATAAGTTGACAGGTAACTTGTAGGCACATGGACCCACACAGGCCATATTTGACTATGTCCCCCTTACAGGGGTTTCTCCTCATCCACCCTACCTCCCTTTATGGATGAGGGAGGAGTATTATATGATCTGGCTCAAGGGATAATCCAGCACTCATAAAATTAAGTTTTAAATATTCTAATTCAAAATACACCTTTACATTCTGAATGTTACATTTGATACATCATCATCGGAGCTTGGAAGTTATCAGTGGCCATGAAGGCATGGGATTCTAGGAGATGATGAAGATGATGATGATAATAATAATAACAACAACAATAACAACAACTTCCCCAAGGTTCGATTAGCACCCGATGCATATTCAAAGAAGCATCATATGAAGTACTAAAACATATACTTACTGTTGGCTGAAGCGGCCCTTTGCCACTGTTGCGACCTCTGAAATTAACAAAAACAGATAACAAGAGTGAAGAAAACAAGAGTTACATTTGAACAATTGAAATCTAGCTTTTCATATGGAATGACAAGAAGTTTAATGGTAGTTATAAGAAATACAGTCAGCCCTCCACATTTACAGCTTTGACTTTTGCGGATTTGACCCTTTGCAGTTCTGATTCCTATGTTCTCTCTAGAATCTCTAGGTCCTCCAGGGCAACTCTGCCAGACGCTGACCATAGAACTGTGCTGGAGGACCTAGAATTTCCTAGAGAAAGCACTTCTCTAGGTATCTGTAGGTCCTCCAGCATGATTCTGGCAGATGTTGAGGACAGAGTTGCACTAGAGGACCTGGAGATTCTTGGAGAGGGGTTCTCTCAGATTTAAAAAAAACGGTGTTTTTTAATTTGCGGCTTTCCCACATTGACGGGGATCCTTCAGCCCTAACCCCAGCAAATGTGGAGAGACCACTGTATATCAACAGCATGGTTCTTTTCAGCTGTTGTGCACATTAACACATAAAAATCAATGCCAGGGTTAAAGCTTTATGTGCACTCCGGCAAGAGTACAGCCAGAGACCAAGCATGTTTATTATTCGACCCATTTTCAAGGGGCACAATTAAAATGGCCAGAAGAGCATCCTTTAAGGTGGCATGATTCTTAGAAGCTGCCGAGGGAAGTGAAAGAAACTATGGCCTGAACACGTGGCTCAAAGAAGTTTCCCCGGCATCATAGCAGAAAAGCAAGCATCTCCACCGAGCTCATTGCCACATGCTGAAATTCTAAAAATTTTCCTCCCTGAAAAAAAGGAGAATAGGAAGGCTTAAGGCCATCGAGCATAACTCAAAACCTTCCACTTTGACCGGCCGATACAACACAGGTTGCCATGCGGTTGGCAAAACAGCAGCATGACTGTGCAGCACAGTCCAGTGCCTGCAGTGGAGACATCTTGATACAATTTCAGTCAGCCAAAAATATTCCATCAGTCCCTCCATTCACATAACAGCAGAATACCAACAGGCTGCATACTTGTAAACCCGCCTGAGGTTTTACAGCAACCTGCCGCCTCCTCGCCGTTCTTGTTCCATTATGTTCATTTCCATACGCAACTGTCTTATGGGGAGATATGCAAATCAGGCTTGTAACACAAAACGCTTGGCTATCTTTCTGGACGCAATTTTTCTCCCATATTGCTCTCTGCACAATTCTTTTAAAGGACTCATATTACCACCATTCATTTAACGGAAAGGTCCTTATGATAACAAATCAGCAATGGAAGACTACTTTTCAGAATTGTTTTCTGGGAAGGAAGGACCTACGCATAATTCTGCTCATGTCTCACATTATGCGATAACCAATATAATATTTAAAGCCTGGTAATTAACACATCGCAAACTATTTTTAATTCAGACTTTGCCTGTTTCTCACATGGGAAAACTCGCAGCTATTTAGATCAGAGACGTTCACAGTATTCCTTGTTCCTCGGAGGCTCCATCACCTCAAACTAACCTCAATAAAGAGCAGTTCCTGTTTCAAAACTCCCAAGTCAAAAATATCGGCACTTAAGAAAGCTAAAGGATTCGGCATGACGGGTTATGAGCAGTAACACGGACAACGGATTCTTAAATTAATGGCTATCTGTCCAAGACAAATGAATTGTTGCAATGCTTAGGCTTGCTTCTCTGAATCCAAAACTAAACTGAAAAGATGCACAGCTCTTTATGTGAAATATCCAGTATCTGTCCTACAAGGACCAAATGGATCCCCGCCAACAGGCCCCTATTGCTTTCTATTAGGATGAAGAGCTAAATACTTGCAACTCAGAGATTAGAACAGAATCTTGACCCGTGCTTTTCTTAAAGCCACTTCAACCTCTTTGTAAGAAGACATATATAAAACAGTATACAGATGGCATTTTACTCCCTCTTGGCTATCATTAATTCCTAAAAAATGTATAGGCTTCCTCTTGGAGAGGATGTGAACAGAGAGGGCCTTTGATTCATATATGGCTATACTGACTGAAATAAGGGCCTCCTAAGAATAGATATCAAACCTAATAGACTGGATCACATCCCAGCATATTAATAACTGCAGGTTATTATTACTGCCCATTTTTACAAATAATAATGTAAATCTGCATCATAAATGTCTTGCGGCTGTCCTATTGTCAGTGGCAAAACGGGTCACAGCGGAGAGATGAAAATACGCAGAGGAAGTGGATCGTTTCACATCGTGGAGACGGTGGGATCTAGCTTTAAATGAAAAGTTAACAGTCAATTGTTAAGTTCTTTGAGAGGAAACTTGGACTAGGATGTTTACTGGGATATGACAGTCATTCCTTCCTCTTGTAAACAATCCATCTGATATCCCAAGACCACCAGGGGTTCAGCATAAATACCGGCAAAATTTGTTATATGATCTCCAATACTTTTATGTTTTGGAAACTGAATGTTCAGGGTTGCTCACTGGCAAGAGAGGGGAAAATGTATTTAAACTGTGCTGGAAAACTGATGACATCTGTGTGTGTGTGTCTGTGTGTGTCAGAATATAATATTTGTCGTGTCATGGAATATTTATAGTTTTGCATTGTTTCTGATGAAGTAAACTAATAAATGCTATTAAAAAAAGGAACGTACTTTCCACAAGCATATATGCAAACATCTATCTAAATGTCAAAGGCAGAGGAGCCTTCCCCCCCAGCCACAGATTCAGTGGAGACAAGGCAACCTGGCCTTGTGCGGACATTGTCCCTCTGGGAGAGGGAAAATCTGGTCCTAGCAGAGTCTGTGGGCAGATGTCACCAACTTCCCTGGTCCCAACCACCTCTTCTCCAATCTTCACCTGCCTCACTGACTCTCCCTCTGCCCTTTACCTTCTTCCTCTCTCTCCCAATCTCTTTCCTTGATAAGTCCTGCTTTTTCTTACATTCCCTTGACTCTACCCAACTTTAGCTGAGCCACATCCCACATTCCAGCCAACTGCAGAGATGTACAGCACCTGGTTGCGATGTGGGGCCCAGCTGCCTTCCTTTCTTACGACCGGGCTGGTCTCATAGTTGGGTGACTACGAGACTACGGTTTAGCGGTTGAAGCGTTGGGCCAAGATGCTGGGAGATCAGGGTTCAAATTCCTGTTCAGCTAGGAAAACCCACTGGGTGACACCGGGCAAGTCACACTCTCAGTCTCGGAGAAAAGCAAGGGCATCCCCACCCCCCAAAAAAATTCTGCCAAGAAAACCCCATAATAAGTTTTCCTTAGGGGCACCATAAGTCAGAAAGGACCTGAAAGCACAACAGCAGCCATAGTTTGGTGGGAAACTGTGCCACTTCGGGGAGCCAAACAGGCCCATTGTTTCACCCCATCATATAACACGCTTCTCGACATTTCTGTGATGACCTGGACAATTCAGAATCGGAAATTCTAGCATCCATATTGACTCATATCCAAGTAAGTTTATTCAAACTTTTGGTTTTAGTTTCTCCCCAACCCTACAATTATGGAGAAGGAGGGGAGAGAGCACACAGCATTTCAGCCATAATCCTGTCTTCTTACGTCACAGTATTAGACCACACTGAATAAATTTTGACTAATTTCTCCGTAAATATTCATAGGATTCCACCGTTTGTGCGTGTATGTTGTGTGCGTGCTGGCTTCCTAGGAACAGTCACCTGAAAATAGCATTGAACTTGCCCAGATTAATATTTGGGTGGGGTTTCAGGCACGCATTATCTGCTAATTAATTTTTGAGAAATAATACATTTGTAGAACTATAAAAATAAAAGTATTAGAAAACATTCTACCAGGTCACTAAATGCAATGACTCTTTTGCTTACAAGGCCAAATGACACTGTTCCTTAAAACTTATAAGTGGATTACATGTAACTCCTTCCAATCCACAACTCTGGGGAAGGTCACAAACTTGCAAACCAACTACGAAATGCTCCAAATTGGTCCATAGCAACTCCACGGGGCTGTGGAAAGTTGTCTGTCTGAACCACTGGGGTGCCACGAAACCAGATCGGGAATCAAATGGCCCTCCAGATGTTGATGGACTGCATTTTTACAGCGTTTCTTACTGGCCTGGAAATGATGGGAATGCCAATCCAACATCATCCGGAGGGCCGCACTTTGCCTACTCCTGGACTAAACACATTAACTGGATCAGTATAAACATCAGCTTCCCAGCTGCTTCAATTTTTGGAAAGCTTTGACATTGGGGGCAAACTTTCCTATAGAGCTATATCTCAGTCAACCAAGTACAGTAGATGTGTTGATGATCATGACTTCTTCAAAGAAACTTTGGTGCCTGAGGCAAAAATTCACTTGGAAAGAACAGAAAGAGGTTCCTCAACCACAAAAAGAAGAACAGCGTGGCCTGTTTCAGCACACTTTTTAGTGTACATGCATTTTAGGAGCAACTGTTAAAGTGTTTTGAAAGGCATATAGTACAAATGCTACAACAGCCCCCGCCCCCAATCCTTCCTACTGGCTCCTTACTAATATTTTTCAATGGCCAATTGTTAAATGTACTGACAACTAAATATCAACATTAGTACAAGTCAGACATTGCAACTGACATGCAAGTCAACGGGGCCCATTTGCCTATTTTAACCTTACTGCTGTTCAAATATTCTGAATTATTTACAGGTTTTGGGAACTTTTGTTTTTTTTACTGTCAGATGGGATGAAGTTACCACCCAGCAACTCCTGAAAAGAATGTGTTGCTTCCTGGGAGAGGTAGACCTATTCGCTGCATTGTTGAAAAGGTTCGCTCAGGCTCTTACCCCAGTATACGGACAAATGAGTTCCTTCTAGTCAAGTATCTTCAAGTGAATTATGTGCAACAACAGAGTAGACTTTGAAGAGCCCTCAATTAGCCCCATCGTGGGTTTAAGTAAAGCAAACCACGGAGCGGTTCAGTGAATTGCCAGCACCAAGCAGAAGTACCAAGGAAACCCTATCCCTAGTTGGAACTCCCATTCGCCTACACAAGGCCACAGCGCCTGAACTTCTAAACCATCTTTTCTGAAATATCAGGTCACTACAAATGAATTCTCCCCCCCCCCCCCAATCTAAATACCCTAAAGGCAGAAGATTGTGCCTGATCTTGGAAGCTATGCAGGTTAGTACTTGGATGGGAGACTGCCAATGAAGGAGACAGCAAAACCACCTCTGAGTATTTCTTGTCTACAAAGGCCCTATAAAATGCATGGGGTCGTCACAGGTTGGCAAGAGACTTCAAGGAGTCCAGACACACAAATGAATCCAGAGCATCACGACAATATTAGCTAAAGACCTGCCGTTATGATGGGGATGAGGGGCCTGATCAATTGCAAAGCCTCCCGGAGAATGACCCTTGACATTTCCTGCCCCCTTCAGAGGACTGATGCCAACGTGAGCCAAGGCTATCAAGCATCCAAGGCGGGGGGGGGGGCGGGGGAGCAGGTCAGATACAGTAAATGGCAACTCATAAAACAAATGCAAATCTCCAAGGTGATGGCAAATGTCCTCCCAGCCCTGGTGATCCTGCTATTCTCAGCCACTGAGAACCCAGCAGGCTCCTATCTGCACAGTCCTCTTCTCGGTTCTGTATGCTGAGCACACAGAACGGTGAGAAGCAATGCGGACTCGGGATCTTTGTGCCCTGCTCCCAAAATGCCAGGCAAGGTGGCAATCACAACCCCCTTTTAAACCCACAAGGGCATCTGCCTGCCACACAGCTGTGTTTCCTGAACAGCGACAACCTCCTTGGTGGCTAGGCTGCCAAGCTTCTTCTGCAGCAGCCATGAGGCACAGCAGAGCCTGTAAGCCTAGAAGGGCTCCAGTTCAAAGCCAGCACTTGGAGCAAGAGGTGGCTCTTTAAAAATGCCGCTGATGGATTCCCTGAGAAGCAGCAACGCTTCAAAACCCTTCTGCTCTGATGAACCAGCTTGCATTACTTCCAACCAGTTTGGCTTACCAGACAAATTGGTATGCTCAGACCTGTTCTACAATTACCTTTGTGCTCTTACAGAGTGTTGACAACCAGGTTTTACACCGGAGAGGACTCAGATGTACTCCTCTCACTCCACATTTACCAAGGCATCCCAACATTGGAGGATACAACAGAGAGTGGCGAATCCAAGCCTGGCATTGAGGCTACCTAAGTAACTTGGGATCAGGAGGGGATGGCAGTGGGAAGGACAGGGTTAGAAACCCAGGCTACAAATAAATTATTTTTCCTGAAAACAGCAGGGCACTTAGAAACGTGTTCTGTAACATTCCTAGGACAAAAATGTCCAGAACATCAGGAAAGATATATGACAGATAGCCTAAGACACAACATGATACATCCTTTTATAACAACCTGAAAAACCATTTTGGAACCTACATTCGTCTTCTATTAAAACGTGTTCATGTCTTCCTATGAGTCCTGCAGAATATCTGAGATCAAATCAGTTACAGGTGTTTTGCTGTATGGATAGATAGAGAGATAGAGAGATAGATAGCACAACCTCCTTCTAAGAGCTCAGAGCACCATCACAACCAACCTAAGATGTCGGCTCATCCACTTTGCTTCAAACCCGAGTAAGGATTTAACAGAACTTTCCCATCTCAACATATTACAGGAGAAACTACAAGATACAGAGAATGCTTACCTTGCAGCATTATGCTACTCATGTTTATTTGGAAGTAAACTCTGAGATAAATGAAACTACCTTCGGAGCAACCATGTATAATTTCAGCCTTAGAGGGGTATCCACAGGCATTTACTTAGTCATCATGAGCCCTGATGCTATGGAAGAACTTCTTTCTCTTACTTCAACTCTTCTTCTACCACATGCTTCAAGAAAGCTACCACAGTAAAGCATTTTCATTCAGGTCCAGTGTTAAAAAGGCTGTCAACTGCACTCCTACACCAGAGTCCCTACTCTGTGCCTCACCCCTTTCAGAAATACCAAAAAGACAAGGCATTTTGTAGTGCAGCACCCAAGATACACCTCCAAACACCCCTGAGGAATCTGATCCCTCTCTTTCCATTTGCAAGAGAGCTGTTCAAATTGTTTTATTGCACCAGCTTTTAGTGTCGGTTAAAGTCCTACCTCCCTACTTGATGCCCAGTTACTCTCTCCTGCTGTTGGTTTTTATTGTATTAAACTAGCTTTTAAGAATTTGAACTGTTTTACTGTGCAATTATTTCATTAACATTTCTGTAAGCAGGTTTTAGTTTCTTTTTGCAAAGAAAAGCGGGCTTAAATAAATAAACTGAGCAAACAGCTTGCTTCTGTGTTTTATTTGCTGATACTGTTATCACCAATTTCTGCTCTTAGGGTCATGTGTCTTATTTTGCATAGAATTTAAACTCCTATCGAGTTATCCCAAGCTGTACTTTCTGCCCTTCTGGGTGTTTGACCTTAGTATTTACTACCTCCCCCTCATAACCACGTGTATATTTATCTTTCAACTACAAACAACAATTCACACATCTGATGGAAGTGGACTCTAACCCACAAGCACAGATGGCATAACACTTTCTTGAAACTTTAAGACGCTTCGTTGTTTTTGCCTCAAGAGACTAACACCAGTAATCTTCTGCAGTTTGCCTTGCCTTTCCCCCCCCCTGCAAATTCAGTTAGCATCACCTTTGGGTTTTTATATCAGTTAGGTGCTTGGCTTGAATGGCATTCCCCTAGATTAGATTAACACAGATACAAGGATTATGGAACAGAAACGGTTCAGATTGGGTTGTATGAGGATCAAAGCTTGAGTCACCGAGTGGTTAGACATTGAGACTACTGTCTACCACGCAATTTCTTCTCCTATTCCTCTCCCACCTCTACATTGATAATCCAGACTCCTTGGCCCCTTCTTACCTGGGCAAAGATAATAGTGTATTGTGGTAACAAAACTAGCCTCACCCTCATCATTCTATCATCCCCGTTTTCAAGAGATCTATGGTTTACAAGGGCCTAAATACCTGGAAGGCACCAGATCCCATCTGATCTTGAAAACTAAGCAAGGTCAAACCTGGTGAGTACTTCGGTGGGAGAGCACCACCGCATCCCACTGTTGGCAATATTTCAGAGGAAGGAATGGGTGAAACTACTCCTGAGGACTCCTTGCGTTCTGGGCCCCACAACAATTCCAACTCCCAGAATTACATAGCCTTGAGCCAGGGCAGTTAAAGCAGTGCCAAACCGGGTTATTTCTCCAGTACGGATACAGCCTTGATGTTGTTGTACTGCAAGGGAGATAAATGCTCAGAGTTGCAGTCCAGCAAGCTCTGGAGGGCTGCACAATTCACACTCCTGCCCCACAGCGACTGGCAACGGCTCCCCAAGGTTTCATACAGGAGCTAGCCCTGCTTAGAGACGACTGGGGTTCAAGTCAAAGTCATTCTGCACACAAACCATGGTTTCCCACCGCTGTGACACAGCCCTTTCCAAATACACAGACACCCTGATCTCATCCCCAAAAAAACCCACCCTATCGCTTGTGACATTAAGGGGAGCTTCAACATTGGTTTGCAAAAAAAGCATTCCCTTGGTAGCTGGACGGCAACACGGAAGTGCAATGCATACAAGGAAGTGAACAGGATGGAGGAAGAAAGGTAGATCCCTCTTCTATGTCCAACATATGGATCAAATGGCTGGTCAAAGGAGGAAAAAACACTCTGCTGGGCCCAACATAAAACAACTGCCAGCTGTTTGCCCCAACAAGCTACCAATCCTGGAGGGCTTCTTTACAAGGCTGCTGGAGTAACTCTTTGGATCTCCATCTACTGAGCAGAATACAAAAGCAGTTTTAATGCAAGAATGGTCATAGTAACACAGAAAAGTCCTCTGCTCTAAGAGATTCTTTTTCTACCTTCTAGAATAGAAGGGGTTGTTTTTTGTTTGTTTGATTCCCAGCTAATATTTTGAGGAAAGCACAGCAGGTATTCCCATTTTTCTGCCACAACAAGAGAAGTACATATCCACACCCAGTGGCTAAAAAGGAACTATTTGTGCACATTTCAAATACAAAAAAAACCCCAACAACTTCAAAACAGACAGCAGCAGGATGTTCTGCTCAGCGGGGTTATAATGTACAATAATTTAGTGCTGTAGCTTAAGAGTTGTAAAAAGGTATTCAAGAGCTCATGCGAGGTAGTCAGCCAGTCTCAATAGCTCCTTCAGCATTTAAAAAGCAAGCCAACAATCAGAATACATACTACAGTTGTTCAGATTTATCCTTGGCCAGAAAAGCTCATACAGAGGTGGAGAATGGAAGCCTGTTTTCGAAGCCCAAATTACTGCAGTTTCAAAATCTGTGCATACAACTGGTTCGCAACAGCTGTGGATTATTTCCCCTTAAAAGCATGAACCTGTGATAGGCCGCCAAACTGGGACCAATTTGCTCAGCTTTAGCTGTTAAAGGATAATTTTGTCACGTTAAAATGCAAGTAGTAAATGAAGGTGAGAGAGAGAGAGAGAGAAAAAGATTTACTTCTGTTGCAATGCCATCTCATTCATAAACTATCACTGCAAATATCCCAACATTTCCACAGGGCTGACAACACCAAATAGGTCCTGCATTACCTTCCCAATGTTTGTTTTTTTCCCATTACCTTTCTAAGAGCTGATGTTCTAGCTTCACAATTCTGCACACATTTAACTACTACTACTACTATTATTTTCTTATATCCTGCCTTTCTCCCAATCCTTCCATAATTCAAAGGTGAAATCAAATGGGATACACTCCTAGGTGAATACAGGATGGCCGTTGTGGTTGGAAGCTTAAATAGATGCTGATCTTTGACTAAAACCCACCGAACCCAGTAGCATTGACTACATACAAGACTGTGCAGTTGGGTCTCCACCTTCAGAAGCTGCAGCATTCAAGTGGTTGGGTGCAGAGGATTTTTATTTTTCACCTTGGTAGGCAACCCACAATTGAGCAAGATGTAGTCAAAACCACACTCATGGTTTCACTCATACAGAAAAAAGGGGGAGAAGGAGGGAGAGGGATTCTGCGTTCTAATGTTCTTCTCTCTCTCTCTGAGTTTCATGTGCTACGTCCCAACTGTACCCAGGCATAAAATACTGGGTAGTGTCAGCTTAAATGGGTGCCCACCAGGTCCAACTGTTTCTTTCCTGAAAATTAGCCAGCGACCCCGACTTGTCATTTATTCTCGCTGCAATGTACAGCCAACACAACTCCAGCCTTCATCAGCAAACCTGATAGAAAGATGCCCACATTCCAGAAGGTCAGCAGCCAGAAGCTACGTTCAAAATGGAATGGTAGTCCACTAATATAAACCAAACCTTCTCTTACCACCTACATCTTTCAGCACATTTACTCTGACTAGTTCCAGCAGGGCTCACTTCCAAGCAAGGGTTCTTTCAGAGAGCAGGAGACATGATGGGTGCCTTTTGGTATATAAAGCAAAAAAAGAAGGTGACAAGAGCCAGCACCGTGAAGAGTATGAAGCACATCCACCTCGAGGCAACCCAAATTCAGTGTATACATGCGTACCTTTATTGTCCCATGAAAAACATTGGTTTAAAATCTGTTGCCGCCTGCAGGCAATACAGTTTGGCTCCCACGTTTCCAAAAACAAAACCCTATCGCTGTCCATGCGTATTATCAGCATAATGTTGATACTTCAAGGAAAATTAATGTCAAGGCTGCTGATCTACTTTAAAACCTCCAGTCCTCGGAATAAGCAACCGACGGGATTGAAAAGGATGGCGCAAAAACCATCTCCCCGGTCTGGCCAGTGCCCGATGCAGCTCCTGGTGAAGGGTTACCCTGCCTCATCTCACTCCTCTTTGCCAAGAGAGGATTGTTTGGGGGGGTGTCCTTTAATTTGGACAAGACGAACCCGACAGAATCCACTGCTTGCTGCCATTTAAAGAGAAGAGGTCATGAATGAAAATTTAAAAAATGCTCATTCTCTGCACTCAAACCCAGGGATGGCACCAATGGGCCAGGACCGGGCCGCAAGCCCAGGCCTTGGAGAGGAGAAGAGTGGGCTAGCTAGAGCCGGGTCCAAGCTACTCCTCGTGTTTTCTAGACGCTTCTACCCAGACCCCGTCCCCCCCATTCACAAAAACGCTTCCAGGCTGCTTTGGCCAAAGACCCTATAAGCTAGATAGAAAGTCCTTGTCTAGTTCCATCTACCGCCTTGACCATGTGGCCACCCCAAAAGCCTTTGGCCTCCTCCTCAGCAGTGCCAGCCAGAGATGCCCCCCTTTGCTACTCCGTCATCCACGCAATCTTACTAGATGTATCTGAAGTCAGTGCTCCAAAGGGAGATGGCAGACATAATCTGGTTTAAGTGCCCTGGTTCCATGGTCTGGAATTCTGGGAACTGGAGTTTGTGGTGGCCCCAGAGCGGAGCAGAGCTCCGCTCTGGGGCCACCACAAACTCCAGTTCCCAGAATTCCAGACCATGGAACCAGGGCACTTAAAGCGCTGTCAAACTGGTTTATGCCCGCAGTGTGGATGAAGCCCAAGCCTCTTTGCCTGCCTCCCCCTGATGCCATGCACTACTCACCTCCCTCAAACCTTCTTCGTTCCTTCAGGCGAGTGCCACTTCTTGCACCCTGGCGCCCCTACCTTACCCACACAGAGTCCTTTCCAGTCGGATGCCAACCACAGAGGCGCCTTCCTCCCTGCACCCAAAACCTCTGTCCCGCCGGGTCAAGGTCGACGGCGGACGGGGAGGCGGCTGCCTTCCCTCCTTCGGAGGGTCCTCTTTTCGAAAAGAAAATCAAAACACAATCGTCATCGTCACCCTAGTGCGGACACCCCTCCGCCAAAGACAGCCGCCTCACCAGATGCCAAGCCCTGGCTTCCCAGCTGACCCCCGGCCGCGGACGTTACAGACATTACCTTTTCTCCCAACGGTGCCAAGGGGTTGCCAAGCCTGTTGGCTTTCTCCTGATGCAATTTTAGAGGCGGCGAGCTGAAGGGGGGGGAAGCGAGGAGGCGGGCGTTTGCCATGCTTTGTACAGTGGTCCGATTTTGGATGGCGGAGGAAGAGGAGGAGAGAAGGCATCAAAGGAAGGCAACTGTCATTCCCCCCCCCACAAGCAAACGTGCCTCCCAAATGTGCCCATCCTCTCCGCTCCTTCTCCATCTTCCTTGGCGTTGTCTCTCCCCGAGGCACAAGCAAACCAACCCTTGCTCTGAAGATGCCAACCCCACAAACTCTTCTCGAACATGAGCCCCCCCCCCTACACCAAAACCACCCCATTCTTTCATCCTTCCTTCGTGTGCCCTTCCCAAAGAGGGTTCGCAGACAGGGTTCTGTGGGCTGCCAGGGTGCCACCACCAGGACCCAAGGTTGGCATTGGGCTGTGCTCACCAATGCCAACCCATGCCCTATCTCGGTCCCTTTAACCCCCATACACACACAAGGAGGAGAAGCCAAGCAAGCAATCCCAGCAAGCCAACCTGACCCACCTTGGCATCTGCATGGCAGCAAGGACCTGCTTTGATACCGCTTGAACCACCCTGGAGGGGAGGGAGGGAGGGTTCTAACAAACTGCCACTCCCAGAATTCCACAGCCCTGAGCCCCCCCAACCCCCCCCCCGCAGCAGAAAGCGGAGTGCTAGGGAATCCTGGGAAGTGGAGTTTGCGGCGGAAGAGCGAAGGAGGCTCCCTGGTGGTGGCTCCCTTTAGAGCTCCGCTTCCCAGGATTCCAGAGCACTGAGGCAGCAAGGCAGGTCGGGGTATGATTTACCCGGCTTTGGCCCCGCTTTCGTGGCTTGGGGTCAAGGCTATGGCATTCTGGGAGCTGGAGGATGTTGTGGGGCCCAGAGCTGAAGGCTGGACTCTTGTTTTGGAGTCAGGCTGTGGAATTCTGGGAGCTGGGAGTCTGTGGTGAGGTCCAGAGCTCCAGGCTGTGGAATTCTGGGAGTCTGCGGTGAGGTCCAGAGCTCCAGGCTGTGGAATTCTGGGAGCTGGGAGTCTGTGGCGAGGTCCAGAGAGCTCCAGGTTGTGGAATTCTGGGAGTTGGAGTCTGTCGTGGGGGCTCGGGGCCCACAACAGACTCCAACTCCCAGAATTCCACAACCTGGAGCCAAGACACATTGAAAGCGGGACCAAACCGGGTTATTCCCCCAATGTGGCTGCAGCAGCTTGAACCAACCCAGCTCCCCAAACCCTATTATTATTAATGATAATAATAATATTCTCCTCCTTAGCTTCCCTCAGTCAGGGAGCCCTGGAAGGTCTGTGGCGCAGGAGGCGGCGAAGGCAGGCCTCCCTTCCCTCTCTCTTTCTCTCTGAGGGGCCAAAATGGAGGGGCGAGGAGGAGGAGGAGGAGGAGGAGACCCCACCCAAGCAAGCGGCCTCCTTCAGAGCCTCCTCACCTGCCCAGCAGCGGCGGCGGCGGCGGCGGGGCTCTGCCTCCTCCTCCTCCGGCCGAAGAAGGGCTGCTGCTGCTGCTGCTTGGAGGGCCCTGACTTGGGCCTGGGCCGCTGCTGCTGCTGCTTCCAGTCCCGGCGGGGGGTTTGTTGGCGCTTCCCGGCGGAGGAGGAGGAGGAGGAGGCGGCGTTGGCGTTGGCGGCGGCGGAGGCTGAGGCGCCTGCTTGAGGGACATGGCGGCTTCGCTCTCTCTGCTGCTGCTGCTGCTGCTGCCTCAGAGGAGGAGAAGAAGCAGCGGGCCGGCTGCGGACGGCGGCGGCGGCGGCGGCGACGTGTGGCCGAGGCCAGCCCCCTCCTCCTGGGCGCTGTGCTGAGGGAAGGAGCGGGGCGGAGTCGGCCAATTGCACCGAGGGCGGGAAAGAAGCCAGAGACTAAGACTAGGCCTGCTGCTGCTGCCTTCCTTCCCCTCACAGACACCAGAGAGGCCTTCTTTCGGGCCAGGCAGCAAGCAAGCAGGCCTGGCCCCCCTCCTCCTCCAGCTTCCAAACCTCCAAACTAAGCCCTCCTCCTCCTCCTCCTCCTCCTTTGCTTTCAAGCAGGCCTCTCTGAGCTCCTTTCTCAGGGAAGGGCCTCCTCCCTCCCTCCCTCCCTTGCGCAGGGCCTCCTGCCGCCTCTTGGCCTCCTCGGGCCAAGAAGAAAGCCCGCCCCGGTTTGCCAGGGTCAAGTTTGTTTGTGACCTGACTGGAAAGTATACCACACACAAACACACACACACATATATATATATATATATATATACACTTCTCCCTCCATATTTGGTAGGTTTAAGGGCATAAAAAGACCTCCATTAATATGGGGAAACCCGAACAGAACCAAAACGCCGGGTTTGGGGACCTGAGAGGGAGGAGACCTCTCTAGGAATCCCGAGGTCCTCCAAGGGCAGCTCTGTGGTCAAAGTCTATCAGACACCAACCATAGAGTTGCGCTGGTGGAGCTGCACAGGCCACTCTAGGAGTCTCTGGGTCCTCCAGGGCAACTGGAGGACAGACACACTGACCACAGAATTGGACTGGAGGAGCTACAACGGCCTAGAGAATCCCTCGGCCTTTCTGTGCCATTTTTAGTCAAAATTGACCATCGAGTGGCACTGGAGGACCTAGAGATCTCAATATGATGATGGTAGCCCTGTTTAAGTATCTGAAGGGATGTATCACATTGAGGAGGGAGCAAGCTTGTTTTCTGCTGCTCCAGAGAACGGAAGCTCCAGGAGAAGAGATTCCACCTCAACATTAGGAGGACCTTCCTAAGAGTAAGTGAGGGCTGTTGGACAGTGGGAGACATAGTCTTGAAAAGTGGTGGAGTCTCCTCCTTTGGAGGTCTTGGAGCAGAGGCTGGAGGGCCATCTTGTCAATGCTGGGCTTGGATGGAGAGTTCCTGCAGGGCAGAAGGAGGATGGACTGGATGTCCCTTGGGGTCTCTTCTAACTCTAGGATTCTCCGATTCTAAATCCACAAATATCAAAGCTGCAAATACAGAGGGACGAGTGTATCCACAGGCACACGGAGGGACCCATGCTCTCCCCCTCTACACACCGTGTGCGCACAGCCCAGGTCTGCATTAGAAGGTGCGTAGATCATACATACACATTCTCGGTTGTGTGTCTCCTCTTCTAGTCCTTCAGCTACTTCATCCCTGCCTCTTTGCGGACTAAAATCTGCCACTGTTCTTCCCAGCGCCGGCTCACAGTAGCTCTCGGCCATTCAAAAGCAGTGCGCGAGGGAGAAGGGACGCCATGCTTCAACACAACAGAGATGCCCGCCTTTGCATAAGACCAACGCTGGTGAAGCTGCCCAACGCAAGAGAGCCAGTTCCTGGCCCCGAAGGGTTAGCCATGGACCAGGCGAGGCAAGGGCGAGCCAAAGAAGCTATGGGAGCACCACAGTCTTTTAGGATGGCACCAAAATGTGTTGAAAGGCAGGCCCTCTGATTTCTGTTCCCCGCTTCAGCGCCTAAGATTTCGGTTCTGTATCAATAGGGGAGCAGAGAGACTAGAAGGCAAAATGGATTTTTGTCTCCTGACTGGTTTTCAATATCGAGTATGTAGAATTCAGAGACTCCCGGGGCTACATCTGCACTGCAGAACTGAAGCAGTTTGACCCCGCTTTCACTGCCATGGCTCAGTGCTCTGGAATCCTGGAAATGTGCCGTTTTGGAGAGCGACGTTGCCTTCCCTGTCAAGAGTTAGCATGGAATATCAGTATGCAGAGGGATGTTGCAGTACCTTTGAGACGGAGCAAAAGACCTTGCAGCATAAGCTTTTGCAGACTTGTTTTGCTTCCTCAGATGCAACCGATAAGTGTGCATGTTTGTGCATTCAAGTTGACTTATGGTGAGCCTGTTAATTTAATAGGGTTTTCATAGGCGAGGAATCCTCAGTGGTGCCAGTTCTTTCCTCTGAAACTGAACCCAGTTTTTGTTGGCAGTCCCCCATCCAAGGCTTAACCAGGGCTGACTCTGCTTAACCTCCAAGATCTGGTACCTTGCGGCAGTTCAGCAATATCCTTGCTAGGGACAAGCAACATGGGTCACAAAAGCGACTTGGCCTCTGTAAGTTGTCCAGAACTCCAGCCTGGAGCAAAGCAAGGGAGAGAAGGAAAAGGCTGGCTTGGTGTCCTGGCCACAAAGTCTGCCTTTAATCACAGTTTTAAAAGGCGATTGCAGAGTTAATTAGATTAGGCCTTAGTAGGGTTTCAGGCTACACCTCAAACAGCCGTGATAAAGAAACACACACAATGGCTGGGCCATCCAGGTGCGCTGACACTTCGTAAGATTGCCACAAAAAGGGCCTCTGCTCCCAAGAAGTCGGCAATCTGCGACAGGCCAGGCGCAGCAAGATAAGCCCCCTCTTTCTTTGCTTAAGTAAATATGTCAAGGTCCCCGTCCTCAAGGAGTTGACAGTTCAATGGGGAGTGGGGACAAGAGGAGATAAAGGCATTCGGCTCCCTGCACTTTTGGAAAACTGTCACTCACAGTGGATAGGTAAATCCTTTTCTAAAGGGCTTTTCCTCTCTTGCTAGAACAAGGAGTATATTAAATAAGCAAACATGCACATTCACCATTTGATTCAGTGAAGGGACTGTGAACTGCTTGGGAGAGGGGTCCAGTCCCAGTTTACTTCTAAACAAACCCGATTTATTTGATTCCCCCTTTCTGCTTTTAGCCACAGGCGGGGAACCGATAGCACTCCAGATAGTAAAGAACGTCTGCTACACTCCTCATAGGAGCCAGCCTGGTGTAGTGGTTTGAGTGTCGGGCTGGGACTCTGGGAGACCAGGGTTCAAATCCACACTCACCCATACTCTCTCAGCCTCAGAGGAAGGTAATGGCAAACTTCTGAATAAATCTCGCCCAGAAAATCCTAAAACAGGGCCAGCACAAGTTGGAGTTAGCTGAAAGGCATGTAACAACAGACAGCAACTCTCACCTTTCAATGTTATCCATGCTGGCAGAGCCTGATGGGAGTTGCAGTCCATTGAGACAGCTTCCCCAGTCCTGTTTTTAAAGAAAAAGAGAACGGGCAACTCTTGAAGGGTGCATATGTTACAAATTTGTGTTTATTCTCCGTAGGCCTGTTTTAAAAGCTCTAATTCAGGAGACCGTTGAGACACTTTCCACAAAAGAGGAGCAATGTCTGAGTCCTGTTGAGGTTACAATTATCTCTTTTCTTGGCAGACAAGCTGTACCTTTTACAGCATCCGATTTGCATGATGTTACTCTAGATCTCATTGTTAGCAACAAAGCCAACACCCCACCTCTTTCAAGGCAGAGTACATATTTAAAGTATTTTTAGAAACCCTAATAACCCACAGGCAATCTCATGTGGAATCAATCCTACTCTGGGCGATAGTTTCAAAATGCACCTTTGACATACAAGAGCACAGTTAGCGCATAGGGAGGAACTCCAGCCCATGAGATTCACAGATCAGGTCAAGCTAATCTCAATTAATCTATGTGGGATCATTATCCTGTCAGGGTGTTGTGTGTGTAGATCACAAACTACTTCTGAAGGCTCCTGGATCTTTCACATCTGGTTGACAAGTTCAACAGGTGGCAGCTTTTTCCGGAAAAAGCATCTCACCAGTTGAATTTCTGCCTGTTCCCTGTTCATCTTATTGCATTTATATCCTGCTTGTCCACTACAAATAGTGTTCAAGGCAGCTAGCAAACACGGTACAAAATGTTAAAGAAAAGCAAGGCGGTTTAAATCCTGTCTAAACGTTTACAAAATAAAGAGCACCCACCAATTTGACCCATTTCAGGAATCTCTTGGCATATCTTAACAACTTTCCTTGCATTCTTGCTGTTAGGGGCAGAGGACCAAAAGAAGGGTCTCCTCCCAAAGATCTGAAAACCTGGAGAGTGGATAGCCTGATCCAAAATCTTGTAAGGCTCTGGCCGGCCATCACAAGCCCTTTGCTTTTTGCCTAGAATTGGACCAGTCACCTGCAAAGCATAGCTCTATAGGTTTGGCTATCGAAATGGAAAACATGAGGAAAGTGGAGGTGGCGAAAGCCATGAAAATCATTCCCGGATGCTTTTTGAAAGCAGCTTTCAAGCGGTCTCTAGACAGTTTCAAATGTTTCTGTTGACTTATGCAAGGCTTAACCGACCATGGTGCGATATACCTTTGCCGTTTTAAGGTCAGTTTTAGGTGGCTTAACGCACGACAAAGCAGAAAGCATCCAGATTCTTTTAAGGCAGGAGGGAAGCTCTTTCAGTCCAAGGTTGCTGTCTGCTGCTTTCAAGATGCCTCCGACCCTCCCCTCGGGTTTTCTTGGCCAGATTTCTTCAGCTGAGGTTTGCCATTTCTATCTACTACGGCAGAGAGTGCCTTGCCTAAAGCCACCTAGTGGGTTTCTGTGGCTAAGCAGGAATTCAAATCCTGGTCTCTCAGTCTGACATTCAAGCCACTACCTGAGGAACTCCCAAAGGGCTGGTTCAGCCCTCAGCTTCCCCGGCCGGCCGGAAGGGATAGGAGGACAGCTTAGTGACAGAAGTCATGCTTTGCATGGAGGGGCCCAAAGGCTCCCGTTCTCCTCTCCAACAGCTGTGATGAACGGGATCAAGTCGCTGTTGATGCCCTTCTGGAAACCGGAACTTGCTGCCAAAAAGACAAGGCTAAGCTGGTGTAATGGCGTTCCCATACCTTCCAACATTGCCCAGATGAAAATGTGGCCAAGGAACAGAGCATGGTTAACGTGGCAAATAGGAGGGCCTGCAGCCATTTGCTTTTGCCCGAACCAATTGGATGCAAACGGCTTTTGCACTTTGGACTCAGTTTGCAGCAAGTGAAGTAAGCTGAGGACAAAGGAGGAAAGTGGGAAGGAGAGAGAGAGAAACTGGGACAGTTAAAAATCAACTAAGAACATGGGATGACAGAGGATTCATCCAGATGGTCCCTGCCAAATCAGGCCAGTAGGAAGGCCTGTGATTTTAGGATTAAATTTCTTACCGTACCAATATGGACTTTTGGCAGGCCTTTGCATATTCGGTATGCTGACTTGGAAACTTTCTATGCCTCCAATTGTTGTTATTCAACAGTGAGAGAGCCCTATCTTCACATATCTTGCAGCTCATACGCACTCTGTTATTGCATTGTTTCTCTGAAGGCAAATAAACTCAAGGTCCTTTAGCAGGCGAAGGCCTGAATGCGACAGCTCCTGTGTGTCGGCTTGCTAGCTTTAACCGTCTCTTTCCGTCAGCAAAAGCCTTCCTTGTACCTGCTTCCTCAATGCCTTTTCAAGTCTCTTGCAGCTTTTAGAAACGGTACTCCATCATGTACTATTTAAAGCTCTTTCATAAAAGAGAAATAAAATTCAATTTTTACACATGAGCAACTCGAAGGAGGCGTAGCCATGGTTACGCAAAAGTTCTTTGAGACGGATCTATTAAAAGAATGGAGTCCTGGAATCCTAGATAGTAAGCTGAAAATAGATGTCTGTACACACGCACGCACGCAAACATGCATGCACATGCCAAGCTGATGTTTCTTTACATACTGTACTTGGGAAAGAAACATGATGCCCCGAAGGATTAGAAGAATGGGAGGCACAAAATCTAGCGCAAGTAGCCGGACAGTGTTTGCATTCATTCCCTGGCCCTTGAAGGGCAGGGGGCGGAAGACATGTTCTTTGCTGCCTCACCAAACTCAAGAACGATAGGTTGACATTGTTGACTGGGTGACTACAGGAATGCTTTACCAGGAGAGAGGGGGGCATTAAAGGACACGTTGGAAACGTCACTGTATATAGCTGCCAAAAGGCTGAGTCTCTCGAAGCTGTTATTAAGACCCTGGCAGTTTCGTCCAGGTTAAGGCTTTGCATAACCCGGTCAGAGACCAGTGCAGCAGGGTGTTAACAGATCAGAATCAGCACTTTATATCGAGCTGAGATACAAATTGTGGACCTGGTACTAATAAAAAAAAAAAAAAGACCAATAGAAATGTGCTTGGTCACTGAGGAACCTCAGATACTAAACATACCAGCAATGGATCCTGAGAGGAATAAAAAAGGCTGGAGTTATAGTCCAACACTCAAACCACTACACCACCCTGGCTCTTCAAACAGGGTTTATTAATTCCCCCCCCCCCCATACAAACCTGTGTTTTCTGGCTCTCTCCACCCACAACCTTGTTACTACTTTGTCCCTCCCACTGCACTGTCAAGTGGCAATATTGTATAATTTTGTATATTGTGGAATACGTTTTCATTCATGCCCATAAAAACTCCTGTGACTAGGGGGCATTGTTATCTCTGAAATAGACTGGAATTCCCACAGGTTTCCAATATATCTCAGAAAACACTCCATACAAGTTTAGAAACAAACAGCCAGTGGGACGAGTGTTAAAAGAGGTCCCATGTAGGGATCCTTCCGGTAGTCGGTTTTGACTCTAACCAGATCGAGGCAAACTCTGAAGCTACATACTGGCTTCTTCAGGGGAGCATGCTTTTCAGTGGAGAGGTCTCTCTCCCATGGAGCTCCCATCCATACTTCATTCCTCCATGTGCAACAGGCCCAACCGGAAGAGAGAGACCACACTGCTGATCGCCTCCATCTCTCCTCCTCTCCTTTCATCCAACCCAAGGGTCATCATACAAAGCTCTGTCCCTTGCTGTTGCCTCTCCACTGGACAAAGGCTTGTACGATTGTTTCACCGGCCTGTTCCCATTTCAATGTAGTCTTTGTATTGCTCTCTTTGGCTTCCATTGTGTGTTATGTGCATTTCCCTCTTCTCGTCTCCTTTAGTCGTAAGGCAGAGGGGGGAAATGAATCCAAACAGCAACTGCAGTATTCTATCATTATTAGGACCAACTAAAACTTCCCAAGATGTTGAGGCCACCGGAGCTTAGAGAGCAGATTGAAGGTAGGATTCCAGGGCAGACAGTTCTTACTGCTATGATGAATGTTGCAGTAGACCAAGATGGTTCACTGCTTATGACTTGAATGAATACTTACACAACAAGCTGGTTATCGTCCATATGGGATGTGGTTATTTGTAATACGTGCATTGTGTTCCAAAAGAGCCAATTCATTGCCCAGCGCCTGCAGGCACGATCTGGGAAAGACTCCTGTTTGAGGTCCTAGAGTAACACATTCACTAAGCACAGGCCAAGGATGGCAAACATGCCGCCTTTCAGATGCTGCTGGACTGCGACTGCCATCTGCCCTGGCCAGCAAAAGCAATGGGCAGAAATCCTGAGCGCTGCAGTCCAACTTCTATAGAGCCCCCCCCCCCCCCCCCACCCCCCCCCCCCGCCCCCCCCCCCGTTCTCCAGTCCAGGTGTACCCAGTGCTGAACTATGCGATCGGACTGGCTTCCTAGCCCTCCCAGCTTCTGGAATAACCACACTATCTCCCTCCACCCACAACCTTGCTACTATGCTGTACCTCCCATTGCACTGTCAAACTGCAATCCTGCTATCCAGCCGAAATGTACATTACACACAAAAGGCCACTGTGTAGGTTTTATCCAGTTTAATAAGAGTCTCCTTGCAGGTGGTACAGCAGAGTACATCTTTTTAGAAAGTACACATCTATGGGTCTTTTTGAGTGTCAGCCAAACTCCAGTCTAACCTGCAAATAAAGAAGACTGCTCCCAGCTCAGCAACAATTTGGCCAACTTAACAGTGTGCATATCCAGCTCCCGTGTGGTCCCTTGCACTTGCAACAACTAGCAACTCTCCTCAACTTCTCCAAAATCTGGACCACAAAGTACATTCAAAAGACCAACGCTCCAGAGGAAATGCAAGACTTCCCCAGATCTTGATCCAACAGTAACGTGAGAACAAGCCTCTAAACTGAGGCAAAAGTATAGCTGTGCTTACACTGGTGTTACCATAGTAGCCTGCTAACAAAAGGTTCAATGGGAGGGAGGGGACATATCTAGGAAATAATTATTATTGATATTCCCAAATTAATTCCTCATAATGTGGATTTCACAGTTCATAAACAATGAACTTCTCTGCTACCTTCTCTGTGGATGAACACTTCCCCCATGACCACCACACCAATATTGCACTCACTTCATCCTTATTTCACAGGCAAAGGTAGGGAAAACAGCAGAGACAATGCTTAAGGTTATCAAATAGCTATACCAGTCTGCAAGAGCAGAACACTTGCCATCATGGCTAATACCAATACCGAGAAAAAGAAGGTGCTCATCCAGCAAACAAGCAACAGTAAGCATAGTAAAAAAAACCCAACCTTCCTTTAAGGAATGTGGATTGCTTTTCTCTCTCTTTTCTCAAAGGGAAAAGTTGTGGGTACACTGCAGGCAGAAACAAGCCAAAGTGTGTATTTCAGAGCCTCGGCCATTCACAGTGGCCTTGGAAGTACAAGACGGTGATACTGTGGTCACACTCAAGCGGCAAGTGGAAAAGACGGGGCATACGCTTCAAAAGCAGGCACTGGAAAGGGTCTTCCAGCCCTTGGCATCTCCCTTCAGATCACCGCTGGGCATTTTGGGCTTTGAAACTTCTTAAAATCAGGCTCCCTCTGTTGAAATTGTGCTTCCCAGACTGACAAAGGACTAATTCTGATTTGTATACAACCAGCTGCCAAGAGCCTCTCCTCTGTTCATTATCTGCTTCTTTGGGGAAAGGGAGATTTGGAGCACAGCAGTGAGTAGAGGGGAATCTCAGGGAGGTGAAACCCCTTCCCCTCCTGGACTTCCAAATGCATCTCTGCACTGGAACTTACATGCTTGGAGCCCTACAATGGAAACACTGCTTGGGGAAATGAAGTGGAGTCGCCACAGAGCAGGGAAGAGGGCATTGTGTGGGTGCATCATTTCAAATCACTCTCACCCAAAGCAGCTTTTCTGGCAGGGTTTGGTTACATGCATTCCCATGTACTGCATAGTCAGGTATCAAGGCAGGGAAAAAAAAAAAGACTGGCTGTCCAGAGGAAAGGGGTGTTGGAAGTACTGAGGAAAAGAGGGTGCAACCCATTAGGCACTGCTTGCACTCGAGTAGAGCAAAGGGAAGGGGAGCAAGGCTTAGGAAAAAGGCTTCATGGCAAAATGCAGAGGCAGGGCTTGCAGCTGCTCCACCTGCCCTCACCAACGCTCTGGGCAAAGACTACATTCAGCCAGGTCTCTGGCGGAAGAGGAAAGTCCTGGGTCGAGGCCTATCCCCTGGTTACGGAAGAGGTTAAAAGGCTGCACTCCTCCCTTCCCACTCCTGAAATAAACCTGAGGCTCTGTGACCTTTTTTGGTTGTTGCTCTTTTTTTAAAAAAAAAAACAAGTCAAATTTCAAACAAACAGCTACAACCGAACAGTGTTCCCAGGAAAGCAGCAGAGACTAGGAAAAGAGGGTGGGGAGGAGTTCAATAAAGCACGAGAGCCAAAAGGAGTTATTACAGACCGCCTAGAAGGAAGCTAGCTAGCTCACACAGGAAAGAGCCTTCCGGGCTTGTCAACTGCTGCAAGCTAGTGCAACAGGGTAGGAAAGGATCTGGAAAGTGATAACTGATCCTTCAATAGACTCCGGTGCCTATGTTGCCTAATGGGCAACTCTCACTCTGCCCGTGGCCACCCCTGTGGCCAGTTTTGGTAAGGTCAGTTGCCTTTGCCACCTCTCTCACTTGCCCCTCTTGCCTCTACCTTTCCGGGAAGAAGGCTTCCCTGCGCCCCCTGCAGATGAGCTGGCTGATGCCATGGCAATATTGATCTGTCCATCCTGGATTTCCTGCCGCGCCTCCACAGGGAGGTGGTTGATTTTCTGCTGCGTCTCCAGGTAAAACATGACATCCCGGAGCTGCTCCTGGACCTCTGTGATCTGCAGGTCCTTCTGCTCACACGTCTCCTTCAGCAGCTTCTCCTCCTCCTTCAGCTTGTTCTGAAGCAAGAGCTGGTTGGCTCGCAAACACTTGTTCATTTCCTGCTCCTCTTTCAGCTCAGTGGTGAGTTTGCACACCTTGCTACTCAGCTGACTGCACCTGAAGAGGAAAGAAAAATAAAGGCATTTGTCATCTGCCCCACCAGCTCCAAGCAGGTAACAGCAAAGCTTCGGGAAAAGAGTACTTTTTTGACTGGCAACTTCCCTAGAAACAGAAGCACCAAGAGTCCAAGAACTCATGCCAAGAGAGCTGCTTTGTAAGGAGACAGTAACATGGCTCTTTAAATATCTGAGTCGGAACACTTCCAAAAACACCAGCCTTACAGGAAGTTGCTGGGTCACTGAGGGCAGGGATGGGCAGAGCCCACGTGGGCATCTCCTGGTAGATCTGGGGGCAATTTGCAGTACAGTAGACAGCTGGGAATCGGAAACCTTTGGCAAGCAGCAACAATTAAAAAGTTCCCTTTGATCCCAATTTGCACCGCTGAGAAAGAATGGAAAGTGTAACACCAGGAATGCGTTTTTGCCTAATAGAACGTATGAGCTTGGATCAGGTACTGATCATCTGTTCCTGGGCTGAACGTGTGCTCAGAGACACTACACAATCTTTAATTCTTAGCAGATGCTTGCTTGCCTTCCCACATATTTTGTAGCTGGTTCTAGTTGGAGAATCTCATGGATGCAGTGAAGAAACAGGAGCAGGATCCAGCAAGTTTTTGTTAAATTCACACGCGACATTGTTTATTAGAGACATCTATGTCCTAGGAATGAATATCATGAATCACATACTTTCTTTCCAGGGACTGCTTCTCCTTGAGTAGATCATTCAGTCTCTGCTCCAGTGTGTCACATTTTTCAATGGTCTCTTTAAATTTAGTCTTCATGTTGTTAATCTGTGTTTAAAAAAAAACCCCAAACACACAGTGAGAGATAATTCAAGCAGATCGAAGTCCAAATGGGTGTTTTCAGTGTGAGAGTTGAGAATCTTGGGAGAGATGTCTAAACTTTGACCATTGGAAATAAATTTCAAAAGGGGAGGAGAAATAGAGAAGCAACAGTGGGAGAAGGCAGTCTTGAACCACTCCTCTCTACAACCAAGGTGCCACCCATCTCAGGGCAAATACCTACTCCAAAAACCCTCTTCTGTGAGGGTTTGACTGCTTCATCCCCTGTTCATTTCCATTTCCAGTTCCTCCTCCTCCTTCCTCTTGGGTACCCTGATTTTAATTTTTAAACTGTAACCACCTCAGGGCAGGGATCTCTTACCTTCTACTTCTATACTTTTGGTTCCCCCAAATATTTCAGACTTCCAGCTCCCAGAAGCCCTGGCCACCATGGTTCATGGTCAGAGATTCTGGGAGGAGAAGTCCACATCTTCTGAATCCTCCAAGGCTGGGCACTGCTGTCCTGATGTATACCAACACTGTTATACTGAACGGCAAAA
Source organism: Urosaurus nigricauda (assembly GCA_034509955.1). Classification (NCBI taxonomy): domain Eukaryota; kingdom Metazoa; phylum Chordata; class Lepidosauria; order Squamata; family Phrynosomatidae; genus Urosaurus; species Urosaurus nigricauda. The sequence continues at coordinate 15,226,803 of JAOEGL010000014.1, read as the reverse complement.
TTCCCTGCTTATTAGCACTTGAAACAGCAAGGAAGAAATTATCAAAAGCAAACTGTCTTGCTCCCATATGGATCCCGATGAACTAGAAACCGATCTCTGTGTCACCCACTTTATAATCATATGGAAAAGGCAGACGCTCCAACATTCTCACTGATCAGGAATATAAAAAACAACCCAGAACATTCCCAACAACCTGATACCTTCCCAATATGCTGGATTACAATTTGCATCATTCCCCAGGTGTACTGCTTCTATATAAACCTTAGTCATTTTATCAGTATTGAGTGTGATCAATTAGTGCCTCAAACAGTCCCTGTTTACAAGGCTTCATTTATAAGGGCCTGGAAACTACCAAGTCCTATAGAGAAGGATTTATGGAATGGATATGTTCAGTCTGGAGAAGAGAAAACTGAGAGATAACAGGCTAGGCCTCTTTAAATATCTGAAGGAATTGCTTGTAGGTGGATGGAGCAAGCTTATTTTCTGTTAATCCAGAGACCAGGAGATAAATCAAATCGATTTAAATTACAAAACAAAAAGTTCCACTTAAACATGAAGAACAACTTTATTTAAGAGCTGTTTAGCAGTGACTAACTTTGGAGGGTGGCGGACTCTCCTTCTTTGGAGGCCTTCAAAGAAAAGTTGGGAGTGCTTTAGTTATGTATTCTTGCATGGCAGGGGTTTCAACTAGATGGCCTCTGGAGGGGCTTCCAACCTTATGATTCTGTCACCAAAATGTAAAGATTAATAAAGAGTTACCCTCAGATGCAGGGATAGGATACATTTAGAAATGAATTGCTGTAATACAGTGGTTCCCAGCCAGTGGGTCCCCAAGTCCCGTTGGATTACAACCCACCGAATCCCTCATCACTGGCCACAGTGGCTTCAAGGAGTTGAAATCTAACATTTGGCAAACCCTCATGCATACATGTCATCAACTGCAGTGCAATCCTTCCTAAGGGCAACCTTCTCTGTGTTTATGAAAGAATTTCCATCAGCTCAAAGCAGGCAACTACTGGAGGAGGCAACAGGGATGTAACTGGAAAAGCTACCTTCACAGGATGGCTAGGTAACAAAACTGGTATAATTATACTGAACACCCATGAAGGAACGTATACTAAGTAAATGAACAGTTGCTGTTTTTTAATTTGAGGACTAGCCCCTTGTGTTTGCAAAGATCTGTATTTCACATGTAAACTTAGTAAAGAAGACCCTGATACAAAAGCTGTTCGGTTTTACAGAAACTGCTGCTACTTCTGGTAAAGGAGATTTATTGCAGCAATCATGGCTTAGCCTAAGCTGGTGTTCTTGGCATCAAAACCAAAGAAAGGTTGAACCACCAGAGGACCTGGTGCTAGCCAGGACTGGCACAAAGAAGTCAACCTCCACAGAATCTGCTGGCAGAGGAAGTTCCATTCCTCTTGGAACTCATGCCCCATGGTATGAATTTTTAAAAGGTACATTTGGGTGAGGTGGGGTTTTTTTTCCTTTTAAAAATGGCTACAGGAATCAAGAGAATCACAGGACTCTTTTCTGTTGGCATTACGTCCTCCGCCAAAGACACACAAAGCAGACAAGGCCGAAAAAGAAAAAGAAAAAAGCCACAAGGCTCTGAACTACAACCCACACAAGCCGTTGCCAGCAAGGTCACAAGTCAGGGATTATGGGAGTTGAAGTCTGGAGGGAAGCAAGTTGCCTACCTAAGGTGCCCTCTTGTGGAAGGTCTTGATATAGTACCGAGTGAGAAGAGGCCAGGGATAGAAGGCTAGACATTGCCTTGCCTCAGGAAGCTAAACCCATACTATTAGTCCCTCAGAGGGATAGAGGATAAGTCAAAACATTTTGATTGTGATGTACGTCTCAACATTTTCCCCCTCGGCCAAGCTGCCCTGATTGTTTACTGCAGACACATTGCTGCAACCAAGCCACCAACCCTACAGCTCTTCCTTCACCTTGCCATCCTGCAGGCAAGTGCATCACCCCACAATGACCCCACAAGACTCTCACCTCTTCTGCTGTATCCTTTTCTATTCGGACAATCTTGTTCTCCCAGTAGATACGCTGAGACTCCAACTGACTTGTCAGCAAGTATGAGTACTGTGTTCAGGAGAGAAAATCAGACACAGAAATGGTCACAGTTCTTTGAGAGAGGTGGGAAGCCTAGATCTAGTCCAACAATGCTTGTAGCACCATACAATGTCTCCCTTCCTGGTCTACAGAGAACCCTTCCTTCTTAAAGGGGTGCACAGGCTCCATTTTTTATTGTTCTCGTCATGGTTCTAAATTGCTTTATATTGTTTAAAGTACCAATGCTTTCATATGGCAGCTTGCTTTTTAAAAATGGTTTTATTAATAATTTTTAATTTATGTACCTTCTTTTATTTCATGTGGGAACCACTTTGGGGCACAGTCTGGGAGAAAAGTGGGATCTTACATACGTGAGAAATCTGTCCTCAAGATCCCCCAGGCGCCTAAATTCAGAAAGATGCAACCGAAAAGGGCAGTTTCCCTTGGCAATCTGCCCACTCTTCAAACCCAACAACTTTTCTTTAGGACTGTGCCAGCACACAAATGCACACTCCACACATACATAGCAGACAGGTTTAGGATGGCAACCTGAGAACCTCTCAGCAAGACACCAGTCAGAGAAAGAGACACCCTGCCCCGCAAAAACAGTAAGACGACAGGAAAGCCAAAACAGACTTACCTCAAGCTGTAAGGCATCAATCTTCTCCTCTTGGCACACATCCCCCTCACACTCGTACTGGACTAGCTTTCCATCCGTCTTGCTTGCCACCAGCCGATGGACATAATTGTCTAGACAGAAAGGCAACAACTTGCTAGACATCTAACACACATTTCTCAACATCTAACAACTATAGCAAAGGACAGAAGTTCTGAAGGAAGCCAAAGAGGAAGGTGGCCAGGTGCTAATAATGAACTTGTAGATCTAGGCTTCTTTAACATGCTGGGAGTATCTGCTTTCCTCTTCTCTCTCTTTTGACAATCAACATGCTCTGTAAGGGATTCTGGAGACAGCTGCTGTCTACCATGCTTAGTGTAGGCAGGGGCACCCCATTACAGTAGGATCAGCTAGAGCAGAATCCCATTATTACCCCGCTCAAAGCTTTATTGCTTTGTTTACTGCAGATATGCTGCTGAAACTGGACTCTAAAAGTCCTCCAGCAGTCCTTCACCATCCTCCCGGTGCTAATGCTCACAAAAACACCTAGCTAGACAGGGGAGAAGGAAGAAAAAGGATGACTGTGAACATGTTTAAAGGAGCTTCTTTGTCAGAGGCATTCTTAACTCAGGCATGCCTGTATATCAAGCATGGTCAGCTATACATGATGTTTAAGCAACACATTTTCTTTCAAGGGAGAGAAGGGGCTTAAGTTGAATTTTTCCTTTTTTCCAAAACGTTTTAATTTTCTTCTCGAAAAAGGAAAAAAATGTTTCTTCCCTCTCCCTCCCAACCAGGTTTCAAAATTTCTGGTTATTTTACATCACTGCTCCTTTCAGCATCGCCAGTGGTGAAGGACTATGGAACTATAATAAAAAAAAAAAACTTTGAGGGCTGGATGCTTACCCCAGTTGTAGGGAAAAGGCTCTGCCACTGACTACATAAGCACAAACTCTGGGACTTAGCCCAAACAGCCTAAAGGAAAGGTGAATACCTCCAGCATAGTCCCAGACTCGGTGGTTGGTCAGTTGCATGGCATAGGTGTGCTGCGTCTCCTCAAAGTGCTTGTAAGCATGCCGACTCACATAGCGCCCACAGCCAATGTGCCCACATATCAGACATATCCACAGATTCTGAATAAAAGAAGAGTGATCAGAATTGAAACATCAGAAGAGACACTCAAGCTGCAACCTCAGCAGTCACCCAAGGAAGTAGAACAGTGGGATTTACTTCGGAGTAAAAATGCACAGCATCATGCTGCTTAGTTTATTTAATTTGTATCCCACCTTATCTGCCTAAATACCCTAAAAGTACCAGATCCCGTCTGATCTTGGAAGCTAAGCCAGATTAGCCCTGGGTAGTACTTGGACAGTAGACCATCAAGGAATCCCAGGTGCTGGAGGCTCTATTTCAGAGGAAAGAATGGGCAAAACCATCTCTGAGAATTCCTTTGCCTAAGAAAACCCTATGAAATTCATGCCATAAGTCGACATTTGACTTGAAGGCACATACACATATCCATCTTCCTCCCGGTATAACACGCTCAGTGGCCCACAAGAAATTAAAAAATACAGCTGAAGCTTGTTTGTTACAAACATTTTAAAAACCATTAAATAAACACACCATATACTTCCATATTTCAAGATCAGGACACACACTCTTCTCAAGAGTGAATATACTGATGCCTCCTTACTCCAACTCCTCTCCCAGCAAGACTTCAAAACACTTTCAAGGGAGGTTGGATTGGTATCTCCATACTGATACAACTCTTACTGCAAATACAAGACCCACACAACAGATAGATAATGTCAATGGCCTCCTCCAAGAGCTCTCCCCACCAGGCCACTCACTTCTTGGACTCCACACTCAAAGCACTTGTTCTCCTCTACAGGTTCAGGCGTCTGACAATATCTGCACACAGGACACCTGGAAAAGAAAGGAGGAGGTTGTTACTGATCCACGCTAAACATATGTCACATGGAATTAACATGACATGTTGTTTTTTTTCCAAGATGTACTTCTTGACCATCAGGGCAAATGAACAGGCTATATCAGATCCTACTGAAAATAGGGTATCAAAATATTTTCTGGAACAACCAACTCCTTAAGCAGCACTACTTTTACAACAGAAAGAGCAAAAAAAACCCCGTCCTGACAAGCACATCCCAGCAGCTGCGTGCCTCCTCCTTTCTACGCTTACCCCTGCCTGCACCATCTTGAATCAAGTGAGTATCTTACGTGGTGTCCTCCCAGCGTTGCAGACACTGGCTGTGGAAGCTGTGATTGCAAAGCGTTGTAAGAATTCCATTGACGGATTCATCCATTCTCTCCAGGCAGACAGTGCACTTCGGAAGCTCAGTCAGGTCCATAACAGGAAGGCTGGCCCCCTTCAGAAGAAGAGATACATCCTTGATCAGTGTGGCATGCAGTGGGACAGACAACTTCACAAATAGTTATTATCTAAAGCATCAGCTATCCCAACGTCCGTCTACCTGAGTTTCAAGATCCTTAGGGAGGGCTGTTTCTCTGTCCCATCACCGTGACAGCATGTTTTGCGAGAACACAGGAGAGGGTCTTCTTTTTGGATGCTCCCAGGCTGTGGAATTCCCTCTCCCAGGAAGCTAGGTTGGTCCCTCTCACCAAGATGTTATGGTTTGGGTTAATACTTTGGGTATTAACTGCCTTTTGCAGCATATCTTTTAACTGAAGTGGACTGTATTTAAAAGTATGTTTTTAATTATTATTGCTATAGCTTAACTACCTTGAGAAAAAACTGTTTTAAATTCATATTATTAATATGATTATTTGTTCAATCATTTTTAACTTTTGCATTAACCATTGTTTTATTTTAACTCACACCATGAGTCGGTGTGAGTCCCATGTTGGGAGAATGCCGGGATACAAAATAAATAAGTGTGTAAGTTGACTAAACTACAATCTATTTACAGAGTTTTCACCAACTTTCATTTACCCTCTCAACAGCTGAATAGAGAGCATGAAAAAAGAAGAATTTTAGAGAACCAGACCAGCTGGACTCACAGTGGAGGGATTTCTATTACAAAAAACCCAGCAAGCATGGCCAATGGTAAGGAATTCTAAGTCTAAGAGCTGAAATCCAAACATTTGAAGAGCCTTATGCTTGAAAAGGAGAAAGAAAGATCTGTGTTCCAGGCAGACACAGAAGGAAAATGAAGGAAGCCACAAGGCAACAGAGAACTGTTAACCAAAAAGGTAGGTATAATATACATAAAGATAACATCTTGAGATGCCAAGAATGGCAACAGCCAAGTACCTCCATCTCTAGAGCTGTACTTTTTAATCTGGCCCTTTTGATGATTGTAAAGGTTTGATTATTGGAAAGATGGTGAACTCCATAAAAGGAAAGAAGAAACTTACATCTTCCGACTTGAAGACTTCTGCTCTCTCTACATAGACCAGTTGACAAACATCCTCTTCTATGGAGTTGAATTGCCGGCCATTGCAGGCCATGTAAAAACTATCTGCATCAGCCTACAGGTGAATGAAAGAAAAGAGATTGAAAAGTTTTGAAATAAAGGATGCAGGATTTAAGAGCAAAAAGCCAGAGGCATTTCCCACAGCTCCACTCAGAATCAAGAAAACTTTATCTTTAGGAAGACGGTTTCTAATGCTTACAGTTTTCATAAGTTACCTTAGAAGGAAGGCATCCATCAGAGTTCAAAACCAGTTAGGAAATTATTAACTGCACACCCTCCATATTAAGAAAAAGCTTTAAAAGGTGTTAAGACCCCTCCCACGGCACCATAATCCAGTTAAAAACCACCTTTTATGTTTTTAAGGTCCCTAGGGTTTGCCAAACAGAGAGACCACTGCATCCCTAAGGATTCTACTTTTTCCGCTCTCTCATGCAACTTCAGTGACTTTTCTAAACAGATCACCAGCTTTTATTTTAGAGAACCTATCTCCTGGTGCCTTGCTTCTCACTTTAGTCATCAGTATGCATCTAAAGCAAACTAAATCACACAGATAACTGGAAACTGTTTCTGCTACATCCTGTAATTGCATTTCAGAGCCATTTGGGGCAGGAAGTCAGATGGTTTCAATCAGCAATTGGAGATGGGGCTGAACGTCTTGGGAAAAGAAGGACTGACAAGAAGAGCTATACCTTCCCGTAACAGCCAAGTTCCCCCTTCCCCAAGGAGTGCAGGGAAGCTCAGGGCTCCTTCCAAACCATCTTCTTTTCTCAGCTACCCTGTTAAAATAGGTTAGGTGAAGACAGGTCTACTACAAGATCAGCTGGTGAGCTTTGTAACCAAGCAGAGATGAACTCAAGTCTCCTGGTCCAAAGCTTTTGTAGCCCTTAGAACAAACTTATGGACTGTAGAAATCTACTGAAGCAAGCAGAATGGTGCATGCATTAGTATGGTCTCCCAGCTGGTAATGGCCTCAGGATGCACCACACTGGCTGTACCTCAGTCACCAATAATACTTGTTCCATAAGAACTCAGTGAAAGAGAAACAGTAGTTTTCCAAAGGTTCAAACAAAGATACGTAGCTTACCCAAACCTGGAGTCGCATAACGAAAAGGTAGTGCAACCTTTTCAAAAGCTCAAGGGCCTAGTCTGCAGCCGTTCATCTTGTAATTTTTACCTGCGTACTAAACTTGATCAGGGCCATATACTGGTTCGGGGTAGAGTCTCGGATGATTTTCATGTGTTCAATGACGTCGTAGAAGGAAGCCACAAACTTCATGAGATCGTGGCTGGTCATCGTGGCAGGGACTGTGAGAATGCAGAGCATGGCACTGCGCCGCACATCTTCTTTTAAGGAGGTCATCTTGCTGCATGAGACAAGAAGCAGACTCATCAGTAAAGCTTGTCAGTATCTCAAAGGCTTCAACCCAACAGCCTTAAAAGTAAAATGCAGAGACACAGCTGTGTTAGTTTGGAATATCAGTAAGCAAAGGGATCTTTGAGACTAACTGTGCAAAAGAGGCTGTAGCATGAGCTACAAATGAGGAAGGAGACCAAGTTTACAAAAGCTCATACTACAACTTCTTTTGCATAGTTAAGTCTCAAAGGTGTTAATACAAAAATACCAATTTTTCAAAACTGGAGGTGGATGTCTAGACACGGTTGGTTTCATTTTAGTTCAAAAAGTGTTCATTATACCCTAGATTTTACCACATCATGGACCCAAGGGTGTTCCAGAAACATCTTCAACCACAGGATTTTTCTAAGCTAATATCTTGCTGCAGAAGTTATTTAAGTAGGTGAGACCAACTGTTCACCATCTAATTCAATATTGTCAGCTCTGGTAGATAGTATCTCGCCAGGGTTTTACACAGAGCGAAGTCTTTCCAGGCATCTCCTGCTTAATCCTTTGGCCTTAAGGTACCAAGGACTGAACTTTCGTCGTGCAAGGCAAGAGGCTCGACTGCTGAGCTAATGGCTCTTTGCTTGGAGGCTCTAGAGTTTCACAACCATGGAAACCAAGTCCCCTTCAGCTGTACAAGAGGCAAGACACTTGTTCTTACTTGGTCTTATAGAGGTGCATGATGCCATGAACTATTTCAACAGATGGGTTGCCACTGAAGAAAGAAATCTGGTCCGGTAGCTGCTTTGAGGGGGAATCCAGGATTGTCCCAATACCACCATCATGTTTGCTTCGGTCCTCTGAAGAAGAAGCCTCAGAAGCTTTCCCTTCTTCCATTGCCACTTTCACTTCATCTGTTTTATGAATCCAGAAATGTACATGTTAGAAATTGGGCCTGTGAAAAACTCAACAACGCTTCTAAAACAACGTTTTCTACAGGGGTTTCAACGACAGCATGCCTGCTGGAAAGAGGAGGACTTGATACTTCTAAACTACAGTTTATAATTTACTCAGAAGTATTTCTAAGGAAGTCAACAGAACTGATGGGTGGTTTTTTTTGAGTGAATGTCCTGCAGACTGGGCCTCCAGGTTATTTAGTCATAATTAAATTAAATTAAACCGTCTAATTAAAAATAATAATTGTAAGCCCCTCTGATAGCCTTTAAGACTGAAGGGCAGGTTATAAATACTCTAATAAATAAAATAAAAAATAATGGATCACAAGTTCCTCTGCAATTAAATCGAAGGCATGCTTTCTCAACAACAATCCCACCATGGGGTTTTCTCCTCAATAAATGTACTCAGCCCAGTTATTGTAAAGTGGTAAAGACCAAACTGCCCCTAGCCATGGGGGAAACATTTCTGTCAGGGCTGTCAGCTATTATTTTATTTTATTTTTTTGGAAAAGTGCATTTAAGGCTTCGAATGCTAAAAAGTGGCCCAGAACTTCTAAGCAGAATTTTTGATCTTTTTTTAAAAAAGGACTTTGAAACAGAGTCAGGGGTGTTGAGTGAATTCCTGCTCATGTCTTTTCCTTACTCCTTCCTCTGGTCATAAAATCAATAATGAAACATCAGTTTTGTGAATCCTTTGGAACGCCAACATTAACATTTGCAAACAAGTCTAACGTCACACGCACACAAGGTATTTTACCAGCCCCCTTGTCCACACACGATCATTTGGGGCATGTCTCTGAGTTGGAGAAAAGAAAGAAAACCAACTCTCCTCCAGTTTCCCTGCTTGTTACCTGATGTCACTCTTATTTGATATAGGGACCAGGCAATAGCTCTTGAGACGCCTGTTTTAAGACTGGCCCAACAGAAGTTTTACTGTTAAAAAAGGATCTTACACCAGGGCCTCTAGCCTAACTCAAGCGCTTATTCCAATTCTGCACTTCTCCCAAAAAAGCACAGGGCTGCTGAGCCAGAAGCAATTTTGAGTGGAGTTGGTTGAAATGTACTGATTCTGGCTTCAAAAGAAAAACTTATGTTATAGAAGATACAGTAAATATATCAGTGTCTAAGTTTGTTGCATCTTTATCTTCGCAGGATTTTTAGGAAAGCTTTCTTATTCAGATACCTCAATCAAACAAATATATTTTTCTCTCCTATAGGTCCAAGAAGTCGGATGAGTCAGGCAGTGGTGAGGAAATGCTTTGTGCTGCCATTTTACCACACTGAATTTGTCATATTAGTAATATACACTTGCCGTTTATGAAGAAGACACAGTAGAAAAACAGAGGAGTTAGGTTCAGAGTGGTTTAGCTTATCAACTCCACAGCCCTGGCTTAGACCATCAAACGCACAAAGCTGCCTTTGTCTAATAATTTGCCTCCCCCACACCCTGATAACCACTTTATCCATTTGGGCGAAGTGCAAGTCCCTGGGCACAGGCTCCGTTTGCAAGCACAACATAATGTTTTATAAATACCTGTATTGGGTTTTATGGTCTCAATGATCATATCTGTCATCTCCCTGCGACCAATATGCTGGTGAATTAAGGCTGCTCTCTCCACGGGCGCTTTGCCTTCTAAGGAGGCTGTCGCGGCTGCTAGCGATTTCTCCTGGATTTCCTCATCAGACATCTCAGTGGCTAAGCAGAAACAGTGATTCACGCCATTACAATAGGAACCCCAAGAATCCCGAGCAAAACAACCGCAGCCAGACAAGACCGGCAAAACCTGAGCGATGATAGTCAATTAAAGCTGCATCAGGCCCATTAATTCATGGAGCTTTTTTTTTTTTCATGTTCCCTCTCTTCCCCGTCACTCCCCATTTTCATCCTTTGAGCTACAATACACCTATGACCTAGTTTAGCAGTTCTTAAGAGGCACTTTGAAAATAAATCAGACAAGGTACAAGTAACACCAGAAAGCTCAACATTATAGACGCACACTGGAGCCAGAGAGGGATCTGAGCTTTTCTTCTTGGAATAATGAATAAGGGCTAGGTTTCGTTTAACTTTGGGATTGCAAAGTATTCTTGGTCAAGGCTTGCCCACGACATGTTCTCCTCCTTCTCTCTTTCTAGTGCTTTCCCCAGCCCTCTTTTGCTATGCTTTAATGCATGTAACACTTTGTGCAATAAAGAAAAGAATTTCTGGTGGCGTAGAAATGAATCTAGCATCACCTTTGAGAGTTAGGGCCCAAACAGACAGGCCAAAATAAAGCTGCTTCGGGTCACTTTGGAGGTATGCTATCGAAATGCTGCCTGAGCCCTAAGAGGCCAGAAGCCATGTCAAAGTTCACTCCTAAGGACTAGAGCGCAGCTTTGGCACGGCTTCCGGCCTCTTAAGATGTGCGTGTCATTTGAACAGCATCCCTCCAAAGTGACCCGAAGCAGCTTCATTTTGGCCTGTCCGTTCAGGCCCTTATTCTAGCACGAGCTTTTGTGGTACCAATCCACTTGGAGTGATGCTAAAGCCACAGTATTAAAACTCGGTTGTGGGAGTGGAGCAGAATGTAAAAGAAGGCAGAAAGATGCCAACTGTCAGGCCGGCCACGGAGAGCCAGTGTAAAAACATAACAGACTTTTCGGGTAACTGGTATGTTGGTTCACGGTACGTTAGCACTGACGCGTGAAACAACGAATCCGCTTCCCAAGAGTGAGTTCTGTTAGGCGTCCAAACCTGAAGCTTGAATACCACTCCACCAGCCGGTCCGCAGAAGCGCCCCACTATCCACAAAAGCATCTGCGAAAATGAATTAGTCTCAAAGGTCCCGCTAAATCATTTCTTCCCATCTCGCACACGCTTTTGCTCCCCCCCTTTATGCCGAAACAGACTAACACAGCAACCAGGGCTGCATCCACACTGAAGAAGTAACCCAGTTTGGCCCTGCTTTAACTCTTTTCTCGCTCAAGGCGAGGGCACTCCGGGAGTTGGCTTTTGTTGCGGGCCCAGAGAGGAGCCTTTTCTCCCCGCTCTTCTTCTCCCGTTGTTGAGCCTGACACATCTCTCCTGTCCATCTCAACACTCATGACTACACCGGGAATGTCTGCTACGAAACCACAACCGCACCCTCCAGCGCCATCCTGTTTTCTCGACAGGCTCCTGCTGAGGCTGTTGTTGTTTGTTACACAACAGCCTCACCTGGACTCTGGCATTTGTAGGAGGACAGAGAAGCAACATAAAGAAGACCTAGGAATGCTGGAGGGCAGAATTTCTTCTTCTCTGTGCAAACTCCAGCACATTATAAATAGTCAAGTGAGAGGAACTGTAACCTAACAATAAGTCTTACCACGGATTCGCCTCCATTTATAATAGAACTCTGTAACTGGACAGAGAAAGACCTAGTAGCACATATGCCTATGCTTCCGAGGTTTTGGGCTTCAAACCCAAGGCGGCCTGACCCTGACCATTTTGGCTGAGGCTTCTGGAATTGAAATCCTAAACGTATGGAGCCCCCAAAGCTGGAAACCATCCATTGCAACGGTCTCCAAAACTCCTCAGAAGGAACTGGCATATATAGTTTTGACAGTAAAACCAAACGCTATTCCAGCTTGACCAATAATATGTTTGGCACCGCTTTTAACTCTGGTCTGGCTCAAGGCTGTGGAATTCTGGGAGATGGAGCTTGTGGGGGGGGGTCCAGAGCCCAAGGCTTTCAACTCTATCGGGCTGAAGGCTGTGGAGCTCTGGGAGCTGGGGTTGGTGGTGGGGCCCAAAGCTGGGCTCTTGTCTGGTTCAATGCTGTGGAATTCTGGGAGCTGGAGTCTGTTGTGGGGCCCAGAGCTTAAGGCTAACTCTTTTCTGGCTCAAGGCTGTGGAATTCTGGGAGTTGGAGTATATTGTGGGGCCCAGAGCTGAAGGCTTTCACTCTGGTCTGGCTCCGGGCGAGGGCATTCTGGGAGTTGGAGTTTGTTGTGGGGTCCCGAGCGGAGCTCCGCTCCGCTCGGGACCCCACAACAAACTCCAACTCCCAGAATGCCCTCGCCCGGAGCCAGACCAGAGTGAAAGCGGTGCCAAACCGGGTTTTCCCTCAAGTGCGGAGCCCAGCCCTTACCGGCGGCGCTGTAAGGGAAGCCGCCCGGCACGGCCGAGCTCTCCGCCAGCTCCAAGCGAAGCACCACCAGCGACACACTCATAGGGCCCGCGGCGGAGGCAGCAGCAGCGGCAGCGGCAGCGAGAACCACCGGACGGAGAGCCTCCTCGCCGCAAATGACCACACAATCAACACAACCCCGCCGCCCACTTCCGCCTCCGCGACCTTTGACCCCGCCCCGCGCGACGGCGTCGGAGGCGGGGTTACGTCGAGGGGGCGGAGTCGCTGGCTTGGCCCCGCCTCGCTCTCTCGCTCTCAGGCAAGTGGGGTCCTTGACTGTGGCCCGCTTTCCGAGCCTTTTGGGACTCCAGCTCCCAGCCTCCCAAACGATTGGCCAGCACGGCGGAGGCTTCTGGGAGCTGGAGTCCAAACAAAAGCTCTGAAAGGGGACCATTCTTTCCAACTGGAGTTGATGGCGGTGGTTGAGTTAAGGGCGGGGAGAAACAGGTCAGCTTTGGAGGCGGTCTGGGTTTTGTTGGAAGGCTTTTGTAAGCCGCCTTGATCCTTTGGAAAGGCTGTATAGAAATAAAATGTTGCTATTATTATTATTATTATTAAGAATAATACAGGGAAGAACCCCCCCCCTCCATACACACACACATGTGGCTGCGTTCACACTGGAGAAATAAACCGGTTTAAGTGCCACGGCTCAATGCTGTGAAATTCTGGGAATTGTAGTTTGTTGTGGGGCCCACAAACTACAATTCCCAGAATTTCACAGCATTGAGCCGTGGCACTTAAACCGGTTTATTTCTCCAGTGTGAACGCAGCCAGACCAATCTTTCCTCCCCGCAGGAAGCCACTGTTTATTTGTAATTTTTGGAACCCACCTCAATCTGAAAGGGAGAAACAGGCTCAAAGTATCATCATCATCATCATCATCATCATTTATTATTATTATTATTTCTATTATTAGGGGAGGTGTCATGCCCCGCACCTGGAGGGGCGGCTGGAAGTGGCATGGGCCTTTCGGGCTCTGAGGCTGTGTTCTGGAAGCATTTCTTTAATAATAATAATAATAATAATAAATTTATTTTTATCCTGCCTCACTGTCAGGGTCGAGGCAGCTGACGGCAGAATAATAATAATAATAATAATAAAAACACAACCGTACAAAATAAAACCCCTTATGTATCCCCTGACATTGCGCCACCATCTCTCTCGGAAGATGCCAGCCACAGCCGCCGCTGGCCAAACGTCAGGAAGCCCAAAACACCCACCAAAAAGCCTTCAGCTTCACAGAGGCTTGTTTTTTGTCCACAGGGCTCCACAAGGCCGCATCTGCACCGCAGATCTGACCCAGTTTGGCGGCGTTTTCAACTGCCCCGGAGCCTCTTTCCAGGCCCAGGGCTTGGAGGAGAGGCGCAGGCCTTGTCGGTGTCGGTCTTTTGTCACAGTCTTGATCCCAGCAAGGGTTTGGAGCAGATGGCTCCCAGGGCCTGTTCCACCTCTACAATCCTATCCACCTGTGGGGTCACATTGCAAGCCAGGAGTGGTTTCCCCCGATCCATTCGGTGAAAACTGACAAGGCTCCTCTCCCTCCGTGTTTTTGTGGCCCAGAAAGGACAAGGAGGGCAGACCCCAGGGGCCCATTGCCAGGTTGAGCCAAGGTCCAAAGTCCTTTGGGTTTGAGAGCTCCAAGTGCCAGCGGAGGACTGCTGCCTTCTCCCGGTGGTAGCTAGTGGGGCAGAGGGTGAGGTTTCCCCAAGGCAAAGGCAAAAGGGTCACCAGCTTTGTCTTGGTTGTTACCTAACCCTCTCCTTCCCAAGAGCTAAGGGCACCTGGGTGAGCAGGGTCTTGGGCGCCGGCGGCTGAAGCCACCTCTGCTTCTCAGGCTGCTTCTGGCCTTCGGAGAGGGACGCAGAAAGCAGCCCAGGGTGGCAAACAGAGGGCCAGACTTTGATCAGATCCGACGGAGCTTGTCCAGGTCCCTTCCATATGACCGGCTAAAGCATTACTAAGCAGCAAGCCGACGCTTGAATTCTGAAACGCTTGAAGCTTTCAGGTGGGAGGTTGAGCAAATGGTGTTTTTTTAAAAAAGCACAGACCTAAGAGCTGAAAGGAGAGAGAGAAGATAAGGTTTCTATGATTTCTTTTACAGACCTAGTCTTATTGTTGGTGCTAGTCGTCGTCTTTTTTATCGCTTTAACTGGCTTTTCTCTTTGGGAAACACACAAGGCAGTGTGGAAAATGAAAAAACAATAGAATGTCCGTCAGAGAAGCAAATGGTGTAAAATACCAGCTGCTAAGAAATAGCGGGTAAGAAAGGGCTGGCTGCCTCTTAGAGAGTATAGATCAACCGATGGCAGAAGTAATAGACAGGAAGCCAGTTTGTCCTTCTATAGGGCAAACAAAAGACTATCCATACCTGAAAAATGCATGACTTAAAGTCAGCGAAAGGGTCCTCCGTGATCATCTCAACCAACTCCCTGCGGATGAAAGAAATCCTCTGCTACAGCACCTCAAGAGATGATCCTTCTGTCTCAGTCTTCCGGTGTAACTTTGCTCTGCTTTGCACAGGTCTCTAAAGCGTTTCCCTCTCTCTTCACAGGCACAGTTCAGCAAAATGGGTGCCGGGAGGTTTTTCCGAGCCTTTCATAACCACCATGTCAGGCGCTCACAAATTTTTCAACGGTTATGGCACAGATCTCCAAACCAGGTACCGTGGAGGACTTCTGCGTCCTGTCCCTACAAAGCGGTGATCTTTGATATGGGTGGCGTGCTCCTTCCTTCTCCATTCAGACTGGCGGCAGGTGAGTTTATCCCAATGGCATTCCCATCCAGCTTCTTGGGGACCTGGGACTTTCCTCGATTAGCTGCCTTGGAATATCCTGAGTCCTGGTCTGCTGAATGCTTTATAGCTTGCAACATGCGCTATGGGTTATTCTTCCTCTGCTTTGTGAACGACCAGCGTTAATTGTGTAACCTTTGCCATCAGTACTTTTTGCATTTAATTTCCCTCTGCGTTCATGAGTAACAATCCCATCTTGTACCTGAAATTCCAAGGAGAAAAAAAAATGCACCCATCTAAGTCCAGCCAAGTTCATGGTGTAAGAAATGTATTAGGTTCTGGTGTTAAGAGAAGGGTAGGGAAGGCTTTGCAGCCTGAGGGTTGAATTCAATTGTGGGGCCCTGGCTTGGAAGACCAGGGTTTACCTCAAACAAGCAATTAAACCAAGCATGTGTATAATGCTTTTAAAAACACGCAGAGCAACAAAAGCCTATGACAGCCATAAAAACTTGTCAATAAGGAACAAGCACTGCTTCCAAACAATGTACATCCTGCTTGTTCTATGCATCTCACACTGGTGTTCTAGCTGGTATCCTTTATCAGAAGAATGCACCACAGTGCTTTAGAACGTGGCTCAGAGAATGCCTTGTACTTGCTTAACTTGGAACCACTAAGAGCTTACAAGATTTTCTGTATCTTATGTAGACTTTTTCTTCAGCATGGCTGAAGTCACCTTCTAGTGAGCTAAAAAAAGGCCTCCAACATATTTCAGTTTTAAATTATCTTAAATCTAGAGAACCCCAGAGGGCTGGATTCAGCCACAGGGCCCAAGTTCCCCCACCCCTGGTTTAAGGTATCACAGTACTCCACTGTCTTGTAAAGTTTGTATTCTGTGTGCTGTTTAATGATGCTTTGTATGCCCTCAGAGGACTGGACACACTTTTGACGCATACAAATCTTATGCTGACTCCCAAAGATCCTTGTTGGTTCCTCATCACTCTGCCTTCCTTTCTTTAGACTGGGAGGTTCGGAATCGTGTCCCCGCTGGCACCATCAAACAGGCCTTAATATCAGGAGGGGAGGACAGACCCTGGATGAGGTACATGAGAGGAGAAATGAGGCCGACAGAGTTTCTCAAAGAGTTTGGACAACAGTGCTCCGGGATTGTAAGCCAGTTTCTCTGCTTCATTTCTTTTGGATGAGCATAGAGGGGACTCTCGTATGGACTCCCTTCAATTACATGCAAATAAGCTATAGGCAGAAATGAAGACAATGCTTCATTGGGGACTGCCGCTCAACTTCCTATGTTCGCGCCTTCTTTTAGTCTCACCACAACCCTATAAGGTAGGCAGTGCTGGTGATACTGGGTTCTTCCATTGTCCTGTTTTCTAACTGCACTGACTTTCTTCAGCCACTTCAGACTGGCTGGTTCTTCCTTCTCAGTTAGAGCAGGGGTGAATAGAGCATCACCCAAGATTGTTGGACTAGCTCCCAGCATTCTTCACCACTGGCTATGTTGGCTAGGGCTGGTAGAAGCTGGAGCTGAACCACTTTTTGAGGACAGCTTGATTCCCACCTAGGAAATGTTGCAGTATGTTAAAACAGGGCACGGTATTTGTGGGTTGCTGTAAGTGGGAGCTTCTGTGTTATCTTCTCTCCCTTAAAAATGTCTGAGCAACATTTTTGTCCCTTTTCCCCCCAATAGGCAAATTCCTCTGTCCCAGTAGAATCCTTCCTTTCCGAATTAACCAGCAACGAAATGGCAAAACAGCTCCCTGTTATGGCGGAAGCGATAAAATGTATCCGAGCTGAAGGTCTCAAAACTGCCATCCTGAGTAACAATTTTTATTTGCCCAGTGGAGAAAGTTTCCTTCCTTTAGACAAAAAGCAGTTTGATGTGGTAAGTTTACGATTTGCGACCGAGATTCCAGCTTTTTTGAGCAGTCAGCTATTAAGGAAATTTTAGTTGCTGAACTATGCAAGTTTGAATCCATTGAGTCTGCCAAATTTCCAGGTGAATGAACAACTCTGAAGGGGAGGAAAGCACTCTCTTTTGGTGTGGGTCCCTCCTATTATACAACCTTAGAAGATACATTCAGTTTTGGGTGAACATCGCTACAAACACTCTTAATGTGGTGGTGACTTACTTAAGAGTAGGCCCTTGGGAGGCCTTTCCCAACATTGCTTGGCAACTTCCATCATCCCCAGCCATGTTATTGGACCTGACCCAGGCCATGAAATGAATGTTAATCCCACTTGTATTAGTCCCCTTAATTTAAATGAGTCCACTCTGGTTGGGATGAAAGTTGAATTTATCCCTTCAATTCTTACTCTGGGCTAAGTTCTGTTGTGCTAAATGGGGCTTCTTCTTAGTGTCTGCAGGATTGCAGCCTTGATCTCTGAGAGCCATAATGCTGCATGCAGATAAACGGTCGGTGGAAGGAGCAGAAGGGGTGCCAGCCTCACAGGTGCCTCCTTAAAGTATCTTTTGCTTCCTTTCGTGCGCCTCTCTGCATGTTTTTCTTCTTCTTCTTCTCTTCACTAGATAATTGAATCTTGTCGGGAAGGGGTGTGTAAGCCAGACCCTCGTATCTACAAAGTTTGCTTGGAGCGACTGGGGGTTCAAGCCAGGGAGTCCATTTTCTTGGATGACATTGGGCAAAACCTGAAAGCTGCTGCTCAGCTTGGTATAAAAACACTGAAGGTAAGACAGTGGATTGGGCAGACTGGCCAGTGGAGGTAGTTCAGCCTCAAAGCACATGCTTTGTGTGATGCTGGGGATGATGGGTACAGTTGTCATGACTAGTAACCATTGCTAGCCTTCTCCTTCATGAACTGGCCCAGCCTCCTTTTAAAGCCATCCGGGTTGGCAGCCGTTGCTATATCCTGCAGGCATGAATTCCATAGTTTAACTGTGTTCTGTGTACAAGTCTTTGCCTTTCCTGTCCAGAATCTCTCACCGCTCAGCAACACTAGGTTTTGTAAAAAGAACCAGCCATATGTTGTTCAAAGATAGACTGCCTATGCATGTGGAAGCTCACTTTTTAGATGATTTCCTGCATCTTGTTGCCTCTTGAAACCATTTCTTGATTTTCTTACTGCTTTCTCTTGATCCCTATCTTGTCTCAGGTTGAAGACCCAAACTCGGCGATTCAGGAATTAGAAACTCATTTGGGTTTCCCTCTGCAGTCCTTTGTTCCTTACACAGCTTCAGTGAGATCAACAATGGAGATCCCTAGGGAGCCTCTCCGAAACTACCTCGCAAGCATCTTGGGGACTCAGGCAAAAGGTATGCGTGTGTGTTTTGTGTTGCTTCAAGTCATTTCCAACTTATGGTAGCCCTATTGTGAACCTATCATGGGGTTTTCTTGGCAAGATTTGTTCAGAGAAGGTTTGCCATTGCCTTCCCCTGAGGCTGAGAGAGAGTGACTTGTCCAAGGTCACCCAGTGGGTTTCATGGCCAAGTGGGAATCAAACCTTAGTCTGCAGAGTCATAGTCCAATGCTCAAACCACTATAACACACTGTCACTATACCACACAGCCTTGGAGCAGCCATCCCCATGTACCTGTGAGGGTGGTGGGACAAAGAGAAGGACCTTCCAAGAAGATTTCAAAACATGGGCAAGTTGATATGGGAGAATACAGTCTTTCAGAGAATCTAAACCAAAGCTGCATAGGGCTTTATAGGTCATAACTAGCACCTTGAACTAGAAACAGACCGGTAGCCAGTGCAGTGAAGGAGCTGTGTGCTCCCTGTAGCCAGCGCCTGTTAACAATCTGGCTGTAGCTCTTTGAGCAAGCTGATGTTTCTGATCTTTGGATGTCCTCTCAGGCTAGAACAGATACAGATCCTAAAATGCCAGCAGCTCCTTAAGCTCCTGTTCTGTCAGCAGAGCCAGTACAGTCCAGCACCTGGGTTACAACCAAGGAGTCCTGGATTCCAATCCTCACGTAGCCACTGTGTGTTGGTGGGCCAGTTCCACTTTCTCAAACAAAGCTTGTTTCCACGGACAGGACACTCTTCTTACTGATCACCCGGCCTCTAATTTTCAGAGTCTCTGGTGCTTCGACAGTTCAGCCATGGGCAGTCCAATCCAACATACTACATCAAGTTTGGGGAGCATCAGTTGGTCTTGAGGAAGAAGCCACCCGGGAAGCTGCTACCTTCCGCTCATGCTATAGAGAGAGAGTACAGGTGAATAATTCCGCAATTGTCTTCATTTTTGCATGGCACAGTGGTAGACTGGGCACACAGTAAGCAAGGGCAGCCACCGGATACAGGAAAATTCCAAAACCCATATGTAATTCAATGCCTTTTGTAGACCAAAAATATGAGCAAATGCTTGGACTCTCCAGAAGACTCTCTTCATCAGGTAAAAGGACACAAAAATGTGAGATGAGGGGACTTGCTGATATCGAATGCTGGGAGCAAGAAATTAAAGACATTTTCAGCCTCCATGGAAAATGTTCTGTATTACTGGAAGGTGTTCCAGGTCCTTCACTGAAACAAAGATAGCTGAATCAAAAACAGCCAGTTTGGGGTTTATTTTCCTCAACTGCCATACGGTTTGGGGCCTCAGTCTAATTTCTTGTCACCTTGAGGAGTTCTCTTTTTAAGCATCAGCAGTTTTTAAAAAGCAGGAGGGAATGATAACAACTACAAAGTAGAACAGTCCTTTTTGTGTGCCCTGTATAACTTGTTTAACAAATGTAAATGCTCCGGGCAAGTCCTTCCAATCGTAATTCTCTCCTCTTCCTTCAGGGTTTTGAAGGCTCTTGCTCAGGCTGGTGTTCCAGTTCCCAAAGTCCTAGCCTTATGTGAAGATCCAAGGTGAATTTCTGTGTCTGTGTGTCTTTAAGAGCAGAATGAAGGGCAGAGCATGCTCTGCCTCCAAAAATAATTTATTGTTATTTGATTTATATCCTACCTTTCTCCCAAAATGGGACTCAAAGCGGCTCGCAGTATAAGTTACAAAAACCCGCTAAAATAATATGTGGTACAAAAGTTTTAAAAAGCATTAAACAATAAATGCAGTTAAAACACTGCTTTTGAGACATTAAAAACAGTATATGTTTAAGAAAGGTACCTATTGTGTGTCCCTGACCAGTTCAAGGCTGAAGACCTGTTCAAATAGAAAGGTCTTTGAAATGAGAGGGAAAAAGCAGAGAGGAGGCCAACTGAGACTCTACTTGGCAGGGACTTCCATAGCCTAGGAGCAGCCACCAAGAATGTTCTCCTCCATGTTGTCACCAGACAAACCCGCAAAGGTGGTAGGAAGGAGAGAAAGTCCTCCCCTGAAGATCATAAGACTATGTCAGGCTCATACAGGGAGATACGGGCTTTCAAATAGTCTGGAAATCTGTGCTTCTGAAAAAGTTAGAGCTTCATAGTCATGTTCTTGTATCATCCCAGCATCATTGGCACCCCGTTCTACATAATGGACCACATCGCCGGCCGGATCTTCAAGGATCCTTCTCTTCCAGGCCTGGAAGCCAGCCAGCGGATGGAGATTTATACTGCCATGAACAGGGTCCTCTGTAAGATCCACAGCGTAGACATCAAAGTGGCTGGCCTTGAGGATTATGGGAAACATGGTACATATATTCTCAGAACAATGGCGCTGCTCCCTGCTGCTGAGGTGGGGAATATATGGCCTTCCAGATATTGCAGGACTGCAACTCCCATTGACTTTTACCATTGACTGTACTGCTAAGGCTGATGAGAGTTGCAATCTCATAACATCTGGAGGGTTGCACTTGCCACCCCTTCCTAGATCTCAAGACTCCAAAGCTGTATTCATCTGGATTATTTTTCAGGATGACCTTTCATAGTTTTTTCTGCTGCTTGAGGTGAACTCCGAAGTGGGATGTAGGACTCCATAGGTGCCACCAGCACAAAGGCTAGATTTTGGCTTACACAAACAGCAAACAAGGTTGTCCTTGAGTGTATCGCTTCCAGAGCTTGGAAAAGTGACTCGCTGCGAAGGAGTTCTAGGATTTGTTGTCCCCAAAGTAACTTGATTTCACTCCAGGCTGATATAGCAGAAACATACTCCAAAAGAGTGCTTAGCTCAGTCTCATAGCATGGGAACCAGAAAGGAAGAATAAGGAAGAGAGCAAATTTTTAAAAATCACAAATAACGTTGGGAGTAGTTTACTAGTAACTCTAAGGACGCTGGCAAAATAAAATTGTAACCTGTCTTTACAAGCCAACCAAATTATGCCGCAGACTGCTTATAACAGGAGAAACAATGTTAGGTGGAAGTCACATAGCACTGTTGGCTTTTCTCTGAGCCACTTTCACATATACACATAGTACTGATAATAGCTGCTGTAGAATGGTTGCCCAGTATTTTGTTAACCTCTGATATATCTATATTCCCTGCAAAGAGAAAACAACAGATGAGGGGGAGAGCTAGCCCTCCAGATGGGTTGGACTACCACCTCCAGAATCCCTATCCTTCCTGGCTGAAGGATGTTGATGTTCAAAACATCTGGAGGGCACCAGGCTGAGAGAGGCTGCTGTGGTGGCTGAGCTTCCCTTTTCCTCCCTCCTCCCAATCCCTTCTTCTCTTTTGTCATGCCTTCAGATTACAAACTTACAGGCAGAGACTGCCTCATTTCTGACCTTAGTAAGCCGCTATGGGAGCCTTTTGAGCTGAAGCGGGGCTGTTTAAAACGCTTTCAAATGACTGAAATAAACATTGCAGGTAACTACATTCAGCGACAAATCCAGACCTGGAGCAAGCAATACCGCGCCACAGAGACACACACAATCCCAGCCATGGAGAGGCTCATTGAATGGCTCCCATCCCATACACCAGCTAGTGAGCATCTGTCTATTGTGCATGGAGACTTCAGGTATCGATCAACTAGCATCACCTATTTGATAAACTTGTCAAAAGACCTTTTTCAAAAAAGCGTGTGTGCGCTTCAGTGCATTTAAGAAGTGAAAGAAGTAAATACTTCGGGCCCTTTATGACTTGGGACTCTTCAGATATTGAAATGCAGCATACATACATTTTGCGTCTCTTGTGAAAGACCAACATATGTTAAAATGCTGCTTCCTGGGCATTATTTCTTTAATAGAGAATTTGATACCAGAGGCAGAAATAAAATTGAAAGAGTAAGGAGAGTTTTTTACACCACCAAAAATAACAGTTCCGCCTATTTCAGCAAAACATGTATTCAAAACTAATATTATGCACATGCGACATGAATTAAAAAGCCATCATAAAAAGGAACGTCACTGTCAGAGGCTTTGTTAACTGAGGTGTGCCTGTGCTTTTGAAGAGGCTGGTATCAGGCCATTTTAAGTGTCCAATGTCAATTGTGGGAGCTGTCCCCCTTAGCAAATGGGCATCTGTCAGGATTTCATTGCAACTTTCTGCCTTTTCCTTTTTGTAGGTTGGATAACCTGATCTTCCATCCAGAGAAGCTGGAGGTTGTCTCTGTGCTTGACTGGGAGCTTTCCACCTTGGGCAACCCTCTTTCAGATGTGGCCTATAACTGCACGGTGTATTATTTGCCTTCTCACTTTGACATCATCAAGGGTATGTGTGTATTCTTTAGTGGGAGGAGAGCCACTTGGTTGTTCCAGTAAAACAGCTGGGGCTGGAGTTGGGGTATTGCATAGGAAAGGTTGTTGTGTTCTGAAGAACAACTAACTAAGCCCTTGAATCCTCTGGGATTACTTAAGAGTGGGAGACAGACAGGGCCTCATTTGCTGGGATCACATACTCCATACAGCAGAAGTGAATTCTGTAACGGATTCTACCTTCGTAGACAAAGTCAAAAACGACAGCCAGGAGTTTCTGGTTCTCTGTCAGCTTGTGTTGGACCTTTTAAGGCCTATCTACGCCAGAAACGTATACAGGTTTTGTACCAGTCATGGCTTTTCCCAAGGAATCCTGGGTACTGGCGTGTTAATGAAGGTCCCTGTTAGCGACCCCAGAACTACTGTTCTTAGAATGTTGTGGAGAGGACTAGGAAGATTCATACTCAGTGGTGGATGATGGAGGGTATCCTGAGGTGGTTTGCTCTTCTCTCTTGCTGTGATAAGCAGGACCCCCGAGCAGAGCAGAGCAGAGCAGAGCAGAGCAGAGCAGAGGGAGAAATGTCAGGTAAAGAGAAACATGTCCTGTCTGAGCAAGTGGCAGGAAAAAGGCTGAGCAAGTGCAAGCTGCTCTCTCTGCTGGGCCCTCCTGGAAATGTTGCTTCCCGCCTTGTCAGAGGGCCTTCTGCTTTCAGGCTGTCTGGCCATTGTGTGTCACTTTGCCTATGGACTCATGCTGACCCCCATGAATTTCAAGGGATCCTCAGAAGTGGTTTTGTCAGTTCCTTCCTCTGAAATACAGCCCACAGCACCTGGTATTGGTCGGCGGTCTCCCACCCAAGTACTAACAACAGCTGACCCTGCTTAGCTTCCAAGATCCGATGGGATCTGGTGCCTTCAGGGTATTTAGTCTCTGCTTGCAAAAGGTTGTTCATCCCAATCTGGGATGTTGGTTGCCTCTTGAGGTTCACATGGCCGGCTTTCCTCCTCTCTTGGAGCCAATTCTCCAGCTCCCTGTCCAGTTCTGTAGGAACCAATCAAAACCTCGGAAAGTGCTGGGGCTTAGTAGTTCAAGAAGTATAAGTTAGTTTGGAAAGTCCATGGGGAGACGTCAGTTATTTTCTTAGCATCTTGCTCCTGCCTTGTTGGTTAATTTCTGTTGCTTTATCCACTGGCAGGTTTGAAAGACTGTGATCTGCACCAGTTGGCCATTCCCCCAATAGAGGCCTACATCCAGATGTATTGCGACCACATGGGCATTCCTCCCATTGAGAACTGGAACTTCTACATGGCCTTCTCCTTTTTTAGAATTGCTGCCATTCTGCAAGGGGTGTACAGACGCTCCCTCACTGGTGAGATAGCAAGGCCATTTGGCCCCAGATCCTCTGGACATGCTAGCAGTGCCAACTTCACATTATCTGACCAGGGTGTGGGGTAGCAGGTATACAACATTGCCCAAGAGAACACTTTGTAACCATCTGGCACTGCTGGAGGTGCTATTTTATCATTTAAAGAATTCTCAGGCCACCCTTCAGAAAAAACTTGAGTACCTGACACTACCAGCTGTTGGTACCTGACAGCTGGTGTGATAGTCCAGGATCCAAGTTTTCTCCTCCAGATAGAGGGACAGCCTCAAGATTTGGATTACTCTATAGCCGCCGGCCACTGAACTTAATCTCTTTGTTTCCCAAAGGCCAGGCCAGCTCAGCAACAGCTGCAGGCACTGGGAAGCAGGCGGAATTTATGGCAGACCTTGCCTGGGACTTTGCTACCAAAGAGGGCTTCCGGGTCTTCAATGAGCTCCCAACCTCCACACCTCCTGCCAGGCCATTCAGTACATGGGCTGATCCGAGGCAACTCCCGAGGAGGCACTACTCCAGGCTGGCTCCCACTCCCAAGTCTCACCTGATCGTCTCTTTGGATGGCCTGCCAAAGCGAGTCCAAGAGCTCCACCACAAGCTGAAGCAGTTCCTGGAGGCTCACGTGTACCCAGCGGAGCAGCTTCTGCGCAACCACCAGGCTTCCCCAGAGAGGTGGACACCCCATCCCCTCCTAGAGGAACTCAAGGCAAGTCCTATGCCCTCAGGAATGCAGAAAGAGAGCCTGACCTCTTAGGTGACAACAACAGTAACGTAGGACTGTCAGGTCACATAGGGATTTACAGAATAACTGGAGCAATCAGGACAGGCCTCTGCCTCAAGAGTTAACAGTCCAAACTCTTTCTAGTAGAAAAGCATAAAGGGAGGAGTGGAACGCAAGAAAGGTAACCAGGGTGGTATGTGAGAGAGTTTTCCTGCCAATCTGATTTCATTTGGTTTCAGTGAGCCAGTGTGGTACGGATCTTGAACTGGGAAGTTGAAGTTCAAGTTTCCACTGTGCCACAGAACTCACTGGGGGATGACCCTATGCCTTTCACACTCGGCCTGGTCTACTTCACAGGCTTGTTGTAAGGCTCAAATGGGGTGGAGGGGAGCTGTGAATACTGCTCTGAGGTCATTACAGGAATATACAGTATAATTACATTACAATAATGTATGTTGAAGGAAGAGGACTAAAAGGGAATGCCACATTCATGGAAATGGTAGAACGCGTGAGAATATTTGAAGGAGGGGAAATCAGTGGCACCAAGTATCTCTGCTGGCAGGAGGTTCTAGGAATAAAAGGGTGGCAACAGAAAATGGATTATGCCTCTGGAGGATGCATGCATCTCCTACTCACTGGACAGGTATCAGAGTTGGTGCCAGGCAGGCTTGCCTGCAGACAATGTTCTATGAGTAGCGTGCCATGACCAAAAAGGCCCTTGCTGTAGTTAATGCTCTATTATACCCAACTATTTCCAAGAGCAGAAGACTTTATACAGTGCACAGTCAAACAATGCCAGGCTCCTCCATCTAACTCATATGTTTTTGTATCTTATTTACTTAGCTAAGGAATATGCTTGTATTTGCTGCACTGAAGTTTCATGCCCCTCTACTTGGAGCATGCAGGCTCACTGTGTATCTCTCTTCTCATCCTTCAGGAGAAGGCAAAGTCTGAGGGGCTCTGGAACCTTTTCCTACCACTGGAGAGTGACCCTGATGTGAAATACGGAGCTGGCCTGACCAACTTGGAGTATGCCCACTTGTGTGAGCTGATGGGGACTTCAGTTTATGCACCTGAGGTAGCTGCTGAGAAGCCCAAACCAGGCCAACTTTCATTCCAGAGCGAATTCAGAAACTCCTAGCAGCCCTCCATCTGGGGGACATCTGCTTGATAGCCCTACAGTTTCAGGCCCACAGACTTAGAAGGAGAGTTCCCCTTCTTCTCCCTTTGGTAGCTTTGACACTGAAGAAAACCATTCACTTGCCTACCTCCCACTCTGCCATTCTCCCTGCTTTTCTTATTCTCTTCTTTTTCATCCAAACCTTTCCTCCTCCTGCTCCAAGGGAGTCTGACTTTTCACTCCTGTCAAACCCACGGAATTGGGATTGTTGGTCTCTGCCCCACAGAGTCTGCCTCTTTTAGCCTGGTCTCATCAAGTAGCTCCACAAACATTTAGTCACCTTGACATTCACCCCATAAATGCTGAAGCCTCCTGTTGAGCCCTGGAAGATCCGTTGGTCACTTCATTGGAAAGGGTGGTGGCTTGGTGGCACCTACTTTGTTACCAGACGGTCCCCAGTTTAATACCCAGCATCTCCAGTTAGAAGACCCTTCTCTCTTTCTGCCAACAGGCAAAGGCCTTTCACCCATCCTTTGAATGTTAATTGTCTGTTGCAGAAGGGCTTCTAATTGTGGTGTGTTTGTATCGTCATTGTTATTGTATTTTAATGGCCTTTTAAACAAACACACACCTTGTTCCTAGAGTCTGTCTTGCTACCTCTCCTTTTTCCTCCACTTGTAAGGCTGCTAACCACTACTTGACTATTTCACCAGGTATTCAATTGCTCTGCCCCAGACACTGGCAATATGGAGGTGCTGGTCCGCTATGGCACAGAAGCCCAGAAAGAGCGTTGGCTGCAACCTCTGCTAGATGGCAAGATCCGATCCTGTTTCGCTATGACGGAGCCACAGGTCAGTGGCTAGTATCTGTTTCAACCTTCTGAGCATGAACCTGGAGACAAAAAGTTATACGTTTGTAGAACATGGTGGGGTGTTTCAAAGGAGACCTGCTGTTCTGGAAACATTGCATCTGTTTTTCTTCTAAAGTGGAGTGTGTTGTCTACAGGTTGCATCCTCAGATGCCACCAACATTGAAGCTTCCATTGTTGAGGAGCAAGACAGCTATGTTCTGAATGGGCGGAAATGGTGGATTTCAGGTGGGTTACCGGATCCTACAGTGTGGCTTGCTGGAGTTGGAATGTTAAGATGCAGGGTGTGGTGAAAGAGCAGAGCAGTCTGCTAAAACTGGCGGGGAAGAAGTCAATGGAACAAGAAGTCACTGGGACACCGTTTCCATCAGTCCTAATCACCATGGCCAGTGATGAAGGATTATGGGAATTCCAGGAAGAAGAAAGGCTTAGGAAAAATGTCAGCGTGGGGTGTAGCAGTTCCCAAAATGGGTGCCTTATATTCATACTTCCCTTATTGACAGGTTCCCTGGATCCTCGTTGCCAGCTCTGCATCTTTATGGGCAAGACAGCCCCCACAGCCCCTAGGCACAAGCAACAGTCGATGCTGCTGGTTGCCATGGACACACCTGGGATCACCGTCACCAGACCCCTCACTGTCTATGGCTTGGATGACGCCCCAGGTGAAGCCAAGCACTTGCCCTGAGGGTCTACTGAAAAAGGGATGCTGGGGGGAAAAGGGGTGGTGGTAGGTGGTAGGCCAATCTGTGGGTACCTGGAAATGGACCTCTTATGGAAAGAACAGGTCTCACATACCTGTTGTGCAGCCTTGCAAACTTTTCACATCTCAAGAGAAAAGACTCTCAGCCCCCACACACTGGGCTGTATCCTTCCAGGGGCCAGGGACAAGCCCATCCCTGGGCAAGATCTGCTAAAATTCCTTCCACAGAGGGTAGGAACTGTAGCTCAATGGTTGGAGCACTTGCATTGTATACAGAAGCTTCCAGGTTCAATTCCCGGTGTCTCCAGGAGATTGGGGAGCACTTGATGGAAAAGACCCTGAGACCCTGCAGAGGTGTTGCCAGTCAAAAGCAGCCAGTCTTGAAGACATAATAGAGAAGGCAAGGTCAACAAACGTTCTTTGTGTTCCTCTTTTTCCAGCTGGCCATGGGGAGATCATCTTTGAGAATGTCCGCGTCTCCAAAGAGAACCTCTTGCTGGGGGCTGGCCGGGGCTTTGAAATAGCCCAGGGAAGGCTGGGCCCTGGAAGGATACATCACTGCATGAGGCTGATCGGCTTTGCAGAAAGAGCACTGGCTCTCATGAAGGAGCGGGTGAGCAACACTGCATGGCACACGGAATTGGGAGTCTCTTCTTTGCCTCTGGAAATCCTGTTTTGCCTTCCTTTTATTCCACAGAGAGCTCTATTACCTGGCACATTCCATTCCATGCTTCTGTTCTCCCCGAGTAGCACATGTACATGCACAACCCATGGAAATCTGGTGCTCTTGAGTTCCACAGCTGTATTTCTCCATTAGAGAGTCTCCCAGGAGCTCCTGGCACATAACTTTTCCAAGCTCTGGATCAAAATTATTCTGAGTCAGACCACTGTGCTATCAAGACCAATACTGCTGTCCTAGAGCTATAAAACATGGGTCATGGAATATTCTCTTTTAGAATTAAGAATAAAATATTTAAGACATCTTGCACCATTTCTGTAAGACTATGCACAATATATTCAATCACTGCAGTGCCTGGTCTTGGTTTCTTTTTCTCAGTGCTTGGTAGGAGAATGAGTGCTTGATGTCTGCTTGGCCCTAGGGAGGACTAGAGGAGACAAGGTTCCCTGGATCCTCATTGCCATCACTTCTGGTGATGGTTTTGCTTGGTCTTACTTTTATTTCATTGCTAGCTTTTTACATTGGCAAAAGTAAAGAGACGTAGTTCACCTCTTGTAGTTCCTTGTAGTTTAGAATTTTGTAGCTTCATTTTTTCCCTCAAAAAGTAAACTCAATTTGCAATTATTTTCTGGAAAAAAAGTACTTTTACTATATTAAACATGGCGCTGTTACGCCAAGCCAAGTTGTACATAGTGCATTTTATGTTTCTAAAGGCCCAAAGTGACTTTTCATCTGTAAAGGGGACTAATAGTGCAGGGTTTGTTTGTTTTTTCAAGTTCTCTGAGCATTTCTGGGTTTTTCCTCCCTGTGGCTTCAGAATTTCCAGAAATGTGGCCACTGAGCTCCTTTAACTATTAATGCTGGGACTTGAATCCAAGAGTTAGGTTAGTGCAGAGCTTTGCAGAGCTTTAAAGGGGAGGGGGGTTATTCCGCTGCTGGTGTGCCATCCCTTTGCTAGGTCAGACCAAGTGGTTCACAGAGGTCTTCTTGTTGGCAGGTTTCCTCCCGAGTGGCCTTTGGAATGCCCCTGGTAGAACAAGGCACCATCAGGGCAGGTATCGCTGAGTCCCGCATTGAGATTGAACAGGCCCGGCTCCTAGTCCTCAAGGCAGCCCACCTCATGGATACGGTTGGGAATAAGGTACCTGCTCAGAAAATTACAGCATTTCCTAACTATCATAAAAGAGAAGCGGGTAGTCCCTGGGCCTGGCCACTGCGTACAGTGGGGATGAGGGGGTTCTGCCTTAGATACAAAGGATGGGCCAGGAGAAGGGCTTTGGTGCTGTTCAAACCACTCCCTGCTATGGGATCAGCTCTGGACCAGAGAGGCTCCCAAGGTAGTGCCAAGCCTTTTATCCACATATTTAAAAAAAAATGTGGAAGTGCAGCAGTGTTTTCCCCTGCTTAGCAGCCAGAACCCTTCTATTTGTGTCACAGTTGTGACTTTTCCCTCCTTCTGTCCCGCTGTGGGAATGAAGGTGGAGCCCTGATCTTCCTCAAATGATGCCCAAGCAAGGCACTTGCATCCTCCCCCCCCCCATTTACTCCTGAGTATTTTTAAAGGAACACCTTTTCTAAATTGAATAGACTGCTGTCAGTTTACAAGAACCACTTAAAAACACTTTTTTTCTGGGGGGGGGTGTGTCAATAAAGGTAGGTTGGGGGGCTCTCATTATATAAATGGGAAAAGCCTTGAGAAGAACCTTCCTGCAGCCAGCCATTTTGTTTTATTTCAATCCTACCCAGGAAGCAGCTCTTGAGATTGCCATGATCAAGGTGGTGGCTCCAAGGATGGCTTTACAGGTCATTGACCGAGCTATCCAGGTGAGTATTTGGAAGGCTGGCCTTTTGGTCCTCAAAGGCAATTCACCTTTAAAACAGGCCATAGCTTCACCCTCACTCTTTAATTTAACAAACATTGATTTAACAAACCCTATTTTCAAAATGAGAAACTGATGTGTAGCCAAATCCTCTTTTTCAGCATGTGATGTGGCAGCTCAAAAACAGCCAAGGCAATTCTAGGCTGATCAACAGGACTATAGTGTCCAGATGGAGGGAAGAAATTAACCTTCTTTATTCAGATATGGTCAAACGCTGGCCACAATACTGTGGTTTACTGGCAACCACAGTACAAGGAGGATAGTGACAAGCTGGAACATGTCCAGAGGAGGGCAACTAAAGTGGCAAAGGACTGGAAACCATATCTTATGAAGAACAGCTTAGGGAGCAGGGTATGTTTAGCTTGGATAAGGGAAAACGCAGAGGTGACATAAACATCTTTCAATGTCCAGATGAATGTCATGTAGAAGATGAAGTGAGCTTGTTTTCTCAGGCTCCAGAGACTACAACACAACCAATGGATTCAAATTACAAGAAAAAATATTCCACCTAAACATTAGAAAGATACCTTATGCCTTAAACTTAAAGGTGCCCCAAGACTCTGTGTTTTAAAAATTTCTGTTTTAACTTGGATCCCCCCCAAAATTGCTGTTTTAACTTGGATCTTTTGCTCTGTGTGTGTGTGTTTGTGTGTCTTTTCCCCCACAGGCCTTTGGGGCAGCAGGACTCAGCAACGACCAGCCACTGGCCCAGTCTTTTGCTTGGGCACGAGCTCTCCGCCTGGCCGACGGCCCGGATGAAGTCCACAGGGCAGCCATTGCTAAAATGGAACTGAAACGTTAGCTTAGCCACGGCAGGCACAAAACATTTTGGGGGGAGGGAGTTTGAATGTTCATAATCTGTGCTTATTTTTTTTTCTATGCCACCACAGCTGATTATGGGAAGAAACGGCTCAACCTTATAGGGCAAGGTAGGCCAGTGGCTAACACTGGGCACAGCCTTGGCTAGGAAGCCAGCCAGGATGCCTAGTGCATCTGCATGGCTTCATTATTGGAGATTCCACTGACGGACTCTCTGCATATCAATAAAGCTGGGACTTGTTTGGATTTTTGTTAAGCCAGGCCTCCATTACCTTTGTGGAGTCTCGACTCCTGTATGGGAAGATGCTTGTTTTGGGTCTGCTTTGGGCATCTGGATGGTGGGTAGGGAAAGAATGAGGCAGTGGGTACTCTCTGTCTTCCGCCAGAGCAGAATGTATGCCCGCCCTGCCCAGGTGCATTTGTGGTTTTGCTGTTGTTGTTGGAGCGACAGGCACTTCGTTCTCTTATTGTAAAAAACAAAATGTAAATCACAGGCAAGATACTGATTCTGAACAGTTATATGAAACTTCATATAAAAATTAAGAACAAACATAACAATGACTCTGCATCTTTTTTTGTTTTCAGTGGAATGCCGTTGTGTGAAACCAAAACCGGTTTTGTGTTTCTAGAATCTAAGGTCAGGGGTAGCGGGGGCGGCTGATACTGGTGTATTTTTTTCTGCCTGCCCATTCTTTCCCCAGCTGGTAACTGTGAGAGTAAACTGGTTCCAAACAAAACAGAAATGCAATGGATAGTCAGGAGATTAAAAGCCTATTTTAAAGTGAGGGCAGGCTGGCTCAAGTACTTTGGAAGAAAGCTTGCCAAAATGAAAAGGGTTTGCTTGCTGAAGGAGTGAGTTCGATTCCACAAATGGAACAAGACATACTTTTCCTGTGCTTTGTTGATCAAAAACATTTTGATAGTAGAAATGTCCAAATACGATTGGTTTTTTCACAATGTATATACATTATTAAATCACAATAAAATCAACGAAGACTCCAGGAATGGAAAAAGCAGCTCTGTTCTGGGGGTCCCAGTTAAGAAAGTCCTCAGTGCGAAACTGTTCCTGATGTCAGTGCTGAAGAGGAAACGCCAGGAAATGACCAGGTCTCTACTTCTGGTTGCAACTTTCCAGTACAGGCATATCTCCATGAACAAAGCCTCCTTTTTCACACCTGCCCAGCTACCCTCCTTTTTCCTTCTTGTCCTCTCTTTGCCTGGAAGTTTTTTTTAGCAGCATCTGCTTTGGGAGAATGATGCTGAAGGGCTGGAGAAACAGGTGTTCAGTGTAAGGTTGCAGTTGCATATCTGCAGTAAATGCAACAAGCAGAGCTTGAGCTGGAAAGCAGCAGGGGTCCGCTTTAGCCAATTCTGCTCTAGCTCTGTGTGTGTGTGTGTCTGTCTGTCTGCAACAGGGAAGGTACACAGCAGATGCCTCCAGAATCCCTTCCTGAAAACAGCAAAGCAAGAGCAAAGGGGAGAGCGGATGAGACTGCCTCCCCAGCTACCCCCAGCAGGCCCAGAGGGGGGCCACCAAAATGGCAGAGTGCCTGGAAGCCATGCCTGATGAGGAAAGACTTAGGGAGCTGGAGAAGAGAGGGTTAGGAGGTGACACGATAGCCCTGTTTAAGTATCTGAAGGGATGTCACATTGAGGAGGGAGCAAGCTTGTTTTCTGCTGCTCCAGAGAACAGGACACAATGGAGCGATGGATGGGAGCTACAAGAAAAGAGATTCCAACTCAACATTAGGAGGACCTTCCTGACAGTAAGAGCTGTTCACACTCCCAAAGCCTCCTTCCTTGGAGGTCTTTAAACAGAGGCTGGATGGCCAACTGTCACAGGGGGGGCTTTGATTGTGAGTTCCTGCAGGGCAGGAGGAGGATGGACCGGATGGCCCCTTGGGGTCTCTCCCAGGTCCAGAATTCTGTGATCTCTCTACACACTGCTCTGGTGGAGAACTCTTTTTCATCTTTGAAAAACTGTTTGTGACCTTTGGGGAATATATATATATATATTATAGAGTGAAATCACAAGGCAGCATCCCATGGAAACAATTCCAGATTATTATTTTATTTATATTATTACTATTATAAAACAACAATCTGGAATTGTTTCCATGGGATGCTGCCTTGTGATCTCACTATATATATATATATATATATTTATATTCCCCCAAGATCAGAAACAATTTTCAAACATCAAAAAGATCTCTTCATCAGAGAGATCACTATATGTGTGTGTATATATATATATATATATCACACGTGTGTGTGTGTGTGTGTAGATATATAGATATAAATTATAAGCACACACACATATGTATAGATCACACACACATATATCTAAATAGTAATTGGAATTGCTTTTATGGGATGAAGCCTTGTGACAAGGATCAGAAACAACTGTTCAAAGATCCAAAAGATCTCTTCACCGCCGCAGTATGTCGAGATCTCTCTCTCTCGCTCACACACACACACACACACACAAATATCTATCTATCTATCTATCTATCTCCAAATAGGAAGAATCCGGAAAGGTTGATCCTGCTGGGACGCCGCCCCCTTGCGATCTCTCGGGGCAGAAAACCTCGAAGCAACAACCCACCCAGCCACGAGGGGGCGGCCGGGAAGGGAGGCCCTCCCCCCTCCCAGGGCCTCGCTGCTATTGGCTGCCCGGGAGGAGAAGGCGGGGCCTTGGCCACGCCCCCCGAAGAGGAAGAAGAAGAAGAAGAAGAAGAAGAAGAAGAAGAAGGCAGGGCTGCTGCCAGGCCAGAGAGCTGAGCTGTCTGTCTCTTCTTTGGGAGCGCCAGACAGGCCAAGGGGGAGGAAGGAAGCATGTGGCAGGCAGCGCTCCGGAGGGGCCCGTCCCGGCTCTCCCTCCTGGCCAGCAGGCCCTTCTCGGCGGCGGCAGTCCCGGCCCCTAACGCCCAGCCGGAGATCACTTGCAACAAGGTAACGGGGCGGGACGGAGCGGCAGGCCTGGCGTCCGCACCGGGGGAAGACGCAACCCGCGTTCATCCCGCGCCGCTTCCAGGGCCACGCCTCCAGGCCAAGGCAGCTCTGGGCAGCGGCAGCAGCAGCATCAGGGCCCCTGAGCAGGTGCCAAGGGACAGAGCGGGAGCAGGAAGGCGAGCCCTGCTGAAGCCAAGGCCCGGAGGGCAAGGAGGAGGGAGGCCAGCCCCCCCCCCTTCGGCCATGCAGGAAGACAGAGAAGCCTAGAGTCGGAAGGGACTACTAAGGGTCCTATAGTCCAATCCTCTTCTGCCATGCAGGAATACATAGAATGACATGCAGGAATACATAGAACACTAGAGTCGGAAGGGACTACTAAGGGCCCTATAGTCCAACCCTCTTCTGCCATGCAGGAATACATAGAATAACATGCAGGAATACAGAGAACACTAGAGTCGGAAGGGACACTAAGGGCCATAGAGTCCAGCCCTCTTCTGCCATGCAGGAATACACTGAACCCTAGAGTCGGAAGGGACTACTAAGGGTCCTATAGTCCAATCCTCTTCTGCCATGCAGGAATACATAGAACACTAGAGTTGGAAGGGACCACTAAGGGTCCTATTAGTCCAACCCTCTTTCTGCCATGCAGGAATACAGAGAACCCTAGAGTCGGAAGGGACCACTAAGGGCCCTAGAGTCCAAGGCACCTTCTGCCTGGCCCTGCCTTGGAAGGAACCTGTAGGGATCTGGCGCTTGCCCATCCTGGGCCTGGGTGACCAATCTAGCGAGAGCAGAGTCCCCTCTTTGCCAAAGGAAGATCATGAACAACAGGAGAGAACAAGTCTGCCTGTCAAACAGGGGCTTATTGGTCCTTGATGAAAAACATCCCCCAAAGAGTGACCACAACGCTGCTGCGTGACCTTGGCTTGTTTGGACCCAATGGTGTCAGCGTTGAGCGTGACCAAAAGCAAGCCCTTGCTGCTTTGCTTCCCTGCTTGGGGGAACGGAGGAGGAAACGGGCCGTACGCTCTGGCCTCCTCGCGCCAAAGTTTGGTTTGCCTTATTTTGGCGGGCAAATGCAGCCACTGTGTCCGCCTTCTCTACATCACGATAAAGAGCAATAGCAAGTATATTTCTACACCGCTTATCAGTGAACAAGCGCTCCTCAAGCGGTTTACAATGCCCCCAACAAGCCGGGGGCTCATTTTTACCAACCTGGAAAGGATGGCAAGCCGAGTGGACCTTGGAGCCCTCCTCTGGGATCCAACTTACAACGTTGTGGCTGCAGCGCCAGCCTTTCAAAACCAATGCGCCACCAGGACTCCTTAGAGGCCGAACCTCCACGTCTCTAGCGTGCCTCTCCTTAGCTGCCTTTATTTTTCTGAACTAAAGAGTCCCCAAAGAGTTTGGTGGTGGTGGTTTGTTGTTCTGCAGAGCTCAGGAAGGAAAGTTGTGTTATCTTGAGGCTGAAAGTGTGATTGGCTTCACAAAGCGGGTCATTGTGTCACGCTTGGCACTCCTCCCTGACCTTTCTCTGGCAGCCGCCCCCCAATGTAAAAGTTTGGCTCTCTCAAATGTCTCTGTGGTGGAGAGATGGAGATGGGGATGAACCTCGACGCTGAACCGCTCAGGACTAAAAAATAAAATAAAATAAAAAATAACAGCGCTTGGGAAAGTTGCTTTTGGGGACTGCACCTCCCAGGGGTAGGGATTCTGGCTGCATTGCAATAATATAATATAACAACAACTTTTCCCAAATCCTGGAAAATGGCAGGACTTCTTCCTCATTCTCCCCTTTTGGACTGCAACAGTTCAGTCCCCGCTGTTTTTCTCTTTGGCAGGCCATAGCTCCTGGCAGAGGGGGAAGATGAAACAGGCAACAGCGTCCAAATAAACTGTTTCCTGTAGAAATAGTAACATACTGGCTGCTGCAAATAGGTGCCAGAAAAACAAAGGGAGAGAATGCAACCTCTGGGCCCACGTCCCAAGATAGGTTTGCGTAGGAGCCATCTCCAGAGAATGCAAAAATCAAGGATTTGCCCCCGAGGTTGGCCAAGGTCCCTCTTGCTCCTCCACATTTTCTCTTCTGGGAGGCGGAGGGCAATTCATCCTCCTTGGGGCCAGATTTTTAGTTGTTTTTCTAACCTTTTTTTTTTTTTTTTTTTTAGTTGCATGTTATCTGGAGAGCATGAGCTGCTCTGTTGTTGAACTGTTGTTGCTGGGGCTCCTTCCAGAAAAAAAAGGCAATTCTCCTACTTGATACATCGTAGTAAGATTGTCTTCCCTTTTGCTCACCGTTATCTGTGTTTATGCCATGGGAAATAGCAAGTTCTGCTTTTGCTAGAGGCTTTACTTTCCAGAGCTTTTAATGCAAGGTTTTGAAACATTTTTCTTATTCCATCTACTGGGTTTTCTTTTTAACGCTGGGGCCAATAATGCCAAGTGCACGTCTTTACAGAATCAAGAAATATACAGTACTAATGTGTTCCCAAATGTGGATGACAGAAATGGGGTAGTTTCACTGAAGCCACTCCTCTTCCCACATTTTTTCTCCATAGGGACTTGCTTGATACTATATATGTTTTTGAACATCTCCTTGCAAATCAGAAATGGTAAAGCTTAAATAATGGGTGGGACTGCATTATCTAGATATCGTGGGTCCGGTCGCCTCTTAAAGATCCTAGGTGTATGGAGGATAGTGCGTTGGCCTACTGGTCTACCAAGCTGGAAACTGTGACGGTTGTGCCCGAATGTTCTTGTTTTCTTCTGCCCTTCTCTGCCTCTTTTCCTTTTAGGTCATATTTTTTTGGATTGTAAGCCTGAAGGTATGAACACTGTCATCTCTCTTTTACTCTTTCATTACTGATATGTAAGCTGTTCTAAGCAGCTTTCCAGCTGTAGGATATAAATCAGGAAGAGGAGACTGGTGGCCCTTCAGCCATTTTAGATTACAACTCAACAGTTCCTTACCATTGGCTATGATGGTAGGCACTTCCAAAACATCTGGAGGTTCAAAGTGTCTCCAACCCTGCTATCAATAAAATAGTCCAGTATTCTCTTCATGTGCCGCAGTCAGATGCTTCTGAAGTGCCAGAGCAAAACGGCAACAATCTGCCGTTCTGGCACCTGGAATCTGGAAGTATATTGCCTGTGAATGTGAAGCTCCAGTGTAGGTACTGACTTCTGAAGGAAGTTGTTTGCCGCTGGTCTTTGTTCTAAAATGGCTGATGCAAATATGAATTTTGGCTTAGCGAACTTCCCAGTCCTTACCAGTGTGTTCTTCATTGCAGATTTTCATCAACAACGAATGGCACGATGCAGTCAGCAAGAAAACATTTCCTACCATCAACCCATCAACCGGGGAAGTCATCTGCCAGGTGGCTGAGGGAGACAAGGTACCAGTTCATTTGTATTGGAGAAATAAAGAAGGCTACAGGTGGCTGCCATTGTACAGCCCCAAGGGAAGAATCACACAACCTTCCAGA
This sequence comes from Urosaurus nigricauda, assembly GCA_034509955.1. Taxonomy (NCBI): domain Eukaryota; kingdom Metazoa; phylum Chordata; class Lepidosauria; order Squamata; family Phrynosomatidae; genus Urosaurus; species Urosaurus nigricauda. The sequence continues at coordinate 15,189,353 of JAOEGL010000014.1, read as the reverse complement.
TGTTGTTAACTTCAGTCGCCCAGTGTCAGCGCTGGCCGGGGCTGCTAGGACTTGTAGTCCAACATCATGTGGAGAGCCCCATGATTCCCATGCCTGATGTGGTGAAATAAAGGCCTAAATAAAATGGCTAATGCCAACTATAGCCCCCACTGAAATGAAATTACTATCTCTGCAGATTTACTAACCTTGATTCAGTAGCTTTAGTCTACTTGAGACTCATGATTTGACTTGGGATGAATGTAGCTACCTTACATTAACTCAACTATTGATCGGTGCAGTTAAATATTGTCAGTGCTGACTGGTGATAGTGGCTCACACCACTCTTTCCTGGCTCTTCCTGGAGAATGAACCTGACACCGTGCCAAAACAATAAATAAATGAAATTGGCAACATCACTGTTTACAGTCCTTCCTTAGCATGACCCATGAGTTGGACAGCTGCGTTCCAAACCTACTGTCCCTTCTTTGGATCGCAGGTTAGGGCTTCAGGGTTTTGGTGTCATGCCTTGCTCACTTGTCTGTTATGCTTTTTTGTTGTACTCAAAATCTAGCACGAGAAGGAGTTCTGCAGCACCTCAAAAGGTTGCTTATGATGGACCTTTCTGGTCAGTCCTAAGAAATCTATTATCCTGCTATGGCTTTTGGAATCTGTTGTTATGCTTGAGCCTTCTAGAACGGACAGGGAGTGAATTTATAACTTCTAAAAGCCTGCCAGCTTCTATGGACCTTCCTTACACAGATGCACATGACAAACGTATGCCCAAAATGAACTTGCCAGTAAAAAATAAATTGAGGGTAACATGCTGGTTTTATCATCTGCTTCTCTAATCGTTGTTTCCTTACATTCTTGTTGTAGTTTATATTGTTTAACAGACTGTATGCTGCCCAGAGACTTTTGGTTCATTGATGTTTTTAAAGTGTATTAACCAACAGCTAATTAAAATAGAAATTTCCACCTGCTTTGCACCCACTACACCAGAGGTCTGTAAAGCAAACATCTGCTAGGCTCCTGCTGGAGGGCTGCCATGCTCAAAGCAAACATTTCCTTGGTCTACCAAGCAACTGCCTTTATATGGCTGCGGTTTGGCAGCCAGCTAGGGCCATTCTCTTTGATTTCATAACAGCCTTATCACTGAAAGGGAAACTTGAGGCAGCAGCCACTGGACTGGTAAACAGAAGTGATGCAGCAAAAATTGCACAGAATCTAAGTATCCACTGTAGGCTGCACCCGAACAAAACCCATGAATGTTGGACCAGGAAGAGATAGTGAGAGGCGTGACAGAAAATACAAACAGAAAGGAACTACAGTATCAGGTTGCCGATAGGTTAATTCCAAAGTACAGAGCGCCTGTCCGTCTGAGCGCACACCATAGAAAAGGCACAAGGCTAACATGAGTTGCTACGCTTGGCCAAAAAGTTACAACGTAAAAATTCAGGCATGTCCCACAATGAGGACTGGCCAATGGTTTAAGGTCCAGTAACAGAGGGGCGGGCTAGAAATAAAACATATTATTATTATTATAAACTTTCCACACCGCATATGTTTCATAGCATTTATGTTTACCCATAGTGGCTTGGGCTTTTGTACTACAGTCAATCATGTTAGATGGGCTAAATACAGGAGATGAACTTGTAGCTATTCTTAGCATTGACAAAACCCTAGTGCTCAGAGGAATAGATTAATAAATGAACGCATTGCTAAGACTATTTTTATGTCACAAATTCTCTTGCTTCTGAGTCGTTCACAAGCACTAGTCAAGGCAAAACGTGACAGGTTGCCTGTGACCACAGACTCACATACACCTTTTAGTAAAATAAAATGTTCAGCTTGCTATAAGTATAGCAGAGTAAGCGAGTGAAGCTAAAGGTCCCACAGTTCTAACTCAGCCAGAGTTAAACTGTTGATATAAGATGGATCAGGCTCAGCTCTGTTTCTGTCCAACCTTAAAAACATAGTGTTCATTCAGATGCTGTCATTTTTGTTAAATATAAGGGAAATAGATACTATTCTCTTTACATTATTATGAAAAGTAACAGATAACATAGTTACCAGTAAACATGGCGAGGAATTGCTTTTTTTTTAAACACTGGAATGAGCAACTGGGACAAAGTATATTTAAAGCAACTATCAAAACACACAAACCACTGCACCATGCTGATTCCCAGCTTCTACCTAGGTATCCCCTAAACGCAGGAGTATGTGAAGCTGGCTCATATCGGGCCAAGCTCTTTGTCTTTCTAGTCCAGCGTCATCTCCTTTGGTTGCCAATGGCTCACTCAGCTCCTAATTTTTCACTTCTGGTGTTGCTTCGGCTGATTTGCTAGTTGACGTCTGCTTATCCTGCCCTACCTATGTGTCTTTCCAGGCAGACGTAGACAAGGCTGTGAAGGCAGCCAAAGAGGCCTTTAAGTTTGGATCCCCTTGGAGACGGATGGATGCCTCCCACCGGAGCAAGCTGATCAACCGTCTGGCTGACCTGATCGAGAGAGACCGGGCCTATTTGGCGGTATGTCATAGAATCATAGAGTTGGAAGAGACTACAAGGGCCATCCAGTCCAACCCCCTGCCATGCAGGAACTCCCAATCAAAGCATCCCTGACAGATGGCCATCCTGCCTCTGCTTAAAGACCTCCAAGGACGGAGACTCCACTACACTCCAAGGGAGTGTGTTCCACCGTCGAACAGCTCTTACTGTCAGGAAGTTCCTCCTAAAGTTGAGGTGGAATCTCTTTTCCTGCAGCTTGCATCCACTGTTCCGCGTTCTAGTCTCTGCAGCAGCAGAAAACAAGCTTGCTCCCTCCTCAATATGACATCCCTTCAAATATTTGAACAGGGCTATCATATCACCTCTTAACCTTCTCTTCTCAAGGCTAAACATCCCCAGCTCTCTAAGTCGTTCCACATAAGGCATGGCTTCCAGACCCTTCACCATCTTAGTTGTTCCAGTTTCTCCACATCCTTTTTGAATTGTGGTGCCCAGAACTGGACACAGTATTCCAGGTGGGGCCTGACCAAAGCAGAATAGAGTGGCACTATTACTTCCCTTGATCTAGACGCTATTCTTCTATTGATGCAGCCTAAAATTGCATTGGCCTTTTTAGCTGCCGCATCACACTGTTGACTCATGTTCAACTTATGGTCTACTTGGACTCCTAGATCCCTTTCACATGTAGTTTCATTCAGCCAGGTGTCCCCCATCCTATATCTGTGAATTTCATTTTTCCTCCCTAGGTGCAGAACCTTACATTTCTCTGCATTGAATTTGATCTTGTTAGCATTGGCCCAGCTTTCTAGTCTATTCAGGTCATTCTGAATTTCAATCCTGTCTTCTGGAGTATTGGCTACTCCTCCTAATTTGGTGTCATCTGCAAATTTGATAAGTATGCCCCCAATTCTGTTATCCAAGTCATTAATAAAGATATTGAATAGCACTGGGCCCAGTACAGAACCCTGTGGGACCCCACTGGTCACGTCTTCCCAGGTTGAAAAGGAGCCATTGTTGAGCACCCTTTGAGTTCGGCCAGTCAACCAGTTACAAATCCATGTAACAGTTACCTTGTCTAGCCCACATTTTACAAGCTTGCATGCAACATGCTTGTTGGGGCTGCTCTGTGCTTGTTTATCGCCTTTAGAAGTCTTTTGCTTGTCCTTGGCTCTTTCCCTTCAGGATCATCATGGTGGGAAACCTTGGTATTTGCTAACTTCTGTTTGTTCACAGGCTTTGGAAACACTGGACAACGGCAAGCCGTACGCCATTTCCTATCTGGTGGACTTAGACATGGTTGTCAAAAACCTCCGGTAAGGATTTGTGAGTGTGTTTTGTGTGCGTGATTTCTTTGTTTTGTTCTTTTAAGCAACTTGCAATAAACATCGAGGCTACTCAGCATTTTGGCGCGCTAATAAATGCCATGAATTGAAGGCAGTAGGTTTTACTAGGAAAGCCCAAGAGTGTAGTAACCCCAGAGAAGAATATTTAAGATGGAAGTTAACCAAACTCACTTGTCAGCAAAATCATGAATTCAGAGTATTTGAGGGATTTTTTTAAAAGAAAGAATTAATATCACAAATCAAACAATCAACAAACAGTAAGCATAAACCCACATCATTGCCTGAAAACCCATTCACAGCCATTAAGATCTTTACGCATACTTGAGTTCTTATGAGTTTCACTCCTCCTGTGCCTGTTCAGACATGAAATAGTTATATGGACATTGTATGGACTGTTAACATTTTAGCTGAAAAATGAGCTTTGGAGGGAGAGCACTTTCCTGTTTAAAGTGAAGAGGCTGCTCTAGCTGAGTTGCCAAGAACTGCCTCCTATTTACCATACAGTTCAAGACTAGGCTGGGATGAAATGGAGCACAGAACATGAGGAAGGTAACAAAATACTGATCTATTTCAACACTCTTTTTACAACAACAACAACAAAAAGTACACATGAAATGCAAATAGTATAACTGTACATGTCTATCCAGAGAGTAAGAACAAAGAAAATAAATACTGCCTTTCAGAAGCCAAATGCTATTAGCATACGTTTGAGCTTATATCAAGCTTTGGAAGAGAAATAAAAGTTGACAGGTTTTCTAAATAGTTTCTGGTTGTTGATGTGAGCATGGCCTGTCTTCCTACGTTCAGCTTTTGGGAGTGGGGAAGTTAGATGTTACCCTTTTGTTTAGCCTTTTAAGATAAACAGCTAAATGTTAACAAGCTAATGCCTGTCCTTTTTTACTACTGAGGAGCAACACAAACAAATTTGACATGGCTTTCTTTCTTTTCTCTCTCCTCTAACTCTTTTTTTCTGTTTCATAAACCCAGTTGTACCAACCCCTTAAACAAAAATTGGAACATACCTTTTTTTTCTTCAACAAGAGCAGAACTTGCAATGTTACTGTGGAAGTCTCTGATGGATTTCATCTGTGACAGATCTAGGAACAACAAAACAAAAACAGGTTATTGATTTAAGCCAGGGGAGGGCATCGCGCAGCCCACAATTTCCCAAGTCCTCATTATTTTTTTTAAAAGAAAGTGCCATTTTTGCCTTCAAACCACCCGGAACGTCCCCCTAACACTTTTCTTTTATGTTACTGTTATCCCACTTTTCTCCTGATGTGGGGTGCAAGGCTCCATGATGATAAAAAATGATAGCGATTAAAACAAATTAAAAATTAAATAGACAATTACATTGAAACATCAGAACTTTAAAACAACGTAAAATCATTTTAAAAACATGGCAGTAATGATACAAGTACAACGCAGATACCGAAAGACCTCACTGCATAGTTAGTCAGTCAATGTGTTGAAATCAAAAAGTCTTTCCCTGTGGGCAGAAACACAGCAGGCTGTGGGCCAACCTCATCATGGTCACCCTTTTAATTTCTTGGAATTCTATTGACAGTTTAATTGTATTTTTAAGTTTTGCACATTATGTGCTTTTAGCTATATCTGTTTTAAAGCGGAGAGATAAATAAATAAAAGAACGGGAGAACCACAGTGCGTTCCTGCAAAAGAATATTTATTAGCAATTTAGGCATGGGCACCCTCTGCAAAAACCCCTTTTGTGTCTCCACATGTATGCAATGTTTCATTTGTTCCACGTCAGGTACTTCGCAGGCTGGGCAGACAAGTTCCATGGGAAAACTATTCCCATTGATGGAGACTTCTTTACCTACACAAGACACGAGCCTGTAGGAGTTTGCGGGCAGATCATTCCGGTGGGTAAAGCTGTTTTTGGAGCAGATACGAAATCGTGCATTTCTCCGTGCTGCGATTGTAGTGGGAGAAAGTGAATGATGCCATTGGAGGGAAGGAGGTTTGCCCCAAGTACAGGGGAAAAAGAGGTCTGGTAGCACTGCCTTATTATCTATTCTACCCAGAGCCTTGTTCTTGGCAGGGTCCCACCATGAACATGTCTCTAGCCAAGGGGTGGGAACTGTGAAGGCCCCCAGATGTGGGACTGCCCACATACCTGGTAGCGACACCCACAATATGCTACAATCTAAAACATACTTGTTAAGAAATAAGATCCACTGGATGCATGTACAGTCGTCCCCCGGGTTACGAAGGTAATCCGTTCCGGATTACCTTTCGTAACCCGGAAGCTTTCGTTTCCCGGGGGACCGCTTTTGCTAACGGACCACGCGGCCGATTTAAAGGGGCCGCGCGGTTTTTTTTATTCGTATCCCGGGGGATCTTTTGGATCCCGGGGGATATGTTAGTGGTCCCGCGGCTTTCGGATCCCGGGGTTTTCGCAGCCCGGGGGATTCGTAAGCCGGGGGACCACTGTATCTCAAAATCTGACCTCGGGCGTAGGAGCAGAAAATACTTAGGTCTACTGTCTTTGCTTGATCTTGTGATCTCTTCTTCTCATCTTTATTGTAGTGGAATTTCCCATTGCTGATGCAGGCATGGAAGCTTGGCCCAGCACTGGCCACTGGGAATGTGGTGGTGATGAAACTGGCCGAGCAAACTCCCCTGACCGGTTTGTACGTGGCCAGTTTGATCAAAGAGGTAAGAAGACCCAGAGGCTCCTTCTGCTTTTCAAACTCTGGCTCTTTGCTACTGTTTTGTTTAGAGCAAGTGTGCACTTCTAATGATTTCTCAGGGTGCGCATATCTGTCCAGAAGAGTTCTGTTGTTCTGGGTTTCCCAAGCACTCTGGCAAAGTCAGAATCCCCTCAATTCTTTGAGAAAAGCCACAGCCACTTTGTTTCAAAATGTATTAATGATAATAAATTTTATACCTTACCAGTCTCTCCCCAAGGCTCGAGGCTATTAGCATGGATTTCAAAGATAACTTTTGACAGTAACAAATAATGCTGGTTTTAAAAGAGTGGCACTGGCTGCCAGTTTATTTCTAGTCTCAATTTATGGCCCTGGTGATGACATTTAAGGCCCTAATCAACATGGGAAGTCAGTACTTGAATACTTCTATATATCCAAAATCAGAGGTCTGCTGGAGAGGGCCACCTCTGTGTCTTATCAGTGAGGGAAGTGCAAAGTAAGAGGACCCGAGAAAGGGTTTTCTCAAGAGTAATGCCCTCCCCTTGGTGGTCCAACTAGCACCAATGTTGGTTTCTTTATGGCACCAAGCAAAACGGTGGCTTTTTGTGAAAGCTTTTGGGTCCCAATTCACTTCAAAATGTACATCATTTAAAATTGTTGTAGCTCTCAACACTGTTTTAACCGTTGTCTTGAACACAAGGGGAAAAAAATGAAATACTGCAGTAATTTTTGCTTCTACCTTTTCCATGGAACCAGCCTCTCCTTTCTCCATGCTTCTGAAATAAATTCCCCATGTTTAGTTAAAGGTGTTTTAATTGGAATAATTAACTATTATTTTCCATTTAATAGGCTGGATTCCCACCAGGTGTGGTGAACATTATTCCAGGCTATGGGCATACTGCAGGCGCTGCCATATCCTCCCACATGGATGTGGATAAAGTTGCATTCACTGGTTCCACAGAGGTAAGGGATGTGTCCTGTCCTCTTCTTCTCCTCTCCATATCTTCAGGGAGGAATGCAGAACAGCATCAACCAGTTGCTCAGTTTTTTAGTTCAAACTCTCTGCTGCTCCAGCTTGGTTCCTGGATAACTGATTGTTCTTTATATCCAGTGTTGTTGTCTTGTCTCTTGACTTGTAGGTCGGGCACCTGATCCAGAAGGCTGCAGCGGAGAGTAATCTGAAGAGAGTGACCCTTGAACTTGGTGGCAAGAGCCCCAACATCATCATGTCGGATGCTGACAGTAAGACCTTCTCTTGGTAGGAACGAAGACTAAGGGAGGGAAGTGAGGTTTGCCCCCGCAGTGAGAGGATAGGCTGTTTTGGGTTCATTATAGTAGGACCTGGAAATCTCTAGCCCAAAATCAATTACAAAAGCACATTGATAAGGAATTGATCCCTGGCCCATTCAAAGACAGCCAGAAATTTTTTCACCCACTCTGCTTTGTCTTGTGCCTTCGTTCAGTTCCTCTCCTTCTTTGGCCTTCACCTGAGCCAAGTAACTAGCCCCACAGTAATCATTGGATATCTGTAATCATTGCTACTATAATCTTCCCTCAGTAAACAGGCGGAAATAGGCAAAGTAACTGTGGGAGCAGGGCTCGTGGGCTGTATTTCTGAGCTAGGCTTCTAATTGCTTTCACTCTTCTATCCTCATCCATGTAAAGTATGGGAGGTAGAGTTAGGTTAAATATTCACAAACATGTCCTAAATGCAAATAGAATAAGTATTAAAGAACCTTTATACCAGCAGTTTTGTTAGAGTGTAAGCTTTTATGGCTCTAGAGTTCACTCCATAAAATGCAAGCAGTTATTCTCACTTGGCAGTGGGGTATGTACTAGGAATGAGAGAAAGAAAGAGATTACTGTATGTTCTTGCTTGGAGATACTCAGGTACCTGATACTGTTTGGATAAGATGACCCACTGCATCATTTCCAACTTTGATTCTGTGGAATGTAGAAGGAAGCTGTTCATCTCAATTTCCATACACACTGTAAGGCAAGTTAGTTCCAAAAAGATAAGGTACCTTTAGAATCTGAAAGAGCATAGGGGTGGACCACAACATGGCAAAAATTGTACACCATGATATCAACAGAATGCATGGGGGGAATTTTAAGGGAAAAATAAATCACACCCTGCCATAGGAGGGGATAGCTTTGAGGCATTGCATGTAGCCCAGGGGCCACACTTTCTCCCATTAGACTATTATCCAGAGCTTGGGAAAGTTACTCTTTTGCATAACATCTCTCAGAATTTTTGTGGTTATAGGGAGTTGTAATCTTTAAATCATTTCAAGCTCTGCTGTTATCCAATCCAGATAAAGAGGCCTCTGCATCGGGGTAATGCTGGTTCTGGAATAAAGACAGGAAGCAAATTTTGCACAGGGAACAGAAACTGTAGTGAGACTTCTTCCCCATTCACATTGGTAAAGAAATCTGCATTCCAGATCATCTAACCTGGCCGGCTTCCTTTTCTCTCCTAGTGGACTGGGCTGTCGAGCAAGCTCATTTTGCCTTATTCTTCAACCAAGGGCAGTGCTGTTGTGCTGGATCTCGGACATATGTTCAGGAAGATATATATCATGAGTTTGTGGAGAGGAGTGTGGAAAGAGCCAAATCCAGAGTGGTGGGAAATCCATTTGACTTCAAGACAGAACAGGGACCTCAGGTGAGAGCAAACATTTCTGCCGTTTGATAAAAGGCAGGTGTCTGCATCTGTCTGGAAAATTACTGTTCTCACAGGGGCACACATGCCATCTCACAGCAGAAGTCTTGCAGCTTCCTCCAAGACATCTCAAACTGATTTGAGACCATTCTGTTGGTTCTTTCAGGTAGATGAGACTCAGTATAAGAAGATCCTTGGCTACATTAGTACTGGGAAAAAAGAAGGAGCCAAACTGCTCTGCGGAGGTAATCCTGCTGCAGACAAGGGCTACTTTATCCAGCCAACTATTTTTGGAGAAGTGCAGGATGATATGACCATCGCCAGAGAGGAGGTGAGGAAGATAACTGGTTGCCGTACTTGTCAAACTGCAGCTTCCATCATTCTACTGTACTTGATGTCTCCTCCCCCCATGTCTTTCCATTCCCAATGTCTTTCCTATGTTGGTCCATGTTCCCACATTAAGAAGGTTATCCGTGCTATTCAAGTGTAGTCATTCCTCTTCTCAGAATATGCACTTGTTTTGTTCAATTTGTAACGTACCTTTACATACTTTTATTGCAGTGAATGCAACGAATTAGACTCTGAAATAAATGGGAAACTTCTGTTTCACATGCTTGCTGCTCTCTTCCAGATATTTGGGCCAGTCATGCAGATCTTAAAGTTCAAAACCATTGAGGAGGTCATCCACAGAGCAAACGAAACCAAATATGGCTTGGCGGCAGCAGTCTTCACAAAAGATATTGACAAAGCAAACTACATTTCCCAAGGGTTGCGTGCTGGAACTGTCTGGTATGCTGCTAAATGTGAGGGAGTCATGGGGGATCAATTCTTTAGGAGGGAGCGATAGTTTAGTGGGAGAATGCACTTTGTATAAAACAGGTCACAGGTTTAAGCTCCAGCAGTGCTACTGTAGTGCAGTTGTCGCAGAGTGTGGAACAGTTCCCTTTTGCACTGCAATTCCCAGGATCTCTTAGGCAGCCTGCTCACAGGCTCATTTGAGGTTTTTGAGTTATATTGACAATAAGAATATGATCTGAGTGCTTATAAAATGGAAGAAACCACACAGGAAAGGATCAGAGTGTTTCTAACTCCTCTTGTTTGTTACAGGATAAACTGTTACAATGTGTTTGGCAGTCAGGCCCCATTTGGTGGGTATAAAGCATCTGGACAAGGTCGTGAGGGGGGAGAATATGGTCTGACACCATACATGGAAGTGAAAACAGTGAGTAGTTGTAATCCCCTGTCCCTCCCTCCTTTACCTCCATGTATCTGTTGCTCTGCATGTTGCCTGTATCCCTTTCCCACCATCCATCTTGTTTTGCATGTTGTACTAAAGAAGGGGTGGGCAAAAAATTTTATGGCCCCAGGGTACAATTTTTTAAAAAAATCTCCACAAATGCCCCCAAAAGCTCTCTAGAGGGGCATGAGAGGCATTTTCACAACATTTTGGGAACTGCTTTAGACCCAAGAAGGATTTTTTTTTTTTAAATCAAGACAGTAACAGGAAAAGAGAAGACAGTGAGGACCACTGAACAACAAAGAGCACTCCCCAAACATATAGCGGAGTTGATGGTATTTTATGTTGCTCGGAATATATTATATTATTGCATTTGTCTTCTTAATCCAACCACTGGTGGACTTCCAGCCATCACAGTCAAATGTGGTGTGGGCTAACTGTGGTTTAGCCACACCACCATTTATTTATGTGGCTTCCTTCCCCGCCTCAGGTTTTGTGTATGAGAATTTCCAAACACTATCAAATTATAGCAGGCTCTGAGGAGGGAGCAACATCTCAAATCACAGTTTGTTAATATATGTGTAACATTTGCCAAACTACATTGCAAGCCACCTTCAAGACATAGGTCCAAAACACACTGCAGAAATAATCCAGTTTGAGACCACTTTAACTGTCCTCGTTCATTACCACTGAATTAGGAGCGGACCAACTTTTTCAGTAGCACTTCAACCGTATCTATTTGCCTTAACATTATTAACATTTGGGGGGGACTAACTTGAGATGCAAGAGAAAAATGAGAAGGTCCTCCAAAGCTGCAAAAACTAATAAACCATCTTCTCTCTAGGTAACTATCAAAGTCCCGCAGAAAAATTCTTAAGGAACATGTGCCTGCTTTGATTATATGAAACCATCTTTATACAGTTTCTGATGCTTGATAGCAGAATTTACCAGAAATCAAGTACAAAAACCACCACCTTCATGAAGCAAGTCTGGACCTCTCCAGGCATCCTGAAAGTCAAATGTAACTTACACTCAAGAAAAAAAAAAAACCTTTGCCTGCCTGCTTATATTTTATCTAGCTTTTTCTACATCAGACACTTCTGTACATTAACATTTCATATACGAAGATCTGATTAAATTCTCCAATATCCATTCTATTAAGAAAATGTCTCTCTCTGTGGTATGGTACCAATTTATGGTAATTTTTCACTTCTTTCTACATGTAACATCCACAAAAATATCTCTTTATATAAATGAGAACTCCAAAATGTGCTACTTATTTTGACTATTAAATGCTGTGAAGGCAACATCTTCTGTGATTTTTTTGTTTAAATCTCGGAGCAAATACATAAAACAAATTTCCTACACTGGGTGTCCGTTAACACAATTGCCTCCTACCATTTTTAAGCCTGTGCCCATCCTTCCTTGTTGTAGTAACTGGTAGGGCCAGCATGGCGCACTGGTGTAAGCGCTGGACTATGACTCTAGAGACCATGGTCTGAATCCCCACACACCCCACCGGGTGATCTTACCCAAGTCACACACTCTCAGCCTCAGAAGAAGGCAGTGGCAAACCACCTGTGAAGGCACCTGGCCCTAGGAGACGGTTGCCATAAGGTGGAGTTGCCCTCTGTTTAAGTGTTCAGTGTCTATCCTGTATTGCTACTGGGACTGTTAGAAAGCCTCTTCGGCTCAAAATGGAAACCTGCAGGCTTTTATCCTCCAGAAATCTGTGCTCTATTGGAAAACATCAGCTCGCCCTGGACTGAGCTGCAGTAACCAGTCTTAAGTCACCCGTAGCCAAGGACCATAGCATTAGGCAGGGTGAAGCAGAAGTCTTAGGCAACAGTGTTGAGGGGAAGGGGAAATGGCAGCAACTATTGGAGAACAAACCTCACATGGTCTTCTCTTTTCTCCCCAAACTAGCATTTTGCCCAAGGGACCCCTGTACTATCAGCAGTATCAAAATTTAAATCTGATCGGTTTCTGTACAGGGGGAAGGGCATCTTGTCTTTTGCCTCAGGCAGCAAAATGCCACAGCTCTTCCACACCACTGTTGTGGTCATAGTTCCTCTGGTCAGATAATCACCTGGAGGCCAGCCTCTCTGCGCTTAGCTAGGGATCCTTAGAAGGGACACACATAGCTTGCAACCAGAGCCATACTTAAAGGTTCCTTAACTTGGTAGTAGAACTCACCAGAGATTGCGGAAGCATCACAACAGCACGGCTGAGCAGGGATTTGTGGACAGTCCTCACCACAGGTGGCTTGAAATCAGCAGGTATTGTAGCCTCCCATAGCATGGCTTGTATCCTACATAATGATAACAAATTATTATTAACGGAGCCGTATATAGTTGAAATAGCATCATCCAGGCATAAAAGGGATATTGGAGCTTGCTTTGGGGTAAGATATACAAAATCTGTAAAATATACAAAGATTATTTTAACACTTTGGCGAGCAGAGCTTGGAAATAACAAGTTACAAGCAAGACTGTCATGCGTATAGCTGCTTTTGGGAGACGTCACTACTTTTTCACGAAAAGTTCTACTTGAAAATGTAATGAGGGAATGTCAAGTTGTGTCACCGACATCACAAGGAACGTTCTACAGCGCTTCCTTTGAAAAGTTACTCTTAAAGGGCACTTTTGACAGGGATTTTTTCATACACTAGCCCGAGATTTCATAGATTTCATCATCGCTAACAATAACTAAAAAACAAAGGGAAAAGACTGTAACACAAGGAACACAACGGATTGCTTTCTTAGTAATGCAGTGAGTAAGCTTCAGGCACAGTAAGGTATTAACAGGGATTAATTAGTTTTAAAATAACTTTTTGAGCATAGAGGTGGCAGCCCAATAAAGACTAAATACAACAGTAGTTAACATAGTTAAAGTAGTTATTGTTCTTGGGAAGTCTAAGGCTTTCATGGCCAGCATCCATAGTTTTTTTGTGGGTTTTTCGGGCTCTGTGGCCGTGTTCTAGAAGAGTTTCTTCCTGACATTTCGCCTGCATCTGTGGCTGGCATCTTCAGAGAAATTTATCTAAAGGTGCCAGCCACAGCTGCTAGTGAAACATCAGGAAGAAACTGTTCTTGAACATGGCCACAGACCCCCAAAACTCCCAAAATATTAGTATTTATTGATATTATAGGGTCGCGGCGCCATCCTCTCTGGAATCCTGGGATCTGTCATTTTTGCAAGGTCTTTCTAGCCCCCTCGGCAAGAATCCTGGGGCCTCCGAAAATGACAAATCCCCGTCTTTCTGTCAGATGGAGCCACGGCAGTTGAAGTGGTGTCAAAGCTGCTTTATTTCTCCAGTGCAGATGCTCCCCAGTGTCTCTCGAGAGGGGCATCTCCAGAAAAAAAGGGGGGAAAGAAAGAATGAAAGAGAAAGAACGGGGAGGGAATGCTGAAGAGAGGCTTGCCGGCTCACCTTTTGCCATGAGGCAACCCAATATGGCTTTGAAATCTTGTTTTATATTGATGTCGAATATATATATATTGCTTTACGTACGTATAAAATATATTGTTTCATACAGATGTAGGGGAAGATGTGGGATTCACAACGAAATACAGAAAGATACCGTCAGGGCCTAGCAAAGGCCTGACAAAATGGGTCTCAATTAAACCCAGCAGTAATCCTGCTAGGGAATTCTGGGAAATGTCAATGGAGCCTCTGAGGTGAAAACAAGGTGCAGTTCAAGCGGCCTCAAAGCGGGTTACTTTTCTGCCAGGGTGTTTATGGGAACCTTAATCGGGGGCTGCCTCCACACTGGAGCAATCCCAACCCGGTTTCATCCCGCTTTAACTGTTTTCTGGCTCAAGGCTTTGGAACTCTGGGGAGCTGGAGTTTGTTGTGGGGTCCACAGCCAACTCCAGCTGCCCAGCATTCCAGAGCTTTGAGCCACAAAGAGCGAAAGCGGGGCCAAAGCGGGTTAGTTCTCCAGTGTGGATGCAGCCTGAGGCACGTCTTCTCCCTCAGGAGTTCGTTGCCACAGAAAAGACCTGGAAGGCTTGAGCCAAGGGGCTGTGGGAGAGATTTGAATTAATAGATAAGGCTGCATCCACACTGTGGAAATAAGCCGGTTTGAGAGCGCTTTAAGTGGCCTGGCTCCAGGCGAGGGCATTCTGGGAATGGGAGTTTGTGGTGGCCCCAGAGCGGAGCTTCGCTCCGCTCTGGGGCCACCACAAACTCCCATTCCCAGAATGCCCTCGCCTGGAGCCAGGCCACTTAAAGCGCTCTCAAACCGGCTTATTTCTGTGGCTGGAAATAAAAAAGCGCGGGAACGCCAACCTTGTGAGGGAGGCCAACCCTGGCCAGACTCTGCCCCTATCTGCCTCCTGTTTTGATACACACCTTGGGAACTATAATTTCACTCGCTTTTGTACTGTTTGGGGACTCATGGGGTTTTATTTTTTTTGCCCCTGAGGGGGCAATTAGGCGCGCTCCAAATAAAAAATGGCGGCCTCAGCCTCGCCGCCGTGTGTGTGTTCGAAATCTCGCGAGAGAGCCGGCGGCGAGGAAACCTCGCGCTGCTGCTGCTTCCGCTTGGAGGAACAAGGCAGGCAAAGGACTCCTCCTCCTCCTCCTCTCCAGAATGGGCGGCGCTAAGCGGGGCCGCCCAAGCCCCGCCCCCTTCCCCCGCCTCGCCTCAGATAACCCCGCTCCCCCGCGTGACGTCATCAAGGCAGCGACGCCCTGCCGCCAAAAGCCCCCCCTCCGAAAAAAAAAATTTATTGCTGGGGAAGAAAAGAAAGAAAGAAGCGAAGCCAAGCGGGGGCTTGGGACTCCCGGCGTCGCGCAACGTGTGGTGTCTTTGAGTCGTCTAGTGACCTCGCCTGATTTTGGGGGCTGCCTTTCTTCTTCTATCATGAGGGCGAGGCGAGGGCGAGCCGGAGCTTAGAGGCAGCAGCGGCAGCAGCAGGGCAGAAGGGGAGGCCATGGCTGGCGGCTCCCTGGCGGAGGCGCGGAGGCCGAGGCCGGTTGGGCAAAGCTGAGGAGGGGTTGCTCTTCTTTCCTGGCCGGCTCCCCCCTTCTCCTGGGCTGCTGGGCGGGGATGAGGCGGCAGCCCGGTTCCAGCGGAGGAGGAGGAGGAGGAGGAGGAGGCGGCGGAGGAAGCCAAGCCTTCCAAGGGGGACCCCTGCGCCGGGCCTGAAGGAGGAGGAGGAGGAGGATGTCGGAGGAGCCCGAGGCGGACAAGATGATCAAGGTGAGGCTGCTGCCCCCACGCCCGCTTTCCGTCCCGCTTTCGCTCCTTTTGGGGCTCCAGGCTGTGGAGTCCCAGAATTCCAGAACCTGGAGCCAGGAAAGAGTTCAAGCCCTGCTCTGGGCCCCCACAATATCCTCCAGCTCCCAGAATTCCAGAGCCTTAAGCTCTGGACTCCACAACAAGCTCCCAGAATTCCAGAGCCTTGAGCCACAAAGAGTGAAAGCCCTGCTCTGGGCCCCTCAATATGCTCCATCTCCCAGAATTCCAGAGCCTTTAGACACAAAGAGTGAAAGCCTTGCTCTGGGCCCCACAATATATTCCAACTCCCAGAATTCCAGAGCCTTGAGCCCCAAAGAGTGAAAGCCCTGCTCTGGGCCCCACAGTATACTCCAACTCCCAGAATTCCAAAGCCTTGAGCCAGAAAAGAGTTAAAAGCCCCCCTCTGGGCCCCACAACAGACTCCAGCTCCCAGAATTCCAGAGCCTGGAGCCAGACCAAGAGTTCAGCCTTGAGCTCTGGCCTCAGCTCCAGCTCCTCCCAGAATGCCCTCGCCTTGAGAGCTCTGGGCCCCGCGAGGAACTCCCAGCTCCCAGAATTCCACAGCCTGGGAACCAAGGAGCTCAGTTCAGCCCCCCTCCCCAAAAAAACCCCAGGCTCCGTCGCCTGGACTGCCATCTCGCCTGGAGGAGCCCGGGCTCTGCTTCCGGAGAACGAACTCCAGCTCCCAGCATTCCAGAACCTTGCTCGGGGGCACCACAAAGAACTCCCAACTCCCAGGATTCCACAACCCGGAGCCAGGGCGGCAATGAACGCGGTAGGCGTCCCCAAAGGAGGCGGAATCCCTTTTCCTTGCCTTCGCGTCCATTCTTCCTCCGGGTCCTCTTCTCTGGAGGAGCAGAAAACAAGCTCGCTCCCTCCTCAATATGGCTTCCCTTCCGCTCCTTAAACCAGGCCCTCATAACTGAGCGTTCAGATACTTCCACAAGGCTCTTAGCCCTCTCTTACTCTCAGGAAGGTCCTCCTCATATCGCTGGGGAATCTCTTTTCCCGGATCCTGTTCTCCCGAGCAGCAGAAAAGAAGCTTGCTCCCTCCTCAATAGGACATCATCCCTTCAGATGCTTAAACGGGGCTATCCTATCGCCTCGGAACCTTCTCTTCTCCATCTGGGAAGAATGAAGAATGTGGAAACTCTTTTTTTCTAACTGGCATCCATTGTTCCGGGTTCTAGTCTCTGGAGCAGCAGAAAAAAAGCTCCCTCCCTCCTTAATATGACCCCCCTTTCAAATGCTTAAACAGGGCTATATCCTATCACCTCTTAACCTGCTCTTCTCCAGCCTCAACATCCCCAGCTCCCCCCCCCCCCCCCCCAGTATTAAGCCACAGAATCCTAGATTAAGCCATCCAGTCTGACCCCATTCTGCCATGCAGGAACTCCCAGTCAAAGTTCCCCAAGCAGTTGGCCATCCAGCCTCGGTTTAAAGACCTCCAAAGGAGGAGACTTTGGGAGTGTGTTCCGCTGTCAAACAGTCCTTACTCTCAGGAAGTTCCTTCTAATGTTGAGGCGGCATCTCTTTCCTTGTAGCTTGCCATCCATTGTTCCAGGTCCTAGTCTCTGGAGCAGCAGAAAACAAGTTTGCTCCGTGTGACGCTCCTTCAAATACTTAAACAGGGCGGTCTTGTCCCCGTCTTCACCTTTTCTCCGGGCTGAACAGCAACCTAAGTCTCTCCTTGTAGGGCTTTATGGTTTCCAGACCCTTCACCATTTTTGGTTGGACATGCTCCAGCTTCTGAACTGTAGCAGTTCTCTGAAGGCGCCAGTCACAGATGCAGGCAAAATGTCAGGAATAAACCCTTCTCGAATGTGGCCACAGAGCCTAAAAGACCCTCAAAAAACGATGGACGCCAGCAGCGAAAGCCTTCAACTTCACATTGTAGCATCTTTGCGCTGGGCTTGGAGCACCTTTGCCAAACAAGAAAGAAAGCTGGCAGTAGGAGCTTTGGTAGACTTGAGCTGAGCTCCTCAGCTGTAGGTCGGTCTCTGGACCCTCCTGAGGAAAGAGGCTTGGGTTCAGTACATCTCAAAGGTGCTACAAGATCCCTCTGCAAGATGATCCAAGGTGAGACGGCCAGCTGGAGGCCGGCTGGCCCATCAGGGCTATTGTCTGCTTTTTTTGACACTTTGGGCAAGAGTGCCCCTGAGCATTGTGCAGACTGCCACTGCAGACACCCCCTTCCCAGTGTTGGCAGCCTCAGAAGCAGCCTTGTGATCCAGGAAGGGGATGGGTCCACATTGGTCACGACTCCATCCAAACCCAGGGATGGGAGACCTGGGATTCTTCAGATGTTGTTGCCTCTCCCCTCACGACTTCCATCAGCCCTCCTTCGCCAGCGGGTCCAGTGGTCAGGGATCATGTCAGCTGAGTTCAGTAACATCTGGATGGCTGCCAGTCTGCCACTTCCGAGCTGGGCACTAAGAGCCCTGGGAGGGACGATCGCAGGAATCACCCCGTGCCATTGGGGTCCATGGCAGCTTACGAAATAAGGATGTGTTGCTGGGATGCGCCTTTGTGTCATTCTGACTTATGGTGACCCTATCAGAGGGTTTCCATGGCAAGATTCGTCTGAAAGAGGTTTGGTTATTGGCCTCTTCTAAGGTTGAGAGAGTGTGACTTATCCAAAGTCACCCAGTGGGTTTCCATGGCGGAGCAGGGGTTCAAATCCTGGTCTTCTACAGTCCAGATCCAAGATGCTGACATGCAACTAGAATTGTTCGTCTTAGAAGCAGTCCTGCCAATAGTTTTTACTTAGAGAGTGATCCCATACGCCAAGAAGTGGGAAGTCTCCAGCCTTCCAAATGTCTGACTGCAGCTCCTAGCATTCTGTGCCATGGATTGTGCTGGCTAGGGCTGCTGGGAGTTTCAGTTTAGCAGTATGGGAGCCACATTTATTCTCACACCTGCTCTATGCCCTTACCTTGCATTAAGCCCCACTGACAACTCTGGGATTGATTCTGAAGCAACATGTCTGGGGCTGCACAGTTAAGCAATCCAGGAATTGTGTGTTTTTGCAAGTGCCAAAAAAGACTGCAACGCATCTTGTTCAGAACTTGCCAGAAGTGTTCTCATTTCCTGTTGATGGGCTTTGGGGAAGTCCTCTGTAGGTGATGTAGACCTTGGGAAAGGTATTTGTGGGGAATGCAACTGCCAGAATGCCCTGGCCAGCAACTGACTATGCTGGCTGGAAGATTCTGGCTGCTGAAGGGAAAAATAAAATAACATTTCCAAGCTTTTCTGAGACAAGTTGGGAGATGGAGGAGAAAATACAGTGGCTTCGCTAAGGCATGCTTGTTAAGTTCCTGACAAGATTTCTGGAGATGCTGCTTATAGAATTATACTTATAAATGTTACTCAACATCTTTATTGTGTACTTCAGGCATCTGAGACAGACCTGCCTATGAAAATGTACGGCTTAACGCATTTGTTGGTCTTAGTGTCCCACATGTAAACCTCAGGATTTGTAACTGGCATCAAATATGACTTTTCTTTTTAAATAGTGTTTATTTTATTTTATTCTCTCTCTCTCTCTTTTGACCTAATTGCTCCAGAGAGGCTCAAGTATTTCCATTTCTTTTCTTTTGTTGTTGGAAAAACAGGAAACTTCTATTTTAGAAGAATACCACATTAACTGGACTCAGAAACTGGGAGCTGGAATCAGTGGCCCAGTAAGGTAAGAACTGTCCCCTCCTTCGCCTTCACGATCACCTTGAAATAATGGATCTTCTTCTCGTTTTGCTGTGAGCAGAAGTCATTGCCCTCTCTTCCCTTCATTGTTTAGGATATTGGGGGAAAATGTCCTAAGAGACCTCAAATACATTTAGTTAGTGTACTTTTTGTCAATGTTATTCTGCGAGGCTCTCAAGCTTGCACTCATCTTGCTTCAGCAAGCGCATCAGAATTAGGTGTCTCCAGACAACTCTCCGGGTCCGGGCTCCTTTTAATTGCTCTAAATCACTGTTTGTTTTTTATAGCCTTTGGATATGTCCTGTCAAAACGAACTGTGACTTTCATACATGATGACGTGACTTTCGGGCATGTGAGAAAACAATCCTATGTGACCCATTCAGCCTCATGAATAAACAAATAGAAACAGCCCCAAAATGTTACTATCCCAGCAAAAGATTATTTTAGTCCCTTATGACATGCTACTATCTTGAAAGAAAGAGAACCGGCTCTTACTCACCATAGGTGACCAGATGACGCTCTCTTTACAAAACAATAGTTTCTGAGCCATTCTAGTGGATGGTTCTTCTTCCCATAGAGCCAAGGTCTTCTCTATGCAGCGGTGGCAATGCTGAGCTCCATCATTGCTTGAAGTCACAGCAGCTTGTGGTGGTAGCTGTGGTCAAAATCTGGTGGAGGATAGAATACAGTTCAGGGAGCAGGCAGGCAACTGTTTGGGTGGCCAGAGTCACTAATGTGTGATGTAAAGGCATGGGTGACCTTATCACCTTATGTGTGACTTGTAGCCAACCAGGGTCTGGGATTTCTTCTTAAATGTCAGAGAAAGTTGAACTAATTTCAGCATTTGGGTTGGCCTTTGTGTCTATGTGAGAGGACCCTAGTTTGGGCTTCGGCATTAAAAGATCTGAATAAATGAGAACATCTGAAACTCTGCCAACTGTGTTTCTGGCAGAGCATAGAACAGTTATTTTTTGGACTATAACTCCTAAAATCCCTCAACTGGTAGGGCCACTGGGTGGGCTGCCTATAAGATTCTGAGAGCTGTAAAAAATAAAAATAAACCTGTTCCAAGCTTTGGTTTCCATCACTATTAAGTCACCCCAGCAACCCTGGGTACATCTGGGATTTGATGGTAGGCCAGCATAGTGTAATGGTTTGAGTGTTGGACTGTGATTTTGGAGACCAGGGTTCAAATCCCCACTCGGCCATGGAAACCCACTAGGGGACCTTGCGCAAGTCACATGCTCTCAGCCTCAGAAGGGAACAAAGGCTCCCTTCTGAACAAATCTTGCCAAGTTTGTGATAGTTTCACCTTAGAGTCACCATAAGTCAGAAATGACTTAGAGGTGCACCACAACAACACAATGGCACTAGAGACCCAGACTTTTTGTCATTAGATCCTATTGATGAGGGGCTTTGTAGCATACAGTGTCCAAACAGCGATGTGGAGATGGATGCAGGAGTAGATTGGGGAGGCGTTCTACTGATTTTTCTCTGTTTTCAGTGTTGAATGCATTTGTAAGCTGGTAAGTTCCCCAGTCTCCTGTTAACCAAATTATTCTACTGCTGTCTGGACAGGGTCTGCATGAAAAAATCGTCTCAAGAACGATATGCACTGAAAATCCTTCTTGATCGCCCCAAAGCTAGAAATGAGGTATGGTACATCATCCTTGGGAAGCATTCTGTGAATTGGTCTGTCCGCTTGTGTATCTTCCTCACTCCTTGTTATCCTGAAACAACGTGTAGTAATAGGAAACACTAACCAAGTCCATTCAAATAAATAACAGCCTATGTTACTATGTTACTATGTTGTTGAAAGCCAGTATGGTTTGCAAAAGGGTTGCTTGTTTCTCAGATTGTCTTGTATTTCTCTGTGCCTTTGAACACGTACGTGGATGCCATTCCCTCTTTGCTAAAGGAAGCGCTCTTGGTGTCCTTGCATCTAACAAATGGGGTAAGAGCCTCCAGGACAGATAGCATAGTTCCTGTTTCCAGGAGAATAGTGGGAGTTTTGCAGCAAGAAAAAGATGAACAAGCTTCATTTCACATACATTTTTGTGAACTGTCTCCAACCTGCTTCACCAGATGATTGGAGAATTGCATCATTTGACAGATACTGTGCACATGCTTAGGTAGGCACAGAATGTACGTGATGCAGTCTGAGGAACTGAAATGCCAAAAGTTCAAAAAATAATCATAATTCTTGTCATAATTCTTCCAGCATTTCTCAGATGGACTTTAATTCTGCCACTGGGGCTGTCACACATGCATTAGGGTGTGAAAAAATCTTTTAAGGGTGTTTGGTAACTTCTTTTCCTTTCCCTGTTAGGTCCGGCTTCACATGATGTGTGCCATGCATCCCAATATTGTTCAGATTATTGAAGTCTATGCTAACAGTGTGCAGTTCCCTCATGAGTCCAGTCCAAGGTAAGGCTGTGCAGGATGGCTTCGTTTTGGTGATGCCCTTTCCATGCTTTGCTGAGCGACTGCAGGGGTCCTGTTGTGAATCTCAGGCCACCTTTTTTGCCAACCAAAAGGGCAAGTGCTCTTTTCATTTTTTTCCTCCTCGCTTTTGTGTGCTTTCCTTTTCATCGTGATGAGCATGTTGTTCAGAGTGTGTTGACATTTTTCTGTGTTCTAGCTGGTCCAATTTCTTAGCCTTCCGGCTTCCAATTGTCATTTTCTGAGTACTGGCATGCATACAGCCTAAATAAGAAACTCCTCTAGAGATGGACAATGGACACCTGCTCTTTACAAAAAATATATACTGGTCTTACCGTATCTTGGGGGCCATTAAGCCAGGCAGAGTGAGAGTTTGGTCTGACCAATGCTGGGAAATGTTGTTTGGGCTACAAATACTAGAATTCCCCAGCCAGTCATGGTTTTCCCATCTTCGAGTCAGACTATAGGAGATTTCCCTATTCATGCCTCAATGAAGCAAATGGGCCGTTGCAGTGGACCTGAAACATTTATGCTTGGCATGAGCTTGAGCCACCCATTAAATAACCAGTTGCACAGCTCACACATATGTTCCTACAGAGATAACTCCTCACCTGAAAAATGTCTCCTTTTTCCCTTGATGTAAATCAAGGCTTTTCCTTAATGCACTGGAGCGAGTTTTTCAAAAGCACTTAAGCAGAGGTCTGAAAGAACAGATTTTTTTTTTACGCCACCCAATCCTAAACTGTCAATCTGCAGTGATTTCCCTCCCTTTAATACTGACTCGAGTAGTAGAGCTGTTACAAAGCAGTTGCTCACACCTGCTTGCTTGCACATGCAAAGTGATAGCATACTTTTTTAAAATTAATGTTCTGGGTTTTTTTTCTTTTAACAAACTGGAATGCTTTTAAAACAGGGCTCGGCTCCTAATTGTAATGGAGATGATGGAAGGGGGCGAACTGTTTCACAGAATCAGCCAACATCGGCACTTTACTGAGAAGCAAGCAAGCCAAGTAACAAAGCAGGCAAGTTCGAACACTCCAATCCCCCAACCCCCCCCCCAACCCATTCCTTGTCTAAGAGAAAACAGTGGGAGAAGAGCTCACCATACTGACAATTTTCTTGGGATGGGAGGGCTAAGAGACAAGCTTTTAAAAAAATACCCAACTCCTCCAACACAATCAGAAGATTTTGCCTGCTTTGTTATAATCTAAAAACTTGTTTCTGGATTTCTGATGGCCGAGGCACAGTATTTTCTTTCTTGGGAACTGGACCCTTCTGGGTGGGGTTCAGGGCTGGATGAAGTTGTGCAAAGTTTTTAAACTACGTGAGGCTTAAGAAACCATTTACGAAGCATCAGAAGTGTGTGTGTTAACTTTTTAATGTTAATAACCAGAGGCCCTAAACTATAACTGTTGGATTGGGCAGAATCACAGATTGTTCACAGCAAAGGGGTTGGGGATGGGAATGAGGGAATGCCCAAGCTGTGGGCAGTATGTGAGAAGTGGCAGGAAGATACTTCAGACTCCCAGGAGCCTGAATTTATTTCCTTGTAACCATTTGGGGGAGTTACTGGTCTACACAGATATGTTGGACGCAGGAAGAAACCTCGCATGGTTTTAGTTGAAATTGTTAGCATTCTGTTCAGCTGGGGTGGGCAACTTTCAGCTCTCCAGGTCATGTTGTATTGGAATTCCCATCAGCCCTAGCAGGCATGGCCACTGATCTGAGGGGTGAAGGGAGTTAAGATCCAATGGCATTTGGATATCTACCAAACTCATCACCCCACTCCCAGCTGGTGTTAAGCGTTCAGACAGGTTGACATGTTTTCTGGTTCTTTGGTGAAGTTCTCAGAAATAACCACACAACTTCCAAACTGGAAACACTAGCAGGCTGAGAGATACTGTAGCGTGAAGCTGATTAAACCAACATTTCCCTTGGTCTTTTCAATGAGAGCAGGCATATTGTATTTTTTGTTTGTGCTGAGGTTTTTCGCTTGTTGTTGTTGTTGTTTATTTGTTTTGTTCCTGTCTCTTTTGTCACAGTGTGTTCTACCAGTCTGTATTAGGAATCGGGTTCAGGCAATGGACATGGGGTGGGGGAGAGAGCTGTTTCTTCGGGCCCAATACCACTTCCCTTCAAAGTGGGTGCACAGTTTATCACTGGATGCTTTGTCCCTTGTTCTGATGAACTGGACATTGCAAACCTACCTACCTTTTCTTTTTTCCTGTATGTTCTGTGACTTGTCTTTTCCATCAATACATTTGCGGTGCTTTATTCTGACTGAATGTTGGCAAACCTACCGGGAAAAAACAAGAATGTCAGGAATTAAAAAAAATTATTTTGTGAAGTAACTTAATCCTTGATGTTGTTCACCAATGTTTCCATTGAGATTCTGCTGCCCTTTGCTTATGAAATGAACTCCCTGAACCATCATGGGAAAGTCAGTAGCTGTTACTCTGGAGCAACTGTTCTGAAGTGTTGTCTGTAATGCTCCATCCATTTAAAAAGGGCACCTGTTATTTTTCAAGTACTTTTTACTTCAAAATGGTGTTGCTAACTCCCCTTCCCAAAATTCAGAAATACAAACCTTTTTGGGTTCATGCCAGCCTAAATCCTACTGATTTCATGGGCAAAGATCTTAAATACTCTCTCAAGAAAACCAATGGAAGTTAAACACGCTAACATAAGATGTATTTTGCCCTGTGTATATTGATGTACCCAAGAGTGTGCAGTCTAAGCCAAGGCTGGCTATGGATGGAGAAACATGAATCATGCAAATTGCATATAGTTTTGTAAATTTCCTAGTTCTCATGGCTACTCTGGGTTTAAAACATATTATTTTGAAAATAAGCTAAAAAATAAGTGGGAAAAGATGCTTTGAATTAATTGCAGCGATCTCATATTTGAAGTCCATGTATGCAGCTTCTTCAGAGGTCACTCTGTTCATTTGCCTTGGACAGTTTTAAAAGGTACTGGGAATAAGTGCAACATGTCCACCACCCAGGCCCAGCTGGCTTGTTTTAGTGATGACAATAATCCTATAGAACTAACTGTGTCTGACTATCTGGGCAAAATAAATTAGTCAGTTTTGAGAGAAGATAGTGCAGTGCCATGTATCTCATTTGAGTCATGGTTGGCTCTGGGGATCACGTAATAAGCAATGCCTGAGAGCTACAGTTCACCCCTTAGCAAGAAGGAAGAAAATCTGCTGTACCCTGCCTTCTTTGTTCAGTTCTTGCACATAACGGTGTCAGTGTTTGCACAGAACATAATCACTTAAGTATGTCAAAGAAAGGGCCGTGTTGTGATGCAACATTGGTACTGAAAATCTGATTTGTTAGCCAGATTAACACTTTGTGTACGGAAGCAAAGCAAGTTGTGGTAAACTGCAGTGTGGCTTAAGTCACAATGGTTTCAAAGGCAAGCGCACCAACTGTTCATCCCCTTTTGCAAGGCAGCTTTGTGAGGGGGTCTCCTCAACCCAATCTCAGTTCTAAAAGGGACTTGTTTGCAGTTGTCAAGAATATTTGTGAATGCCTCATGCCTTTCATCCTGCCCATGTGGTTCCAAATGGGAACTGCGTCATTTTCCCTTGGGACACAAACAGCATGCACCCGAGACTACCGCCCTAGGTTTATTTCCTACCTACCCTGCCCCAACAGAAACAGAAGAGAGCAAGTGTGTGTTCTGTGGAAACCCTGTGAGGAATACTGGGAGCAATACTGAGCTTGCTAGAAGCAGCCTGAAGCCAAACTTGGCTCTGCAGAAACAGCCTGTCTCAAGTCAGAAATGCTATTTGGCTTTGTAGAAGCACAAAATGGGTGCCTCAATCCCACAAACTGTGGACAATTTACCTTCTTTTCTATTTACTTGGCATTGTGCATTTCTTTGTCCCAGGCAATGCTTCTGAATGAATGCTCTCTCTGCTACTGGTTATGTTCTTTTTTGTTGTCAGGATTTTAAGGAATGGCAAGTCCCCTCCTTCCCCCCATTCTCCACTCCCAGCTTGTTGCAATGGACTCAGAGGACGGTTACTTGTCTGCTAGATGTTTTTATCTTGGAAGCCAAGCATGGTGGTCTACTAGGTCTCTTCCAGCTATGTTGGACTACAGCCCCCAGAATCACACCGCCAGCATAGCTGAGCCTTTCTCAAGCGCTGTTGTGTGAGCCAGAAAACGTTTCCATGCCTCGTGTTCTGACTTCCTTGTGTCTTCTTTCCAGATAGCTTTGGCCTTGCAGCACTGTCATTCTTTGAACATTGCACATCGAGATCTCAAGCCTGAGAACCTTCTTTTCAAGGATAACTCTTTGGTAATATGGACATTTTCTGTTTAAACTCTTGATAATTCTGTTATCACTAGCATGTTCGCTGGCCTCCAAAACCCACTCATGTTCCTGCTTCCATCCAAGAGCCTACAGCCCTCTTCTGACCTTAGGGCCTGTGTGAATGTTTTCCTTAGCCTTTCTTTTTCTTTGACCCATCCTTCTTTCCCTACTGTGCTGCAGCCTCTGACCAGTTGTCCCTTAGATTCCTCTTTTGCTTAGTGGCTATACAGCCCCTCCCTAACTGATGCTGCAAGTTGTTGTGCCAAAAATCATTTTGTCAAGCTCTCTTCTCCATCCCCTAGTTTCTTTTCCTTCTAGCCCTGTCTGCCACTTGGCCTCCCAGCCATCAGCAGCAGTGCAACCTTCCCTTCCTTCACAGGAGTCTTCCCTGAGCATTTGCCCTGAGCATTTTAGCAAGAGCGATGTTGATGGAATGGGGGGGGGGGAGTGAGCAACCACTCACCTCTTGAATATCTCTTCTTGGCTACTTTAGGATGCCCCAGTGAAACTCTGTGACTTTGGATTTGCCAAGGTGGACCAGGGAGACCTGATGACGCCACAGTTCACTCCTTATTACGTGGCACCTCAGGTAAGAGAATTGGTCTAACAAGGGATTCCTTCTCATTCTTCTGGCCTTCCAGAACTTCTGAGTAGCTTGGGAAAGGGTAGCCTTGTAAGTGGTATGGCAGAAGTAGGAGAATCTTATTCCCTAGGGTCGCAACCTGGCCATGTTTCCTTCCCCGTGGCACCACCTTTTGGCTGTTTTGCAGCTGGTGTGTGGAGCATTCTGCCCCATCCTATAATATTGCTGTGCCCCTCCTAAGGCATATGTACTAACGGTAAAGCATTAAACTAAAATACGGTGGTATTTTAGGCTCCACCACTTCTCTGAAACTGAATTCAGCCCCTAGGCTGGAAGGGGTCCAGTACCATATAACCAGTGTTCTATAAAAGGCAACCAGATGTTGTCCAACTCTACCATGTTCTTGCCATACCCATTTGTCTTGGAGAAGACCATTGGTTAGTCTGTATCATCCAGCCAGAAAGGCTGCTTTTTTAAAAAATGGCTAGCCCCTAGCATGGTAAATTCCAGAAATACATTAGCAGTGCCTAGTGAAATCTTGGAGACAGAAGGGAGGTTGAGAGAGATTCTCAGGGGTTGCTGCTTCAACTTCCTGCATAACTAAGCAGATACCTGCCAAATCTTTATACATATTCCACCTTTTACTAACACTGGGACTCAGGGCAACTGTTCATTCAAAATGTTATGTGGTTCTTTAACAGTGTAACTGAAGTAGCTTATACTCCTGGAAACATGTTTTCATTGTGTTTTATTCCTTGTGTAAGCAGTGAGTACCTGTAAACTAGTGTGATCAGGTAGCTTTGCCTCTTCTTCTTACAGAAGCTGAAATCTGCTTGGATCAGTACAGTTTCTGTGCAAAAATGCTTTTTCATGTTTTTGAGGAAACTCTGCAGATATGTCTAAAATCACCCTTGTTTCCCCTCCATCCTAACAGGTATTAGAGGCTCAAAGAAGGCATCAGAAAGAGAAATCTGGAATCATCCCTACCTCACCAACACCTTACACATATAATAAGGTATGTTTCTCAGCCCACACTCACCTTGCTGATCGAGTTTCAGGCACATGCAGTAGACATTCTTCCAAGTTTTCATGGAGAACTTAATATCTGGCCCAGAATCTGAAAAGCAATGGAGAATTCTGTGATTTTTCAGCACTCACCTATATTAGGATTTTTTTTTTAAAGCAAGGATCTACGATAGTCCTCAGGGTAAAGGTACTGGCTGAAAATAGACAGGCAAAGGGGTTCTTAATATTTGGGGGGTGGTATTTGCTTCCAGTCAAATTCTCAGTACAGTATACATCGGGGTGTTCAAAGTGAAGGCTATGGGTGGCCTTCAGGCTGCCAGTAAAGTTTTTGATTTTTCACTTCTGAAGAAGGCTCAACCTTCTAGGGATAGTAAATTTAAAGTGCTATATAAACAAATGTTTAGTAATAATAATAGTAAGGGGCAATGGGGGCTTTTTTCAATGACTTCCCATCACTTCCAGTTTTTTTTGGGGGGGGGGGGATCCATTCTAGGCAAAGTTAAAACCCCTCTGAAGAAATCTTGCCAAGAAACCTCCATGATAGGGTCAACATAAAACAGAAACTACTCAAAGGCATACAACAAGAAGACCTGCCATATATACTCGACTATAAGTCGACCTCACGTATTAGTCGAGGCCAAGTTTTGGGGCCAAAATTATGGATTTTGCTATGACCCATGCATAAGTCGAGGAGAAAATTTAGGGGCATATAGCAAAGGATCTAAAGTATGAAGCAAAGCAAAATATTGTCAAAGAACATACATAATTCCAGCAGACATTACTCTTTGTGATCACTCTTAAGGCCGGATGGATGAGAGAGTAGAGGAGGTTGGTGCCTCACATATTATACTCTTTCTTTCCATCAGTTCCTTCTTGTAAGAAAGACATTGACCCGTAGATAAGTTGACTCAGTTTTTTTGGGTCAGTTTTTTGACCTAAATTTCTAGACTTATACATGAGTATACACAGTAAATCCCCTGTATCTTTGGGTTGTAACCTGGCAGAATTTCCCACCGTGGCCACAAGAGGGCAGAAGGAACTGTTCTAATTTAAGAGAAACAACTACAGTCGTCCCCCGGGTTACAAAGGTAATCTGTTCCGGGATTACCTTCGTAACCCGGAAGCTTTCATTTCCCGGGGGACCGCTTTCGCCAACGGACCGCGCGGCCGATTTAAAGGGGCCGTGCGGTTTTTTTTTTCCGGATCCCAGGGGATCTTTCGGATCCCGGGGGATACAGTAGCGGTCCCGCTGGTTTCGGATCCCGGGGTTTTCGCAACCCAGGGGATTCGTAAGCCGGGGGACCACTGTATTTTGTAAAACCTTTCAGAGGGAAGAGAGTCACAGGGGGGTAGAGTGGCTTTCTGTGTTCCTAGGAGTACCTGCTTTGTGCCACCTATGTACCACGGTTGCGTAGCAGTGGCACAAAACCAGCTGTATTCATAATTTGAGTAACACACTTCAATCTTCCTAATGCATAGTTCTCCTTTGTCCTCTGCAGGACGTTCACGTAGCCATTATCTTTGTGTTACCCTTTCCCCACCAACCACATAAAATTGTGTTCCATCAATACTTCACATTCCTCTTTCTCCCTCCTTCTAGAGCTGTGACTTATGGTCCTTGGGAGTCATTATATATGTGATGCTGTGTGGCTACCCACCTTTTTACTCAAAGCACCACAGCCGGACAATTCCCAAGGACATGCGGAAAAAGATCATGACTGGGAGCTTTGAATTTCCAGAAGAAGAATGGAGCCAGATCTCTGAAATGGCAAAAGACATTGTACGCAAGTAAGTCTGCCAGGGGAAGGAAGGGGTTTGTTACATGAAATTCCTCTTCTATTTAAAGAAGCAAGGTGTTACCAGGTGAGGTGATCAGGAGTCTCATACTGCGCCTAGTGACTAGTAGAGGTCATCGCTGCTACAAACAGATGGAGGTTTTAGCATGAACAGCCAGATCCTGTAAAAGTGTCTTTGTTTTTATTACAGCTCCTACAATATTGCTAGCCAGCTTAGCCAGAGTGGGTTTAATTCACATGTCGTGTTGGCCAATCTCCTCATCTGAAAATCACTATCTCAGAACACTTATTTGTATCTGCACCATTTAAAGACAGCAGTGGTGGGGTTATTCTTTTCAGAAAACATTGTGTACCATTACTGTTCTTCTCAGCCTTCAAGGAGCCATAGGTTTCCCTGTTACATAGTTGGAAACCCACAGCCTTGGACAGACTGGGGGTTGTTCCAGTTTCACAGTCTGCAAGGGCAGCGTCACCGAGTGTGAGAAAACCACGCCTGGGGCATTGATCAGATGCAAAGGGAAAGTTAGAAGTTGTCTGTAAGAGGAGAATGAATCCATCATTTTTATGACATGAAAAAGCAGAACTTGCACTGAGCTGTGTAGGGAACGCTATCAAACCGGCAGGAGTGTGGCTGTGGCGATCCACCCATCTTATATAGCCTTGCTGGCAATTACACAAAAGGCTGCCAGTTCCCAGAGAGTAGGAGAGGCGTGTGCACATGCGGGGAAGTGGCTGCTTCTCCATCCTTCTGCTTGAAGAGACTGCACAGAGGTTGCTTTGCTGACTTGACTGCTGCAAAGCAAAGCATGATACAGTCAGTCACTCAAAATAAGCCGCAGCCAGTTGAGCACCTTTTGGGAGTAAGTACAATGATTTTGGCAATCCAGGCCAGAGGCCTTTCCCTTCTGTGGCCTGATGGCTGATCTGGTTTCCAACATGCCCTCCAATAGTGGTGCTGATGTCCACCTCTGTGCTGTCAGACCTATCTAGTAGGATGGTGTCTCTTTCCATTTCCTCAGTGATTCCAAGTCGAACTTTAATTCAGAGTCCCCTCCCTGCCCCCATTTGGACTTAGTATGTGTGTGAGAGTGCTTTTATGTTGCTTGTTGAATTATAACTCCATTAATTTCATTAATTTCTTAAGCGAGGAATACTCAGCATTGCCTTCCTCTGAAATATAGCCTCCAAGCACCCGGTGTTCCTTGGCAGTACCCATCCAGGAATTAACAAGTTCAAAAAATCAGCAGAAGCCATTTCCGTGCTAAGGGATTGTTATGCCATCTTCTGCGCCAGTTTACTGAGTACCACTTGCTCATGGTGAAGTTTCCATTGGAAGGTTGTGTCATGATGCAACAGGCAAAGGCATGATGCAGCAGGGCAAGGCAGGCTCTCTCTGACCTGGGAGTTTCAGGAGCAGGAATTGCAGGCATTGAGGGCCAAACAGCATCCTAAGATTTCTCTAAAACTCTTGGCTCTGGCAAATTAGGAAGAGCTATTTAGTTCTTTAGTTTAGGCAAAAAAATTGACTTGAAGCAGCACTTACTGGACAGCAGGAATGGATGCTGCCTCTCTGTAGAGTCCTTGTCTTCTGACTTGACCTTGTGTTCCACACTGACAAAGAGAAGAAGGAAAAGATGGCGCCAAATACTGTGTTGATCTCAATATGTCTTCGGGGCTGGATCTGTTAGAAGCAGGATACTGTGAGAGGTCATCCTGTAGGGATGAGATGGGCTTGTGATGGATTTTGTTTGTTAAACTCTTAGGCTACTGAAGGTAAAGCCAGAGGAGAGACTGACAATTGAAGGTGTTCTGGACCACCCTTGGCTGAACTCCACAGAAGCTCTCGATAACATCTTGCCCTCTGCGCAATTAATGATGGACAAGGTTCTTACTGTTTCTGTTTTGTTTTCTGAAATGGTTTCTTGGCTCAAAGCTGTGAGGAAGAATAGGACCTGCTTAGACGAAGTCAGGTTATTTGTTGATCTAGTAGCAGCTCTCTAGGTCTCAGGGAGGGAGAGCTATCTCCTGTCACCTGCTGTCCCATCCTTTTAACTAGAGAGCAAGAGGCTGAGATGGAGAACTTTCTTCCCACAAAGCCTGCATATCACAATTTCGTTGTGGTTTTAATACAGTCTTCAATTCTCAGATTAAGACTTTTTAATTCCAGTTGTTGATTTGTGTACCGTGTTCAAGCTGTGAATCAGAAACTGAAGTGAATTGAAAGAACAACTTTTTGGTGAAAGATCAGGATCAGTTGCAAGGTTTCTGCCATTACAGAATCTAAACTCTCTCTGACAGAGAAGGCTAAATGTCTCACAAAACCACAGTTCCCAGGATACCCTGGCATTGAGCCAGGGCAGTTCCAGCAGTCTCAAGCCAAATTATTTCTGCAGTGTGTTTTGGACTCATGACACCTCAGTTGGTGCTCTTGGGTCAGCTCTTTGCCTCTGTGTTGCAATTTTGAAACTACAATGTGAAGATTTGCAAACCACAGAGTAGAGTGCAGCTTGGAAAGTTTCCTTTGTAGAACTGAAACTCCTATAATCCACCAGCCAGCATGACTCTAGTCCAGAAAAGTAGGCTTTCCGAGCCCCAGTTTGGAGACAGCACAAACTCTGGCTTTCCATTTGGAAAGTCATACAGACAATGAGGCTGAAAGAGTATTAATTGAATACACACAGAAAATGACAAGAAACATAATATTAAACTGTCGTAGGACTGAAGAGATTTAAAGCAGTAATTTAAAAGGCCATAATAAATATTTGATAATATTTTTATCAAGTAAACGAAAGTGTTATCTTCCTTTCTATTTGTTCTTATATGCAAAGATTTTAAACCTTAAAATATAACTGTTTGTTCTTTTCTCCCACTCCTCCCTCCCATACTAGGCAATGGTTGCTGGGATCCAACAGGCGCATGCAGAGCAGCTGGCCAACATGAGGATCCAGGACCTCAAAGTCAGCCTCAAGCCCCTCCATTCAGTCAACAACCCAATCTTGCGCAAAAGGAAATTGCTGGGGTAAAAATTTCAGATACTAACTTAAGGACAGTCTAATGTCCACCAGAGATGTTGGGGAAATTCTATCTGGCTGATAACTGAACATTTCATCCCAAAGTAAAGTTGGACACTGCAATCTGAAAAGCCTAAAATCTTTGTTGGTAAGGATGGCCTAGCAAACTTCTAAGAGGTCCCAAAGCTTACCTGTTTTGCTCTTTTCATCATACTGAGTATTTCTTGGGAGGTTGTAAAGCAAAGGTTGTGAGACCTGTTTCCCTGAGTGCTTGTGATTTCTGGGATTTTGAAAAGCATCCTCTGTCGCTGGAATTCAAGAAGTACTAGGCAGGAGGATCAGAGGTGTGTGTATCAAAATGAGGACATTGTTTCTCCATAAGAATTCAGCACCCTCCACTTGAAATTTTCCTTCAAATTTCTATCATGTCGGTGACTTAAAACACTGAACATTTAGAAATACAGTTTAGGCATCCAGTCACCCAGGGAATGGAGGGGGTAACAGCAAAGAGCAGATGGTAACATTTTAAAGAAAAAAGAAGAACCTGAAGCTTATATATTGATGGTGCTCATCTTCCTTCTTCATTTTCATCTAGAACAAAGCCAAAAGACAGTATGTACATCCACGATCCTGAGAACAGTAGCGAGGACTCAAACGTGGCTCTCGAAAAGCTCCGAGATGTGATTGCCCAGTGCATCCTGCCGCAGGCTGGTAAAGGTCGCAGTTCTAAGACAAGCTGCATTCATGGAAGGGAGCAGGGTTGGGGAGGCTTTGGTACCTTGAGAAAGAGAGCAGAGTGTGTCTTTCCAAAAAGCATTTAAATGTTTCAGCAGCAGTTATTTTGTTGACCCAGAACAGAATCCGCTTTGGCGTTTTTCTCCAGCAAGCAGGAGTGGTCTGTGGGGTTGGAATCGCTCTTTTCCCCTTCAGGCACAGAATCCCCATGGGGCAGTTTATTGTTTGTTTATTGCATTGTTATCCTGCTTTTTCCAATTTAAAAATGGCTAATGAAATGCCAGAAAAACAAACCATAAAGCCATTTTATAATCACTGCCAGGAACTGTAACCATCAAAACAGTTTGAAAAGGCAGATTGAAGAGCCATGTCTTTAGAAACATCCTTTCTAAAAGCAGCAAGACTGGGAATCAGTTGAAATTTGGAGGGGAGGGCATTCCACAATTTGGGGGCAGCTGTTTGGAACCAACTACAGAGTAGCACTACTATCTATGCTGCATGGGGTGGGGGCAGAATGCCTAGCCTCCCATATGATCCGCTTGGATTCCCCAAGATTAAGCAGAATATAAATACATTATATTATTGTTATTAAAATGATATAACCTTTGAGGAACAATGCCATGACCATGACCGTTTTTTCTGTTCCAAAACAGGCGAGAATGAAGATGAAAAACTGAATGAAGTGGTGCAGGAAGCATGGAAGTATAACAGGGAGTGTAAATTATTACGAGATACCCTCCAGACCTTTAGTTGGAATGGTAAGTACTACAAGCTTGGCTTGACATGAGAATGAGACTTTTAAAAAAAGCAAGACGACTAGGGAACATGCAAGAGAGGGCACTGTTGTCTTCTCATCCCACTTCTGGGCTGCCCCTTGGCATCTGGTTTGCCACCATGTAAACAGAATTTGAGAATCAGAGTTGAAAGTGACTCCAAGGGCGATTCCTTTATAGGCAGGAATCCACTGCCAAAGCATTTCTGAGAAATGGCCACCCAATCTCTGTTTAAAGATCTCCGAAGAAAGAGCGTCCACCACCCTCTGAGACAATCTCTTCCACTGGCAAACACTTCTTACAGACAAGAGGTTCTTCCCAATGTTTAGGTGGAAGCTCTTCTCTTGCAATGTGCACCCACTGGTATCTGTCCTAGTCTCTGGATTAACATGTTCTCACGTGATTTTAAAGTATTTTTTACTTCTGGCCTGTTAAATTTGTATAATTTTCCTATGTGTTGTTTCTTGTGTCCTTATTGTTAACTTGCTGGTGGATCAGGCTTCCCCCCTTCTTTTTTTACGTATACTAGTTGATTCTTTGCATTTGCAAGAGTGTCCGGCTCCTTAGCTGTTTGTCCTTTTTTACCTGCTTGGAAACTAACCACGTTTATGTCTTGCATTTTAGGCAGAGGATTCACGGACAAAGTAGACCGTCTAAAACTGGCAGAGATAGTGAAACAAGTCATTGAAGAACAGACAAACTCACATGACTCTCAATAGCTAGAGGCGGTTATTCTTAACAGTAAAAACACCCCCGTTATTTTTAACAGTTGAGAACTTTCCTTTCAAATGTAAAAAAAAAAGAAGAAGTATTTTTTATGTAAATTAATAAATCATGATTATTTCATTAAATTTCCACACAGCTTGAAAAATGCTGTATAGATGTAGATAACAAGAATCACTGGTACTGTAATATTTTTTAAAAACTCAGCTCCTCTATATGTGAATATATATATATATTCATATATATATATATATGAATATATTTATACATATATATTCATATGTGTGTGTATATATATATATGAACATATATAAATATAAATGAATATATATAGATATATATATAGATATATAAATGATTTTTATGTACCGTTTAATTCATGATTCTGTTAAACAGGGCAAATTAATATTGTGTTCTCTTCCATAACCAGATACTGTAGTCCCCTTCTGTACTGAATGGCAGCAGCCTGTATCAGTTAATGTTGTTCTACTTCTGCATACAGCTTGATCAGTTACTTGAAGTAAGAACTGAGGGACGTGAACCGCATGGTTCTCCTTCATAACCTTCTTCCAAGGCAGCCCATTTAGCAGTGACATAGTGGGCTCTACATTCTGTATGTCTCAGGTCTTTGAACCTTCCATTGCAAGCCGTTTTCCCCTTCTTTTTACAGAAAACTGTCTTCTAGTCTGGAAATCATGGCATTCCCTCCCCCCCCCCCCCCATGCTTTTCTGATTGTTTCTTTTACAGTTTCTGTTCGCAAAAGATTTGTACATAACTCTAGTTTTCTATCTTGCAACAGTTTTGCTTTTCAAGACTGGGCCGAGGGTGGTTTTTATAGACTTCTTTTGGTATTTTCACCCATGCTATTTAGCCGCTGAAAGGGCCGTTTCGAGTCTGCCTAGGGTTTGTGGATGCCCTCCTCCCACCCTGGCTCACTACTCCTGGAGTGGTTTACGCATGGTTTCCTGAGCTGTCTTATGATCCCATGTAATCTCTGTGATCCATTTTTTTGGTTCTTCCTAGCCCACGGGTCACTCTCATCAGTCCTCCTTGGAAGCTAGAACTCTGAACCTTTGCCTATCTGGAGAACTGTACTCTCTCTTGGCAACGCTGTCTCTGGCTTGGCCCTTTCCAGCAGTACTGAGTCCTGGTCGTGAGTACTGTTAGCATTGCCTCATTGCTTTTTAAACTTGAAAGGCAGCCTTTGCCAGCCTGGGATCCTCTGGACTGGTGGTACAACAACTCCCACCATCCCCAGCCTAGTACCACCCATCCACAGGGCCCCAGGCTGGTGAAGGCTGCGTTGAAACTACACTTTTTAGTTTGGCATTTTGTCACTGATCAGAAAGTGCAGAATGCTATACTTGGCAGTCCAGGATGAACCAGTGAGCTGACAGGATTTAGTACATAAAGGGCCATCTGCTGCTTCTTTGAGGGAAAACGGGGCTTAAAGTTGGGCCTCACGTCCAGCCTGCCCTGTTTAAGTGCTAAAGAAAACCTGCCAAGAAATGTACAAAGAAGCCTTCCTTTGGACATGCCCACAAGAATAATGTCTCAAGAAAAGCAATTCTTCCTTGCCCACCGCAGAAAATACGAAATCATGACTACCAAAGGGAAACAGAACCCTCCACTCAGACAAAAACAACAGAAGGATGATCTTACATGATCCTCGGTGAAGTGAATGGTGCCACCAGCTTGTCGAGATTTGCTGGGACCTCAGAACACGCCAAAAGCTGCTGATATTCCTCCTTGAAAGGAAGCAGAATCTTCTGGTCTAGTACAGGTATACTTCAGTTACCAAAATCAATGTGTTCCTGGACAAGACTTCTTAAGAGAAAATTAGGTTACCAAAGCCAAAAATAACAAAGGAACAATTGGAAGAAGGCCCCACACCACCAAAAGGAAAAGCAATTGCAACATGTTTTAGCAAACCTTTTATTCAAAACTAGCAAGATGCATGTGTGTAATGAAACAACCAGGGCAGGTGAAGCCTTGCATAAACAGACAAAAAGAGACCACTTGAAGGTTTCTTCCAGAACGTTTCTTCCAAAATATATCCAGGAATTACTTTTTTTTTTTCCCACCAGTGGGGCAGATGTGATAGTGGCATTTTGCTTATTTTGGCACGAGAAAGAACTGATATCTGAGTTTAGCGCTGCCCTTTTAGCAGAGATAATAGGAGGGCACGCAGTGGTGCCAGAAATGCAGTCTTGAAGCTATCGCTCAGTAGCACACCTCTCTCTACTTTGAGCTGCAATTGCACCTGACCCCTTAAGCTCCCAGCTTGCACTGCTTTTGCTGCTCCCTTATCAAGGCAACATCCAGGTCGGTTTCATCACTAGTCGTAGATTAAGCATAGGTTGGTCAGACGGTAGGAAGTGTAAAGTTAGATGCTTTCTTTTCAAGTAGGTGAAGCGGCTGGCTTCTTTTGCCCAGTTGTTCTTGGCATGGCTTTGCATACACTTCCCTGATCTTACAGGACAAGCAAATACTGGACAACAGCCTTGGCATGGAGAAGTCCAGGGTGAGTGGAAACCCTTCCTCTTGAAAATGCCAGTAGGCCCACTCAGTGCCACTTTGCGTTTGACAGTCCAGTCAAGTGTGAAGCATTGGCTTGGGAGGCATGCTCTGCTGGCTCTCTTGGCATAAACGGAGGCAAGAGGAGCTGTGTGGGCAGGACAGGAGTGACAGGTCTGTGGGAGAGGAGAATTCTCCTGATCAGCAACTACTTTTGAAGGCAAGGCAAATGGGATAATGCCCCACTGATATATAGCCGTTCCACTGAGGCTAACTTTTGAGAGGAGGCCTCTACCGGCATCCACCCTCCTTCTGAAAGCCATCAGATGCATTGGAGGGAAATGCCCACCAACCTGAAATCCCCCCTGGGCTTGCTGAGAATGCAATGGGGATGGGAAACCAACATAGTTGGAGGCAGCAAACTGCAAGGAGCCGCTGTAGTGGAAGATCATTTTGTGGGAAACCAAATTTCTCCTTTGGGAGGAGATGATCTTTTATGAATATACCCAATGGGTATCACCTTCTCCCATCACTGGTTGTCCTGAAAATGCATGTTGAGCTTCTCTTTGAGTTCCAAGGCAACATTTTCTGTGTTTGTTTTTTCTGTTACCAATTTTGCCACAGCGTACCTTTGGCGTAAGAGTTTACTGCCTTTTAGGTGAAAAATGGGCCTAGCTTGGGCTTTCTTCCACAAATGCAGGAACCTGTCCAGGGAGAGAAGAATTTATTCTTAAAGTGTAAAGAGCAGTGCGCTTATTCATTTTGGGGGTCCTGTGCTCAACTGTAATAGCCAATCTTGCCACCTGTAATGTATGTTTTCTCATTTTCCCAGTGCACCCTTCTGCTATTATCATGGTTTTGTTTTGCTTGTTTTCCCTTTTTAATCAGTATTATATAAATGTAAATATCATGCACTGGTGTACATAAATTTTACTAAAACTGATCGATGCTTTAGTCTCATTTCTTTTTTTAAAATATATTCAAGGGGTATTGTGCTGCTGTTGTTAAGATGTCCAGCTCGCTTACATACTTGGTTTGCTCAGAGTGAAACCCGTAGAAAGGGTGGTCTGATATAGTCACCAGTTTCTGGGGCAGGGTCTGCCAAGCCTGCTACCAACATATGGGTTTGAAATCTCTCCGCCTGAAGCCCACATTCCATTTCAGAGCATTGTTCAGGATGCATTTCCCTGGTGAGTGGGTTTAAAGACTAAAAAAGTGGATAAAGTGTCCATAGCTTCCCCTAAAGCAAGGCATCATGGGATAATTGGGATCATTTGCAGGGCAGGTAGGCTTTTCCCCCCAAAACCAGAAGTGACCGTTCTAATAGCCGACTGTGTCATAAAGGTGAGTTGTAATAATGCCAGCATATTTTAGCTTAAAACAAAAGATACAAAAGCTGATATGTGCCTCCAAGTGAACTCTCAACTTTACCTACATGTTGACTCTCCACTCAGCAGTTGGGACTAACCAATACAATTCAGACCATAGTGCAGTTTGTTCGTAACTTGGTTAGTGCTGTTCTACTTTTAGCTTGTGCTGATGTGCAGTTTTTGGACCAGTTTAACATGCGATGGTTCTTTGAATCGTTGGCTTTCTATGTCCCTTAAAGACTTCTGTGATGGTGAGAAGTGCCTCGCTGGAAATTTAACCAAGGAATGGATGGTAAATTTGTTAAATATATGCACAATGGCAAGATACTCCACAAGACAGACAGAGGTAGGAAGAATCACATCTCATATCTCTCACAGACAGTTAATCTCAGTTAATACAGAAAGCCTGCATTCAGGAAGGATTTCAATTATAAATGAAAACCTGTCCATGGAAAGCCATTAACTGCTGTTCATTTCTTCCCATTCCAATGCCATAGCCTGTGGAATGTTCACATTCAAAAAAGCAAAGGGAAACTGCTAACCTGCTGGAGTTTTCCACTGCAGAAGAACACGCAGGAGTAATCTTGAACCAAGCTCTGTTGTTTGCCTTCCTCTTTGTCACTTGTATGTCCTCATAGGTACCTTTTACAAGATTCAGTTATAATGCTGGAAGATGGGGGTGGGTGTCAGGTGAAATTCCTGGGAGCCCGTCTGTCTCATGATTCCTTCCCCTCCGCAATACTACTTGGTATCACCCTGCTAGTAACTCTGAGAACCTTTGGCAATGCACAAGCCTGTGTCGATTGAACCAGGGTCTTGGTGGGACTCTCAGAGGGAGCCATTTAGGACACGGATGTTTAAGACACAAAAATGTACGTGACGTTTTGGGCCGCAACTGTCAGCGTTGGTCGCAACTGTCCTCGTTGGTTGGTTCCTTGGGTGATGAGTTGGAAAGAAGCCCTCTGAAACTCAATCAAGGTCTGTCCATCCCCATCAGTCATTCTTTCAGCTTCAGGCTATTCAAGATAGGGACCGTTGCCTGCAAGCAAGTGATGTAAAACATGGTGTGTGATGGTCGAGGCTTTGTGAACTGGTTTGTTCTCCAGCTGGGAACCTGCATTGTATTGCTTGGGTTCGTCCTTCCCGTCATGCTCCCTAGCTCATTTCCTAATGTAACATACAATTCCTATGAGGTGATCATTCCAAGACCGTTGATGGCGCAGGCAGGAAAGAAGGAGGAGGATTCCTATAGCATCACAACAGCAGGGAAGGAGTATATCATTCGGCTAAAACCCAAAATGAGCTTTCTTAGTAAAAACATTCCAGTATTCACATATGATTCCAAGGGGAATCGGATTGAGAGTCAGCCCTACATCCCCGCTGAATGCTACCATGAAGGGTATGTGGAAGGCGTGGTAGATTCACTCGTAGCGCTCAGCACTTGCAATGGTCTGAAGGGATATCTGAAAATCAGAGGCAAAGATTATGGGATTGAACCTATTGAAGACTCATTAACATTTCAGCATCTTCTCTATCTAACTGAAGAAGTGGAGGCCAATTCCTCAGTATCCAGGATGAGAAGAGAACAGGTAGAGTGGCAGACAGGAGGAGAACTCAAAAGGCAAAGTAGGTCCAATGGGATGCTTCTGGGCAACCCAAAACATCCAAAGTATGTGGAGCTCTATATTGTGGTGGACAATGCTATGTTTCTCAAGGAATCTAGCAATCAAACTGCAATATTCTACTTGGTTTTGGACGTAATCAACATGGTGGATGCCCAGTACCATCTTCTCAACACACACATCACTGTAATTGGGCTGGAAATATGGACCAATGGCAACCTTATAAGTGATTCAGAAGACCTCAAAACTGTTCTTGATGATTTCAATAACTGGAGATTAAGGCATTTTACCAGATTCCCTAAGCATGACACGACCCACTTGTTCATTCATCAGAATTTTAGTAACACCTTTGGGAAGTCCTATAAAAGTGCAATCTGCAACCAAAAGTTTTCGGCAGGGGTAGAAGTCTATAAAGGAAAAAACCTGGTTCTCTTTTCAAAGGCTGTTACTCATGAGCTTGGCCATCACTTGGGGCTTGAAGACGATGACCGTACCTGTTTCTGTGGCACATACAAAAACTGCATCATGAGTTTGTTTCATACAACAGTCAGCATGTTCAGTAACTGCAGTGTTGAGACTTTCTTAGAACTTAGTCTAAATAAGCATTTGGAATGCCTAAACAACATTCCCTCAAATGTTGATGTGATCCAGCGTTGTGGCAATGGTGTCCTTGATATTGGAGAAGATTGTGATTGTGGCGGACCAAGGAAATGCAAGGAGGATAGCTGCTGCAACCTCGACTGCACATTTAAGGGAAAATCCACTTGTTCCTCTGGACCATGTTGTAGAAATTGCCAGTACCTTCCAAACGGACATGTCTGTCGGGACAAAGTAAACGAATGTGACCTTCCTGAGTATTGCAGTGGGACTTCGTCATGGTGCCGCACTGACCTCTATGTGCAAGACGGGACACCATGCAATGAGCAAGCATCATACTGTTATGGAAAGAAATGTTGGACCCACAACCTCCTGTGCAAAAGAATCTTTGGCGAAGAAGCTCGAATGGCTTCAGAGACTTGTTTCCTTACGTTGAACAGGATCGGGGATGAGGCTGGCAACTGTGGCCATAACCACAGACTAAATAAATTTCTGAAATGTGACCCGAAAGACATAATGTGTGGAAGACTACATTGTACTGACATCATAGCTGTCCCCGATGATATTAAAGATGTGAAAATTGTAAAGGCATCACTGGAGAAAACCATGTGCTGGAGCATCAAGTACCATGGCAATATAGATCGATATGACATTGGAGTGGTGCCCGACGGCACTGTGTGCGGCCCAAAAAAGATCTGCATGAACCGGACCTGCGTCTCTGCAAACGTTCTGAAGCAAACATGCAACGCAGAGAAGAAATGTAGTGGCCGAGGTGTTTGCAACAATCGCAACAACTGCCACTGTAACGTGGGCTGGGCCCCACCCTACTGCAAGTATTGGGGTACAGGTGGAAGTATTGATGGAGGATTTCCTTTAATGTCCTGGAGCACCATCCTCATGAGATATACTTTTGGCACTGTCATTCCTCTGGCGTTGCTGGCGATCGCTGCTGTCACCGTCATTGTGCCAAAATTGTGGACACTGACGCCCAAACTTCGCCAACTGTGGGAATCCAAGAGCAGGTCTAGAACTGTCAGGGCTTCTAATAGCTGACGGAATGAGGACTCCAAAACAAAGTACGTCAGAGCGTAACACTGACCAGACAGGCTTCTTGTTATCACTCCAAAGCATCCCTGCCTGTGCAGTGTTCAACGAACACATTTTCCTTGTCTGTAGATTTTTTAAATAAAGTAAATGTCCTTATAATGCTGTCTTTGTTCAAACTTGTTCCACTGGAAAGCAAGGAGGGGAAAGGTTAGTGCTGAATTAATTTCATTGCTTGGAAGTCACGTTTCATGCTCTCTTTTTTTTTAGGGCAACTCTCAGAACTCTGCCAACATACTGCTGGCCATGGCTGTAGCCTAAAAAAGTAACTTTTTCAAGCTCAAAAACACTGAAAAAGGAAGTACCCATGAAAATCTTAAACTTGGTATCTAACTAGACATCGACATTTTAAAGAAATGTACTTTCTACATCGCCTCCCTGTGGGAAACATTAGTCCCAGCCAGCATAACCAATTAGGAAATTTGGGAGTTGCAGTCCACCCGTGAATGATAAGCCAGACACACTTATGTTAGCGGTCCTTGAGGCAACCCTGACTTATGGCAATCCCATGGATGAGATATCTCCAAGACCATTGGTCCTCAACGTCTCTATGCAGGGCCTGCAGACTCAGACTTGGGTCCTCCCTGATTCTGAGGCTCTCCACCTAGCATGCGGTTTTCCGCTCTTTCTGCTGCCTTCCACCATTGTCTTTTCTAACACTTCATTTTTCCTTGTGATGTGGCCAAAGAACAACAGCTTCAATTTGGAGTCATCCTGGCTTCCAGAGATTTCAGGTTTGATATGTTCTAGAACCTTGTCTTCTTGGCCGTCCATGGCATTATCAGTACTCTTCTTCATCATCGCATCTCAGATGAGTTTATTTTGTTCCTATTGTTGTTGTTTTTTTAAACTGTCCTGCATCCATACATGATGATGGGAAATACAATGGTTTGGATGAGCCTTGCTTTAATGTTCAGAGTTAAATCTTTACATTTTATCAGCTTGCCTAGTTCCTTCATAGTTGCCCTTCCAAGTCTTAGCCTTCTTCTGATTTCTTGACTGCAGTCTCTGTTCTGATCAATATCTGAAACAAGGTATGGGAACTCTTCAACTATTTCAGTCTTCTCACTGTCTAGGATTAATTCTTGTAGAGAATTAAACACTTATGGTATGCCCACTGAAATCAA
Source organism: Urosaurus nigricauda (assembly GCA_034509955.1). Lineage (NCBI taxonomy): Eukaryota > Metazoa > Chordata > Lepidosauria > Squamata > Phrynosomatidae > Urosaurus > Urosaurus nigricauda. The sequence goes on along the minus strand of JAOEGL010000014.1, from coordinate 15,146,250 downwards.
CAAGAAACAGTCAGGAATTATTTCAATGGGTTTACAGTTAGTATACCCAAGTCTGGAACAAGGCATGCTTTCTTGGAAGGAAGTATGGATACAACAGGGATACTTTCCTCTGAGTAAACCCCCCATCAGATTGCACTGCTTGTAACGCATGAAGGATCCCCTCAGACCCAGCTCTGTGCAAACAAACAGCAAGAAGAGCGGGTGGAGGAATCGCTCCTGAACATTTGGGTTTCTAGCCACACTTAGCAGCCAAACAATTTCTCCTGGAACCAACATGGAGGGGAGGAGGGACAGAGACCCAAAGGATCTGATGACATTTTGTGCTTCCTCCTTCCTTTTTAACCAGCTAGGCTTTCGTAATTCTAGCTACCTTCATGTCAAGCTCTAAGCTAAGATGGGCAACTGGGAATGGATATGCTCCCCCTAATGACACCATCCTTTGGTTGCTTCCCAACTTCTGTACAAGCTTCCTCCTCTTCTATTCTAAATAGTTGCCTTTTCCAAGGCCTAGTTCCTTGACAAAAACAGCTTTATGGTTTAAGCTAAAATATGTTGGCATTTTGGTCCCACTCAGCCCGGAAAGAGACCATTTCTCCAACCTGAACACCCTCAAGTGGCCATAACTATCCACATGAACTCAAATGTGCCTGGAAAATTATTTCTGTTTTGAAAGGGAAAAAAAAAGTTTCACAAACGGGGGAATTCTGTGTACTGCATCTGTACTCTAGAGGAGACACAGTGGCCCAGGAGACGTCTTATCTTTGAGCAAAACACAGCGGGAGGAGAGTTTCTGAGAGATGGCCTTGTTTTACTATCAAACAAGAAACAACACAACCAGTGCTCATTAGGAAGAATTATCCCTTATGCTGGCTTTATCGTATTGGTAATGTTCCATGAGATCTCTCAGCAACATCACTTCCAGTTCCTAGGAAAGTTTCCAAGACTGAAAACATGTCAGACTGAAAAGAAGATTCTTCTCTCCCTGCCTCTACCAATTCTTTGCCCGTTTAATAAATATTATTTGTCAGTTAAACAGAGAGGAAGAGAGAAAAAGTTTTCACCTTCCTTGTGCTTCAGTAGTCCAAGATTCAGATGTCTGGTTTGATCAAACACTCAAGGGGTTGATCACTGGGCCCATCTCACGATCCTACTCTTCCAAGGTGCTCCCGATACTCTACTTTTTAACTGTTGTAGATCATGCAGATATACAGGATGAAATGGACCCTTCCTGCAATTATAGAGTTGGAAAGGACCAAAAAAGTCATCTAGTCCCTTGCACTGCACAATGCAAGATCTACTGTGCAGGGCCTGACTTGTTGCAGTCCCCTCCCAGACCACAGACAAGAATGTTGTGGCAGTAAGAGGAGTGGGAGAATAGATTTGAAGCAGTCAGGCTGGAGAGGCTACTTGAGCCTCCAAATGTGTTCTTGCTCATAAAACGGTGGAGGTGGATGTGGAGGAAGCCTTGGCTCCCATCTGGGAGTTGGCAGGGAGTGTGCTGGCATAGAACCTCTTCTGGGAGCGCAAGAGTGGCGTCTGCGTGTCGACATCTCGGCAGGCCTTGCGTTTCAGGCAGCGGAACATGTGCTGGGTCCAGCCGTAGACGGCACAGTTCAAGAGTCCCTGGGAAGATGCTGTCAGGGCCTGGGAGGAAAAGGTATAATTTGTAGAGGGAAGATGTTGTGTAGAAACAACAAAATAATCTGATGGTATTTTTAATGACAAATTAGATTTGGCATAATATAGCCTCTGCAGCCCACTGCATTAGACATATCAGGGTGCTGTAATGGTTCAACGAGAATTTGGGAAAGTCAGGTTCTAGTTCTTCCAAGCCACTGACTGCTCTCCCTCTCTCTCTCTCTCTCAGCTTGACCTACCTCAAAGTTGTTGTGAGGATGAAGTGGGAAGGATGAATATGCTCCTGCCCACTATCAACCAAGCCACCTGACAACAGCAGCATCAGCATCTTTATACACTCCAAAACTGGGACTCACTTCAAATTACAACAGGAATAGCTCCTAACAGCACATAACAAAAATCTATTTCTTCTCCAGCTACTGTTAGATTCAGAAGGAGAACCAGGGTTGCCCAAAGGAGCCGGTAGATGTTGTCATTATCCTGCCAACCAAAATGTCCCCCTCGGAGTCCTGGTTACACCGCTGATCTGTTGTTGTTGTGCACCTTCAAGTCATCTCCAACTTCTGGTGACCTGAAGGCGCACCTATCATGAGGTTTTCTCAGCAAGATTTATTCAGATCAACCTCAGCAAGATTTATTCGGATCTTGTCTGAGGATGAGAGAGAGAGACTTGCCAAGGGCACCCAGTTAATTTCACGGCTCAGTGAGGATTTGAACCTAGGTTTCCAGAGTCCAACAGTAAAACCATTACGCCACACTGGGTCTCTTACAGGGACAAAAAATGTCTGGCAAACCATGATGCCAAGAAGCAGGTATGAACTGAGATCTTACATTGCTTACACATACCTTAAATATCCAGCTACATAGCTATGTTAGAGCCAGTGTGGTGTAGTGGTTTGAATGTCAGACTGCAACTCTGGAGACCAGGGTTCAGTTTTTCATTCAGCCATGGAAGCCCACTAGGTGACCTTGGACATGTTGCACATGCTCAGCCCCAGAAAAGCCTGTGATAAGGTCACCATAAATTGGAAATGACTTGAAGGCACACAACAACGGTTATGTTGCCCAATCCCAATACTGAATACAAAAGTAACACAGTGTATGTAAGTCAATGGCCAATGCACAAGAGGGAATGAGCATTGGCCTGCTACTCTGTGCAACTTTAAGGTCCCACATGCAGAACTCTGCTTATGCCCTTGTCAGTTGGATACAACTATTGAGCCTCATACAAAACCTTAACTCTACATGCATAGAGCAATTTAAGCTTGCATGCCACGGATAGGATGCCAGCCAGTATGTGCTACTGTGTCAACTGGTTGGCCTGATTTTGGAGAAAGGGGAGACACTGGAAATCTTAGTGGATTTGGGAAATGCAAAGATACATTAAATACATTAAACTTCAACCCTAACCACAGTGGTAACCCTTCCATGAGTCCCTGATACACTAGAATGCCAGTGTAGGTTAAGAAACACTCCACAACTGACTCAATACAAGTTTTCTTTAGCCTGGTGCATGTCAGTTCATGAAATCGATACACTGTCCTGACACTTTGATAGTAAAGGGTAGGGTATCCACATTTAAAATAATGATTTGATATCACCCCAATCTAAAACCTAAGCTTGAATGATTGGAAAAATGGAGCCAGTCTCTTTGAAGGCTTTAGTACTGAGATGTTTCAGTGGAAAAGAGACACTTACCTCTAAAACACAAAGCACCATGTACAGGGTGCCATTATACTTTGACGTCACTTTGACTAGTCCAAGGATAAAGGCTGTGGAAAAACAGAGAAGGAGATGAGAAGCAAGAGAAAACAAAAAACAGGATGCTATTGTAGCCTGATACTCCTCTGGTTGGCCAGGTTTCATATTTTAAATCAGTTTTCATTCTGGGGGTGTAGCAACAGGGAGCAAAATGAAAGCACTGCCTTTCCAAGTAAGAATTTCGCCCCCCAAAATGAAACGTTTCTTCAGGTCCCAAATCTCTAGTACTGTGGTAACTTAAAGCTTCAGCTAAGCCTTGAGAAATTGGCATCCAAAGAAACGAGACATAGTGAACCAGGGGAAACAAACACTGTAAATCAAACAGTTCTAGACATAACTGATTTATGAAGTCATTGATAGGCAATGTCAACTAACTGGTTGCATCCTATAACTATCTGATAGCCTCTTAATTTTTACAACCCCGGAGAAATATCATCTGCGTAATATGTGATTCATCTAATAAAACAGAGAATTTGATTCCAAGAGAAAGATGTGGCCAGAAGGTTACACTGGATCTTGGCCTTATTTTCCTATTCTCTTCCTCTCCCAGAACCCTTGGAAAACCTTTTTGTGAAGGAGCAGAGGCCAAAAAGGCCTTGTATGGGCTTCCATACCTGGGCCCCAACAGCAGAAAAACACCACAGGATATAAAACCACTCCTTGCTCAACCATCTTGATCATTGCCCACTGCTGGTCACCCACGTAGCCTGTCGAATTCACAAATCTCTTGTACAAGGCTCTGGCTCGGATGAGCAAGATCTGTGGGAGTGGAGGCAGAGAACACAAACTCAGTGACAAAACCTGATAAAACCTCCTCCCTCCACCGGCAAACCCTATTTGCCTCATCCAGTTCAGCACAAATAGCACCACTGTGGTCTGTTAGAAACATTTAATTTTGTATATGCATGTACACCCAGCTGTAGAGAAGAAGGCAACTAAAAGCTAACAATTGAACTAAAACAGGGGTGGCCTATGGGCCACATGTGGAGGTCACACCTGTTTTGAGGCCCTACATCGTGGCTTCCTGATCTTGCGTGAAAATCTGGCATGGCCTAATGCTGTTCTTTGGGGGATCAGCTCCCGTTACACTTACCAGGATTACGAGGAAGCTGACGGCGAATGAAACAAGGAAGACACTGATGCTGTAGAAATACATGGCGGAGCAGGGAGGCAGCTCAGGCCTGCTCAACTCTATGTACATCAGGAGGCATCTGAAAGATAACAGGAGAGAGGGAAAGGCCCACATGTGAAAACATTTCTTATCAGCGACTCCTCAAGTCCACTTTCACCCATCTTGGGAGTGAGTTTCACAACTGACCTCCAGGCATTGACGATCTGGCTATATTTTTGGACTTCCATCCCTCTGCTTCCCTTCTGCCTTCTTACCCACCCACCGCCACATTTTCAAACCACCCAGATCAGGGATGGACAAATGTAAGGGGCCAGTTTTGCCACAGGGCCCTCCAGGAGGGGCATACATACAGGCAAAAATGCCTAAAGGAAAGAAAAGCAGACATGGCTGGAAATCCACATTTGATTTGGAAAAAAATGTGTGTTTTTTTTAATGTTAAACAGTGAGAGGGGGCTCTGGAATTAGCCTATTAACCTATTTAAAACCTGAATTGATGCTCCAGGAGAAAGGGGGTGTGTGTGCCAGAAAAGGGATAGTCCAGGGACCTGGAAGGCATCAAAGGCCACAGGAATAGCCTTCAGAGTGCAATGGTTAACTGCCTGTACTGCAGCCACTCAGTTACAAACCACAAGGTTGTGAGTTCAATACCAGCCAGGGGCTCCAGGTTGACTCAGCCTGGCATCCTTCCACAGTTCGCTAAAATGAGTGCCCAGTTTGTTGGGGGCAATTGGCTTTACACTTTGTAACCGCTTAGTACATCGGTAAGTGGTACAGAAACGTACTTGCTATTGCTATCCTGGGCCACATCTGTTCTGAGACCACACTGTTCAACCCTGGCCTAGACTAAGGACGAGTCCTTGAAATCTTAAAAACTTGCATACTTATTGTGGTCCTCATTTGTCAATAAATTCCATATGGCTTGTGGATCTGGGCTATTTGACCGGGGGGGGGGCGGGGGGGGGGGAAGGGTTACTTTATCACTTTTTCCAGTGTTTGAAAAGTAACCTGGCATTTTTCTCCTTGCTTTTCCATCATTTTTTTTTTTTTGGCTTAAAAGCACATAAATGTCAGTATTAAGAAAGTGAATATGAAAAAAAAAACCTCCAAATATCTCAAAAATGCCTGTCCATAAGTAATTTTTAAAAATAACTACAAAACAGTCCTTATTGAACCAATTAGGACCCTCCTTTTCCATGTGTTATGTTATTTTGGAAACGTTACTTTCTTGCCTGCCGATCTCCCAAATTCAATGAGATGCAGGCAGATTGACTCACCTGTGTTTCACAGTGAAGTTCTGGTAACATTCGTATTGATTGCCCAGCCCGAAAACAGGAACCATTAACAAGAGAGGGATGACGCTGGAAGAAGAAATGGACAACAAGGCCCAACTGAACGCATCTTTTGAGGGAAAGCAAGGAAATCTTCTAATTGGCACTGGATGTAGCAAAGCATAGGAACATCTGAAGGTTGTTTTATGTGGAGGCTGTCTCTTAAAATGGAGTATTTCTCTCGCAGCCAGAGAGAAATACTCTGGCCATGGACAGACCCAGGGCTCTAGCTATTGGGTGGGAATTAGGGCACTGCACCCCAATAAGAATTCTCCACCCCCCCATGAAATTTTCTATCAATCCTGATGTTTTCTATCCTAGAGTTTTCTTGGCAAGATTTCTTCAGAAGAGGTTTGTGTGGGGAACTGGGTTACAAAAGTTGCATCTCCACTACAGAATGAATGCAGTCTGACATCACTTTTAACGGCTAAGGAATTCCAGGATTGGTAGTTTTACGAGATACTCAGCCACTGAGAAAGCTCTGGTGCTACGAATCCCAGGATTCCCTAGGATGGAGCCATGAGAGTTAAAGCAGTGTCAAACTGTATTAATTCTGCAGTGTGGCAACAGCCTTAGAGAACAGGGGCTAGCCTTCACGGTGGAACTCTACTGCTCCCTTGTGGCTCCTGACAGTGCCTAAAGAAGAGTCTGCAGTACTGCTTGTGCCCATTGGCACGGGTGGCACTCTACGCACAGCACAGAGACGGGGATAAGAAACCTGGACACTTAGTTACTAGCTTCCCACCCCATATTGAAATTGGCAGTGCATCCGGTTGCCTACAACCTGCATTCATAAGCCAGTATTGTCAGCAGCCAAGCAGCCTGGCAGATGTGCCTATGAACTAGCAGAGAGGCAAGCCACTTTGGTGGGTCTTTTCTGCCCCTGGCACCCTCTCCAGGCTGCAGTGATTACCAAAAATGCTCCAAACCCCAAGAAAATTTTGAAAAATTGGCATTCTTGATGTTACACAGTTCCTGGGAGGACTTGCAACTTACAGATTTCCAGGAAAAGCAATTCATGTTTGCAATTTTTTTAAACTGGGGGGAAAAGGCATTTTAAGGGATTCTGATAGCTGTAGTTCAAAAGCTTACGTTTCTAAGCCCTTATTATCATCATCTTAATTTATTTATAGAGCACCATTGATGTATATGGGGCTTTACAACTGAATAAAAACATTAATAACTACTTCAGTATAAAATGGTACATACATACACACATGCACACCTCTATTTGGGGTTTTTAAAAACATGATTCCAAGCAACATGGTCCCTACCGCAGAGGATTCAACTCACCTAGACAAAATGATGGCGATTCGACCCATGTGATTTGTAGAGCTTAAAATCTGCAAGAGTGGAGGAAAAAAGAATTAGCTCCACTTTTTCCTCTAATATTAAGGTTGCTGTTGCTTTTTGGGGTGTGTGTCTTATTTTCTCTTTTTTAAATTCAAGATACTTACTTGCCCCCACCCCCATCCACATTTCAATATGCCGAAAATCTAAGACATGGACCCAAACCCAAACCATCTCAGTCAGGCTAGGGTGAGAAATGCTAAGGAAAATGTTATCCCATGTATCTTGATCACCAAAAAGTTCGATGTTCACATATTTTTTCCAATACAAGCACGGGTGTCAACAGCGTTCCAAGTCTCTAGCATGCCAACGGTGTTTTTCATTAATACCAACTTCAGAATCCATGCCAAAATCCAAAGAACAAGTTCATAAATTATAGTTCCACTAATGTGGGCTCCTTTTTTTGTTATTTAGGAAATGTTGGTCTTGGTGAGTTTAATAACAAACACATTTTGAAGTTCTTCCTTGACATATTTCTGCTTCTAACTTGCTACAGATGTCTTTCAAGAGCAGAAAGACATGGTTTTGAACTCCTCAGAAGCCAGTTTTAATAATAAAGAATTCAAAACGTTGGGTACTGGGCACAGGATTAGGGGAACATAGAATCACGGAGTTTGAAGGGACCCCAAAACCCATCCAGCCCAACTCCTTGCCATTGAGGAACACATAACTAAAGCACTCCTGACCACTGGCCATCTGACCTATGTTTAAAGACATCCAAGGTTGTCTATCCCACTACTGAACAGCTCTTATAGTCAAGATGTTCTTCCCAATGTTTAGGTGGAATCCCTTTCTTTGCAATTTGAATCCATTGGTTCAAGTCCTAGTTTCTGAAGCCGTAGATAACAAACTCACTCCATTCTATGTGACAGCATGGAATCATAAAATTGGGAAAAACTGTAAGAGTCAGCCAGTCCAACCTCATGCCATGCACATGCCATTTTTCCTGCCTATATTTACATTTATCCCTGTTGAGATTCTTTTTGTTAGCTTTGACCCAGCTCTCCAATCTGTCAAAATAATGTTGAGTAATGATCCTGTTCCCAGGGGTATTCGCTATCCCCTTCCCATTTGGAGTCCTCTGCAAATTTGATAAGTGTGCCCTCTACTCCATGTCATTTATAAAGACACTGAATAACATCAAGACCAGGACAGAATCCTGAGGCACTCCACTGGTCACTTCTCTCCGGGATCATCTGAACAGTTTGCAATGGGGATACAAAGCTATTAGGGCTGCCTAGCCAGATCTCAGGCTCTGAGATTTCAGGACTAAGCCCTGAGACCTAGGAATGAGCTCTTGTCCCAGGAGATGTTACGCAGGTAACATTACAAGACCAACCTCAGGTATGGTCATGGTCATTGAATGTGATACCTTAAGCATCAACCACAAATGCACCGAGTATGTCACTCAAATTTTAAAAACACACATCAAGTCTAACAAATGAGGGGGGAAATATATGCCCACCTTTGAAGGCAGTGCTCTCGCCCTGAGGTCTGTCAACCCTAAAAGCTACAGATCTCTAAATAAGCACCCCTCTCCCAAAGGGGAAAATTCAGAGCCAAGAAAACGGGAATCTTGCAACTGGCATGCATTACGCACATTCAAAAAAATCTGGAAATATTTGATTATTTGGCATGGCTTTTCCCAGCATATGCTAGTTGCAAGGAAAATGTTCTTGATCGTTGACAATTCCATGAGTCCTTTTGGAGGCTTCCTCTTGCCCATGTACTGTAGGACATTTCTTCCCATTCTTAGGGGCTAGGAATTTGGGTCTTTCAAGAATGTGGAAAATTCTCAGGATGCTAAATATGGCTTGCTGCATTGGCTTTGTGCTCCCTAATAACTGATTTAGAAAGGCATTCTGCCTCTAATCTGGAAGAGAAAAGGTAGCCATCATGCCTAGTAGCCAGTGATGATACTAGGTTCCATGAATGTATGCCTTCTGAAGATGTCCAAGTCGGCAACCATCCCTAAACCTTGGGACAGGGAGTTCCACTGTTGAACACACTGTCATGTGAAAAGGTCCTTCACTTTATCCTCCCTGAAACACCATTCAGATGACATTTTCTTTCTGCTGCCTACTAGATCCCTTTCTGGATCAGCCACTGTCAGCACAGATCCCATCAGTGTATCTGTGGCATTGGGCTGTGTTGCTCCGGTATACCCAGATTAATGGAGGCTATACTGGTGTCCACTCAAAATGTTATGAATTGCTTAATCTCACAGATTAATTGACAAAACAGCACGGCTCCCACTTTACGAGTCCGAAGAAACAAGTCCTAACGTGAACGCTCTGGGGTGTCTATTTGATCAGCAAAGGCGGAAAGATAAGAAATGGACACATTGCTAAGATGTCTGGGTGACCAAAGGAGAGAGACAACGGTGCTTCTCACCTTCGAGGGAGTGGCAAAGTGCGCACCAATCCAGCTTGCGTCTCCACCAGGAAGCCCTGCACAAAGGGCCCCTTGTCCTTCCCATGAAGGGTGGTGTCAGAAAACAGCTGATTCTGGGTTTAGCCAGGTGTGAAGGGATTGCTGCTGATCCCAACGCAAGTGAAGTATTTATTTAGTTTGTTCTCTAGGTTGGCGTTTTCTCGGAACTGCATCCTTGTCTCTCTCTATTCCCAAAGGTTGACACTCGCTCCTCAAGAGTGTTGTTCAAAGAGGGGTGACGTCAAGTGGGGAGACCACGTGGTCCTCTCCGCCTGGGCCAACCCGCTCTGCTGGGGTTACCTAATATTGTAAACACAACCTTTTCCGTTGGGGAGCATCCCAAGCCACTGCCCCCTCGCCAGACTTTGAACACGAAGGGAACTGTACCAACTGGAGAAGGACAGGCTGGAAGGTGTCCAGTGAAGGGTGACCAAGAGGTTAAAAAGACTAGAAACCAACATCTCTTTCACATTGCAAAATTATAGCATTTTTGATACTGCTTTAACCGCCATGGCACCATCCTATGGAATCCTGGGATGTGTACTTTTGGGAGGTATTTAGACTTCTCTGCCAAAGAGCTCTTGTGCCTCGGTTTTTGTTGTAGTAGCTGTTGCTAACTGCTCCCAAGCTGGCTTAGACTTAGAGAGACCCTAGGAGTGCCAGACCTCCAAGATGCCTGTTATGCAGTCTGCCTCTTTTCCTACCGTCTTCCATGTTAACAAGGATTATCATTTTTTTCTAATGGGGAATGCCATCTTATGAGATGTCCAAATTACAATAGCCTCTATTTGTCCTTCTAGGGAGAATTTATATATTTATCGTTTTGGTTGTCCATTGTATCCATAGAACTCTCCCCCAGTACCACATTTCAGATTAGTTAAATCTCTTCTGGTCAGCTTTCTTCACTGTCCAGCCCTCACAACCATGCATAGGAACTAGAAATACCTTATGTCTTCACCTAATTTCTTGATTGAAGTCTCCATTTTCATTTACAATTTAGAGAAGATTGAAAATCTTGACCTTTTCCAATGTCTTTACCATCCACTTTAAAGTTATATAAATAATCTGTGGTCATTATTTTTGTCTTCTTAATGTTCAACAGTAACATTGCTTTGCATTTTCTTCCTTGATTTCCCTCAACAACCATTTCAACAAGATGCCCGTTCCACATAAAACCATCAGTTCCGATAGGGCTGTTGGAATAGTAAGATCTTCAATGGCATCAAAAGGACAGCAGGCTACTTTAGCAATGGATTTCTGCCCTGGTAGGAGGTGGTCTAGATGACCCTTGGGGTTCCTTCACACTCCATGATTCTATGAATCACGCTTCTGACAAGGATCCCATTGACAAATCATGGATCACAAGCCCACACCCTCTGAGGTTTCACCACTGAACGCTAATTTTTATGTTCATTACTTCCTTATTGACACAAAGGACACTGCTCCAAAGGTTTCTCTGGTTGTTGCTGTTGTGTGCCTTCAAATCGTTTCCTGAAGATGAACCTATCATGGCTTTCTTGGCAAGATTTGTTCAGAGAAGGTTCACTGTTGCTCTCCTCAGAGGCTGAGAGAGTGTCATGTGCCATGGCCAAGTGGGAATTCCTACCCTAATCTCCAGAGTCATAGTCCAAAGCTGAAACCACAACACTATGATGGCTCTTTATGTCATACCACGCAACAGTCCCAATTTGACATGGGCCGTCCCCATTACTCCCCTGGCTGCATCTGTACTGCTAAAGTAATCTGGTTTGACACCACTTTAACTGCCGCAGCTCAATGCTATGGAATTCCCAGAATGCAGCCTCAGTTTCTCCACTTTTTCAGCTCCTTTTAAAACATCCCAGTTTCTATGTCCTCCTCCCACCTTCCTCCTTTGTCCTCAGCTTACTCAGTTGATGCAAACTGAGTTCAAAGTGCAGAGGTAGTTTGCACACAATGAACTCAGTAGAAAGGAGAGGGGAGGAGGGGCAAACTCTTGCCCTTCCCAGTAGGCTCGGGCAAAAGCAAACTGCTGCATTCCCCTCCTGGCTTGTGTGTTCTTCCTCATTAATAACACTTGGCCTCTTGACTGCTCTCTGCTGTTGCTTGGCCACGTATCCCAGTTTTCATCTGTGAAATTCCGGAGAGAACGGTATGTTACTGTGCTCGTTCTGATCCAAAATTCTTACCTTTCTTTGTGAAAGACTGGATGGAATACCAAGATTGAAAGAAAAGGGATGGCAGATAAAAATCTCCACTGCTCTGCGATGCTACTCTAATAATGGAGGGAAGGAATATTGCAACTTGTCGGCTCCAACAAATCAGCTGATCATCTTCCACTCTAAAGCATATTACAGACCAATCATTTATTTACTTTTTTGTCCCTAGTAAATGGTTAACCAAAAGATCTAACGCCTTCTTTGTTGTTCAGTCACAATCACTTTAAACTTGATAACCTAGTCGGACCATGGCAACGGTACTTTTGAGGAGGACCTGAATCCCACAATCAGTACGGCCAGAACCCAAAGGGGTGGTGGGATGCTGGGAGCTGTAGTCCCAACAGGGACTTTTCCATGCTCTGGTTCTGGCAGCAAGAAAGTAGCTACAGCCAGCCTATCCAGTAGATGGAACAGAACATACTATAAAAGGGAGGGATTTAGATTAGCAAAGTTAAAAGCCACAAGAGTTATCTCTCTTTGTGTCAGTGACATTCGGGAAGGTCTCTGTGCCCACACGCCCACGTCGTAAAGTTTTTAATGATACCTTTTGACTTTTACTTCACTTGTCGAGTGCATCATTTATTTTCACTTTCAGCAGCAAAGGTACCCTGCATAAACCATGCAAAGTGTGATTAAAAAAATTAATCTGCCTTATGAAACCGCCTGTGTTTTCAGATCTTCTAGGGAGGCCCTTGTCTCTCTCCTACCATCAACCACACAGATACCTCTGGTAGGAACATGGGAGATGGGGCCTTCTTGGTGGCTGCCCCCAGGCTCTGCAACTCCTTTCCCAGAGAGGCTACAATCCTCCCTATCCTCCTTCCATAAACTGACTTTTCTGTTTCAACAGGCCTTTGGAGACTGATGGTTTAGGCAAGACAAGCCTTGTACAACGTACTGGATTTTCTGCTATGTTGTTGTGCTCTTATGGGTTTTTTAATAGTTCATTTTGTGAACTTTTAACTTATTTTTTAAAAAAATGTTTTGTAAGCTGCTTTAAGTCTCTAACATGGAAAAAGGTGGTATATGGATAAGTATCACCATCCTCATTCAAGCAAGACTTACCTGCAGGGGTTGGCTGTGGAGATTCTGGTTGTATTTCACCTTCAGGTCGGTGTAAAGGTGCCAGGTGTAATTGACGGTGTAGAGGAAAGAGGCAATGTAGAAGATCTGGAAAGGCAGACATTGGATCAGTTGGGCTGTATGAAAAACTGTGGATTACTCTAAAAGAAATGAGTGTGCTGCCACATTTGATTGTCCTAACGTGTAACCTTTACAAGAGGACTTCCACAAGAAAAACGGAATGGTTTCCCATTGGCAAGGGAGTCAGGCAAGGCTGCATTTTATCACCCTGTCTGTTTAATTTATATACAGAACACATCAGAAAGTAGGATTAGATTCAGAGGAAGCAAGCAAGAAAATCTGAGGAAGGAACATCAAGCATTTAAGATATAAAGACAGCACCCTATTACTTGCAGAAAGGAGCAAAGACTTGGAATGACTATTGAGGAAAATCAAGGAAGAAAGTGCAAAGGAAGGGTTACAGTTGAACATTGAGAAAACAAATGACCAAAGATGATTGGCATAACTTTATGTCCCTTCAGGGGTCCTTGCACCCAGCATTTCTACGCAGCAGAGCCCATGGGTGATGAATGCTGGGAGTTGCAGTCCAAGAACATCTGGAGGGCCTCATGATTCCCATCCCAGATTTAAACAGGCTCTCAGCCTGGTCCTGCTGGGCTCTGATGGTTTGTCCTCCCGCCAGCCCGCCTCTTCTTCCACCCTTCATTATAACGGTTTTGCATTTTCCCCTCATTATGCTGGTCAAATGGAGTGGAAGGGGGCTCAAAGGTTTTCTAGGCCATTGGGATTTAATTGAGGGGAGAGGAGGTGAACTGCACCACAGGCTGCGTTTGAAGGAGCAGGGAATCCACATTTGGACAGGGTCAGGATGGGACGGGAGAGAAGGAGTTCAAGACCTCAGCGGTTGTCCAGAGGGGTAGCTATGGGGACGAGACACCAGGAACTATAACTAACTTGAGGACAAAGAACATCCCCACCGAAGAATCTTGCAGATTTTTTATTTTAACCATTCCCTCTTCTACTGTGGGCTTGATGTGAGCGAGGAATCTTTTTGCTAGCTCTCTCAATATGAAGTCTTAAGTGAATTCTGCAATGCAAGTATGACATCGATACTATGGGTAGGCTCAATAGTATCAGCATTACAATTGCATTCATCAGTGGATTTCTCCGATTGTCGTTGTTAGTTGCCAGCAAGTCAGTGTGGCGTAGCGGTTTCAGCATGAAACGATGACTCTGGAGATCTGGGTTGGATTCCTCGCTGGGCCATGGAAGCCCACTGGATGATCTTGGGCAAGCCATAAACTCTCAGCCCTCCCAAAAATCCCATGATTTTCCTTAAGGTTGCCAGAAGTTGGAAATGAGGCACACAACAACAACATCCACAGCATCTTATGTCAACCCTCTGAATAACAGATCTCCAGAAACCTTGTTAATCACATATCCTTCTCAGGTCCTGAAAATTCGGGGCAGCTGTGACTCCCTTGGCGCACTCTATCCATCTGTAACACCCTCTTCCTCTTTTCCTATTGCTTTCAACTGTCTTGCTGTTATTTGTCACTTTGAGTTACAGACACCTCATGAATGAGAGACCTCTAAGACATCCCAGGACTGAGAGCAGTCCTGGTCAGGTTTTGCAAACTCAGGACAGCCACGGCTTCCTTGATGGAATATATCCCCCTGCAATGCAATCTTTCTCTTTTACTACTGCCTTCCCCCTTACCAAGCATCATCATCTTGTCTAATAAGTCACGTTGTCTCAGGCTATCCCCAGGTATGAGAGCCTCAGTTTAGTCATCTCGGCTCCTAGTGACTTTACTCAGGCTTGCTTTGTTCTTGGGCCCATTTATTTGCCTTTCTGGCAGTCCATAGAGTCTATGGAACTCTCCTAGCACTACATTTCAAATGAACTGATCTTCCTGTGAGCATCACCGTAAAGCTTTCCCAGCCATACACAGAAATTTAGACATACTGTGGCATGAGTGGTGCTATGCTACTATGGCTTTGGTATGTAATTATCTGTCATTACACTTGAAGATCTTATCTAGTTTCTTCATAGCTGTCTTTCCGAGGCTTAGGCTGTATCAGATTAATTTTAACAGATTAATTTTAATTGCATTATGTTTAATTCTTTTTAAGGGGGGGGGTAGATATTGCATTGTATATGTATTATGTGCTGTATATTGGTGTTGTTTTAACACGTAAGCCGCTTTGATTGCCTTGCAGCGGAAAAGTGGGATACAGATAAAAATTTTAATTATTATAATTTATTATTATACTGCAGAAATAATGCAGTTTGACTCTGCTTTAGCTGCCATGAGGACGACTCAGGATGGATTCATGACAGTTAGAGCAGTGTCCAACTGCATTCAATCTGCAGTGTGGCATATTTGCACACTTTTTAGAAGACCTTGCCATTGAGTTAACCTCAAAGGTGAAGAGGCCATTTGTAAGCAGGGAGCAGAAATGTGGTTGGCTTTTGGTGGTGCTCTGACTGTTTCATCTCTTCACAAGCCCGCAGACATGTTTTGTATACAGCTGAGATGCTCTGGCTTCTGTTAGGAGCCCAAGCAGCTTCCAAGGAACCCAAAACCTCTCTTCAAGGCAGCACCAAATGGAACAGG
This sequence comes from Urosaurus nigricauda, assembly GCA_034509955.1. Taxonomy (NCBI): domain Eukaryota; kingdom Metazoa; phylum Chordata; class Lepidosauria; order Squamata; family Phrynosomatidae; genus Urosaurus; species Urosaurus nigricauda. The sequence continues at coordinate 15,130,706 of JAOEGL010000014.1, read as the reverse complement.
GGAATTTCATGGAGGCCAGATGTGTTCCCAGGCTGACTTTGCTCAAATGGAAAAGATGAACTCATCAAAACAGGAAAATGAGCTTTCCTGGCATGACTGATGATACACAGACAGCAGTAATCCAACTGTTTAGAGAACCAGCCTCCCATTTTTAAATATCTTTCTTTCCTTCCTTCCTTCCCTCCTTTCAAAAGTTAGGTATAATAGCTCTACAATACTTCTCAGTATTATCATCTTTCTTATAACTATATAATTGGTTATACTATTTCCTCTAACTATATGTCTTACAGCCATATGACTAGTTTTCCTGTTTCTTCTAAGTATCTAATATTTCCTCTAACTACGTAACTGGTTATTCATACATCCTATAACTATACAACACTTCTTATCAATATAAAATTGCTCATTAATATTTCCTACAACTTCCTAACATTTATTGAAACTATATATTGATTATTATCTTGCCTTTAACTATATAACATTTCTTTTGGTTACTAATATCGCTTGTAACTATGTACCATTTTTTTTGGTAATTGTATAATTTGTAATAATGCTTCTTATAACTACCGGTATATAGTTTTTCTTTGTCGTTTCTGCTATGAGCCTTTGTTCAAGTTGACTTTGACCTGTGACAGGCTAACCCAGGCTAACAAATCTACCTCCACTCTTTCCGAATCGGGTTTTGGGAGATGCAGGGAGCCAGCCAGGGTGGGCCACAACCTCACTGGGTGACACTGGACCAAGTCTCTTATGCACTCCCTTTCTCTCTCTCTGGCCTACCTCATAAGGTTGTTGCAAGGATCAAGTAGGAACTGAGAGAAAGCCAGGTACACCACCTTGCAATCATTACGAGAAAAGAGGACTATCAATGTAACCGATAAATACATACATAAAAATGTAAAAACCATGATGCAAGCACACAAGTCTTTGCCCATACCAAAAAGGAACTTTGGAAGAGCAGAAAGTTCACCACTGCCTAAGCACCTAGAGTGTTTCGTCTGCAATTTTCTCAATTCGTGTTCTTGCTTCTCTAACTCTCACGCTTTTCAAGGCCGTGCTCTTGTCGGGAGATTCCTCCCTCTGTCCTGAGAACTGGAGAAGGGGATCTAGACCCTGAAAACTGGGAACCGTAATGCCAGTGGTATGGCAATATCATTAAGGCAGAGCAACAGAGACCCTGTGCCCCCTGTATCCCAAATCCCCAAGAATCTCTGTCAGCTTTGCTGCAACAGGCAAACAGAGCAACCCTCACCCTCAAAATCTGTTTGAGAGAGAGGAATTTGCCACTTATCTGTTTAGCCCGAGGCCTCCTGTGAATGGACGTTTCTTATGTACTTTCACCTTAGACGCTCTTGCTATCTGAATCGCCTCATATAACCTTCAGGTATGACTTGTCTTGAATTGGGAAGTTTTTGGGACTGGCCAGGGGGTGGAAAGTGAAACACAGAAAGAAAAGTGTTTGTCTTGCATATCATAGCGGCAGAATGAGACCACTGATCTTTTGTACTCAGACTCCGTGGTTAATGTACGACGCTTGTTTTGACAGCAGCACAAGAGGGATTCAGAAGCTGCTGCACGCCAAGCAAAGTAGGACAGCCCTGGTCATTAATCAAGCGCCTGTTTTTCAAAATAAAGCAGGCTTGGGAAAGTGATTTCTTTGGGGCTACAACTCTCAGAATCCTTCACTCAACCTATTGATATTTAGCGTTTTAAAATATAGTATTTATAACATGTACACATAGAGACTTTTTAAAAAATTAAATATTTTCATATTTCATCTTTTCAAAAAAAAACCTTAGAAGGCATGATGCATTTAAAATAAAATATGGCAGACTCACTCAACCATAAAAACGTGGACTGGTATTCAGTGTTGCAGTTATGGATTCATAACCTAGTTATGGATCTATAACTGGTGTATATTCAGTGACACTACGTAGTCTGACTGGAAAACTATGTAAATGCCACCCCAGCCCACCTTAACAGCTAGCCGTCAAGAAGTCCATTCAACGTCTGTTCAAGGTGCAAGGAGGATGACGTTTCCAACTCCATCCCACCAGTGAGTGAGTCTGCAACCATCAGAACCAAAACCCCTGTTTCAAGTCCATGACACAGACTTGACTGGTGCAGGGCAGTGAAAACATTCCCCTTCTTGTGCCCCGATCAAAAGATGAATGATTCTCCATTGCCTGATCCAGCACCTGACTCTTAAGATGGATGGGGAGTGGGGTTGGACCAGGAGATGTTACTTAATGACCCAGATGTAACTAAATAGCTGGTCTAGGATTCCAGCAAATAATTTTTAAAAGCTATGGCTGCAGACATGGTCACTGATACAAGCAATTGGTTTTGAACCCTTGGGGCTTTTAACATAGGATGGGGATGTACAGCACTTGCTTCTTAAAAATGGATGTTCTTGTACCTTGCTTTTAATTTGCTTGTTGCTTTAATCGGCTAATCAGTTAAAAATTGTGCTTTACTAGGATAATTGCTTGTGTAATTACTTGCCTCTGGGTTTTTGTTGTGGTTTTGTAATTCTTGTTGCGAGTCACCTTGAATCTCAGTTCTGGGAGAAAAGAAGGCTTCTTTATTTAGCTTTACATCAGCGATGGAAATCACTTGGCACCTTGTCCTCCCCCAGAACACCTCAAAAACTCTGTTCCCCTACACTAGTCATATCACTGCTGTTACTGTTCCCAGATCTCAGGAGGAATTTCAGGGTAAAAGCACTGCCTTGATCCATGGGGGTAAAGACTTAGTGTTTTCAACATTATTATTATTATTATTTGAATGGCCTACTCCATGGGTGATGCCAGGCTGAATGGAGCTGGAGCTCACCCATGAGATTAAATGGGTGTCTTGAGATCTAGCAACACTACTTGGCAACCCTAACCAGCATACCCAACTCCTTTGCCCCTTGGGTGTGTAGCCATAACCCTTTAGCACCAAGGCCACTTTTCCTCAGGCACAAGCCCAAGGGGGAGTGCTCTTCTCACCTGTCCCATGGTTTGCAGGTTGTAGCAAGCAGCTTCCTGGCTTGTTGTCTCAATGGCTTCTTGGCTATAGAGGAGAGCCCCAGTGAGCCAACACACTCCCAAAAAGAGATCCGAGAGGCTCAGGTAAAAAAGAGGCCGCACCTGGGGAAGAAGCAAAGAAAGCAGTAATGTAGCAGGGACTTCAGTCACCTCCCATTGGCGTAAAAGCCTATTTTCTAGATCACAGAACACCACTGGTTAATGAAAGGAGGGCATCACTTGGCTAAAATGGAGACAAGGAGTAGCCATTTTACTTGGGGATTTCATTCAAGAGCCACCCTTTTCTCTCCTCTCTCTCCACCTTCCCTTCTCCCTCATTTGAGCAACAGAAAATAGGAAGAGTCTCTTATAAGATTCTTCTTGTTGTTGCTGCTACTGCTAAGGAATCCCAAGGGCCACAGACCAGCCCTCTGTCAGCACATGAATCCACAGCAAAAACAGCCCTGAGAGAAGTGGGCTGATATATATGAAAGCTCACGCGAAAATAAAAACTAGTTAGACTTAAAGGTGCTGCCACATTCCTTTATTTCTACCCCTCCCTCTTTCTTTCTTTTTATTCTGCTGTCAAATGGATATTATACTCATTTTCAAAGTCTCCCAGGTGATAATGATGGGAAAGTTGGATCATCAGTCTTCCTAACACCCACAGATATATTCAAAGATTACAAATATATAAAACCGCAATCATAAATATCTAAGACTGCAAGTTACAAATGCAGTCTATTCTAAAATGGAATAATAAAAGTAATGAAAAGAAACAGAAGACAGCAAGTAGAATACTTGTTTATTCCCCCAAAGCTTGAAGCAAACGCTCTCAACGTGGCCCTAAAAGACAAGAGCGTACAGGACAACTGGATCTCCAAAGGAAGAAAGTTCCACCACCAAGAAAGCCCGGGTATGTGTAGTAGCCATATGGGCTATATTAGAGCTATATGGCATTTCGCTTCACTTCAGTTCAGTATGGTATGTTGTACTATGGTCTGTGCTCTAGTTGAGGAAAAGGAGACTGAGAGATTAGGCTGTATTTATTATTCAGCAGAGGAGCTGACTTTTTGCAAAGGCCTCTGTTGCAGCTCATCTCTTGCACAGCATCTAACGGTCAAGCCGTAAGAGCGCTGCAAAGCTCGAGACAAAGTAAAGCTAACAGTAACTTCAAGAGACCAAGACGATGATTCACCCACTAGCCTCTGGAGTTAAATATTTGTTTTAGTAACAAGGAGGGAATGTACTCAGCAATTTTAAACATTCTTGGTAGAGACGGCTTCCCCTCCCATCTCAGCATGTTTCATAAAGCGCAATTTGGCTTCCTTTTTCTTTTTTTATCTTTTTTTATTCATTTCCACTCATAATCACAATGCGTATGATCATCTCTGCTTATTTACAGAATGCCACATTTTACTATCCATATTAATTTTTTAATATCTTTTCCCATTTCTTTAAAAACAAGTATTCATATGCTATTCAAATAATTTCTTCTTTTCTTCTTCTTTTCTCATACATAGCTATCATGACGTTTCTTCACAGTTCAATGTGGTTTCCAACATCATTTTCTTACATTTCCTATCATATTTTACCACTATAATAGGTCTATATGTCATTAAATAATCTTGTTTTATAAATCTAAACATCTTTTCCATGTTAATAAAACTCCCTCGTTTGCTTCCTTTCTATTCTATTCTCCCTTCCCTCAACCCTAACTTTTCTTTCACCTTCTTACTTTACTCCTTCCTGTCTCTTTCTTCCTATCTTCTTCCTATTTTCTCTTCTCTCCTCCCTTCACCTTCTTTTCCCCTCATGCACCTTTCCTCTTCTCCTGCCTTCTTTCTTCCTTTCCTTTTGTCCTCCTTGCCCTTCCTCTTATCATCTACCATTGACTACTACCTTCTTATCTGACCTTCGCAATCGTTGAAGCCCTTTTCCCTTTTAATTTTAGTTTTGTACATGGATGGATGCTATATGTTTTCTTCATTTTCTCATTTCAGATCTTGTTTTTCCCTACTCTACTTTATTAGATTCTGTTACTTGTACTTAGGCTGAGAATATCCCCTCCCTTCTCCCCCCCCCCCCTTATTATATATCTTAGCTGACTTACTATCCCCACCCTTTTTTTTTTCAAAGGCAGTAACAAAATAAATTCCCTTACCTCTGGGAATCGGGCTGCATTCTGGAAAACAGCATAGCCAATCATTGAGCTGGACCCAATTACGCTACAAAAACAAAGGGTGGATTAGTTGAGCGGTAGGTTGTCATCTTTCATTTTGATGGTGCTCCTATGCTTTAAAGGGCTGGATGGCAAACCAAGTTGGAGGTCGGGGTGGGGAAGCTCAGGCTCTGGGGCTGACTATAGGCCTCTCAGGGTCCCAGTCCATCTCTCTAAGGTTCCCCTTTAAGGCCACACACCTTATTTCATGACACGAGCACTGGGTGGTTTCCCAGATTCTGAACAGGGTTTTCCTCCTATCCTCAACTGGTTGACATGCATCATCTAAGTTTCTGATAGCGAAAGCATCCAACTGAAAGGCACTGCTGCTTTGGGTCCCTTCTTTTTGGCTTTTGGCTCACCCCAAGATGTGGCCCAAGAACTCTTTGAAACTGAAAGTTGCCCTAGAAGAGCAAGGAGCTTCCCCACCCGTGCTATCGATCAGGGGTGGGCAACATGCAGCCCACAGCTGGCCCTCAGGGTCATTTTTGTGGTGTCAATGGCTCTCTGGGTGTGTGTGGAGGGCACCTGTGCCATGTCTGGAGGTCTCCTGGGACCCCCTGAGGGAAAAGAAAAGAAAGCATACTTTAAAAAAAATGATCCCAAATGCCCTCTGGAGACAGAGGAGTCTTGACCCAATTTAGACTCAGGAGAAGTAACTTCCACTCACTTGCTGTTTTAAAAAACCCACCTCTCCCCAGGAAGGCTCCAAAACATGGGGAAAATACCCAAAACATGGACTCACTGAGTGGGCAACCTTTGGGTTATTTGTTTGGCAGATGTGGGTGGGATGGGGGAATTGTGGTCCTCCAAGGTCTTCTGGAGGGCTAATGTGAACCCCCTCGCCTTCCACATTTGCTCAACCATGCAAGAGGTGAATGTTTTCTCACCCCTGCACCTGCATGCCAAGGAAAGCTGTTATGCATGTTTTAATTTCTCCACAAAAAGCAACAAAACCAATTGTCATCACCACAATAAAGAGGAGAGGTACCACACCACCGAACAAGTAATGACAGGATCACGGATTCCCAATGTCTGGGGAAACAGACAGATCTTGACCTGGTGCCCAAAGGAGAATGTTGGCGCCATCCTCATTTCCATAAAGAAGGTGTTCCAAAGTTGGCATGCCACTGCAGGAAAGGGCAGAGCTTGGAAACGTTACTTTTTTAAAATTTCAATTGCAACACCCAGGATCTCCCAACTAGCACAAGCCAGCAGCCAAGGGAGTTTGAGAGTAGAAAAGGCTCCCTCTGTGTACATATAATGCATTTCTCCCACGGAAATACTTGGAGAAGGCCCTCATTTGAAGATTTTCATGCTACTCCTGCTGGTCACCCAACTGTTAAAAGCACAGGAGCACAGCTAGGAAAAATTGACTCCAATTCAGGTTTTGCTGTTGCATTTCCAGCCCACTGTGCTGCCACTGTTCTGCTCTGAGTTGCCACTGTTCAGGTCGATTCATGCAAAGGCACGGTAATGACTGGCATGCGCTAAGGTTGCCAACATTTCCCTAAGGTCCTGCTCCTTCACTTTTAACAGCAGATTGACCTGAGAAAGGAGAACAGGCCACAATGGGTATCTCCTTCCTGAGAGGCAAGCTGCACCTGTCAATTTCTGCCGGTCAAGTTACTCTGAATAGAAAGGGAGTACCCCAAATTGATTTCTTAACCCGGATGTCTTGGCCATCCCAACTGTTAGGCTTGGTACCTTAAAGAAATAAAATGTGATCAAAGGTCTTGAACACCGTATGGTGCCAACAGTGAGATTCTGGTCCCTTTACCTAGAGCACTAAACTCCTACAGTGTGACCTTTGCCTCCCCACAACAAGGAACACCTGGCAATTGCTCCTCACAACACATGGGGCAGCCGAAGTAACTCACCCCTTTCTGGAAGGAGCCCTGCCAGCAAGGAAATCCCCAAACTATAAATGGAGGGAAGGCTCTCGTAATGACCTCCAACCATAAAATGGTCAAGGGGGGGGGGCAGGACCATATGTGGCCCCTCAAGGGGACCTTGGACAACCCCGGGTGCCCCAGACTGTTGCCCTCTGGCATAAACAGGAGGGGGGGAAACAGCTTTTGAATTGGTCACAAGAGTCTTCTGCTCTTTTCATTAAAAACAAACCAACCCTACACTGAGATCCTATATCAGCTACTTAGATCCGTATTATTATTCCACTTTACCTGCTGTGAAATTCTGGGGTTTGGAGTTCAGGGAGGCCCAAGAGCTCTCTGAATTCTGAATTTAGGGAAGGGCATTTAGAATTCTAAACTGCAAATCCCAGGATTCCACAGGAGGCAGCCAGAGCAGTAAAGTGGAATAACAGCACTATAACAATGGCGGGTGATATTGTCCTCAGTGAAGTAGCATCTCTTGGCCAAAGCCCTCCACTCCTGCCTTACCAGGAGGCAACCGCTGTGAGCTGCAGGGAATCTGTAGGATCAGAAGTAGGATTCCTGTCACAATTCCTCCTCATGTCTTCAATTGCTTGCGAGAAGGGGGTGAAAATGTCAGCCTGCTGCGCTCCAATTCATAGGAAAATGCACCTCCTTGGCTCACAGCACTAGCTGCCCAGTAAAGCAGACCTGGGGGGGGCGGTTTACGATCCCCGTGTATCCCCTATTGTGCCCTATGGCCACAAACATGAATATGTAGGAACTGGGAATACAAATCAGTTACAGATGTGTAACTCTGGGTTATGCTTTCATAACTCTTCTTGTCAATTCCAGCCCTAATTCTTCAAAACCAGAAGTGGAGTTCTGGACAATGCCAAGCTTGGAGGTTTGGTAACAAACTGGGACTTGGGAGATCCAGGTTCTCAGCCAGCGTGAGTCATGCAATTCATGGGGTGATCTTGGGTCCGGTCCTTCCTCTCTCTCTCTCACTCTCTTTCTGCCTGACCTACCTCACAAGGTTGTTGTGAGGATAAAGAGGGGGAGAAGCCAGATGGTCTCCTTGAGCTCCTTGCAGGAAAAGTGGCTGATAAATAGATACACCAAAATGGGAAAACCCCAAAGCAACATGCAGGTCTTTGCATACACCAAAAGGGATCTTTGGAGGAGCAGAGAACGTTAACTGTTCTCTACCACCACCATCCCAGGAGGTTCTCATTGTCTTTTTTCTCTATTTACATTCACACCTCTTCAGGTCTCAAGGTGAGCCACCGAAGTCTGCCACCCCCCAAATCCTTAACAGACAAGAGAAATCAGAAAGGTGAATCAGAGCCATCAGGATGTAACCAAAGAAAGTTTGCAGTACCTTAAGGCAGCCGTGATAGCTTGAATCCAGTGGATCACAGCAAAAAACTGGAAAGGGAAGGAGAGAGAGAGAGAGCGGTTAAAAGAGTTGAATATCTTCATGCTGCTGTTGCTGTGCGCCTTCAAATCATTTCTGACTTACAACAACTCTCTCATGGGGTTTTCTTGGCAAGATTTGTTCAGAGAGGGTTTGCCTTTGCCTCCCCCTGAGGCTGAGAGAGTGTGCCTTGCCCAAGGTCACCCAGCAGGTTTCCATGGCTGAGCCGGGATTCCAACCCTGGTCTCTAGCATCATAGTCATCACTCTGTCTATCTGCTCTTATCTTTCCCAGGCTTTCTCAAGCCAGCACCTTCCAAATGTAGCCGACAGCATCTCCCAAAATCCCCCGCTGCCGTGTTGGAGGATGATGGGAGCTGCAGAAGAGGCACTGCCAACCTGCAATGGCTCTTCTGGGTCTTCCCTGTTGCGCACTCTCTCTCTCTCTCTCTCTCTCTGCCTCCCTGGGCACAACTGGAGCCAAGAGCAGGAACGGCTGCAAGCAACAGATGGACGGGGCACAGAACAACAACCCTGCGAGGCACTTACAGACACAGAAGGGGGGGGGAGTCTCTCCTAAGGCAAGCCAGTGCCATGTGAGAAAGAGTGGGTCATCTCCCCCCCCCCCCGAGATGGTGGGCAATAGAGTCAGGTGCCCTGAACAGCTGAGTCTGAAAGAGTGAAAGGGGGGAAAAAATAACCTTTCTCCAAACCACACTTTTGCATGTTCAACAGCTATCCCTACAGCTGGCCCTCCAATCTTGCAGCTGCAGGTGTGTTTGAAAGAGCCTGGCTGGGGCTTCTCTGAGGGACCAAGGGACCAAACAGACAGGCCAAATAAAGCTGCTTCGGGACACTTTGGAGGGATACTATACCGCGGTCCTTAAGCCCGGAACCTGGCTTTGGCGCGGCTTTTGGACTCTTAGGACGCAGGCATCGTTTAAAAAGCCAACCTCCAAAGTGACCCAAAGCAGCTTTATTTTGGCCGGTCTGTTCGGGCCCTAAATCTCCCTCTAGCCTCCCCACATATGGCCCCAGACCTTGTGGCAGTCAGTCCCACTGGTTAACTTCAGAAAGACGGCTTGCCTTCCCTCTCTCCCCAGCCTCCGCCACTCTGCTTTGAGGGACCTTCTGGGGCTGAGAGGGTGTGACTCCCTTCAGGTCACCTACTGGGGAAAACGTGAAATCGATCCCCAGCCTCTAGAGTTGGGCTCCAGTGCTCAAAGCACACTGCGCCACCTCTCTAAAGAAGGTGACCCCCCCCCCCTAAATTCCTATTATTGGGGCCAAATTTGGATGGCCGGCTTCCCAAACTTTGTGACCGGCAAGACGTGGGCAGACTGGCCGCTCGGCCGAATGATGGAGAGACAGAAAAACCAGTGGAAAGATGGATTGTGGGTTTTGCACAAGGAGATGGCAGCAGCAAGCAAGCCAGCCTGGTCGTTTTAGGGTTTATAATGGGATTCAGGTTGAAGGGACCTTGCCATGCCTTGGATATAAAAGGCAAAATGACCCTGTGTGACATTAAAGCTCGAAGCAAAGGATCTTCATCAACTGTGGCAGTTAAGAGTTGTGTGTATGTGTGATGCGTAATGTGGGATGTGCAATATAGGCGTTGTGTACTTTGAATCTAATAAAGCTGTTTTAAATGGAATTAAATGAAAAGCAGCCCCCTCAACACGGGGAAGGCTGACCTGGCAAAGAGGGAGCCTGAGACCTAACTGAGGAAGTCCTGGCGTCCATGTCTTCTCCTTAGAGAGACCATTCGAGGTTCAGCTCTTCCAAAGCTCTCGCTCTAAAGCCCCCAAGCGATCGTTGAGGGATTCCGTTTGAGGGATCTCCCACCTGCAGCCCTTCCTTTGGTTTCTTTGAGCCAAGAGCCGTGACTGCAGGAAGACCGGACTCACCTGGGACCAAGGGACCTCTGGGGCCGGGAGCCCTTCAGGGCCGAGCGGGAGAGGCGAGAAGGAGCCCCGCGGACTAGCCATGCTGCTGCCCAGCCGAGACTGAGCGCGGCAATCGGCGAAGCAGGACAATCATCAGCATCACTTCATCAGCGCCCAGGCAGCCCCGCCCCCGCCCCGCCCCCTAGCGCCGAGCCAGCCACAAAGGGGGCGGGGCGAGGAAAGGGGGCGGGGCGCCGAATCCTCGAGAGCAAGAAGAAGAAAGCATTGCCATTTCAAACAAAAACAGACACTGAGCGGAGCCTCGCGCTCTGAGCTGGGCAACTGTTGGTTAGTTTAGCCTTCCTCCTCACGGGCTGCAAACCAAGAGGCGAAGTTCACATATAAAGATAAATGTAATCCCCCCCCCCCCAAAAAAGCAGAGGAGCTGTCTCTTACCAGTGGCTGCACTGGAGGAATAACCCGGTTTGGCCCCGCTTTCACTCTTTTTCTGGCTCAAGGCTCTGGAATTCTGGGAGCTGGAGTTTGTTGTGGGCCCAGACCCCACAACATACTCCAGCTCCCAGAATTCCAGAGCCTGGAGCCAGAAAAAGAGTGGAAGCCCTGCTCTGGACCCCACAAGATACTCCAGCTCCCAGAATTCCAGAGCCTTGAGCCAGAAAAAGAGTGGAAGCCCTGTTCTGGGCCCCACAAGATACTCCAGCTCCCAGAATTCCAGAGCCTTGAGCCACAAAGACTTAAAGCCCTGTTCTGGGCCCCACAACACACTCCATCTCCCAGAATTCCAGAGCCTTGAGGTAGAATAAGATTGAAAGCCCTGTTCTGGGCCCCACAAGATACTCCAACTCCCAGAATTCCAAAGCCTTGCCCCCACGAAGACTTAAAGCCCTGCTCTGAACACCACAACACACTCCATCTCCCAGAATTCCAGAGCCTTGAGCTAGAATAAGAGTGGAAGCCCTGCTCTGGGCCCCACAAGATACTCCATCTCCCACAATTCCAGAGCCTTGAGCCAGAAAAAGAATGAAAGCGAGGCCAAACCGGGTTATTCCTCCCGTGTGGAGACACTCTCTGACGGGTTTGGCTTGTTTCTTGGCCGCATTCCATTCCTTGGCCAGCAGCAGTGTACAGATTAAGGCAGGAGGAGCCTTCCTAGGCCGCCGCCTCCTTCCTCAGGTGCTTTCATTAATTGCGGGCCTTTAATGGGGAATTCAATTTGGCTGCATTCGCACCAGAGTCCTTTTTCAACGGCGAGGCGTGGGCGCCCCCTGCCGGCGCCTGGAGGGACTTTCTAGCCTAACGCTCAGCCAAAGGCTTCTTAGAGCCCACTCTGGCCAAGCAGCCCAGGAGCTCCTTCCATTGGCTGGTTCTCCTCCCAGACACATAATAATAAACCCCTCACTTGGCTGCAATGTTTGGGAATGGACATAGGTTCGAAAGGGAGCTCACCGCATAGAATGGGAAGCCATCCAAAGACAGTGGTCCCCCAACTCTACTCTTTCAGGGAATTTTGGACTTCAGCTCCCAGAATCCCAGGCTATTGGCCAACAGGGCGGAGGCTTCTGGGAGCTGAAGTCCACCATTCCCTTAAAAGACCACAAACAGCGTAAGAGTCATCCCTTCTCATGATGTGGCCAAAGTACGACAGCCTCTGTTTCTTCAGCTTGGCCTCCAGAGAGATTTCCAGCCTTACCTCCCATCCACTTTCTTAATTCTTCAGCTCTCGCATCCATACACGGTGTGCTCAGTTGTATAACTTTGCTCTTTAGTCTCTCTTGCGAGTGTTAAATTCATCGAGGTGGATCCTGGTGGATCGAGCCCCTCCTGCTAGCTTTGCAAAGGCTCTTCTCTGGCAGATTGGCAAAGAGTCGTATTTGCTGGCCAATGGAACAGAACGGTGGAACAAAGCACCCCAACACCCTTGACAGTTGTTCAGTTAGCTCTACTGCACTTTGATCACAGCTTGTTGTTGTGTGCTTCCAAGTCATTTCCCACATATGGCCACCCTATCATGGGGTTTTCTTGGCAGGATTTGTTCACAGGAGGGTTGTCATTGCCTCCCCCTGAGGCTGAGAGAGTGTGACTTGCCCAAAGGTTAGGGTACGCGGGTTTTTCACGGCCAAGCTGGGAATCAAACTCTGGTCTCCAGAGTCGTGGTCCAACACTCCAGCTACTGCACAAAAGGTTGAAAACTGGTCAGAAAATTGGTCTCATTATTACAAAACGGACAAGTTGGGTTAAGGAACTGAGAACTTGCCAAGACCCCATAATTCATTCTTTGAAACAAGGTGGCCTTTTATTTCTCAGGTTAAAGGGAAAGATTTGCTATTTTCTTTCAAGAATTGTTGGTATTTTGTCTGTTTTTGATGATATTGTTTACCCCCTTTGTATTCAGAAATAGAAAGGTTGACAAGTCATGCAGGGGGGAGAAAGAAGAGAGGAAGATTTCAAACCACTTCTTTATGTTGGGTGGATAATATTTATGGCTTCCCTTTTCAGCGGTTTTGGAAGTCTGTGTGCCCCCCGGGCAGAAAAATGGCCCTTGAACCCAACACAGTTGCTTGCTGTTGTTGTTGTTGTTGTTGTCTGCCTTCAAGTCATTTCCGACCTATGAAGTCCCTCAGGTTTTGTAAAATTTTCAGAGTCCTAATTTTCAAAAGCCCCTCAGCTGTGCTTTCTTCTCCTCATAAAAGATGGTTGGTTTTCTGGCCTTTTTAAGGTGATAGTTATATGTCACCAAGAGTCCCCTCCAAATTCTGAGTTTTTAAAAGGTAAAAATTACATTAGGTCAACAAATCCTCAGTTTTAGCTACTTTTTCCTTTCTGCAATTTTTTTTTTCTTTTCAAATGTGGCCTCTTCTGATCCATATTTACATTCCCCAACATTCTCCTCAGAATCTTAGCTGAAGCTTCTTTCCCTCATAAACGTTTTGATTTTTGATTTTTGTGGCCTTTTCTTGATCAAAATTATGTACTTCCTTCATCCCCTCAAGAGACTTAGCTGAACCTTTTTTCCCCCTCATGAAAGATTTTATATTTTATTTCATTTTATTGGCCGGTTTGGGGCCCTAATTACATTCTCTCTTAATTCCCTCCAAATTTTACCTCAGCCTTTTTTCCCTCCGGAAATATTTTTGATTTGGGGGCCCTTTTCTGGGTAATATTTACACAGTCTCAAAATTTATAACATAAATTACCTATTTACATTATGTAAACTGCTGAAGAAAGAGTGTCACTATAGGAAGGTCGGTGAGGGCCTTAAAAGCACCAGGTCAATCCTGTCTGATCTTAGAAGCTCAGCAGGGTCAGCCCTGGTTAGTCCTTGGAAGGGAGGTAGCCAACGAAAACCAAGTGCTCTACTGCTCTACGTCAGTGGAAGGAACTGGCAAAACCTCCTCTGAGGAGAATTCCTTGCCTCAGAAAAGCCTGTGAAATGCATGGGGTTGCCCTAAGTGGAGCTCCGCTCTGGGCCCCACAACAAACTCCAACTCCCAGAATTCCATAGCAAAGAGCCAGAGAAATTAAAGCCGTGCCAAACCGGGTTATTTCTCCAGTGTGGATGCAGCCTACATCGACAGGTGACCTGAAGGCACACCATGGTGGTTGAAACCCTGGCCCTGTTTCTTGCTGACAAAGCAAACCAGAGACGAGTCCAAATCCCATTTAATGAGCTTTTAACTAGACCCATCCTTGGCTGTCTGTCAGATATATTTAATTATTACGAATCTTGGCCAAAAGTCCCCAGGGGATATTTTTGTATTCATGTGGGGAAAAGAGGCTGGTGTAGTTTTAGTCTTACCCACTTTGGGTTCCACACAGAGCCTGAAAATATTACTTAAAAAAACTGCCAGAAAATGGATTAAAAGCAAGGTGTAGCCACAAGAGACCCCCAAATGCCTCAAGAGACCACTGGGTTGCAAACATTTTTGACCCCTGGAATCCATGAGGCTACAACAACCCTGGGAGGTAGACCACGGACCATATTTGGTATTATTTGCCCACCTTTGGACAAAACACTCCTTTGTCCTAGTTTGGAGGAGCATCCTTGTCTCGGAGCCTGGCCTCTCCTCTGCAAGCCACACCAATATAGGCTTTCAATTTTACATTTTGGACTTTTTTTAAAAAAGCAAGCTTCTAGAACTTAGGCTTGGAAATACATATATGTAAAATTGGTTAGGGCCACAACACGCAGGGGAAGGTGACTGTAGCCCTCTGTTCCCATGCTGCGGTCCAAAAATTGTCCATCCCTCCATGGATGCTAAAGGAAGAAATGCAGTGAATGGGATTCTCACCTATTTGGTCTTAAGGACTAGAAACCTGCTTTTTTTCCTAAAAAAATAAGAGATTTATGATTTCCAAGTGCTACTTCCACAATAGAGATTAGGCTCCACATTTATAGGCCATACCAAGTGAGGCTTCAGGTCTCAAATATGCACTCTGTTTTCTGAACTAGTTTTGTCAACAAAGCAGCCAAAGAAAGAGCAAGCCTGCCACCATGTCGTTTTCTCCCTCAGTAACCTTTATTAACAAATGGAAGTACCACAATAAATGTTCCCCAGAACCAATCTTGGAAATACTGAACAGTTAAGAGAGAAGCATTGCTTTTGCGATAACCCTCTCAAAAATGCACGTTTCGCTTTGACCAAACCTGTGCTCCGAAACACACAAGCACAAAAACCACCCCACCTGCTCAAGCGCTCAAAATTCCTCAGCGCAGACCTCGACACTGGCAGGAGGCCGCCATTTTGTTCCGCTGCCTGCCACGTGATGCTTGGTGACGTCTGGGAGGTGGCCATTTTGAGCGGTGGCCTTGAAAGCTGAACCCAGTCCACCATCAACGTCTGGAGTCCCATCAACCGCTCAGTAATAAACCTTTGGGTCTGCAAAATATACAACAAGAAAAGGGAATGGGGGGAATATGCCAGCAGCTGGTGGGCCACACGGAATGGCTGGTGGAGCCAGGACAGCCTTGGCAGGCCACACGTTTGAGAATTCAACAAATGACAACCAGCTGCTCAATGTTCTGAGGGCAGCCATTTTGAACCCTCCACCAATTCAGAAGAGGCTGCATCAAGCCTGGAAGGTGGCCATTTTAAAAATGCATCCAAGCACCCTTGGAACCCAAACTTGAGCAGGGAGAGGAATTGGGGAAGCAACCTTCCCTTGTTGAGCAAAGGATTTAGGGCCGGCTGTGGCTTCCATCCTGTTGACAACAGTGGAGTTCTGCCCATTCTCTGACCCAAAAGAGGCCTTCCTCTGGGTCTTTCGAAAGAAATGAAACCCAAACTCAAGGAAAAGAATTCCACCACCTCAGGAAAAGGCAGGCAGGGTGTTTTTTGCTTGTTTGAAGGGAGCACCAGACTGGGCCTTGACCCGTTTTGACTCTTTTCGGGGCCTTCTGCATCAAAGCTCTTCTTTCTCGTCCTTCGACTTCTTGAGAAAAGAAGCGAGGATGTTGAGGCGCTTCTGGAGCTCTTCTTTCTTCCCGTCGCTCATCTTATTCTCTTCAATGAGCTTGTTGATGCGGGAGACTTCATTGGCCGTAAACTGGTCTCCTTGGGCCAGAATTTTCCTCATGATTTTGAGGTACTGCTCGGCTGATTTCCGCTCGCTCTCCTTGGCTCTCTCCAGCTCCCGTTGCCCCTCTTCCAGAAGGGCCTGGCGCTCCGCTTCCTGAGCGACGCTCACAAACTTGTGGGCCAAGGCGTCAAATTCCTTCAGGCATCCCGGCATCCCCATGTAGATCCCTCGGCTTTTCAGCCAGCGCTGCAGAGCACTGGCTGTGACCTGGCCACGGTACGGCAAAGGGTTCTCTAGGTCGCCATCTTGGAACAAGTAGAAAATGGGGTACATGTCCTTGTCCAATTTGTATTTCTCCCCCAGCTCCATGTTCAGCTTGTCGCCGTAATCTGTTGACAGAAGACCAAGAAGAAAATGGCATTAGATGAACCCCATGAAATAGGCCCTTACTTAAGTCTCCTAGGCCAGGTTGCCACTGGTCATGAAGTTCACTGGATGACAAAGGGTTTTTTGTTTTTA
Organism: Urosaurus nigricauda; assembly: GCA_034509955.1. Lineage (NCBI taxonomy): Eukaryota > Metazoa > Chordata > Lepidosauria > Squamata > Phrynosomatidae > Urosaurus > Urosaurus nigricauda. Next base: position 15,114,238 of record JAOEGL010000014.1, on the reverse strand, counting down.
AAATCTGTGAGCTGCCTTGGGTCCTTTCTGGAAGAAAGGTGGCATACAAATGAAATAAAGAATTAAAAATAAATAAAATGAGTGTAGCACCTGCTTTCTCCCAGAACATTATTGTGCAGATACAATTCAAGAGACAGGGCTTGGAAAGGTTATCCATTTTGGAGACACCATCTGGCTGAGGGATTCTGGGAATTTTAGTCCCTCAAGGGAACCTTCCCCAGCTCGGCTTTGAACCTTGGGGAAAAGTGGGGAGCTGAAATGTCATTATTCGTCATCGTCGTAATAAAAATAATAATAATGTTTTATTTATACCCGGCTCTTCAGCCAAGGTTATCAGAGCGGCTTACAGTTTGTTAAACAAACAAGCTTCATTTATATACAAAGGGAGATAAAGGGCCTGAACAGACAGTCCAAAATAAAGCTGCTTCGGGTCACTCGGGGGGTACGCTTTTTAAATCCTTCATGCGTCCTAAGAGACTGGAAGCCGTGCCAAAGCCATGCTCCAGTCCTAAAGACTGGAGCGCAGCTTTGGCGCGGCTTCCGGCCTCTTAAGATGCGCGGGTCATGTGAAGAGCACACTTCCAAAGTGACCCGAAGCCGCTTTATTTGGCCCAACGTCTGCAAAGAGGAATCATAGAATCATAGAATCATAGAAATTTAGAGTTGGAAGAGACCACAAGGGCCATCCAGTCCAACCCCCTGCCGTGCAGGAACTCCCAATCAAAGCATACCCGACAGATGGCCATCCAGCCTCTGCTTAAAGACCTCCAAGGAAGGAGACTCCACCACACTCCGAGGGAGTGTGTTCCACTGTCGAACAGCCCTTACTGTCAGGAAGTTCCTCCTAATGTTGAGGTGGAATCTTTTTTCCTGCAGTTTGCATCCGTTCTCTGGAGCAGCAGAAAACAAGCTTGCTCCCTCCTCAATGTGACATCCTTTCAAATATTTAAACAGAGCTATCATATCACCTCTTAACCTTCTCTTCTCCAGGCTAAACATCCCCAGCTCCCTAAGTCGTTCTTCATAGGGCATGGTTTCCAGACCCTTCACCATTTTAGTCGCCCTCCTTTGGACATGCTCCAGTTTCTCCACATCCTTTTTGAATTGTGGTGCCCAGAATTGGACACAGTATTCCAGGTGGGGCCTGACCAAAGCAGAATAGAGTGGCACTATTACTTCCCTTGATCTAGACACTATACTTCTATTGATGCAACCTAAAATTGCATTGGCCTTTTTAGCTGCCGCATCACACTGTTGACTCATGTTCAGCTTATGGTCTACTTGGACTCCTAGATCCCTTTCACATGTGGTCTCGTTCAGCCAGGTGTCCCCCATCCTATATCTGTGCATTTCATTTTTCCGCCCTACGTGTAGGACCTTACATTTCTCTATGTTAAATTGCATTTTGTTAGCTTTGGCCCAAGGAGGCAGGGCCTTGTCGTCGGATCTCACCTGAGATTCCCACCTCGGCCACCAGCAAATCCTCGCTGGACTCAGAGCTTTCGGCCACCTTCTTGAACTCGTCCTGCTTCTCCCCGTATGGGTACTGAGTGTCAAACTTCACCAGGACAAACTTGTGCTTTGGGATCACCTGAAAGACAAGCAGAGGGAAAGCTTCGACAAAGAGCCACCGTGCCCACGCTGGAGAACTTGTCTGGTTTTGGCGCCGCTTTTCAGCGTCCCGGCTCAAGGCGATGGCATTCGGGGAGCCGGAGTTTGTTGCGGGCCCCGAGCGGACGCTCGGGGCCCGCAACAAACTCCGGCTCCCCGAATGCCATCGCCTTGAGCCGAGACGCTGAAAAGCGGTGCCAAAACCAGGTGAGTTCTCCACCGTGGCCTCAGCGTCCCAGTTGAGATGCCAGTCCAGAAACAGAGATATTGGAGACCAATTGATCCCATTTCCCAGATGGTTCACTGAGGCTTGGGCTTGCCATGCTCCCAGTCTAGGCCAGGCTTGGAAGAAAGAGATGATGCCAGGCTCCAGGGCCAAGGTGGGGGCTTTGGGAGAAGATCCTAGATGCCCAACACTATGAGGCAGCCCCCCTCGACTTTGATCCCTGCTGCTAAGCCTAAGGCTCTTCCTATCCAGGCCAGGAACCAAGCCTTTGCTGAAGCCTGCCCTCCTTCCTGGATCTTCTTACCTTGCGGAAGGTGACGGTGTCTAAGGGCAGGGCGCCCTTGGTGTGCAGAGCGCTGCCGGCCTCCAGGAGGAAGACGATGGTCAGCAAAAGGCAAGCGAAGAGCCGGGAAAGGGCCATCACGATGACGCCGATCGGGCTCCTAGAGTCCAGACGAAAGCGATGGCGCGGGGAGGAGGGAACAAGAGAGAAGCCTCGCCCCAGGGGGAGGGGCCTGCCCGGTCACGTGAGCAGCCTTCCTCCCCCAGGCCCCGCCCCCGATTCCCTTGGAAAGGCTTAGTTCTGCTGCCCTGCAGGAACTCTCCATCCAAGCCCAGCATTGACAAGATGGCCCTCCAGCCTCTGCTTTAAGACCTCCAGAGGAGGAGACTCTACCACTTTTCAAGACTATGTCTTTCACTGGCCAACAGCCCTCACTTATTCTTAGGAAGGTCCTCCTAATGTTGAGGTGGAATCTCTTCTCCTGGAGCTTCCATCCATTGGGTCCTGTTCTCTGGAGCAGCAGAAAACAAGCTCGCTCCCTCCTCAATGTGATACATCCCTTCAGATATTTAAACAGGGCTATCATATCACCTCTTAACCTTCTCTTTTCCAGGCTAAACATCCCCAGCTCCCTAAGGCGTTCCTCATAGGGCATGGCTTCCAGACCCTTCACCATTTCAGTCACCCTCCTTTGGACACAGGGCTCCAGTTTCTCCACATCTTTTTTGAATTGTGGGGCCCAGAACTGGACACAATATTCCAGAATAGAGGGGCACTATGACTTCCCTTGATCTAGACACTAGACTTCTATTGATGCAGCCTAAAATTGCATTGGCCTTTTTAGCTGCCGCGACACACTGCTGGCTTATGTTCCATTTGCGGTCTACTTGGACTCCTAGACCCCTTTCACGTGTAAACGTCTCATTCAGCCAGGGGCATACTTCGCCCCGTAGGTCTGTCGTTCTCAAGAAGAAAGCAGCCATCTTGCTCCCCAAAATGGGGGTGGTGAGCTCTGGGACTGCAATGCCCATCATCCTCAGCCCAGAAAGCCAAGGGGAAGGGAGGATGGGGCATAGGGACTCCCAACAGCTGGAGGGCCAAGAACTGGGAAGGGCCCTTTGAGCACAGTTCCAGGGCTCTTTTGGTGGGCAAGGGACCCCGGTCTGCCCTTGGGATGAGCCCCCAAGGCCAAAGGGACACTTGCCACACTAGGCCCCCTCAGGCACTGCCAGGCGGTAAAAAGGCAGCCATCAACTCAGCATCCACACGCGCCATTATAGCTGTTTGGTGCCACTTTAACTCCTATGGCTCCCACCAAGAAAGTTCTGGGACTTGCAGTCCAATTAAATCCTTCTGGGTCTTGACTTTATTTATCTAGCGTTGTAAACATACACAGCGCCCCCCCCTCCCATAAACCACATCACTAGGTTGCTCTAGAAGAGCATTCTAAGCACCCCCTGGAACCACCAAGTCCAGGGCTCCATGGGATACAGGGGTCGGAGTTGAAGTAGCACCAAAGTGGATACGCTTTTTTTAGTCTCATCCGCTGGAAACAGGGCCCCCAAACGTATCTGAAAGACGCCAGCCGCAGATGCCGGCAAAGCATCAGGAATAAACTCTCCTAGAACATGGCTACAAAGCCCGAAAACCCCACAAAAAACGATGGGCGCTGGCTACGAAAGCCTTCGGCTTCACATTATCTGAAAGAGACAACATTTCCGTGACACCTTCTGTCAGGGCCTTCCACAACTTCAGATGGGAAAGATGCCAATACGGCCGGTGTGTGTTGGCCTTGTTCCCGCTCTGCTTATAGCCAGGGGACGGGGACTCATTTTACAGCTACCCAATCTCAAACGGAGATGGATGTGCCCACAAGGTCACACTCCTTCCTTTCCCCATTTCTCTCTCGCCTGAGGGAGAAGTCGGCAAAGCTTTGAACACTAGCGGGGTGGATTTTGCGCTTTTTGCCTGGTTCAAGAGTATCTCTCTGGGATGGATTGGGGGCTTTGCCCATGGGACCCCACGGCTAAGTGTGATCCTTGGGAACCCAAGGTATAGCTCTAGAAACCCCCAACCTCTCTTATCACTTTTCACCCCAATTTTTTTACCATTCCCTCCCACAATCTGGCTCCAAACCCGCCTCAAGTGTGGTTATCCAACTGCCCCCCCAAATGCTGAAAAGGGAAGCTCACTTCTGCTGTGCCCAAATGCAACCATGCAGTCTGCAAGTGGTCCCCACGGCCCCCGCTGCTAAATCTGCAGCCATAAAATAAAATAAAATACTACTGTATCGACACAACGGGGGTCAAAGCCATCAGCTGACCCATGTCAGGCTCAAGCCGCCTTTGTCTTTTTAACCGGTACACAAAAGCAGGACTGCAAGAGCAGCTAAAATCACCCGGGAGGACAGAACGCGGCCATCGGACATTCAGGAGTTTCCCTTTCTGAAAGAATTCAAATAAACGCAGCAAAGCTCGGTTTAAAAAGAAACTTGACTCGTTTTTATAAATTATAAACCCATCCAGTTTAAAGCAGATCGCTAGCAGTTTTGTCACTTAAAAAGTCTGTCGGTAGTTGAAGTTCTTTTTTACATACCTTTCACAACCATAAATTAGAGCGCGCTTGCCAAGGAGGGAGGGAAAGACCTTCCAAGGTGGCTTGGCAGGTACAGACCCCGTCCCCCTTTTAACAGGTTAAAGAAAGAGACAAAACACCCCATGATTCAACGTAACCATTGCAAAATATAAATGCAATTTTTAAAACAGTTAAAAATTACTAAAAAGATTCAACAACCCCGCCTCCCCCCCATCCAAACCGACAACAGAGCTGGGCAATGCAGTCTTTTTTTGTGGAGAAGATGGTGGGATTAACACCCTTCACCCTGATTAACAAGAAAATGCATTTAATAGAAGAACTTGGTAGCCAGAGATAGCTGCGGGAGGACTTTGGCTCAGAAGGCCAGCACTATATAAAAACAATTAACTTCTCTTGGTCTGTAAACAGTTGTTTTTGTAGCGCTCTGCTATACATGTTAAAGTCGGTTAAACCACCACAATAGAAATGGAATAAAACAGCAGCACTATTATTATACAGCAAATGCAGAAGGGGACGTCTGTGGCCGTGTAAGAAAAAGGAAACATCTGGCTTCGTAAGCACTCACTCCGTTTTACAGTTCACAAAGCTCAACATTTTCGGAGAACGGTCTGGCCTTGTCTGCTGCCGAGCACTCTTGTCATGCGCAGGCACTAGAAACGCTTTGCCCTGGAATTGTGCCTGCTACAATACCAGCCAAAACAGGCACAAAACCCCCCAAACGCCTTTCGGGTAATGGAAGATGGAAGCATTCGAGGGTCACCTGCTCTGGAAAAGGTTTTGCAAATGCTGTTTAAGAACTCAGCCTAAATGTGTGGGACACCTATTTCTCAGAGGGCAACTAAACTACACAACATTCCAGTAATTTATGTTGGCTGTTTAAAATGGATGGTCTCCCATCCCAAAAGGAGCTGGATGTCAGCAGAATTTTGTTTCAGGCCTCGTTCAGAACAGAGCTGTTTGCTCAAAGCGGTTCAAGAGACCAACAGGCATGAGCTTCTATTAGCAAGGAAATCTATAGGAACACAATTGGGAATGACATTTCAATGGAACTTGCGAGAGACATTTAGCATCACTGATCATTCCTGGCAGCATAAGACAAAACATAGTATTTCAGCTCCTAAAAATATCTTAAATTGCTTTAGCAAGGCTAGGCATTTTAGGCAATAACAACCAATCAAGAAATTCTTTTTAAACACTTGATTTCTAAAAAAAGCTTCTGTCGGAACATCATTGCCTACAGGAAGCAAAGAAGGCATTCATTCTGGAGGTTAATTTCCAGAAAAATCCACATTTCAGTCCATCCGCCCCATACCAGACTGTGTCACCAAACTGCATAGGCTGTTGAAATACTGTTCTCTTGAAACCATCTCTAGATTTTTAAATAACTGACTTTAAATTTGGGGCCACACTCGTCTAGAGGCCACATTGACTGACCCCAACCCCTTAAAGACAGGCTCAGGCAACAACGTTCCGTTTCAACCAGGAGAGTGGGAATGTTGTCCTGAAGAGACAGCTCCCTCTGCGGCACTATGGCCATGGTAGCTAAGAAGAATCTGAAGGACCATCTGCATCTTCTACAAGCTGAGTGGAAAAGTGAAGTACACTGACACACTGCAAGCATGTACAGTGGAGGGATAAACCACACAACAGCACACTTGCTAAAGAAAAACTACACAGGTCTTCCCTCAAAGGGCAGCTGGAGGGCCTGTGGCCTGACCCTTTGGATTCTGCCTGTCCAAAATATAAAACCAGAAAGAGTCCCAAAGCTGGGCTTAGCTTTATTCAGGGGCATCAGGCTGTCTATTCCAGGTTCAAATCACAAAGGTTACTGGGCTTGGAAGCTACACAAATGTGCAGAGTGGTCCTGAAACAAATGAAAACAATCCATCCATCACCTTATTTCTAGCAAAACCAAAGTGACATCACTAGGACTGCCAGCTCTCTCCAAATATTAAAGGTACATTATTGGTGTCATTTCTATTTTGCAAAAGCTTGTCATCCCTACTACTAAACACAACCAGTTTCTTTGGGGGGGGGGGGGATATCTGTTTTTTTTAAAAAAATCTGTTGTTTCTTTCCCTTGCGCTAGTCAATAAAGTTTATTATTACAACAACAGAATTAAACATACTAAGGGGGGGGGTACATTTGCCTTGCTAGCTTGGTAACTGTAAATAAAATCAAAAGCAACAGGGTTCAAAGAAATGTACCTGGCTAGAATTGAAGCTCAGTATCTTTTACCAAAAGCCATGACTTCTGACCTGAAGACTGGAGACCAAGTTTCATCCTAGAGATTTTTGTATTCCTGTTCAAAACTCTGCCCGCCTACAGACACATGAGAGCTGATGCAAGTCCTGACACCAAGATCTGTTTCAAATAATCAGGGTTGGGGGGGGAAGAGTTTAGTTAGTTTGAAACGGAGATCCCCGTCATCTACATTGCGTACCTCATCCAAAGTTTATCTTACACACATTCCCCAAAGATGCCCTGCATCTATTTCAGATTAGCTAACTACGAGGGAGTACAACTCAATTTGTGCATCATGTCCTCACAAGTCCACGCAACTTATCCACTTGCTTGAAATGCCACCCTTAAACCTTGATGGGGTGGACACCGACGCCAGCTCAGACTGCATGAACCAAGTACTCTTTTCCATAAAAACAGGTAGCAGGGGTTACCTCCCTAGTTGGCAACCCTTACGCTTTCGGGGAACACTGATTTTTACTGAGCTACAGCCAACATGGACTTTCAAATCAAATCCATAGCTTTCTTCTGTAACTATTTCCGTTTGAATCAACCTCAATTCATTCTATGTTCTTCTTGTTTTGTTCCTTATGGGTTGGATGGGGGAAAATCACACAGAAACGGTCAAAACTGTACCTTACCTTTCAACCACCTGTGATTCTAACTAGGGTAGGCCTATGAATCAACAGTTGGTGAAGGAAAAAAGACGCCCGCTCTGCGGCAGACCATTCACCAAGCGGACCGGAAGCTTTGCTGTAGCGGCGGCAAGAGGCAGGGGGGAAAAGAGAGGGGCTCCAAAGGTTTCACAGCTGAGCACAAGGCCTCTCTTGACTCCTGCTTTACTAAGGCAAGAAACCGATACACAAAAATATAAATGCTGCATCGCGTGATGAAAAAAATACAAACTCCTTTGAAATATGCTTTACACTGGATTTCTATTGCTGCTTCTAAAGACTTCAAACCCCCAAACGGTTTCGGGAGAATGCTCCCAATCCACCCACAAAGGGAAGTGAAACGGGTTAGGGGTTTTTGTTTCTGTCACAATATGCTTATGAATGTGTATAAAAAGTGGTCTAACCCTGACAGAGGAGGGTCCCTGCTTCTCGATTTTATGTACAATAATTTAGTCGCTTGAATATAACTTTTTAATACATAAAAAAACTATTTTATGATCAAAGTCCTTCATGCATTTAGGAGGAAGTTCCAGATTTTAAATGTCAAAGGGATGGCAGACGACGTTCCTTGTCTGTTGTTGGCTCTTCACTCTGCGCCCAGGATGCGTTTCCTCAAACCTTTAGATTTTTGATGGTGTCAAGTCTCTTTTTCAGCAGTTCTCCAATTTCCTGAATTGCATGCTGGTAACTATTCTGGACCTTGCCTAGCGCAGTCTTTGTAAACTTCTTTTCTTCCTGGGACAAGAAAAATAAGTACACAGAGTTAACAACCATCACAAGAGATTATGTAAATCACATGGAAGGTTACATGCTAAGTGGCCCTTTTATCACCCTTATAAATGTCAGCAAATAGTGGTATGTATATCTTGTAAAGTTACTCAGACAGCTGCTGTGTTTCCAGGCAGCAATGTTGATAAATAGGGAGCCCTACTTTGAACCAGCAAACACTGACTATCTTTGCACACTGGACTTTGCAATCTCTCTGAGCTATAAGGAACTGAAATGGTTTTCACTTAATCAGAGTAAGAAAACCCCCAAGAGAATCCCAGCTAAGATGTATGTCTGGGCAGCAGGAAAAGTAAAAGGACAAAATAGTTTCCTCCATTCTCGTCCAAGCATCCCACCCACAAAACAGCACAATGCTTGAAGACAGACCTTGAAAGCAAAATGTGTGGAATGCTCTTTTTAAAAATATATATTCCTCTACCGATACCCATGTAAAGCAAAAAGGCTTTTATAAAGCTAGGCAGAACACAAGAGACCATGGAAGCTGGGCCAAGACGGGACAGTTTCAGCTCATCATCTGCCCACTGCCAGAGGCTGGAAAAAGTCACCAACCACATTTTCCAGCCAGCTGCGTGATTTTCCAGACACTCTTTATGCTGTGCACAAAAAAGATGAGACTGAAAACAACCAGCTTCAGGGTTATCAGAGAACAGGAACTGAAAGGGCAAGAGAAATTCTGCAGAGTTGATCAACCACCTGCTTGGCAGCTGTCATTTCGTCAGGATAGCAGAGTTTTGTTTCATTTGGAATTTTCTAACAATTGGGAAAACAAGCTTTCCTTACCTAACTTGTTCCAGCATGTGTCTGCTAATCCACCATCTCTCTTGCCATCAAAACTAAGCTCACACCTCTCTTTTTGTTTATGCTTCCATGACACACAAGGGTCACCTTCCTCAAGCATTTCCCTCAGTGTTTAAAGTCTTTTCCCTTCCTTTGGTGCCCTCCTGTGGCTATCTGCTGGAACCACAGGATCGTGTTCCTCCACACGCTGGCTGCATCCACACTGGAGAAATAACCCGGTTTGGCAGTGCTTTGACTGCCCTGGCTCAAGGCTATGGAATTCTGGGAGCTGGAGTTTGTGGTGGGGCCCAGAGCAGAGCTCTTCTCTAGCGTGGATGCAGCCGCTGTAAGATAATACACTTTCTCTTTGCACTTGGACCTTTGCTGGGTGACATCAAAACCTTCCAGCCACCACACGCATCACCCCCCTGCTAAAGTCCGGTGTTCGCACAATTGCGCTGAGTTTCTTACCTGCAACAGTACGTTGTCCTCTATAGACAGCTCTTCAAGTTTAAGTGCAGCGAGAGTAATTTCAAGCCCTTTGATATGATCGATCACATTGGAAGTGAGTGTCTGGAGGCCAGAAAGGTAATCTTGGAAGCTTGCAAACACTGGGGGCTGCAGAGAAGAAGAGAGAGAGAGAGGATGGGGCAGAGGAAGGGAAAGAGTATCTGCACTCCTGCCTAACTATGTGAAGGAAACCTGCAGGAGCTCTGAGATTTTGGGAGGCAGCTCTTTTCTCTTGGTTCCACCACTTTCAGATACGTGCATAATAGGGACATGGCCTTCTCAGTGGATGCTCCCAGATTACAAAAGGTCCCTTCCCTGGTATGGAGTGCATGTGGGCACTTCTTCATGTTTCTTTCCCCAATGCAAGTCTTTCCCCTTACCATGAACAATGTTTAACACATGGCTTGCAGAAGGGGAAGACTTCCCTGTCCATTGCCTACCATGGCTACAATGCTCTCTTTTTTCTTCTTTTTCTTCTTCTGCAAGCTTGATCTGCAGGGCCGGAGGATGGCGTCCGAATAACTGCACACCCACAGGACGATTGAAATGGTCTGGGAAGATAAGGAGAAGACATAAGCAATGTAGGACTATGTAACTGGTGAGGGACCAGTATTGGCTTTCCAAGAGCCAGGAGAAGCCCTCTCATACTCACCTCCACAAAAAAGACAAGATTTTCTAATATATTTGGATGAGTTTTGAAGCTGCCTTCCCTTACTTCCAACAGATCACCTTTGCATTTATTGAACTGATCTTGAAAGAGAGGGAGGGAAGAAAGGAAGAAAGAAAGAAAAAAGGTAAGGTTGGTCAAAAGCCTTATATAAGGCAACATACTGTAGAGCTTTTTTTGTCGCTGCCTACTTGATATCTGCCTCACCCCCAACTTTGGGAAGGTATCCACCTCTGGCATGCGTTTGGAAGGGACACCAATCGCTTAAAATTATATGTTGTACCTGCCCCAATTGCTCACCCAGAGGGGCGGGATATAAATAAATATTTTTATTATTATTATTTATTACATGGCTAACACACTTAGGCAGGCAGGCAGCCAATTTTGGGAGGAAAGAGGCTGCAGACTTTATGAGGATTTTTTTTTGTTCTTGCAAAGCTGATTTACCTGTTAGTTGCTCTAATAGCGATTTCAAGCTATTCCCTATTCGCTCTTGAATTGCTGTGGAATCTTCTGAAAATCAACATAAAAAGTTAAAATCGTTTAATAATGGTATTTACTAAAACAGTAAAAACATAAAGAGGAGGGTTTAGAAAAAGCACAAGCACTGGGAACAGCATCATACTGAAATCAAGTTTCCTTGTTTCAATTATATCCTGCCTTTCTTCTAACATGGGATCTAAAGTGACTTACAACATTCATTGAAACAAAGCGCATCTAAGTCACAATGGTTCGAGACCAGAAAGCTGAAAAACTATTTTAAAATGTCCGATTAAAACAGCACTAAAGCTGGTGACTCAAGTGACGTGTGGAAGGATATTAACTGCCACGATTAAGCAAAGAGCACCCAACACAGGGAAGCAAATGCCAGGGCCCACATGTTTTGGAGGGCCTTATGCCAAGATTTTAAAAATTAAAAATAAAAACAGGCACATCCGTCAAACTACAAGACTTATTAGACTGGGGCTCATTTTTTCAAGGGTCTAGATACTGCTTATAATGGTAAGTTAGACAATAGCAAAGAAAAAAGTCAAAAGGCTCATGAAGATACAACAAGTTCATATTAGGGTTTTCGATTCTTGTTCCTTTCCAAGGCTAGCTTTTCGGCTAAGGATTGCTTGTGAATGTTTTGTGGCATCACTGCAGGGCAGAAAGAGACAAGGTCTTCCAAGTGTTATGAAAACCTCGCTATACCTCCGGCTCACCCACCCGAGTGCCTCTTCCCCATCCCAAATCACCCTTTAGCTCTAGGCACGTGAAAGACTCACCTAAACCGTTGGTATCAAGTTCGTAAATTTCACTAACAAGATAAAATAAACTGGTCTGGCACTGGCAGCTCCCGCTGTTGAAGTAGCCAGCCATTCGGGAAGGAGGAGGACCAAGGACAGGATACTATACAAAAATCAAAACAAGGGGGAGAATTAAATCTCTCTCAAAGAAAGCAAAGGAGTGTCGCTTCTGGTTTAATCTGTTTATTTCTAATTGTATTATTTGTCCTATGGGTACAAAAGCTTTCATGCTGACATACAAATAAAACTCAAAATTTCTATCAATCAAAAGCAGAGTTAACTCTCCAATTAGAGCACAAGGATGATCCTTAGAAAAACCTCAACTCTTGGCTTATAACTGCTGCAAAAAGCTATTTTTAAAAAGCCGTGCACTTTTTCTTCTTTAATTGTACCTGAATCTTCTGCTCAAGAAACCGCTTCCCCGAATTCACTGCAGTGTCCAGTTGCCGCAGCAAAGCCCGTATTGTGTCAATCTTGGAGGAAACACCATTCTCAGTGTTTTTCTCGGAGTTCTTTGGCTGAGCAGTGTGGCTGAGGGCTGGCAGTCCACTTATCAATCGTAACGTCAAAGACCGAATCCGCAACCAGATCGTCTCTTCCTCCAAGGAAAGTCTTTTGTCCTCTTCAGAAATGCACCTGGGAGAGAACATAGGCAAGAATTCAGAGTTGGATGCACAAAAGCAAGTAGCCTGTCTGCTTGCTCGCATGCCCCCAAAGCTCTAGAATGGGCAATGCCAAGTTCAAGAGGATAGCAACTGCCGTGGTGTGTCCTCTCTTCCACAAGGGAGGAAAAGCTTATAAAATCTTCCTTTTCCTGAACCACAATGGGCAAAGCACATCTTGCAAGTGAAAAGGTGCCCGTAAGTTTTTCTTCTCACTTCATGCTTATGCTGGTACCTTCAAGACATCATTATACGTGAAAGTTTCAGGACACTGTCTCTTCAAAACTCATAATACGTAGTTTTGCTAACCCATTTTAATGAGATTGTCACAGTCGGATGGAACTTAATATTAAACAGTCCAGCACTGGAAAAACCAAACGCCACCCTTCAGTCAGCATGGTATAACAACATGGGAAATCCCAAACAGCAAATAAGATTCCACCCCAACAAAAAGAAAATCGATGTCAATTATTATAGAGAAACTGTATTTATTTTTGTATCAGACAGTTAGTAAAGGTTTTCACAACCAAACACAAAATTAACTGTACATTTCAGTATTAGGTTCCTCACCCCTTCCACTGGCTAATGAAGGGATATCCAATTTCTGAACACCCATCATTGGTGTCTTTTAAATGTTGCCTATGTACAAGAGTCTGGCAGAATTATAACAATTTAGACTTACTTTATTCATCACCTTGTTTATGGAACCCCAAACAAATAGTATATCACAGCAAAGACAAACAAAAAAACATAGAACAAAGGCAAACAGCATTGGTTATTGACCTCACACTAGTATTGTGCATAGCAGCCTCATTCCTTGTAAGTAGGAAATAAACCAATAGGAACATATGCCAGAAATCTTGCCCAAGGAAAGCAGTACAGTGGTTAAATCAGGAGAACAAGTCCAGCGGTAACTGTGCACACCCTTGGAAGCCCATATCCTTCATTCACTTCATTTCTGAGTCACCTCCTGGCACAGCCTTTGAAAAATGGCTACCCCAGTGGTGGCCTTTTGCACTTTCACACTTACCTGTCTTTTGGATCCCAATTAAATAGGACAGTGAGGTCTCGGTTATCTTGCAGATCATTCCAGGGAATGTCATCTTCTTCTGGACTTAGGCTCATGGACTTTATACTTTCTTCTAAACTCGTTGATCTAGCCCAGGGGAGCAAGACAGAAGTACAGAGTCATGTGCTTAAGAGATTTCTGGCCAGGCCGAGTTAGAACCCAGACAATGCAAAGAAAACTCTTGAGGCAACTGTTCACTATTACAAAAGTGCACTATACTCTCTGCCAGCTTTTCCAGCCATCTGGAGATGATGGGCTTGTAAGTCAAATACATCCAGATGAGAAAAGGCTGATCCTATGTGAAAACTATCCAAATTGTTTTTGCCTTCTGCAACCTGAGTCAGTTATATAACCAAGAGGATGTTAGAGTACTATGCAGTACACCATGTAGTACACCGGGAAGAGGACAGCAAGCGGCATGTTTTGCCCAGAAACATTTATGGTCCTACTGGGAAACATCCCTCAGTACTCAAGTAGTAGTGCCATCTCTCTTGGTTTCATCACATTTGAAGCTGCCTTGGCCTCTAGGGGCATTCGTAACATTGAATGGATCCTATGAGACTTACATATTTGCTTCAAGTAGCAGGTCCAACAGCATTCGCTCTGTACGGACTTGTGCAAAATGAAGTGAGGAGTTCAATCTGTTCCTGAAAGCAATGAATTCTGGGATCTTCTCAAATGCACCATATTTATAGGCTTGAATAATGTATTCTGAGGTCTAGGAAGAAAACACACAACAGCCTCAGCATGAATTAAAGCACGAACACAGAGGTTTTTGTACAGCATCACAAATGATGCTCAGTGCATGCACCCAATGCTCATGGCTATCTGAGCTTATGTGGTACAGATTCTGTGCTTGAGAAAGCCTCGTTTCACCCCAACACTCAAGCGCTTGTTTTGCTAACCAACTCTGGGGAGGCATACCTGCTATCTCTAAGCCTAAGCAAACTGCCAGGTCTGTTGAGGGTTAAAAAAAGAAAGAATATAGCTCATTTAACTCCTACACATGAAGAAATAATTGCCAATGTGTAAGAGGAAGAACTATGTGCTCAGGAATGCTCCCTTCCATGTTCCTGTGCAAGTTATTTGTGTGGACATGCAACCTCTGATCATGTAGGAATAAAACAAGCACTTCTTGGAGCCCAGATAATTACAAGGCAGAGCAGAGATGTATCACCATTACTGCCTGCAAGAGGCAGCCAAAAAGGAGGAGGCAAAGGACCACCTTCTGTGCAAGTGACTACTTTAGAAATGCAGAAGCATACAACGTAGGATTTGCTCACAAATACAAGACAGCATGGGCCACATGACCAGACTTACAATCTAAGACAGGTTTTATGCTGATGCCAGTTAAGCTGAAAAATAGACACTCCACAAGGGACTAGGCGTTCTTTCTACGGAGAAATTTGGAAAGAGACACGGGGCCCTTTCGCCACTTACATCTTTCTGGTTGGAGTGGAAAAACCTGAGTGCAAAGTTGCAGGACTGTGATGCAGCAGCATAGTGACCAAAGGCTGCGGCATAGCGTGTCAGCAAGTAACTGTAATGAAAACAAAGAAAGATTTACCGCAATGAGACATCCGCTGCCCAGGTTACCACCAGCTGTATGAAAGTGCTATAAGCCTGAGGGTTTTTTTTTATTGTTTTCCCTATGCAGAAAGTATAAAAACACATATACTGTGATCTGAATTAGATTTTGCTGAGCATGTTTTCCAAATGTTTCTAAAAGCCACTAACCCTTCCATCCTGTCCTCAGTGCAGCACTCCTGCAAAATTAGTAGCTTGTAAGAGGCATAAAGAGGCATCCAAAAATGCGCCAGTTCAGAATTCTACATGGAAAAGTGGGGCCAGTTTGAGAACTGTCTTTTGTACTGAATGACAGAACTTCTTTCTGACTGGATGCTACTTTCTCACAGAATAACACATCTCAAATGTAAACTGGACTCTCATAATCAAGATAATTCACTGAGGATCACTGCATGGTCTTAAAACAGAAACAACCATGTAGCAAGGTGAAGGAACAGTAACCAAAAATGCCACACTCTAAAGGAGTTGAGAGATCTGTTACTTGTCTAATCCACTCTGGAAAAGTTAGCTATGCTTTAACTCAGTGGTCCTAACTCTTTGGCCCTCTTGGTGTCTTGGAACTTCAACTCCCAGAATCATTTACTACTGGCCAACCTGGCTGGAGCTTCTGGGAGTTGAACCCTGAAACACCTGGAGAACCAAAGGTCAAAAACCAGTTTAATATTATGGGCTTGGGGTGAAAAAGACAACAATGTATGATACAAGAGTATTCTCTGGCAGGAAGGAGAAGCTCTGGGACTATAAGCTGAGTCAATGGATTGCTCCAAGGACATGCTACTCACCCAATAGTGTCGTGCTGTATGTGCTTTGCATCAAGGCTGGAGTAGAGCTCCACAACTGGCTCAAACGCCCCAAGAATGCAGTAGATTCGGATGAGCAGCAGCTTGAACTGAGCATTTGAGGGACTGTGGGTCAGCCCTTCCTCTAGCAACATCAAGCACTGCCAAGCAGCTGCCTCTTCACCTGCGGAAAGAACACCACACTGAAGCCTTCAGCTAGATAAAGTCCAACACAAGGGTAAGAATTCAAAGATATAGCCATGTTAGTCTGCAGAATCAGTAAGCAAACCCCCCTTTCCTAGAACTGAAATATCATGGATGCCTCCCACAATGAATTGGTCAGGCTAGAAGGTGGAGAGTCTAGCTTTACCAGAGAGAGAGAGAAATCTATGATCCATTTTCTCCACACTATGCACAATTTTATACACCTATAAAACACATCAGCCTTTTTTGCAACATGAAATGACTCCCCAACACTAACTTATCATCATCAGGCAGTGGCTCCAAACCCTTAATCATTTTGGCTGCCCCTTTCTGACCTTTATTCCCATACAAGCAGTGGGGCTTCTAAGGACGTACCTGCCTCTAGCCAGATGTCAAGCAGTAAGTGAACAGCAAGTAGACAATAGTAGTCCGAAAACTGCAACTCTGTTTTCAAGCAGGATTTTCCTGTAGAAAAACAAAGCCACGCAAGATTACTTGAAAATTTGCAATTCCATCTCTTAAACATGAGCTAGCTCGATAAAACTATGGTCCCACATATAGCAGATTCTCTGCATATTTACTCAGTCACGCTTCATTCAACACAACTTACCCCAACCATTTTTGAGTAATGCCATTAACTGAACACAGGTCTGTGTCCATTTATTATTTTAAGTAGAAACTGGCCTGTTTGGCCAGTGTAGAAGACCATTCCTGGCAGATGAAGTGGACTGCAGTCCAGGAAATCTTATGTGGTAAGAAATGTGTTAGCACTTGAAGTGCCCCCAATATTCTCTGCTTTTTTTGCTGCAACAGACTAACATGGGTATAGATAATAGACTGACATGGCTATTTTACTTGTTCCAAGTAAAACAGAATCCATTGAATGTGTCTGATGATATGGATCAGATCAAAGGTTTCCAGCATCTTGTTTCTAACAGTGGCCAACCACACGATCTAATGGGAAGTCCATGAACAAGAGTGCAAGATTGCACTCCCTAAGGACACTGGTCTGAACTCTTCAGACAAAGGGAGAACATAACAGGGGACTAAAGTAAAGCACCAGCACTGGCAGAAAATGCAGAACAAGTACAATTTTGATAAGTGGACAGAATGGTCTGACATTCAGGCAGTATTCATATTTTCCTTACCGAAATCTAGTCCATGTCGATACCGCAGCATCAAGTCATGGACTGCAGCCAGCTTCTGGGATTTGTCCATTGTGTGATAAAGGCCAAGCAACCTTGTCAACTGCACAACACACAAGTGTTGCTGCAGTGCTTTAATGTTAGCTGGTAGTGCGATCTTGCCTTCCGTTGGTGCAGAAAGGGGGATGACCCCCAACAACTGGTTGATGAACTGCAGGAGAAAGAATAGAAATGCACATGCTTTAATAGCTTCCTGGTGCATTGGGCACTTACTATGAAGGTCATGCCAGTTTGTGGAGTAGAAAATAGTTCATATGGACCACAAACCATACAGAGCCTCTCTCTCTCACCTGGCTGCTGGAAATTCTGCACAATAACTGTTAACACTACAGCCTAGAAAGGTTATTTCTGGACTATAATACAGTGGTCCCCCGGGATGCAAATCCCCCAGGGAACGAAATCCCCGGGACCCGAAACCGCCGGGGCTGCAAAAAAGCCCCCGGGATCTGAAGGAAACCCCGGGTTAAGAAATGGAAAAACCGCGCGGCCCCTTTACATTTGCCACGCGGTCCGTCCACTAAAGCGGTCCCCTGGGAAACAAAGATTTCCGGGTTACGAAAAGTAATCCGGAACGGATTACTTTCATAACCCGGGGGACCACTGTACCAGCAAGCTCCCAACCAGCACAGCTAATAGGATGTCATGCTGGCTGGGGATTCTGAGAATTGTGGTACAAAATTAATTTCCCCAAGTGTTATTTAACACAACATTTTGAAAATTCTCCTGACAGCCATAAGCAATGGAAACATACCTTCTAAAAATCTCATAGGCATTTGACACTAGATATCCAGTATCACTCTTACATGGCCTACTCCAGAGTCAATCTTACAATTACTCACGAAATGCCTGTCCTGAATAGCCAGCATTATACTTCTATGCCTGCATTTATATATTCAAGGGGCCACAAATATACTATTTTGTACATTTAGGCCTACAACTGAAGGACCACAAACAAGTATGATACTCCAGGTTATGGATTTCAGAAGGGAGAAATGAAGGGAAAAGAGCACACCTTTCACCGGTGACCCTGGAATCACTGTCAACAATATTAGTGGCTTGACTTTATGTAAAGCAGCGACATCTATCCTAATATTTACTGAGGGAACAACATGAAAAGTAACAATTGTTTTAATGCAATGTTGTTTCCAAGCTGCTTAAAAATAGCACCTGCTGGATTACACTCAATTGTTCAGTGACCTTTGGAAAGAGGCAGCAAAAAGAGGAAAATAGCCAAACAAAATGTCAACGGTAACAATACGATAGTTCTCAGCAATTTTGTTTACAGCCCCTGACAAAACTGGGGTCTTTTTGGGTTTGTTTGTTTGCTTTGCATTTAACCATCTAACCAGAGGGGCTTAGAAGAACAATGGGCCGAGCACTGGGATTCCCAACCGCTGAAATCATCCTGTAAAATTCTCAGAAGAGTCCTGTGGTGTCCATAAGTATCTGTTCTTTAAAGTTATTCCAAAAGAGAGTTTAGTATTCTTTGAATCTTCCCATTATACTATTATTATTTATAGCATCATAGGAACAGACCGAGCAATCACGCTTGAAAGAAAGAAGCAAACAATCCTTTGAAGGCGTCACATTATTATGGAGCTCACCTTTGTATACTGGGTTGAAGGGAGGAGGTCTACAAACACCTTGATATCGGTAAAGCAGCAGGGTTTGTCGCCAAATCGTTTGAAATACTGGAACATTAGTTCTCCTGGATCACCTAAACAAGTCAAAGCCAAGCAAGGGAAAATGCAATTTGTTCTGTAGTAATGTGGAAGGGAAGCAAAACAACATATTCACATTTCAGCTTGTATGACTGAACTATAATGATACATTAGAAAACGGAGCATTAAACAAAAATAGGTTCACTGGGATCCAGGACACAAACAAAAAGCAAGCAGAGAATATGATGCATAGTTGATTTCTTTTTTTACCACTCACAATAGCTACACTTCACGTTCCTTCTAAAGGGAGACACAGAAAAAACATCCTGGCAATAATGCCTAGCATTGTGTCAGATGATAGAGAATGGTCATTTCTCATTCATGTTGAGTTTCATTCCTGTACTTAGCCTTGTTTTATTCCATATTATTCACCGCCACATCAACACTGAACTATTCCAGGAGACTGAGAGATACCATCAGGGCAAGGGAGGAAGTGTGGCCCTCAATAATGCTTTTGGACATGATCATGCTACCACTGAGTATAATAATAAAAACTGATCATGCTGGCTGAGACTGTTGCAAGTCCAATAAACTCTGAAGGGCCACAAGTTCCCGCTCCTATGGTAAGTGGAAGCATATACACTATAACTTTTTACATGCAGAAACTACCTGGGAATGACTTTCCAACTCGTTTTTATTCCAGTCAACATCCAAAGAGAACGCATAAGTGTTACCTTTTCCCAATTATGACTGGCTAATTGACAGAACTATTTCAGTTTATTACATTTAACTTTTTCAACACATCAAAACGTTTGGTGATGATGAACACTAGACAGTACACATTTCTGGGACAACTGTTGGCAAAGGCTCACTATCAAGAGCCCAAAAGCTACTTTTAACCGGTTAGATTGACTGCAACCACAAGCTTTATATCCTGTGATATGACAAACTGTCTCAAATTTGAAAAGATGAATTTAACAGGGAGGTCTAATGAGTAAGAATCTATGGTGGTAGCTTCTTTTTAACTGGATTCTAGAAGACAACACAGGACAGGATACCAGACTTATTCGCACAATATAGAAATACAATAGAGCACCGTATCAATATAACATTATTGTTAAGACAGAGAAAACGTAGCCAGTCAGGAAGAAGGCAGGTAAGGCAAATTGAGTCAGAAGAATAGTGAGTGGCTCCCAATCTTTTACTAGGACTTACACCCAAACATCAGCTCTAGTTCCCTTTCACAGGATTTGAAATCCCTCTGTTCTCTTTGCTTCATGCCCTCTCATAAAGAGTTTGTTTTCTTGAACAAAAAAGTGCATTTAACAACCTCTTAGATCAAGAAAAAGCAAACACTTCTCATCTGGCAAATGCACATGCATACATGTATAGTTCTGTGATTTTGCTTTTCATCTCTGACACTGCTTGGCAAAAAAGTATTTAAGTTTTATGTTTGCAGCTATTGGGACAACCACATAAGAACTAGAAGACAGAAACATTTTTTCAAATGCTTACTGAGGATTGGTCTACTTCACTTGCAATAAGAGGAGAACCGCTTCAGATAAATGTGCTAACATGAAATTAAACGCCGGTCGTAGTGTTCCCTGCAATGCACCAATTCAGGTGGATCTGCAATGCTAGCCAAGACATCCAAATATTTACCATCCACAAGCTGGTAAATCCAGGCCAAGGATTAAAATAGAAGATAAACAAGCCTCTTCCCATAGCACAGGTGGATTTCTGCAATTCTTATACACAGTTTACATCAGCTCCCGCAATCCCAGGATGGAGTGCTGGCATACTCTCCCTTGAGGCTCAATGTAGTATCTTATTAGTAGCCCTTACCCAATTTGTGTTCTTCACTGCAGCCTCTGTGCCGCAAACGCCTGATCAGTTCTAGCTGGGCAAGGTAAGGTCCCCGGAGTGGGCGGACGCTGTTGGATTCTTGTATTATCCTCTGCTCTATGAAAGCCACGGCCTGCTCTGTGCTGTGATGCACTTCGCCTTCCAGAGAGCTGTGTGCAAGAAAGAGCAACTGAGCTCCAGCATGTCCTGGAATTCTGCCTCTCTCAAGAGCCAACATGATGGGTTGCTA
The DNA here is from genome assembly GCA_034509955.1 of Urosaurus nigricauda. Classification (NCBI taxonomy): domain Eukaryota; kingdom Metazoa; phylum Chordata; class Lepidosauria; order Squamata; family Phrynosomatidae; genus Urosaurus; species Urosaurus nigricauda. The sequence goes on along the minus strand of JAOEGL010000014.1, from coordinate 15,093,313 downwards.
ATACTCTTCTATATCCTTCATTCTCCACCTCTGATCATCTGGATACTTTGCAGTTCATGTCCTGGGATCCACTGCTGCAACCCATTATGGTTCAAAGTCAAGGAGTTGCAAGTACTAACAGAAGAACCAAATCACTCACCTAAAGCCTTGGGAAATACGTAGGACCATAAGTTCAGATGGGAGAACTGGTTGTCCAGGGCTCAGTTCAGCCTCTGGCATCTTCCTATTTCCCATAATAGCCCTAATGCCAAGTCCTTCCCTTCTCACTCTGTACCTTAGTAGCCTTCTCCTGCCCAAGCCAAGGACTCTCAACCATCTCCACACCAGCACCTCCAGAATCCTCTGCCAATGTCCCAGCCACCATGGGAGGAAGCGTCTGTGCCTAAGCCTCAGACCTTGTAGAGGTCTACGGATGAAGTCAATTTACAGGGAATATTGACTCAAAACTGTCGTTTGGCTTTGGTTAAAAATCAGTGGCAAATTAGAAGAAATTACAATATGCCTCTTCCTGCCACACTGCCACAAGCTATGCATTCTAAAGCCTACTTTCGATGCTACAAACACCCAGGTAATAGCAGAGAGGGAGAAAAAAACCTGAATTTAAGAGTAGGGCTTCCTACAGTTAATACAGCCCTTCACATTGGGAACTGATGTGGTCCTCTCTGCACATCATTTCAACAGGATCCAACGGTGGGCAACAAACACTGCTGCATTTAGGGGAAAAAGTGCTGCTGAGTGTGCTGTCAAACTGACTCCCTCCCATTTCTCTACTTTCTTCACAGGTTCTCTTGACTTGTGCCTCAAGCCATGACTAGAAGAAGTGGTCTTGTTCCCCATCGAGACAAAAGCTTTTGTACTACAAGTCCCAAAATTCTGCGGTCAGCATCACCTCTGGGAATTATAGAGCTGTAAGCAACTTTTCCAAACCCAGAGACATGAAACCATTAGTACTGTAAACCTTAGGTCAGTACTATGGAGTCTGGCTGACAGCAATCCTCCAAGGTGTGGACTGTGGTCTGCCCCCACGCGACTGAGAGAAAGAAAGGAGAGAACCTAGGACCTACCATATGCAAGGCAATGGCTTTGTCACTGACCTACAGCCCCTCCACCTCCTGTGTAAAACATCCCCTTTCGAAAATCCCCTCCAGCCCTCCTGTGCCAAGCTCTCAAGTAAAGATATAGAAATTCTCAGGGCCCTCAAATAAAAGCAAGACACTCACTGCTCTTCTTCAGCTGGAGGACTCCAGGCTGTGTCAATCAGTTGAAAGAGGGAATCAAAGTAAATCATATAGAACTGCCAGTCATCTGGGCTAAAATAGAAGAGAAGCAAGTAGAAGAACTAAGCACATATTAATTAAAATAATGTCCCTTACATAAAATGGCAAGATCAAGGATTGCTTTTTGGATTTTTTAAAAATTCAAGCCATGGATAAGGATGGCGGACTGTATAGACAACACAGCATATTATGAAAAGTGCTTTCCCCCTGACTAACCAGTCCTCCTAGGCCTGCTGAAACAAAAAGGGTTTTGCCTACCAACAGAAGGATAGCAAAGAGTAGGCCATTCTAACCTCTAGAATTCCTAGGAAGGGAGTTCCAGCAGCTGGGGGCAGCCACCAAGAAGGTCTTCTCCTGCGCTCCCAACTATACCTGAAAGGTGGTGGGACAGAGAGAAGAGCCTCTCCATAAGACCTCAAAACACAGGCAGGCTCATATGAGAGAATATGGTCCTTCAGATAATCTGGACCTGAGACCTATACTCAGGTTTATGCTTCTGAGACAAACAAAAACAGCTTTAAAGTCTTTAAATGTACATCAAAGTCCCCTAAGATAATTACTCCTAACAAAAATTAGTAACAACAACTCACTTTTTAAGCAGAAGTTTTCTTGAGAGAGCATTGCATTCTGGCCACTTGCCCAGTTTTTTGTACATCTCCATGCACTTGTTCTCTCTGCTCTGGAGCTCACTGGTTAGCTTCTCTAAATTGAATAGAGACACACATTCCAACAGAAATTTAACTCTAAAATCCTGTATGTTCCCTCCTACATCAGTTAACAACTGAGGTTCTAACATGAGTTCAAGGTTGTAAATCCTGTACACGTGTAAGCTTTGCTCAGTTTCATGAGACTTACTTCTGAAAGGACACAGAGCCATCATGCTGTATTTAATGGACAGTCATGGATTAAGTTTAAGAGATTATAACTGGAGATATCCATATCTTTTGGTAATACAGTCATGTATTTTAAACCAACTTACATTTAATGGATACCTCACATAAACGTATTTGCTTCAATTTAAAAAAATTGGGCTTAACCATGTTTCACAAAGGTTCACCATCTTATTCCAACAGGGCCAACGAGATGCCACATGAAGGAGACAGCCACTTTGTTGGGTTTCTGCCCCAACAACTGATATTCAGCTGTACTGTCTCTGAACCAAAAGGTTCTCTTTTTAGTTATCAGTCATGTTAAGGGCTTTGCAGTTACCTAATTTGACAGAAAGACAGGTTACCTCCTAATTTTCCTCTCACAACATCCAGAGCTTCCTGGTATTTTTCCAAACGTTCGAGAATCATGTAGTAAAGTTCAACCTGCAGACAAACAGGAGAAAACCAGAAGTAGGAGTTAGAGAGATGTACAGCGAATAGGAACAGGTTGTACAACTGTCTTCAGAACAGCACATTCAAGCAAGAGTAAATAAGGTCTTTGCTACCCCGCCAGGTTTGAGGAAATTTACCATTCTATTACTTGCTGAACTATAAATATTAGTTAGTTTGTCTGTAATGCTAATTAATGCTAACATTTAATGGATACCTCACATAAATGTATTTGCTTCCATTTTTAAATTGGTGTTTCACAAAGGTTCATCAACTTCTGGCACACCTGATATGGTAACTAAACTTGAATTTGTTTTTAATAATCAAAACTGAACTTAATTACATTGTTTTAAAACTTACTTCAGCTTCAGCTTCAATTTTATCTTCTTTCACCATTTTTTCTACCATCCTCTCCGCTAGGGGTAAAAACATGGTTTTTGATAGTTTTTCATCCTGTGCAGATATTGACTAGAAGAGAAGAAGATACAAAACTATCTTATACCGAATTTACAACTGTTTTTTTTTTCTGAACAGAAGAAACTCTTTCCCAGCTCTTCCATCCCAGATTCTTTAACTGGAAATCTCAGAAATTGAATCTGCAACTCTTCATGAAAAAAGCACGTACTCTACCCATTCAGCTACATGCCCAGTCAAACATTAAGAAACTGCAAGTGTTTTGGAAACTGAGTGACCGAGTCTCTCCCATCCCTCATTCCTAAGAAATACTCAACAAGGAATCAGTGCTGGTTTTGTTTCCAGACAGTATGACAATGCAAACAGAACAAATTGAATTTCAGTTAAAACAAAGAAACAATGTGTGCAGGTCCAGCCAGCCAGTTTTCCTATTTGCTAAAGTGCACAATAACAGTCCTGCTCATTGAAGCAGAATACAAAACTATCTTGCCAACGGCCTTTCAAAACCATCTAAATTTCTTGCCAAAACTTCAGCCAGCTAATCTCAGGTGACAACCCCAAAACACAGACATTCAACACAACAATTCTAGGTCGAAGCAAAGGAAAGAGGTCACCCGTCAGGTCTTATCTTAAGTCGGCATATATCCCAGGATAAGGGATTGTATTAAAGTGCTAATTCTCTTTGGAGTGGGTGTAGGGAAAGACTCAAAAGTGTATTGATGAGACCTCCAGAATTCCCTGGACAGAGCCATACACAGGTTACTTCACAGCACGCCTGCCTAAGATCTCTGGGTTGTTACTGTGTAAACAAGACCAACATTTTGTACCGGCAGCACGCAGTCCGTCTGTCTGAAAAATCTATCAAGCATTTCCATCCCTCCCAATAAAGAAGGGTGGGATGAGAGAGCATTTCAAAGGAGACGCTATTTCCTTCAAGGCACGGTACTCACCTGCATAATCAAGCTCATCACAGACCAAAAATAGTAAGGGTTTTTGGGAACGATCTTATAAAGTGCCATTCCAGCCTGGAGGGGGAAAAAGGAGGTGTAAATAAACACTCCACAATGCTTCAGCTTCATTATACTGATTCACAGTCTAAAAGCAATTGTGGACATTCTGACAAGTCAAAAAATTCCCCCAGTTTACTACTGAAGAAACAGAGAGAGAGGTAAGATAGTGTACACACACAAGCGGCATTTCTTTTTCTAATTTTGGGAGCAGGCTCACAACGCAGATAAGGGAAATGCCTCAGTGCCCTCTATGGGAAGCAAGCACCTTCTGCCTGGCCCCATTTGCCGCTTGCACCGGCTGTGTTCACTTGGAAAGGGGGAGCACCTCTCAACGCTGTGCAACTGGAACTCCCTTGTAGGGTTTGGATCCTCTTTGCTTCGAGAGAAGGAAATCTGCTCAGAAAGCAGCTTAATAAAAACCCCAGCATGGCGAAGGGAGACATTTTCAGACCACCACCCAACCATCCTATCAATGGGACGGAACTGCATTTCTAAACACTGTGCAGGAAGAAGGTAAGCTGGGATCCTCAGTAGAGGTTTGGGTGATCCGCAGTAGATTCTCAGGGCTTTCTGAATCCCAGTGGTTTAACAAATGGAAGCCCCCTCCCAAATCATATGCAAGAGGCCTGCGATCTCAATTCTGGTCTAAATTCCTGAGATTAACAAGCATGTATTCAGAATCACCTTGGCTCTATATTCTAAATCTATGTGCTTTTCCATCCTGAAAGCTAGACTTTTGTCTCTGGTTCTCACTGGGGAATATTAGGGGTTTTATTTAAAAAAACCCCAAAAGATTCTAGAAGCCAGATACCTGCAAACACTGCGTGTGACATCCAAACCTCCCTCTTCCCCTTTAAAAAGCAAATCTGGGATATTATTTCTTCAATTAAATCATTTACAACTTGCCCATAATGTTTCAACATAAAATGTCGCTTAAATACTAAGAGCTATTTAGTCATAAAAGTGACTACGGTAATGCCTTTTGGGGGACTGGCAAATTCTTAGGTCATGGGAATATAACCTAGAAAAACTATGACTATGAAAGTCTATGATTAAGATATTTTTGTTAACAATAAATTAACAGACTATTTCTGTGATATATCATGGGATGGGCCAACTTTAGGTTTGTGGGATCTTTTTTTTTTTAAACTAGGAACTCAAGTTCCATTGACACAGCATGGTGCAAAAGAAATACAATTAAAAGTGCTCCTTAGTATTCTTAGTGCTAGAACTGAATGCAATATAGCCCTTCCGTACAGAAATCCACCCCACTTTAGCTTACAGTGTCAGCACTGTTTAGAGGAGGAAAGTTTTTGGTGCTGCTACTGCTAAGAAGTAGATCCTAAACTATCCTCTACTCCCATCTTGTACTAGTCACTTTGACTTTTCTAACTGAGGTCTATGTCTTGGTGCAGAGGTGACCCATTCATTTTAAAGGACTTTTAATGTTAACTCTAGGACAAACTCTAATTTCGCCACTTGCTGGAAGCAGCTGAGGGAAGAGTCATCCCAGTCTGACTAACCAAGGATTCATTTCTTTGCCTTCACGTTTTGGAAACCCACCAAGTGATCTTGGGCAAGTCACATTATTTCAGCCTCAGAGGAAGGCAGAAAGACACCCTCTTCTGAAGAAATCTTGCCAATAAAAGCCTGTGATAGGTTCACTTCAGGGTTGTCATAAGTCAGAAACAACTTGAAGACACACAACAACCGCTATGTGGCAACATGAGAGCCATCTGCTCATATCTATCACCCACAACAGCAAACTTGAATCAGAACAGTGCTTACACAAAATTTATTTTCACAAATCAGCACTTGCTGAATTGTTTTGAAGAGCTCTTTTATCAGAGTTCCTTAAACAAAAGACCTATAATGGCAGACCAGTTCCCCCCCCAACCCCGATGAAAAAAGATTTCCAAAATTATTGATCATCCAAACGCTAATAACTGGGGTAATGACACTGAACACATTCTTCCATACAAGTCAAATTCATTGCACGCAGCTAGAGATCATTATTACTGATGTTTCTCTCACTGCTCTGTGATACACAGAGGCCAACAATAAACCTCTGTAGACTTACATTTAAGACATCTCCAGAACATGTTGCTACAAAATAATTACATCTTTACACTATGTGTGCACACACATGCACCTGCCCCTAGATGGTTTCATGTACAGTACAAAAAAAAATTATACAGGGTGATTCAAAAAGAACAGTGGAAAAGTAAAGCTGTTCTTACTTGGGTTTGCATCATTCTTTTCGAGTCGCCCTGTACTTTTAAAGTAGTGTTGCACACAGCTGTTTCCAGCTAGCACTGATCCCTCATTTAACAACTAACACATAATGACATTGCACCTTTTAATATTTTTTTAAAACCCCAAGTTAAATGCAAAGGCGGTAAGGACATCCCAGTGCACAAGGATCTTACACCGAAAACCAGGTCATATTTTTAAAAAAGGATGCCTATTAAATATTATATTTACATCCAGCCTTTCTGGGGGGAAAGCCACGCAAAAGCACCACAGAAACAGGTGCTTTCTATGTGATAAGGAAAAAAACAACCACTTTCTTTACAAGACTCTAACAATTGATCACTGGTCAGTTTTGATAAAAGAATCTCAGAGATCCTTACACCAAGGGGGCAGGTGTCTACATTCACTCCCAGGCTGCATCCACACGGGAGAAATAACCCGGTTTGGCACCGCTTTAACTGCCTTGGCTCGAGGCTTTGGAATTCTGGGAGTTGGAGTTTGTTGTGGGGCCCAGAGCGGAGCTCCGCTCCGCTCTGGGCCCACAACAAACTCCAACTCCCAGAATTCCAAAGCCTCGAGCCAAGGCAGTTAAAGCGGTGCCAAACCGGGTTATTTCTCCCGTGTGGATGCAGCCCCAGACTAAACACAGCCAAGGCTCTGGAATAAGCAAAAGTACCTGTTGCATCTTCTTGTATTCCCCAACTCTTGCGTAAGCCATGAAGAGATGGGAATGATACTCTTCACTGTTCGGAACTTTCTTCACAGCTGCTTCATAGAGTTTCGTGACCAGCTCGGCTAATTCAGACATTTAAGAAAAAGGCACACATGTGTTAAGATCCATAGTCTTCCCCCACCTGCAAAGAATTTTACAGAGTACAGGCCTGCAACAAAATCCACAAAGCAGTGATACCTTTAGTGGGCCAGTGAAAAGCATAAAAGTAACAAAAAAAGACAACAGAACTAACGTTGGAGACTAAACGCAGGCCTGTGACTAACCTTGTCACTTTTCATCTCCTATCTCTGCCTGACGAAGAAGCCAGGGAAGCTTCGAAAGCCGGCATTATGTACGTTTGCGCTTTTCGGTTGTCCCAATAAAGGTCTCACTGTTGTCTGGATTTAGCAATTTGTTGTATTTTGCTGCATGGCCAACACAGCCACCCCTGAATATATTTCCAGGACTTAAGCATGTTTCAAAGGCTCATAAATGAAGTCACAACCCCAGTAATTTTCTATGTGCACATGCATAGGGATTTGTTCAGAGTAGGCTGGTCAAGCACCTGTGATTCTTTCCCTCCTGTGACTAACACAACTATAATGTCTATAATTTTCTCTGCCCATTCCCTGCACCCACTTCAGAATTTGCATTACACACCTTTCCCCTCTCCTCCGAACCAGTATCACTATATGGCACTCTTAGACAACCACTGGGGCCCAGTGTTTTGACAAGGACCGATATTAATATTTGCCCTGGCTCCCTTTTTAAAAATAAAAAACTAATATAGCACTCTGAGCAGCAGGATCCAGACCCATTTTGACCTCCAGTACTATCCAGGAACAATGCTACATTACAGGCATTGTGAAAGTATTAAAATGACAGACCTTGCTATGTGACACAACAGCAAGTCTTTTATGGCCTACTGAAGGAGAGGGAAACCCCCAGATTTAGAGCTTCTCCTAAATGGTACAACCCAAAATTAAACATCCTGCAACAAGAGACGTCTATAATATAATATAACATTATATTATTATGATTTATTAACATTTACTTATTGAGCGCTGTAAAGTTTGCACAGTGCTTTACATAGCAAGGGTCAAATTAAAGAAGAAAACAAAAGAATAAAAACCTGCCAAGCGGCTTACAATCTAAAACAACAACATTACATGATTAAAATACCTCTAAAATAATACTAACTAGTATACAATAAAAAAGTAAGCAGCAGATTAATTCTTACATCGTCTCTATCCATTAGGTGAGCAACGATTAAAATATTAGTGGGAGATCCTGTGACCAATTTTCCCACTGCACCCTCTTCAATAGGCACCAACAAGTTAAAGCTATGGACCAATGTGAAAAATGGAGGGAAAATAACTAGAACACTCACGTCGATGCATTTCTCGATATAAGATAGTCAGAGCTTGCAATGAATTGTCATCTGTAGGTTCAAGGGCTGCTACTTCTTGTGCCAGAGTGAATGCTTCATCTTGTTTCCCAGTTCTCTGCAGACCAATTGCTTTCAAAACCTAAACACGGATTGAAGCAGCAGCTTTTGAAAAAGTGCAAAAAGAGGCATTGGAGAAAGCAATCCACTTGCAAAGTAAACGAGAGTAATGGTGGTTTGATAGGAGAGCCAAGGTGGCATAGTGGTTTGAGTGTTGGCCTAGGGCTCTGGGAGCCCAGGGTTCAAATTCCCACCCAGCCACAGACACTCACAAGGCGAGCAAGCTTGGGCAAGCTGCACTCTCTCAGCCTCAAAGAAAGGCAATGGCAAACCTCTTCAGAAGAAAGCTTGCCAAGAAAACTCCCGTTATAAGTTCATCATAGGATTGCTGTAAGTCAGAGACTACATGAGGGCACGCAACAACAAAGACCATACGCCATAACTCAATAGCTAAGGGCATGTTTCACACATAAAAGGTCACAAATTTAATCCCCAACACCTCCAGGCAGGGCATAAAAAGACTGTGCCTCAAACCCTGAGAAGCTGTTGTGAGTTAATGTAGAAAACACTGGGTTAGATGAAGCAATGGCCTGACTCTCTCTGAACCACCGTACAGTCTGTCTCCCTCTACCATCAAACACATGGACTACTCAAGTCAGTAGACAGAAACATTTAAGCTATGACTCAGGTTGACATGAAACACAACGAAGGGGTCATACCAAAAGAACTTCTGTTCCCTAATACAGATGATCTGGGTATGTAAGAGGCTATTCAGCACAGTGAAGTATAGTTATAACAGGATACATAAACACAGTTGGCCCTCCACATCAGACTTCTGTGAATTTGATTATTCATATATTTGATTAATATGTTCTCTCTAGGAATCTCTAGGTCCTCCAGCACGACTCTATGGTCAACTTCTGCCAAAGGTCACATTGGAGGACCTGGAGATTTCTAGAGAGAACACACCTCTAGGCATGTGTAGGTCCTTCAGTGCAATTTCATGGTCAACGTCCAGCAGATATCAATCACAGACATGCGTTGGAGGAGCTAAAGACTCCTAGAGAGTTGTTTTATCAGGTAAAAAAAAAATAGTAGTTTTTTTATTTGCAATTTTTTCCCACTTTCACAAGAGTCCTGTGTCCTTAACTCCAGCAAATGTGGAGGGTCCACTCTGTGTGTATGTGTAGTTCCACACACATTTTTTCAATCAGGATATCTATACTATAAATACAGAGAAAAATATTCAAACATTTTCCCCAGCAACTTAAAGCTGCCTTGAGTCCCTACATTGGGAGAAAGGCGGGGTATAAGAAAATAAAATAATAATAATATCAGCTCTGCTCCAGTCTAAAACTTACCCTCTTGTGTGAACTATTATTCAACATCTAAGACACAATCTTTTTTTCTTGGTTCTTAACCTGAAAAGCCCAGGACTGCCCAAACAGTGACAAAAGTGGCTTAAAACAAAACGAAAGGCAAACATTGCAACTCTAGAACACGGCAGTTTTCGAACGTGCTTATAAGTAACCATGCAGTTCAACCCCTTGCAGGGGATGAGAAAGTCCATACCCAACTTTCTGAAGATAGGAAAGGAAAGAGACCTCCTTCTGCCCTAACGGCTGGACTATTTGACAAATTTGATCTAGCAGGCGACCTGTCTACATTCCAGCCAAGGTTTTGGAAACCAAAAGTAATATTCCATTCCTCCCAGGTCTTAAGCCTATTCAAAGGGAGGCTGTTTGCTGGGTGCTCCAATCCCAGTCTGTCCTCAACTATCTCAACCCCACCCCGCAAAATGGCTTCACGCAACAAAGGCTTCTTAGCATGTTTTCTTGTGCCCCTGTTAGACAAGGCAGAGGTCCGCATCAGCCCCAAATGCATACCTAGTCTCAAGCGCTTTTGCAAGTAGCACAAATTGTTATATTTGTTACACTTCTACTAAGTTAATGCTTTCAAATTTGGGGCCACTGTTACAGGATATTTTAGCGTACGTGACCCAGTCAATTGACCAGCACTAATGACCTTATTTTTACACTGCACCACATTCAAAGTAAATTGGGAAAAAAATTAAGTTTTGCCTCTCCAATATTTGGACTCTACAGTGCCAAAGTTGCTCTGTTAGTTTGGATGTTTGAAAAACAGAAAAAGCAGAAGTAACGAAGGGTTAAACCAGAACTTAGGAGCCTGTGGCCCTCCTAATGTTCCCCACCTCTGTGTTAAGTGGAAAGAGAGAATCATGCATGGCAGGGCTCTAAAGCACAAACTCACCTCTATCTTCCCAGAAAAGTTGATATAAAAACCCGGATTCCCCCCTTCCCCGCCACCTTTCTCCAAAACATCAGTGAAGAAGACAAAGTTGCATATGCTCAACGTCAGCGCTACTCAAAGTGGTGGTCCACAGACCAGGGCCGGTTCACAAGCCATTGGCTACCAGTTTGCAGCAAATTCCAAGGAAAGCAAGAAACCAGTCGTAGCCGGTGGGGCATAAATATGGCATTTCTTCTTGGCACGTTAGGAAAATAAACTGCCTGCCCCCTTCATCAGACAGGCTGAGAAGCATCGCTGTAGCCCAACTCAAGCCAGAAAAGCAAGAGCAGGGTCTGGCCCTTGCTTATTTAAGATTCAAGACACAGACAACTTAGCAAGTTAAAACAAACAAAGCCTCAGCTCACCTTAGCACAGTGTAGATCTTTGTGTTTTTTCAGCAGTTTGTCTGCCTGCTGGATTGCCATTTTATTATTGCCGTTATCAAGATAATCTACAGAAAAAAGGAGAGAGAAAAATCACACAGGTTACTGCTGTAGACTCTTAAGGTGGGTGTCTACGCCCCAATATTCTTATGGGCCTGTACTCTCATGTGCCTTAATTTAGGATCATGTACACACACCCCTTACATTTTATGAATACCATTGAGCCCTCTGAAAAGCATAAGAAAGAGGGGCTCTTACACTGTTTATACAGCAAAAGGGACATGGCCTTTCCTCAGCTCCCTTGGGAGGTAGGCCACCATTCCTGCTACTTGATAAATACTTGATAAACCTGATACTTCTGATATCTTGTAGACTATGTTTTAACTCATGTTGATTTAATCCTTTTTAGGGGTGAGGGGTGGGGAAGGGATTGGATGTTTTAACTGCTGTTTTTAACTCTTCTGTTGTACCCCACCCCGATTGCTCGTTCAGAGGGGAAGGCTAGAAATAAAAAATTATTATTATTATTATTATTATTATTATAAGTGGGGAACTAAAATGTCACAAGACACCGTCCACAGCGGAGAAGAACTCAAATCCTTGTCCTTGATGGTTCCAGACAGAAGAAAAGTGCAAAAACAGACTTCAATATAACCGCAGCCCCTACTAACATTTCAAGAGAGACCCAAAGGAGCAAAACAGGATGGAAAATGAGATTTGACAAGCAAACCATCTACAAAGGTTTGGCTGGCAATTCAATGGACGCAAAAGGACAGCGCCAAATATCTGTTCCATCTAGCAAAAGGAGCGCAGTGCAGGAGGGGCGTTTTTCTCTAGAAACATATATGGGGGTAAATGAAAGCTGGAGAAGCTGATGGGTATTAAAGGGGGAAACCTCCATCCTGGAGGGTCCACAGAAGGATCACAGCACCCCTTTTGTCTCTTGCCAGAAAGAACATGATTATATGGTATGAAGACATCCCAGTATTACCTTGAATTTCTGATTCTCATTCATAATGGCACACCTCCTAGACAAATCATGAATGGTCCCACACTAGCGTTTGGTTCAACTTGATGCACCCAGCAACAATTTACTTTTATGCTGCGGAGACCCCACTGCATGAATGGGGAGGCTACAATGGAGGGTTAGTAAGGAAACGTTATGGAGCAACTGGACAAATGACAAGATGTGTGGAACACAAAACTGAAACAGAACAAAGACTATGCATCAAACCACAAGTTTCCCCAAACCTAACATGCTGCCAAGTTCCGCAACTGTAGCACAATTATTTCAGCTACTAGAAATACAAGTTGTCAAAAAGTGGATTAAGCATTATTCTAAGGGTGCAAGACACAGGGGGGAAGGGAATACAACTTAATGACGGTTATGTACATCATATACCAAATTAAGATCAAAGGCAAACCACTCTATGAAGGTGTCTTCCAAATATCATCACATGAGAAGCTGAATGTGGCTGAAATCTGATCAGAACCTGCTCAAACACCACAACAGCTAAATGAAGACATCAATGTAGTTCTCTCTGGTGAAAGTGTGTAGCTTTCTCTGTGATATTGACATGCACAATTCAAAGGTGTAGAGTAGCTTTCCCCAACTAGTGGCCTGAGTACACTGGATGGGGATTGTGGGATCAGCAGTCCTGCAGAAAAAGGGGGAAAGATGCTAGAAATAAAATACCGTGGGCCCTCCCCATTTGTGGCTTTGACTTTTGTGGCTTTGATTATTCACAGTTTTGATCAATATGTTCTCTCTAGGAATCTCTAGGTCCTCCAGCATGAGTCTATGCTCAACTTTTGCCAGCAGTCACCTCGGTGGACCTAGAGATGGGTAGACAGACGACTTCTCTAGGCATTTGTACCTCCTCCAGTGCAATTCTATGGTCACCCTCCAGCAGAAGTCGACCACAGAGTTGTGCTGGAGGCCCTAGAAACTCCTAGAGGTGTTCTCTCAGTTTAAAAAATTAGTTTTTTATTAGCGGCTTTTCGCTTCCACAGGGTTCTTGGACCCCTGACCCCAGTGAATGTGGAGGGCCCACTGTAAAGCCAAGAAAGAAACGTTAGATGAAAGAAAGGTAGATTTTCAAAAGCAGACTGGACATTTTTAAAATCAGATATGGACAATTTGACCATTTCTCTCCTGACTTTGTTTAGCAGTTGTAATCCAACATAGCAAGAGTATACAGGGTTGTTATGTGAGAAGATGTCTTAGTAATTAGGCTGCATCATGCTTTCTTACTACATGATGTTTCACTACAAATTGACAATTGTACGCTTGTCAAAACATGACAAATTTTGCACTGGGAAAGCAGCCTTTGCTGGAGGGTATCCCTGACCCTACACATCTAAAAAGCCATGCTCCAACTTCCAGAACTTTATAGACACAATCTGTAAACAAAAAAATAATAAATCTGCCCTACTGAACTCAGTGAGACCTATTCAGGTCTTTGGATTTAGTATCTGAAGATCCAACAGCTACTCTGGGAACTTGGGCCACTAAATAAATATCTTTTTAAGTGGAACAGCCCCAAACTTTTCCCATTCTCAAATTTAAATTTCCCTTCACAAACCCTACTGTTCATCCTTATAACACAAAAACATGTCCAGTATACAGATATATATATAGAGGACACACATATGGGCTGTTAGAAGAGATGGAAGACAATCCAAACATGTCAGACTACATCTGTTAACCAGACTGTATAAATGAATATTCCAGGAATTTCTTTTTTTGGGGTGGGGGAGGTAGGTCTTCAGATTTAACAATAAGCAACATTAGGTTCTGAAGCAGTTCATGCCACAAGAACTGGGGGCAGACAGACCTGGTAACCCTTCTGTTGACACAATTTGAAGGACAGAAATCGCCTGGACATTTGAGTCTGCAGAACTCCTTAAATCACCTGTTTGGACCTCAGAAAATTATCAGTTCTGTCCCAGACCAGTCCTTCCTAACTCTCCTGATTAGTATTTATTAAAGCAAGCTAGAAATGCCTCTGCTTTGGGAGACACTTATTTCCAGTGCTAAATGCATAAGAACCTCTCAATCCAAACACCTCATTTTCTTTTTCTTTCCCAGCGCCAGAGAGTCAGTGCGGTGTTGTGGTTTGAGCATTGGAATCTGACTCTGGAGCCCAGGATTCGAATCCTTGCACAGCCATGGAAACCCAAAGGGTGACCTTGGCCAAGTCCCACTCTCTCAGCCTTAGATGAAGTCCAAGGCAAACCCTCTCTGATCAAATCTTGCCAAGAAAACTGCAGTGGCAGGCCTGCCTTAGGGTTACCATAAACTGGAAACTAGTTGAAGGCACACAACTACTAACCACCAGCCCTTGCAAAAGCATACAAAGCACCCCATGTTCTTAACCAACAGAGCAGATTCCTGAGGTAAGGGAATGGTGCCCCCGAAGCAAGTCTAATGTTTGTGGGGGGGGGAAGGAGGAGGACGAAATAAGATGGTTGCTACTCAAAAGAAAGAACAGGATGTCAAAGCGCCTTTGCCCCTTATGACTGGAAGAGGCAGAGAAAAGAGGCAACCTAAAAGGCTTGCAGAACCAAAGCTGAAATATGAAGTGATTGAAAAGTCGTGTGGCATGTGCCTACCCTGAAGGGAGGAAAATAAAGTCTGGGATCCAGCTTCGGCTACAACATTGGACAGAACTGCTTAAATATGTTGTGGAGCTCAAGAGATTTGCCTTGGAGACTTGTTAAGTATATAGCCCAAGCCATTGATGATTTGCAAAGGGACAGCCATGGGTGTTCAGAGAAGCAAGAGACACACACTGGCTTTCTCCTATTGCTTCTTGTTGCTGCTTCAGACCCATTCCCACAGGGGCAGGGCAAGCAAAAGAGCCAATTTCCCCCCAAATGTTCACAAAAGGAGCGGTTCCAGGGACCCTGCCTGCAGCTCGGTCTCATTCTCACCCTATTCCACCACCTCAAAGCCAGCGAACATCTCCTCCCAACCCCACGCTTCGAAAACTGAACACAAAGCCCCATGAAATAGGCCTCTCAGGCATCGGGAACTTTTTTTTTTTACCAGTCATGCGTGGATTATCCGGGACCCCTTTTTGGGCCCACGTCCCTGACCAGAAAAGTGGTCCTTGTGAAGGCAGTGAGGGGCTCCCCCTTTCCTCCCCTGGGATCTCGGCTCCAGGGGTCCCATAAGAAAAGAAACCCACGAGGCACAAGCATTGCTCCCGACACTCAGGACACCAAAGGCAAGGCCTATCTCTTCATGACCTCCTGAAATTCAGACCCTTAAGGGTTTTTAAGGGCCTGGCGCGTTGTGCTCCCCTCCCAGCCTAGAAAAGGGCCTAAGCCTTTCCGAGGAGGGCTTGTGCGTTCCACCAGAGGCCCAAAGGCTTCCAGCCCCTGCCCCACACACACAGGGGCAGGGAAGCGGAAGGTCAGGAGGGCGCTTCCTCCGCTACTGCTGCTCCCCTTCAGCCCAAGGCACAAAGTGGGAAGGGGGTCCCACTGCCCAAAAACAAAGCCCAAGGCAGCTAGCCTTAGGAGAAAAGGGCTCCCAGCAGAGGCTCCCTTCTCCCCACCCGGCAGTACAAGGCATGCTTCACCGCCAATGTCTGCCCATTAAAAAAGGTTATAGGGTGCCTGCTTCACCCTCAGAATCCCACACACATATACATATGCACACACACGTGTATCATAGAATCGTAGAGTCGGAAGAGACCCCAAGAAGGGCCCTGATCCAGTCCGGCCCGCTTCTGCAATGCAGGAACTCTCCATCCAAGCCCCCCATTGACAAGGCGGCCCTCCAGCCTCTGCTCCAAGACCTCCAAAGGAGGAGACTCCACCACTTTTCAAGACCTTACTTACTCTCAGGAAGGTCCTCCTAATGTTGAGGTGGAATCTCTTCTCCTGGAGCTTCCATCCATTGGGTCCTGTTCTCTGGAGCAGCAGAAAACAAGCTCGCTCCCTCCTCAATGTGATACATCCCTTCAGATATTTAAACAGGGCTATCCTGTCACCTCTGAACCTTCTCTTCTCCAGGCTCAACATCCCCAGCTCCCTAAGGCGTTCCTCATAGGGCTTCATGGTTTCCAGACCCTTCACCATTTTAGTTGCTCTCGTTTGGACACATGGCTCCAGTTTCTCCACATCTTTTTTGAATTGTGGTGCCCAGAACTGGACACAATATTCCAGAACAGAGGGGCACTATGACTTCCCTTGATCTAGACACTAGACTTCTATCGACGCCCGCATATACCCGTTTCCCCCCGAAAATACGACAGCGTCTTCCATATTAGCAATTTTCGCTCCCAAAGGTGCGCTTGGCCTTCCTTTTCCAGGGGGACGCCTGGCTTTTTGTACGGACCCAAAAGGAAAGAAGACGATGAAACAAACACACCTTTCTCATATAGACTGCAACACACCTTTCTCTACCAAAGGCTCCCTGCTTTCGGGGGAGGCCTTATAGCTGGCCATTCAAACCTCTATTGGGGTCTCCTTTTCAGAGGGGGGGGGCTTATTTTCGGGGAAAGAGGATACACACATAAATATATCATATTTATACATATATATGTGTGTGTGTATATATTGAAATATGAATATATAGCTTCCCTCACACACTCCCCCCCAAACATCATATCCCTTGGAGCCAGAGCCTAACTGGTTGCGTCCACACTGGAGCCTTAACCCGGTTTGGTCCCGCTGTAACTCTTTTCTGGCTCCAGGCGAGGGCATTCTGGGAGTTGGAGTTTGTTGTGGGGCCCCGAGCGGAGCTCCGCTCCGCTCGGGGCCCCACAACAAACTCCAACTCCCAGAATGCCCTCGCCTGGAGCCAGACTTAAAGCGCGACCAAACCGGGTTAAAGCTCCAATGTGGACGTCCTAAACATGGGCCCTCCTTGCTCGAAAAGACCCAGAGTCCCAACCTGAGGGGAAAAAGTCTTCTCTCCCTCCAATTGGGAAGAAAAAAAGGAGGCAAAGAGAGGCCCTCCCTGGTGGCTCTCTCTCTCTCTCTCTCTCTCCTTCGGAGCCCAACCGACCGGAAGGCCCCTCAGTCCGGCCTCCCTTCCCTTCCCTTCCCGCCTCCCCTCAGCGCTCCTTCTCTTCCGAGGAGTACCGTAAATGGGCCGGAGGCGCCGGTCGTTCGGGTCCTGCACATGGCCCCGCGCCGCCATGATGAGAGCGCAGAACCACCGCAGCAGCAGCAGCAGCAGCAGCCTCTTCTCTCGGCGGCCCCCAGCGCTGCTGCTGCTGCTGGTGCTTGGCGGCCGGAAAAAGGGCCGGGCCAAGGCGAGGCGGGGCTTCAAGGAGCCCCGCCTCCTCTGCCTAGGCCTAGTTTGGTGGCGGGCCTAGCCCCTCCCCCGGCCCCGCCCTCAAGTCGCCGCCACTGAGGCCTAGTCCGCCGCCGCGCTACTCCTACGAGGCCCTCTCCGAATAAACACATTTTTTCTTTATATCTCGCCTCATATATATATATATATATATATATATTTACACACACACGCTTGTCCTTCCGTGTTTGCCAGGGTTACGGGCAAGGAATGTGGCCAAAGCCGCAAACTCAACAGCAACGCCATGTTTGTTTGTTTCGTTTTACCTCAGAGGAGGCCTCTCTAGGAATCTCGAGGTCCTCCCGGGCAACTCTGTGGTCAGCGTCGGACAGAGTTGCGTCGGAGGGAGGGGCAAAGGCCTCTCTAGGGATCTCAACGGCCTCCAGGGCAACTCTGTGGTCAACGTCGGCCACAGAGTTGCGCTAGAGGAGTTCCAAAGGCCTAGTCGAGTGTTGGTCTAGGAATCTCTTGGTCCTCCAGGGCGACTCTGTGGTCAGCGTCCGACACACTGGCCATAGAACTGCGCTGAAGGAGCTACAAAGCCTAGTGGAGTATCCTCTCTAGGAATCAGTGCAACTCTGTGGTCAACTTCTGACAGACACTGACCATAGAGTTGCACTGGAGCAGCTACAAAGGCCTAGTGGAGTGGTCTCTCTAGGAATCTCTAGAACCCTGTGGCTAATGTCCAACAGACCCTGACCATAGAATTTCCCTGGATTAGCTACAAATGCCTACTGGAGTGTCCTCTCTAGGAATCTCCAGGTCTTTCAGTGCAATTTTGAGTTAAGGTTGACCATAGAGTTGTGCTGGAAAGGCGAAGAAAGGCTCCTGGGGCCCAGCTGGGCCACAAAGGAAGGCGGCTCCCAGGCCGCTTGGGAGGCCAATGCCTTGGGTTTATTGGCGGGAAAAGAAGGGAGGGAAAAAGGGGGAAACAAAGCCTGGTGGGACCCTAGAAGCCAGTCCCCCTCCTTTGGCAGGAGCTCTAGTCAACTTCATGAAAAGGACCGGAGGTCGCCCTTTTTAAAAAGAAAAGCCAAATCGAACCAATTCGCCTGTAAAGTCCAACAAGACGCCCCCTTGTTTCTGTGGCAAGGGGCTCCACTCTCCCAAATGTTTCAAGCAACCAGTCATATGTAAGCTTTGGTTTCCATAACACAGAAGTTTAAGAGCCATTAAACAATACGATTGTTGTTGTTCTTTGTTGTTGAATTGTGGGAGGCAGTGTACATGTGCTTTGGAAAAACAGTGGCAAGGAGTGATGGGAGTCGCAGTTCCAGGAGCAAAGGGAGGGTTGCACCACGGTCCTCTGTGCATAATGGCCAAGAAATGGGCTTGGGCTCCCTCTCCATCCCTGCACCCCCCTCCAAGAGCTTAGCATTGACTCCAAACTGGGGGGGGGGGGTCCTAAACTCTCTTTCAAGGTTGCTTTGCAAAAACCGCACGGCACTTCTTTTTAAAAACCCCAGACAGCCTAGGAGACTGACAGGATGGCAGCTGTTCCCGATGACATGCCTACATATATCACAACACTCTTCATCACCCGCCAGTCATGTGCAAAGCAGTCTTCACATCAGACTCGGAGGCACATCGCTATGAACTCGCCCCCAAAAGACATGAATGCCGGAGACAAAACTGGTATTCCCCAGGAGAGGCGCATGGGGACAGAGGAAAATCAAATCAGGGGTTCTTGCTCTGGCAGTAAGCAAGCTGACTGGAGCGGATGCCTCCGTAAAGCTGGGTGTGGGCACATATGCAGATTTATTTGCAGCAGGGCATTGTGGTAAGGAATGGAGCGTGTGTGGGGGGGGGGGGGCTTTGAATGAATCCAAGCCTCTCTCCCCAGCACCCTGCAAACTGAGCCTGGCAGTAGGCTAAGTTCCAGTGAGGCCTGTTTTTGAAGAATAGCAGTACTCAGCAATGGGCACCGTGTGTTGGAAGGCAAAGCCACTGAGGGGCAAGGGGCTGGCTGGGCAGCCCCAACTCATACTTACCTGGCAGAGGAGATACCATGATTGTGAAGGTGGCCTTCCCGGGGTGAGGCTCATCCGTTGCGCTCTGGCTGCGCTGACCCCTCCGATTTCCCCAAATGCGGGGAGCGGCGGACTGTGTCCGCGCTTTCCCCTGATCTTTCTGGTTACAAGAGAGAAAAGAGTTGGGGTTCATTCTCGCTTCTCTTCAGAAGTGTGGCTTGATACCAGAGTATGACCACAGATTCTGAAAACGCTGTCGTAGTTTTCAGAGAAAGAGCCAAGGGAAGAAGAGGAAAAAGGAATGAGGCATCGCCTTGAGTCTAACAAGGTGCTGCCACTGGCCTTCCCCTCGCCCTCCCTTCGGGTTGAAAACCCTGCTTTTAGGGCTACTTTTGATCTCCTTTTTGGCAAGGCTACAGATATCAATTGCAGCCCCGTAATGGGGAATGAAACAGATGCTTGTTCCACCCGTGATCTCCGAGCGTGCTTCTCCTGGAGAGAAGATGGGAGCGAGGGAGCCGGCTGTCAGCTGTGCCGTCTCAGAGAACAGCAATATGTCTCCTAAAAAGCTTATGGAGATATGGGCAGAGGGGAATTGGTGCAGAACCTTGCCAAGGAGAGAATCTTAAAGATCTCTTGCATGGGCACTGGCCCCTTTAGAAACACAACGGAATGTGCTTACATCTAGTTGGCGACTCTGGAAGAAATTGCTTCAGAGGCATTAGATGTACGTATGACATGTGAGAAGAACATATTCAGAGACACAGGTCCGAAACAGACTGCAGAAATAATCCAGTTTGAGACCGCTTTAACCGCCCTGGCTCAGTGTTGGGAATCGTAGTTTGTCTTGGCGCCGGAGCACTCTGACAGAGAGGGGTAAAAAGTCTCACAAAACTACCATTCCCAGAATTGCCTAGCATCGAGCCAGGGCAGTTAAAGCGGTCTCAAACCGGATCCTTTCTGCAGTGTGTTTCGGACCCTAGCCGTGTTAGCCTGGAATATCAGTCTGCGCCGGGATCTTGTAGCAGAGCAAAATCAAGGACCTTTGAACCTTTTGAGCTGCCTTTGCTAATCATATACTGGAAGAGCTGGACCCTGGGCTGAGAGAGGAGCCATGCTGCACACATGGATCTAAACTGCCCTCCTGTGGCTTGTTTTGGGAATTGCGTAACAGAGCTGATAACCAAGATAACAAACCAAAGAATGACACCAAAGAGAGGATCTTTTCTTCTTATCACTTCCCCAGGGCCAGAACTTCCCTCTTCAAAGTGAAGATCTGATTCGGAGGCGTCTTCTGGCGGCCAGGCTCAAGGTTGCATCACAATGGAAAATCCCTGAAAGTACAAAATCAGCTTGAAGATACCCATTTGGAAATAAGGTAAACCAGCCCAGAACGGACTTGGGCAGCTTCAAGAGCCATTGTGGTGTAACGATTTGTGTGTTGGACTTGGACCCTGGAGGAAAAGGGTTCGAATCCGCACACAGCCATGGAAACCTACAGGGTGACCTTGGGCAAATCACACTCTCTCAGCCTCAGAGGAAGCCAAAGGGAAAAAAACCTCTGAGCAAATCTTGCCAAGAAAACCTCACGACGGGTTCCTGTTAAGGTCGCCGTAAGTTGGAACAACTTGAAGGCACACAGCAGCCTTGGACCAATCCTTCTTATCTTCCTTGATTTCATGGCTGAAAGGTTCCTTCAGAGAAGGGGAGGAAGCGCGGCGAACTCCCCAAGCGACACTCTTTTGTTCTTACCAAAAGGGAGAGAAATCTGCAGACGGACAATGTTGGTGTGAGTGGCGCATCCAATTCTGTTTCGGAGAGGAGGGCCACAGAAAGCAGTACCCGAAATCCTCCGTGCTTTTATGCCAGCTCCAATAGAAAGCCTAGTTAAGCAGAGGCAGTGGAGATACACAGGTGCTTATGGCCAGACCCCAGAGCTTTGTGGGAGCAACGATGGGGTACGGGTGGGGGCTTGCGGGGCACCCCAGATGCGAATGGACCAAAGCTTGAGCCTGGGAGCATTGGTGCTGTGCCACTGTGAGGTTCCTGGCAGTGTCCCAGCGGGGTCACCATGAGTTGGAAAGCAGGGCCATTGAGGGGCAAAGGGCTGCCTGGGCATACTCATACTTACCTGGCAGGGGAGATACCATGATCATGAAGGTGGTCTTCCCAGGGTGAGGCTCATCTGTTGCACTCCGGCTGTGCTGACCCCTGCGATTTCCCCAAATGCGGGAAACTCGACTGCATCATTTGTGGGAGTGGAGGACTGCGTCCGCGCTTTCCCCTGATCTTTCTGGTTGCAAGAGAGAAAAGACTAGGGGCTCTTTTTTGCTCTTCCATCAGAGTTGTGACTTTGGCACCAAGAAGAAGGACCACTTGCTTTCCCGTCTTTTCATGTACTTGTTTGGACAGCTTTTTCAAAATTCCTGGCCCCGTCACAAAGCTCCCGGGAGCCTTCTGCAGCTGAAAAATGCTGATTCAAATCTTTCCTGGACAATGGGCAGATCCTCTTGTTTGTAGAAACAAACACATCCCAGCGGTTTTCCTCAGAAATGCAGCTCTTTCGCCAGCCTTTGTGTTTTGGAAAACTACCCGTATACACTTGACTACAGGTCGTATAATCGCGTATAAGTCGAGGGCAAGTTTTGGGGACAAAATTATGGATGTTGATATGACCTATGGATAGGTCGAGGGTAAAATTTAGGGACATGTAACAAACCAATCCATGATGTTATTGTGGGAGATGTGTGTAATATTTGTTGTCAGCAGCCCTCAAGTCTATTTTATCTTTCTTAAGCTGTGAAAGCTCTCCGACTGCCTTATGCGCAAAAGAGAGGGCTATAATGAAACCACAGACTTTGTACTGCAATGTCTAGTTGTGCGTGGCTACAAACGCTTCCTCAAAACTTCAGTTAATACGAAATGGAGCTGCTAGCTGAACAACTGGCACGGGCGTCTGCAGCATACCTCCGCAGTATTTTAACATTGATGCTGGCTGGTGGCCCATTTATGGGAATAATTCAAAGTGATATTCAAAAAAGCCATAGAGGTCTTCTTTGAAGCCTCCTGAGCCTCTCTGTGTTAGTTTGGTTTCAGGCTGTAAGTTAAGGGGCCATTAAATGAACGAAGCGCTACTTCCATGGAACCAGAAATTGGTCCCTTGGTTCTTGGCTGTAAGGTGAAAAGGACAAGTCCAAGATGGAGAACTGTTGCACAGAAAGAAGAAAGACTTGCACAGCGTCTGATTATATTGCATTTCTGCTTATATCACCGTAAATCCTAAAGAATGGGGACTAAGGGCCAAAATAACGCAAGTCACCTTTGAGGTATGTTGTTTAAATGACACGCGCATCTTAAAAGGCCAGAAGCTGCGCTCCAGCGCTTAGGCCTGGAGCATGGCTTTGGCGTGGCTTCCGGCCTCGTAGGATTCACGCAGCATTTCCACAGCATACCTCCAGAGTGACCCGAAGCAGCTTTCTTTAGGCCTGTCTGTTCGGGCCCTCAATCTTGGTTGGAATAAAAGTCATCAAATAGTTGGAGAATGTGAATTTAATCTTTGACTCCATCGCCCAGCTCCCAAAATTACCTTTGGGTAACACGGGGCTTTGGGGCCTGCGGACCGTCCTCCGAAAGACATTAAACGAACAACAGCACACGCATCAGACAGGATAGGCGAGCTTCCTTTGCGGCCATCCGTGACTAGATTACAAAGGGACAGGTTTTTGTCACTTTCCCAAAGCGAGAGGGAAACGCCTTGGGATGCTGGTGTCCCTGTTGTGTCCCTGTCCCTAAAGTCCGGGTTCTGTCGCCGTGGTTAGTTCTTGACCCATCTGGATCAGAACGAAGCAGGGCCATTGAGGTTGAGACGGTGACCTTGAGAAGGCATGCTGATTATTATTATTATTAATTATTATTATTATTTATATCCTGCCTCTCCAAGGAGATCGAAGCGACTGATGAGATAAAAAGTCTCTTCTGCAACTGGGGTCCAAAACCCATGGCAGAAATTATCCTGTTTGAGACCGCCTTAGATCAATGCGATGGAATTCTGGGAATCTACGTATTGTGAGACATTCTGCCTTCTCTCTCAGAGAACGCTCTGGGGAGCCACAACAAACTCCCATTCCCAGAATCCCCTAGCACTGAGCCAGGGCAGGTCAAGAGGGCTCTCCTCCAACTGGAATTGGGACGGAGTGGTTTTGGGGCCCTCCGGCTGCGTCCGCACTGGACCAACAACCTGGTTTGGCCCCCGCTTGAACTCTTGTCTGGTTCAAGGCGAGAGAATTCTGGGAGTTGGGTATTTGTCGAGCGGAGCACAAAACAAGGCGCCGACTCCCAGAATGCCCTCGCCTTGAGCCAGACAAGAGTTCAGCCTGGAGCTCTGGGCCTCACAACAAACTCCCCACTCCCAGAATTCCAGAGCCAAGTCTGACTGAATTCTGGGAGCTGGAGTTTGTTGTGGAGCCCTGAGAGGAGCTTGAACTCTTTTGCCTGGCTCCAGGCTGTGGAATTCTGGGAGTTGGAGTCTGTTGTGGGGCCCAGAGCTCGTTGTCTGGTTCAATTGCTGTGGAATTCTGGGAGTTGGAGTCTGTTGTGGGGCCCAGAGCTCGTTGTCTGGTTCAATTGCTGTGGAATTCTGGGAGTTGGAGTCTGTTGTGGGGCCCAGAGCTCGTTGTCTGGTTCAATTGCTGTGGAATTCTGGGAGTTGGAGTCTGTTGTGGGGCCCAGAGCTCGTTGTCTGGTTCAATTGCTGTGGAATTCTGGGAGTTGGAGTCTGTTGTGGGGCCCAGAGCTCGTTGTCTGGTTCAATTGCTGTGGAATTCTGGGAGTTGGAGTCTGTTGTGGGGCCCAGAGCTCGTTGTCTGGTTCAATTGCTGTGGAATTCTGGGAGTTGGAGTCTGTTGTGGGGCCCCGAGCGGAGCTCCGCTCCGCTCGGGGCCCACAACAAACTCCAACTCCCAGAATTCCACAGCCTTGAGCCACAGAAAGAGTCGAAGCGGGGCCAAAGCAGGCCGTTGCGCCTTCTTCGCGGCTCTAGAACGCTGGGAAATGGAGTTCTCTGGGCCTGGGCGGGGCCTCTCGCGACGGGCCAATGGGAAGGCGTGCCGGAGCGAGCGGCCAATGGGAGGCGGGCGCCGGGGCAGCAACGGTCGTCTGAGGGCGGGGGCGGGGCAACGTCTTCTGTTCCGACGCTCCCTCGCAGTCGCTCGCTCCCTCAGTGGGGCGCTGACAGAAGGCCCGGCGGCGGCGGCGGCGGCGGCTCTTTCTCTTCAGCGGAGGGCCAGGCAGGCCCCTCGGTCCGGAGCCCGAGCCCGGGCCTTGCGGAGGTAGGTCAGGCGGCCCTACACTGCCAGGCGCCAGGCCTGCTAGCAGCGCCTTCTCTTCTTCGGCCCTCTTCCAGGCAGGGAGCCGCTTCGGCTTCGAGGAGGAGGCCTGAGAAGGGGACCAAGCTGGCAGCCGAGGGGCTCCGGTGCTGCCAGGGCCTGCCCAGGAGCCCCGAGGGACCTCTGGCGAATTGGCAGCAGCAGCAGCAGCAGCAGCAGCAGCAGCAGCGAGGCCCAGGACCAGGAGGGAGGCAGCGGGCTGGGAAAGGGAAAGCGAAAGCGCCTCATTGCCTCACTCTTTGCTTTCTATCTTCCTTCCTTCTTTACTTCTTTCTTTCTTTCTTCCTTTCCTTCCTTCTCTCCTTCCTTTCTTCTTCCTTCCTTCCTTCTTTCCATCCTTCCTCCCTTCCTTCCTTCCTTCTTTCCTTCTCTCCTTCCCTTCTTCCTTCCTTCTTTCCATCCTTCCTCCCTTTCTTTCTTTCTTTCCTTCCTTCTTTCTTTCTTTCCTTCTCTCCTTCCTTTCTTCTTCCTTCCTTCGTTCTTTCTATCCTTCATCCCTTTCTTTCTTTTCTTCTTTCTTTCTTTCCATCCTTCCTCCTTTCCTTCCTTCTTTCTTTCTCTTTCCTTTCTTCTCCCTCCCTCCCTTTCTTTCTTTCTTCTTTCCTTCTTTCCTTCTCTCCTTCCTTCCTTCCTTCTTTCTTTTTTTCTTTTCTTCTCCCTCCCTCCCTCCCTCTCTTTCTTTCTTTCTTTCCATCCATCCTGCCTTCTTTTTTTCCAGAGGAGCCATGGCAGCCCTGGCTGAAGGTACCTCCAAGACCCAGCTGTGCAGCAACTGGTAAGGGAGCCCAGGAGCAGGGCCCAAGGCAAGGGCGGTGGTGGTGGTGGTGGTGGGGTCAGCTGGGCCTTTCTTTCTGCAGCCCAGCCTTGGCCAACAACGGCCCCGTCGTCCCTCTCTTCCAGCCAAAGGGAGGTCCCCGCGGCCAACTTCCTCATCCACGAGCTCCACTGCCGCCGCAACCTCGGCCTCTGCCCCGTCTGCAAGGAGGCCTTCCCCAAAGCGGAGCTGCAGCGCCACCAGGAGCAGGAGCACATCCAGGTGAGGAGGAGGCAGCGGCGGCGGAGAAGGGCTCCATCTTCTTCAGGCCGCCTTGCCAAGGAGAACCAACCCCGGTCTTCCCTTTGGTTCTAGGTCTTCTGCAAATGCAGCAGGAAGATAGACCGAGGGCTCTTGCAAGAGCATGCGGTGAGTACAAGAAGCAACGCACTGGAGGACGAACCCGGTTTGGCGCCGTGCCCTGGCTCAAGGCTCTGGGATTCTGGGAGTTGGAGTTTGCTGTGGGCCCGGAGCGGAACGCTCCGGGCCCACAGTAAACTCCAACTCCCAGAATCCCAGAGCCTTGAGCCAGGGCACGGCGCCAAACCGGGTTCGTCCTCCAGTGTGGATGCCACCTGGGTTTCTAGTTGGCGGGTCTTAGACCCTTGAAAGCAGCAGCAGCTGGCACGGCTGACTCCTCGGGTGCTTTTGCCGGGCCCCCCTCTCCTCTGCTCGAGCCAACCCATCCCATCGAGGAGGAAAGGCTGGGGCCGTTGGTGCCAATCTCCTTGGGCACCTTTCTTCAGCGGAGACTCCCTCGGGGGGCCGAGGAATCAGAAAGAGCCCCCTGAAGGGCTCGGCCGGATGCTGGTTGAAAATGCCGGCTCCTCGGAGAGAAACGTCGGAGACCGTTGTTGACAGAGGGACTCCGTCTAGGCCCCCTCCGTACGGGCATCCATCGTTTCAGATGGCACTCTTTGCTAGCCTTACCTTGAGCAAAGAGTCCCGCTGGGGAGGTGTCACGGTGCAGAATTGGAGAATTCCTTGTCCTGAGCCCAGTTCCTTATTTCCCAGCTCATTTCGGACCGGAGTTCCCAGACTCTCCGGTAGCTCAGCCGGCTGAGGGATTCAGCAGGTTGTAGTTGAAAAAGGTTCTCTCCCAACCTGACTTGTTTTCTCCGTATCTTGAGTCTGCTCAGCTGACAAGTAGAATCCCCGCCTTTCCTCTCTTGCCCTAGGCTTACGAATGTCCCTTGCGGCCTGTGACCTGCCAGCACTGTGACATCGAGCTGGCCTTCAGCAAACTCCAGGAGCACGAGGACTACTGCGGCGCTCGGACAGAACGCTGCCGCAGGTGCAACCGAAACATCATGCTGAAGGACCTGAAGGAGCACCCCGCCGATTGCGGCAAGAAGATGGAGGAGGTGGGAGTCGGCCAGGCCAGGCCCTCGGAGGTGGCTTTTCGGAATATTCAGACTATCCGAAACATCCCCCGTCCAGACGATGCTGACAGATCCCTGCCGAGGATGAGCAGGGTCTATAACTCTCTCTCACGTGACCAGCTGCCCAGGGAGTTTGACAGGAGGAACGCTGGCGCAGCTCAGGTGGCTGAGAATCGAGGTAACAACATCTGACAAACCAGGAGATGGAGACTTTTTAGGACAGTTATCAGGGACAGCAGCTCTGGTTGCTGTTAAACAGGGTTACAGTGGATACGAATGTTAACCTTAACCATGGTTAAGGGCACTGGGAGATGTTCTCGAGAGAGCGGCTGACAAAGGACTATTCAGACCCATCACCTGTTTCTTTCACCACTAGAGCTAGAAGTACCTGTGTACTAGCCTTGTTAGGACACCAGTACATACTTTGAGCCAGTGTGGCGTAGCGGTCTCAGTCCTGGACTAGGACTGGGCAGGTCACTCTTTCTCAGCCTCAGAGGAACACCACGGTGGCAAACATTGTTTGAATAAGTCTGCCCAAGAAAACCCCAGGCTAAGGTTGCCTTAGGGTTGCTGTACATTGGGATGACTTGAAGGTACACAACACCACCAAATATGTTGGAGTGCAAATCACATTTTGCACGCCACCCTGATGTCTTGAAAGTGAGTTTTGGCACTTCCCACACCAGAAGGTGGCGCCTTCTTTTTTTTCAGCCCAAAACAAGTTCGACTGAATGTTTTACATAAGTTTTCAAAATCATGTCTTCACTCCTACTTTGGTGTTGCTGCTGTTTCTCCAAGTAAATGGTTAGGCCGATGCTAAAGATCAGAGTCCTGTTACATTTGTCCCTAATGTTCCTTTGTTTTGTCTCGTGAAGCTCACCTGGAAAAGACGACAACATCTTTGGCCTTTAGGAGAGAGCTGGACTGTGAGCTGGACTACCTGTTGGCTTTGAGCTTGCAGCATGAAAATGGCTCCCACGAACACAGTGCCGCCGCGGCCCAGAGTGATCTCTTGCAGGATATCTATCCCAGCAAGAATAGCACAGTGAAGAATTCGTTTGAAACAGATGAGTCCGGTATCTTCTCTCAGGAGGCACTGGTGCATAATGCTCCAAACAGGTCCAATAGTAAGTGGCTATGTGGTGGTCTTCATCTTGGAGCCTCCTGGGGGTTGGGTAGGTTGTTGTGGTGTCATGGAGCGTGAAAGAACTATTCCAAATATGTTAACAATGCATTTGCCTTTTGTGAGAGTGGCATAAGCTTTGCGGGAGTTGGGAAAGATTCACAGACGGGAGAGGCTATGTGTTGCTGCAACAGAGCGGATAGGCAAGTTTTCCTTATGGGTGTTCAAGAGTGGAGCCTGGGTGCAAGTCTAAATTTCCTCCATTGGCTTTACCTTTAAACTTTCAAGAACAGGTGCGCCAGAGTCTGCTATTCCGTGCTTCCCTTTCCAGTCTTTTGCGTGATACTATTTAGATTGTAAACCTGAAGGCAGGGTTTGTCTTGTGATTGTATGGGAGCCTTTTTGCCTGAGCAGCAATGTCAAAAACACTTTTTAAATAATTCATTGCTGAAGCATGGGTATGGTGAAGTCCACGGAACTTCTGGAATAGATGGAGTCATTCTACAAAAAAAGTGAACTAATGCTGTGGTGAGGGGAGTCATCTTGTGTCTCTCTGCCTTGCAGCCGTGATCCTCCTGTCTTGTGAATTCTGTGAGGAGTTGTACCCAGAGGAAGAACTCATCCTTCATCAGGTTTTGTATATTACCATGTATTCTTCCAATGCTGCTAGAAGGGAGAATGGATAGAGCTGAGGACTGAGCATGTCTGTAGCCCTCTTTTAACACTATATAGTTGAAGTGTGCTGAAAGCAAGGCTTCTGTAACAAATGTACATGTCTCCAGTGGAGAGCCAGCCCTCAGGTGTTATGTGTGTGTCTTCCAAGTATGGCAATCCCGTGAATTCCATAGGATTTTCTTAGGTTAGGTAACACCTTTTTCTAAACCGGAGCTGGGCAAAGTGTGACCCTCTAGATATTGTTTGATTGTAGCTCGCAGCATTCATCACTGGCTGTGATGTCTGGGGCAAATGGGAGTTGCAATCCCAAGAACATCTGGAGGAGGGGATCCACTTTGGCCAGCCTTGTTCTAAACAAGGAAGGATTTCTCTCAGCTTAAAATGCAGCTTTGTGTTTGCTAGCATTGCTGGGATATAGAAAGCTGGGAGACTTCTGTGGATGGGAAGTCCCCCCCCCCCCCAGCTTTTCTCTCCACATTGGTGTTGATGGCTATAGCAACAGGGATTCTTGCTGGCTGACTGGGTCTTAGGCAGAAGGAATTAACGGCCCCTTTCTTTGCAGACGGGATGCAACCCCGCCAGCGCTATTGCCTCCTTCAGCAAGAGAAGCTCTTCCCCTCCGCAGTCCGAGCACCTTCAAGGCCTGTGGGAAAAGCTGCAGAGCAACCAGATCATGGACAGTAGACAAACGCCTCCATTCCAGCATGACACATACAGCAGCCTCATGCTCCCTTGCGAATTCTGTGGCGTTCAGCTTGAAGAAGATATCCTCTTCCACCACCAGGTAAGAAGAGGGGCAGAGTTCACCTGGAGCTTTGCTGGCTGGCCTTGTGTCATGGGTGTGCAGGACATCTGTCCCTTCTCCCTTGAACTCTGCACCTTCTCTGGGACAGTCCTCCAAATGCCTGAAATGCTTTCACTCTCTCAACTCAGGATCAGTGTGACTTGCGCCCTGACTCAGTCTCCTCGGTGGGAAGGACGCCAAAGCAGCAAAGGACTCCAGCCATGAATAACGTAGAGAGAGCAGAGTTACTGGATCTACCTCAAACACGCATCCAGCACCAAGGTATTGCCATTGGCTCTCTAAGAGACAAACAAGTTCTCAGCTTGAGAACTGTGGAAGGTGGAGAAGAGTGTCATTAATGCTTAAAGCAGGATGGTTTTGGAGATTTTGGGTATCTGCCTCCTGGTCCAAAGTGGTCGATCCTGCATGGAGGAGGAGTTTGGACCAGCTGATCTTCAAAGGCACCATTAAACTTTTATGACTGAAGCCCACAATGGCTGGATAGTAACTCCTGTCATTCCCATTCTGGGGCTGACCATTAAGTTTAATGTCCGTTTCACGCTGAGCAGTCAGTTCAGTCTATTCAGCAAGATCCTATAAAACTATACTATGGTTGCCCATTGAACATCCCTGGGACTCAGTGGAGTGACTGCATTCCCTTGGAGGTATCAGTCCTAATCTAGATAAATTCTGTCTTTCTGCTCTGTGGCTGTTTGCATTTCTTTGCCTTGTGGTTCCTGATTGTCTCTTTTTTTCCTTAAGGGGAAATCTCCCGTCAGCACTTTGAAGAGGTCAGGCAACAGAAACTTCCTCAGTCTGTTCAAGGGAGCCGGTCCCGGAGCAACCCGGGGACTGCCCGGCATACTCAGCTGACTTCTCCTGACAACAGTACAGAAAATAACACTGGGCCCACAAACAGAGGAAAGCCCAGAGTGGGTGTGCCAACATCAAGTTGGCACGCAAGTGACCTTCCAGCTGCCCCCATGTCTGCTAGACGATCTCACCTCAACTTCTCTCCCAGCAGCTACAAGCCAAGTTTCCCAGAGACTGCTCCAACTCGACCCAGGTGGGTGTTTCCTGGTCATCACAGGCCTGTATTTTACATTTCTCCAGGTTCCAGTTAGTTACAGATTCATCTTCTTATAGGGTAGAAGTACACTTGCTTTCTGGGGTAGATCAACAGGATCCTCTTACCAGTGTCCTCTTACACATTTTCGTAATTCACTAATAGTGTTTCTTTGTGCCTCTGCTACGTAGTTAAGTGTACATAAATTTCTGTAATGTACATCATGATAGAGGACTCCAGCCAAGAAGTGCTACTGTCACTTCTTGTTGCCATTTTGAGATGAACTGCAGGGGAAAACAAATTGGGGGTGGGGGTGGGGTTCTGCTTAGACATGGGGCAGAAACAGCCCTGAAAACATGCTATTTTTTGTTCTTAATTCTGAGGAAGCCTTGCAAGACTAGCAGGGGATTTCAAAAGCCATAATTGTTCAGCCAAGAAGCCCCTTCTGGCACACTGGCCACTCATTTCCCATGTCGGCTTTAAAAGCTGTTTAATCTTGAAGTGAGGCGAGTTCCAGCTTGCAAAAGGTTCGTCTCTTTGTTTTTTCCTTCTCCAGTAGCCTGAGAAGTGAAGGCGGCAGGAGTCCCACTAGCCGTACCCCTTACAACAATACGGAGGTAAGTATTGTGGATGATCCTAATTGCCCCCCAAAGACCCCATTCTCTTCTAAGGCTTTCCACCTTCTCAGCAGAGTATCAGAAAATCCTACACTGAGCAAATACAAATTCAGTGGCAAGAGAAGCGGAATTCTTTGTTATATCTGATCATGCTGTCACCTGATGAAAGGAGAAAACATCTCTAAGGCAGTGTGTGTCCCATCAGCAGTTTTTAAGTATTGTTCCTATTAAGGTTTATTCCAGCGGTTTCCAAACTTGGGTCCTCCGACACCTAGAATCCCCAGCCAACTTGACAGACAGGAATTCTGGGAACTGAAACCCAAAGTCTGGGAACCATGGATCAGTCTATCCGGGACAGTTTTCCATGCATTCAAGCTTGCAGGCCATCTCATTGCATCGTTTGACTCAACTCGACTGACTTACGATGAAAGCACTGAAGCTCTAAGTCATGTTTAGACTTAGCTCTAACCAATCCTTAACACTTCCTTGTGCTCTCCTTCCTGCTGCCCTTTCGTTAATGTCTGTCCATTCTCTCTCACAGGCAAAACCCTGGCAAGCCGAATACAACTATTCTGATGATGAGTAAGAGGAGAGGAACTTGTCAGGGCCGTGCACTGCTGTCTCTTTCTACATTCAGCCGAGCACCAGACCATGGACAACTTTGGTGGGAGTGATGTTATTTGGAGGCGGGGTGGGAAGTGTGTGTGCCACCACTGCAACCAGAGATGTGATGGCAAGAGGAGCCTTTGGCTCCTCCTTTCCTGAATGTGCAGTGTCTCAGGGCAGGGGACAGATTTGAGATGCTTTTAGGCCTTTGTTTCAGTTCCTGTGGAGTAATCTCCTCTGCAGCCAACAGAGGAAGACCTGACGCTCCAGCAGCAGAGTTAATACCACAGCCATGGTTCTGTTGGCTTCACAAGGCTTGCTGCTGTATGCCGCTATGGCATGCGGATTCTTTTCTTGTTCTCTTTTTAATCCAGTCAGATCTTCAGTCTGAGGAGATGGGAGGGGGAAGCACTTGGCAAAGCCATCATATTTCACAGTGGTGCTTGGGTGTGTAAATAACATGGTCTTGAATACCAGAAGTGCCCAGTTAAATGCCTTCAAAGCTGAGAGGCTTCATGGAGCAAGTAAGCCTCTCGTCTTCTTCCTCATTGTTCTGATTGTTCTGTTCTCAACACTGTTTTAAAGTTCTCATAATAAACTTTATATTTGCCAGTCAGTTTTGCATTGTAGCTGAGAGGTTTTGTATTTATTAACCCCTGACACAGACCCACACATACTGTTGGCACAATGCTGCCAGAAGAGTCAGCTTGGTCTAGTAACTTAAGTGCTTAACTATGACTCTGGGAGACCAGGTTTGAGCCCCATTGCGCAGTGATGTTACAGCTATGCAGTCAGTTTCTCATCCCTTCATTTGATGAATTAAGGTTCTTTATATGAACTCTGTAGCCATAATTCAATTGTTAGAATACTGAATTTGTTTTCCTTGCTAGGGCACAAACAGGACCAGGTTTTGTTCAATGTAGCTTTAAAAAATCCTAACATGCAAGGCACTTTTTACTGGGGGAGAGTATCATCCACATCTCTGTTGATGTTAGTACATCATGGTAAGTCTGACAGGCCACTTCCATCATTATTTTTGATCGGCTGCTGTTGGTTCGAAGTACACTTACTCCATTCTTTTGTGGGCTGCTTGTAGCAATTTCTTGAAATGGGGATAGTTTGCTGAGGTGATCTTAGGTCTCTCCGAATTTTAATTTTTTAGTATCGCACTGAAGCTTTAAAAAGAACAACCACATGATGCCCAGCCCTGCTGTAGAAATCTGAGTTCTCGCTGCACATTGCCCCACACACCCAGAGCAAGGGCATGGGTTCCTGAGGAAGCGCTCTTGTCACTTACCTGATCCTGCCCCAGCTGTCTAGACAAAAACAAAGCCGTGTTAAGGACACTTCCACCAAAAGTAAGCATTTTATTAAATACAAGAAAAGCCAAAGAGGTCTTAAAAACAAGTGGCAACCAATCTTGCTGTGTTATTTCCAAGGGCAAAGCACTATGGTGGATGTACAGAGGGAAGCTAAGGGGTTGTGGTTTTTTTTTTTCATTTTGTTATATAGTTGAGACAGGATAACTGTTCCAGGGAGAGAGATTTGTGGTAGAATTGAGGTGTGAACAGTGAACAGTGGAGAATAAATTAACAAAATTATGCAAACAAAACACACTTTTTGTCAGCTTGGCAGCTGATCTCCCTTGGGCAGGAGACTCTGGGGAGTCCCTCCTGCCCAAGAGGAATGGCAGCCCTTGGCTCACTTTTCCCTTTTGTACAAAATATATACACATTTTGCGATAAGTAAATACAAATTAAAAAGTACAGTGCATTAAACTTATCCCCAAGTGAGCTGGAGAGCAGGCAGGCAACCAGCCATTCCTCATCTCAAGCAGTTTTTTAACTTTTGTAGGTGATCACAGCTTGGAAGTGGTAGGCTCTCCTCTGCTTCCAGCCAAATATTAAGGAGCACATACACATACGTCATGAGAATTCCCTTTAGCCTGGATGTCTGACACCTGACCAAGGGCACTTAAAACAGGTGAATAGTGTCATTAATACCCCAACAGATGCTCAAGTCTGTGCCCAGGTTCTCTGCTGTTTTTTTAAGGACAGTTTTACATTCGGAATGAATATTCAAGTGAAAAGACAGACAACTCTCAACCCCAGCCTATCTAGCAAGAAATCCTCTTGCTGCTGGCAGCATTCCTAGAGGTGAACAAAGAAGTGATTCCATCAACAGAGGAAATCCAGGCCCAGTTCTCAGCAATGTGCTCAGCCTTAACTTAGCAGCCTCCTTCCACTTGGCCAGGCCTGCCCTGCCCAACGGAATCCACCATGCAGATGAAGGGTCTAAGATCTGGACGCAAAATGTTCCCAAAAAAGAAGCTCCGTTGACACTGGGTGGGGTGTAAACACCATGGAGAACAATTTCCTTTTCTTAAATGCAACCATAAATAAATAGCATAAATATACATCAAGTCACTTGACAGCACACACGCTTTGGGGCTGAGGTGGGTGGGGAGGTCCTCCTGACGCCCCGACAGCCTCAAGGAGGGAGCAGCAGGAATGGTGGCAGCAGCGACAGCTTCCTCGGGGATTCGCAGCTGGCGATGTGGCAACCAAAAGGCCCGTGAGGTATTTGACAGCAGGAGAAGTCCCCCTTCAGAGAAAACCAGGCCATTCCAAAGAAGAACGGACAGAGGCTTGGAAAGCGGGGCTATTAGCTTTGCCCAGATCAGAAGATCCATCGTCGATGGGAAAGTCTTTCAATGCCCCCTTCTTTCCATCTGGGTTTCTCTTGGGTACTTGTAAACTCGCTGTGCAAGGTTTGTCTTTAAAAGTCTTTCATCTGGCCAGAAAGTGGGCAAGACTCAGGAGTTAAAAGTGCCGCCTAAAGAGGTGCAAGTTTTACTTCTTTTCAGCCAATGGAAGTTGGGTCCTGTACACACCGACAGCTAACTCTAAAAAGTCACACTCATCTTTCTTGCATTCTCACTCATCCCTCACAAGCTCCAGTCACACGTCATGCAACCCAAATAGATACTAGTATTCACAATAATGTACAATAAATACAGCTCTTCCATGGCCACAGCCAAGCCAAACAATTTGGACTCTCGTCTCCCGCCCCAGCCCTAGGTGACAGCTTGGAAAGATGCGCATGAGGTTTCTGCAGGGAGGAAAAAAACAAGCTTGGAACTAAGAGCTGGCACTTAAACTCATGGATAGCACCAAGCCAAAGAGAGGCCCTTCAGAGAGTCTGGGGTTGAAGGGCAACCCCACATCTAGAAACACTCATTTCATTAGTCAAGGGGGGAAATGTGCGTGGTTGATGTGTCTTTCTGACACAGGGGGCATCTCACAACAGACTGAGGCACAATCCAGAGAGCCCTCCTGTTGGGCAGCTTCCTTACGTTCCAGTGGCCTGAAGACCCGCTCCTTCCCAAGCCCCCGCTGGAACGAAAGGAAGGCTGCCCCAGAGAAAGGCCAAGGGGATCCTACCAAGGAAGAGAGAACCAATCCTCTTGGAGGGCTGACAGTCGGCATCTTCTCTCCCCTCTTTTCTGGATGCAAACCTTGTCACAATCTCTGACCAATCATTTCTGAGTCTAAAAAAAGGTGCAGCTTTTCCACTGGCATTGCTATTTGCAGAAGGCTGAGGTGCCAGCTTGTTTGATTTCAGCCAAGTGACACCCCCCCCCCAATGTATTTGTAAGCATGATTGAAACTTGCCATACCTGGCTGCATTAAGATTTCTGCTCTGGGGAAACATGAATTGGTAAGTTTCTTGTCACCAAAGCTGTACATGTGAAAAGCTGTGAAGTTACACCCCCCCCCCCCCCCGCCACAACCCCTGCACAGAAAGCAAGACCTTTCAGTACTTGTCCCCATGAGAGTCCCTTTGTGTCTGTCAGTGGTTACAGGAAACAGCCTGAGCCGGTAGTTGAGGCTGCCTCGTTTTTTTTGCACTCAGAAATGAAAGCCTCATCATTATGTTTCTGCGCAATGATTAGTACTCTTCTACTTTGGAAAGAAATGTAAGGATCTCAAGGTTTGTGAACATCAGTCTGTGTACTAAACTCATCCTACAAATATTTCACAAACAAGGCAGCAAAGACAACCCATCCACCACAAAAGTCCACAAATATGACAGGGAGGTCTTCCTGCAACCACGGTTGCAGAAGCAAAGGTATGGAGGGAAGAAGTCTTCAGATCTCACCTCCGGGTCACCCCAAGGCATCCAGTGTGGTTCTGGCATTGAGCAGGAGCTGCTCCGAAGGAATGCCCCAAAGGTGTCCGTTGCCTTGCGTGTAGGATGACGGCTCAGCCGCTGAGAGGGTCCTCACGGTAGTGGATGGCATATCGGAGCTTCTCCAACATGATGTCAAGGGAGGAGTACTGGGGGAGTTTGATCATGAACATGCAGGTCTCCACTCGAATGTAGCGGGAGTCTGGGGACCCTGTGATGAAGCAAAACAATTGAGAAACTCTGAATTTGCCCGGTAGGAAAGAGATGAGGACTTCTGTTAGTAGCTCTCAGGGTCTTTTATGAAACAGTTCTTAATTCTGCCTTCCAAGGATCCCTCCCATTTTATTTTAGAAGGCAACATGGTTGAGATCAAACTGCAATTTTCCCTAGATATTAGGACTGAGAGGCCTACAGTCTGATCCTGGAGGTAATACATAACCATGATGACTCATAGCTACTGGAAGCCAGAGCTGAAGAGAAACATCACATGACATTCTGGAAAAGAGCTGGTACTGGACTTTTACTTTCATTTTTGCCTCCCCTTTTGCTTTTGTATGGTGTCTCTTGGACTGTAAGTCTTTATTTCAAATTGTCAACTACTCTGTGATGTTTTGGTCAGGAATGGGGCATACAAACACTCTTACCTGCTGTGCCATCTGGGGGTGCAATCTTCATGGGGTATGGCGGGACGTGGGCGGTGTCTGGCCCACCATCCTTACAGGGACAGGTGAAGGGGATGCGCTCCTGGTTGCAGGCAAACTTGATGAACTTGCAGAGCTCCTCCTGCGTGAACATCTCTAAGGCCCCCCAGAAAAACTCAATATGCTGGTCAGTCTCCATCAGTCCCACTTGGTACATAGTATGGGCCTATCCGTGGCAGAAGAGAAAAAAACAATGCAGAACAAGGCTAGTTACAAAGGACACAAGTTTTCTTAAACCCAGCAACTATGCCCTAAATTTGGAGGGAGGGGCAGGGGACGAACGGTGGTCTTCCAGATATTTTATGGCTACAACTCCCAACAACACTAGCCAGTCTTAGCATAGGAATTATGGGAGATGCGGGCCACAGTTACTGACCCATGTGCTATTATACTATCTAAGGGCTCTAAGCCAAGCAGACTTTTCTTTTTGGTTAAGCTACTGTGAGTTGGCTTTGGTTTTTAATCCAACTCTGTCTCAGTGTCCATTGCTAAACACTGTCCTGGAGTAGAGAGAGCAGCCACTTCTGCTTTCAGGGTACCAGACGAGGGCTTCCCTTTCTTTTTGGAATTCTTGCTGGTGTCACCTTGTGGGAGAACAAGGTCTGTGGACCTGCAGTGGGACAGATGGAAAACTCTAGGGTACCTTGAGGAACTCCAGATTGATGAAGGGGAGCCCGCAAGTCCTCAGCTCCATCTCCAAGGGCGTCAACATGGTCAGAAGCTGAAGGGGAATAATGGAGCCCAGGCCAGCCCTCACGGCCATCACACACTCTGGAGTCTGCAGCTCACGGAGCCTCAGGTTCCGAATGGCTGTTGCATAGACGTCCTTGTTTTCCCACCTGAGCGGAAAGACCGAAAGAGACATCCAGGTACCTGGGAAAAGCCCACCTCTTCATCTTTAGAGTGACTCCCTGGCTGAGATCCTACATTGCTTCAGTGCAGCAGAACTATCCACCACCCGAGTTATGCTACGCGACATACATGGCTCAATGGTCAATGCTAAAGGCTGACAATCATTTGGTCAACCTCAAAGCACAATGCAAAAGGGCAAGGTGTATTCACAAGCTTCTCTGTGTACTTTAATGTACTGCTCTTGACCAACTCCACTTGTGACACTATCAGCTGGATAGAACTGCTATATGCCATCCTCTCTCCCACTGCCATTTCTTTTTCCTTGTGTATCCTGACTTACGGTACGTCTGGACAGGAAACTGCCAAATTAAGTATTTGTAAACTACTGTGGGGTTCTTTTTGGCCAAAGGGTGGGGTATAAATATTTAAAATGAATCAAGCCACTCACCTACCAACCCATCATCCTGCATTCATAGTGCAACTTACACCATAACAGGATGCTGACCCCTTGGCCGCTTTTCCATTTTATATAACTCTTCCCATCAACTCTTCTACTTTCAGTTCTGTTTGCATGGTGTAGGTTTCAGGAGTTGGCATTTGAAAAAGCCTTGGGATACTGTGTGTGGTATCCTCACTGTTTCCGTTTCACACGATGCACAACCCTCCCTGAGCCCAAGGCAAAAAAGGGTGGGAGCCCTCCTCCTCCATCTAAACCCTTGGTTTCAAAGGAGTGCAGCTGTTACTTACACCACAGGGATGTGCCTGCCTCTAGCACAGAGCTCCACCTCTTCGCCTGTCATTGTCAGGTAGGTGAACTTGCAGCTGGGTTTGTTGGGGCAGTCAGGACTCTCCATGGCTAAGTGCTGGGAAGCGATTTCAGCACACAGGGCCTCCAGCTCCGTCTCATCATTGAGCTAGGGCAACATGAGAGCTGAATGAATCTCACAAGCTCTGCCTTGGCTAACCTTGCCCAGACAACAAAGAAGAGCTGATGGAACTAATGGGCTTGACTTGGTAGGTGAGCAGAACACCCCAAATTACCTCTTTCCTTCCTCCCATCCATCCATCCATCCATGCATCCATCCATCCACCCTCTCACATTTTAATTCATAAGTTGGAAAAAATATTTTACAACAACCTCCCGAGTCCCCAACCAGCATGGAAATTATCATCTAACTCGGGAGTACTTGTAGATGTCTATACAGATTTGTCTTTGCTCTGGAATTATTTCTGCTGCTGCTCTAACAAACAGAAGTCTAATCCTGGATATTGACTATTGACTTACGATAAAAAGCTGAAGGGAAAACACCCTTGGACAGAAGCTGGAACTTCTAGTGCTACTGTTTTTCCATTCCCTGTCCAACAAAACATTGCCATGTTGCTTGGCCTCCTAATGCTCAATTTGCAATGTGTCCTAGCGTTTGCCCTCCTTGGTTTCTCTAGGATACCACCAAAGTATGACATGCAGGGAGGGAAGGAGACACCATGTTTGCTCCATTCTAGTTCTCAGCAGAAGGAGAGACCTTTTCCTCTGGGTCATCCGGCAATTTTTGTGGTGCCTAAAAGCACCACAAAGGAAGAAGA
Organism: Urosaurus nigricauda; assembly: GCA_034509955.1. Taxonomy (NCBI): domain Eukaryota; kingdom Metazoa; phylum Chordata; class Lepidosauria; order Squamata; family Phrynosomatidae; genus Urosaurus; species Urosaurus nigricauda. Next base: position 15,054,126 of record JAOEGL010000014.1, on the reverse strand, counting down.
AACAGATTTACATTTTCAAATTTCTTGACATAGTTGTAGGTCAGTATATCTGCCTCCTGAAGGTCAACATCTGGATCCAGCGGTTCTCCTACTAAGGTCTTCCAGAAGGAGGGCAGAAGGTCCAGGGGCAGGGGGACGTCCGCCCGGATGGCTATCCCCAGCAACTGCCCAAAGAAGTGCAGCAGCTGCTCTTCGCCATAACTGATGGGGCTGGGGGTCAAAATATACTTGCCCTGTTGAGGAAGGACAGTGTTAGTCAGGAAAACATGTGCTTGTGAAGTCTGAGTCTTGCAGTCTCTCATCGAAATGGTGCTGAATGTAGGAACTCAAAATAAGTCTTAATAATTTCTCCCAGCAAATGCAACAAAGTGAATGCTGCTTCCCCATGTCCAGCAACAGTGAGAACTCCCATTGGCAGCAGCTTTCCACTGGTGATATGAAACAGAGATGTTTTCTATTCTCTAGCTGTGGAAAAATGTACCTTGTTCTTATTAACTGCTGAGCTGGGACAGAGCAAGAGGAGGGAGAGCAACAAACTCTGGAGCTCTTTGCAGACCTGCCACAAGAAGTGCCGGAAGGAGCCACCTAGAAGAAACGTTTGGAGTATTGGGTATGGCAGTGGACAGCTGTATGACAGCCAAGAGCATTTCCCCCACAAATCCTCCCAGTTGCCTCACCTCGCCCCAAGATGGGTCACAGACAAAACAATTTACATCTGCAATCCATCATAAAAATGGCAATAGGAAATGAAGTCATGTCCAGTTCCTGGTCCCATTTTGGGAGGGACTACAGAAGAAAACAGAGGGATCTGTGGGTAATACAGAGTTCTGGGGTGGTTCTGGGGGTGGTGTGAGGCATCTGTGTGTGTTTTCATGCCTTTGGGCAGCTTTCTGTGTTGTTTGGGGGCAAATTTTTAAAAACAGTGGGGAGGGGGTTGTGGAAATGATAGGGCCCCAGAGGCCACTGTGGTTGACTTAAAGATGTGGGAACTGCCCATCAGGATACTCCTTCTACAAGAACAGAAAGTTTAGATGCTCTGACCTCAAGGGAAGAATTCTAAAGCTTTTGGTACAGTAAAAAGGAAATAAGTAACAAAAACTAATGTATTCTGAGAGGGATGCAGGCATGCTGTGATGCCTTCACACTGAAACAGAGCAAGGTGAAATTTATGCTAAATGGCATTTGTTTTGGCCACCTTGACCATCTCCTTGCTCTGCTTCTAAGGTGAGGGAAATGGCTGTTGTTAGGAAGCTCTCTGGGGAACAAGGGAAGAAAGGTGAATGGGCCTTACTTGTGCCGTGGACCTCCTCGCCTGTAAAGCGGATGTTGAAGGCATAAGTGGGGTCCCCGCCACTGGCCAACTTCACACACAGTTGGGAGGAAGGGATACAAGCCAGCTGCCGGGCAGCCTGGCAGAAGTAGGAGTTTTCTGAAGAACGAATCTCTCCTGTTTGCAAGCAGAGGAATGAGAAGGGACGTCAAGGTCTGTGCAGGTAGGGATATGACTTCTAGTTGGTATGTCATCTTCTGCCTCCCCATCTAGTCAGGAACCAAATCATTTTGGCGCAAATAACAATGCAGAGATCACCATACCTCCAACAATTTCAAGGGGGTCCAAGGTGATCTCAGGAGCTGCATGATCAGCTGTCCTTTGAACAGTGGCATTAAGCACTCGGTTCATGACAGTCACTTTTGTGTCATAAAAAATTAATCCTAAAGAAAGAGAAAACATTGTGACACCCATTTTCCCATAAGGAACAGCCATACGGTAGACAAGAAAGTAGCCAGGTCAGTATTTTGGAAAACTAACTTCCTAGACCAATGCCTTCTCTCCAGAGGTGAAGATAGAGTTGAAATATGGTTGGCTCTGCACCATTGCCGGTGAATAAGAGCTAACCCATTAGCAGAAAAAGAGAAGCAAAGCAACCCTGCTTTTTTCACAAGATGTGGCATTATTACCATTCCTCCCAATTGGACTATACTTTTTCATTTCTTTCATGCAATAAGCAGCTTTTCTTTTGGGGAGCTTTTAGCACATAGCCAATACAAAGCCCTGACCTTTGGCTTCTTGCAGCAGCGCTGCAATGCTATTGGTGTACATTTCAGTCTGTCGGAGCTCCACCAGCGGCAGGAAGAATGTCTCCAAAGTGGTGTTGAGGGACTGGAGCAGGGCAAAACGCAGACGAAGGCTTTCGATGGGCACGTCTATAATTGAACAGAGATGTTAGAACCTGAGAAGTCGGAAAGTGGGATGGAGGGAGGATCACTGTCGCTCCTTCTCAGGACAGATAGAGCCACAAATGATCCAGCATCCCAGATCTGGGAAGAGGAGGACTACCAAGTCAGTCAGAGCTAGACGCTTACTCAAGAGGCAGGAGACTCGTGGGTCAGCTGTATCAGCAGGATCCAAGTACACTTCATGTGGGTGCAGACGGGCTGGCGTGATGGCTAGATGGCGGCAGAGACGGTTGATGTACTGGACTAGGGCCACATCCATTTCTAAGGTCCACTTACGGGAGGCTTTTTGAGCATGTCTGGCATCAATGCAGGCGCACCTGGGGGAACAGAGAAGACTGTGACCTGAAGAACACAGTCTTTGAACTGGTAACTCAATAAATTCACTTCGGGGTGGAGGCAGTTGCACCCTTAAGTTCCTCTCTAGCTCTCCATACGCACGCACACACACACTGGGGCAAAAGAGCCAGACCTTACCTTTCAAAGTGAAGGTCATAACCACAGGACAAAATGGCTCGCCACACACTACGGATGTCCTGTTTTGCCCGATCAATGACAAACCTATGAAATCCATCCAGTGTCAGATATTTCTCCTCAGGAACTGAAATAGTTGGGAGTGGGGGGGGGGGGGAGGGGAGAGAAATGATTCAACAATCAGCATAAATACAAGTATGGCCTCTTCTCCTTGCCCTGGCATACCATATCCCCTTCCTTCTTTCCAGTAATCAAAACATATACTTGGACTTTTTATTTTAAACGTGGCCTTCTGTCTTTCTGTTATAGCTTGTTACATCAGCTCTCCCAAGACACAGAGTTTGTGAGATTTTAAACTATGCGGTATAATAATATAACGGCAGTTAAACACGAAACCATCCCACCCCAATGAATGAACTCAACATCAGCACACCATTTTAAGCAGTCCTGTCCACTAGCCCAAACAATGGCCAGCCCTATGGCTTCCCGGAGTTCTACACAGAGGACCTGTCTTCCCAGGGATGGAAAAGACAAGGGATATCTACCCTCCTGTTTTTTTGTGGGAGACTTGTCTGGGTCCTTTTCATCAGGCTTGCTTTTCTCTGGAGATTTAGGCTTCACCGTTGGCTTCTTCTCACTCAAAGCTGTCCTGCTAATGTAGGGGAAAGCTTCATGTCAGGTCATGCATTTCTACTATGCTTGCATGCTTCCAGAACACAGCAGTATTTCAGATGTGCAATATGCCCCCAATTCCCATGTGCTTGTACTCTGGAGTTGGATCACTGAAGGCAGTGAGCTAACTCTTGTCAAAACGAAAGGAGTTACTCAAGATATGGATGAAGCCATGACCTCTGATTTAAAATTTCATGCCATACTGAAAGTGCCCATTCTCTCTCTCTCACACACACACACTCAGTGCGAAGGAAAATAAGCCACACAACCTCAATGGCTTCTGCTTCAGCTGGTCTAGAAGTACAGAATAAAAACAAACCTCTCAGATGGAAAGACCAACATAGTTTCCAATACATTCAGATTCTGACACGAGCGAGTGCTGTTATGCACTCTAATGCATTTACACTCGAAAACTGTATTGCCAGCCATCTTCTTAGCAATGAATGAATCCCATTTGGGAGGAAAGTGGGATATAAAAGAAATAAACAAGCAAACAAACAAACAACATGCAAGCAGCAGATGAGAGATAATCCTCTTGTCTTTTTAAGCAGATAATACCCAAGTAAAAACCTTTGGGTGGGAGGAATGTTCTAGCCCATATGGATGTTAAGGCCAACTAGCACACATCTGGTAAAGTGCACCAGCTTCTCCTTCTATGTGGGCTAATGGAAAGAAAATAAATTACAGTGAGGAAGTAAAAGTATGCCTAGGTATGCACATTCAATTTCCTTATATATAATGAATGCAGAATTCAGTTTTGTGAGTGCAGGATAGGCATTGCCCTAGGCACCTAGATCAATCCCCTAGGCAACAATTGAATCTGAGGTCTTCTGTAGGCAAACTTTAGTGACCAAAAGGAAAGCACTGAAGCTGTTGTTGTGTGCTTTCAAGTTGTTTCTGACTTATGGAGACATGAAGGCCAATCTACCATGGGGTGTTGTTGGGAAGATTTGTTCATAGGGGGTTTGCCTCCCCTTTTTCCTAGGACATTTCCTGCACTTTCAGTTGAGTGCTAAAGTGCCAAGCTGGGAGGGCAAGAAGTTGCCCCCCTCCCTTGCAGTTCCAACTCAGGCACCCACAATGCTCCTGGGAGCCAAATGCTCCTACCTGACACTGTTGAGCACAGCTTTCTCCTTGGCAGGGGGCTTTGTGACAGGCCGTTTGGTGCTCACAACCTTCACTGGGTGCTGTTCTTTGCCGCCCTTGTTGTACTTGCTCTTGTCAAACTTTGGCTTGGGAGCACCATATTTCCTCAGGATCTTGAAAGCACAGAAAGAAAGCAGCATAAGGATAGGTACTTGGGACTAAGAGGACTCCGAGATCAGACTTTTATCACACATCCATGGAATTTTGCCAGAGTCCAGACTTCACCGTCTCCGATTTGTAAGAAAAAAAGATGGCTACTATAATATTATACCACTATTACTTCAGCTTGTATTCCATCCTTGTGGAGAGTAGAGAGTGAAAAAGCTCATCTAGAAACAACTTCTGTTGCTGCAAAGACAGGATTGGAATTGGATGGGATCTTCTTCAAAGGGAGCTGCCCAGTCTGTGTTGATGGACAGGGTATACAAGGAGAAAAAGCAGCCTGTCTGAAATAACTTCCTCCAGCAAGAGAGAAAGTGTGTTTTTGGCAGAAGTCAACCTTAATTCCACATAGAATGCCCAGAATGCTGGTCCTGGGCAGCTTTCAGATTCCTGCTGAGGCTGCAAAGCCATCAGCTTCCTTTTGACTGACTTATTTTACAGGTTTGTTGTCACTGATGTATAGCCTCTGAGCATCTTAGAGGAAGGACGGAATACAAGCTGAAGTAGTATGGGGCTATCCAGCAGGATCCCATTTTGAATTATTGACAAGAGGTCACCTTATGGAACACAAGACCAACACTGGCAGCTAGGCTGTAGAACTGGATTTTCCTCGCAGCACAACTCTCACTTTTATATAGAGGAGAGTAATCAAAAACAGTTAATGCCAACCTGAGTGAGCTGATCCTCAAGAACCTTCTTTGGAGGACGGACGTTGGTAAAGAAGTTGTGCAGCAGGTTCCCAGGTGTCTGGGCATTGATCTGCTCTTTGCTCAGATAAATCTCAGCCACTTTGGTGGGTTTTGCTGGCGTCAAGCTCAACATTTGTTCAGAATGGAGGCAGCTTTTAAATATTTCAGTCAAGACTTCACGAGCACCTGGCACAAGCTTGTCACCTGAGGTGAGTCAAAATGTTAAGAAGAGTAACAGGATTGCTTAAAAAAAGGTCAGCTCAAAACAGTTTGCATTTGTCAAACATGGCAAAAACTTTGTATCAGGTACTTAGTTTCAAATTGGGGCTAAAGGTGCATGTAACCGTCTGGATACCAGACCTTAAAGCAGGGCACTGAAGTCAGCATACATCTCAGCACAGCAACAACATTTGTTTTTATTGAATACTAATATCCCACCCTCATATCTGAAGATCTCAGGGTGGCTTACAGTAAAATCCATTTAAAACAATATTGAATACTTTATCATTTCAAAATGAGACAATTTAAAACAGTGCAAGCATATCACATGTGCAGCCTGGATCAAATTAAAATCCCTAACACAAATGCTAACACAATGACGTTTGTATGCTCTCTCTCTCTCTCTCTCTCTCTCTCTCTCTCTCTCTCACACACACACACACACACAGAGTATACATGGTATTTGCCAAATGGGAAAACACGCTCACCTTTGATTGTTTTGTCATTGAAGTAGTCTTCAAGCGCAGGACTCCCTTGTGTATCAAACAAGCTCTGGTTCACAGTTGAGACTGTTAAAATTTCCTCGGTGGACATTTCCATGAGCTCATCTTCCCCATCCAGACTGGACAAACCAATCAGATCACTGCTGTTAAAAAGACTGGCTCGGATCTTCTCTATCTTGGCCCGGGATCTGATCTGTATTAAAATACAACAGAATTCTGTGTCAATCAGTAGGTAACTCTTTTTTGTTTTTGCACCTGTGGTTCTGAATTTCTGCCTCACCTGGCAACTTCATCCCTTTCTCAGCCAGCCTATCAACCTACTTTGCCTCTTCCAAATCCAAATTTGGAAAAATCAAGAACCTTGAATATCTTACAAACAAAATTAAATTCCTGCATCCTTACAATGACTTTTAAGCTGTGTACTGGCATGATAGCACTGTTTCTTTTGCTTGACGCTCAAGAAGGTTTGCTGTGTAAATCTCCTGCATGGAGCATACCCAAGAGTGTTGGGGCACCTTAAAACCGAATTAACTCACAGCAGTCTTGAGCTTCTTTCATAAGGCAGGTGCTTCATCTGTCAGAGTCACAACAGCTGACAAACCAGGCTTCCCCATATGAAAAAGGCCAAGATGAAATCCACCTGTCTTTTAAAACATGCCACAAGCTTCTGTTCTCTCATATGATGTCAAGTCACAGGTCAACAGCAATAAACAAACAATTGATCTGTTTCTCCAGTTGCTCATGAGAGAGCCTTCCCCAAATCTCCACATTTTGTTCTTGCAATCACCCTTTAAAAATAAAGAAATTCAAGAACACTGTGCACAGAGTAGCAGGCTGTCTAACGTAGGTGACCACCCTGGCCCAGCAAGCCATTACCTCTACAACGGCAAAGCCCTTGATGGGCCTGGAGGGGGCTGGCTGGCTGTCCAGTGATGTAACAGTGTACATTGACCCAACGTCTGACATCGACGCTGTCTCCACATTGTCGAGCTGTTCCCCAAAGCTCCCCAGGCTGCTGCCGATGGAAAGGTCTAAACTCTCCTGGCTGGAAACCCCGTGGGGAGTGCTCTCCAGCAACCCGGGTGGAATGGCCATCTCTAAGCCACCTTGAAGTGCCTGGTCAACCGAGATGTCACTTGTAGTCCGAGAGATCCCCTGAGAACTGGAAATGGAGGCCTGGCTGGTCGAGGCTGAAGCACTAACGCTCATGGCGGGTGTGACACTGCTGGAACTGCTGATGTCAAGGCTGTCCACACTGCTGGAGACCACTGGCTTGTCCAGCTCTGTCCGACTTTCCCCTCCCTCAGCTTTGTCCTTGCTCTTCTTAGGGTCCTCTTCTTGCATCGGGATGTAGATCTCCTCCTTGAAAACACCCCCATGGGCATTGCAGGCTTTGCGGATGGCGCCCCGCACAATCCCTTCCTCTAGGTGGGTGGGGATGCCCGAAATCACCAGCAAGCGGCTGTGAGCTGTTGTCCCGACCAAGGCCTGGCAAGCATCTGCCACAGCATCATTTGTCACACCCAGCCCCTGGGGGTCCTTCTTTGTTAAATGTCGGAGAATGATGAGTAAGGTGAGTGCTCGGTGGAACCACAACATATCCTCTGGCTTGCTCCCACCAATGCTCAGTAAGGAGGTGTCTGTATCGGCAGCTCGGGATGAAGTCCGTTTCCCTGATGTTGATGTCTTCTCTCGCTTCATTTTCACCTTCTTCCTCTTTGAGAGGAGGCTTGGGCTTTGGGGGGTCTGCCCAGGAGATGAGGAGGAAGAAGAGGATGAATCGCTTAGATTTGGGCCACTTGTTGATGACATGACATTAGCCGTGATGCCCATGTTGATTGGCAGAGTCACTTCCGCTACAGCCAGGCAGACCTCCATCAGGGCATGGAAATATGTGGAAAACCTTCCCTGGTCAGCTCCTCCTACCCCAGACCCACCACAGGCATTTCCAGACACCCAGTTCTGGGTTTCTTCATCATAGAGCTTGTGCAGTTCTGACTGGAGTGCCATCAGCATGGCCAGGCAAGGATTGAGCTGGAGCGCAATGGAAGATGACAATCCTGCTGGGTTCTTCTTCTGTTCCAGGCTGTGAATTTTGCGAAGCAGTTCAGCCAAGAGGTGAAACAAGAGTTCCTTCACACAGGCTGCCATGTTGGTTGCCCACAGGAAGTTCCCTAGCAATATGGAAAGAGGACAGTGAGAGTCAGGTCCTTTTTAAATGTTCTGCTCAGCAATAGATAGTCAGCATATGGCCCAGTCCTAGCCAACAGCACTCCATTCCTTGCCCCCAGAGTTCTTACCCTTACCCACAGAAAAACAGCTTCTAGCCTACATGGAGCCCAAAGGATGCCACAGCTGAAATTGCATCCCTTCCTTCCAGTGCTTTGTAAACCCTTTTTGTTGAATGCTGAGTGGATGACAAAGGCTGGGTGTCTCTAGCAGGGCAATGCAATATGAAGGGCATTAACCCATTTAAAATTATTTTGAGGCTTTCTCCTGCCTAGAAGCCTGGGACCATTCCAGATTTCACACACAAAAAACAAACCCAAAACAAACCCAAAACATAAAAAAAGAAAAAAAGAAACTTCAGTTTTTTTAAAAAAAAAAACCCTTCTCATCAGGACAGCGACCCTTATGCTTAAATCAGGCACACTGCTTATTACCCTTCATATAAATCAGTGCTTTTGCTTCTTTCAGAGCAACTCACAGCACTGAAGCTGTTTGATCATTAGTTTTCTGTGTGGTGTGTAAGTTCAGCAGATTACAGTTACCCGTTCTTGGGCCATGAAACATGCAACAAGGAGCTCCTCTCTCACCTAGAATTTCCACCACTTGCAAAAGGACGGAGGCAGGGATTGTGTCCAGCTCCTCTTCAGATCTTCCATCCCCGTCATCCAGCTTCCAGGTCAGGAGCTGCTCCGCAAAAGCCATGGCCAGCGGAAACTCCAGGGGGAGGGAGTGCAGGACAATCATGGCACCAGGAGGAGGCGACACTCCTGAAGCGAGATCCACAAGCAAGCTCAAACTCCAACGTTCGGGTAAATGAAGAAAGAAGTCTAACAGTGTGCTCCTATCTCCTTCAACTTCATACATCACAATCCTTGACCTGGACACACACCTGAAACCCTCAAAAGGCCATATTTAAAGCAGGATGGCCTCTGGCCAAATCTGGCTATAGGTAGTGACAGGTCGACGCTAAGCTGTGGTGCAATTTCTGGCACCACTCGCTTGCCTTTGGCTTTACCTACCACCAGAATACGGTCCCTACGAACCTGTGTGACACTGAGTTTGGCCTTTGAAATGAAGAGGGTTCCCCCCAGCTTTGATACTAAAGGGTACGGCATTCTGTTGTGTATAACATTACAAGAAAACTTTTCTGAGAGAGTAAGAACTGCTGGCTGTGCGTCTGTGTTTGCTTGGAAATCTTACCAAGTTTGATGTGGACTTTATCTGTAGAAATGATGACAGGAGGATACTGGTTGGTTGTGGGGGGTGGAGTGAGGCCTGTGTTTGTCGGAGAAGCATCCCGAGGGTAGCACACTGCCTCAATCAGGTTCAGTTGGCCATTCCTCTTGACTTTGTGACCAAGGCCATAGACAAGAATCCGGGCCCAGGGGGCCTTATACAGAGAGGAGCTAGAAAAGAAATCAGATTTTTTGCTAAAGGAAATTAGGTTGTACATTATATTATCGTTCTACGTAATTTTTCTTACCCAAGGAGGTAATAATTTTAAAATGTGGATGCAATGGCTTTGACAAGGGGAAAGGAAAATTAGAATTCTTGGGTGGGCAGGCACATTTTAAAGCAATCCTTGCTCTCGATTCCCTCATGGTCACTTACTCTTTGCGGAATCCAGACTGACTTTCCTTACAGGACACAATCACAAAGGCTGCCCCAGGGAAATTGACGTCCATGTTTACTTTTGACTCAGAAATGGGGAACTCTTCAGACGGGAACTGTTCAGGAGCATTCTGAAAATAAGATTTTAAAAACAATTTTTTAAAAAGTCCAAACCCAAAGGCTGGGAACGCAGGTGGGAGCTGTAGTTCAACAATATGTGGACAGCTGGATAATTCCCACCCCAGGTCTACACACAGGAGGTGAGCTACAAAACACAATCCTGTGGGGCTCGACAAAGGGGTTCTTTTCTGTGAAAACTATGTTCCCTCCTTTTAGGTAAGGAAAGGAGCTACATGCCTCTAGTTTTCATCAAGCTCACTGCTCTAATATGTGTGTGTCTTATTTATGTATTTATCTGATTTATATGCTGCCTTTCTCCAAGGACTGGACCCAAGGTGGCTTCCAAAACAACAAATTAAAAACAGTTATGCTTAGGGGCCTTTAAGTTGTTTCAACTTAAAGCAACCCTAAGGTGAACTTATGATGGGGTTTTCTTGGCAAGATTTGCTCACAGGAGGTTTACTTTAGCCTTCCTCCAAGGCACAGAGAGTGTAATGTGGGTTTTGGTCACTCAGTGGGATTTTTTGACTGAGTGGGAGATTAGAACCCTAATCTCACAGAGTCCTAGGCCAAAACTCAAACCACAACACCACACTGCCTCTCATAGGGTGTTGTTTTTTGCAAGATTTACTCCAAGGAGGATATGCCATTCTCTTCTCTGAGTTTGAGAGTGTTTGTCCAAGGCCAACCAGTGTATTTCCACTGCTGAGTGGGGATTCAAACCCTAGTCTCCGAGAGACCCAAATCCACACTCAACTCACTACACCACACTTTCTTCTCCTCTACAACACAATTACGTAATTAATGTTGGAAAAGCAAAAGGCCTTTTTTATGAAGGTAAGAAAGGCCTAAATAGCTTGGAGGAGGCTCCATAACAAAGCTATCGCCATCAGGAGGGAGGTATTCTTGATCTGATGTACAACTTGCCTGCAGGAAGGAGCAGATTTGTTTGGTCAGTTCAATCAGGCTCTCTTCTCCCTGATGCAGAGTCCGAGCAATGGCAACCGTGAGCCACTCCTGGATAGTCTGGGAATTGCCTTGGTAGAAGAGATCTGTGGCTGAGCAGTTCTGGGAATGGATGCAGTGCTGGAGGGATTGGGCCAGGAGAATGGAGCTGGAACTGATGGTTCCATCTTGTTGTTTCCGGAAAAAACAAAAACAAAAGACAGAACACAAACTGTTCATCTCACTCATTTCTGGAAGCTCATTTTCTTTTTCCCTATCACACAATAGGGGTAAGCAGCTCTCACATTCATTACTAAAGTTCAGCAGTTGCTTACTCATCCCCCATCAAACACACACACTCACTAGAGCTTAGAAAAGTGCCGTTTCTGGAGTACAAAGCCCAGAATCTCCCTGTGCTCATGCTGGCTAATGTATTCTGAGAATCATTTTTGAAAACTCTCTTATGCAAGTGCACACTATGGATATGGTTACAACAGTTTTGGAAGAGATTTATTTATAAAAGTGGCTTTTACCAGGAAGAGGTGGTGCTAGAAGCTGATTGGAAAGCAACTGGAGATGTTCCAGAGTGATGTCCCGGATGGCAGGGATGTGAAACAGGCGTGTAAACATGTGAGGAGATCTAGGGGCAAAAATGTTGAGTAGGGCCATGCGGCAGTACAGCCTAGCAAGTGCAGCTTCACATCGCAGAAGTTCTCTATCAAAAGAGAGAGAAAGAAATTACACATTTCAAGGCATGTAAAAGACATTTTCACATTTGCTCTTATCCAACTGTTCATCTTTAATTTGAACTATATGAAAATTTAGGATTATAAAATAGGTTAAATCAGCCTTCCCAAACCCCCTGCCCTCCAGAAATGTTGGACTACAATTCCCATCAGTGGCCCTCCTGGCTGGGGATGATCAGGAAGGCACCAGTTTGTTGAAGCCAGCATTAAACTTAGGTTATGAGCATTAAACTGACAACATTTGCTTAAAATCTAACTACTAAAAATAGACTGCCTAAGGCAAATATTTATTACTAATATAAGGGGCCTACAATGTTGAACTGGGAGGTAAAAAGAGTTATTTCAATATGTACATAAGTACCACCTGGCTGGTTTCATCGCTACTTACCTGTGAATCTGAATGTTTGAATTGTCCAGGGAAACCAGCCCATTTGTCGCAGTTCTCCTATAGCCAGCAGGTGGTCGCTCCAGCATATCAATTGGGTACCAATATCTTACCAAGACACCTTCACTTCGGAGGTAAGTCTCCACTTGGACAAGCTCATTCACCTGAAATCAGACAAAAAGCTGTCACTGGAGAATTCTGGAGGCTTCATGACAGACAGTAGGCAAACCTCTCAACTTCCCCTCCAAGCTGAAACATAGCCATAACTTGCCGAATCAACATCTAGAACGACGCCATGGAGCCCAAAAGTCTTCAGCATCCCACGGATGGCAAATTTAGGCAGGGCTGTTCCCACAGTATTGGCGACCACGTTGTTGCTATCTGGGCAGCGGGTGACAACAGTGAGACCTAGAGCCAAGAGAAAGGTGGCCTTATCTCACCATGGATCACAGACAAGAAACAGCTGTGCCTTCTTAAACTGACTTTCCACTTCCAAGGATAATTGCAATGAAATTTGACTGATGTGGACCATGAATGTACCAACATCCATAGTTCTCCTCATCCAAGGCATGAAACACCAGCAACTTGGGAGTGGCTATCAAGTTTCCTTGCCATCTTCTGCTCATGGGGCAGAAGCATGGGCTGAGGGGAGGACAGTGAGGAGAAGCTGGAGCTCTGTCTTCACTCTGATGAGAAGCTGCCCTGGCAACTGGATACTTTGGCTTCGATGGTCTATGCAAGGCCATCTGGGGCACTCCATGACTGCAGTCCCAAAGCGGTGACTTGTGCGTCTGAACGGGCCTTTGCAGCCCTCTTCCTCACAACTCTCCCTCAGTGTAGTTTGCCTGCTTCTCAACAGAAGGAGCTAAATTTCATTTGTAATCTCCCATGGGAAATCAGGAAGCTACTCTTAACCCATCTCAAGGAGAGGCTAAAACCCCAAGCCTCCCACCAAATCCACCATCCCATGGCAAAGCAAGAGGCGTACCTTTCCGAACTTTATCAATAGTGAACTTATTGGCTTCATCTTTAATATCTTCAATTGTGGGAAGGTACAGGTCTCGGGGGATGCCCCCATTTTCCTCATAGAGGAATTCCACCGTTTGACGGGCTATATCCACCATGCCTGAAACCAGATCAGCCAACCATTAGGAAGACAGAAGCGATCAGTCTGGAGAACTGAGTAGAGTGACTTTGTAAACAACAGCTGATCGAAACGATTGCTACACACCAGAATGACTGGTTGATGCACAAGACCTTTCATAAACACATATGAAAACAAAGGAACTCGCCCAAGAACAATGTTTCTCAGTTTAGGTATTAACAAGGCCAGGACTACAAACTGGTGTTCAGTTCACAGGAGAAACGTTTTTGACAGGCATCATACCTAGCTGTAAGGCTCCTTTAATCTGATCCAAGCCAGACTTCCTCTCTGCTTCGTTGCGGAACCGTCTTCTAATTGTAGGGAAGACTTTGGTCTCCCAGGCTTTAACAAGCAAGGCATAGTGGTCTTCCTGCAAAGAGGAGCAAACATCTTCATGTCAGATCTAGAAAATCCAAAAGTCCAGCTAGCCAGGTAGTATCTACTGGACAGATTCTACTCTGAAAAGCTGTCACTCCCCGGTGGTCTTTTAAGCTGGATGGAGGCTGAGAACATCTGAATGTAAAATGGATGCTTTCCTTCTGAGCTGAGCTCCCCACCTCAACACCACACACACACAATTTGCTTGTATTTTGAAAATTAAGAATTCAGCGCAATTCAAATTATTTCTTCAACAAGGAACACAAACAACAGTGTGGGAAAGTGGCATATATTTGTATTGGACTTCACATTGAGTGCACCCTGAAAAGAAGGGTAAGGTACCAAAGAGAGGAAATATTGTTTCTTCATTGGGGTGGTGAGGGTATCTCTAAGAGGGTTAAAAACAAAAAGAGGAAGAAAGGCAGTGTTTAACACACCTGATGAGGTGACGGAATTGAGCTTGTAAGATTCCTGACTATTATACCAGTGTTGATCTGTAAATGGCATGGGGAAGACAGAAGGCCAGGGGAAGCAGCCTTCTGATTACAGCCTTCTCCCACCCCAATTATTGGAGATTTCAACTTGACGTGAGAAAAACTGGTACATTCGTTGGCTTATTTTAAATCCAGGGTGAGGCTGGGTAGAATGCAACTGTGTGATGTTGTCAAGATCCGTATGAGAGACAACTACATAGATAGGGACATACCGCATGACAGGCCTGAATAGAAGCTCTCCATTTTTTCTGCCAAAGTAACCATCAGCTGGATTAATCTGTAAAACTGATCAGCAGAGTCACGCCAGCATACAGGTGACCTGTGATTCTTACCCGTGGAATGTCGTCATCGTCATCATCATCACTTTCATCATCTGCAATGGGAGGAGGGTGAGGATCTGGGCCTGACGTGATGAAGTTTTCATAGCTGAGTTCCATCTTATAATGGCAAGAGGTGTCGCTATCATATTCTGCAACAGAAGGGAAAGGGAGTGAGCTATGAGAAGAAATTTGTAGTGCCTGATGAATGTAACTTGACAAAGTGTGCTGAGGTGAACAGCCTGACACACTTTTTGAGATGAAAAGCAGAGGCTATTAAATAACTCTACAATCCCTTCGAAACAAGGGTGGCCATGACAGTTTGGTCAACTCATCTATGCAACGTTGACGCATCCTGCATTTCAAATCTACATTTGCAAAAGTGGAATAGCTTGCCTCAGAGTGATGAAGGAAGTAAGAGGTGTTTTTAAGTCCTTAGCAAATTAAGAATAAGAGAGGAATGATAGTAAAGCTAATGCAATGGCATGTCTTTGTCCCTAACCCCCAGAGTTCCAAACATGGGACTCCCCGCTGACTATTTATGTAGCGTTAATTCTGCCCTCCTTTAATCCGGGGGTTGGGGAAGTGCTTGAACATTATATAGGGAAGGCTTTACGTTGCTGTGCTGTGGCTACAGCTGCAATCCTGCAAGGAGGCCCGTGAGTCCCAGGGTCAGAGGCTGTGCTGGTGCCAGCGTCATTGTCACTATCGGAAGCCATGGCAAAAGGCAATACTTCAAAGTTGGCACTGATTTCTTCAGCAAGGTCAACACAGAGGTCGGCAGCATTTCGATGAGCTTGGCCTTCCGCATAGGCAAACTGGCGGGACCCAAAATTGGCTCGGACTTTAGTGTTCTGGAAGAGGCACAAATGAGCAGAAGGAGGGAGGTCACATCTTGTGTACTGCTACAGCTTTATACTCTTTGCTGCTCTCTGTATATATAACCCTCTGTTTGGCCTGCTAAGTCGTTTTCTGAATTTCAGTCTATTCAACATAAAGAATATTGTGGCCTCAAATATACCACAATTATTGTCAAAAAGGAAATTACCATTAATTTTTGCTTCACATTCTCAAGGCCTGGAATTAAAAACAGAACCTGGGGCTGAGCTCTGGGAAACCATGGCTAAGGGAAAAGGATGGAATTTAACCTGCCTTCTTCTGGATATGCACAACGGGCCACATTCCCCCAGACACATCTTCCAGATATGGTCCCAGCCGCTGTCCACAGTATGTAAAATACACTCTGCCTTTGGCTGGTTGCCCTGGAGGAGGCGGGGTGCCGTCTGACCTTTCCCAACCGATCCCTGCAACATCACCTGGAAGAAAGGCCAAATGCAGAGAAAAGCAATGTCTCTTTCTCACCCTCCAAATGTAGCTGGCATAAAAATATGCTTATAAGTTCAGCCCAGCCACTCAGACCTACCAGGAGAGAGGGTCACATCCAGTCGCACACTCTTCCACTGCAGCAAACTGGAACCATTGTAATGAACAGCGCGTCCATTGCTAAAACCACAGGAAGAAAGAGGCAACACATTAACTGGGGAAATTAATTGTTCACTTTTAATCTTTCGCTAGAAGTTTGGAGGATTAGCAGCTCAACCTAAGCTACAGCAAACCTGCAAACAATTGGTCACCTGTTACCTTAGAGAAATTCAGAAATATTAACATGTTTGCCAAAGCTGAAAATGCACAAGGCAATTGAAAAATACAATATACAAAAATGGGTTTGGATGACCCCCTTCCTTGCTCTCAATGCATTGGGAAGATTAGACAAGGAAGCCTTTGGGTTGCACAGAACTCTTCATGCAGGAGTCTTCTTCTCTCTGTGTGTGTGTGTGTGTGTGTGTGTGTATCATAGAAAAAATGTTATAAGTCCTTTTTTCCCAAGCTGGGCTGCAGGTAACAGCTTTCACCTGTGGATTTCTGGTTAAGTGTACTTTGCCCTAAGCTTTTAAGAAAATGTCCCTAAAATAAAAAGAAAACATTCCTCCCACACTTAACTTTCTCACATTTCTCTTCCCATTCTCCGTGGTCTCTCCGTTGTCAAATTTTAGATTGGAAGCTCCCTGGGGCAGGGCACTATCCTCTTAAACTTTGCAAAATACTGTACCCAGGGATGGTTAATCATTGTCATCAAAAGAAGATGTTCATTGAAGGAACTGGAGAAAAGTTCTGTGCAACTCAAAGACTTGTTACTCTACCAGCACAACAAGTATTACTGACACTTGCCTTATTAGTCAGTGTGCCTCACTTTGGGACGCTTGTAACAGAAATAAATGTTGCCTGTTCTTGAGGTGCCTCAGTTGTCATGCAGCAAACAGTGACACAAGGCTCCAGTTTCAAACGGACACATTTGCAACCTACTTGTGAAAGAGGCAGGTGCCCACAGGGTTGGTCCATGCTCCATCACGCTTTTCTGCTTCCGTGGCAAAGCCAAACGAGACAATTGGTCCAGTGTCGTCATCTGTATCTCCATAGGACACAATCTCAATCTCCCAATAGAAAGATGGTGCCTAGGAATGTGAACATCACAGCCACACATACACGGATTAACCAAGAAGAAAAGATGAACTTCAGAAAGAACTATCTAGGTACACACCATAATAATTCTGTGCATACCACTCAAGAGCTCTCACCTGTACTGGAACTGGAGAGGTGGCATAAATGAAGGTGCCACGAGGCAGCCCTCCGCCTGCACTGGGATCCGCAAGGAAGGTCACAGCTGTAAGATGTGAGGAGAACATGCAGGCTCGCACAGGTGGGAAGACTCTAGAAGGGCTCCAGGTGATTTCCTTGGGCTGAACCAAGAGGAGACGGGTCTGCATTTAATTATATATAACTGCATTGGGTAAACTAGAACTGCACACTTAGTAGAAGACGGTCTTGAACAGAGATAGGTAGTGTGGGAGATTTTAGGTTGCAATGGTTTGGACACCTGCCATCCTCAGGCACAAGAGCAGTACAAGGAGGAGGCAAGCTAGGGTTCTCCTTATATATTTACCTGCCTTCTGTCTGCCTGCAGCGGCGGTGGTGGAGGGCGTGCACTGTCACGGTACAGCATCCTCAGCCTTTCACATTGCACTTCTACAACAAGGAGCCGTTCTCCTACAAGATTATGAATAAGGCCAACAGTGATGTGCCTGTCAAAGCTTCAGATCCCAGGGGTGTTATAAACATCACTAAGTAAGCATTTTAACATTTCAGCACCAGCTAAATATCACAAGTGCTTCCATTCCAGAATGCGCAAAAGTGCTTGCTGACTTACGAGATCAGGCTGTCACATGCTGCTTCAACTGCTTATCCATTTCATTTTTATCCTGCAAGGATCTTGGGATGGTCTCCATTGTTCTCCCATCCCACATGCTCTTCACAAGAGAGCTGTTATGCCAAAGAGTGTAAAACTGACCTTGCCTGGGTAACCCAGTCAGTTTGCAGGTGGAGTGGGCACTTGCCTAAACCTCCCTTGCTACCCAGCACACCAAAATCTTCATATGCTGAACCACTGACCACGCTCACTCCAACTTTAGCAGCACAAAAGAAGACTGAGTTCCTACCAGGGCTGCACTCCTGGGCCACGAGGTTCAGGACTTCCACAGCAGCTGGACACTGCTGAATGAACTCTTCACAGAAAGAACTGTCCTCCAGTAACTGTGCCATCACCAGGCATGCTCTTGGGGGCAAGGGAGGGAAGGATGAGGAGACAAAAGGGGGACAAACAGTGAAATTCCCCCTCGAAACACAGGCACAGTTACACTGTATGAGAAGACAAACATCTAAGAAGGGACATTCCTGCCTATGAGGAGGCAATTGGTTTGAGTCGCTGTTCAGGCCTCTCAGAGAAAGGCCTGGAATAATGTCTTTCTAGAACATCTGTCCAGCCTTTCTGGCAGAGCATACCTGGAAAAAGGATCTGAAAACCAACTGTTGCATTACAAAGCCAGATTACTGTATCCTATGCTAATATTTTATTGTATTTTAGGCCCTTGTTTTCCCTCACCATGGCCAAATTTCCCAGCTGAATGCAAAACAGAATATAGGAACCCATGCTCTGAAGTGACTTAGCAAATGCACAGTGAAACACTCTGTCTGCACCTACTAAACCATGGCGAGAAGCGTTTCCCAGGCCTCTCAAATGCTTTGCTTGCAGTTCTTCATTTGCTGACCAGTGGGGAGGGGAGACAGCAGGGAGACAATTCAACCTACATAGCTGAGGCAGAGGGAATAGGAGGGTGCACTCCATCTGAGCACACTCCCATTTCTTCCCCCATCTGCCAAACCTGGCTCCTCTGCCACCTGACACATGGGTAAACAGCAGCAACTGACTTTTATTACCATTTTTCAGCAATGAGTATTCCCGACAAGTCAAGTGTGCTCTTGAGGTGCCACACTGACCTACGCAGCAAGCCCCAGCCCTCCTTGGACCCTGCCTCCCAGCCACCTCTGAAACATTACTGGAACCCCCATCACTCACCTGGTTCTAATTTCAGCAAGGAGTCGGACTACTGCCATTACTGGGGTTGAGCCATCTCCTGTTGCAGGAAGTGAGGTGTGAATAGAGAGACTCCCCTCCTGAGGAAGCAACATGGACTGGACTGCCTGTACTACCTTCTCAGTAATGGAGAGTTTATGGAGAGGCAATGCCTGATGGTGGTGGAGGGGGCACGGTAAAAAGTTAAATTCAAGTCGTTAGTTTCTAGGAAATGAGGGAATTACCTGGAGTTATACAGACTCATTTTACATTATCACAATACACGCTGCATTCACAGTTACAAGCTAAGTAGTAATAGGTACGGCAGCCTCAAGCTCTCTGTGATTTACATTATGCATTACTCCCAAGGGCATTTCAAACTGCCTTTTTTCACAAACCTCTTCATATCACTTTAGAAAAACAAGCCAATGGGCTCCTTTGACAATTTAAATCATAATTTAAATGGTATCTTAACATTAGCCATTCACTATGATACTCATTGTTGGATTTTAAAATGACCTTACCTCTGATCTTGGGACACAGAGCCTAGATAATGGAATAGTTAAAGTGTCTGATGCTTGAGTGGTCTTTCTACAGTCTATACTGGTGGGTGGAAATTTGACCGTTGCTATACCTTCCTGTTCATTAATAGATGCCACCACTCCAATACTTCCTGCAATTCCCCTACCCAAAACCTATAAAAAAGAAAGCAGAAGAGAAAGAAAACATTTATCAAGGAAGTTAAGATTTATTCAGGGCTATACATCATTCAAGGCTCAGGATACAGTAACAAACCTATACATGGGAGAAAGGGGCATAGAAGCCATGGTAGAAATAACAACTTATTCTAACTTCAAACCCAAGGCTTGTCATCGGTTTGAAGGACAAGGGGGGAAAGTTGAAGCATAGCTGGTCACCTGCACTTCAGAGCCAATCTTGATTGTCTCTTTGAAGCCACCAAGAGCGCACAGAGCTGCCACCGCCTGGCGGGCAATCCTCTGAAGCTTGGCCAGCTTCCTGCCGCTGCTACTGCCATTCTCCAGAATGCTCTCGGCATATTTTCCCAGCTGTGGAATATACATTAGAGCACGAGACAGGACCTGAGGAAATAATGACACAGATATATAGGTTATTAAAGTGCAGGGGAGCCTGGCTAGAGTCTATGGATGTGCAGCCCAGCATTCACTAAACCTGGAAAAGGATTTTTATGACCGTTTACTTTGTTTTCAGTTCAAGGCCATGGGCGACGATGGCAGCACTTTAAAATCAAATTCGAATAGAACAAAAAGGTCCAGTAGGATATAAACAGCGATTCATTCAGAGGACTTTCTTTCAACATAGAATCATGTCACTTTAAAGTTTTTTATTAGCCTTTCTGTATTTTTGCATCTCACTGAGTTTTGTTCTAGTTTGTATATAAAAGTGATTAAAACATTTATCGCCTATATACTAATACCAATTTGAGTCTTTCAGCACTCACACTTATGTATTCAGAAGAGCACAGAATCAGCTAGAAAGAGCAAAGGAGTTGTATTTCTACACTTTCCCCATGGTTTCTATCACTGAACAGGATCATTTCTGTTAATGTGTGAGCATATACTGCAAGATATATGCTGCAAGTTGAAAATATCATCAATTTCTTGCTCCACTTCTTTTGGCTGACATCATAACAGTATCATTTTTGATGCTTGTTAAAGATCTCCAGGTTCAGTTTTTGGCCTGTGACTCTTCTAAACAGACACAACTCTGCCATTTTCCTGCACATGTGTGTGCACACATGCTCATAGTCATGAGACTAAGGCTTACTTTCTCAGCTGTGGTTGTCCAGATCTGAGCGGCGTTGGATTCTGGTGCCATGAGCAGGCTGTGAAGCAAAGCTATCACCTCTGCTGCCATGCTGTTTGCGACGTGGCCACTGATGAACGGCCGCACAGGGTCAGTTCTGTGGAAAGACAGACATCAGGAATGTGGTGGTTAAGTCATTACAAAAAGGAGAATCTACAGTGATGAGCACTGGCAAACCAAGTTCCAGCATGCCAACCGTAAAACCAAATTTTGGAAAAATTACTGTTTTTTGTTTACTAGCCATGGCAGCTGGGCTATTCTGGAAGCTGTAGTCCAAAACGGTAACTTTTCCAAGCTATGAATGAAACATTAGGAATACTATCAGAACTTCCACAAAGGTTTCCTACCTGGCAAGTTCCGAATTTCGTTCCCTACAAATTGAGGTCTGGGCTGTTTTCTTCTTGTCCCCAGTTGACAGGCCGCTGGTGCTCTCGGGACTGGCTGTTTCTACCGGTGGCCCCACGCTCACAATCAGCCCAGATTGTGCCCACTTGGTGGCTTTACGTAAAGCTGCCGCTGCCTCTTCTGTAATCACCTCGCAACAGCCACTCTGAGGAAGACACAGCATTTCTGTAACTCACTCTGTATTCTGCATGTGCCAGCCAACACAATGCTCCCTAATGTTAATTGTCACTAGCATCTCCTCTTTTGGTTCTGGAAACTAAATATAAAGTAATGATTAAATAAGACATTTTCTCAACAGGAGAGAATTAGGGTTATTATTTTGATTCTTCGAGACAAGCATTAAGCCCTCATTTATTAGGCCCTTACTTTTGTCATGTCTCGATCCATCTTCACCACCTTCTCCATATTAGCTCCCGTTCCAAGGCGAAATGGCCGACCTTCTGAGCTACTGCAATAGGGAGGATAAAACAACAGTATAAATGTGGCTCTGGGACACAGACTTCTAAATTGCATTTCAGAGAGGTCAAGTTACCTTAGCAGTGGCTGAAGGACCTCATGAGAGGACTGATCTTCCCGCTTATGAATGAAGATGGAAAGTTTACCATCTACAGCTTCACTCTCTTCCCCTGGATCTTTGTCTCCTTTAAGGGAACTTTTTGGACTGGCTTTTGTCAGGGAGGTATCAGGCTCAGAAGCCGTTGGAGAAAGAACTGTCTGGCATCCTATTAGAGAAGGAAAATAAGCACTGAGGAATAGCTTTAAGTGCACTGCAAACCTTTTCAGACACTACAAATTTAATTTGATTACTATCTTGACTTATAACAAGTTATAGACTGGATTATGTTTAACCACAAAAATTCAAAATGAATAAAATGAGACAATTTCTTACTCTCTCCTAAAGTATTCCGAGGCACCCAAAGTCAATCTGACTAGAGAATATTAAAAATGGCTCATCCCATTTGTGGCCTGAAGGGATCTTATGCACTCAAGATTCCTGAAGTGCATAGTGTCCAGAGGAAAGGTATTCAAGACTTGAAAGGCAGCTACCAAAAAAACCCTCTCTGAGTGCCAGCAAGGGCTTTGGTGCATATATAGGAAATCAAAGAAGGTATTCCCACTTGATTTTTAAAAGTCAGGGCACAACAGGGGCACAGGTGACCTTGGGTTGGCTTGGCCCAGGCCACTGAGGGCTTTGGAGATCAGGCCCAGGGCAGACACTGGGTAACTAATACAATGTATTGTCTTCTCAAAAGACAAGCTGTAAATCTGCTGGAGCTTCCAAAATGTCCTAAGAGGTAGCCCATAAAAGCATAATACTTCCTGAATTATCCAGCAGATTCCTTGCTTATGTTGCCAAGATGATAGCTGAACATAATTACTAGCTCACATATTAACAAAGTAATTCAATAACATGCTTAGTATGTTAACAACAACAACAAATACATGCCTTACCTGGTACGACATAATCTGCCAGTTTTGCTAAAAGCAGGGAAGCAATTTTGGAAGCTGGATCACTGGGGTCATCCTGTTCGCTGTTCAAGGAGGGTACAGAGTAACTCCAGGGAGGCAATTCGACATTCCCACAATCCTCGACACTCATGAGTGGCAGAGCAGCACGACAGAGTTGAAGGATGATGAGGACTAGCTTTGGAGAGGGACGCTGGTCCAAGAGCAAGGAGAGAAGTTTGGACACACAGGCTGGCTGGCTCAGTATTGCTTTGCCAATGTGACTCCTGGAAAAAGATAAACCACTAGCTTTGAATGCAATTTCGAAAAGTACTGACTTAGACACAAAGTCAGGCAACAATGAGACATTTTATCTATCCCGAGGTCTAGGCCAGCTAGAAATGCCCAATGTAGACAGCAGAGAGGCTAGAAATAGGAGGGTCTACAACTAGGAGGTGGTCATGAAGGACAACCAGTTGTTTTCAGTGTGCCCCAGACAAAACAACAGGTTTACCAGATTTTGTTGCTCATGTTTCAGTTTTCTTTTGGGCTAAATTACCCTTTTCTACTTCCATAACCTTGGAAAAAAATCTAGGGGAGCCGTAATAGCAACCCCATAGTGCACAGCTTCTGACAAAACTAAAAGATCTTACAATGCCTGAACAATGCCTGTGTTATTTTCAACAACAAAATCCACGTTATAACTTCACAAGAGAGGAGAGACATGCACAAGATGGCAGAATAAAACCAGTCAAGTGCATGATATAACACCAAAAAGAGCTGCCGCGAACTCATTAGATTCTGCTGCACAAACAGATTTTGGTTTGGAAGAGTAATACACTAAACTGCCCAAAAGAGATTTGTTTTATGATTCAGAACAGAATATCAAGATTCAATTTTTTAAAAGTACAAAACGCTACTAGTAATGTTATTCTAATGAATTTGTTTTAGTGTAATTTACATGCCAACCAGAGGCTAAGCCTGGGCTTGTACCTTGACAAGTCATTTAGAAGACTGAGGACATCTTGCAAGGCATCATTGCCAGCTGCCTGGTTGCCGCAGCACTCTGTGGCACGTGCCAGATGGTTGGTCAGGAGACTGGAGACCTGACGTGCCAGACCAGAATGGACAGCCTCTGTGGACCCACCTGCAAAAAGAAGCCAAGAGGAATAGTGCTCGAGGGAGTCAGAAGCCATCTGATCACTATCAAGTTCAGATTTGGAGTTGCAATTTACAAAGGATGAAATATAAGAACAAAGTGTCTTCAATGTGTTTTCTGAAAATTAAAAGTGTGAACTGTAAGGGTTCATATTAGATGTATTTATAGAAGGAACACTCAACCCCATAATGCCTTGGCTTAGCTCAGTTGGTGTACGCTGCAAGTCTAGGGCAGTGGCCAACATAATTCAGTGCTATGCCATTTCATCATCATAAAAGCAGTTGTTAAATTGGCACTCTGGGTAGAAAGCCCAGCTGTAATGATGAAGATTTGGGTACCAGAATGAAGTACATGAGGCACCTGTTCTAGATAACAGAACAAGCACAAATATATGACATTACTACCATAGGAAAAATATGGATTTCCCTTTAATGTGTTGGCTTTTGCCCCTTCCTTTGGCACCTCCGCCCCAAGAGAAGTCTTTGCTCAGAGCTGGCTATTCCCAGTCCCTAACAAACAGGTCCCACTATGGAGGGAGGAAGAACTTATCCTAAATGGAAAAGTTGGAGTGCCACTCATTCTTGGCTTCTCATTCTTGAATTATGCATTTATGAAATTAAACAACACTCCAGGGTTTTAGACGAAGCATGCCCATGACCAACTCAATTCACTCCAAAGTTTCCCTGACAGCACCAGGCATGCTATCATGCCACCTACCTTCCTCTTTTTCCCATTCGACACAACGGTTGGCTAGCACTTGGAATGCAGCCCAAGCCATGGTCGCCACTTTCTGCTTCTTGGTCTGTTTCTCATTAGAGCTGGATTCAGCCTGGCTGCTTAAACTACACAACCGATCCATCAGCTGGACCAGGCCGCTCCGCACCAGGCACTTTTCTTCGCTCCTGACCAGAAACACAAACAACAATAGTGGTGTGTGTGTATGTGTCTAAGAGTAAGTTTATGCTTCTCAATACATATGCAAGTACAAAACCGCACATGCAGTGGTGGTGGTGGTGCCTTCAAGTCAACTCCAACTTAATGGTAAGATTTATTCTGAGGAGGTTTGCCATTGCCTTCCTCTGAAGGTTTCCAGAGCTGAGCATGGGTTCAGACCTGGGTCTCCTGGAGTCTGTGTCGAATAGTCACATCACTATATCACACTGACTCTCATTGTACAAAACATGCACAGTGTCTTGATGTTTAATTTCCTACTTTTCTGCTCTGCATAAAGTGACAGTATCTCTCACTCAACTACTTTCATTCTTCTAATTAGATTCTGAATGCTGAGACCAGTTGTCAAGCTACGTCTACAAAGGCCAAATGCTGCATAGTCCACAGTTGAATTTTGAGCTGAATTGGATGAAAATTGCAGGATAACAACAGCCATCTCAATCAGCAGAATGTTGGCCTTCTCCATACATGACTTTTCAGAGGTGCTGAAACATTGCTCTTCTGCAAATATCTAGAAACAGAGTAACAACTGTGGCTCTATGTGGCATTTAATGTATACTGTCCTGTAGCCTCCATACTAATTCAAGAATGCCAGTGACAGTCTAACTAGAAAACACAGGGCAAGGGAATTGGATAAACTCCATATCAAATAGTCTAAACTGTTTGAAAAGTTTCCCTTTGGGAAACAGTAACTTATATAATATAATCTGCAGCAGACAGATGCCCTGCCTGCTCTTGGAAGGATGTGCTTACCTGGTATATGGGATAGTGCACAACAGGCCAATGCTATTTGCACACGCGATGGGATAGCGAGCACAGAGCGCCACCACCGAAGTCATGGTCTCCCCGAAGGCTTCTTGCACTTGCTCCACCATCCCACCACAGGTGAGCTCTTCAATTCTGTGGGAAGTTTAAACATTTCAGCCCCATAACACACAAGGTCTTCATGAAGAAGCAACTTGAAATTCCTCAGCGGAACGGGAGGAGGGGTTCAAAAGTGAGTTAGATAGGAGAGGCAGGGAAAGAGGGTTTTTTTTCCAGACTGAACAATTGCTTGCAAGATAAATGTGAAAGAGCAAGATAAAATCCAATCTCAGAAAAGAAAAATTTATGGGAGGGAATGGAAGAGGAAGAGAATCACTGGGGCCGTTAACAGTCTTGACTTACATGGGAGTTATCAGTCATGGCTTCTCCACAAGGAAGCCTAGAAACTATAAGCTGGTTTAGAGGCAGGATGGATGAAAGTATCTTTCCAAAGAAAATTTATTGTGCCTCACCAAAAAGATGAGTCGCACAGAAGCCACGTTGGTTACACTGACATAAAATCAGGGTTTGTACTTCTGATGTATCAAGAATTGACTCAAAGGAATCACATCTGTTTCCAAACAATTCTGATGGCCCAGAAAGGGTACTCTCTCCCCATTCCAAACAGCTTGGAATTCAACAGAGAGGAGCTGACCTTGGGCCTCCTTGAAGTACCATTGTGACAGGACCCACAAGATGTGTCACCCCTCCAACGCGAACAGCCGCTGTCAGGAGCTCCCTCATATGTACCAGAGCCTGTTTTCTGGTGTTCCCACGGCGCCAACGGGTCTGAGCAGCTAACAGGAAACTGCTGCTCGATACCTGTGAGAAAGACATGTATGAGTGCTTCCCTGTTGGATTACTAGCACTCTTTCTTGATTGACAAACTTATCTGAGATGAGATGGCCCTGTTACTCAAGAACATCATCTCTTCCTTGAAGGGCACTGGTTCTTCTTTACTAGTAAGAGGTGGGGTGTAGAGCACCAAGGGATGGACAGAAAATGGCTTCAAATCCCTGTTTAGCTAGGAAGCTCAACTTTGAAACTAGGATTTTTCAGACCCCAAGACTGTCTTGTACTCAGATGTTCCTGTCGGACCAAGACTGAGACTGATCTATCAAGATCTGAGCTTGATTGCGCTGCTTATATAAGTTTCCAAACACTTATATAGAAAGAAGTAAATAAATAGGGGAATTCAGATCAGACCTAGCTTTTTTATGTTGGTATGGGTCTAAGTGGCCTGTTGGACACACATCTGGCAAAAAGTGTTTGTCCTTGGCACCTCCTGGGAAGAGATTTCCAGGTTGAACATCTGCAAAAGAAGTTCTCCAGCTTATAGTTAACATAATTGAGCTGGATGGACAACAGCTTCACTCACTGAAAGCCACCTTCCTATCTGAACAGATTTCCACAGCATCAGTCTATCCAAACCTTTCAATCTTGGGTCCCCAGCCACTAAGAAAATCAAGTTGTGGCTGAGGAGACAGTACCTTGTATATGGAGCACCCTCCCCTCAACAAACAGTCTGGTGCTCATATGAAAGTCTTATGGGGCCAGACAATTTACCCAAATATCCTAGCATCTTCTGTAATACTTTACATAGAGTCAGATGTCTTTTCATAATTTGCTAGTTTGTATTGCTTCCTGTGTGGTGCCTTATTACATTATGTGTATTGGTTTTAAAGTTATACTGCACTACAAGAAATGTTTTTTGCAACCCATGCACACACACAGAGTGTAACCTTGGAGTTGGCATGACTTACTGCTTGGTCAGGGTTGGTCCCAATGAAAGCAAACAGTTGACCCAGTAAAACGCTGTAGGTGGGCTTATCTCGGCTGTCCTCAATAGTCAGAGACTGGAGAAGAGTAAAGGAGCTACTTCTGTGACTAGTAATGTGGCGTCGCCTGGGGAGGGGAGAGGGTGGGGAAAGAGATGTTGCTATAGCACCCACTATTCAGAGGTAGGCTACAACAGGCTATCACCTTAAGACTTGTATACCTTTGGCTTGACCGAGTGAATTCTAGATCCTCATTGGCAATCATTTCAAGGTCAGAGGGTGCAGACATGCTGCGGAGAAAAACAGGCTGGCGGACAGCATGGGATATCACCTTAGTTTCTGACGCAGACTTGCAAGCTGTGGTGTTAAGAGAAGAGGAAAGGAGACTCAATTTTTCATGTGAAGAAATCCAAGCTACAGGCTTCTGGTACATTTGAAATGGGGGAAAGCCTGGTAAAGAGGATGCCTGCAGACTAGTGTAGCTGCCTGTGGAATTATTTGATTTGCAGACCAACACATTTGGAGAGTCCCAGGGTGGTGTAGGCTGGGCCAGTGTCTGCAATGTCACCAATACCTCTTACTCCAGCTCCCACACTCCTTGGGAGTATTTTGAAATTGAAGAGTAGTTGCAATTGTACCCTTTCCCCACTAAGGGATCAATTAAGATATATTTCTAGAAACATATACAGGTTGGGTTTTTTTAAATCTTTTAAATTGCTGGCATTCCACTGGAAAACTTAGTGAACTGCAAGATGGGGGCCACAGCTGGTAGGTGGATAATGTGTGAGACAAGTTGCAAAGGGAAGTTGGAGAAGAATCTTCTCGAATGATAGGTAAAATTTCGTTTTGCTTAACTGCATTATATTATATTTAAAAGATAAAATAGAATTAAGGGTTTTTTTTAAAAAAAAATAAGCATATAAACCTCATCTGTCTGTAGCATTTCAGAATGTAAACCTATTCCCTAGGGCCATTACTGCTCTTTTTTCTTGCTCACCAAAATATTTCCTGCCTTGAAATTTTTTTCCCCCCAGAGCAGGAGGGCAATAACATAATTAAACAAGCAACTTATGGGATGGGTGGTTAAATTTGTTCTGGAGCTGCCAGTTGCTAGCCCATAATAAAGGCTTTGGAAAGAATAAATTGGTTTATATATGACCAAGGAAGAGTAGGCTGTAGGTAAAAGAGATGAGAAAATGGAAAATATATGTGGTCTAAATCTCTTTGTAAATTGCAGGGAACTGTACACTGGAAGCATAAAAAAAGACAGCAGGTTGTTCAACCTTGGCTTTCTTTTCTTTCCATCCTTACCTGGTGTCTCTGCAGGTGTGCCAGATATACTCCTGGTGAGCCCAGACTGGGCAGCAATGGTGACGTGCAACAGCAGTTCTGCTCGGTTCATCAGGCTCTTTACCAGCGTTTTTGTTTTCCCCATGGGATGCAAAGGCTTCTGGTGCAGGGAGTTTACTTCCTGAATGAATTTCTCCCTAAAAAGCAGAGGAGGTAATTCCAAAAGTGCCAGACAAGTTATTTGTTTGCATTAGACCTCCAGGAGAAAAACTGTAGACTGGGAACCTCAGAGTGAAAATGAGGGCCTGGAAACTAACCCAAAGGTGCCCAATCACCCCAGTCAAAAGAGCATGAAAACAAAATCTCTGAGAACTCTAGGGATCCCACTCACCTTAGTGAAATAACCATGTTCTCAAGGTCACTTCCATCAAACGAAATCTCCTTCATTGAGCACAGAAGTTCCAGTTCTTTCATTTTGCTCTAAGGATGGGAGAAAAATGTACAAGAAAGGGATTCAAGAGATTCTTTAACGGTTAGTTGATCAAATAATAGAAGGACAGAAAAGGTCCAGTTGATGTGTCACCCTTCCTCATTGATGAACAGATCCAGCATCACATTGCACAAGCTGAAGTAGAAAGGTAAAGTCCACCCTTTCTTTCCAAAGCAAGGGGGTCCATTATCAGCGAACATGTGCCTTGCCCTAATGACAGTGACACAACCCCCCTTCAGAATAGGCAGAAAAGAAAATCTACAAAACATGAATCTTCACAGTCTCAAACGCAAAACTTCCCTGATTGATTATCCCATATAACAAAACAATAAGGGCTCCACAGACGAAGCGTTCATACTTGATTTTAACTGGTGACCAAACATACATGGCACAGTGTAGATAGCCACAGTAGGGGTGCTCAGGCTGTAATTCTAAACATTCTTACAAGAGTGTAAGTCTCACCAAAAATAATGAGACTGGTTTCCAGGTAAACACACAGAACACGGCTGTTGATGTAGTAAAAAGTATTGTATACGCTTGACTATAAGTTAACCTCATGTATAAGTCGAGGGCAGGTTTTGGTGCCAAAATTATGGATTTTGATATGACCTGTGGGTAAGTCGAGGGTAAGGGCGTGTAACAAAGGATCTAAAAGACAAGCAAAGGAAAACAATGCCAAAAGCTTAGAAAATTTCAGCAGGCATAACTGTTTGTGTTCACACTAAAGGCTGGATGGAGAGAGTAGAGGGGCAACAGTGCTTCCAGGACAGATTATACTATTGCCTTTCACCAGGAATGGTTCGTTTTTATGTTTTAATAAGAGTTAAAGTACAGCATTTACACTGACCCATGGATAAGATGACTCAGGTTTTTTGGGTCAATTTTTTAACTAACTTTTCTAAACTTATACGTGAGTATTTACAATAGGCCTCCATGTTCAGAGGCAGTCTATGGACTGAGCGGTAGATGCTAGGTTGGGTTCAACCAATTTAGAGATGGCCATCACTACAATATCCTGCTTGCGAATCTTTCCGAGGCACTTCATTGGTTCCCACTGAGAAGAGGATGCTGGGTGAGAGGGACAGTAATGAGATCTAGCACAACAGTTATTACTGGCAAAAATATCTAGGGCCCCCCACCGTCTATCCAAAGACTGAATGTACGCCAGAATCTGATCCATTGCTACATTCTGCAGAAGCATTAAAATCCTGGCAGCCATCCTTGCAATTCGCTCGTATTAGCTAGCAATTTCTAATTGCTTTGTTTTATTAGTACCGTGTGTACTGGGAAAAGCCTTATAAACACCCTGGAGAAGATGCTTTTCCTTTATGCATACACTTGTCGAAACTAGCTATTCCTAGAAGCAGCGGCAATCAAAATTTACAGCCTCTTTCAATCCAGGGTCACTCAGACAGTTTTAAAGGGTGGGTGTGATTTACCCTCAAGGCACTAATAAACCTGGGCACAATGCTTTACTGGAAGGGAGAAAGAATATCACGATTCAGGGAGGGGGGAAAAAACACTATCTGAGTTTTACCGGTACTACTGGGAGGCAGTACGCATTGCTTACCTCATTGAAGTGATAATCGTAAAAGAAGGGCACATTGTTCTCCAGCTTCCCATGCATGGCCTCTTCCACTTCACTTTGCCATTTCTGTTCTAATTCAGCAACACTCTGGCCACACAAAAAAAAAGAACATGAAAGCAGCAGATCACTGTCGCCTTATCAAATGTTAAGGGAAAATTGACAAACCAGAGTGCACTCAGAACAGGAATAATCTTGTGGGGAACACATATTTTGATACTAAAAGCAGCAGCATCTTCTCCCCCCCCCCCTCGCCGCCCCACCAGAAATGGATTTTTAGAGCTTTCATACCTGCAATTGTCTTTCCATGGCATTTAGCTTCTTAAAGGTTTCACCCATAATTTTGCAGAGCAGGTCATACTCCTCTGCATGTTCTTCTTGATACTGGAAGTTTATGAGGGACTGGAGGGCGTCAACCAGATTCAAGTGCTTGATCACACACGAAACCACCATTTCTTCCATTATATCAGGTTGGATCACCTCCCTGGTGAAGGGGAAAAGCAAAAATAAAACATTGGCCCACCCGGTCACTTGGTACTTGACAATTTGATAGACTCATTTGGTCTGAGGGCAAACCTTGCAAAGCTACAGGAGGCGGGGGTGGGGAAACGTGAAAACAGCATAAAGGACCAGAAATCTGCAGTACTTGGTGGCTTCGTTCATACTAAATCATGATTTCGGCCACCCACAGTTTAGAATACAAACCATGCTTTCATCTCCAAATGTACAGCAAACAAGAGAGCTACTTTTCTCCTTTTATTTTCTTTTGCTCAGTATCCCTACCTCTAGGGACCACAGACTCCAGAAACAAGGCAACAGCCCTCACCTAGTTTGTCAGTACATACATCACTTATTTAATTACTTCTGAACACTGATAAACTCCTTTTAAATTTAAACCACCATGGTGTTTCACAGTAAAACAAAGCTAGAAGAATAAAATGATAAAATAATAAGAACAAAGGGGGACATTAGATCAAGACAGCTGGAAACAGACTCAGATGATGAAAACTATATTGTGGAAATCATTTTGCTAAAAACACGCATATTTAAACAAGTATTCAACTACTAAACATTTTTAATATTGTTGAGTCGAAGGCTTTCATGGCCAGCCTCCATAGTTTTTTGTGGGTTTTTCGGGCTATGTGGCCATGTTCTAGAAGAGTTTCTTCCTGATGTTTCGCCAGCATCTCTGGCTAGCATCTTCAGAGAATGCTGGCATGTTGGGTATGTGTGTGTGTATATATACTGTGTATATGTACAGGTGCTGGCAAAACATCAGGAAGAAACTCTTCTAGAACATGACCACATAGCCCGAAAACCCCACAAAAAACTATTTCTAATATTATAATAAATGTAGTTTACAGTAATGACTACTGAGGGTCATTTTTGTTTCTTTCCTTCAAAGGAAGTTATTCTGAACAAGGCATGTGACAGTAGCCTGTGACAGAAGACCAAAAGTGAGCCTGCATTAAGAGAAAGAACAGGGACAATGAAAAGCTGCCACATACCTGATGCTGGGTCTAAACTGGGGCCGAGCACGACCAGATATTTCCCTGAGTTTGATCATGATTCCTGGAGGGAGCCTGATCCGTGGCAGCTCAAAGTAGTGGCCAACAGGCGGCACAAGGACATCGGATGGGTAGGTGAATTCACGATCTTCATCAATGGTGAGAGGCAGTGGGGAAGGGCTCGGAGTGAGGGCTGGAGAGATGACCCCATTGGCTTCCACTTGCCACTGGCACCTTGAGGGCAAACCAGAGGGAGAAATGCTTCCACAAACTTTGTCATGTTCACTGAATCTAAAATGGCTCTAGCATTCTCAAAGCAACATGGATTAGAAATCAACACAATTGAAGTACTTGCTGTGTATTTTGTACCCCTTGCAGAGGAACACAGCCTTTCTTTGCTATAACCATACAACAGCTTCTCCATTGAACCACCACCAGCTAGAACACTGGCTTATTGTCTCCCCATTGCCTATGCGCTGTGCATTCTTTTTCTTTTGACTTCCATTTTTTAATATCATTATTATTATTATTATTATTATTATTATTTGCTTGCCTAATTGATGAATTTAAGAAAAAGACCCAACTTGGGGATATTTCAGCCTTGCTGTACTACAGAGCCAAAGCAGACGTGACATAGGAGGGCCACAATTAGATTTTTCAATATATCCAATGCCTTTGGTGGCATTGGTGGGAGACCCTTTTCCCTGATTTGTTTCTCTCAGTAGAATCAGGCACACACAAAATGCTGCAACTAGCTGCGAAGACTGCTAGGATGCACCTGTGATGTCATTTGGGACAAGGTCTAGTGAAGAGTCCAGTAACACAGCGCAGTGCAAACTCACCTCCTTCCCTTACCTGCTAACTACTTTTAAATAAAAGACATCTGACCATGGAGCTCCAACCTCATGACAAGTCTGGTCCTCACAAGAAAGAAAAATCTCACAAGATGCTGGAGAATCAGCAGGCAGGCTTCTTTTCTACTCAGCCATATTGATGCTACTTACCTCTGTAAAAGTTTGGATCTGAGAAGTTCTTGGCACGCTTCCTCCTCTTTGGTTATTTCTGGTCCATTGTACAGTATCCTCAGCATAGAGCAAGCCAGCACAGACAAACCTAGTGCCAGGT
The DNA here is from genome assembly GCA_034509955.1 of Urosaurus nigricauda. Lineage (NCBI taxonomy): Eukaryota > Metazoa > Chordata > Lepidosauria > Squamata > Phrynosomatidae > Urosaurus > Urosaurus nigricauda. The sequence goes on along the minus strand of JAOEGL010000014.1, from coordinate 15,020,803 downwards.
CTACCAAGAAGGGCAATCCCCCTGACACATCTTCTGAGGACTCCTTCAGCACAGACAGAGGAAAAATATACAACAGTCAAAATTACTTGCTTTTATTTATATGCACATGAATACTTTTTTAGCTCGGCAGGTCTCTGAGAATTGATTTTTCAGGGGAAACAGGACTTGTATCATGGGGTGGATTTTTATTTTTTTATTGTTGTTTTAATTTGTACTAACCGGTTCCTTTGAAGTATTTAGCATGCCAAGAGCATTAAAACCAGAGCAAAGACAACAGAGCCCAAACTTCAAAAAATGGCTATCCTTATCAAGAAAGGGAGACAAAGTAGCCTCTCTTTACTAATGTAACCTAATTTGCATCAGAGCTTCATTCTGAGACCTCTGTGAGAAGCTTTCCATGCTACTTGCCCCGCTTCCCCTTGTATCATATTTAGGCTTCTTTTTATTACTTTTCCATGAATGATGCACATTGCATGCTTACCTGTGCTCGGACAGTGCAAGCAAAGCCCCACATTGCTTTGTCCGGGGTGTTGTGTTCTCGACCGCTCCTCATTTCAAAAGAGAAGGTAACAGTGTCTCCTTCCACCTTATGTTTTCAAAGAGCAAAGCAGGAAAAAGAGATTCTGTTAAAGAAGCCATTCAAATATTGAGTACCAACTACCATGTGCTATAGACTGATGACTTCCCAAGGAGGGATGGGGCGGCGGACAGAAAGACAAGGCATTACAGTGACTGTACAGAGCTGGGCTCTGTACTAGAGAGAGGGGAAGATGCTTCCCTCCATATTTTTGGCCTACTCCTCCACCAGTCCCACCCACCACAATGAATGAATGGTATGAGATTATGGGAATTGGAGTCAAAAACGGGAAGAGACAAAAGTTCTCCACTCCCAAGTATGCAAATCCCAAGTTTTTAAGAAAGGAAAGGCATGGAAAATGGTATAAAATTGAGGTAATAAATAAACAGGTAAAGAGTGTGCTATACTGAGGTTCCACAAAATGCTTGAAAGACTTGGTGAAGCACACAGTAGTGCCCACACCTTGTTCTTGAAGCATGCCAATCCATAGTCAACCCCATCCCCAAATTTGCTTCTGATCCCTATCAACAGCAATTGTTTCTTGTATCACTTTTGGCAGTTTAGAAAAAGAAAAAAAAGAGAGAGAATGGTTGTTCTGTACCTTGACTAAATCTTTGGGCCAACCAGTTCCTAAGACACTGCGGCTGCCATATCCAAGGGTATTGCCCCCATATTCTGCCACCTTCCGACTGTTTGTGTTGGGGCCTGCATATATCACCAGCTTCAAAAACATGAAAGAAACAGGTCAGTGGCAGAGAGACAGACACCATGCATGCTTTACGACAGTTTTGAACAGTGGAATCAATTCATAAAAAGCTTGAGAAGACCAGAAAGTAGTATCCTTTATAGACAAGGACCATGAAGCAAAGAGTGGCTTCATATTTTGTTCCTTTGGACGGTCTCTCATTCCAGTCCTCCAGCAAACCAAGACAAGTGAATAATTTTCTCTGGCCCACCACTGCCTTTTTAAGTTTACCTCTGTCCCAATGGCTCTGACCAGGTGGGCCTCCTGTCCCGTTCTATAATTTCTTGGATTGAGGGATTTGGCATTCCCCTCATCTCCTCCAAATAGTTGCACAACAATGTGGGTAGGGTTAACAGCACCTTTCAGTCCACTTCCTCTACTGTCCCACTTCCAGATGCTACAAAACCCATCTTGTGGGGTTAAAACAACATTGGAAACAAACCCTTTAAAAGGAAGTGATGGATCTGGCATTTTCAAAATAATTTATTTTTTCCTTCAAAAGAATACATTCTTCCAACTGCAAATAATGTTTGGGTGCCTGGATGCCCAGTCTGAAATTCCTATTTGAGCTAACTGAAGTGTTTCTTCCAAGGCAGATAAACAGGGGAAGTGTCCCTATCTGGAATGGGACCACAGTGAAGTAGCAGTGACAGCAGCTACCACCGTGAGGAAAAAAGAATTAAAGCCCCCTCACCTGCCCAGGTCTTTGTCTGAATAAGGATTCTTATTGTCTGATCCTTTTTAAAATCCTCTAAGGTAACTGCTAGTGCAAACTGTGTAAACAGTGCCACGTCTTGTTTAGCTTTAAGCTCATGGCCTTGACTCTGTGATGTGGCAGTGAATTCCATGCACTATTTGTGCGAGATCTGCTTTTCACCCCACCTCTTCTCAGATCCTGTGCAGAGGCGACAGGGATTGTTGCATCCTAAAACCTCCCATACTTCTTCACTTCATCCACAAATATGACCAAGAGAGGACTCCACAAAGCTCATGCATGTTTTAAATGTTATATTTGTAATTTTAAAATATTCTTTCAATTTTAATTCTACAATTTTAATTGTTGTTTTAATGTGTTTTATATGTGTTGTTAGTTGTCTTGGGTCCCGCTTTGGGCGAAAGGTGGGATAATAAATAAATAAATGTATTAAGGGGGCCAATCCACAGGTGTTGCTCTTGGGCAACCCCTGACAAAGAAAATGGAACCACACAAGAGCATTGTTTCAGTGAAAAGGTCTTTTTGGTAGACTAGGCTCAAACTGGAGTTCCTATTTTGGCCCACACCTACCTTGTCATAATCATACTGCGAGGAACATCGGCTATCAAACCTCAGGTACAAACAACGAGCTCCTGGAATATGCACAGTTTCCTTAAATTTGTAGTTGTCCCGAACGGGATGAACGGTCTCCACTGTTTTCCCGGCAGCCCAAGGAGCTGGGATTTTCAAGCCAGTAAGGAACCCTGGCTCTTCTTTCTCTTCTAGCATTCTGGCACAGAGGGGAAAAAGCAGCATCAGTAAAAGAAGTAACTTTGCAGAATGGATTAATCCACAGTATTTTAGAAATGGGTGAGCAAATGTGGGAAGGTACAGGGCTGCATTAGTTCCTCAGGAGAACTTGGAAGGATGCTCCCCCCCCCCCATAAGTTTTTAAAGTTTTGTCCCAAAATGTCCCTTTGTGAGAGAACTTTTCGCCATGTTAGACTCCTCTGAGCCATTTCAGGCCCAAGAAAGACCATTTTTAACAACAGAAATGAATGGAAGTCACCTCTCATTTTTTAAAAAGGCCCGGGGGGGGGGGGGCAAAAGAATGGTGAAAATGTCCCATATGCATTTAGGAACACTTAAAAAAAAAGAAATTGTCCCCTGGGGGCCACATGCAGCTCATGGGCCACATTTTGCCCACCTTTGCCTTAAAATGAAGACCAATGTGTAAAATGTTGAAGGCAGTTAATAAAACAAATTGCTGCTTGCAAGGCTAATACTGTACTCATTTGACTTGTAGCCCTGCTGAAACATGTTTTCCAGATTTTCCTACTGTTTCAAAACTCTTTTTGACCGGGCTGCTTTGTGCATAATTGTTATTCAACTCTTTTAAAATTATATGAGAAAGGGACACAGCTCTCCCAAAACCCTGTCAACTTGAAACTTAATTTGTTAAACTCAGAATGAAGTAGTGGCATCTTGTTTCTTATCATTCAAAACCCAATGCTCTTGAAATACCCTGAAGCTCAACATTTGAATTTTCTTGCTGTTCTTCTAGAGAAGTTCTAGCAGATAAAGAGGCAGGAAAAGGAAGAGAAAACCTTCAGTGGGATTTATCAGTTTCAGCTCTTGACTGGAAAGTTTTTTTCTTTAGCCTACAAAGCAATTTTACAGAACAATGTAATGCTGACACTATGGAGTTCCTTGCCTCTGAATCACTCTTCAGTCATGACCAGCAAATGAAAAAGACAGACAGGAAAATTGTGCTCCCAGTTATTAAAACAGTTAATACTGAGTGTCAAAGAAAAGTTGGATGATGGTAAGTTAATCACCTCTCATCAGGAATCAGCTTGCTCCTCTGTTCACAAGCCCCACTGGGAGAAGCACCAGCTTCGGAGAAAAGAGGAGACTGGGTTTTCAGCAACAAGGCAGTCTGCAACACAACACGAAGGTGGTTGGCTTATTAAGAAAGCTGCGTAGACAATGCTATTGCACAATTTGGGAGGAAGAAATTACTGAAGAATCGGAGAGCATGAGCATGCTCCACCTTCTTGGTAGTGATGCCCTGTCAATCCTTTTGCCCCCCTATTGCCCTCAAGGATGGCACAACCCCACCTTCACTCCAGTTCCATATTGTTCAACTGGAAAGAGGAAGATGGTTGAACTGCACTTCACAGAACGCCACTTTGCATATGCCATCTCCCCCTGCAAATAACCTTGGTGTCAGGCTTCCCCCTCCCCCTTTCTTTCCAACCAAAATGCAGGCCACATGGGGCACGCACAGCTCTTCTACAAGGTTAACAGTGCTCCAGGAACTTTCCTGGGAGTGCTTAAGAGCCTTGTGAAGAAAAGTGAATGAATTCTGCATCATCTGGGAGCACTCTAGCTATTTAATACGTAACACAACATATCACATTTTTCAAGTAACATTCCAAGCTCTGATTTTGAATGGATAAATTCTGCCAGAATTTCGGGGAGCTTCCAAATAGAAAAGTCAAGGAGGGTGTCTGTCTTAAGAGGATAAAGACACCCCCACATCATACAACAGCTAAGGCATTCTACTGGGTCTATAAATATGACAAGCTGGAACATGAATATTGCTTTTCCCATACAAGTTATAATAGCACAGGTCATCCTAACTGGGGCTATAGCAGAAGTTTTTAAAAAACAACCCACAAACGCCATACCTGGCTTGTGTAGAGAACCAGCTGCACCAACTGAGGCATCAGAGCATCAGCCATAGTCAAGGTCTGGAGGTTGGGATGCATCAGTGACGTCAGCAATACTGGGAGCAAGTGGCCCAGCATGGTGGCTTTGGTCACCTGCTCCAGGCCCTTTAATCTGAAACGAGAGCGCCCCCCACCCCTAGATTTAGTTTACTTAGTTCTTGTCCTACTACACCAGCCTCACTTTAGTATGATCTCTCCTGCTGATCCCTAATATACTTCTGACTTCCACCATAAAAGACGTAGGAAGTGTATTAGGGACCGACTATCACATCTCCTCCGCAAGTGCAACAGTTATGCCTACTGCTGATCCTCAGAGCAGCTGGTAGTTCCTAACTTTCACTCACTGATGCTGGATTAAAAACTGCATGACTGTCCTTCCTCTACTAAGGAGACACTTGAGAAAGTGAAAGGAAGCATGTCCTGGATCAGTTTATTAGCCAGAGAACAAGGGCCCCTGGGAGGTTGCCCTCTTATTTTCAGGATGGACACCATGGGGAAGGGAAGAGCAGCCTGGCCCCATTTAAAAGACCAGCTGCAAGAATTTTGCTTGCTTTTCCAGCTCTCTTTTCTCTCTCTCTGCCAGAAAGAACATTCTACCCTAATGCCACTCACACAGAGAATGCAGAGTACAAAGGAAGAACAATCTGATCTGTCATCTCTTCCAAGTAGCTGGGCTTTGTGCAGTTATAAGGTGCCTACAGCATTAAACACCAAAGTCAGAATCATCCATGCCACAGTACAGTCAGCCCTTAGTATCTGTGGGGGTTCCATTCCAGACTCAGTCTCCCCCCTCCCCGATACAAAAAACTGCAGGACCTCAAGTCCTGTAGTTTTCAATAGCCACATGCATCCATGGCCATTGGGGGTAATGGGTCTTGCTGCCTGTGGATGCTTAAATCAGCGGATGGCAAGCCCACAATTGGGGCGGGCAGGCGGGCTGTATTTCTAATTTCTATGTATGGTTGTAATACAGCTAAAATTTTAATAGGTTAAAACCATACTGAATGTAAAACAGTGCAGGAAGAGAGTTCTCTGGACTACTAAAAAGACAAATAAATGGTTCCATAAACAAATCAGGCATCAACTCTCTTTAGAAGTCAAGATGACTAAGCTGAGGCTGTTGTACTTTGAATATATCATGACACTGGAGCCAACAATTTACTCAATAATGTGGAAGGCAGCTTTGAGTCCCATTTGGGAGAAAACTGGGATAGAAATTAAATATATAGAATGGTTAAAAGCCTGTAGGACAAGAGGAAGACTACATTACAGGTGGATAGAATCAATCAAGGAAGCCAGAGTCAACCTGAGTTTGCAAGACCTGAGCAAGGTTCTTGATCGCTCAGGTTCTTTGAGGTCTTTCATTCATAGGGTTGCTGAAATTTGATGGCAGTTAACAATAACAACAATAACAACAACGTGTCTTGAGTGATTAAGTCTTTTCATGATAGGAAACCTTCACAACAGATACTGTAAATAGTCTCACCTGTGCTCCCTGTCTGGGATATCACTGTTTATAAGAGCAGTGGTGACTTGCTGCAGCATTTCTAGGACCTCATCGCATCCTGTCAAGATTTGTGTAGCCAGAGCCAAGATACTAGCCTTAAGCTCCTAGGCACAAAAAAAGGGAAAACAATTCTGATTACACAGCCAAGGGAACAACCAGCTTTTTACAACCCATCAGTTAAACAAATAAAGAAACAAACAAACAAAAATAACCATGGGCTTCTGAAGTTAATGTGATGGTCATGACAATGAGCCCTGACCTCAGCACATGTCTCCAAGAATGAGGCTTGTCCAGCCTGAGATTTTAAAATGTTAAGTCCTACAATGCTATGGAAATTTAACAGGATCTTTTTTGAAACAACAGGAGATACCTCTAGGTACCCGGGGGGAAATTAACACTCCAACCGGACATGAAGCTCCTTATCATGCACATAGGAAGAAAGGAGACAGAATTCCTGTCAAGCTATTTTTCTTAGAATCTCTGACACATCCAGACTGATTGGAAAGTCGAAGATTTCATGCCTGTTCTTTCCAGTTTTATACTGGGTTAAAATAAATCAACTTGGGGAGCTGATATAAAAAGTACTGGGCACTGACAAAAAATATTCTGGGATTTTTTTAAAAAACGCATGTATAGATCACCAAAATAAAATTGGAAAAAATCAGGAACAAAAGCTGGGATTTTCTGGTCTTTTCAATCAGTCTGGATGTGCCACGACACCCAGTTTTTCATATGCCTATGTTCTTTTACAAAAATTACCACCTGAGCCACAACATCTGAGTTTGTAAACCAGTTTGATTAACTAGTCGACCCACACGGACTGCGTAACTGCCTATAAGATATTAACTGTTTTAAAATACAAGTTCTTAGGAAAAAATACCAGAGGCGGGTAACATCTTAGAAGAGGAATTCTATCACCTCTGCCACACACACGGCAAAACGGGCAAAATGCCTCTTCCAAGAGGCACAAAACAAGGAAGTGCGGGATTTTCCTCCTGGAATTATTGCTCTAACTCATGTGTAAACTGCTGCACATTCAATAATATTTTTTTTTGCAAAATCGTATAATTTTTTTTATTGGACAAACAAGCCTTAGTGGGCACAAATGCATGCAGACACACACAGAGAAACCCCCTTACTTCTCTCCACCCATCCTGCTCAGCTGGCAGAATCTTTCACTGGACACTACTTATACTAGAGACAGCAGCATTACTTGATGTTTATCTACTTCTGGGAACATGGCTGAAGTTTCCTGGTGGGAACGGCCATTCTTTTGCTTAGCTGTAGTGGGTTTTTAAGAGCAGGGGAAAAGATAACACCCACTTTTTTTCCATTTGGGAAACTCCAGTTAGTTATAGCATAGAAAGGACTCTGAGCAGGCTGGGCCTGGGCTCTGTAGAGTACTTATCAGAATGGTTAATCCAGCCCTGTCTGCTGGCCAGACAAGGAGCAGAACAGTCCTAGAAAGGAAGAGAGGATGATAGCAACTGTAGAGAGAAACTGAGAAAAAAACAACAACAAAACAAAATGCGTTTGCAGGATGAGAGACGGCATGGACACGTTTAGAATTTACTCCATACATTCACCAATGTGCCCAAGGGGCCATATAGGACAAGTATATAAATACGCCAACAAAGAAGCAAAAGCAGATTGGTAGAACTGGAAACAAAATGGCACCAACCAGACATTGACTGCTCCCATTGTGCTCTAGTTCCTGCCCCCCAAAACACAAGCCACCAAGGTAGAAGATGCAAAACTAACCAGAAAAGTACCTCCACAGAAATGTGTTTTGCCTTATTCTAGTGACTAATAAACTGAGGGGAACTGCAATTGGATTGCCAGAATTCCTATAAAGCCAGAGCTTTGCTGTAAACTGATTCACTGTTACTACAACTAGTAATCCATTTCAGTTTTAAAGTAAATGATATGCTAGATTTTTGCAGACAGAGATGACTTTCTCTACTCAGTTAACACACAAAGCTTGGAAACGTTACTTGTTTTGACCACAAAGTTATAGTTCAAACAAGTAACTATTCCCAACTCTGGTCAAACAACATAATACAACAGGCATGCTTTTAGGGAAAAAAATATACTCTTTAAAAAAGCAAAGGGACATGAGTTTTCTGCAATCTGGTCCTCTCTAGATGTGCTGGACTGCAACTCCTCCTATGTCCCCAGCCAAGATGAAGGGAGTCATCGTCCAACAGATCTGGAAAGCATCAGACTGAGGAAGGTGGATCTATAAATTGTAAGTCAGGCTGCTGAACTAGTGATACTGAAAGTCATTTAGTGTGGAGCTTGACAGTTGGCCTGAAACAGAGGAACTTCTGAGGAACAATTGTATGCAGGCTGAACCTTGTGAGGGATGGTGATGGCACAACAAGTGCTCTCCAGTGCATTTCCTGTACTGCAACCTGAATAAAGTCAACAGGGAGAGCTCAGTTATATGTTGCAAAGTACAAAGGATCTTGGGATAAGAAGAGCTGTTGGAGGTGGGACATCCCACCCTTGAAAATTTAGGTTGAAGCACAGTTGTAGATTTCTATCATGTAATTACACAGAGAGACAACAAGAAGTGACAAGACAGCACAGAGAAGATATACCCATCAGCTGAACTGCAGAGATACAAGGGCCGGAAGAGAGCAAAGGCTGTCGAAAGAGGTAGTGGAATTTAATCTTGGTGTTTACCTGTACCTTCAATGTCTCTCCCTGCAAGGAGCTGTCACTGTCATCGTTTTCGTCAGGCTTAATCAAAATTGTATTACTCAGAAGATGGTTCTGTACGGCCATCAGATACCGCAGGCAGGAAGAGGCAGCCTTTAATATAAATGAGCGTCATTTGCATTATCCTCTCAACACTTCAGTTACAAAATCAGTACAGAAAAAGCTGTGTGCTATTTTTGAAATATGGAAGAGCACCAACAGGGATGGATACAACAGAAATGTTACATTAGTCTCTTGCTAGACTGATACAACAAGCAATGCATTATAAGAATGTAAGAAAAGGCACATTAAGATGTGGAAGATGTGTTGAAAACTGCTGGACTTTGCCCAGCAGATACATAGTTTGATGGTCTCTTTACCTGCCTAACTGTTAGAAAGGCTGGGCTATTGAATTCAATGGGTACAAACAAGCACTAACGTAAATGTCAACACTGCGCAACCACTCGCACAACTGTCAGACACAGGTCACACGGATGTCCTCCCCTTCCAAGTTTGCAATCTCACCTGGAATGTTTGGCATGTTTCATTTTTGCCCCCCCCCCCCCCCAAACACCAAAAAAAGAACTCCCTTTAAACTGGGGAGGTGGTGGGTAGAACTGAGACAGGGTCCAGTTTTCACCCATGCACACCCGTGGCAGGACACATCACCCCATTTTCTGGCAAAAAGCATTGGAAAATCACAACTAGAAATGGCTTCTATGTGTAATCTCTGTGCTTTGGGGAGGTCTGGGTGCAAAGTTAAAGCTCATCCACTTTTTCTCAGGGCCTCCAGGACTGACCTTTTGGGAGCATTTTTCTAACCCTCTCTCAAATTTGGGAGTGGGATGACTAGGAGCTTTGAGTGGGCCCAAGCAAGTTTGAGGGGCTGAGAAAAAGGGGTTGCCTGGCCTGCATTCCCCCCACCCTAGTCCTACCTTAAATACTGCCAAGTCTCCATCTCTACCCCTATCATGACGGTACCCACAAAAGAACAGCCCTTTTGAGGAAGAGCCAGCTAGGAGGCATTACTCACAGGCACAGTTGAGAGGAGCCTTTGAAATTCATCTCTGGATACTGTTTGGCACTTGGTGATTAAGATACAAGATTCGCGAACAACAATCTTGAGAATGTAGTGCAAAAGTTCATCGTTTAGTCTTTAAAATGCAGGAAAGACATGGTGAGATGGTGAGGGCTTACCATGGAATGCCAATACACTCATGTGCAAACTGCAGTACGCGAAATATTTCACTCAGAGAGAAGCAATGGCTAGCACAAAACAGACTCCTGCCTTTGTGTTTATATCACTTAGGTGGGCCAAGACCTGAAGAAAGATTCTACATATTCAAAGAGCAAGTTCCTTCTCCCCACAACAAACCATTCAGTGTGCCTACTGAGACATTCAATATTCTAAGTTCCAAACTCCATTGGTGTTTGCAGACAAAAGCATTCAGGATAACTAAAGTACATTAAGTAATTTGCTATATGAGTCGCCAGTGCATTTCCTGGTCCAATGAAACTTCCAAATAGCTTGAAACCAGGTTATTTGAAAGACTGTTTGTGCCCATATAAATAATACTGTATATACTCATGTATAAGTCTAGAAATTTTGGTCAAAAAATTGACCCAAAAAACATGGATCGACTTATCCATGGGTCAATGTAAATCCTGTACATATATATTCTTTTTCTGAGTAGAGAGGCAAAATGCAAGCGCTTTGTCCACCCTCGGAGCACATAAAAAGAAGCCCCAACCATCTCTACTCTCGCATGCATCCAGCCTTTATACAATATTTTATATAATATTTTAAAAATAATATTGTGCATGAAACAAAGTTTGTATACACTGAACCATCAAAAAGCAAAGGTGCCACTATCTCAACAATTATGCCTGCCAGAATTTTGTAAGGTCTTTGGCATGGTTTCCCTTTGCTTCATCCTTTACATCCTTTGTTACATGGCCCTAAGTTTTACCCTCGACTTATCCATGGATCATACCAAAATCAATAATTTTGGCCCAAAAACCTACCCTCGACTTATAAATGAGGTCGACTTATAGTCGAGTATATACGTATCTTCCCAGAGGCTCAGGGAATCTTGAAACAGTATTACATATACTCATCGACAGTGTAAATTTCGTCATGGTATTGGGAGAGAATTAGTTTCAATGGGGAAACATATTGTGTGTCCTATTGCTTAGGTGATAAAGCCACCTTCTCATTAACAGAGAAGTTAAGTTTTCTCTCCCTTGTATCACAATTAACATAAGAGCCCAGACAACATGGATATGATGTACTCTATAATCCTGGTCCATTTTAAACTGATGATCTATTTGTTTTTAGCCGTCTCCCTTACCAAGAAGCTGTGGTATATTTTATGCTTTGTTTCTATAAATTAGTCATTTATCACAATACTTAATGCATTCACTCATTCAGTACACATAAGCAACTCTTATAAAGTCTCTTCCCCAAAACTTCAGGATGTGCACTCTGTACATTATGTCCCCAATATGTAAGAAGACATGCGCCATTTACCTGTAATGCTCATCATCTTCGCTGCCAAATCTATTGTTCTGAAGTTGCTCCGCCAGGTTAGTCATGATCACATCACGAAGCTGTGCCAACCCACTGTTCCTCTCTCCTGTAAAGGAATCATTCATAGGAGATGCTGGTTAGATGAGGGGCTCTGTTGTGAACTGATAATAGGTTTGACTTAATGTGCAGCAGTCTCTGCTTTCTGGATCACAAACTTTTCATTAACAAAAGCATTTTCATTCCAGCATTTTTGAAAACTCGTACCTTCAGTTAAGACCAGCTTCAGCAAGTTATTGATTTCTACTTCTCCAGGATACAGGATGTTTAGACCAGAACTTAAAAGAAGAAAAAAAGGGGGGGATTATTTTTACGGTGCGACTTTGTAACATGACAAAACACAGGAGAGTTACAAGTGCAAGATGGCATTGCCTAGATCCCTCATAAAATTGCATGCTTGGGGCAGGACATTTGCACAATAAAAAACCTCATCTGAAAACACCTCATGTTGCATGTATTGTTACATTTTAGCTGCAGCCTTACCTTACATCTGCCCTTTCTAGATATGCCTTTTTAGTACTTACGGGACTTTCCCTCCTTTTGTAACTATCACCCTTTCAAGGAAATCACCAATTCACTCATTTTGTACAGAAGGATCCAAGGCTGGAGAGCTGACCAAGCCCACGCAGAAACCGCAGGAGTGAGGAGGTAGTCGCACTTGAGTCCTCCAGAGCAAACCAAGTGGGCATATTTTAATGAAGAGACTCAGATCTATACTCCTCTACTCTGTTCAAGGGAATTTCTTGAAACGCTTTTCAGATTCAGTGACCTGGGCACGTAGTTCAACCATTAGTTAACATTTTCCTAATATTAAAAACACCAGGAAAATAATCAACAGGCTGGGAAAACACGCTCAACATCAAAAAGAAATTATTACTCCAGGAGCCCATAAAGAGGCAGGCAGGTCGCCCTGGAAGATTCTGTTCTGAGGTTTTGGAACACGTCCCACTTATAGCTCCTAACAGAATACTTGAGACAAATGTTCTTTTCCCTTTGAGAAGCGTGTTATTGGATTATCCTAGCACAGAACTGCACAGTTATACTGTACAAGTCTCTTTGCTTTGTCAAAAATACAAAAGATAGCAGTTTTAAGCTCCAGACTGGGGCAGGAATAATAATAATAATAATAATAATTATTATTATTGATGTTGTTTATTTATACAGAGCCATAAATTTACATGGCACTTTATAGAGATTACAGTTAATAAGTTAATTAGACATTTCCCTGCCCTCAGGCTTAGTCTACAAAAGACATGACAGAAGAGAAGGAAATGGCAGGGGGGAAGCGCTTCAGATGTTGCTGGACTGCGACTCCCAGCATTCCAGCAACACAAAGTGTAACAATATTGAGGCTGTGGTATGACTTGTGCCTCTGCTCCAGGCAGTGCAGATGTATAGCAAAGCAATCTGAATGGTGGCCTTGTGACTTCTTATCGATTCAAGCTTTAGAGGCTTTCACAGAAATTATCTTTACAATGGTTATAGAACTTAAGTGATTTTATTGGGATGAGTGAAGACAACACACCTGATGGCCAGGCAGACTTCTTTCTGAATTTCAGGGCTGATCTGGTCCACTGGTGCCATCAACAACTGCCATAGCAAGAGGCCAGATCGTCTCACAATATCCCGGTTCTTCTCGGTTTGTGGGCTGAAGAAAAATTTAAAAACCACCTGCAAGGACAACCATTGGGGTGGGTGGAGATAGAAATGCTGCAATGTCTCTTACAAATAACAGTCATTAAAAAGAATAATATACTCTGATGATTCATATCCTCATTACTGCCAAAGTATGGATCATTCTAGCAGCTCAAGGTAGGAAGCAAAAGCAAATGGACCCGCAAGAAAGACATTCAAACATGATCTTAGAATTCTCCTGCTTTTGCTTACTTAATACTGAGCTACAAAGGACAACCCAAACAAATTGGTCTCCTAAGCTTCCAAAAGATCCTCAAGTCTGACTTCTGCTCCATTTATTTGTTTATGGTGCTAACAGGGGTCGCCCAATTACATAGTATTTTCCATCAATGGAGGGATTTATCAAGAATGCCTCATGAAAATATTCAAAAATTGACAGAGAATTCAGCCACCACTGCCACCATTCTGACTCCATAAACCCTGAGGCAGATCATAACTTTGAGACGGTGCAACTCCAACTAAACGCAACCGACAATGCGCCCATGACACATGTACACACCTGGAAGACCACCAGGATGCAACGAATAATGCAGGTGTCCCCATTGACCATGGCTTTCTCCATAATGTCACAGATGCTGCTGAGATGATGGGCTTCAATTGGGTGCTGCTTGCCCAGAAAATTTGTGATGGGAAGGTTGTTACTTGCTGCCAGGAGGTTGAGCTGATGGATACACATCGCACCAACATGGTGCAGTAATTGATTGATAACCTCATTTGTGGTTATGGCATCTCCTAGAACAACAATGGAAGAGTTTCAAGTTATTGTCAGAAGGGGGCTGTGAAGGGTGTCACCCATTTTTTTGTGATTTCTACTTGTACCAACCCAGAAATAATATAGTTTTGTATGCAAAAGTCCCCTCAGTGAAGCCCCAGCAGCAGAGACTGAGGTTAGGTGTTCAGTTGCAAACAACCAGGAATTACACACACACACACACACACACACACGTGTGTACATGTGTCTGTGTCTGTATATGTATGTGTGTAGGGGTGTTGCTACCATCTGCATATTCAAATGAGTTTACACAAAGTGTGTTGATCATTTCATTGTATTATTTTAATGTTTATGTTTACATTCAAAAGCACAATATCCCTTGAGCTGTAATGGTCAACCACTTTCTTAAAGCACAGTTCCACAAATTTCAAAGGAACTATACCTAAGTATTATAGTATGAATTTCAAATACTCTCATTATTTTCCTGCTTCTGATCAAAATAAGCTTTGTGTATATATATATATATACACACACACACACCACTTCATCATCCTTGTACAAAAGTGTGATTCAACACTAAGGTGCAACATGGCTTAAAGGTAACACTCATCCATCAAAGATGCCCATTCCCATTTTACTGACATGTGCTTTGTGCAGAGAACTGACTGAAGAGGTTCCCTCACCTTTTGGCTCCGTAATGATATGGCTGACGCCTAGCCTCTGGCAGACGTAATGAAAAGCCTGGTTCCCAGGATTGCACCACTGATCAATATAGTCATTTGAGCATGTCCAGATCATATTATTCATGGCATCGTAGCATGCACCTGGACAAAAAGGATCAAGAGCTTTCTTTATCAAAAGGGATCTGGGGATGCCACATAGGGGAAACGTACAGTAATTCACAAATAATAATAATAATAATAATAATAATAATAATAATACTTTTTATTTATACCCCGCTTTTCAGCCAAGGCTATCAAAGCAGCTTACAATTTGTTAATTAGACATTTCCCTTACATAGAATCACTCTAAAAAGACACGAAACAAAAGGAAAAGGGAGAGGTGGTGGGGAAGGGGGAAAGTCCAGCATATCTTCTCTCCCTCAGAAGCCTGGACCATGGCAAATGCATTTTGGGTTGGTAGCACCTTCTCTGTCCTTCTTATATGTTCATAACACCAATGCAGAGAGCTAAGTGCAGCAGTTACCACCACAAAAACACATACATCCACTCGTCGTTGTGATAGCACTGCCTCCACCTTTCTCTGCACCCCTTTATACCAACAGCTTGGTCCTGAAGCTATTGTTCGTATTTACTACTGAGGAGCTGGAATGCTTCTATACCTTTTGTAACACCTCAGGAGTTGAGCTAATGGCTAGGGAGGCCTGAAGGCCAGAAACCCTACAGCCAACAGCAGCAGAATATTTCAAAGGCTAGAACCTTCCCAGCCCTCCAGCTTTTACTTGTTTTCCATTTCATCTGATTTGGTGAGAGACAGGCTGATAAAACTTTTCTTCTTTTTGGCAGAGCTACATGCTTTAATTTGATGCCTGATTTGTTTCTCTACGGTTATAGCAGGCACTCTAAGAAAATTATTCAAAGATGGTGTTCGCTTTGCAAATAAGTTTGTAGACCTCACTATCACAATAACAAAGAAAGCAAGAAATGGAATGCCTAGCCCTCCCTCCATCGTGACCCTTCTTGAGCTAATAAGAAAAAGCCCCCTTACTCCCCCATCAATGGCTCAACTGCCACAGTCCAGCTAAGGCTTCAAGTGAATATACAGTTTCAACACATTTTATATTTATTTGCTGTTAAATGGCTTGTGTTCTAAATGTTATTGTCCTACTCCTCCTTTGGCCAGTTACTGCCAGCATTTCATGAAAAAGGATGTGTCTCAACTGTACATGTGTTTCAACAAGTACCAGCATGGCTGGAGATATGTATAATCCAGTGCACGTGAAGCATTACTGGCATTAGCAGGTTGCATCGGAAATGCGCACCCAACTCCTTACCTAAACCAGGAACAAGAGCACCGCGTCCAAGGGAGCTTCCAGCAGCATCAATGAGATCCGCTCGGCTGGCAAACTGCCCATCCGATATGTTGTACACCAAACTCGAAGCCAGAACTTTAAACAAAGATCCTGCAATTAATTCCTTGACAGCTCACGTATTTCTCACAGATATGCATTATGCACAACAGGAGCTTAAACACTACATCTAGACTAAACTTCTCAGCTTAACTAAAGGTAAGAGACAAGGGAGAGTGAACTCAACTGGAAGCCGCACCTTTTACTTCCGGCTCCTTCCCAGGATTTTTGGTGGGGAGGAGACAGTGTGGCTGACTGAGCAGTAACAGAAAAGCCCTCTGCACAAGCTCTTGGGCACTTCCACCTTCATCAGCCCTTCACACTTGGGAATTTTGCTCCGCATGGCTCTCTCCTACCCCCCCCATCGCCCCATTCACTGGCAATCCCAATCTTTATTATCAACTCCTCATTATCAATTTATTTGTATATCCTTTTTCCATGGGAATAGCCTGCTCAAAGCAGTTCACAGTAACAAACAAACACACACTCAGACACAGCAACGTTTCAAGGTAGCACAACAACAATTATGTCAACATTTAAAGAGTTACTATATAGCTCACGTTAATAAAACCACACTAAGATTAAACAATCCCTGCATCGTTCACACTAAGGCTTATCAAAAGAGAAACACCTCTGCCAAAACAGCCAAAGTAGTAGCAAAATACATAATAATACAGAGTCTGGGCATCCCAGCCAGATGGAAAAGGGCCAGATGGAGGAAGAATGGCCATGGCTTGCTGGATTCACTAGCAGCAGGCACCAACACAACAGAACAGCCACTGCTCTATCCGCATGTTGTGCAGTAGTGGCATCAGAATCAGGTACGCTGAAGGTTGGGCCAAATGAAATGTGGCAGGACAATCTTGCAGCCTTAGGATTTTAGTCATACACTTGCTTCACTCACACATAAAGTGAAGAATGGGGTGGGTGGGTGTCCCCTATTCCTTCCATCAAGGAGAGTAAGTGAATGAGAGCAGTTCATCCCTCTGTCTCACCGCACTCTGTTGCTTCAGAGTTTTTCTCTCCGAAATCCAACTTATTTCCAGTAATGGAGGGATTTGGGGAGAAAAATACAGGGAAACATTTTTGATTTTCATGTAAAGACACGGTTTCAAAGCAAACAGGGAAGATGCATGAAGAGCTGCCCCTCTAGTGCTGTTCACTACTAAGCTCTGACCTGAAAACAAGCCTCAAAGCTCAAAAATGGCTGGCCCAAACAGAGGTGGAAATGAGCAGAAATGGCAAAGAATAGCTTGTCCACCAAGGAATCTTGTCACTTTTGCAAACCAGCAAAGCAGGCTACTGAGAACCTACTTTTCAAGGATGACAATCCACTGGTTCCACCAAAGAGTGACCGTGTGGCTGAGCTGCCAGAGCCACCTGGAGGTGGGACTAACATCACCAAATATGTCCCACATGTATATATAGGAGTCTTCCGTAGCATTTTGAGAGGCAGCCCACAACTTGTGTTCGCAGCTGTGAAAGGAAAAAAAAGTGATAGAAGTCGTAAGAAGCAAAGAAATGCCTGTCAGAGAACAAAACCCAAGACCCTTCTGAACACATCTTGCCAAAATATCCCCGTGACAGATTTGCCTTGGGGTCACCATAAGTTGGAAATGACTTAAAGGCACACAACAACAACAACATCCAAATAAGTGATGGGAGAAAACCAAGGTAACCAGTTCCTTCCTCACCTGCTTGGTCCTCTTTCAATGTATTGGAGATAGTGGAGCCAGTCAGTGCTGCCAGCGTCGCTGAGGGAGAAGCCCTGTACCTTGAAAGCCTGCTCAGGAGCATCTCGTTGATGCTCTTTGCTGAGTCTCCCTCTTTTCTCATTAGTATAATGCGTTCCTGGAGGGGATTGGCCACACAGACGCCATCTTTCATCTGGTCCAATGAATCAACAAAAGACACAGAGCTTTTACTACTTGGCAAAAAAAAAAAAATGCACCTCAGATCTTACCTATGCTCAGAGTAACAGAGTCAAAGGGGGAAAGAATTAAATCCACATCGTGACAAAAGCTGCCCTCCCAAGCTGTGCCTTATGCATAAGACAATGCACAGTGTTGACTTTTGAAGTTCTACTTGAAATGAAACAAAGCGCTGGGAAAAAAACCCACATGTCAGAACAAGAAAGTGCTTAGCTAACTTTCCAAAGTTTAGAAAAGATATAGCCAGACGAACCATCAGTCTTAGCCACAATGGAGGAAGATATGCTTGGAGGCACCCTGCATACTGGGTCTCACATGGGCATGCAATTTCTAACAAAGCCTGCTGAGCAGACTTCAATAAACAGATAAATATGTATGGGTGCAGAATTTGGAAGACCCAAGTTTAAAAACCTTACTAGGAGGGTTTTCTTTGCCACTCTAAGTGTAGACAACTTTTTTTGGACTGCTTTGAGAATAAAGTAGTTTTCTTTCCAATCAGGGTCACCCAGACTGTTTAATTGTGCTTTAATATTAGAACCTCTTGCATTTCTACTTGTGGTTTTTCTGTTTAATCTTGTTGTGAGCCATCCTGAGTCCCAGTTTTGGGTGAAAGGGCGGGTATAAATCGAATGCACCAAATTAATAAATAAAACCACCACATTTTAGGTGTTTCATAGTAATATGGGGGAGCAAGAAATAAAATATGCCTGTGCATATGTAAGTCTGTGAATTCATGGTTTGGAATGGAACGCTGCCGTGGGATGGATCATAGTGTTATAATAGTCATGACTTTGATCATAATCATCAACGCTTCCACATTGCCCTTCACTGTGTTAGTTTTATGATATTAGTTTTGGGTGGAGTATAATTATCAAAGTGAGGAATAAAACAAAGCCTCAGAGCCCTGCTGGACCAGGCCAAATGCCTGCCTGACTCTTGGATGATCCCAGCCAGGGCATTTGTGCAACAGCCTCCTTCCACTCATGTTCTCCAGCAACTGATACTGAGAAGCAAACACATCCGTAAAACTAAGGGAAAAGGGAAACCTAAAAAAAAAAATCAAAATCAAACCAACATCACACATTTGATGGCAAAAAAATTGTTTTGCAAATTGACACGGCTCTAAAATTAATTTTAAAAGGTCGCTAGCTCCAAGTAGGACTTTGATCTCAATCTGCCCCATCCCCTAGAGAACAGTACGCACCGTTAGTTCAAAGACATCCATGAAGACAGAGTGTCCCTTTGGCGTTTTTTCATTCAAGCTTGCAGGAGACCAGATCCAGTAGAAGTAGGTCCCATCCGAAGAAAGATGTACAGTGGTCATAGTGCTGCCTACTGGAAAGTGGTCTGCGGGCATTTGGACAAGTTGACATACCTGCACGTAACACAAACACAAACAGTGGGAAGGACGGGGGGGAACGAAAGTCTTGTTATGAACATTGACTCTGGAAGTATTTCAATGTATTCAGTGGTTTAGCAAAGACCCGGCTGATATGCTTGTTTAATTTGTATGTTTTGCTGGGATTTGAACCACAACATGCTTTCCTATTTCTAAAGAATGCTTTTTTGAAAAAAAGAGTGCTGGAAACAGATCTTTCTTTGCTCATGTGGCTAGCTGAAAGAGTCAAAGAAGAAAAGCACCCACTATTTGCAAATTCTTGTTTATCATGTCAACAGAAATGCCAGCAAGGTACAAAAATGCTTCTGTTGGTAAGCCATTGAAGAACTCGCCCCATTTCCACCAGCAATTCTTCCCCTAATGTTTCATTTTATTCCACGAAGAACTAAGAAGCTGAGCCCTCCCTCTGGGCCATCTGCCTTGGTCCAGGCCTCAGAGAGAGAGAACTGCTGGACCTGAAGCCCTTCCCCTCCACCATTCCCTTCTCCTTTTGTGTTGTGTCTTCCTTTCTGCTCAGTTCACTTCACTTTCTATGGTCTGTACAGTACTTCGATCCAAGGCATTATGCAGTCACTGCAACTGATACACTGCATGCTAGTCATTTCTTTGCTGATGCGGTGAGCCTTAGGATTGTGGCCATGAGTCACAGATCCAGCCAGTATATAAAATTCTGCTGATCTGCAGCTATTATTGATATTGGATTCCTATCCAGAGACCACTACTGAGTCATCTCCAAAATATGCAGAGAAAAGTTTGTTTATTTTATTTATTTGGAACAGTGATCAGAATCTAAGTCCTATTTCTATATTTCAAGGCAAATGGCAGTAAAAACCATCTTCAAAAGTCCCCCATGCTTTGAAAATACTTCATATAAAGTATGACACGGCCCCAGAAATATACCTGCTTAATATGATTAATAAAATCAACACACAAGAGAAAAAATACTGTACTGGAAAATCATCTTATATATGGTCTCATTGGCGAGAGCCCTTTTAGCACAATGATTTGAAATCACCTGAGATACCGACTATTGATCAAAATGTTAGAAGCAACTGAAATGGATAAATTAACAAAAGAAACAGGAGAGTAAAGAATGGAACATTTTTCTGACATTTTGGAAAGAAAAGTGGAGTTAAGGTTATATATGCTTTAAAGTACAAATGTGTACTAACGACAAATCAACCTGCTAAGTAAATATATAACAAATAAGCATAATAAGACAGAAAAACAATCATAAACAATAAAACAACGTGAAGTCAAAAGAAGAAAAGGAAATTTACACCTACAAACAACAACAAGAGAAGTCTTTTCAATATATCTGTAATGATACAAAAGAATCAACCGAGGTAAGGGATAAATAATTCACTGTAAATATATACAATGTAAATATTTAAATGTTTTCTTGTTTTTAAAGTTGTGTATGAGAAAATTAATAAAAGAATTTTTAAAAATCCCCCATGCTTTACAAAGACAAGTAGAATCGTAGTAAATATAACGAATGGATCGTATGATGGCTCATTTTAAAATTATATGACGGATCTCAAAGCTATAACAACACTTTTCTCCCCTGTTTTTGCTTTACCTGAAGGGTATTCTGGTCAATGACCTGGAAAAGGGACTGAGGTTTGTTATCGAAAGAGACAGGCCTGTGAAGGAGTTTGCAGTTGCCGAAAGCAACCCAGCCCGATTCCAACTCTTCGTTGCGACAATACACAAAGCCTCTGAAGAGGAAAGCAAGAAAGTAATGTTTTTTTATCTGATGCACATTTATTCATTAATTTTATATACTGACTTAACCCAATCACGCATGTGTTTGCCCCATTCACATGTGAAAGAGGGGTGAAGGCAAAAGCAAGGGAGTGGGGTAAAGACTTGCTCTCTTCCCCACAATTTCCTTTAGTGAACTCTGCTGTTTTAAACAACTTCCTTTCTGCCCAGTTCGCGTCATGCATTAGGCCCAGTCCAAGGGAGAAAGCTGCTTAAAAGCCTTGGAGCGTACAGAGTTGGGAAGGGCCACAAGGGCCAACTGGTCCAACCCTATATATTGATCCTGTTTACTGTTTTATTAGTTTATTTATTGTTATTTGCCTGTATATTTATTAACTGTTTTAAATTGTCATTTATATTAATATGTTTTAGATTGCAGGCTGTTTAATTCTATTTTAATGGGAGGGAAGGTTGGGGGGGGATATGATATGTATACTTTTAAATGTGGTTGCCCGAGTGCAGAGAGGTGGAATATAAATAAATTTTATTAATAATAATGATGATGATGATGATGTATTTATATCCCGCCCAATCACGAAGAATCCAGGCGGATTATTATTATAATATAATTATGATTATATTTAGGATGGCCCATGAACTAGGTGAAAGAGACAGACTGCCGTGCTACCATGACTTCCAGCAGCATTTCATCAAGCATTCTTAACTGAACAACCAAAGCAGGAAAATGTCACCATCTACATGTCAGAGCCCTATGGGGAACAGGAGCGCCATATGGGTTCAAGCCAAGTTTTAAGGCATACGTGTCGACTAATTGTCCTAACTAGGGCATGTAAACACATTTGTGGGTGAATCACTTACTGGTCCTACCACTCAAGCCATCCTGGGATATCACAAGAAAAAAATATTGTTTTGTGAGTCAGCCAAGGGCTCCCGACTTCCCTGGACTGAAGCCTCTGAGGGAGTAAAAGGTCAGCTGAAAGGCAGATCAAAAAACAGAGATGTCACTCCCTCAGGTTTGCAATTTGGGTGAATGCAACTCTGAATTTAGATGCCCAGGAAATTTGTTGACACAGAAAAGGTTGGTGAGCTAGCTATACTTGCTCCTAGCGATGTCTGATTTGACACATGTCATTAATTAATTTGTATTTTAATATTAGTATTCATTTAATTAAGCTTTAGCAATATAATCCTTTGGGATTAAAAAAAACATGTTGTAAAGTTCTTTGCATCCCAGTTTTGGGGGGAAAATCTGGGATATAACTGATATAATTAAGTAATTAAGGACAAATGCACCCTACTCTGAAAGAAAGGAGTATAAAGAGACAAAGAATGCAGACATGCAGATCTTTGTTGAATTTGTCTGAGAAGTGACAAGAAAATATTTTTTAAAAGAAAAAGAAAAAAAAGGCCCAAAGAGGGCACAAAAGCTCAAGGTAAAGTTTGAAACTGCAGACACCAAACAGAAAAATCCACAAGCTCGTCTCAATACTCTGCTCACAGAGACTATAATTATCTCTCCAAATCATTCGCTGCCTTACATTTTTAAAAGCCAATTATGCTAACAGGCAATATAAATTATTTGGGTATTTAATGAAGCTGTGGTTTACCGTAAGGTACCGTGGAGCCCAGATCCTAATTTGCTTATTCCTCTGCCAACAGAGTTTGTCGTATAAAGATAAAGTCCATCTGCTGCAAGGCAGCGTCCTAAGTCTGCATCTGTAAGAGGAAGCAAGCAGTTAGAAGAAGATCTTTTCCAGCATCATGGTATTTGAAGAGAAGGTACACCTCTCCCGGGCAGCCCCTTGGGACAACCCAGAAGACCTTTCTCTACCTTGGACAGCAGCAGCCTGCTTGGAGTGTTTACTGCTGGTGGACCAATATGCCCACAAAATGTCTGCACATTTCTGTTTAAAAGAAAACAACAAACATGCTTCTCATTCTAGTCCAGCTTTACAGTTGGACTACTATGCCCTGTTTTTGTTGTTGTGTGCCTTCAAATCGTTTCCCACTTATGGCAGCCCTAAGGCAACCCTGTCATGGGGTTTTCCTTGGCAAGATTTGTTCGGAAGGGGTTTGCCTTTGCCTTCCTCTGAGGCCGAGAGGGTGGGTCTTGCCCATGGTCACCCAGTGGGTTTCCCCCCAGTGCAGAAAGCGCACATCGAAGATTGCTACAGTGGCCAGGAAAGTGAATTACACAATTTTCAGCTCTTAACATTTTGGGATTCATGAGAGTTCCTTTCAGACAAGTGGCTTGATCTTAGCCATTCAAGCCATCCGAACAAATGCACATGAGCTATTTGGCCTCCTTTGGACAGGCTGGCAGTGTTTTAATGCTGAACTGCAAAGATGTCCTCCCCCATGAAAGGAACGCACACATACGCACTCACTTTCTTCTGATATCAGACACAACTCTACAGCAAAGGCACACTCAATATACATGCCTATCATCCTGTATTGTAAGAGCTAACTCATTCTTGTAGTGTAGATCCTCATGTAGCCAAATCAGCTTCATACATGCACAAAAATAGGCTCAGTGGTACCTCGAGGTATACATAGTGTTAAAAAATCGTAAGTGGAAAAAAGTGGTCAAGTAAATCCAAAATGGCCCAAGGGGAACTAGAAACATACTGGCTATATAATGCCGGGCCATCATATAGATGGCAAAGAATGGAAAAACTGAGGGAGGGGAGTGCAAGTATGCTGGAAGATGGCATGGCTGGCCAGCATCCCAGACAGAATCATTCAACAGTTAAATATTTTGCTGCAAGGTCCATATGATATATCACAATCACATTTCCACAGATGCAGGCTGGAAAACAAGATTACTGTAACCAGGTACCTACTCATTTGCATGGATATGGGATTTTACAAAGTCACGAACATTTGCTGCCATGTTGAAACTCCTTTGTCCTCAAGGAATTGCATTCCTCATGGCAGTGAAGCCTTTTGGCTGTCTCTGAGGAACACCTGCTGTGACTAGGACATGGTTTTTATCTACTATTCTTGCAACATCTGACATACAAAGCAATTTCAAGCGGGGGGGGGGGGGAATCTCTTGATGTTTAAAATCATGCAACTCCCACCTTTATTTTCTGAGCTGGAGCCCGGGTTGGCATCAGGTGCTGGCAACATGTCCTCAAAACCCCAGGATACCATGTGCTTGCCCCCAAGCAAACAAGAGGGAGATCCAGGTCCTCCTTCCAAAAGCAGCAACCTTCAGAGCAAATATAAAATGAAGTGTATATACCAAAAACACATTTTTTCTGTGGGCTATACTGAAGGACATTGCTTCAGAACTTGGCAACTTTACAGTTTTGGACTACAGCTCCCAGGTTCCCCCAGCCAACATGGCCACTGGTCATGAGGGCTGGAAGATTTGGGGGGGGGGGGGGTTGCAGTCCCAGAAACAGCATTTCCAAATTCCTGACATGTCGCATTACAATAATTTATTACAGGTCTGTAACTGGCTTTGAAGAAATGGCTGAACTTGACTTTTTCAACTGTTTACCCTCCATTTTTCAGGCTGTGCTGAATCATTCAACCGTCTCAATGATTGTTCTGAAGCTGTTATCTGAATTTATTTTAAGATCAGCATGTGAGCTATAGCAGCCTTTCCCAACCCAATGCCCTCCAGATGTACTGGACTACAACACCCAGAATCCCCCACCAGATCCACAGGAACATCTTAGAAGTCTTCCCTTCCTACCTGTATAACACATCAGCCACAGGCAGGGATCCCAAATCGGTTTGCTTCTGTAGAAGATGTACTGTGTGAACAAATGTTTTCAGTGATCCCCTGTGGAAAAGCACAGAAAGCAGTCATTCCCTGAAAACTGCAAGACCCCAAATGAAAGCAAGAGGTGTTTCTAAAAAGTCAATGGTGAAGCAAAGCATTATCTAGTTAAAAGTTTCAAGACAGGTTCCGAAAACAAGCAAAACATTTTGCCAAAAAGGAAAAGGGGGAAAAAAGCATAGCCACATTTTCTGCATCCCTTCTGTTCGCTTTGTAGAATTCAGCCTAATATGACTGGGCTAGTATTACATTATGTACTAGAGATCCTATTGCATGACCCGAGTGTGCAAAGTTGTAATTGTAACAGTTTCCTGAAACAGAGGATGGAGGCACTCAACAGCTTTTCAGGTTCTATTATTTGGGACAGATGACTCTAATTCCCAAAGGACAGAGAGGGACCCTCCCCACATCTGCATCTGTTTGCTTCTCCACAATCCAGAACCACTTGCTCTAACCCACAAATGTTGTGGCATGGAAGCACCCACTGGACTGATGGCCATGAACAATACACAGCCACAGCAATGACACTGGCAACCAACCTGGTTGGCAGCAGAGACCCTACAGCCCAGGAGATCACTGGCACCAATCAGATTTGCATGCGATGCACAGCACCAGGGTGCAGATTATACAAAACTTACTGAGAAACAGCATCCAGCTAATACGAAACTAAAGGGTAAGAGTTGTGAGAGTGTAGTTACAACGATATGGATAGACAGAATCAATGCTGGTAAGCTCTACCTTACAGTATAACACCATCAAGGGCTGAAAAGGTAAGCTCAGCATTATCACTTCAGAAACCATCACAGAATTTGAGTGTGGAAGAGACAAAAGGAAGTGCAACCCCGTCTCAGAGAGCTTCTTCCGCAAGCAGATGAAAAACTGAAGGCATAATCAATTCAAGGGCATGAAGCCACAGAAAAACTTATATAAGAAGCTGCTTTGCCCGACGTCTTGAGGTGGAATTAAATAAAAGAAACATGACTTGCAACTAGTGATACATGAGACATCCAGAAATTGGTATGGGTTCTGCAGCTTGCTCCTGCATTTCCGCGTATGCTATTGCTCTACTGTTATGATCCATCCCATAAGCAAACATAATCCAGATAGGAGGGGAAAAGACAAACACACCAAATCAAGACAGATCCAGAACTGCTAGTTTCCATATGGCCCAGGGGAGTACATTGTCTTTTCTTAGACAAGTACTGAGAGCAATAAAACAATCTGGGATGCTAGCTGTTAAAGAAACGCCTATACATTGTACAAGAAGATCCACTTTTGCACTTTTGCAGGACTGCAGCAATCAATTTGAGTCAGATTCAGATGTAGCGCTTTCTTGGAAAATGCACAAATTCGAATACGGCACCCAAACAAAAGCAGGAATTATGTTTGTCATTTTTTTGTATATAAACCTTTTGTGTCATATATGAGAATGCATATGTTGCCGTTTCACTGGTTAAAAAGGCTGAAAAATCCATTTGCAGCCTTTTAAATAACTCTGTAGTAATATTTAATTTTAAAATGAACATTTGGCCTGGCTATTCTATTCGTCGTATCTAATCGTCACGTCTTCTTTTTCAGGTATGCAAGCTGATGTTGCAACTGTTTGGAAAGGGAAACAGTACGGGGGACACCCTGCCCACATGCCGTACACTGGTCAGTGAACCCAAGATGATGATAAAGACAAAGATCCTACATATTTATCTGGGCTGATTGATGGGCAATCTAATGCCATTGTCCAAATGACTGTAATCTGTGCTAGTGGGGCATCACTCAGTGCGGCTTGGTTTCCCATAGATCACTTCAGAGAACGGAAAAACATTGATGTGCTCTCCCACAGACCCTGATCTGCATTTTTTAAACAAAGGTCTGGAATTTAAAAGCTGCCCATGGCTGCCTCCATCCATGCCAGCACTGCCCCATCCCTCCACTACTGCTGAAGTTAAAGCAGTGGCAGGTTGAAAGGAGGCTCTAGGACAACAAAGCTAAATACCTATCCCTGCACACAAACCTGAGTTTCTTCTGCTGTTTAGTACAGGCCCACAATAGTTAAATGATGAAAAAGATTCTCATTCCTCCCCATTTCTCCTACCTTGCACAAGCCAAGGCAACAAGGGCGGCGGCAGCGTTTTCTTTTTGCTTGTGTGGAATCTGTTGGCCTGAGGTGGATGTTTCCTCCAACCATGAGCAGAGCAAGGATTCAATGCCATTAAGACAGTCCACCGGCTCCTTGGTCAAGCTCAAGGGCTGGCAGTCACGAAGGCAAGTCAAGAGCACCTCGGCGGTTATGTTACATAAGGAAGGATCTGTTCTACTTTGGGACTCAATGAGGGGAAAGACCAAGAGCAGGCCCATCCGCGAAGTGAACGGGGCCTGCTCAGGTTGCTGCAGCAGGCCTTGCCGCTTGAGCAAGGCCAAGGCTTCCTCATCCCCAGAGCTCTCCCGTTCATGCTGTTCCTCCAAGGCAAGCTGGCGCTGGGCGTTCCAAAGTCCGCGCAGAGCGTTCAAGCGGTATTCCAGCAGGCGGGCATAGGCGTTGCTCTGATTTCCACAAACAGAACGCAGGCGCTCCGACAGTTCCGTTGGATTCTTGGTTTCAAATGTTAAGATCTAAAGGGGGGAAAAAACAGAGACGTTCACACTGAGGAAGTAACACAACCGGGCGGCTTTTAGCAGAGCCTTTGCCTGGCAAGGTGCACTCCTACCTCACTTAAGCTGTATGTACCATGATGCTAAGGGGATAGATCTGCATAAAACAATAGGCTTCAGATGAAATACCAAATCTGGTATTCTAAATTCATAATTCAAGAGAGGCAGAACAAACTGCGATCTTGGGCCTAGCTCGGATGACAGACTTTTCTGTCGGCGCTCTACAATTCCAGTTATGAAATGTAAAGCCGCACTTATTTGCCCTACATTTCAGTATATTTTTACCTCCCCCCGCCATACAAAATCATGTAACACTCTTTCTTTCTCCTGAGCACAAGCAGTGCAACCTTCAAAGAAAGAAAAATATGTGAATATGTGGAAGAAGTATGCAGAGGAATCACAGCCAGCGTTGAATTGGCAGGTCTCTCCTCTTTAAGAAACAGTTGTGGCTAACAGCCTTGTCGGGACGGCTCTTTACACAAATGTGTTCGCCAGTGACGACAGATGCTGCAAAACACCCCCTTCAAAAGCTCACTTTGCTAAACACCCAGACCCTCCTCTTTGACCTCTCCTGTTGAAATATACAATGCCCCACGCTTTGCACAAACAAGCCTCATTTCCTGCTACTGACCAGGGCATCCTTCATCATTCAATTCCACCATTTAATTCCCATCCGGGAGAAAGCATGCAAGCGTCATTCACCTTCTGAGCTAACCAGTTTTACCATTGTAAAACTTCACGGCTAAACAGCAGAAAACCATTACTAAAGATGACCTCCCTCACTATTGATTCCTGCACCCCTCCGATCGAGTAACAGCATGCAACGTAGGCATACAATAGCACTTTCCTTGAGTATTTCTTCCACATTTGTGTTGCACAAAGGCACTGTTAAAGTCAAATCACCATCTGGTTAGATCAAGGAGTATGGATAGGATTACACACTCTCTCTTCTAATGGCTATCTAATATTTCTGAATTTACAATACTTCTGCTTTCTGCTTTTTTGTAGATGAGGTTACATGACATGCAATACCATGGATTCAACCGCCCCCCCACCCCCCGAACAATTTTAATGGCATTTTGGGGTATTTTTAAATCATTTTCAAGGACAAACTTTGAAAACGCAACAAATAGGATTATCCAGAATGGATTTCAAGGATAATTAACCGCACAACCCTCAGCTGGCATACACTTGTAGGGAAGAGCTACAAGTATAGGTTTAGTAGTGTCCACCGCTCACAACTGCTTTGTTAAAAAACACACACACACACACCATTAGGCTTTCTGTGTTACTAGTTTCCAGTGACACCTTACAAGTCTTAACAACAGCCATGCTTTTTTTTAAATAAGGGTGACAGTAATATTTGCCACTTTCTCTCCCCAGGGTTCTGCTCCCATAAAAGAAACGTACTCTCCTGATAACAAAAAAAATCTATCATGCTAAACTGAGAACCAAAGAGGGTCGACTTTCATGTACACCAGCTCTCTGTCTGAGCAATATTTTGATGAGAAATCTAGTAGTGTGAGACAGACAGCAAACGCTATGTTAGCTCCTCTGTCGTGTTAGACAAGCAAGCAAAGACGAACGTCTCGTTGCACATGAGAAACATACTTGGCTGTTCCTGCTACATTCTCTTTACATTTCTGTGCCACTTAAACTTGGAGAATTTATTAGAAAATCTAGGCAGAATTGGTATCCCACAACTCTGAATATTGTTGTGGTGCGCCTTCAAGTCATTTCTGACCCTAAGGGGAACCTATTACGGGGTTTTCTTGGCAAGATTTGTTCAGAGGAGGGTTGGGGTTGCCTTCCTGAGGCCGGGAGAGTGTGACTTGCCCGCGGTCACACAATAGGTTTCCAGGACTGAGCAGCAAGTCAAAGCCTGGTCTCCAGAGTTGTAGTCCAATGCTCAAACCACTACACCATGCTGGCTCTCACCACGAAAGAATTGATAGAAGAGATAGAACAGGAAGGCAGCACATTATACCCCTGGATCCCTGGCCATCTTCTCTGCCTGGGCACTGCTATGCTACATGTACCCACAGCTTAATTCTTTAATTTAATTTAATTTACACTTGAGCCAAGGCTAGCAGGCTAGCAGAAGCTGCATTTCCTTTAAGGAGGAGAAAGAAAAGGAGGAGGCTGTAGTCCATGTGCTTGGGTGAGATCTAATTTAATTTACACTTGAGCCATTGCATTCTGGGAGCCAGTGCTGGGAGGCTACTTAAGGCTACTCAAGGCTAGCAGAAGCGCGCGCCTAACGGCGCGTGAATTTTGATTTTTTTTTTTTTAATCTAGTCAAGGAGGTGTTTAGAGAATAGAAGAGGAGCCGGCCTGAAGCATCAGAGGAAGTGAATCAGAGACTTGCCTTTGGAAGGAGCTTTTAGCCAGGAGCTCTCTACATAACTATAGGCCCCGTGACTTGAACTCAGTGACAGAGCTTGGGAACAAAGGCCAAGTCTAGCAAGGGAAGCCCACAGTCTTGTTTCAGTGCCTCCTTAAGACTTCTCAGTATGGACACTGAAGGCCCTGCTGCAGTCACCTGCAACACCTGTGGGATGTTTGTCTTCTTGCCTACAGAGGTGGGGAACTACACCTGCCACAAGTGCAAGTTGGTAGTCCTCTTGGAAGAGAAAGTACAGCAGCTAGAGGAGCAGATATCTGCACTCCAGCATCATAGAGAGCAGGAGAATCTCCTGAACAGAACAGGCCAGAATGTCTTGGGTGGGAAACAGACAGAGGAAGTTGTTGGGGTGGAGGAGGTCACTCCACATACAACAGAGGTAGAGGCTTGGAGGAAGGTCACACACAGAAGTAAGGAAACCAGGGAACGTTCTGTGAGCGGCTTGCAGCTACAGAATCGCTTTGAATCTCTCTCTGTTGTCAGAGATGATGAGGAAAAGCAGCAGGGACAGACATCAGGGACAGAGCAGGGGAGCCTGAGAGTATCACGAAAAGGAACAGCCACTGCTAAGCCTCGGAGGAGGCGCGTGGTCGTGGTGGGGGACTCCTTGCTGAGGGGTACGGAAGCAGTGGTTTGTGGGCCTGACAAGATGTCTCGGGAGGTGTGTTGTCTCCCTGGGGCAAAGATCCATCATGTGACGGAGAGGCTGACAAGACTTGTCAAGCCTACTGACCGTTATCCCCTTCTTTTGGTTCATGTGGGAACCAATGATACTGCAAGGCACAGCCTTCAGAATATCAAAAGGGATTATGAGGCTCTGGGAAGGAAGCTGAAAGAGATGGATGCACAGGTTGTCATCTCATCTCTTCTCCCGGTAGAAGGGCATGGTCCAGGAAGGGAGAGGAAAATAGCAGAGGTGAATAACTGGCTCCGTAGATGGTGCCGCCAAGAACAGTTTGGATTCTTGGATCATGGGCTGCGGTTCCATGAGGAGGGACTTCTGGCAAGGGATGGACTGCATCTCACGCCAGTTGGCAAAAATGTTTTTGCCAACAGTCTGAAGAATCTGATCAGGAGGGCTTTAAACTGAGTTATGTGGGGGAGGGAGACATTATACTGGAAGACAAAAGGGATGGAGAGAATAGTCCAAGTGGCATAGAGGGAACAAGGCAAACAGTGCAAGGACCCAATAGTAGGAGGCAAAAAAATGTGCAAAAGCATCAAGTAAAGAGGACACATGGTCTTAAATGTCTCTACACTAATGCACAGAGTATGGGAAATAAGCAGGATGAACTTGAACTCCTAGCACAACAAGGGAAATATGATATAATAGGCATCACTGAAACCTGGTGGGATGAGTCTCATGATTGGAATGTAGAAATAGAGGGATATAACCTTTTTAAGAGAAACAGGCCAAGCAGGAAAGGAGGAGGAATAGCATTATATGTCAGGGATATTTACACCAGTGAAGAGATGCAGGAAGTCAATACTGGAAGCCAGGTGGAGAGCATCTGGATAAAAATTAAAGGAGAGGGAAATAACAGGGATGTTACTGTGGGAGTCTACTACAGACCCCCGACTCAGGCAGAGGAATTGGATGATGCCTTTCTAGAACAGATAATCACATACTCAGAAAAGAGAGATGTAGTAGTGATGGGTGACTTCAACTATCCTGATATTTGCTGGAAGTCAAACTCAGCCAAATCCTCAAAGTCTAGCAAATTCCTCACTTGCCTGGAAGACAATTTCATTGTCCAAAAGGTGGAAGAGGCAACAAGGGGATCAGCCATTTTAGATCTGATCTTAACCAACAGGGAAGACCTAGTTGATGGGGTGCAAGTGGTTGGATCCTTAGGTGGAAGTGACCATGTTCTCCTGGAGTTTGTAATACAGTGGAAGGGAGAAGCTAGGCATAGTCAGACACGCACTCTAGACTTTAGGAGAGCTAATTTCAATAAACTTAGAGAAATACTGGGAGTGATCCCATGGTCAGGAATACTAAAAGAAAAGGGAGTTCAAGACGGATGGGAGTTTCTCAAAAGGGAGATATTGAAGGCACAATTTCAAACAGTTCCAATGAGGAAGAAAAATGGAAGATGTCTCAAGAAGCCAGGATGGATGACTAAGGAACTTTCAAATGAGCTAAGTTTTAAACGGAACATGTATAAGAAATGGAAAAATGGAGAAATCACGAAAGAGGAATTTAAACAAATAGCCAGCACATGTAGGGGTAAAGTCAGAAAAGCTAAAGCGCAGAATGAACTCAGGCTTGCTAGAGAGGTTAAGAACAATTAAAAGGGCTTTTTTGGATATGTCCGCAGCAAAAGGAAGAAGAAGGAAACAGTAGGGCCACTGCGTGCAGAAGATGGCAAAATGCTAACAGGGGACAGAGAAAAGGCAGAATTACTCAACACCTTCTTTGCTTCAGTCTTCTCAGAAAAGGCAAAAGGTGCTCAACCGAAGGATAATGGAGCAGAAGACAGAATAGGGGAATTTCAGCACAGAATAAGTAAAGAGATAGTACAGGAATACTTGGTTAACCTAAATGAATATAAATCTCCAGGACCAGATGAACTACATCCTAGAGTATTAAAAGAACTAGCAAATGTAATATCAGAGCCATTGGCAATAATCTTTGAGAACTCCTGGAGAACAGGAGAAGTCCCAGAAGACTGGAGGAGGGCAAACGTTGTCCCCATCTTCAAAAAGGGAAAAAAAGAGGATCCCAACAATTATCGTCCAGTTAGTCTGACATCAATTCCAGGAAAGGTTCTAGAGCAGATCATTAAGCAGAGAGTCTGCGAACATTTAGAAGCCAATGCCATAATCACAAAAAGCCAACATGGGTTTCAGAAAAAGAAGTCATGCCAAACGAACCTGATCTCTTTTTTTGATAAAATTACCAGCTTGGTAGATGAAGGGAATGCTGTGGATATAGTATACCTCGATTTCAGTAAGGCCTTTGACAAGGTTCCCCATGACATTCTTGCAAACAAGCTTGCAAAATGTGGGATAGACAAGTTAACAGTTACATGGATTTGTAATTGGTTGAGTGGCCGAACTCAAAGGGTGCTCAACAATGGCTCCTTTTCATCCTGGAGAGAAGTGACCAGTGGGGTCCCACAGGGTTCTGTCCTGGGCCCAGTGCTATTCAACATCTTTATTAACGATTTGGATGACAGAATTGGGGGCATACTTATCAAATTTGCAGATGACACTAAACTGGGAGGAGTAGCTAATACCCCAGAGGATAGGATCAAAATTCAAAATGACCTGAATAGACTAGAAAGCTGGGCCAGTGCTAACAAAATGAAATTCAATACGGAGAAATGTAAGGTTCTGCACTTAGGGCGGAAAAATGAAATGCACAGATATAGGATGGGGGACACCTGGCTGAACGAGACCACATGTGAAAGGGATCTAGGAGTCCAAGTAGACCATAAGCTGAACATGAGTCAACAGTGTGATGCGGCAGCTAAAAAAGCCAATGCAATTTTAGGCTGCATCAATAGAAGTATAGTTTCTAGATCAAGGGAAGTTATAGTGCCACTCTATTCTGCTTTGGTCAGGCCCCACCTGGAATACTGTGTCCAGTTCTGGGCACCACAATTCAAAAAGGATGTGGAGAAACTGGAGCATGTCCAAAGGAGGGCAACTAAGATGGTGAAGGGTCTGGAAACCTTGCCCTATGAAGAACGCCTTAGGGAGCTGGGGATGTTTAGCCTGGAGAAGAGAAGGTTAAGAGGTGATATGATAGCCCTGTTTAAATATTTGAAGGGATGTCATATTGAGGAGGGAGCAAGCTTGTTTTCTGCTGCTGCAGAGACTAGAACGCGAAACAATGGATGCAAACTGCAGGAAAAGAGATTCCACCTCAACATTAGGAGGAACTTCCTGACAGTAAGGGCTGTTCGACAGTGGAACACACTCCTTCCTCGGAGATTGTGGTGGAGTCTCCTTCCTTAGGGGTCTTTAAGCAGAGGCTGGATGGCTATCTGTCAGGGATGCTTTGACTTGGAGTTCCTGCATGGCAGGGGGTTGGACTGGATGGCCCTTGTGGTCTCTTCCAACTCTATGATTCTATGATTCTAATTCCTGTCAAATTATAAATAGTCCCAGTTTCTTCTTGTCTTCCACCACGTCTCTCCCTTCTTAAGTGTCTGGCTCCTCTTTGTGACTGTATGATCCATGCAGTGCGCACCTAATGTCTATTCACGACAACAAAGTCCATTTCGGACCTATCCCATTTTGCAACCAATTCCTGCTTGTTAAACTGAGAAAGCATCTCCAACTCCCAGAATTACATAGCCTTGAGCCAGGGCAGTTAAAGCGGTGCCAAACCAGGTTATTTCTCCAGTGTGGATGCAGCCTGAGTCCTGTTTTGAACATCCATGCAAATGAAGAACTGGGATGCAGGAAAGACAATAGGGATTTGTACTGGGGCTGACAGTTGCTGCTGCCGCTAGAACTGTCTAGTTACAACACTTTCATTATTCAGCCATTTGTTTTATCTACAATTTTTAAATATTGTTCTGAGCTACTTCAAGCACAGGAAGAAAAAAAAAATCAGAAATCTAAAAAATACACAATACTGTCTAGAGAGGCTCGCTAGTAAGCTAGTGGCTTTCATTTCATGCTTATCTAGCCCACCAAAACCTGATGAATGTCCAACATTACAGGGAAGCAATTCACCCAGGAGACTGCAAAATGGCAAACAATTACATGCACACAAGAATGGCCTATAAACCACTCTTTAAATATACATATGGTATATCAGAGTCTATTGGTATGCAAGCTTTCAAGCTACGCAGAACTCTCCATCAGACAAGGATAATGCCAATCCCGTGACGCTTCGAGACGTTAAAAACACGATCGCCTGCTAGGAAAACGAGGCTGCAAAATGACTACGTTTCTACTGCGTTTCACGTTTGAATTAAAAACTACAGTTAAGCACCTTTAAGCTCTGGTTCCAACAGTGCTCTAAATAAGCGGTGTTTTTGTTCATTCTAAAACGAGGAAAGCAGCAGTTCCTACCCTTGCTATGAGTGGTCCGACGCCAAACACATTCCCTGGTGACAGAAACACAGCCCAATTAGAGGCGCATATTGTCTGTAGCAGAGAAAACACTTTGGGCTAAAAGAGAAAAAGACACGTTTCACTGACCCACTTTGCCATAAAAGTGTGTGTGGGGCGGGGGAGAGAGAATGGCGATATGAGGAAGAAACTTTGTGGGAAATGGAAAGAAAGTTGTTGTTTTCCCAGACATCACATGTGCAAACACTGCATTTTTGAAAGAAACGACATGGGAAGGCTATGCACCCGGCAGGTGGGGTGTCCACCATAAGAAAAACCTATTAGACAAAGCAACATCTCAAACCTGAATCATCCTTTCCCGACATTTTGAATTCAGAGGACAACTGACATCCCTTCTTAAGATTTATCTGCAACTGAGTTTGCCATCATTGGGGTCACAATCCAAGGATCTGTCCAATATTGCCCAAACTTTATGCTGTGAGCAAAACTCGATGCAAGGGGAGGGGGGTCTGCACAGATTCTGTGGGCATTAAATATGATATTCTATGACCGGCCAATCTCTGTGCGCGCATATTTTGTACGCACTTTGGGCCAGGT
Source organism: Urosaurus nigricauda (assembly GCA_034509955.1). Classification (NCBI taxonomy): domain Eukaryota; kingdom Metazoa; phylum Chordata; class Lepidosauria; order Squamata; family Phrynosomatidae; genus Urosaurus; species Urosaurus nigricauda. The sequence goes on along the minus strand of JAOEGL010000014.1, from coordinate 14,985,227 downwards.
ACATATTTTGGCAGCCGTTTGGCATCCATTTCAATTGCCTCGATCATGACTGCACAGCTATGGCTCTCCACATATCGTTCGCCTGCTATTTCCATCAGCCCTAGCTGGCATAGCCCAAGCGAGGGATTATGGAAGATGAAGTCCAGAAATATTTGGAGGAGCAGTTTCCCGCTTCTGCCTGAGATGTTTAGCCTTGTGTGGGCCAAGGGATTTGATGGACTGCTTCTATAATGTTGGATCTTCTCAAGCCCTGAGTTCACCTCCCATTCCCTGTTTTTGACTCACTGACAGGCCCCAGGCTTTCACTTCATTGCCAGTGGAAAAGGTGGACTAGTGACCTGTCTACCCCTAAAGTGTTCAGGGTCTGGACACTAATAAAAATGCACATGTTTGATGCGACTGTAAGTTCAGAGCTGCATGAAGCTGAGATCACCTTGTTGAGAGACATAAAACTGGTTTCCGCATCAGCATGACACAACTGCTAAAAGACTGCATTATCCAATAAACCAGTCTGGCCTCAGCACTTTATTTAAGGAGTAATATCCCGATGTTCAGCCATGTGTTTCCTACAAAGCAGCTTACAACATTTGAAAATGTAATTTTTTAATTTCACCTTAAATAAATGTCTTCGAGATATATTACTCATCCCTTTATTTTAACAAAACTCCACACCAAGCTGAAAGAAGCCAACTAACTTTGCCAAAACATACTCTACCTTCAATTCTAACCCAGGTTTGGGCCGAGGGACTCTATGATTCCTTGGACACTTCTTAGGGTTTCCTTGATGAAAAGTTCAGTAATGTTGGATCCAAACTTGCCCCAATACGACTGGTCACCCAAGGACGGTGCATCTTCAAACATTTCCCACAATTCGTTGCAAAACACAAGGCCCCTTGGCTAAAAACACAACTCACGCCCACGTTTTTTGTTGATATTCTCAGAGTGTAAAAATCTTTTAGCTTACTGAGTCTAGCAGGCTTTGATACAGAGTCAGTTTCTGGATTTGGTTTCTGTATTATAGACTAACCAGACTTTTCAGAAGTGCTATGTGCCAAATCAGAAACCCACATATTAAGTTACTCTGGAGCACAATTTTTGAGATTTTTAAAAACAAAATGCATGCTGCATAATTTAAGTCCGCTCTCAGCCTAACCTGGAAAGAACAGCAATTTACTAAGAGGTATATTTTTAGAACAGTGCCTAGGAAGCAAGAATTGCAACCACCCAGTAATGATAATGCACATCAAGATCCATCATTAGATTGCTCACAAGAATGATGGAGCTCGGAAACAAAAACAGTCCTGTTGAGAGTCTCCGTTCCCCATTTCTTCATCTCTCATTCCTTTTCTGGGGTCAAACGCTCCCAGAGACAAAGCGTACTAATGGTTACGAGGGAGATAACAATCATTACAGTGTGTATGAGATAGCAATTGTTCCCAGAAGCAGAACTGACCTTTTTTGCATTGTTGAATAAGGAGGGGTGACATGTCTACATTTCGTTCGGTTGGAAGCCAGCAAATGGATGCTTTTGCCTGAGATTTCAGCCATTATGGATGCTACTCAAGTGCCAGAGCAGTTTCTCGGGAGCGCTGGCAAGATCCCAGGCCCAGCAATTGAGACGCTATGCTCATCCATTTGAGTTAACCTACACACCGCGCAAGGTGGCAGCAAAATGGAGCGCATGCTAAAAGGGACAATGACATGGGGGGACAGAATTCTTTGGAGAAGAACAAAGGAGGGGACTGAAAGACTTATGCAACATGCCTAAGGGTTTATGTGCACCGAGGGGCATATGATGTACTCTGGAAGAGTACGAAAAAGCTGTTTTTGAAATTTCCCTCCATTTCAAAAGTGATTTGTCATGGCACGGGAAGACTGTTCTCCCTCTGGATTCACAGCACTTGCTGTAGAGCGGTTGGGATCCAGGCCAACGCCTCAGTGCCAGTTACTGACTGTCCTGTGGCCACGCAATGCAATGGAAAGCCCAAGTGAAGCACGGGATGAGTGGAATTTGGACTGGCAAAAGGAACCCAGGTTAAAACCCTCACTCCGCCTGTTTGGCGAACTAGGACCAGTTACCATCTCTTGACCGAACCAGCTTTATACACCTGTTGCAATGATAAAGGGTGCGTGCGTAACAGCCAGTTCAATATCCTAACACCTTGGTCAAAAGACAGTATAGTACAACAACCCCACACAATTACCATATGTGTTTTGTATTAGTGTCAGACTATTTGAAAGATTTCCCATCGCTCTTTTTTCAAAAGCATAACTGCAATTTATTTTGTAAGACATCTGCCTTAAGCAGCCTCACGCCTTTCACAGTTGCAAGGTCCTTTTCCTCCTCAACTTGGTGTCTATATGGAAATAATCGCTTCCTGGTTTGCCCAAGATCATCCCGGCATCTTTCTGCAAGGGCTGCTTAGTCATTAGATATAAGCACCTGTCAATTAGATTCTAATGAAATAATTGGTGGGATGTCACGCTGCCACCCAAAACAAGGCATGAAAATGAGGCCAGCGAAGGAATCATCACTTCCGCTCCGTCTATCTTGCATGACTGCCAAGATGAATCACCGGGGGAACCTCCAAGGAATGATGCTCCCTTGGTTAGGAGCAAAAGTAGACTTTAAGGAGCATGCATCTGAGGAAACAGCCAGCCAGCTCCAGGCCAATATCCATAGCTGGTTTTGATTCAGTCAGAACAATGTTTAAGGCAGGAGAGAAAGCAGCTCTTCGGACACACAGGTGGAAGGTACTTGTCTGCTTTTGGAGATCGCCTGGGTTAGTTGGTTAGTGCTTCCCGCTCTTTGAAGAGCACAAAAACGATGGAAGATCACATCCAGTCCAAATGGTTCTTAAGATCCAGTGGACACACAAAGTCTCCATATGAACAAAAACTCCCTTCTCCACTTTAATATGAAAATGGCTGCGTGTGCATTTGAAAGCATCCCCCCCCCCCCATGAGCAGCAGATCCCTGTAATTCCAATGAATTGCAAACATGGGAGCATGTATGCCATTAAGGTCCCGAAGTGCTTTGCACAGGATGGCTAAAATCTCCAGTATGTATGTAAGTGCAGCAGAAATGCAGAAAGGTGACTGCAAAGACACACCAATGCAAAACAAGTCAAGAGTCCTGTGTCTCAATGCACAGACTGGGAACTTATGGACACGCTGAAAGTGATGATATAGGGCCTGAAGACAGTCCGAAATAAAGCTGTTTTGGGTCACTTTGGAGGTACACTGTTTAAATGATCCAGGCATCTTAAGAGGCCAGAAGCTGCGCTCCAGTCCTTACAACTGAAGCGAGGCTTTAGCACAGCTTCTGGCCTCTTAGGACGCATGCATCAATCAAACAGCATACCTCCAAAGTGACCCGAAACAGCTTTATTTTGGCCTGTCTGTTCAAGCCCTAAGTCTATTGTACATAGGACGCATGGTAGCCTCCTCTGGTATGTCCATCACCAAATGCTCAGCAGAAGAGACAACACCCTCCAGATGACATGCCAGAGGTCACCAGGCTCACCTGACAATCTGAGTAATGCTGCAATAGGAGCAATTCACAAGGCAGGCTGCTATCCAACGTCTTTCCTCTGAACACAGAACGCAACACCGCAGAAGAGAAGCTCAATGTTTCTGTATATATACATACACACACACACCCATCTGCTCTTTATTGAACAGTTTTCTGAACCTTTGAGGGACACACTGAACCTTGAGACCTAGATAGCTCCATGGACTATGGCGTGCACAGCAACAAACAAACCATGTTTGTTTTGTGTATTATAAACATTTAAATCTATACTGGTCAAAGATCGAATAAATTGTATTACATATTTTAAACATTTAAATAATAATAATAATTATTATTTATATCCCGCCCCTCTACAAAATGCAATCCGGGGCAGCTTACAAAGATTGAAAACAACAACAACAACATACAATCCAAAACCCACAACCCCCCCTTAAAATACTATTAAACAAATATAAAATAGTATTAAATCCTATTTATAGCCATCCTTTAAAAGTATAAACCTTTGCAAGGTGACCAACAAAAAAAGTAAAATAATAATAAAATGGAACAACCTATAAAAATCAGGAAAGTATTGTTCATAAAACAATTTACAGACCAGAGACGTCTTCAAACCCCCTTAAGAGGGTGGGGGGGGAAGAATATAAGGGCATTCCCCAGGGAGAGAGTTTTACATCTGTGGAGTGAAACTTAAAAAGCCTCCTCTCTGACCAGCCTGCTCTCCTCCACTAGAGATAGCAGGGCCTTGGAGGGTGCTCTTAAGACCCAAACTAAACCCATATTGGTGCAGATCCAAATGAAAGCGTAGGCTGTCTCCTTTCCTTTGGTATGGGAGTTGCCAGTGTATGTTATGCACATTGTATGAGACAGGGAAGCATTTCTGAAAAACAAACAGAACTTATTTGGGGTCCAATAGCTGAATAAAAACAACATGTGACCATCTTGAAAGGTTCTTTTCCAGCAGGGCCTCATAGGAACAGTCTAGTCGAGAGTGGTTGGTTTTAGATTATGAGTCTATAACAGAACACAGCAGACATTCGACACACTAACTGAAAAGGACTAGCTCATCTTAGCTATGAAAAGGGCTAAGGGTAGGCCATTTCTGCTGAATGTTTATTTAACGGATAGGCCGGCTGAGCATTCAAACCTCCACAAGGCATTTGGGTAAAGCCACCTTAAATCGTGTTTTGACAGTGCTTCTGAGGAATGGTTCCTGCAAAGAAATCGTTCCTCTCTTTGCTGCAAGGAATGAGGTCTTTCCCTGAGTAATACACAGCTAATATTCTTACATATAAGTGCATTGTTTCTGCGTTTATGCTATACTCCTCTTGCAACCCAAATAATCTTTCCTCCGCTTCCCTACCTTCTTATAATACTCCATTTCCTTCTAATAAAACAGCTTCATGACTTTTTCTTTCTCTTGGAATTCACAGCTGTATATGAACACTTGTGGCAAGAGATCACCATGGCTCTCCTTCGTATCATCCCAGCAGGACAGCGAGACGACACCGCATCCATTTATACTTTGCCAATGTTTGGAACATGTATCTCTGTAACCATATGGGCAGGAGTCTTCCCCCCCCCCCCGCCAATAAAATATGTGAAAGCCTGCATTCGCTTCCCCATGTTCACCCTCTTCTAACCCTTTCTGTGCATGAATGGATTCCTCAGTCTTCCCATTCCTCCATTCCTATCGTTTTCATGCCACACTGAAAATAGGGGGCAAGGCTTGAAAGAAACCCCATTAATCCTGACCTCTCTAATAACGGAGCAATCTTCCCAAGCTCTTGGCACCCAGTATGTCAGCAAGAATATGCCTTAGAAGAACAAGATAGCGTGGTTAACAGTAAGAGAGGCACAGAGCTTTTTTGAAACCGTTACCCAATATTCAAGCCTAAAATTTCTGAGCAGCTAACCAAGGGTTTATACTTTGGGCACACCTGAAGAAGCGCTGGATAACCTGCTTGTTGGAGACTACTTTAGCAGTTTAAACGGAGATACAGTAACATCACCTGTTGCATCACAGAATTATAGAAGCATTGCTTCAGTTCCAGTAGAGGCAACGTGTCCTGTAAGCTTGCATGCTCCTTCCACGATGTACTTTAACTGTGGTATACCATTCATATTGCCTTGGGTGCTAACCAAGGCGGCCCTTTAAAAACCCAGGTTTTAAACAAATGATGAAATGGAGGAAGGAAGAGGAGGCAACTGCCCACAGTATAGTATACTCCCTGATGTCTTAACCATGGACAGCAGAATGGAGATGTTGCACTTACATGTTCTTAGAAACAATGTAGTTCATGATGTTGCAGGAAGCTAAATAATGCAACAATGGCTGGGGGAATATAGCAAATTCAGAAAACTACTCATATATTTCTGTGACTGACCACATCTTCCTAGGGATCCAGAGCATCAATGAATGCAGCGCTGCTTAGCTGTTTTTCCACACCACAACAATATATGGTACTTATATTCAATTTGACTGTATTAGCTCACTGCCTTGTCACCAGTCTACAGTAATAATAATAAAAATTATTATTATTATTTATTTCTATTTCCCGCCTCTACCTACGGATCAAGGCGAGATCACAGCAGATAAAAAGCATAGAAATTTTCAACATTAAAATTCTCATAAAATAATCCCCCTAGTACAAACAATACAATATAATATAATGCTAACCTAAGACAAATACAAATGCTATGCTCAAGTCTAGACCCAGACCAAAATCTCACTCGAGTTCCCAGTCACATTGCTGTAGCTGCAAAAGAACTTGTTCCAAAGATCTAGGATTTCTGAATGGTTTTGGTAGTTTTTACACTATTGCCTATCCTTCCCACCCACGCTTTCCCATTTTGCAACATAGACATACTTAACATCTTTCAAAAGCGGCTTGGATTTTACGTCTGTCAAACTAGCAACTGTGTCGATTATGGTATATCCCTTTGCTGGTTGAACAGGAAGACACGTTTCAATTAAATAAGTAGGCCTTTGCCTTTTGGAACAAGATGGTTCATTCCACTCTGTTAGAAAGAAACATGTTCAACATTTGCTCCCCCTAATCCAGAGCCTAAGCTCATGCTGATATACATATGGAGCATTACATCACGTTGCCCAACTTATCCTATGGCCCAACATGAACAGGGCAGGCCTTGCCCAATGGAGAGATCTGGGCGCCAGAAGAAAATGTAGGACTGGCCTGGCAAAGATTAGTCACCAATTCCGATACTCTAAATGGTTGAAGCTTTACAATAAAGTCTGTGTCGGATGTCAGGTTTGTGACCTTCTATTTTTGCCCGAGATACAGGGTTTTGGTAGACCATTCTCACTCCCAAATCAACCAACAAAATGTGAAGCCAAAGGCTTTTGTGGCCAGAATCCATCGTTTTTTTTGGTGGGGTTTTCAGGCTACGAATTTATTCCTGACGTTTTGCCTGAATCTGTGTTTATTCCTGACATTTTGCCTGCATCGTCAGAGAAAGATCCCCAGCCACAGATGCAGGCGAAAGATCAGGAATATACTCTTCCAGAACATGGCCACATAGCCTGAAACCCCCACAAAAAACAATGAAACAACAAAATTCTTGTTGGTTATTCCGGTGTTTTGTTTTGCTTTGAATGACAAGAGATGACACACACCTTCCTGTCCTGCTGTACAAACTTACATCCAGCTGGTAACATAAACTACACAGTCTGAAAAGTTAAACACTTGCCAACTGCGTTCATTCTATTCCATTAATCCACCAAGTCCCATATTTCAGTTTTGGTCCTCTGGCACGTTTGACATTAGTTTTCTGGCCTATAAGACCAGGAGGAGTATAGTATGATGATACTATACTCCTTGACCAACAACTGCACAGGAGTGCCATCAATCTGCACCAGGTTTATGATTATCTGAGCCATTCAGGTTCCAGAACGTAGAGGTCCAACGCCATTTCTGCTCCCAGGTTGTCCTGATAACCAACAAATGAACTCTGAAACCCAAGACCTATTACAGTCGTCCCTCTTCCAGAAACAGCAGGTGCCAGCCTCAAAAACCTGGCCCTGCGTTGCTGGTCGCATTCATTTTGAGAGCAACCAGCCTGCAATGTTTAGACTGGCGTACAAAGCCAAAGAAAGTGAACCCCCACCAGGCACTATCCAGTGCCTTTCACACCTGAAACGGAAGGCCCCAAACCCAGAAATTGGCCTGGTCATGATATTCCTTTTGCTGGCTGTAAGAAAGCCCGTTCCCACCCAGCCCCCTCAACCAACGCAGGTGACTGAAGAGAAGCGACTGAGGCTGTGCTTGCTGAACCGTACCCATTCGGTTCACGCCACTCGGCTGCTGACAAAGAACCTGTGTCACCGAGAGCCAGAGGGCGCGGGGAGAGGGAGGCGCATGAGAAAACGAGGCAGGCTGCACAAGAGATGCCACGGGAAAGGACTGACAGCAGCCCCTCCAGAGAGGGTTCTTCTTGCCAACCAACCCACAACCCCAGTGCGGTCTCCTAGACAGCGGTCCCCATTTGCAGGAGGAAAGGAAGGGGAAACTGAGGGGGGAAAGAATCACTGTCCCCCCCCCCCAGCTGAAGTACCTGCTGCCTGAACACGCCCCAGATCCGTTCGAAGGTCAACACAAAACCACCCTAAGATCAGGACCCCCCCCCCCCCAGTCCTCCCTCTGGACCACAGGAAGGTTTAGCTGTTCCTGCTTCAGAGCAAGAGCAGCTTCCAAAGGCTGACTGCCCTTCTCTTCCTGACCCGTTCTTCCCTGGCGCTGAATCACCTTGGTGCCATCCTTGCCATTTCTTTCTCTCTCATCCCTGCCTCACCTCAGACTCTTCCATGGCACCTTCCTGGTTCTCCACCTGGCACTGGGTTCCCAGCCTTCACCTCGTAATCCCAAGGCCTTCACAGGACTCTGAGAGTAAAAAACCCTGTCCCTCTACTAGCCTCACCCCCCCACTCCTCCTTGCGGGCTCCGCTCCCCGATTCTGGGACCCCAAACATGCCACCCTTCACCCCTGCGACCTTTGGCCCTCGGCATCTTGCCTACCTCCTTATTTTGACCTTGCTCCCTACCCAGGCCCATCGTATTTCTCTATGAGAAAGGCATCTCCCCCCACGACTCACGTGACCAGATCCTTGCTTTGTTTTATTATTATGGGTTTCTTTATTGGAGCTCCAGCCTGCCTTTCTCCCAAGAAGGGATCCAAGGCAGTGAATGCACAGACACACACACACACCCCATTTCGACTCTCCCTCCTCCAGTTGCTTACAGCTCCGTATTCCTCTCCTCTTCCAAACGTTGGTAAGGTCTGTTTTTCCCAGAGCGTTGCTTTGGAGGTGTATCAGACCCACAGAGACACTGTCGCCTAATTTCAACATCCCTTTCCCTTATCTTTTTCCCAAGACACCTTTGGGAAATCTGAGGCGCCCCTCCATTCCCACCTTATTCTTTTCAACACACTCTTCCTTCTCCTAGCCTTTGGTTTGGGTACCATTCAGGCAGAGACATACATCCAGCGTTGACATCCCATCCTTTCCATTAGGCCACTGCTGTCCACACTCGGGCCCTCCAGGTGTTTTGGACTTCAGCTCCCAGAATCCCATAGCATTGGCCCAAGGTGGCTGAGGCTTCTGGGAGCTGAAGTCCAAAACACCTGGAGGGCCCGAGTGCGGACATCCCTGCCTTAGGCCAAGCCAATTGACCAAAAAGCCCTGTTTTGAATTGGTTTTTCTCAACCCTGACAGGTGAGTGACGGCTCAGGAACAAGGGGAGGGGGGGAAACAGAGGCTGCGTCCACACTGGACCCATAACCCGGTTTGGTCCCACTTGAACTCTTTCCCTCCCTTTTATTGTCTTATTGTTCCAGATTTATGCCTTCATAAAGGTGGGATGTACTCAAACAAATGACAGTCTTTGCCTATAAGGAAACCATCCATAGGGAATCATTGGGAAATCCTTGTCCATAGGGAAGACTTGCCCACGGGGAAACGTTGGAGAATATTTGCCCGTGGGGAAACATTGGGGAATAGTTGGACATAGGGAAATTTTAGGAATATTAGCCCATAGGGAATCACTGGGGAACAGTTGCCCATAGAGAGGCATTGGGGAAGACTTGCCTATAGGGATACATTGGGGAAGACTTGTCTATAGGGAACCATAAGGGAATACTTTGGGAATGACTGGGGAATACGTACCCATAGGGAAACATTGGGGAAGAAGCGGCCCATAGAGAATCAGAAGGCCAGACCTGCCCATAGAGAATCATTGGGGAAGAGTTGCCTATAGGGAAACATTGGGGAATGCTTACCCATAGAGATGCATTGGGGGAGACTTGCCCATAGGGAATCATTGGGGAAGAGTTGCCTATAGGGAAACATTGGGGAATGCTTACCCATAGAGATGCATTGGGGGAGACTTGCCCATAGGGAATCATTGGGGAAGAGTTGCCTATAGGGATATATTGGGGAAGACTTGCCCATAGGAAGACATGGGGAGCCTCTCCCGTCCTTCTCTATGGGCGAGGAGTCTGGGTGCCTCATGGGCCAGGGCTGTCATTCTCTCTCTTTCTCTCTGTGTCTGAATGGCGAGACCCCTCCTTCCTTCCTTCCTTCCTTCCTTCCTCCGCTCACCTCCAGCTCGGTGTCTCCGGGCTCGGCCACGCCGACGATCTCGCTGGGCAGCTCGGCCAAGTCGGTGACCCGGATGAGTCCGTCGTGGAGGAAGATGGTCTCCTCTTTGACCGAGAGCCACTGGGCCGAGTCGGCGGCGGCGGCGGCAGCGGCGGCGGCGGCCGAGCCGGAGGCGGCGGCGGGGGAGCCCATGGCGGCGGCGGTGGCGGGTGGCGGGAGGGGAGGCGGCGGCGGCGGCGGCGAGGGCCGGAAGGGAGGCGGCGCGGAGAGCACCTGCCGCCGCCGAGGGGAGGGGAAGGGCGGGATGCTGCTGCCGCTGTGGAACTTGGCGCCCAGGCGGGTCCCCTCTCAGCCCCCGACCATGGCCGGCCGGAGGGAGAGGACGGAGCGGGCCTGGCTGCCCAGCCCAGGAGGAGGAGAAGGCGGTGGCGGCGGCGGCCCCGGCCCTCACAGCCCCAGCTGCCAGCCCGGCGCCATGTTGGAGGAGCAGCCGCCCGCCGCCGAGTCGCTGACAGACTGAGAGACTGAGACAGAGAGAGAACCAGAACCCCGAGGCCAGCCCAGCCTCCGACCGGCATGCAACGCGCCGAGCCCCCCTCCTCCTCCTTCTGCGCGCGCCCCCCCCCGGCCCTTTCTTCTTTCCCTCACAGACGCACGCGCGCGCTTGGAGCCAAAGGGAGAGGGCGGCTCCTCTCAAGGGTCCGCCCCTTTCGCTGCCATGGCCACGCCCTCTCGTGCCCGCGCGCCTCAGTCTCTCAGGGCTGTGGAGATAAACCCGGTTTGGCCCCGTTTTCACTGCCCAGGCTCAAGGCTACGGCATTCTGGGAGTTGGAGTTTGTTGTGGGGCCCAGAGCGGAGCTCTGCTCCGCTCTGGGCCCCACAACAAACTCCAACTCCCAGAATGCCGTAGCCTTGAGCCTGGGCAGTGAAAGCGGGGCCAAACCGGGTTTATTTCTCCAGTTTATTTCTCCAGCTCTTGGTTGGCGCACTTCTCTTTCGTGAAGTCAGGCCCTGGTTCCCTCAACGTCCAAGCAGTCAAATACAGACACACACACCCCCGTCGCCTCACACAGGCTCACTGTCTCTCCCCTCAGCTTAGCCTCCTCAGGTCATGAGGAGAAATGCTTTCCTTTACGCACAAAAAGCTAGGCCAGGGCCCATGACACACACAGAGAGAGAGAGAGAACCAAAGGGACATGAGGAGATACATATTTGTGGATGTGTGTTACATTTTAACACGCATGTTGTAAGTTCAGGACATGTAACTATATATATATATATATATATATACACATGTATGTGTCTATCTGTATAGACACACATAGGCCAGAGGCCATGACAAACAGATAATATATATATATATACATATATATATATATACGCACACACACACCAAGAGTTCAGGATATGTAACCATTCAAATCCCAGAATTCCATATATATATATATATATATATGGAATTCTGGGATTTGGAGTGTGTTGTGGAGAGCTCAAGGCTTAATTCTTCTCTGGCGTAAGGCGATGGAAACTCCCAGAATTCCACAGCCTTGAGCTGCCAGGATGCTCAAAAGTGGTGTCAAACCAAGTTATATTTCTCCAGTGTGGATGCAGCTAGTGTTACCTCCCCCCCCCCCACACACACACACATTTCAGTATCAGCACAAAGGATGAAGAGGCCTACTCTCCATCCTTCTTTTCCATTTGTTTTCCCACATAGACTCCTTTATTTTGTGAATCTAGGGGAAGCAATGCTTATGGGACAACAGAACCAAATGGACACAATCTTTGGCTCAGGTCACCTGCAGCCCACTTTGTAGTAGGAGGGCCGAGATTTCTCGGCTTAGATGCTGGGATTCTGGAATGAGCAGAAAAGACAGAGAAATGGTTGCTGTGGTGACAAGGCCTTGGCCAAGCGACCAGACCATGGAACAGTACAGAGAAGCAACCGAGGCTGGATACTTTCAGTGGCTCCATGCCCAGAGTTCACCCTGATAAGAACCTCTGATCCTCTTTTTTATTCCCAAAACAAAGGGGTCTTGTTTCTGGCCACTAAAGTAGTGAAGCATCCTTTCCCTCCTCACTCCATCGCCCCATACTAACTGAATTCCAGTGATAAGGCGAAAGAAACAAATCAAACGACAGGGGAGTTTGGGAGTGAAAAGCAAGGCACTCTCCTTTTTTTTTTGCTCCACTTTTCTCATTTAATTTCACGGGGGGGGGGGGGGGGGAATGTTTGCCCAAGGCCTTACGTTTCACTCCTCACCTTTTGTGAGACGGTTCAGTGGAGGTGGTTTTTCAGTGGGGAGTCTCTTTTCCGCAGCTCAGGTTCAGCTTTGTTGCTTCGTTGGGGGAAAGATTATTCCCTCTCGACCAGAACTTTTCACTGTGATTTTTGTGCAAAGCTGGTTGATTTTCCTTGTCCTGGGGACAGCTTTGAATAAATCCTCACTTCCTAGGCCCTCTTCATTTAATTTTATTTTATTCCAGTGAAATGCAGGTTTTACTAATATATATATATATATATATATACATATACACACACACACACTCTCTCTTTCTGCCTGGATTAGTTCCAGCTGAATTTTCTTGGACCAATTTTCTGCAACCTTCACCTAAATTGTCAGGAATTGGAATAGGTAGCTATACATTTTTCTTCTTTGTATCTTTAGTCCAAACTGTGAAACAACTGGAAAGATACTAATCTCCAGTCAGTAAAAGATCAGAAACAAGGGGGGTGTTTTATAAAGGGGAACAGTAGCAAATTTGGCATATTGTACTAATGGTTTATAAGAGCCAACTTCATATATAATTCTTGTGTTTGCCCTGTGTTGCTGTGTTAACTGTGTTCTTCTGTTTGCTCTGTTAGGGTCGCCAGATCTCAGATACTTGGCCTCAAGTCTCCTTTTCTCATGGGTCATCTCTGGCAGGAGGAGACAAGCGCGCAAATTCTCCAATACTACGGGAAAACAAGATGAAGGGTCTATGTGAAAATCTCCAGGTCAGTTACTAGAGCAACAGCTTGCAACAGCTTTCAAGGCTTTGTTACCTCCACTCGCAAAGGGAGGCTGTGTACAGCAGTCTCTCTGTACCAATGGATTCTTTATTCATGGATTCAACCATCCACAGCTAGAAGATATTTATATACTGTATATACTTGACTGTAAGTCGACCTCATGTATAAGTCGAGGGCAGGTTTTGGAGCAAAAATTATGCATTTTGATATGACCCGTGGATACGTCGAGGGTAAAATTTAGGGCCATGTAACAAATGATGCAAAGGATGAGGCAAAGGAAAATAATGACAAAGAACACACAGAATTATAGGAGGCATAACAGTTTGTGTTCATATTAAAACCTGGATTGATGAGAGAGTAGAGGGAAGCCAGTGCTTCCAGGACAGATTATTCTCTTGCTTTTCACCAGGGAATGGTTTCTTTACATACATATATAAGAGTTAAAGTAGAGTACTTACATTGACCCATGGATAAGTTGACTCAGTTTTTTTAGGTCACTTTTTGGACTAACATTTCTAGACTAACACAGGAGTATATACCAGTAATATAAATTCCAGTAAGCAAACCTTGGCCTTGCCATTTTATATAAGCTTGCTATTTAGATCACATAATTTGTTGTTTATGCTGGCTGGGGATGAAGGTAGTTGTAGTGCAATACATATGGAATACCACCAGTGTGAAGGATGATGGTAATAAGAAGGATCAGTTGTCTGGGTTGCCAGGAGGCCAAATGGTTTTGCAATTCTGATGTATCATACTTGCGAATATTATCAATTGCTAACTGGTGCTGTTACCAACATTCAGAAGTGGACAGATTCAAATGAATGCAGTTCTCCAGCTTTACTGTTGCACATGTTCCAAGCCAAGAGAATGATGACCTTGTCTGAGGTGGAAAGAGCTGTGCATTTGTAACTGGAGGGAATAGGAAAACAACACTTTCTAAAAAAGAAAGATTGTACAATCCTCTTGTTACCTGAAAACAAGTTATTTTTCAACCAGTGGGGTGTCAGGTGAATTAATTTAAAGATTACGCACAGTAAACCGTATGCTGGCTTCTGCAATGAGGTGCATTCGTTTTGCTTAACAGAGCAAACATGCACCTTCTTGTGGAATATTGAATTAAGGAGCAGACATACTTCAATGGTAGAGAACATGCTTGGCATGCAAAAGATTCCCGTATGTTTCAATGGTCCCTATTTCTGACCCATGGGCACCACTCCATGACCCACATACCTGGACCTCACAGCCATTTTGTCTCTCTCTTTTGGGAGAGACAAAAGGTTGCCTCTGTGAGCATTTCACACGGCAATCCAAACTGCACCTGAAGGCAGGTTAGGGGGTGTCAGGCAGTCGACCAGGGACACAACTCTTTCCTCTAAAGGCTTGCTCTTGTCTCCCAGCTTGTGCTGCCTGAAGCAACTGTCTCATTCTACTTGGTGTTAGGACTGATTCTAGGGTTGTCAGATTGAAAACTGGGGAGGGCTCCTGCACTTTTAATGGTTGTCTAGAAGAAGGAATTGCACTAGAGGTTGTTGGTCATGCAACCAGGTAACAAGCAGTCCCTCTTTTACACAACCATTAAAGGTCCAGGAGCCCTCTGTCATTTTCAAGCTGGCAGGCCTGGTTGAATAAGATTTTTCTGGGACAGTGGAACCTCCCCCCACCCCTTGAAGTCCACATTCACTCAAGGATATTATCTTGGGCAGAGATGTATTAGCCCCATTCTCTCCCTTCCTTTCTGTCTCCTGAATCAGCAAGCTGCTTGGGCAGGGATAGATTGCTCTTGTCAGAGGCCTGAAATTATCGCTTGTAGACAGCTCTGAAAACCGGGCCAAGGGCTGTATGCAACATGAGGACCAAAGGTTGCTTGCCCATTTTTTGATATCTTGAACTACAAGGCCAATTACCCACTTGGCTTTCAATAAGGAGAGGTCAGGGGTATGTAGCACAAACAACTACAGCATACAGCCAGCAGCAACCAAGAGCAATGTTGGTGGGGCTTGATCAGTGATACTCCGTAAAGGTGCGTAGGGGTTTATGAGAAAACACAGATTCACAGCTGCATGATTTCTTTGCAATTGCATTGCCTGGTGCAAGCAGGAGCAGAAGCCGAACCTAGCGTTGCCAAGGCTGTCAAAACAGCCATAAAGGAAGGTCAAAATTCATGCCGTACCGGATTGACAATCAGGAAGTAGCTCGTAGCAAGTTTGTGTTTGCTTCAAAAGCAAATGCAAGTATTGATTTAATTTAACCCAGCTCTGTGTTTCTTGGTCAAATTGGCCTATTGTCAGAGCCGCATCACTAGGGCTGGTGTCACCCATTGCGGTACCACATGGTGTCACCCCCATGGACCTCCTATGATGGGGGTGCAGATGGGCAGCAGGCTCTCAACCGGGGAACCTAGTTTCCTACCGCCACCACCTCCCACCAGCTGAGACAGCAAAGATGGGACACCACCCTCCATCTTTTTTAAAAATCACTCTGAGGTTGAGAGTGTGACTTGCCCAAGGGGGAGTGGGATCCCACGACTGGGTGGGGATGCAAACCCTGGTCTCTAGAGGCATAGTTCACAGCACACTGGCTCTCACTCCCCCTGCCCCCCGAATGACAGCTCTGCTTTTTACACGCTGCGGAGTGCAATTTCCATCACTTAAAAGCTGCTTCTTTGGTGTTGTTAGCTATGACAAATATATTCATCTATGTGCTCTAATAGTTTTCGCTATAATGTGGTAGAGATGGTGGTGGTGGTGATGATGATGCTGTTGTTGTCATCCTCATCATAATGATTATTTATGCACTTTCTGCACAATAACCTGGGGAATAGCCCCACCTAATATTATGTTTCTTAATTTAGAATGTCACTAGATAGTTTATTTCTCCGTTTCATTGTGGTGCCTATCATATTTGTGTACTTGTTTCCATTTTGATTTCTAGTCCAGTCTCAGTAAAAAAATGACAGCTTGTGAAATGTTTTAACCATGATCAAGAACCAACTCTTAAAATATCCTGGAGATAGTTTAATCCCTGGCACATCATCTCCTGCAACATTTTACAGATGAAAACTGGGACATGTGTGGCCCCGCAACATTCGAGTGGGGTCAAAATGGGAAAAGCTACGAACGAAGGAAAAGACCAAAGCTAAAGAAGGCTGCGGCGGTTTGCTCTTGCCAGAGCATCCTATGTGCTCTACGGGTCATGGGATTGTTTTAATCTATGTTTTTTTTACTTGTACCCCGCTCCGAGTGTATATACAGAGGAGCGGGCTATAAATAAACTATTATTATTATTATTATTATTATTATTATTATTATCCTGGGAAGGATAAGACTCTTCCTTGCCTTTCCCCCTGCTGAATAATTTAGTGAATGCAAACTCCTTTTGCCCTTTGAATTCACTTTGAAAGAATTGTAGTAAGCTAAGGACAAAGGGAGAAGAGGAAAGAGAAACGGGGGCATTTTGAAAGCATCTGAAAAGGAGATGTTGGTCTTGAGTATGCATATGTGGCATTTCATTCCACCAAAACCAATAACATTTGCTCTCAGGTGACTGAGTTATCAGGCATTTGCTTGTATTAAATAGAATCAGGCCAGGTCAAAGTAATAAGCCCTGCCTAGTCATTGATAACATATTTGATTATGTTGGTAGGACAGGATGTGACCTCCTTGGTCAAGATAAATGATGGAATTCTTCAGAATAATGGGCTCATGAAGTCGTAACACCACTGTTTTAGGGAGGATTTCAAACACCAAACAAACCCTGGCATAAAGACGCGCTCAAAGGGAGAAAAATGGAAGTAGAAAGACAAAGTTAAAAGATGATTTCACCCATAGATCAGATGCAGACAAAACCTGTTCTAAGTGCTGGAAATCGTCCATGAAGCAGAATGCTGCGATATGTATTGCAGCTGTGTGAAATTAGCGTTCATGTCAATATTGTTTCCTATACTTTTAAAGAAATCAGTATAATGCGTTTGGAATAAAATTGGCTTGGTCATTCCTGTGTGGAAAACCATTGTACATTTGGCTGTTCTTTAGCTTCTTGTTTCTTGGCCTTTTGTATTTTGCCGTCCTGTTTTTACACATACAGTACCTCTCTACCGAGAGCTAGAAACTTGAAGCAGAGGAGGTCATGCATTGCACAGCGGTAGAGTAACTGATGCACCACAGGCTGATGTGCATGGGAGAGTGATGCACATCAGGGCCCTTCCCAGTGCACATCTGGACACTAGCTAGGAAATGCTGGAGTGCAATGGGCATGACTGATGTGCACCAGCAGTCTCCAATGCCCATCAGAATACTTTTGCCTGTGCGTGGATGCGCATCTTTGCCATGAATTATCAGGATTTTGTCGCATTTCTGCAACATCGTTACGGATTTGTAAAGTTATGAAACACTTGACTGTGACACCCAACTATCATCATCACTTTCATCATCATCATCCTCTACATATTTACACCCCACCCATTTCCCAGTCTGGGAGTAATGTCTTGATGTCTTGAATTAGACCCCAAAATCTGTTTTTATGCGTACATTTTAAAGCAACGTGGTACCATCCTGTGCTCAGAGGTAGCTCTCAGTCTGTTTATTGAGGGTTCATCCCTGGCCCGTTTTTTTGGATTGAAGCCGTACATCTTCCCGGGTCCTCTTTGAATACTTTAACTCCTCCTTGCGCTTCAAAATTGCCCCTTCCACTTGCGTGGCAGAGATTTCTAGGTCCTTCTCTCCGGCTTCAATATTTCCTTGCTGCACCAGGGATATGTAGGCCCCTTAATTTCATGCTATTATAATCCAGGCATTTTGCCATTCCCATGTAAGCCTGTTGGTCCCTCTCCACAACAAAGCAGAACTCATCTGGAGACAGAATCAGGAGTGCCCCCCCTTCTGTTTGACTTACATTGGCTGCGTTCACACTGGATAAATAAACCAGTTTAAGTGCCATGGCTCAATGCTGTGAAATTCTGGGAATTGTAGTTTGTTGTGGGGCCCAGAGCGGAGCAGAGAATTTCACAGCATTGAGCCATGGCACTTAAACCGGTTTATTTATCCAGTGTGAACGCAGCCATTACTTTATGAATGGCCCAAGTGCCTTCTCCTGCCTGGTATGGGATTGGGCATGCTCCCCGAGGGAGAGAAAAAACTGTCTTCCCAGTCACCCTGAGAATCTTGCAAAAGAGAAGGAAATCAAAACAGGCACTATACTCTGACAAGGTATTTTTGTACACCATGCGACCCACAAGAGGAAACTCTGAAATCATTTGAAGAAACAGAGGAGAGGTATTAACAGGAAGCAGAAGAGGGGAAAAAATATCTTCTGGGCTTTTATGACCATAACTGTTGTAGGTCACCTAACCAAGATTCCTTTTTTCTTTTTATTGACAGGATCTGACCTGTTAAGTGACATAGATTTCCCGCCCCATACACAATGAACTGCCTGGCCTCCTCGGATGGCAAATACATCTTATCAGTCGTATGTATAAAAGTCTTTGCATGCAGCATAACTCTTCTTTCTCATGTGCAATGTTTGGGGTGCAAATATCCGAGATGAACACATTTCCTGGTTTAGTTTATCGCATTGTTCAGATGTCTACCATTTTTTGATACTGCCAACAGGTTATAAACAAAACAAACAGGATGTTGCAATTGGTATGATGTTATTTAGGACAGAGGTGTAGGTAGCTTTGGGGGCAATGAGGACATTGCCCTCCACCCAAATAAGAATGTCTCGCATTTCAGTTAAAGTGGTGTCAAGCGGCATTACTTGTACAGCACAAATGCATCCTCATTCTACTTTGTGCCTAGGTACCTAGCATTCATAGAGACTGCCGTGAATCTCTGCTGTGACCTGTCTCTTGCACAAAACAGCAGGCTCCTCGGTGGCTCCTTGGCTCCTTCCCATGCGCTCCTGGATTGTTGACAGGTCTGTCTGTCGTGCACTTCCCAGGACCATTTCCTGTAATTTCCCAATTAAGCTCAGGAGCACTGTCATGCGCACGGCACAAGAAGTGGCAGAACAGGTTTCATCATCTGGAGACCAGCGGTCATTTATCTCTCCCTCGACAGAGCGAGAGGCTCTCATCCTTTGGGCTGGGTTGGGAAATGTATATCATCGGCAACCTTACACACACTGTACTTTGGAAGTGCTGAAATGACCAGAGCTGCCTCAGAGAATTGTTTCCCCAAGGCAAGGCAGGGCAGCTCTTGTTGAAGGTCCAGTCGGTGGTCCACACAGCATACTGTATGATAGGCTGCAGGGAAGCCTGTGACCCATACCCTTCAAGCGGTTCAGTTTGGCAGGGTCAGACCTGACTAATCCTTTGCTGTCCCACTTTTTCATCTGCGTTTAAAATATCCCAGTTTCTCTCTTCTGCTCCCACTTTTCCTCCTTTGTCTTCAGCTTCCTGTAATTGCTACAAAGTGAGTGCAAAAGTATTTTCATTCAGTTAACTGAGCAGGTGGGAGAGAAGGCTCAGAATCTGATCCTTCCTAGTAGACTCTTTTGGGTTTTTTAAAAAATCTTTTTTCTTTCAAGCTTTCCTAAACTCAGTACATAAATTCCAGGGTTTAAAATAGTAGCTTTGCATGTTCTTCCCCATGCATGACTTTGTGCCCTCTGTTGCTTAACCCCACTTTTGTCTGACCACACTCTCATGTTGAACATGAGTCAACAGTGCGATGCAGCAGCTAAAAAGGCCAATGCAATTTTAGGTTGCATCAATAGAAGTATAGTGTCAAGATCAAGGGAAGTAATAGTGCCACACTATTCTGCTTTGGTCAGGCCCCACCTGGAATACTGTGTCCAGTTCTGGGCACCACAATTCAAAAAGGATGTGGAGAAACTGGAGCGTGTCCAAAGGAGGGCAACTAAAATGGTGAAGGGTCTGGAAGCCATGCATTATGAGGGACGAATTAGGGAGCTGGGGATGTTTAGCCTGGAGAAGAGAAGGTTAAGAGGTGATATGATAGCCCTGTTTAAATATTTGAAGGGCTGTCATATTGAGGAGGGAGCAAGCTTGTTTTCTGCTGCTCCAGAGAACAGGACCCAGAACAATGGATGCAAGCTCCAGGAAAAGAGATTCCACCTCAGTATTAGGAGGAACTTCCTGACAGTAAGGGCTGTTCGACAGTGGAACACACTCCTTCCTCGGAGATTGTGGTGGAGTCACCTTCCTTGGAGGTCTTTAAGCAGAGGCTGGATGGCCATCTGTCGGGGATGCTTTGATGGACACTTCCTGCGGGGCAGAATGGGGTTGGACTGGATGGCCCTTGGGGTCTCTTCCAACTCTATGATTCTATGACTCTATGCATGGTCACATGTGTTTTGGTTTTCCTCTGTGAAATGTTGACTGAGTGTGCAAAATCTGTTCCAAAAGGCATCAAGGAGAGGCGATTGACCCCATTTGTAGCCTAAGAAAGGTTGACCCAGAGGAGTCTGGATAAGTACAGAGGCCACTATCTGGACATCTCTGCTGTATGTCTTTGGTGTTGTTGTTGTTTTTAATTCTCAGTGTTTTAAAAATCTCTTTTGCAAAGAATGGTTTAAGTAAATTTTATTCTAAATCCCCTATAACAATTTAACAATAATGAGAGGAGATTATGGGGTATGTGTTCATCTAGCTGTGTGTTGTCTGTTGTGGCTGGGAGCAGATCCCCGGGGACCCAGAGCGAGGGAATTCATTTCCGCACCTTGACCCTTTTTCAGAGATGCCAGGGACTGAACTCAGGACTTTTTCTGTGGGAAGCAAGTGCCACTGAGTGCCCTCCCTTCAGTCTGTGGGTCGTGCAGGATATCATACGAAGGCAGCTCTGCTACAAACGCAGAAGCAGTCGTGCTGCCCAGAAGCCAAATTCCAAAGTCCATATCATGGTAACCCTTTGAGGCGCTGGCGTTATTAGTGGGTGTTATTTTATTACTGTACTTTATTGGTGGTGCGAGTCATGAAAGTGCTCCTTGGTCTGGTGGCCACAAGATAATGCTAATGCTAAACTAGGGATGCATCCACGCTGCAGAAATAATCCGGTCTGACAGTGCTTTAACTGTCATGGCTGAAGGCTATGGCATTCTGGCAACGGCAGTTGGTTGTGGCACCAGCATGCATCCCTGCTCTGCCATAGAAGCCCATTGTGTGTCCATGCGCCTTCAAGTTGCCTGTTGCCTTATGGCAACCCCATGAATATCTAAGGCAAGGAGTCCTTAGAAGGTGGTTTTGCCAGTTCCTTCCTCTGAAACAGAGCCTGCAGCACCTGGGATTCCTTGGCCGTCTCCCTTTCAAGTACTAACCAGGGTTGATCCTGCTTAGCTTCCAAGATCCAACCTTGGGATCTGGTGCCTTTAGGGTATTTAGGCCAGTCAACATGGCTTGTTGTCTTTTGTTGTAAACCTTTTGTAAAACAAGATTTTAGCTGCTGCTTCATTTTAAATCAAAGTGGCTTACAATGACTGGAAACAAAGAAGCAGCAGAAACAGACTATCCACCCTCCTTGCAATGTCTCCCCTGCATTTAAACTCTTGAACCTCTTCATTTTCCCAGTGTAATTCAGCCTCCCTCCTTGTCCCTTCTGCTGGACACTTGCCTGTAGCTTTTATTCGGATGTGGGCTTGTCCTTTTTTGCAAGAAATGTATCTTGCTGCTAATGAAACATATCGCTAAGTCTAACTAAGTGCAACTATTTTAGGAAGCGGATACCTTTTTAGTATTTTTTGTTGGCTGCCCAAGGCCGGCGAAGGTGGACGATAGCTCTCGGTACTTCCATCCTTGTTGAAAAGCAATGAGTCAGCACAGCTGTGTGTGTAGCAGCAAAACAACAACAACACAAAACCTGTGAGCAGAGGCCAGAGACACAAATGTACTCTTGACCAGATGCGTTGTCGGGGAACTTTCCGTGTACAGCATCTCCTCCAACATTTCAGGACACGGTCGAAAAAGTGTGGCCCGGCAGCAAGAGGTCAAAAGTAATAAACGAAGAACATCACGCAGTATTAGAAAAAGCAGAGCAATGTATGTAGTACTGGGTTTAGGAAGAGCAAGGCTCTGCTTCCTCCTCTCTTCTTCCCTGCTGAGCTGGAAGCAAAGGAAATCTACACTTTGGTCTCAGTTTGCAGCACTCGAAGTAAGCTGAGGGCAAAGGGGGAACGTGGGAGGAAGAGAGAGAATATTCAGGACCTTTTGGAAGCACCTGAGAAAGTGGGACATTAGAGGATTAACTGAGTCTGCATCTACACTGTAGAATTAATGCAGTTTGACAGCACTTGAATTGCCATGGCTCAATGCCATGGTATTCTGAGATTGGTCATTTTGGTCCAAAACACACTGCAGAGTTCATCCAGTCTGAGGCCGCTTTAACTGCCCTGGCTCAGTGCTAGGGATTTGTGGGAATTGTAGTTTATTGTGGCAGCAGAGCTCTCTGACAGAGAAGGCTCAACATCTCTCAAAACTACTGTTCTAGCATTCTCTAGCAGTCAGAGCAGTCTCAAACTGGATTATTTCTGCAGTGTGTTTGGGACCATTGTGAGATATTTAACCTTCCCTGTCAGAAAAACTACAATTCCCAGAATTCTATAGAAAGGAGTGGCGACAATTAAAGCAGTGTCAAACTGCATTAATGCTGAAGTGTGGCAGCAGCCTGGGTCTGTACTTGCCAAAGGAGGACAGTTGGAAGGTATGTTATACAGTATCTGTCTGCAGATTTGTCCTGATTTTCCACAGCAATTTATTTCCTTTTCCCACTCTTCCTATTTGGAGGAAGCTAGACCCTTGGGGTCTGTCCGCACTACGCAATTATAGCGCTAAAATGTTAATTGTAACTTCCACTGTTCTAACCTATGGAGTCCTGGGACGTGCGGGGAGGGGTAGTTAGAATTCCCTGCTAGAGAATTCTCTTCCCTCCCCAAAGTACAAATCCCAGGATTCCCCAGGATGCAGCCATGGCAGTTAAAGTGGAGTTGTATCTCTAGAACAGCGCAAGATGAACAGGCCCTTGGAGCACATAAACATTAAAGTAGATTTTAAAGTCGGGGGGGGTAGAAGAGCAGGGGGGACTTGTGGCCCCCAAGGCTGCTTTTTGTGGCCCTTGGTCTTCCAGAGTCCCCTGTCTGCCTATTTTTCTGGCTGAAAAGAAAACAATTTTCCTTTCCTGGTGGTCTCTAGAAATGTGAGTTCACCTTTGAAATATGTTGTACCTCCATTGTTTAACATTAGGAAAAAAACAAACCTGTTTTTCCAAACCAGACGTGATACATGTGGCAGCCGCAACCACGTCTTGTGGCATCAAAAGTCCAACATGCTTTATTTGGCAGAAGCCCTTCACGGACCGCTTACTTCAGCAGATGCATGATGGTCTTTAGGGTCCAATTTCCTTCTCCACTCCCTGGGACCCCTTTATGGGTTACATCTCACCAACTTGCCCAACTATTTCTGTTTTCCTTTGCCGTTCCTCTCAGAATGGCAGCCAAAAGTGGGCACCGCATCCCTTCCTTGCCGCCGTTTTGAGAGGGCACCAAGAGGCAAAGAGAAGCATTTTGAGAATCATATCCCCCACTCAGGGTTATCTTTACATTTTCTTGCATTTGCCGGGCTTTCTGTATGATTTGGGGGCAAAAAATGCCCAGCGATTTTTAAAAAATGGGAAGGGGGAGATGGTCAGACTGGTGGCAGGCTTTGAGGGGCAACCAAGATCGGAGCTTCCAGTGACTAAAAGGTTTGGCGCACGGCTGCCATGATGGGTTTCTTTGGCTTTCCTGGACATAATGGGAGGCTTTGTAAGGAGACATTTTGCAGATGTGTCCTTGAAGGAACAATGTGAGCCGCCCTTCCGTTGGCCTAATGGTGGGCGCCTCAAGATAACAGAGCACCTGCCCTGCAAAGTCTTCCCCTCGTACTTCTGAGAGCTTATCTCTGGCCTTCTCTGGCTACAAACCTCCTCCCAAGAAACACTGACAGATCTTCTGTGTTAAAAGGGACCTGTAACTCTACCTCTTCTTCCCTTGATGCTTTGACGCCTCTTCTTACACAGTTTTAAGCCTCCACCAAAGAGAGAGGCGTGTGTTTCGTTGAGAATCTCCTCCGGCTTGGTTTTTGTTTTTGAGAAATTCTGCCCGTCGTGAACGGCTGGATTCTTGGCTTCTCTGATGCGGTGCTTGACCCTGGTTCCTCCAAGCTGGAAACATCTCATGGCCACTGTTTCAATTAAAGGCAAGATGACAGATTGCCGATGGCTGCCTTTGAGGCCAGGGTAATCTTGTGGGTGCGAAGATTTACGACATTTCCCAGCGTTGATAGTGGAGGTCTGGACAATACTTTGCAACCAAAAGGGAGTACAAAGAAGCTGTTCGGCTTTGGAACAGTTAGTCAATAATGGTCAGCAATGCACACGCAATCTAGAAATGCGGGCATTTGGAGAGGTTGCCAGGCGCAAGAGGTTGAACGTGTCTTCACTCGAAACCAAGACTAGGACTTGCTGGGTATCGGTTGTGTTTTATGCCCATCTATCCAATGGGAGAGATGGGCAATTTCACTCTGACTCTCTCTCTTGAATTCATACCTTCTGGATTATTTTGAACATTTTTTGGGGGGACTTGTGCTTGGAGGACCTTCCACAATACATTTTGGACCTTTTCTGGGAAACCATCCGAGAATCCCGTGCTCTCCATCAGTGTGGTATGGACTTCTCTTTGTATTCAGAATTGAATATGTTTTAACTTAAGTTGGGCTAGAAAGGATGCTTGGTTAAACCAAGGCTACAGAATTAATGCACTTTGACAATGCTTTTTAACAACCGTGGCTCCATGGCTAAGGAATTCAGTGATGTGTAGTTTTGTGAGAGATTTCACCTTCTCTGTTTGAGAGTTCTGGTGCCACAACAGACTACAAATCCCAGGATTCCATATGATGGAGCCGTGCCAGTTAAAGTGGTGTCCAATTGTATGAATTCTGCAGTGTGCCACCAGCCTCAGTTTTAATATTTAGTTTCTTATAGTCCCTATTATGCTGATTTGTCAATGCAGTTTGCTCTTAAACTTGATGACTTTGCCATTGCCTTTATAATATTCATGTGGCAGCATCTCTCATTGCTCTGCTTTCATAATGATGGTTGTTATTTTCAGTGCAATGCACTGCTTGCTTATGGTGTTTTCTTGTGGGGATTTATGATTTTTTATGAAGGTGTAGTGATGGGAGAGTCAGACTAAGAACTCCAGGGATAAAATCCTTGTTCAACCAAGGAAACCCACTGGGTACCTTGGCAAAGTCACACTGTCTCAGGTTTAGAGAAAGGCAAAGGCAAACCCCTTTTGCACAAATCTTGCCAAGAAGACCCTATAATAGGCTCGCCTTAAGCTGGAGACAGCTTGAAGGTAAACAGTGGACTTCTCACCATTTGGTCTGTTATGTCATTTCAAATTGATGTTATTTTGGGTGCAGCTCTGGCTCTCAGGCTGCATCCACACTGGAGAAATAGCCTGGTTTGGCGCTGCTTTAACTGCCCTGGCTCAAGGCTATGGAATTCTGGGAGCTGAAGTTTGTTGTGGGGCCTAGATCTGCTCTGGGCCCCACAACGAACTCCAGCTCCCAGAATTCCGTAGCCTTGAGCCAGGGCAGTTAAAGCAGGGCCAAACCGGGCTATTTCTCCAGTGTGGACGCAGCCTTGGTATGCTCATTGGAGCAAAGTAAAATAATAGTGACTAAGAACTTCCACACTGATTCCTTATCCTCTTTCTTTGGGTATTTCCCGTGTTTTAAAGCAGTGACAACATTTTTTGCAAGCAAATTTGGGCTCTTTGGTCATGAACCCACAGGCCATTTACCCACTTAAGAGCGCAACAAAGGTAAACCATGGGAGAACAAAAATGATCTTGCAGCCCACTATTGCAACCAATGACTTCTAGCAGCTTCCTTCAAGAAGCCATAGCTTTGACACACAGGACAACCGCACCCCCTACTGACAAACAATGGTAACCAAGAGCCCTTGCAAATTTAAGTCCCTAGCCTTTCCAAAATGTTTTCTAAAAGCAAGGCGAAAGCTAACACATGAACAAAATTGGGAAAAAAGGGAAACAACCGGACAGCCCTTTTCGATGGTTCATAGGAGAACGTCTCCTTTTGTCCAATTCCAGTTTCCACTACAGGATCTAGAGCTAACATACAGGTGTGCGCTACTGTACAGTGACCGTGGAATGATCTGACAAATGCTGTTGCTTCGCCATGCTAAACCAAGCTTTGCTTCCAAGTGGTTCTTTGCAGTCCATTTAAGACAGCAACGAATACGCAGACCTCCAAAAGTAAAGTATAGTTCCCGTCAGAGCTGGCCAGCAGAGCCAATGGGGAGGGACTGTTTCTGTGCCCTTTATATCTCCCATTTTCCTGTGCAGTCCATTCCTGTTGCCATATTGAGGTGCTGCAAAGGTACTGGATATACTTGACTATAAAGCGAGGGCAGATTTTTGGGCCAAAGTTATGGGTTTTGATATGACCCATAGATAAGTCGGGGGGGGGGGAAAACTTTGGGGGCATGTAACGAAGGATGTAAATGACAAAGCAAAGGAGAACAATGCCAACAAACTTACAAAATTCCAGCAGGCATAACTTTTTGTGCCCATACTAAAGGCTGGATGAATGAGAGAGCACTTCAAAGGCAGATTAAACTCTTCTCTTTCACCATGGGATATATGTGTGTGTGTGTATATATATATCTATATATGTATGTGTGTGTGTATATATATATATATATATATATATATGAGATTTAAAGTACAGTACTTACATTGACCTGTGGACAAACTGACTCATTTTTTTTGGGTCAATTTTTTAACCTAAATTTCTAGACCTATACATGAGTATATACAGTAAAGCAAGGTATTAGTACAGCATTCTGGGTGTTTACAGAGGTGAGGAAATTTTCATGTGGTTTGGGGAAGGGGCAAAAACGTCTTTAAAATTGGTGGCTTCAGGGATCACAACAGTAGGGTTAAGGTGCAGTGTGTAGCCCAAGGCCTACCCCATTCTTAAACCAGACGTTAAAACACTAGAATTCTATATAATGTACACAACATTTCTCTTTACTAATGGCTCACATATTAGAGAGGACAGCAACACGCTGGTAAGACTTTGCCAGGATGACACCAAATCAGACCAGAGCTTGCTTTTGTGTGCGTGTCCCTACACAACAAACCTGGGAGTCACCATCCAGGTTTTCCTTTAGTTTGTTGAAAACAACCGGTATAATTCTGACCATGCTCACCTGAGAAGTAAACTTGGTGAGCTCTCAAAAGGGTGGATGTCTTGGAGAGCTTGCAAAAGGGTGTGTGAGGAACCATTTGTAAGAACGAGACAAGCGTCTCAACCAGCTTAGTTTGAGTAAGAGCTATTACCAATCCACATTGTCAGAAGGAAAAGCCACACAACAATTCTGTCCAAAACCAGGAAGGCAGCAATAGTTAACATCTGTTTGGATTAACCAGAGTAAGCACCCATGAAAACAAGAGTACAGACTTTTGGTAAGGTTTTCCCCAAACTTTTATTGTGGTGTCTCCATATTATTTAGAATACCAATTTGTGAGGATAAACGCCATTGGAAAGTGAAAAAGTTGAACGCAGATAGCCCCGGAGCTGAGGCATCTTCTTGATGATTGGCAGAAGCTGGGAATCCACAGCCTTCTGGTCTGCCTTGCGTCGCTCTGTAATCTCGTATTTCTAAAAAAGGGAAGAACAGCACCTAAATCACACACTCTCATGGATCAGAGATTTCTTAATGGGAGAGTCTATGGGCCCCTTCGCCAAGCTCAAGCCTCTTCCCTTCTGCTTGACTGGGCTCCAAAGACTACTTGCAAGATGCCTTAAAACAGTGAAGTCCCCACCATTCTTCTGTCTCTTCCCAAACATCTACAGCACCTTTCAGGATGGGAACAAGCCAAGTCACTCTTTTTGACTAGAATTCCTAGTCTAAAGTTATATTCCAGGCCTAATAATCTTGGCATGCCTGTGAGCTCAAAACATTATTGGGCAAAGAAATGGTGCCAATACATTTGGGCAATGGGTTCAGCTACCTTCTCCATTTCAGCTATCCCTAATAAAGTGCCCAGGGTAACTTAGTGTCGAAGAAGACTGAGCAATTCAACCATGGAGAGAAATTTGTTTCCTGCAAACTCACAGCTTATACTTAAGATCTGGGAACACGACGAAGGCAGTCCGTCCCTTTTGTAACACGCGGTTAGCCCAACATTACACAGGTTACACCAAGGCAGCCAGAACTGTCAATTGCACAGCAGGCTCTCTCCAAAGTTTAGCTAATTTCCATCCTCCCCAAATGTCACCCTGAAACTTGGGGGACTTAACATACATTAAAAAAAGAGTGACGTATTATAGTGGTTTCCTTCCAAATTCTACTACTATTAATCTGGGAAGTGCTTTGTTTTACGGGAATCTTTAACATGACCAGGCCATCTCACCCAAAACACCAGTGACAGGAACTAAGTAATAAATCAGTAAGTTATTGATTAAACTAGTCACTTTCTAATGGAAAGGGGAAACTTCATTCTTTCAATTTAGTGAATGACCTACATTGGAACTCCAGCATTAACTTAATTCCAGAAAGTTATTTCATTTAACTAATAACCTAACAAATGCTATTAGTTAATGGACGGGACATGCAGAACAGCCAACAAATTTTTACCTTTTCTAGACAGTTCATCACCCAAAGTCTAGTTCTCTTGGATGTTTGATACTTGCTTCTTGGTAGTCCCTCAGAGTTGGGGAATGTCACAAGATTCAAACCACTGCAAATGCAGATATATAGGCCTACCCTCCTGTTTTGTATGCCAAAGAGAGGCACCTCACCTGACTCAGGCAAATGAATTTTGAAGCTCTTAGCCCTGGGACTTTTACTGGGATCCATATGGAAATCAGTAACAAATGAGATTATGAGGGCAACAAAAAAGGAAAACATGAAAAGGGATTTTGGTGGGGTGGATGAGAAATGGTTTTCCAAACATCTGCTTCCTTATCTCTTGAGACAAGGATTGGGGGAGTAAACTGAGAGGGGACACTTTTCAGTTTTAATCTAGTAAATGGCCATTAATACAAATAGTTAATCCCTACCCTGAGGTAAATGGAATTGTCGTCTAACTTTCTTATCTCTGCAAGACATACAGCCATCCCTACCTCTTTCTCAGTGTCAAAGATTTCACCCTCCTGGTGTTTGGGTTTACGCAGCTTCTTCTTCTTAAAGTAGAGATCACTGAGGTGCTTGGGAAGTTTCACACTGGAGATGTCAACCTTGGTCGAAGTGGCAATGACAAACTTCTGGTGAGCCCTGCGCAGAGGGACACGGTTGATGGCCAAGGGCCCTGAAGACAAAACACAAAACCAAGTTACACAGTGGCCTCCTTCCCTCCACAAGTGATGGCTGACAGCGCTCAAACAGAACACAGCAATGCTTTTCGGCTTGACGCCAGCAAGCGAAGGGAAAAACAGGCTCAATCACCAAAGAGGACCAAAGCACAATATTCAAAGAAAGAATATCCTGATTTACTTAACAGGGACATTAAGTGTTAACTTTGACACATGGGAAGTAATGTAGTGCTATATGTTGTAGTTTCTCTTTTATAACTGGCAACTTACAAATTTTCTCTGACAAGATTTTTAGTTCATACGTAAGTAAAGTGTAGACCGGAGCCCACATGTGTGGCTCAAGGGCAGTTTTTATGGTCCTGAGGCAATCATTCCCCCTTCCCCCAAACAATCTCAGTAGACAGTGTGGGCACACCACATTTTGGTCAGCCACTTCGGGCCATTTTCAGGTCAGGTGAAGTATTTTTTTTAAGATGAAAGAAGTCTCTCCTGGTCCCAAAATGGCCCGGAGGAGTCCAAAAACTCAGTGAAATGCCCCGGGAGGGTATTGGGGGACACACCCCAAGGTCTTCTTGGAAGCTATCGTAGCTCCCTACCTTCCAACAGTCGCCCACCCCGGTTAACTGGTAGAAAGGACTTTTAAGATAAAATATACTGAAAAAGGCCCCTCACCCCAGTTGCAGCACCATGCCACAGCAGCTTACCTGTTACGAGCAACAGACCGCTTCCCAGTTGCTTCAGGAAGACCACACGCTAGAAAGACAAGGTGGAGAAAGTTTATGACATTGCAACCAGAGATACAAGAACACATGTCTAAAGCATTGTTACTCATCCACAAAACGAAGCAGGCAATGGGGCTCCCCTTACCTTGCCTCGGTGGCGCCCAGTGAGAAGGATCAGGACAGTTCCTGGGGTAATGGAAGTCCGCAGCTTTCTCTTGTGTAGGGCAAAATTCTTCTTGCCGTGACTCAGGAGTTTGCGGGGAACATCTTCTGTTGGGTAATATCTAGGCTGGGGAGAGAAAAGAAGATGGCAGCACAATTCTGAATTTAGAATCTCTCCCCAAATACTTACAGAAATAGGGCTTGTTTTTGCTTGGAGCAAAAGATGGGAAAACCTGACAGTGCAAGCTATAATCTCCTACGTGTATTTCATACACTAAGTATAAGCTCACTTGTATATTGGGAACCTAATGTATTTGCCAGTGTTCAAATGCCTTCTCCAAAGATGGGGCAAAAATAGCTTTTATTCCTATATGTCAAGGGACAAAAGAAACCATCAAGCTAGCAAATCTAGAACAATAGGGACTGAGTGAAGACCTGAATCAATTGGGTCAAGAAGTCCTATCTTCTGCATGCTGCCTTGTATTTTTTCAGACATGTGCTTACCATTTTGCGAAGTTTGACCACCCTGTTGCCTCCATTCTTATCACCTCCAACAGGCTTTGTGATTGTGGCAGGCTCCTTCTCTCTCTTCTTCTTCTCGATCTGCAACGGGACAACACAAACGCTTGAAAGACCTCTGCAAACAAACCTGCCTTCCACACAACATGTAAGACCAGACGCTTGCCATCAAAAGTACCGGAGATGATCACAGTTCCCCTAGTGGAGTCAAGCCGGCTCCATGCAGGTGAAATAAAAGTAAGTCCCCTACTGTTCCCAGGCCTCAGCTTCCAAAAGTCAGAAGCACACTGTTAGCTAAAATCCATGACTTCATATGGGCTTCATCACCTTTTAAGATGACTTTCTTAGGTTGCACCTCTCACATTTGCTGTTTGCCTTGTGGCAACTCTCTCTTAGGGCAAGATTTCTTCAGAAAGGGTTTGCCATTGCCCTCTTCTTTGCCCGAGAAACCCAGTGGGCTTCCATAACCAAGTGGAGATTTGAATACTGATCTGAGTCCTAGTCTACCAAACTACATTACAAGGCAGCAAAACCCACACAGAATTGGTAGGGTGGGATTTTAGTCCTCGTAGGCATCAATATGGTGCTGCTCTTCCTCACATTGGGAAAAAAACCCCTGTTGTTCCCCCCCATCAAACAGTTTAAGAAGCACTGCTCTATGGAGAGACAATTTCCGTATCTACCTTGGTTTCTGGAGCTTTGTATTTGCGCTTGTACATGGCTTTCCGGGCATACATGGCTGACCGGGAATACTTCCCAATCCCCCGGGCCAGCACCGGGTTGCGGCTGGTATGGACTTTCCGGACTCTCTTCGCCTTCTTCTCGCCTGCCATCTGAGGGAACAACGCAAACGTTAGCAACTCGCGCAAAAAGTGCGAGAAGGGGATGACAGATCACCACTGAAAAGCATTCAAACCAATCATTTTTAGAACAGGCTTCTTCTAGCCCTCAATGTCACCGAAGCTAGATCTCAGGTGGCCAACTGGGAAGCAAGGCCACAAAATTCCTAAAGGCATTTATAATAGTTTTAAATCAATGCTTCAACTGGGCTGGATGTTTAATGCTCCTTAAACATCCACACACTTTTTGGCTAGTTTGTTTTAATCCGTTATCCTAAGTCGCCTCAGGCCCCACGTTGGGAGAAAAGCAGGATCTAAACAAACGGATCTTGCTCAAGAGCGGGAGCCATGCGGCCCATGTGCCAACCTTTTGCTCTTAGATTTCGACGAGGAGCTAGACTCACAAACCCACAAACACAGAGCCAAAAAGCGCTCCAGAGCACAATCCCTAAATCGGGCACCAGTGGCAGGCTTAGCATGCCCTCCAACCTTCACCCCAGCCCCCCATTTTCAAAGCCAACCCTAGCTCTCTGCAACCCCCCTTTGGGTCCAGCCTGCCCCAAACCATCCCCCCAAAAACCAGGCCCAAAATGGGGGGGGGGTCTCCTCCAAAGGAGCTCCAGGACTGGGCTCCTTTCAACCAGTAGTTCTTCTCAACCTTTAGGCTCTCCCGAAGGTTTTGGACTTCAACTCCCACAAGCCCCAGCCAGAATCAGGGATGCTGGGAGCGGAAGTCTCAAAGGCCTGGAGGACCGAAGGCTGATTGCTTAGAACCACTGGCTTCAACTCGGGGGAAGGAAAGGGGCACCTACGCCAGAGGAGAGGCCCAAAGTTTGCTTCTCCAGGTATTTTGGCCTCCAGCGCCTAAAGGCCACCGTAGCCAATGGCCGGGAATGCTGGGAGTTGAAGTCCAAAAGCCTGTACAGGGCTCTTAGGCCGCTGCTGGTGCCCATCGCGAGGGGGCTGCGCCCGTATTGCATGGAAGAGGGGCGCAGCGGGAGCTGCGCCCCTCTTCCATGCAATACGGGCGCAGCCCCCTCGCGATGGGCACCAGCAGCGGCCTAAGAGCCCGGGCAGCCCCTTCTTTCCTCTCCCCTTCGGAAATAATCCCCCCTCGCGGCCCACTAGAGGCCCCGCAAGCCCTTGGTCCCTCTCCGGCCTCCGAGCGAGGCTCCTCGGCGGAGGATGGCGGCGGATTCCAACGCCGGCCCTTGGGAGAGGAACCCAGCGCCGCCGCCATACTTACCTTCGGAGATGGGAAAAAAAAAAGGAAGCAACGATCCGGGAACTCGGCGTTAAAGAGAGAGCGGGGAGGGGGGGCGTGTGACGTCAGCGCGCTCGCCGCAAGGCACCCTGGGAGAGGGAGTTTTCGCTCCCTCGCGCCACCGCCACCAGTAGCCCTGGTTTTGGTGGCGGCCGGCAGGTGGCGCTCTTGGAAAGGCGTTTTCGAGGATGGGGGAAAAAGCTACCTTTGGGGGGCAATTGAGATCCTCTTCAAAAACCTCACCCTGCAGAAATAATCCAGTTTGGGACCGCTTTGAACCGCCCTGGCTCAATGCGAGGGAATTCTGGGAACTGTAGTTTTGTGAGACATCATGGAGCCTTCTCTATCAGAAATAATAATAATAGTAATAATAATATTATTATTATTTCTAACATGCCCCTCTGAGCGAGCAATCGGGGCAGGGTACAACATTTAAAAACAAAGGCTGCGTTCACACTGGAGAAATAAACCGGTTTAAGTGCCATGGCTCAATGCTGTGAAATTCTGGGAATTGTAGTTTGTTGTGGGGCCCAGAGCAGAGCAGAGCTCCGCTCTGGACCCCACAACAAACTACAATTCCCAGAATTTCACAGCATTGAGCCATGGCACTTAAACCGGTTTATTTCTCCAGTGTGAACACAGCCGTATACAGTTAAAATATTGCAATCTATACAGTCCATACTGTAAAGAGCCGTTAAAACAGTCTCAAACTGGATTATTTCTGCAGTGTGTTTTGGACCGTAGTCGTTGGGGTTGCTCTTTGTTCCCTTTCTGAAGCCTCTGCTTCTTTTGCCTTGCAGCCAAGTAGAGAAGGGAGAGCAGCAATTCTTCTTATGTGCCACCAGGTCTTTCCTAACTTATGGCAAACCGAAGGCGAACCTATCCTCAGGTTTTCTTACCAAGATACGTTCAGAGGAGCCGCCTTTCCCCTGAGGCTGAGAGAGTGTGACTCGCCCCAGTGGGTTTCGTGGCAGAGCGGGGATTCAAACTCTAGTCTCCAGAGTCGGAGTCCAACCCTCAAATCCTGAGGCCGTTTGCCGACTCGACTCAAAAGCATGCTTTTTGAACCCGCATGCCTTTGGTAGGGCTGGGACAATGCAACCGATCCTATGAAAAATCTTTGAACAATACCCCAAAATGGGAAGCTGAAGGCTTTTTCCATGGCCGGCTTCCATAGTTTTTTGTGGGTTTTTCGGGCTCTGTGGCCGTGTTCTAGAAGAGTACATTCCCGACGTTTTGCCAGCATCTGTGGCTGGCATCTGCAGATAAATATTATTAAATTATTAAAGATGCCAGCCACAGATGCTGGCGAAACATCAGGAATAAACTCTTCTAGAACATGGCCGCATAGCCCGAAAACCCCACAAAAAATGGATGCCAGCCGTGAAAGCCTTCGACTTCACAGAAACTCACAAAAAACTATAATACCCCAAAACCTTGTGGGGGAGTCACTTTACTCCCTTAATGGGAGTGTACTGTTTGGGGTTTTTTGGGCAAGGTTTGCTCCTTTGAGAGAGAAGTGGGTCTGCTTTGGTAAACGGCGGCACTTTTGGTCACTGTCCTTTTTATTGCTGCTGTACCCAATTGCATCTTTGGGGTGATGTTTTCAGGTTATCGCCCCCGTTTTTATAATAACAAAATGTCTGCTTGTCTTGTCGTCACCATAGTTGTAAGATTGTGAAACTTTGCCTGAGGGCTAAGGCCTGGTTGGGGAAACGCAACCAAGACTTGTCAATGTTCGCTCTTCCGCACCACCATTAAAGGTCCAGGAGGGCTGTGTCCATATTGCAGAAATAATCCAGTTTGACATCGCTTTAACTGCCATGGCGCCAGGTGATGGAATCCTTTAACTGCCATGGCTCCTGGTGATGGCTTGCATTGCTTTTTCTTTATTATTACACTTGTCCCTCAACATTTGCTAGGGTTAGGGGCACAAGACCCCCATGAAGATGGAAAAACCACAAATAACAAAAGCATCATGTTTTTGCCTGAGAGGACACCTCTCTAGGAATCTCTAGGTCCTCCAGGGCAACTCTGTGGTGTACGTCTGACAGACATTGACCATAGAGTTGCACTGGAGGAGCTACAAAGGCCTAGTGGAGTGTCCTCTCTAGGAGTCTCTAGGTCCTCCAGGGCACCTCTATGGTGGTCCAACAGACACTGACCATAGAACTGCGCTGGAGGAGCTACAAATGCTTCGTAGAGTATTCATCCTAGGAATGTCGGTCCTTTGATGTGACTTTGAGTTCAAGCTGACCATAGAGTTGCGCTGGAGGACCTAGATATTCCTAGAGAGAACCTCTTAATCCAATCCAGGATAAACAAGCCTGTAAATATCAAAGCCACAAACATGGAGGGATGAGTGTATTATTCAGCTTTATTTCTAGAGCGCTGTACATTTTTTCCCCTGCATTGCCTTTTTTTTGGTGAAGGCCAAGGCTTTCATGGCCGGCCTCCATAGTTGTTTGTGGGGTGTTTTTGGGGGGGCTCTGTAGCCAATGTTCTAGAAGAGTCCTAGAAGAGCTGTGGCTGGCATTTAAAGAGAAAGCCTCCTCTGAGGGGATATATTGGCCTTCCTTGCTTTTTTTTTTTGGCCCTTGCTTGCCTCCTTCCCTGAGGTAAAAGCGCAGGGGGAGGGAGAAACCAAATACGGACGCCAAACGCTCTCCCACACCGAGACTCGAGTCGCGGGTGTGAAATACGTCGCGCCCATATTTGTTTTCTCCTCAGAAAAACCAAAAGGCCTCAAAAGAAAAAGAAAAAAAAAAAAAAAAAAAGCGCGCCAACCAATCATAGAGACGCAAGGGCCTAGAGCGTCCACTCGAGGGACGCTCTAGGCTCTCGCCTCGGCCTTCCCTCCCCCCGCCCCTTGGTGGGCGGGGCCTGGGACTTGAAGCGCGCGTCGCCGGCGGATGACGCGGGGCCGAGAGCGACGCGCGCAGTGGTGTGTGGCTTCCTCCTCCTGAATGCGTCCGGGGCTGGGTCGGGCTGCGCCTCCTCTTCGTCCGCCTTCCTCCTCCTCCTCCTCGGCTGGGCTCCCCGCCGCCAGGCCAAGGGGCCCCATGTGAGGAGGGAGAGCACCACGGCGGAGGCGGCGGAGGCGGCGGGAACTGGGAAGATGACTTCCAGGAGGTGAGAAGAAGGAGAGGAGGAGGAGGAGGAAGTCGGACCCGCCCCGAGGGGCATTCTGGGGGAGGGGAGGAGGGCCCCGCCCCCCCGCCGGGTTTGGGGGGAAAGAGAAGAAAGAAGCCCTTATTATTATTCTTATCTTTTCCGCGCTGCCCAGAATCCCCGCCAAACGAAGGCTGCCTCCACACGGGAGGCTTAACCCGGTTTGGTCCCGCTTTCGCTCTTTTGGTGGCTCCAGGCTGTGGAATTCTGGGAGTTGGAGTCTGTTGTGGGCCCCGAGCGGAGCGGAGCTCCGCTCGGGGCCCCACAACAGACTCCAACTCCCAGAATTCCACAGCCTGGAGCCACCAAAAGAGTTCAAGCTCCACTCAGGGCCCCACAACAGACTCCAGCTCCCAGAATTCCACAGCCTTGAGCCACCAAGAGTGAAAGCTCTGCTCTGGGCCCCACAAGATACTCCAGCTCCCAGGATTCCAGAGCCTTGAGCCACAAAGACTTAAAGCTCCACTCAGGGCCCCACAACAGACTCCATCTCCCAGAATTCCAGAGCCTGGAGCCAGACAAAGAGTGAAAGCCCTGTTCTGGGCCCCACAATATACTTCATCTCCCAGAATTCCAGAGCCTTGAGCCACAAAGAGTGAAGCACAGCCAAACCGGGTTAGTTCTCCAATGTGGATGCACAAGTATGGTTCTTCCTCCCCCTTTCTTTGTCCCAGGTTATATATCTTTATATATTTCTGTTTTTTAATTGAATGGTGTTCAATTGGGAGAAGGGCAGGGTATTAATAATAATAATAATAATAATGCCTTCCAAGCTGGACTCGTAGCGTTGGAAGAGCAACCCCACTCTCCCAAATTTGAGCTCCCAAGCAAAGCCCTCCTTTTGTTGAAAGATCCCCGAAGGAGGAGACCCCCTGACTCTCCATTGAGGGAGTTTGTTCCACTCTCAAACAGCCCTTTCTGTCAGGAAGTTCTTCCTAATGTTGAGACGAATCTCTTTCCCTTTACTTTGCATCCATTGTTCCAGGTCCTGTTCTCTGGAGCAGCAGAAAACGAGCTTGCTCCCTCCTCAATATGGCTTCCCTTCAGATACTTAAACAAGGCTCTTAGCCCTCTCTTACTCTCAGGAAGTTTCTCCTAATATTTCTGGGGAAATCTCTTTTCCCGAACTTTGCATCTATTGTTCCGGGTCCTGTTCTCCTGAGCAGCAGAAAACAAGCTTGCTCCCTCCCCAATAGGACATCCCTTCAGATACTTAAACAAGGCTATCGTACCACCTCTGAACCTTCTCTTCCTCATCTGGGAAGAATGAAGAATCTTAAATCCCTCTCCGTGTAGCTTGCATGCTTTGCTCCATTGTGTCCCATTCTCTGGAGCAGCAGAAAACAAGCTCACTCCTTCCTCAATGTGACCCCCCCCCTTCAAATGCTTAAACAGGGCTATATCCTATCACCTCTTAACCTTTTCTTCTCCAGGCTGAACATCCCCAGCTCCCTCAGTCTCTCCTCAGAAGGCTCTATGGTTTCCAGGCCCTTCCCCATTTTGGGGGCCTTCCTCTGGACACCCTCCAGCTTCTTGCCCTCCTTTTTGAATCGTGGGGCCCCCAACAAACTCCAACTCCCACAATTCCAGAGACAAGTTAAAGCGGTGCCAAACCAGGTTATTTCCCCAGGGTGGGTGTAGGTTTTCTTTTCTCTTCTCTTCTCTTCTGGGGACTTTGGGGTCGCAGGAAGCCTGTTCTTTCCACACCTCGGCGTCACTCTTTCTGTGGGGTTTGCAGCTGCAGGATGTGTGGCAATGGCTGCCAGCTGTAAAAGGGAGTTAGGCAAATTCATTGAAAGTGGGGGGGGGAAGGAAGAGGGCTTTTTCAGGGCTGGTTATCTTTATGGCTCTGGAGGAGCTCCCAGCTCAGAAGGGAACGTACCCAGGAGTGGGGAGCGCTCTTGCCTTTGGGTCTGGCTTGCGGCTGTCCTGGACACCTCTGGCTGGCTGCTGGAGGGTGATCTTGCACCTTTTCCATGCCCCACTTGGTTTCTTTCCGTGCTAAGAAAGGCAGTGTTGGACTGCAGTTCCCAGAATCCCCCTGCCGGTATGGTCCCTGCTTGCTCCAGACGTCGTCTTGTGTCTCTCTCAACTATGCCTCTTAATCCATGGGCGGTGGAGCGAAACCACCAGTTAGACTCTTCTTGCACTTCCAGCCATGACAACCAGCGTCAGTCTGCTCCGTCTTGAGGAAAGCGTCTCTACTTGCCTTGCTTTGCAGTTATTAAAGGAACTG
Source organism: Urosaurus nigricauda (assembly GCA_034509955.1). Classification (NCBI taxonomy): domain Eukaryota; kingdom Metazoa; phylum Chordata; class Lepidosauria; order Squamata; family Phrynosomatidae; genus Urosaurus; species Urosaurus nigricauda. The sequence goes on along the minus strand of JAOEGL010000014.1, from coordinate 14,946,811 downwards.
GGATCTTGCTGGTAACACAAGGCCCACTTTTTTATGGCTCAAGGTAGTTGTTCTTCTACCCCACCTTTCCCCTTCTGAGCTCAAGGCAGCCTACACAACTCTCTGCCTTATCCTTTAATCACATTAGCGCACACAGCAACCCTGCCAGGTAGACCCCATTAGGAGACCCAATGTCACCCAGTGGGTTTCATGGCTGAGGGGGGACTGGAATCTGGATCTCCCCAAGTTCTGATCCAACATTAACCGCTAGACTGCACTGGCTTTGAGACCTCAGTGGAAAGTGCTAGATGTTACGACAGTGAGAAAATGTAGACTTGTTGTCTCAGTCCTGTTAATAAACTTAATTAGAGTAGACTCCTGGCCTCCCATTGAACAATTAATCCAATGGGACTCCGCTAGATGGGATAACCAAGAGGCAGCAGGCCTACAATTTGGCTTTTCTTCCTGCTTGCGTAAGTAAGGCAGGAGCCTAGGGAAGGCTGGATTAATTTCCCAACCCTGTACTTATACCTTTCTTCAGTGTTTTTCTTCTGCAGATTGTTTTCCTTATGTGTTGACGTCCCTTTTATAATTAACAGCGCCTCATGTTTCCCGCTGCCTCACTGCATGGTTTTCAGTATATTAATTTCAACAGATGAATGGTTAATTCTAGATCTAGTTTTATTAGTAGTATGAATCGAGACTAAGCACAGGTTCAAGGGGAAGAGCCTCACCTGACATTTCCTTTCATTAGGCTAGCAAACTCTTCTGAAAATTCCAGTCTTGCCATAATTTCCTCTCTTCTTGGTGTCTACTGAACGGTCTAACTGAATCCAAACGCTAGAGCTCGGTGGGATATCAACTCAAAACATGCACCTGACGTTGTCCAAGGGCCGGTCTTCTGATCCCATCTCCGGAACCACTTGGCATACCTTGCCCACCGAGGGCCGACTTGATCCACCTCCTGGACTTCTATTTCAGGCTCTCACCACATGCCTCTTCCCACTTGGAGCCAAATATACTTGGACCACCAGATCGCCTTAGAGCGAAAGCCGCAAATAGAGCGGCTCCCTTGGTCCACCGTGGCCGGAAGTTGTTTTCTTCCTCCGTGCTCTGCTAGGCGGTTTGCGTCGGGTGGCTTTTTATGGTTCTTGCTTCATGTCTGCCTGATGGTTTCTTTCAGGTGCCGTTCAAGAGAAGCCCCCTCAGAATTTGGTGGCAATTGTTGGGCCAAATCCTAGCTTGCATTTCTTGACGTGCGAAACAGAAAGCTTGCGCGGTAGGCTGGGGTGGTGGGTGGCAGAAGACGAGAGGAAAAGAGGCCTTGGAAGGGAAAGGGTGGGGTGGAGAATGGTGCGAAGTCTTTTTCAGCCTCCTCCTGCGACATCCTCTCTTCTTCCTGAGGGCAAAGGACTGCCCAGCCGGCTGAGGAAGCTTGGTCTTTTGGGGTGGAAGCTTTAACAGGCTGCAATGGATTCTAGGAAGATTCTTGGGTGGACTTTTGATAGTTCACATGGAGCCACATTTACTGTATATACTCATGTATAAGTCTAGAAATTTAGGTCAAAAAATTGACCCCAAAATCCTAAGTCGACTTATCCACGGTTCAATGTGAGTACTATATCTTAACTCTTATTTAAAAGAAGGAACCATCCTCTGGTGAAAAGCAAGAGTATAATCTGTCCTGGAAGCACTGACCTCCTTTACTCTCTCATCCATTCAGTCTTAAGAATAAGCACAAAGAGGTATGTCTGATGGACTTTTGGAAGTTATTTGACATTGTTTTGTGTTGCTTCATCCTTTAGATCCTTTCCCATATGCCGCTAAATTTTACCCTCGACTTATCCACGGGTCATAGCAAAATCCATAATTTTGGCCCCAAAACTTGCCCTCGACTTATACATGAGGTCGACTTATAATCGAGTATATACGGTAGCCCTTTGCGCAAGACCTCTGGGTCATGAGCAAGCTGTCATTCAGGGATGCTTATCTGCTCTTGTTGAACTTCTGATCAAGGAACCTTGAGTAAGTTCTTGAGAAACCATGGAAACTTGAGAAACCATGGGAACCAGTTTAATTTGATTCAGCCATCATTTTCAACTTTGGCTTGTGCTGACCTTCTGCTCTCATGGTTTCTGTTCCTCACATAACAGACAAACCATGTTTTTCCTAATGTGAAGTTGAAGGCTTTCATGGCCGGCATCCATAGTTTTTTGTGGGGTTTTCAGGCTATGTGGCCATGTTCTAGAAGAGTTTCTTCCTTAAATTTTGTCAGCATCTGTGGCTGGCATCTTCTGAGAATGCTGGCATGGAAAAGAGTTGGTTATATATATACTGGTTATATATATACAGGTGCTGGCAAAGTGTCAGGAAGAAACTCTTCTAGAACATAGCCACACAGCCTGAAAACCCCACAAAAAACATTTTTTTTCTATGGTTTTTGCAAAGGATGCAATAGGTTTGCCTTAGGGTCAGTTGCAAATGACTTGAAGGCACACAACAACAACTTCTGTTTTTCTATTTAGATTGCGGTGGGGAGGTGCATTCTCATGGCCGCATTCACCCCAACCCCCTTTCTTTGGTTCCACTCCATTAAAAAATTGGGGACAAGAATTGTTCAAACATATCCCAAAAGGCCACAAAATGTCCTCCAAACATGGTAGCTTACCTTTATCATATCCCATAATTCTCCCCCAGGGAAAAAAAAGGCTGAAAATTGGATGAAAATCTGGGAAGTCAAGTATGGAAGTTATTCCCTGTCATTCCTCTGTTGAATTTTCAGCTGATTTGGAGTTGAAAATGTAGTAGTGTGGTCTGCCGTCAGTTGTGTATTTAAAAGTTGGTCCTTGCTGCTGTTGCCCATTTAACTACTTGCTTTTTGTGTCCATCGTTGGCATATTATTGGCTGTTGTTGGTTCACCATTTTCCCGGTTGAAAAACACAGGTGTTTCTGCTACGGATCTGAGTTATTGTGGCACGCCATTTGCATCTGCTTCATCACTGGCTTCAGTATGCATTGGTTTGACCATCTCATCATTCCCTTCCCTTCTCCTCTTTTCTTTTTATTTTGGACCTTTCGGTGATGCTTTTAAACCCTCTGCTTTTGTGGAAAATTTATGGAATGCCACTGTGGACTAGCAGTTTAAATGTTGGACTAGGCCTTCAGGAGATCCATAGCAATAGCGTTTACATTTCTATACCACTTCATAGTGAATTTAGCACTCTCTGTGTGGTTTACAATCTGTAAGCCAGTTACCCCCCAACAAGCTGGGTAGTTATTTCACTGACTTATGAAAGGATGGAAGGCTGAGTCAACCTTGGAGCCCTGGGATCGAACTCACAACACTTTGGCAAGTCACATGCTCTCAGCTTAAGAGAAGGGTAATGGCAAACCTCTGAATAAATCTTGAGAGCTAGTCTGGTCTTGTGTGTCTCTTGGCATGGTTTGAGTCCCCATTCAGCCATGGAAACCCACTGGGCAGCCTTGGGCATGGTGCCCACTCTCAGCCTCAGAGGAAGGCAAGGGGAAATCGCTGAAGAAGACTGACCAAGAATAACCTAAGAGAGGGTTGCCCTAATTCAGAGTCAACTTGAAGGAGCATGACCTCACCAGCAATAAAATTCCTATGGCTTTCAGAGCAAATAGTGCCCTTTTCATGCTCAAAGTGGATAATAATGGAGATTTTCAGCAGTAATGCTGACAACAACCTATGTGAGGTGAGACTATAGTATTCTCTCCATAACGTGTGCACAGGGGAGGAGGACGAGAATAGCAATGTGGTGCCTAAAGCTACAGGTTGAATACTTGGCTGGTGGCAACTTTTGGTGGGAGATTTTCAGTTCATGCCCTTGAGCGCCTCACAACAAAAGCTTGGCCTATTCTTGGGTATCACTTCCGACTTTATTTCAGAACCTGAGGCCCGGTCTGGCTCCCTAGATGCCTGTCTCCCCTTTTCCATGATGCTGTTGTTCAGTGGTTTATCAGCTTTTGTACCCCTGCCCTTTTTAACAGGTTGAATTGAGTATCTTAAGAACTGTGTGCTAAACCTGTGTCGATGTTGGGTTCCATCCTTTTTGCCTTTGGCTTCACCCTCCACAAGAATCCAACTTTCTCTAAAATTGAATTTGGCTCTCAGGCTGAGGAAGCGTACAGCTCTTTGTCGTAACCAGACTTTGGCCTGCTAGTTGTTTTGGACTTCGGGTCCCAGAAGATCTGACAGCTTGGTCAGTGCTCAGGGATTCTGGGAGCTGAAGTCCAAAACACCAGAGGATCAGCGTTTGAGAACCACAAATACTGGTGTGGCATCTGCACCACACACTCCTGACTAGAGTGCCTTGTTGTGTGTGAGTTGCAAGGTTTTAGGGGGCAGAGCTGTTATTTTCACCTACCCCTCCTTTTACATGTCTTCATCCTCTCTTGCAAAGTCTAAATCTAAGGTTGAATCCATTGTTAGGCTCAACCAGAGTAAATCTGTTGAAATCGGTGGTACTTTCCAAAGGGGTGACTAGCCAGTCCCGCTCATTTTGTTGGGTGTCCGGTAGTTGAGACTAAGGCTGCAGAAAATAATCCAGTTTGATACCACTCTAACAGCCATGGCTCCTGTGAAATTTTGGGATCTGTAGTTTGTTGTGGCACCAGAGCTCTCTAACAAAGAAGGTGAAATATCTCCCAACATGACAAACCCCAGAATTCCATAGCCTTGAGCCATGGAAGTTAAAGCAGTGTCAAACTGAATTATTTCTGCAGTGTGGATGCAGCCTAGCATGGGAGTGAGCTCCTAAACTGGAATCTTGTTAGGGCAGAGACCTGACTCTTGACTGGTTTTGGGTTTTTTTTTTTTGTACACACTAAGCCCAAGCTCCCTTGATGGCTCTATATAAATACATGCATTACCAATCACATTAACTCCTTTGGCCTTTCAGGGATGTTGCGTTTTCGCCCTCGGATGGGAAGCACAGCTTGAGCCGAAATTTCATCTTAATTGACCAGATTTCTAAAAATAAGCTGGCCAATGTTGATGGCATAGGCGGCAAGTGGAGAGGTGCAGCCCATGTGGAGGCCTTCCACCGGCAAGGGGCTATATTAGTCACTGGAGAGGGTGCCCGTGGGTGGCCAGGACCAAGAGGATATATGGAGGGCATTTCCACAGGAGCGTGGCATTGCTGGGCAGCAACCAAGTCTGCCAGGCCCCCACCGCTTAAGAAGACTCTTCCAGGGCTGAATAGTCTAGAGGATTCCCCAGATCTACCGCTGGTGCACAGCTCGCTTCTGAGAAGCATGAGGTTGGACTGGCCTTAATAGTTTGCCTTGCTCTTTTCCGGGGTCGCGCTCAGCAGTCTGTAAAGGTTTTTCACGGGGGCTCCTCCCATGACTAAAACCCATTGTACCACGAGGAGTGAGAAACACCTCTACAGTCTGCTCCTGGCCTTTTACTCTGGTTTGTAAAGAGCCGCTTGCCTCTGTTGACCAAGTCTAACCTCCAAGCAAGGAAGGCGGGAATTGCAAGAGGGATGGCTTCCTTTCCTTTCCGGTTATCAGCACACGATATGTGACAGAAACAAAGGAAAGGTGGGGAATTTCAAGATAGAGCTCATGCTTTACAGGTGAAGGATCTTTGCTTTGGTTCCCAGCCTCTTGCCGGTGCCGGCTGGAATCTTCGGAGGTGTAATCCAACACATCAGGCGTGGAAAGTCTGAACCAGGTGGACCAAAGGTCTGTCTATTGACAGTAGCTTTCCTCTATAATCTGACGGGCTTCATCTTTGCTGACATTTTAGCAGGCAAGCAGAGTGGTGGCCTTTCATATGGAGTTTAAAATTAGTTTTACAAGTGGCTTTTAAAATTGTTCTTACTCTGTTTTTTTAAAAAGAATGTTGCCTTTGCAAATTGGCTTGTAATAAATGGTTTTTCAGCCCGGTTTTATCCCATGCAGTATTTGTGGACTCCTGGTGGGCAGGGAAGTGATAAATAAATGCTTCCGTAGATAAAGATAAATAGCTTGGTCCAAATAGTCAGCCTGGAGTAAGGATGGAAAGAATATTCCTAATGATTCATTCCTAGGTTGAAAAATGGGTTTCCTGACAGTGAGGAAATGCCATCACAAAGAAGATTAAACGAGCAAGAATTTTGGACCATTTTCTCCTTGTATTGGAACCTTCTAAAATGTTGCCAATGAATTATTCTGTGGAGAAAGACACAGGGTTTTGTGTGTGTGCAGAACCCCTGTTTTCTGCACGGAAAAATGGGTTTCTGGCATAGAAAGCATTTTTTTTCCTGTGCAGGTTTTTCTCGGACGAATAACTCCCCTGCAGCCCTTTGAAATGTTGGAATATGAGGTTAATGCTGAAGAGGAATATTCGTTTTCTCTACAGAGGAGAGAAAACCACCACGATTATTTGTCCTTGCATGTGAGGACAACATTGTCAAGGGTTTGCACCCCAAGTTTGGAGGCTTTTATTTTAGGCGGTCCTTTGCTTCTGATGGTTTCATAGAAGCTTTGCCAATGCCTTGAACTTCTGTCTTGGATACTGCTTTGTTATTGTTTGCTGTCAAGTCAGTGCAACTTATGGGGACCCTGTCAATGAGGGACCTCCAAAAGGTCTGGTTATAAAGAGCCCTGCTCAGATCCTGAAATCTCAGGGCAGCCATGGCTTCCTCGCTTGAATCAAGCAGTGTGTGATATGTGACAGAAATGTTCTGTCTTCCGTTTCCTACTGCTTTCAACTTTTCCGAGCATCATCCTCTTTTCCATTGAGTTCATGATGTGTCCGAAGTACGACCATCTTAGTTTGGCCCTCTTGGCTTCTAGGAACAGGTTAGGCTTGATTTCCTCTCAGTTTCACTTGGTTGTCTTTTTGGCAGTCCAAGATACACATAGAACTCTCCTCCAGCACAACATCTCAAATGAGTTGTCTGCCTTTTAGCTTTGTTTATTGCCCCGTTTTGACTCCCGTGCATAGAAATCAGAAATTCTGTGGCATGAATGATTCTGACTTTAGTATTCCATTATCTGTTTTACACTTGAGGGTCTTATCTGGTTCTTTCATGGCTACCTGCTTTATGTATTCCTGCATGGCAGGGGGTTGGACCAGGTGGTCCTTGTGGTCTCTTCTAGCTCTGTGATGGTATGATTCTATACCTTTCGAGCCGTAGCCTTCTTCTGATTTCCTGCCTACAGTCTCATTTTGGCTCATGACTGAGCCAAGGTATGAGAAAACTTCCAACTATTTCTGTTGTCTTTGTCACCTACTTTAAAGTGGTATAAATCATGTGTGGTTGTTATTTTTGTCTTCTTAATATTCAGCTGGGTGTACAACAACTACCCCCCAGCCCTGTGGCTTTTTACAAGTTCCCTGTTCTCTTTTCCAGGTGGTTTCACCCCAACATCACCGGCGTGGAGGCAGAGAACCTGCTCCTGACACGAGGTGTGGATGGCAGCTTCCTGGCCCGGCCCAGCAAAAGTAACCCAGGGGACTTCACCCTTTCAGTCCGGTAAGTTGGTGGTGTGCAGAGAAGTTTGTATGCAGGACTCCAGAGAAGCTCCTTTCTTCCTGGCAGCTGTTAAAAGTGCTGCTATTTCTTTTTTATTTGCACCCATTCCTTCCTGGCTCCAGGCTTCAGAGACCTAGAGAGCCATTGTTGCCAGACCTTGTAGACCAGGTGGGACAAGTGTTGCTTTCCACCCTGATACTTTGGAGAGTCACCCATAATGTCCTCCTATTTGTTTTTTGATTTTTTAGTCCCAAATGAGTCCCAAGAAGCCTTGGGGAAATAGGGACACATTTCAGGCCCAAATGAGCCTCCCTCTGTATATAATCTAGAATTTAACAGCAATAGTTGTCTGGGTTTCTGAAAGTAAAGCAATTTTGAGGAAGTGTGCTGGGGGCCGTCAATGGCCCACAGGTCACACTTTCTCCATCCCTGACATAGTACTGGTTTAATAGACCAGTGTTCTGACCCACTGGAAGGTAGATTCAGGCACTCAATTACCTGTTCCTGTGATCAACTTTCTTCTTCTTTTCTCCTGTGTATCATGCCCAGGCGGAATGGGGCAGTCACCCACATCAAGATCCAGAATACAGGGGACTACTATGACCTCTATGGCGGGGAGAAGTTTGCTACCTTGGCTGAGTTGGTCCAGTATTACATGGAACATCATGGGCAACTCAAGGAGAAGAATGGAGACGTGATCGAGCTCAAGTACCCACTCAACTGTGCCGACCCCACGTCCGAAAGGTAGGAAGGGGGTGACACAAGGGGATGCCTTGTTTGGGGCTGTTTGGCTTAGGACAGTGGTACTCAAACTTTTCCCACTTGGGGACGCTTGAAGTTGAATGGATAAATAGTGCAGAGAGTGAGCAAGTGAAGCCAAAGAAAAAGAAAGTTGAATTATTAACATAAGATATACAGTACAGCCTTCCTTAGGTATATGTCCTAAACAGTTAAATGTTCTTTCAAGTGTTGTCATTTTTTTCTTAAATACAGGGGAAGTATAAATAACTCACGTTATTACAAGTAGTCCAGTAAAAGTATTTCCAAGTAAAGATTTGAATGTGTTTGAATATACAATTTAAACCAAATGGTCTAAATCAGATAACATTATTTAGGTTACTGGAAGATTTTCAGAGAAATTTTCCAAACGATTTTCTAGTTCTTTTTTTTCTGAAAGACCCACATCACTGGCAGGCCATGCTCTCATTTCATTTTTAATACAGGTGAGTGTTGATTTATGGGAGAAGATCCAGCTCCACAGGGAACTGATGGAGACCAGGGGATGAGTTCCACCAGTCCTGAAGGAGCCACAAAATTACCAAATTTAGTCAATCCACCAGCAATATTTAGGAGGTTTAAAGCATAAAACATCAGAGCTTGCTTTATCCAGGCTAGAGAAAGCCCTCCCATCTGGCCAATAGAATTCCAGTTGCTCACCTCTGTCCCCACCTAAGCAAGCAGAGGAAACCCTTACTAGCAACTCCGAAACTCTTAGATTCTAGTTTCTCCATCCTTCTCATGCCTTGCTTCTAAGCAGACAAAAGAAACTCCTCCTTCTGAAGCAAGATCCCAGCTTCTCGCCTGTATGTATTTTTTAAAGTATGCAGCGTAGAAATTTGGAGGATGCCACTCTGACTTGTACCAGCTTGTACCATAATTGCTAAATGCAAGTGATGGCAGCGAGGGGTGACCTGTCTTGTTTTGCTCTCTTTCCAAAGGTGGTTTCATGGTCATCTGTCTGGAAAAGAAGCAGAGAAGCTGTTAACGGAAAAAGGGAAACACGGGAGCTTTCTGGTCCGTGAGAGTCAGAGCCATCCTGGAGACTTTGTCCTTTCTGTCCGGACAGGGGATGATAAAGGGGAGAGCAATGATGGGAAATCCAAAGTGACGCACGTCATGATCCGATGCCAGGTAAAGTAACGGTTGGCTCAGAGAACAGGGGGATCTTTCTGATGTCCTTGTATGCTTAGAGTACAAGAAAATAGATTTCACCTAAACATTAGGAAAATCCTCTGAGGATAACAGCTGTTTGACATTGGAAGATGCTGATGTGTTGAACTGTGGTGGAGTCTCCTTCTCTGGAGGTTTTTAAACAGAGGCTGGATAATCACATGGTCACATATGATTTGAAAGGGACAAAAAAAGATCATTGAAAAGTCAATAAAAGGGAACCAAGTGGCAAATTTGTTTGTGTCTGTCTGATCTTTATTCATGTCTGGAAGACAAGAAGATAGGATTTTTTTCCCATCAGAGCAATAATTCAAAGATGCCTCATAAAGAATTCTGTTGATGAACAACCCAGGCAACAGTTTCTAAAGACAGTGGTTGTAATTGTACGCGGATTTATGCAGACTTAACAGATTTCTCTATAGCATCCTAAATTACTTTTTGAGTTTTGTTCACTGGGTTATCTCCCTAGAATAAAAGTATGCATATGATCAAATACAGGCTTATTTTTTCATTGCGTAGCTAACCAGCATCTTTCTTTGCCCCCCCTCCCCTAAAGGATATGAAGTATGATGTTGGTGGAGGGGAGAAATTTGACTCCTTGACCGACCTGGTAGAACATTACAAGAAGAACCCCATGGTGGAGACTCTGGGCACAGTTCTTCAGCTGAAGCAGGTGAGAGGAAAGCTTTCCCAATATGATTGTATAGCTGAGAGAATGTAAAGAGGGCTTTGGGGAATGCAGACCCGGTCCTCTGAAAATGGTGGTAACAGGAGTGGGGAACCTGGGGCCAAATATGGCCATCTTGGGGTTCCTAAGAATGCAGCCATCACTTAGAGTGTTCCTAGCTTCTCCCCATGTCTAAAGGGCATAAATATCTTTCTTGTTACTGGAGTTAAGCCAGAGCTAAGTTAAAATCCCATTAAAGAAGTTGTCATATTAAAACACTGTTAAACAATAACAACCAAGTTAGCAACCCAGACAATAACAACCAACCTGCAACCTATTTTTCTTTGGCATCTCAAAGGAGCTTGATTCTGCTGTTGCGTTGATTCCAACTTATGGCAACTCCAAGGCAAACCTATCATGGGGATGTCTTCACAAGATTGACTCAGAAAGGGTTTGCCTTTGAGGCGGCAAGAGTGTAGCTCGCCCAGGGTCACCCAGTGTGTTTCCTTAGCCAAGTGGGGATTCGAACTCTTGTCTCCAGAGTTGTAGCCCAATCACTACACCCCACTGGTTCAGGAACTTGACTTAACTGTTCGCTCATTCAGCCTTCAGTTGTCCAGACATGTTGACCTCCTCCAACTCCTGCCATCTCCAGACAGTTACTGGACTTCTTCCAGTATGGAGCAAGTGCAATTTTCATGGCTAACAGTAGATGGAAGCTGGGAAGGCTTATAGCAAAAGCTTGATTCTCATCTAGGCTGTTCCATTGAATATTCATTCCCATTATTGGAGCAATGACTTTTAATATTTAGGGACATAGGCTTGAAATGGGATATACAAATGTTTCGGCAATCTGCTTGACCCGTAGACTATTTCCGATTTGCACATCTCTTTAGCTCTTCATTCAGTCTCATGGGGCTCAGATACCAGTCAGTCCTGATAAAATTTACATTGTATTTCTCTGGCAGAGAAGCTGCAGGAAGGGGAAACTCTTAATTAAGGCATAAATCTTATTCCAGACCTCCTCAGACAATTATTACTGCCCCTAAATCTTTTCCTCATAAATACAGATGGGGATTTTAAGATTTAGTAATATTGACCACACCACGCTCTCTCCTCCTTAGTTGCTGAGCGCTGCCTCATCTCTCAAGGGAATGAATTTCTTGTTCTAAATTGAAATCCAAATTCTTGCAAGACTTAACTGCCTCCCCCTCACCCAGTGCTGAGGCCACAGAGGGGTTTCTTCCGAAGATTTTATTCTCATTTTTTTCCACATGTGATATGAGAAATATCTCGGCTCCACACTGTGTGAAGGACCATATCTCCCTACCTGAGCCAGTTCAAGCACTATGAGCTTCAGGGGAGGCCCTTCCCAGGAGTGGTCATTTCCACGCCTTGAACGCAGTGGATTCCAGCAGTTCGCTGTGCATTGCATGAAAACGTTCTTTCTTCAATCTGTCCTCCTGATCCAGGGAGGTGAAGGCACAAAAATCCTAGTATCAGGAGAGGAGGAGGAGATCTCTCATTCTCCTTTCCTTCTCACCTTGTGTCACTTTGCAATCCTCAGCCCCGTTTTGTGTGTCATTTTGGGAGAAAGTCAGGATGTAAATTAGGTAGATGATTAGGTAAATAAAATCACAACCTTTTGTCTTTAAGCTTAAAAATTCTTACAGCCTTTAGCTTTCTTAAGAAGAGAAGGTGCTACACTCCCAATTTACAAAAGAAATTATATGTAAGGTCCACAAGTAATTGTGGAAAGATATGAGGAGAGCACCGAGCTAGTCAAGTCCTGTGGTGTAGGGAATCCTGGGAGCTGCAATCCAAAAAGTAACATTTCTAAGCACCTGGCTATAGAGCCCCAGCATGGGTTGCAGAAGGCATCCAGTTTGAGTCCTCCCACAGTGGTTCATGAGCCTACCAAGCCCTCTGATTCGGGTGGACTTGGGATAAACGTAATTCTCTTTCTTCCTCCTTCCAGCCCCTCAACACCACACGCATCAATGCAGCAGAGATTGAAAGCCGCGTTCGGGAGCTGAGCAAGCTGGCTGAGACCACGGACAAAGTGAAGCAGGGCTTTTGGGAAGAATTTGAGGTAATTTGCAGGGTGCTCTGATTTATTGGGATCTTGTTCATAGCGGAAGTGGTTCGGCCAGCTGTCTTAAATATGAGTCTGCTAGCAGTGAGTTCTCTATCTATCTGTCTTTGCAACAAAGTCTTCCAGCACTTTAGAGGCTTAACATATTATTTGGCAAATGCTCACTAAAGCTTGCACCAAGTAAAACTTGCCTATCGCCCTTGATTTTGTCTTTTCCAGAATCTGACCTGCCTGCTGGCAACCAGAGTTCTTTTTGACATCCGTTTTTAATCTGTTCAGAACAGTGGCCATCAGTTACTATTGAAAGGCTTAGGCCGGGATCGGTGGGTTAGACAGCCCAGGGGGATGGTTAGGCAACTTGGGGGCCTCTCCAGATAGTTTTGGACAACACCTCCCACCGCCATGGCTAGTGGTTGGCGATTATGGGAGCTTTAGTCCAGACCTGTCCTCAAGGTGCCAGTTTGCCCATTCATGGCTTACACAGACCGTTATGCAATTGGCCAGCAATGAAGCCTGTGCAGATCACACTCTGAGACACGCTGTGTAATTTGGGGTCCGCTCCCCCAGGTTCCCTTGCTCTTCTCTCCTGGAAGAGTAGCTGGCTACTAGGGGAGGCTTTGGGGTGTCTACTCCAACAGCACCACTAGAGGGAACTCTGACATTGCTCGAACCGTGGCATTGCTCGATCCACCCGTTTCCCTGGATTTAAGGTCTGTTTGCAAAACGTTAGCCTGGCTGTAAATTCCTTTCCAGCCTCTTTTGGTAGCCCTTGCCCTCCACGGAGGTCTATAAAAGCCTGGCGTGTCTATTTCTGGCTTTGGCGTTCTCCTGCTGCTTGTAAAGAGCAATTTCGCTGCCTTGAGTGAGCAAGAAAATGGGAAGAAGCTTGCCAGCTTGACTGATGCTCCCTTTGCTTTCCCTTTAGACTCTCCAGCAGCAAGAATGCAAACTCCTCTACAGTCGGAAAGAGGGGCAGCGTCAGGAGAATAAGAACAAGAACCGTTACAAAAATATTTTGCCCTGTGAGTACTGTGTAATCTCCATTGCCACCTTTTAAGGCAGGGTTCCCCAACCTGGAACCCCCCTCCCCCCAGTTGTATGGGGTGGTCTCTCCCATCATCCCCAACCTGCATCTGGATGGGGGATGATGGGGATTGTCACCCAACACAGCTGGAAGGCACCAGAGCTTGGGAAAAAAGTTGTTCTAATCGCTGAGATTCTGCTGCCAAGTAAGATTCATCCCATAGACCCCCTGTCTCTTCTTTCTTTCACTAGGAAAGACACCCCCTTGCATTGCTGACATAATCTCCAGTGTCTTGGCTACCAGGGGATACCTTTTGCGTGAGGTCCCAGAGAGCTTTGTAGTCAATGGGAATTGACCAGGAAGTTGGAAACCCAGGATCCAATAGGATCAATGATAGGGACTAGATCTCCTTTCCTAATGCTTCATTAATGGCAAGAAGAGTTTTAAACTAAAGTATGCATGGATTTTTTTGACCCCACCCATTTCTCTTTGGCTCCACCCACCAGTGGCGTTCATCTCCGCCAGCTTCTCTTGTGTTGAAAGAGGTTTGTTCATCATCCTTGGATTTTAAGACTCAAATTCAACGCTAGGTGATGAACCTACTGTGGAATCTGACCCACAGGCAGCTTATTACGAGGGGGAGAGAAATGAGCTGCCTATTTCACAAGCAGGCTTCCCCCCCCCCCCCCCCGTCCTGCTAGCTTGTGAATATGAGATTAGTAGCCCCAAAGACAAAGAACCAACTGCTGTGAGGCTTCTTTGCCTGGATGCAGTTCTGACTCGCCCCAGGCGACCAGCTGAGCGACTGCTGACAAAGCTGATGGAGCAATTGCTGGTTGTGTCAGTATTAATAAGGCGTGCCTTGTTTCTCCCTGCTCCTCCTGCCAGTTGACCATACCAGAGTTGTCCTTCATGATGGCGATCCAAACGAGCCTGTTTCCGACTACATAAATGCCAACATTATAATGGTAAGAGCACTTGGACTTCTGGGGATTTCTTTGGCGAATCAGAACTTTTTAGAGTAGAAGGGGGCAAAATCAGTGGCCTGTTTTTGGGGCCCTCCCTTGGATTCTCTAGTCTGATTCTGTTTTTGGTCCTAAATGCCTTCCCCCTACACTTTCTAGAAGCCATTTGGGCCAATGTCGGGGCAAAAAATATGTTTTTTGTTTGTTTGTTTGTGGGTTTTTCAGGCTGTGAGGTCGAGTTCTAGGAGAGATTATTCCTGACATTTCCCCATCAAACAAACAAACAGCTTCATTTATATACCCCTTCATACCGCCTAAGGAGTGTCTAAGCGGTTTACAACTGTAAGCTACTTGCCCCCAACAATCTGGGTACTCATTTTAGCGACCTCGGAAGGATGCTGGCATCTTCAGAGAAAGATGGTGGTGAAATGTCAGGAATAAACTCTAGAACATGGCCTCATAGCCTGAAAAATCCACAAAAAACTATGATTGGTGGCTGTGAAAGCCTTTGACTTCACAAAAAAATGGTGATTTTTTTAATTTTATTCATTCATTTATTTATTGTTTGTGGATGAAGCCCTCCAAGGTCTCCTTGGCGCTTATGTGGCTCCTTAGTTTCTGACGGTTGCCCACTCCAGTTTAGTCATACTCTACAGTCTGCAGGGAGGTTCCCTTTTCGAGGGGTCCACTGTCCAGTTTCATTTTTCTTCAATTGTGGGTGTTTGTGGTAATCTCAAAAACCAGCAGGCTGCCAGTCCTAGAGGCCTCTAGGTGCAGAATTTTGGGGTGGGTGGGATTTCTTTTGGGAATTGGTGGAACTGTGAGCTGCGTATATACCCTTGTGGGCTGCATCACAGAGTCCTTCCACTTGAATGCCAAGGAGCTCCTGTTAAAGGGACCATGTTATATTTGGGTACCCTGTCTCAGCTGCTCCTCCGCTGGCATTTTTTTGGGCCAAGCAAGGTGGCGAAAGAGGAGTTGCAGTGCTGTTGGGGTCATCCAATATGCAGTGCTTTGCAGATTGCTTTCTTTTTGTCCAAGAAGGATGCCCCGGTCGGGTGGTCCCTAAGGTGGTCTGGAGGGCATGCTCCCCCGTTCTCTAAGGTCTGTCATATTGTAAGCCTTGCTGGAGAGGACCAAATGCCTTTCTAGTCCAATGTCATTACTCCCACAATGCACTGGGTGCCATAGGATAACCTGGGAGAAGGAAGTGAACACAGGACACCCTGCGCAGTTCTGATACAGAACTACCAAAGATCACGTCCCAACCAAGGCCTTGGATAATCCCCACTTGGGAAGTGCCATCTCAGTAAAGGCTCCTTTCCATGGTCTGCCTGCACTCACCCACCCTCCCAAGGTAAGCTTGCCTGGCAGTCTACCTTTCTTCTTGCAGCCGGAGTTTGAAACCAAGTGCAACAATACCAAGCCCAAGAAAAGTTACATTGCCACCCAAGGCTGCCTCCAGAACACTGTGAATGACTTCTGGCGGATGGTGTTTCAGGAGAACTCCCGGGTGATTGTCATGACGACAAAAGAAGTCGAGAGAGGAAAGGTAAAAGGGGGAAGCAAGTTAACTAGCTCTCAATGTATCTTCTATTAAAAATGAGCAACCTGTAGCTGTTGTTACCTGTTGCTGTTAGTTCATGTGGGGCTGTCGCTAAAACGGAAACCACTCCATCCAGCACATGTGCTAGGAAACTCCGTAGAGCTGGGGAAGCCAAGTTTCTACTGCTCTGCCTTTTTCTCTTTGCTAGTCTCTGGCTCCTTCTCCTGGGAAGTCAGATACACGTCTCAATTTGTCAGCTTTTGGGTCTTGTCTTTCCAAATTCAATGCAAGCCGTTCCGTTCTGCCTGAGCGCCACTGCTCACTCGACCTGATCAAGCTGAGAGGCTCTTATGGAACGGCTCTGTGTTTGCACGGACACGTTCCAGGTGAGCAGGTCAGACTTTGGAGGGAAGGCACGTTCAGGGGCAGCCTGGTGGAACTAGGAGCAGTGAGGGGCAGCTTGGAAATGCAAGGAGGAGGAGAAAAGCGGAGTAATGAAGGAAACCAGGGCTGTAGAGGGAGACCTGCAGATATGAAATTGAAAGAATATGCCCCAAATTGGTGGGGGTTGGTGTGAAACTAGCACTTTGGCACCAAAAAAAGAGTTTCTAAGCAGTGTTTTGTGCATTCAATTCATGTTTTGGTATGCAAAACACAGTTTGGGGGTGAAAAACAGATTCAGTCACCTCAAGTCCCTCCCCCCTTTTTGGTACAAAAATAATGCTTATTTGCATGAAATCCACTTAATTTATGTCCCCCTAACCATGTGCCCCCACATTTTTGGAGGGAGGGGTTGGGGTATCCTGTGGAGGGTAGTAGAGCTAAACAGTTATGTATGCGAATGATTTTCTGCACTTTGGGGTTTTTCCTGGGTGAAAATTGCCCTCCCAAACCAGTTTGAATGTTAAGTCGAAGGCTTTCATGGCCAGAATCCATAGGTTTTTGTGGGTTTTTTGGGCTAAATGACCATGTTCTAGAAGAGCTTCTACCTGACGTTTTGCTAGCATCTGTGGGTGGCATCTTGAGAGAATGCATTCTCTGAAGATGCCAGCCACAGATACTGGCAAAACGTCAGGAAGAAACTCTTCTAGAACATGGTCACTTAGCCCAAAGAACCCCCAAAAATCTAAGTTTGAATGTTGTTGATTTCAGGGGGCTCTAGGGCTGCAAAAGTGGAATCGAGCCCACATGTGGCCCTTAGGCCAAACTTTCCCCACCCTTGTTCTTTTGGCTCCCTTTCTCCCCTTGTTTTATGACTTTGTTAACCACTTCAGCATTGCCACCGACCATGAGATTTTTGTTGCCACTCCTGCCAGTGCGCGCTCTCTTCCAGATCAGTGCTTGCTCTTTGAAAGACCCAGCTGCAGGCAGCCTTGGGATGAAAGGTATCCCTACGCCAATCTCTTCCTGTCCAGGCCAGCCACAGAGTGCCATGCGTTTGCATATGGCACATTCCTTTCTGTCTCCCATCTTCCTCCCTACTCTGTGCCTCTCGTGTTGCTCTTTCCCAGCGTGTTTTTACCCTCCGCTGCTCTCTTCTGGAAAAGGCCCCAGTTGCAACCGTGGAGTGGTTGCGCATCTCAGGAAAAAACAGGGGACGGGGGGGTTCAGTTATCTGGGGAAGAAACGCAGATGATCGGGCTTCAAAGCTTTCTGGCACACAGTAAGAGAGCTGCGTTCACTCAGCATAATCTTTCTCCCCCCACTTAAAAAAAAAAGAGTTGGCAGGCAGGGAGTCCTTCCTTCCTCCCCTTCCTTGCGGGTTTTGCCAAAGAAATCTCAGCTCTCGATGCAGCATTGCAGGATGGTTGGGGTCCGTGTTTTGTCAATGTTTCTTCTGGACCATCTGTTCCTCCCTGCGCTGCCGTTCTCCCCCTCCCCTTGAAACGCACTGCTCATCTCGCCAGGAACCATTCCAGTCAATGCTTGGCGACTGTCCCTGCTTGGCTTCGAAGTTGGCTTGTGTGGGGTGTTTGTGTGTGTCTCGCTCTCGCTGTTTCTTTTTACGCCTCCCAAGAAAGCTTTTGTGTTGATTAAACAGTTTTTTGGAGGAGGGAGAGAGCAAAGACAGGGGAGGCTTTCATACCTGGTTTTGCATGACGTTTAGAGCAAAGGGACAATAGATTTCCCAGTTCTGATGGTCTGGTTTCTTTTGGGGGGTCAGGAATGGTGGAGGCTGGGATATGGATGGGCAAGGAGACCACAACAGGCCAGGAGTAGCCAAAGCAGGATGCGGATTTGTGATCCTCAGTCTTAGGAGCTGAGCAATGGGTGGTGTAGGAATGAGAAGAGGGCCAGCTGACTTCCATTTGCCCAATAGATGACTTTCAGGGGTTAGAGGGTTGCATTGTCTCCCCCATGGCACTTTGAAGGGCTGTACCCCCCCCAATGTACTCTAGAAAAATTTAAAATAATATATATTGCTCCCAAAATCCCCCCTTCCAAGCCCCCTAGGGAGTGTGGGGAGCAATTCTGCCACACTTTTGGCTTTTTCTGGCCCATTTGAGGGCAAAAATGTGCTGAAATTGCCCCTAGGAGGGCAAAAAATGTTCAATTTTTTAATGTGGGGTGTGTTTGGAAATCACAAAAATGGCCCTGGGAGGCAGCCTGAGGCTGCATGTCCCCATCCCAGCATACTGAAGGCTGGGGATGTTGGTCATTGTAGTCCAAGCTCCCAGGATGGCAGCAGGCTGGGGAGCAATGGTATTGTGACCAGGTGGGCAAAGCACTGCCCTCCACACGATGTTGGACTAAAACTGCCAGCATTCCTCACTTTGCACCGTACTGGTTTAGAAGGCTGCTGGGAGGTATAGTCCCACAGCATCTGGCAGGCTGCATTTTGCGTACTCTCCTGGTGTGGCTCAGTGGTGGGTCGTATTCTGTTCCAAGGAAGTTCTCAGGGTCCACATTTTGGTGGTGGATGGAATGAAAGGCACTAACGGCGGGGTGGAGGCCATCCTCATACTTCAAGTTTTAAAGCCCTTACTGCCAGGGAGTATGCCTTAGGGGGAGGGATTTGGCCTTTTAGGAGGGGAAAAGCCATATAAAGGCTGGCCAAAATTTATTTTAATTTTTTTTAACCCTGGGGAATCATGGAAGGTCATAGATACAGGCACACTTTGCCCCCCCCCCCCCCCCGCCATTGTCCTGTCTCATCTTTCCAGAGCAAATGTGTGAAATACTGGCCAGATGAACATGCACTAAAGGAATACGGTGTGATGCGTGTCCGGAACGTCAAGGAGAGTGCAGCTCACGATTACACATTACGAGAACTCAAGCTTTCCAAGGTTGGACAGGTAGGTTGGAGCTTTTGGCTGATGTTCTTTACATAACAATAGAGAAGGGCAGTAACCAATCCTCAGGATCCCGAGTTCACTCTGTTCCTTCCACCCATTGAAACTTGGATTGTGAGCTCCTCCGAGCTGAATACTCCCTTTCTTGGCTTCTGTTTCTCTGGAAGTGCTATAGGCATGGAGTCCCCATGAATCAGAATTAAGAATATGAATCCAGCTGCAGAAGCAATGATCAATTTGGGCCTCTGTTTTGGAAGGGAACAGAGAGACAGAATGATGCGACTGTGAACTAAAAGATAGTGTGTTAAATAGCGTGGGTGGGAACTTTTGGACTTCCACATGTTGCTGGACTACAGCTCTTAGCATTCTTAACCATTGGCTATGCTGGCTGGAGTTTCTGGAAGCTGGTGTCCAGTGACCCCTCCAGGGCTAGAGATCCCCATCCAGCTTTTGACATGTTGGCATCTGAATAGCTCTAATACCACTGCTGCTTCAAAGTCCTGGGAAACAATCTTTCACTTTAGACATTTTGACTTTTGATTATTAAGAGCTGTTTGAGAGTGGAATACATTGTCTTGAAGGATGGTAGACTCCTTCTTTAAACCGAGGTTGGATGGGCATCTCCAGGAGAGCTTTAGCTGAGTATTTTTGCATGGGAAGGGGTTGGACTAGCTGGCCCTTGGGGTCCTTCCAACTCAAGGATTCTGTGATTCTAGGGCAACACGGAGCGGACGGTGTGGCAATATCATTTCCGAACCTGGCCTGATCATGGTGTCCCCAGCGATCCAGGTGGTGTTCTGGACTTCCTTGAAGAGGTTCATCACAAGCAGGAAAGCATTGCAGATGCTGGTCCTGTTGTGGTCCATTGCAGGTACTGTTGTGCCTTGGGTGCACCTCGAGCACAAGCTGTCGTTCATGTTGTAAGCAGCACAAATGCTAACGCTGTGTGTTTTCCCCCCTCCTTGACAGTGCTGGAATCGGACGGACCGGAACCTTCATTGTGATTGATATTCTCATCGACATCATCCGAGAGAAAGGTAGTTTTCTTCACTTCCTCTCTAAAACTCAGTAAAGCGCCCCAGTTTGGTTAGCAGTAGCTCCAGTATGTGAGTCGCACTGCTGTAGAGGACTCTGGTGTGGAGAACAGTGCTGGACAGTCCTTTGGTGTCATCCACCCAAGCTGTCTTCTCCATCTACTTTCTGCAGTCAGGATTACTTCCCAGGGGTGTTGGAATATCTTCCTTTCTTGATTTTGTTTATCTCCTGCCTTTGCTCCAATCAACTCAGAATGGCAGATACAGCTATTTTATTTTATTTGCTTTAGGATCACAACAATCCTGTTGTGTAGGTCAAGCTGAAGGAGAGTGTCTGGCCTGTGAATTTCATGGCTCAGTGGGGATTTCAACTACACACCCACAAATCCCAACCCAACATTTTAACCCAAGAGTGGTATTTTGTGTTCCCTCCTAAGGCCAAATTCAGTATTGGAAGCTTTTGACGGGTTGGGATATGGCTTCCACTGGTGGATAGGGCTGAAACAACCCCAAATGTCAGCATACTGCAGCTTTAAGCTCTTCCTACCCATAGATAAGAGGCATTTCAAATTTTTAGAATGGGGTGAAAGGGTTGTACACAAGCTGGGAAAGCCCAAAATGACATTGTCCTAGGGAAGGGGTGTTGCCTTATTAGGCCATATTGGAAACACCTGGATGGCTGGATTCGGGCACAAGGTGCACAGTTCTGCACCCTAATTCTCACTGCTGTGCCACACTGGCACTGCTTGTGCAAACAGCATTTTACCATTGGGTTAGACTGCCATGGCTTGGGATCTCAGGCAAGACAACCTCTGGAAGGAACATCTTTCCAGTGTGGCTGTTCCTGGTCTTGCCCACTATTTTTCTTTTCCTTGCCCCCTCCACCCAGGAGTGGACTGTGACATCGACGTCCCGAAGACTATCCAAATGGTTCGCTCCCAACGGTCAGGAATGGTGCAGACAGAGGCTCAGTATCGGTTTATCTACATGGCAGTTCAGCACTACATTGAGACGTTACAGCGCAGGATTGAGGAAGAGCAGGTACGGTGCTTCTTGGGCCTTGAAATGGATCCTAAGGGCATCAGCAGAATTTAGTAGCTTTGGGCAGCAAACCCTGTGGCTGAGACTCCAGTGCATTTTGACCAAGGGCCCTGTCTTGACATGCAGGGCCCTTGGTCAAAATGGCTTGACATGCAGCAGTACTTTGAAGTGAAAGAGCTCTAGGTCTTCAAAAACAGCTTTGCAAACGAGGCTGCTCAAGTTACTAGTCCACAACCTGTTTCATTACTTGTCCTTCTTGATTATTTTACCTGTGGCAGACTAGGCCATGCCATGTAACGTGACTTGGGTCCCCATCACGTGTTCTCTATCTTTCAGAAGAGCAAGAGAAAAGGGCACGAGTACACAAATATTAAGTATTCTTTAGCGGACCAGGCCAGCGGAGACCAGAGTCCTCTCCCGCCGTGTACTCCAACCCCGACCTGTCCTGAGTAAGTAACTTGCTGGTATCCGTAGGAAGGTCCTGCTCTCTGCACCTCCGCTTCTGGAAGCATCAAAGAACTGGACTGGCTAAAGGAAGTTTCCCCTGGCTCTTGGGCATCTCAAAGTGGCACAGATCCCTATGTTGATGATGAGGGCAGTGATTTTTATTATTAATCTGATTTGTACCCTGGCGTTCTCCCAAACCTAGGACTCCAGATGACTTACAAATTTATATGATTACAGTATAGTTTTAAAAAAAAACCACATACTAAAGGTCACTATTAGAATAAAGCAATTAACAGTTGGAAGACAATTGAAAACATACAACTAAAAGGAGAAAGCATAGCTGGAAATGGTGCAGTCACAGCCACCATGGGCATCCTCTTTCAAAGCCTTAGGTACTCAGAACTTGTCAGAGGAAAAAGATCTTTGCCTTCTGGAAGGAGGAGAGCAAGGCGGGGACCATTCTTGTCTCTTCAAGTGGGGTAGTTCCAGAGTTTGGGGCAGCCACTGAGAAGGTTGTGTCTTGTGCTCCCACCAGCCCTACCTGTGAAAGTAGCAGGACTAAGGAAAGGGCCTCTCCTGTGGATCCCAGGGCCCTGGCAGGCTTATTTAGGCAGATACAGACTGTCAGATAGCTTGGGCCTATGTGCCTGGAAACAAGTTGTCAGCCAATGTGGCTGTTGTGTGCAGTGGTTTTATTGAGCTGTTATCCCTCTCTTCTTGCCTTAAAAGACTTGAAGCCACTGCTTAGAAATATTCCTTTTTTGGACAGGAACTCCCCAAATGTCAGGAGTTGTAGTCCAAAAAAAAGGTTACTCACCCAAGCTTTACTTAAAGCAGTTGTTCTCAAACTCTGGTCCTCCAGACATTTTGGACTTCAGTCCCTAGAAATCCCAGCCAACATGGCCAGCACATAGGGATTCTCTGACCAAACCAGAAGCTTATTCTGTGTTTGCATTGTTTTTGTTTTGTATTGTTTTGAATTGACTTGAAAATCCATTGCTTGTTGGTTTTTCAGGATGAGAGAAGATAATGCCATGCGAGTCTACGAAAATGTCGGTCTGATGCAGCAGCAGAAAAGCTTCAGATGAGGTGAGATGAGAAGACTTTCGTTCAGGGCATGTGAGTCTGTCTCTCCTGCTGTGTTTTAACAGGTGTACACCTACGGCCAGGTCCCATCCTTCCATCTTGAAGATTCCAGCTTTCATTTTCAGATCCACTGAGAGGATCTGGGTAGCAAGGAGTTCTTAGTGAGCTGGACCTTTGGTTTAGCTTAGGGTAAGGCAGATTATTCTTAAGTTAGGGTGATGGCTGTTAAAACTGCAGAGTTTGGGTTGCATTAGTACACTAGTTCCCAACCATGAGTGTCTAGTGGAGGTTGGTCTGAAGTTCCCAGAATCTCTGGTTGTTGGCTGTGGCTTCTAGGGTTGAGGTCCAACAGCATCTGATAAGGAGCCAAGTCTGGACATCTACTGTGTTTTAGGGAGAAAAGTCAGATGTCCCACTCCAGCAGATTGACATTTTGGGTTTCTGATATCACGGTTCTGTTTTTCCACTCATTTGTCTCAATTTGTCTCTCACCCTCCCTCTCAGGACAGTGTGTCTTCACTTCACATTTTTTCCTGACAACACTAATGTGCAGTAAACTAGATGGAGAGAGTGACCAGTCCCCAGGCAGCTATGGAACTTTGTGGTTTAGGGAGGATTTGAACCTGGGTCCCCCTTGCCCTTAGTTCAGTACTGTTTCCCAGAAGGTGGGAATGTTATTATTATTATATATATATATATTTGTACTGCAGCTCCTAGAATCCTCCACTCAGCTTGGCCTGTGATCATGGTTAGGACACTTAGGTAGTGGTGGCCTAAAAGAGCAACTTTTCCAAGCTTTGCTTTAGCTGCACTACACCATCCGGTTACTGAACCTTCTTGCCTGAGTCAATCACCGAAGAGCTCCCTCCTTCACCTTTCCTGATCTTCACCTCATAACCAACGGTTAGGCTACACAGATTGTGGTCATGTGGGCAGTATAGTCACACTATGAACAGTTAAAAATTTAAAACCGACCATTAAAAAAAATGATAAAAAAGACCTTTGGAAACGGCACAGTGAAAACAGTCCAGCAACCCCTTAAAAACCATGCCCTGAAAAACTTGCAGTTCTCAGAAGCTTGTTAGAATATATATATGTGTGTGTGTGTATGTCTAGAATCATAGAATCATAGAATCATAGAATCATAGAGTTGGAAGAGACCACAAGGGCCATCCAGTCCAACCCCCTGCCATGCAGGAACTCCCAGTCAAAGCATCCCTGACAGATGGCCATCCAGCCTCTGCTTAAAGACCCCTAAGGAAGGAGACTCCACCACACTCCGAGGGAGTGTGTTCCACTGTCGAACAGCCCTTACTGTCAGGAAGTTCCTCCTAATGTTGAGGTGGAATCTCTTTTCCTGCAGTTTGCATCCATTGTTCCGCGTTCTAGTCTCTGCAGCAGCAGAAAACAAGCTTGCTCCCTCCTCAATATGACATCCCTTCAAATATTTAAACAGGGCTATCATATCACCTCTTAACCTTCTCTTCTCCAGGCTAAACATCCCCAGCTCCCTAAGGCGTTCTTCATAGGGCAAGGTTTCCAGACCCTTCACCATCTTAGTTGCCCTCCTTTGGACATGCTCCAGTTTCTCCACATCCTTTTTGAATTGTGGTGCCCAGAACTGGACACAGTATTCCAGGTGGGGCCTGACCAAAGCAGAATAGAGTGGCACTATAACTTCCCTTGATCTAGAAACTATACTTCTATTGATGCAGCCTAAAATTGCATTGGCTTTTTTAGCTGCCGCATCACACTGTTGACTCATGTTCAGCTTATGGTCTACTTGGACTCCTAGATCCCTTTCACATGTGGTCTCGTTCAGCCAGGTGTCCCCCATCCTATATCTGTGCATTTCATTTTTCCGCCCTAAGTGCAGAACCTTACATTTCTCCGTATTGAATTTCATTTTGTTAGCACTGGCCCAGCTTTCTAGTCTATTCAGGTCATTTTGAATTTTGATCCTATCCTCTGGGGTATTAGCTACTCCTCCCAGTTTAGTGTCATCTGCAAATTTGATAAGTATGCCCCCAATTCTGTCATCCAAATCGTTAATAAAGATGTTGAATAGCACTGGGCCCAGGACAGAACCCTGTGGCACCCCACTGGTCACTTCTCTCCAGGATGAAAAGGAACCATTGTTGAGCACCCTTTGAGTTCGGCCAGTCAACCAGTTACAAATCCATGTAACAGTTAACTTGTCTATCCCACATTTTGCAAGCTTGTTTGCAAGAATGTCATGGGGAACCTTGTCAAAGGCCTTACTGAAATCGAGGTATACTATATCCACAGCATTCCCTTCATCTACCAAGCTGGTAATTTTATCAAAAAAAGAGATCAGGTTCGTTTGGCATGACTTCTTTTTCTGAAACCCATGTTGGCTTTTTGTGATTATGGCATTGGCTTCTAAATGTTCGCAGACTCTCTGCTTAATGATCTGCTCTAGCACCTTTCCTGGAATTGATGTCAGACTAACTGGACGATAATTGTTGGGATCCTCTTTTTTTCCCTTTTTGAAGATGGGGACAACGTTTGCCCTCCTCCAGTCTTCTGGGACTTCTCCTGTTCTCCAGGAGTTCTCAAAGATTATTGCCAATGGCTCTGATATTACATTTGCTAGTTCTTTTAATACTCTAGGATGTAGTTCATCTGGTCCTGGAGATTTATATTCATTTAGGTTAACCAAGTATTCCTGTACTATCTCTTTACTTATTCTGTGCTGAAATTCCCCTATTCTGTCTTCTGCTCCATTATCCTTCGGTTGAGCACCTTTTGCCTTTTCTGAGAAGACTGAAGCAAAGAAGGTGTTGAGTAATTCTGCCTTTTCTCTGTCCCCTGTTAGCATTTTGCCATCTTCTGCACGCAGTGGCCCTACTGTTTCCTTCTTCTTCCTTTTGCTGCGGACATATCCAAAAAAGCCCTTTTTATTGTTCTTAACCTCTCTAGCAAGCCTGAGTTCATTCTGCGCTTTAGCTTTTCTGACTTTACCCCTACATGTGCTGGCTATTTGTTTAAATTCCTCTTTCGTGATTTCTCCATTTTTCCATTTCTTATACATGTTCCGTTTAAAACTTAGCTCATTTGAAAGTTCCTTAGTCATCCATCCTGGCTTCTTGAGACATCTACCATTTTTCTTCCTCATTGGAACTGTTTGAAATTGTGCCTTCAATATCTCCCTTTTGAGAAACTCCCATCCGTCTTGAACTCCCTTTTCTTTTAGTATTCCTGACCATGGGATCACTCCCAGTATTTCTCTAAGTTTATTGAAATTAGCTCTCCTAAAGTCTAGAGTGCGTGTCTGACTATGCCTAGCTTCTCCCTTCCACTGCATAACAAACTCCAGGAGAACATGGTCACTTCCACCTAAGGATCCAACCACTTGCACCCCATCAACTAGGTCTTCCCTGTTGGTTAAGATCAGATCTAAAATGGCTGATCCCCTTGTTGCCTCTTCCACCTTTTGGACAATGAAATTGTCTTCCAGGCAAGTGAGGAATTTGCTAGACTTTGAGGATTTGGCTGAGTTTGACTTCCAGCAAATATCCGGATAGTTGAAGTCACCCATCACTACTACATCTCTCCTTCCTGATTGTGTGGTCATCTGTTCTAGAAAGGCATCATCCAATTCCTCTGCCTGAGTCGGGGGTCTGTAGTAGACTCCCACAGTAACATCCCTGTTATTTCCCTCTCCTTTAATTTTTATCCAGATGCTCTCCACCTGGCTTCCAGTATTGACTTCCTGGATCTCTTCACTGGTGTAAATATCCCTGACATATAATGCTATTCCTCCTCCTTTCCTACTTGGCCTGTTTCTCTTAAAAAGGTTATACCCCTCTATTTCTACATTCCAATCATGAGACTCATCCCACCAGGTTTCAGTGATGCCTATTATATCATATTTCCCTTGTTGTGCTAGGAGTTCAAGTTCATCCTGCTTATTTCCCATACTCTGTGCATTAGTGTAGAGACATTTAAGACCATGTGTCCTCTTTACTTGATGCTTTTGCACATTTTTTTGCCTCCTACTGTTGGGTCCTTGCACTGTTTGCCTTGTTCCCTCTATGCCACTTGGACTATTCTCTCCATCCCTTTTGTCTTTCAGTATAATGTCTCCCTCCCCCACATAACTCAGTTTAAAGCCCTCCTGATCAGATTCTTCAGACTGTTGGCAAAAACGTTTTTGCCAACTGGCGTGAGATGCAGCCCATCCCTTGCCAGAAGTCCCTCCTCATGGAACCGCAGCCCATGATCCAAGAATCCAAACTGTTCTTGGCGGCACCATCTACGGAGCCAGTTATTCACCTCTGCTATTTTCCTCTCCCTTCCTGGACCATGCCCTTCTACCGGGAGTAGAGATGAGATGACAACCTGTGCATCCATCTCTTTCAGCTTCCTTCCCAGAGCCTCATAATCCCTTTTGATATTCTGAAGGCTGTGCCTTGCAGTATCATTGGTTCCCACATGAACCAAAAGAAGGGGATAACGGTCAGTAGGCTTGACAAGTCTTGTCAGCCTCTCCGTCACATGATGGATCTTTGCCCCAGGGAGACAACACACCTCCCGAGACATCTTGTCAGGCCCACAAATCACTGCTTCTGTACCCCTCAGCAAGGAGTCCCCCACCACGACCACGCGCCTCCTCCGAGGCTTAGCAGTGGCTGTTCCTTTTCGTGATCCTCTCAGGCTCCCCTGCTCTGTCCCTGATGTCTGTCCCTGCTGCTTTTCCTCATCATCTCTGACAACAGAGAGAGATTCAAAGCGATTCTGTAGCTGCAAGCCGCTCACAGAACGTTCCCTGGTTTCCTTACTTCTGTGTGTGACCTCCCTCCAAGCCTCTACCTCTGTTGTATGTGGAGTGACCTCCTCCACCCCAACAACTTCCTCTGTCTGTTTCCCACCCAAGACATTCTGGCCTGTTCTGTTCAGGAGATTCTCCTGCTCTCTATGATGCTGGAGTGCAGATATCTGCTCCTCTAGCTGCTGTACTTTCTCTTCCAAGAGGACTACCAACTTGCACTTGTGGCAGGTGTAGTTCGCCACCTCTGTAGGCAAGAAGACAAACATCCCACAGGTGTTGCAGGTGACTGCTGCAGGGCCTTCAGTGTCCATACTGAGAAGTCTTAAGGAGGCACTGAAACAAGACTGTGGGCTTCCCTTGCTAGACTTGGCCTTTATTCCCAAGCTCTGTCACTGAGTTCAAGTCACGGGGCCTATAGTTATGTAGAGAGCTCCTGGCTGAAAGCTCCTTCCAAAGGCAAGTCTCTGATTCACTTCCTCTGATGCTTCAGGCCGGCTCCTCTTCTATTCTCTAAACACCTCCTTGACTAGATAAAAAAAAAAATCAAAATTCGCGCGCCGTTAGGCGCGCGCTTCTGCTAGCCTTGAGTAGCCTTGAGTAGCCTTAAGTAGCCTCCCAGCACTGGCTCCCAGAATGCAATGGCTCAAGTGTAAATTAAATTAGATCTCACCCAAGCACATGGACTACAGCCTCCTCCTTTTCTTTCTCCTCCTTAAAGGAAATGCAGCTTCTGCTAGCCTTGAGTAGCCTTAAGTAGCCTCCCAGCACTGGCTCCCAGAATGCAATGGCTCAAGTGTAAATTAAATTAGATCTCACCCAAGCACATGGACTACAGCCTCCTCCTTTTCTTTCTCCTCCTTAAAGGAAATGCAGCTTCTGCTAGCCTTGAGTAGCCTTAAGTAGCCTCCCAGCACTGGCTCCCAGAATGCAATGGCTCAAGTGTAAATTAAATTAGATCTCACCCAAGCACATGGACTACAGCCTCCTCCTTTTCTTTCTCCTCCTTAAAGGAAATGCAGCTTCTGCTAGCCTTGAGTAGCCTTAAGTAGCCTCCCAGCACTGGCTCCCAGAATGCAATGGCTCAAGTGTAAATTAAATTAGATCTCACCCAAGCACATGGACTACAGCCTCCTCCTTTTCTTTCTCCTCCTTAAAGGAAATGCAGCTTCTGCTAGCCTTGAGTAGCCTTAAGTAGCCTCCCAGCACTGGCTCCCAGAATGCAATGGCTCAAGTGTAAATTAAATTAGATCTCACCCAAGCACATGGACTACAGCCTCCTCCTTTTCTTTCTCCTCCTTAAAGGAAATGCAGCTTCTGCTAGCCTTGGCTCAAGTGTAAAT
The DNA here is from genome assembly GCA_034509955.1 of Urosaurus nigricauda. NCBI lineage: Eukaryota > Metazoa > Chordata > Lepidosauria > Squamata > Phrynosomatidae > Urosaurus > Urosaurus nigricauda. The sequence continues at coordinate 14,918,058 of JAOEGL010000014.1, read as the reverse complement.
TAAATTAGATCTCACCCAAGCACATGGACTACAGCCTCCTCCTTTTCTTTCTCCTCCTTAAAGGAAATGCAGCTTCTGCTAGCCTTGAGTAGCCTTAAGTAGCCTCCCAGCACTGGCTCCCAGAATGCAATGGCTCAAGTGTAAATTAAATTAGATCTCACCCAAGCACATGGACTACAGCCTCCTCCTTTTCTTTCTCCTCCTTAAAGGAAATGCAGCTTCTGCTAGCCTTGAGTAGCCTTAAGTAGCCTCCCAGCACTGGCTCCCAGAATGCAATGGCTCAAGTGTAAATTAAATTAGATCTCACCCAAGCACATGGACTACAGCCTCCTCCTTTTCTTTCTCCTCCTTAAAGGAAATGCAGCTTCTGCTAGCCTTGGCTCAAGTGTAAATTAAATTAGATCTCACCCAAGCACATGGACTACAGCCTCCTCCTTTTCTTTCTCCTCCTTAAAGGAAATGCAGCTTCTGCTAGCCTTGAGTAGCCTTAAGTAGCCTCCCAGCACTGGCTCCCAGAATGCAATGGCTCAAGTGTAAATTAAATTAGATCTCACCCAAGCACATGGACTACAGCCTCCTCCTTTTCTTTCTCCTCCTTAAAGGAAATATATATATCCCGCTGACAGAAGGAGAGCCTCCTTAGGAAGGGAGTCCCAGAACATAGAGGCAGTCATGTCATGAAGAAGGCCATGTTTTCTCATCCCCACCAGATGTGACTGTGAAGGTGGTTGGACTAAAACCCCAAATAATATGCAGAGCATGGATGATCCTTGCAAGGTTTAATTTCTAATAGGTCTCTTTTTGCTATCCTTTTACAGATTTTGAGATCCCAGTGGTTTTTTTTTAAAAATAAGAAAGTGAAGCGAAGCAACTTGAGAAGCATCCCACGAAGAGTGGACTTTTGACAGCTACGTAGAGCCTCCCTTTATTTATGGTGTTTTAACCCTTCAGTAATAAGCAGAACGTGAGACCATCCTTCGCTGAAAGCTCCTTTTTCTCCAGAATGTCTGATTTCTACAATTACTGATTTTTTTTGTTTGTTTTTTCCATTCTCAGACACAAAGTGCAGACCAATACGCTGTTGTACTTGAAAGTTTTGTTTTATTCTTGCTCCTGGATTTCGAGGTTTTAAAACTGTTTCAAATCAGATATTTTATTTCTTTCTTTTTCTTTTCTTTTTTTTTTAATTCTTCCCCTTTAAAACTGGTTAAATCTGAGTGCTTTGGGGGACAAATTGTTTGTCTTTCTCCAGCATTTGTCCTTCTTTTCTTCCTGTCCCTCTGGCTCTGCTTCCAGGGAAGTGCCGATGACCATCCGTTAGAACAGCAGGGCCTGTTGAATAGCTAATTTTCAGTCTTGCTTCTGGTCCTCATGGTGGTCCATGCTCGGACTGTGTTTCTTTTCCTCCCACCACCCTTGAAATGAATATCAAGGGTTTCTTTGTCCTAGAACTTCCAATGATGCAGTTTTTGCACCAGATTGAAACTGAATTTGTTTCTTAACAACCTACCCAGCAATTGTTGGCGTGTGTGAGTGAGTGAGTGAGAGAGTGAGAGAGATGGGGGGACTGGTTACTTGTACAAAATTCTGATGGTGTTTCTTACATTGGCTCGGAGGGGCTGAGAGAATACTTGGGAATACAAAATGGTTATGTCCCCCATTTGTCACTTAACCTGCCTGCTTGTTGGCTATATACATTCTTGTCTTCTTTAATACCCTTCTTGCAAGCAACCCAGAGGCATCCGAACAGCTGCTCTTTTCAAAACGGAACCATGGTCAGCTGAAGGAGCCTCAGGAATTTTCCAGAAGGGTCCTCCAGTGGCCACTTTATATATATATATATTTGTGGTGGCCACATTGTCTCTGGCATTGGTTGGCTACAGAAGGGCACTCTTGCCTTCAGTTGCCTTCAGTGGCCAGTGAGATGGGCATCTTCCAAATGCTTCTTTGCTGTGAGCTCCATTCAGCTAGATATTCTCTCAGTGCTCTGCCTTTTTTTGAAGTGCCTTCTCCCCTAAGCCTGCTTGGCTTGGTAGATTTCTTTTTTCCTTCCTTGTGGCTTCCACTAGAGAGGTGTCCTTAAGCTTCTGTGTGTTGGCCTCCTCATGGTGATGGAAGTGTTTTAAACATTTCTGGCCCTGCAGAAACCTTACACGTGGCTCGAAGGAGTGTGTATGCGTGCCACTTTCCACCTTGGTCCTCCACTGAGGAATGCTTATGTCCCTTCAAGATCTGGGCATCTGGAAGAGCCTGTGCTTCCGCAGCTTTCTTTGAAAGACCTGAAATTGGCATTGGCTCCTTTGTCTATGGGCTGCTGGTTCCTTTAAGCCCATGTGGACAGGAGAGTTTCTTCTCTTCAATACAGAAGCTGGCTGGTTAGGTATCTCTCTTGTAAGAGCTATAAACCTAACTTTTCATGAAATACCATTAAAATTAGTTCCTTGGTGCCCAGGCAGTGTGTATATCATATTTATGATAAAATAAAGCAAAGGTGACCCTCACAAAAGTTATATCCTGTTGTCAGGAACGCACAGAGCAAGCCTGCATACTTTCTCTTGTTGTGTAATGCGTTGACTTGGCCATTGCTTTGGCTTTGCTAGCCATTGGGAGCATGAAGGCATTAACAGAGGCCCTCTGCCTTCTGTGAATCATTTCACCCACCGCATCAGGTATCGGAGACTTCTAGACATTGTTTGCCTGATTTCCAGTCTTCAAAGCCATGAGGGCTAGAACTTTGTGTAGGAAGTTGAATTCTGCCCCTTACTGTGTGTTGTTCTGAACTGCAGCATAACACACAGCCCAGTGTGTTGCCTGTTCAGCTCAGTTGCGTTAAAAGTTGAGAGGAAGGGAAATTACGAGTTTTCTGCTGCTTCCTTTGCTTTCCCTTTTTGGTTATATATCTTGTCTTCAAACACGGAACTCCTGTAACTGGCTTTGCCAGAAATCTTGGTGTCTTATGTCTCAGCCTAGTGGTCCAGCCCAGTGTCCAGCCTGGATGTGGCCCTAGGCTTTTCCAGTTCTGCCCTTTTTGCCTTCCTTCTTCTTTGTGTCACAGAAGGCTTCCATACACTCTGGTGATGACCATGGTTTGAAAGGTTAGAGCTCCCAAAAAGGATGGGGCAGCCAAAGGACTGTGGACAATGTTGGCAAGAGCAGAGGTCTCTTTTGTTACAAGCAAACAATGTTAACAATGTAAATATTGGGCATTTTGGTCCTGTTGAATGATCTCCTGTGCCCATTAGTTGGCCTGTGTGCCAGAGGTGGGCAACTCAGCCTAAATTCTACTCTTAGTCACAATTAGGGGAGTCAAATGTGTTGAATCTTTGGTGTTTCCCTATGTGTTGACTCCTCATCCAACAAATGATTCAATGGAAGGATGGAAGGTGTAATCCAGTACGTCCCCAGGTTGGGGACACTGGAAAAGTGCTTCCGTTGGCATCCGCGCCTCCTCCTCCTTTCCAACACGCTGCCTTTGAACTGAAATTGAGTGGCAAGTATGTATGCTGTTTTAAAGGAAGAGTAGGGGCTGTGTGGTGATGTTGGGTAGCTAAGTGTGGCTTGTTTGTGTGCTGTGGAGGTGAAAAGAATGCACCAGGCCAGGCATTCTCACAGGAACGCTTTTGCCTTAGATGTGTGGGGTCCAAAGGGGAGCCCAAGTGGGGCTGGTTTTTTGGGGGGTGGTTGAAGACCCATCTGGATAACCGATGCTCCAGGTGCTGTCAGATTGCCACTGTTTGTTCCCGCCTCCGAATCACTCCCCCCAAATCCCTGAAAGACCCCTCCAATTTCATGGCTTGGAAGAGACAAAATTGGATGTGATTTTTATAAAAGAAACAAAAAAGAGACCTCCCCAGTGAGCATTTTCAAAGGAGGGAACGCCACCTTGAGCAGTGTTGGCATGGGTTGGTTTGGGCATGGTCCTTCCAGCTTTCAGGGGGTGGCCCCCTTGCCCCCAAAGGGTTGCTCCTAGATGAGGAGCTGAAGCTCACCATCAAGAGCGAGGGGGAGGGATGGACAATTTTGGACCGTGTCCCCAACCTGCCACAACCCCTTCTTCCACCCCAACCCCTTTGGCATGCTGGAGGAGGGCTGTTTTCCATATTCGCCTCCTCCTCCTCCATCCTTGTCTGATCAGGGGAAGGTCTGAGTCTCCTTGTGGTGTGTCTATGGCACCTTGATGTTTTTGTAGAAATGCGTTGTCTGGGACATGTGCTGAACTTTGAAGAGCATATGATAAAGGAATGTCGTTTTTGAAACTTGAAAAAAAAAACCCTTCTTGAAGATTGTGCGAGGAAATGAACTTGAATGAGATCTCTGGGCCTTGCTGAAAACCAAAAGAAGATGAGTTTGGTGGTCTATCTGTCTGTCTCTCTTAAAGCTGTCTCTACTGAATCTCACTGTGAGTGTTTCTGATTCAAGGCAGGCCTCAGTAAATGTCAGTAGCACAACGAAACATCTCCCCACCTCTCAGTTGTGACTACGGTCCACAGGTGTCTCTCTTTGTTCATATATAGTGTCTTAAAAGTCTTGAATCTGTTCTCTGACCGTGCACAAGATGGAATTGTGAACAAAGGACGGGAAGAGGAGTCAACTTGGCAGTTGTTCAGGCTTCAAGTAAAAAAGTAGGTTTTATTTTTCCAAGCTGCTCTGTCAGGGAAGGTGTTCCTTCTGGGTTGCAGCGAGGAGGCTGTCCTTCCATTCTGGAATTGGACTTGTGTCATCATTTTGGTGTTGAGAGAGGTTTTTTTTCCCCCTTTGAAAGGAATGGCAAAATCTGAAATGCAGAATCTTTTGGCTATCTTCTCAGTGACTGGGAAGTGGTGTTTTTTCCGATCAAATCAATGCACAGCCCTCTACTTTCCTGTTGTCTGTTGGGACAGGGATTTGGATCTCTCTCTGGCTGGTTTGCTTGCCCTGGACTCTGAAATGTAGCCCCTCATTCCAGGGGGAGCAGTTCCCAGAGTCTGTAAGAAAGCAGCTAGTGCGGAGCTTGGAAAAGTTCTGTTTTTTGGAGAGGGGGCTGCCGCACCCAGAATCCCATGGCCTGTGACTTTTAGACAGTATTGCCTCATGGCTGTTTTTCCTTCTTTATATATTCTGTACACCAGCTTTCCTCAGCCTGGCACACTCCTCATCTTTCAGCCCCCTGAAAGTAACTGGCCCAAGCTAAAGTATGTGTTGCAGGGAGGAGCAGTGGCTTAGGTCTGTGTCAGTCGGGATGGGAGAGCAGAATTGGATCTCGGCTCTTGGAGGAGGTTCCCTGTTGTATCTTTGCATGGGCAAGTCTCTTAAGGAAGAGCTTGCTGGTTCTTGTACACACTCCAGAGCTTTGGGGGGGCTGAAGGATGAAGTATGTCTCAATTTTTAGTTTAGAAGGAAAGGTTAGGAAGCATAGCAAAGCTTGTTGGAGTTCCAGGTGGGATTGGGTTCGGCATCCACCATTCTTGCTGAATGTTGGGGATGCACTTCTTTTTTTACTCACTCTTAGAAAAGAAAGGCCACCTCCTTACAAGCCTTGACCAAATCGTCCTTTTATTCCCCCTAGCCCCGGAAAATTGGTGGTCCTGTCCCTCCCCCCCCCAAAATTGTCATGAACTTTGCTGTCCTTTTAGAGGGTTGTTACGGTTGGGGACGGGGGAGAGGACTTTCTAACTAGCAGGCCTGGACAACTTGAGGGCTAGGAACTAGCTTTGAACGCGTTGAATGGTTTCTCCGCTCCAAGCGTTCGGATGGGGAGTTGGAATCGTCATGTTTTGTCCGGTGTCTTGTTGTTTCGGGGTGGGGTTTGTCTTCTGTCCGAACTTTAATTCCTGTCGCCGGGTCACTTCAAGCCTGTTTTCCTTAATTTATGAACACTCTTCCGACTCTTGAGAACAGTTTTTTTCTTAGCGGCTTGGTGAGATATCTTTTTGATGTTCGTAAGCTTCTCAACCCCTCCTTCTGAACTCTCCGTTCCCCTTCCCAGCAATGTATGAAGTATTGTACCAGAGTATTAAAATGAAATGTAATATTTTATCGGGGGGGGGGAATTAAGAAAAGAAGCTCAACCTTCTCCTTTAAAAGGAACACACACAAGATGCCATTGGTTTTTTTTTTAAAATGTGAATAATGTACATGGTTCCAGGTGTGCTGTTCTCTTCTGCTTTTGAAAGTGGGCGCGAGCTGCAAGTGCTTGCGCTGGTGAAGGCCCATTGAATCCTAAGGGCTTATGCCAATGTAAGAGTTGGGTGGGATTGCCCGGTGTTTCCTGGTTTCTGCCCATGTATTCTGTCAGCTTTCCTGAACCTGGCCCCCTCCCAATGTGTTGGACTACATGTCCCAGAAGATGTCTGGGACATGTAGTCCAGCACATCAGGGGGGGAGGGAGAAAGCTCCTGTAGACCATTTTGCAATTGTCGACGTGTGACATTAAAAGGAAAAAAACAACAGCAACGTAGATCATGTATAGAGAAAAACAAAAAATCTTTAGTGATTGTCTGTTTCCAGCCTGTATTTATGGGAGTTGAGTGGCTTCATTGCTGATTGTGCTGTGATTTTTTTTTTAAAAAATTGCTCCAAGGCTTATCAGAGTAAAAAAGACAAAGCATTATTTGTAAAACATCATGATGTCAAAAATAGGAATTAAAAAAAAAATCGTTTTCTTATACCTGTCTCCTGAATGCTTTTGTATTGTTTTGTTTGAAAAAAAGACAAGTTGCCTTTGCGCCAGCGGGCTTTGAACGCCAAGTCACGTGCAATGAGGGTTGATGCTGAAGATTTTCTTTTTAAGACGCTCCACTTGCAAGCCCGGAGAATGCAGTTGGTATAAATTATGCAACGTTGGTACATTTACATAAATTCTTAAATAGTTGTATCTCTCCTAATTGCAGGTCTGCCAGTTTTGCAGAATTGGGGGCATTTGGGCCGGGCATCCGGATATCAGAGAGATTGGGATGGGGGACTTATACTTTGGGGGAATGGATGTGTACATGTCCAGTGCTGCTCAGACTGGTAACTAATGCCCCCCAAGGATATATAGGGATTACAATTTTCCTGCCCCCCCCCCCCAGTTACCTTTTTCCAGTGCTATTCCAGAGAGAGCTCTTCCATTTTTACCACTTTTAAAAACCTCAGCGGTAGTGTTTGAATCCCTGGTCAGCCATGGAAATCCACTTTGATCCAATGTTGGGAGCCGGGTCCTGAAATCTGAAATCTGCCACACGGAAACTCGGCCTATACTGCTGGCGGGAAGGTTTTTTTTGGCCAAAATGTTTCCTCTCCCTTCGGGAACAGTACAGTTGAACCATCTGGATCAAGAAGGAAGAAGAAGCACTTTATTGATTAGACTAGAAAATGCATACTCTTGCCCCGGAGTGATTTGATGTGCTCCAGAGCATGCGCATACGTTTCAGCTTTCCCATGATTTCATCCTTTGTAGAATTTCACTTAAAAGTATCGTCGGCAGCAGTCAGCAATGGTGAGTCCCTTCGTGTTGCAAGTGTTAGGAAACATGGGCTGGCAAGTTGTTTGGAAACAGTAACGGAAAGTGACAGAGACTCTGGGCATCATTGACCTGGTAAGAATCGGCAACTACCTTGTTCCCTACACAGGACAAGGCTATCCTTCAAGTTTGAGGTCCCTGGCAGAGGTTCATCGAATATGGCTGTGCTTTGGTTCACTTTAAATCACAACAGGGGCACCTCTGGATCCTGTATATAGGGCCTGATCCACCCGCAAGAATGCTGTCTGTGGCGCTGAATACTTGGATTACAAACATAGCTTGTTCAAGGCTGGAGGTTAAAGATCTGTGTTTAAAGGGCCAGGTAAGGAGCTGCTGTTATTTTATTTATTTATATCCCACCCTTTCCCCCAAACTGGGATGCAGGGCAGCTCACAAAGTTAAAAAACAGTACAATTTAAATAGTACATTAAAATGGAATTGAACGATGACAATATTTTAAAAAGTTACATATTAAAAGAATAAAACGCAAACAGATAAAAAGGTTTTAAAAATGCACTTTAGCGGTTCCCGGACCCTGTTTTCTTTAACTCTGTGTACACTCTTCTCTCATCTGAAGTGAAAGGCAATGGTGGCAATCCTCCCCTACATAAATCCTGCCCAGAAAACCCTACATTAGGATTTCCCTAAGTTGGAGCTGACTTGGAAGCCCATTACAACCAATCTGCAAAGAGCTACTTCTAGAAACTCGGGGTCCAACTCTCCTCCTTTCCCCTTAGAGTGGGGCACCACAGTTTAAGAAGGCCAGGAGTACAGTTTAGGTCCAGGCTATCTGAAAATCTGTTCTCTCGAGGTGAATTCTTTCACGGCTGCCCTCCCCAGTCTTCTGATTTCTTGACTGCAATCTCCATTCTGATCCAGGCTTTAGTTTTCTGCTAGCCGTATGATGTCGTCTACATATCTTGGATTGTTGCCGTTCCTTCCTCTGATCTTCACTCCTCCCTCTGAGTTACAGCGTAAGCTTTCTTGGTGATAAATGATGCAGCGGATGGCAAATGGAAGATGGATTCCCAAAGGTTACATAGTGCTGAACCAAAGAAAGAAAATCAAAGTGCACAATTTTGACCCATCACCCCTCTAATGGCCATGAGAACAGTGCAAACCAGCTAGCAATTCATTCCTTCCATTCGCAGCCTTCACGTCTTTCCCCAGCCTCAAAGGCCAAGTGATTTAAAAAAGCATCCAAGCAGGTCCCTTATACAAGTTTGGTCTTCCATACTGCTGGGCAGCAGATAGCGTTTGCCCATGGTGCTGATAAAGACTCCAAGGCCCATCTGTCTGGTGGCAGAGGCCCAGCTCACGACATCAGGATCTGAGCTGTGAAGGACTGTTCAGGTAAGGAGGGCATCTGCTAAGAACAGGCCCTCTCTGCTACAGTCTGCCTCACTTCCCTTCTCCATGATCCCCGAGAATGTTATACTCCACCTTGCTATATGAAACTCCAGACAGTTGCTCAGAAAAATGCCTTGTTGGACTACAGCTGCCACAATCCCCCAAGCCAACATGGCCACTGGCCATGTTGGCTAGAGAGGTTCTGGGAACTGTAGTCCAGCCAAGGTCGCTCTCCACCTTTGGCCACAGAACTACAAGACTCAGTGCAACAGAGATGCCAAGCAAGGCTGTTTGCCTTCAGAAGGGGCCACCTCTAACCATCCGCTGCATTTTTGACACTGTCATAGTATGACAAAGCCCGGCTGTAGTGATGGCCCCAAGGGACTGGGCTGGTAGACTGGAGGAAGCTGGGTGTTATAGTTCCCCCAAAGATGCTTTTCCAAGCTTGGCTTCAGCATGAGTGTTGTCATTGCCAGGTCCATCCTATCTACCTTTCTAGGGATATAATCTGGCCCCAGGGCAGTAGTATGGTTGGGCAGCTGTGTTTCCTTGCATTGAGGCCTGCCCTGCTAACCGTGGGCACCACTGGCATCTCTTTAATGATCGCCGCAGTCTTGAGGTTTCCTTTGTACCTTGTGCCTTTTGCCTGATTAGAAAACGCAGTGATTTATGGCTGGGAAGAAGCCTGCCAACCTCCTTCCTCTCTCCCTCCTCTGCCTATTCAACCCCTTCATCTTAGCTTCTGTCAGTACCCCGCAACGAGTGGCAGTCCCTCAGTTGTCATGGCGATGCCCCTGTTTCTTTCTCCCCACCATACTTGCCGGTTCTGCCTTGGCCTGTTGAACCTGGCGCCGGCACATCCATAGATCCAGAAGGCGAGAAGGACGTTTGAAAGCCAAGCCATCCACCACTGGCAAATTGGCTTCTGCCCTTGACATTTCACCGTGCAAGGCTTGAGCCTGGGTGCAAAATGACTTTGCAGGAAATGCCATGCTCTGGTCTGTTTCCTCAGCCACCCGGCAGATTAAATACCAGTTGGAAACATCGTGCAAGGCCTATTGCAGGCCAAGGCTTCTTTTTACTAGAAGGTGATAGGAAAAGGCGGAGTGAGGAGGGTTACCAGGTCAGCATATCCCCCAACTGTTCTGGGACTGCCCCATTTAGTTCCCTTGTCATCCCACTTTTTCGGCTGCTTTTAAAATGTCCCTGTTTCCTCTCTCCTCTTCCCACTTCACCCCCTTTTTCCTCAGCTTCCTTCAGTGGCTTCAAACTGAGTTCCAAGGGGAAAAGAAGAGGAAGATTTCCTTTCCTGGGAGGCTGAGACAAGAGCAGGCTGCTGCAGCTTCTTGTCTTGGATGTTGTTCTTCTTTTAGAACTTCTCGGCCATACTCTGACGCCTTGCTTGGCCACTGCTGTCCTGGTTTTCTTGTTGGAGAGTATGGGTCACAGACTCTAAGGAGTCAGGGTCCAACCCTGAGAACTAGGGAAGGGAAGACCCCTTGGGATGTCACCGCAAGGGAGGGAGCTCATTGAGGATGACCCCTTAAGCGTTGGGTACAGCTTTGCACGGAGCATGAAAAATAAGAAGCACCCGTTCCCAAGGAATAAAGGGATGGCTTGAAAGTGATCGCGTGCCATGCTCTTTACCATTCTGGTTCTTCCTTGATGTCTCCTTCATAATGGTGGAATTTAAGTATTTCCCCCGTAACATCATCAGGAGGCATCCCAGGGCTCTGAAATTTGGCCCTAGGAAACTCCTGACCAGGCAACACTTCCATGCTCTTCAGTTTGGCAGAGAGACACTCCTGCTTAATCCTTTGCTATCCCACTTTCTCCATGGCTTTTAAAATGTCCCGGTTTCTCTCGCCGCCTCCTGCTTTTCCTCTTTGGCCTCAGCTTTCTCAAACGGCTGCAAAGGAAATCTGAAATGGCAACTGAGTTTGCGCTCAGTTCGTTCAGTAGGGAGGAGTGGAGAGGAAGGGCCAGGCTCTTTCCTTTCCCAGGAGGCTCAAACTGCGGCAGCCTCTCTCAACTTGGCTGTTCTTCCTCACTGGTAAGGGATACGGACCTTGCTGCAATACTGGCTGCATCTGCACTGAAGAAATAATCTGAATTGACACCACTTTAACTGTCCTGGCTCCATATTAAAGCAAACTCTGGTGCCACAACCAACTCCTATTTTCAGAATTTCATAGCGTGGAGTCAGGGCAGTTAAGTTTAAGTGGTGTTAAACCAGGTTATTTCTGCCGTGTGGGTGAGGTGACTGTGTGGGGAGGGTCTCTCTCTGTTTCTCTCTCATTCTGCCTCTCTGTCTAAGCCGAGCAGGCTTTGCTCCTGCAGCGTGCTCCATTGTACATGCGTTCCCAGCGGGCAGACTGGCAAAGAGGCAATTACGAAAGCCAATTAAATGGCTTGGCAATTGAGCCGACGCGACGCACGTATGCAAAAGCCTATCTCCTTCCCCCCCCCCCCCACCCGCCTTTGCAAAGCAGCACCAGGCTAACATGAGTAGCTGTTTTTCTCAAACGGGTTGTGGGCCTTTAATTCTGGGAATTGAAGTTTGTTGTGGGCCCCAGAGCAGAGCGGAGGGTTTCCAGATCTCCAGGGCTGGCCCCAAGTCTCCAGGTTTCATGGGTCGTCTCTGGGGGGGCGAAGGTGCGGGTGGAGATTCTCCACTTCAGCGCCAGGCAAGAAGAAAAGACTCTGTGCAAATCTCCTGTTCGGTGTGATAGAATTGGCAAGCGTTGAATGGTTTCTTGCAGAACTCACCATCCGCTCTTCTTTGCGCCCCTCTTCTGGCTCCAAGCAAGGCGGCTTCATTGAAGTGCCTCTCCTCCAAGATCTGAGTTCAAGGAACGATCAAAACGGCCCCAAGGAATTGGGTATTAGGCATCATTTCCCAGCATAGGCAACAAAGAGGGATCCCCATTGACATCTTGAGCCCCATACATGTCTCGACCCTCTCTATTTCTTTCTCTCTGGCTCTCTTGTCTATCTTTTTGTTGACCCATCTGGTCAAACCAGCCTGCAGTGAGGTGGCCTTAGAAAGCGGACGGAGCCGTCCTCTTCGATTAAGCGCCGGCCCCAAAAATCCTTCTCGGCTGTGGCTGTAGGCAACCGGAATGGCCCATCTGGCCCTCAAGTTTGAGAAATCCTCCATTCCTTGAAACAGCCAGCAGCAACAGCAGTGTGCATGTGTGTGTGTGTGTATGCAAGCAACAGTGAGGTATGACACATTTATTTAATCCAAAGAGTGCAGTCCAATTGCTTGGGTAGATTTCTGTGCGTTTTCTCTCCTCCGAGACGCAACCAACCTGTCATCGGAAGCCTTTTAATTACATCTGTGGTTTCCTATTAATTTCACCTACTGGGATGTTTGGTTTTGGGGTTTAATCCGTCACGGTGTGGTTTGGCGTGTGCCATTAAGAGAAAGAGAGGATTTGCTCCCTCGGGGAGAGGAGCCTTTTCAACGGTTTAGAATTTGGCTGGAATCCTCTGGTTTACGTAACTTTATTTGACTACGTAACAGAGGCGATAAGAAACCTTGTTAGTGAATGGCAAAGAATGCCTCAGTGCAATTCCTATACAAGCCTTATCTCCACAGGCCAAATACCATGTCCTTCCCACATTCCCAGTCTGGACAATGCAAGGCCCAGTCCCTGGTTCTGGTGCAAACAGTCTGGACAATGGCTGGCCAGTTCAGCACAGAACCCAAAGTGTTTTTGTTGTTTCCGACTTATGTCGACCCTATCATGGGGTTTTCTTGGCAGGATTTCTTCAAATGGGGTTTGCCATTGAGAGTATGACTTGCCCAGGGGAATTCTGTGGCTGAACCGGGATTCAAACCCTGGTCTCCAGAGTCATAGTCAAACCACTATGCCATGCAGAACAAGACCAGGATAGAAAATCAATCAATCAATCGATCGTATTCCAGCGATGCCACACACGCCTAGTGAGACCCAACAAACGTGCCATTTTTGGGGTAGACCTCTTTGGCATTCTGGTTGTCTGCCATTTTGTTTCAGGAAAATCAAGAAAGGGGGAACTTTCACCACTTCAATTTCTCCACGCAGGCCATCTGGTGCTCTCCGTGAGGATTGAGTTGGAAATGGGAAGACAGAACTCTTTCCTCTTCCCGTGGGGATAAGTTGAATTTCCGCTTTCTGGGCCAAACTGTTGCATTTCTCCTTCTCCTCAACCGGCTGGCAAACACCTGGGAACATCTGTGGCGGCTGCCTTCTCCTCGGGCCTCAGGAGGTACCTTGTGGCAGCTTTTGCTGCACATCAGGCCAGGAATTTCCATAGCAACCATTTCATACCCTCCGACGTTTTGCAGATGAAAATTGGGACGCACGCTGCTAAACATCAGAGTGTGGGGAGGAGAGCAAAAGTTATGAAGTTATGAAGGAGGAAGAGTTCAGGGATGCTAGGAGAGGGCGCCACAGTTTGCTTTTGCCTGAGCCTACTGGGAAGGGCGAGATTCTGCCCTCCTGTCTCCTCTCCAGCCAGCATGGCATAGGTCACTGGGTGACCCTGGGCAAGTTACTCTCTCTCAGCCTCAGGGGAAGGCATTGGCAGACCCCCTCTGAACAAATCTTGCCAGGACAACCCCACGATAGGCTTGCCTTAGTGCAACAACAACAACACCGCTTTTCACTGGATCTGCGTCTTTTACCAGAAACGAGATTTCTTTGGACATGCTGGGAAAATTAGAGCTGATCTTCCCTTCCCTTCCCTTCTTCCCTCTCCTGCGTGGACAGCACTTTCAGCGACTCTTTTCCATCACAGAGTTAATGAGGCGCCTGCCAATTAAAGCACTTCCCCCCCTTTAAATGGGGATCCTTTCTTAAAATGTGCCGAAGGAGGAATGAAATGTGTTCTTGAATCACTCGCATGTTAAAAATAAAAAGCGTTTGGTGGAGGGTTGGGTTGCTTTTCCCTGCCTTTTTTGAGGGGAAATATACTGGCAAGCTTCCTCCTCTGATCACTTTGGACAACCTCTCCTGTCTTGGTGTTAATATATTTGTGAGCGGATGGAGGACATGGCTTGCAAGTGAGCTTGGCTGCTTTGATCACGTCAACCTGCAATGAAGTTGTGCTCAGAAGACGACAAAGGTTGAGACGTGGGACTCACTGAAGGCTGGCCTCTTGCCACGTCGCCATCAACTTGGCACTGCCAACTTGCTTGGAGGCCCTCTGCTCTTCGCCACAATCTCCCAGTTTCTGAAGTAAATTCCTCACCGTGGAAAGCATGGCCATTTCAAGAAGCCTCCTGCAACAAAGATCTCTAAACCTGTGAAAAGCTTGGAAGTCTTGGCGCAAAGCACCAGAGGGATATCATTGCAAATAGGACTCAGTAGGGTTTTCTCTGCCAGGTCTCTGTCTGGGGTATGGTCAAGGAAAGATGGTTTGGTGTAGCACTGAGTGATGGTTACCCGTGGCATTGTGAACTCTGTGTGTGTGAGAATATTTAAAAGAAAAAACGGCAAATGACGATTCCATCGGAGATACTGGTAAGTATACAAAAGGTCACAAAAGGATTGGGCTACATATCATGCACAGGCTGCAAAGGGGTTTGTCACTGAGTTCTATATGAATGGTAACTTGTCAAGATGAAACTTGAGGCTTCCAAGCCAGAGTCCACTTGGCACGGTGTCCCTAAATAAACTGTTGGGTCCAATCCGCTATCAGACTGTTCGTGAACCGAACACGGTTAGGAGAAAATCCCTTTCTGGGGCCACATGCAGGCTACAGGCCACAAAAAAATTAGGGGCCCACGTGTGACTGTGGGCCATAAAAGGATGGGATGCATTCGCCACAAAAGGGGCCCCGAAAGCCACGGTGGCCACAGAAAGGTTGTGATGCAAAACGAGGACGAGCCTGCATGTGGTTGTGGGACAAAAAAAGATGAGGCCCCATGTAGTGCCTGATTCACCAAGGGAACAGACTCCACAAGAAGAGGGTGCAGGGGGTGCAGATAGCACCAGGTGACACCCAAAAAGGGGTGACACCGTTACTCCCCAAATACCTGCCTTTAGGCAGAAAGTGATGTTCAGCCAACCTGAACTGAGGAAGGGTGATTGAATCCCTCTTTGGAGCGCGCCTATATTTTTTCCGTCTTTGAAACGCCCTGGAGAGGGAGAGGGAAGATTGGCACCAACCTTGGGAGAGCAAAACTGCTGAGTCCTGTTGGTAAGTTGCATTTGTGGGCGTCCCAAAAAGAGGCTGCGTTTCACAGTTACGCAGAGAGGGCCAGCTGGGCCATTGTCTGTGAATCGATTACCCTCTTGCGTTCCTCCTTGGCCGGTTGGCAGATGGAAGCAGATGTCCTCCTCTTTGCTGTGGGTTTCTTGCCTTTCAGCATTCTGCAAGCACAGGCATTCCAGCCCCTTTAAATCAGGCAAGTGTTGAGATCTGGAAGGCAACTTAAATAAATTCTTGGTTTTTTCCCCCTTAGTTTTAAAAAGGCGCTTTTAGATTGTGCTTCTGATTGCTGGCTTGGTAACGTGGCAAGCATGCATAGCTTGGAAAGAAAACCATTGCATCGCCTCTTGTGTGATTGAACCTCATCTACTGCTTTCTTCTCCCCCACTCCAATATAAACCTGTTCGACATCTAGTTAGAGGTAAAAAACAAAACCCTACTTTTTGGCGTAGAGTTTCCAGAATTCCCCAGTCCTGGGGGATTCTGGGAGCTGAAGTCCAAAAAAGGAACCCTTTCCACATTTCTGCCTTCAGCTCTTCTCCGTCCCATGAAAATTTTGGCCTGGATTTTCCTCTTGGGCTGCATCCCTGCTGCAGAATGAATGCCCGTTGACACTTCTTCAACTGCCATGGCTCCATGCTATGGAATCCTGGGCATTATTAGTTTTGTGGGACGTGGAGGCTTCTCTGTCAGGGAGCCCTGGTGCCCCAACAAACGACAACTCCCAGGATTCCACAGCATGGCGCTAGGGCAGTTCAAGCAGTGTCAGACTGAACCAATTCTGCAGTGCAGAGGCAGCCTTGGTCTTTTTGCAGCAAGGTTTAATCCCAGCTGCTGAGCGCCTGTCTGATTTATGAAGCCGGCCTTCCCATCTTTTTTTAATTACTTAAAATTCATCCGTGATTATTTTCAGCTCCCTTCCCTGGGATTAGAAATGCCCTCCCTTTGAGGAGCGCCGGCCATTTGACGGTGCCAAGCGAAAGACAGATGCAAAGTTTACTCAGCATTAAAGCCGTTGAGTCACTGAATCAACAGCCGAGGGCCAGCCGGGCGCTTCTCACAATTATGCTCCTGGCATCTCTGGACTTTTGCTGGAAGCGATAAGTACTCAAGGACAAAAAGAGAAGGGGACAAAAAAAGAGAGAGAACATGTCAGGAAAGGAAAAGTGGGGGGAAAAAAAGGTGGAAAGGAAGTGATTTATGGCTGCGACAGCCGGTCAGGTTTCTTTGGATCGCCCTGTTGAGGTAGGAAAGCCAAGATGTCTCCGACTAAGAGCAGAGGTGGTTACATAACCTTTTATTTATGAGTCAAATATTGGCCAATAAAGCTGGATTTGGAGAGGGAAGGACCTCTCCCCTGAGATCTCCAGCTGGAGCTGGGAAACAGCAGCCCTGAGCCCAGTCCGTAAGGTGCTGTCGGTCATATTGAATTGGACCAATGGCCCTATTGAAATCCACCTTTGCGGCAGAACTGCGAGGACTGGAAACTTGCCTGAGATTTAGCGGGCTCCCTCTCCCGTATTTCAGGCCAGGGTTTGGGTCAGGAGCGCGGTGTGCCCACACGTCGCAACCCTAGCAGCTTTGTCCCGCTTTTACCGCCATGGACTCCTGGGATTTGTAGTTCGTGGAGGGAATGTTGAATTCTCTGCTAGGGAGCTTGAACACTGTCGGGCAAAGGAACCCTCAGATTTGTTGACTTGTGAGCTATGTAGCCTTCTTGGTCAGAGAGCTGGACAAACCTCCCGCAGGTGGCAAAGGCAACTGTGGGTGGCAATTGGAGGATATGGCCATTGGCAACCTTGACGGGGATTCTGAGTATTGCAGGCCCAAAATGAAGTAGCTGTTCAAGATGCAGCCTTTTCCTCTTGTCTTCCTTTAGGTTCCCAACCTTAGTGTCGGGGGCAGATTTTCGTTACCCAAACCCTGCAAAATTGGGTTGCTGTTCTTATTTTGGGGGGGTACCAGGTTGTTCCCCGTCCAGAGGGAATGCTTGCTTTGAAGCGGAGGCTCCTTGGTTGCCTAGGCTCTTTCCCAAAGAAACCAAAGATGAAAGCGTCATGTTGAAAAGCAAGGAGACGAAGAATGGCAACCCTCTTAAAAGGAATGTTTGTTTCGGGTTTTTAATGAGCGTTGAAGCCGTTCAAAGCATTCGGCAGAGCGCCTGAAGATGCTCCGGGTTGCAAGACATGAAACGAAAAAGAAGCCTCGGCCGGGAAGGGAATGAAGTGACCCCATCCTTTTCCTTGCAGTTGCTTGGGCAGTTTCAAGTGCAAATATGGTTACATTTGCTAAATTAAAAGGATGGATGCCAACTAAGTTGTTCTGAGCAAGAAAGAGGGAGAGAAAAAATCTCTCTCGGTGGCAGCCTTATGTAATAAGGGAGCGACAAGTAGGACCTGCAGCAAAATGTTGCAATGTGGAGGCAGAGGCTGCGGCCGCACTGCAGAATTAATGCACTTTGACAGCACTTAAACTGCCGTGGTGCCATGCTATGGATTTGTAGTTAGTTGTGGCACTGGGGCTCTTTCACTGAGAAGGTTCAAGAAGTCACAAAATGACAGATGCCGGGATTGCATAGGAGGGAGCCGTGGCAGTTAAAGTGGGATCAAGCTGTGTTATTTTTGTAGTGCAGATGGGGTCTAAATCTTTTGACAGAGGTATTTTGTGATTTCCGATTATTGCGGGACGGGGCCCATATGGTCCACAGGTCTCAAAAAAGGAGGAGACACTGGATAACAGGGGGGGAAAAGTCCACTTCAGAGGGACGTTCCTTCTTCTTCTCTCGATTTGAAAATGGAAATGAGGATCAACCAAATAAAGACCTCATGTTCTTTTTCCTCTGCACCGTAAGGATGGAGATTTTCAAAGTACAGAAAAAGAAAACCGGGAACTTTTTGAGGCCGAATTGGTTAAATCGAATACGGGCCATCGCTAGAACGGCAAAATTAACATGCAAAGTGCGGTTAGAGAGAGGAGAAAAAAAAGAGCCTTTCTTTTGCGGCCATATGGAAACCATTTGTCAGTTCTGTGTGTCGGAGCAATAGCAGGTTTATACCCCTGTCAGATCAAGTGAGATTTGAGAGAAATGACGAGTGGAAGATATGATTACCATTAATGAAAATAGAGGATGAAATGGAGGAAAACATTGAAGTAAGAGGATTGACAGGGAAGCGTTTGGTCTAAATGGAGGATTGCGGGAAGGAGGGGGGGGGGGGGTGAGAGAAAAGGAAGCTTTTAGATTATGACTTATTATACTGTATGGGGGAAAAACAACACCAGCAAACTGTCAGGCTGCTAGCACATTCCACAGCATTGAACCATAGCAGCCAAGGGGATGTCAAACTGCTTTATTTCTGCAGTGCGGATGAGCCCCCTGAAACCCCCAGCGAGCATGGATGCTGAGTTTTCTAATCCCAAAAGGAGTATTTCTGAGCATTGGCTGGGAACTTTTTCTTGGATGTCCCTTGGTTGGGAACCCAGTGATGGTACCAGAGGGATAACTAATCATCCACATGGCAGAGTTAGAGCAGTTTGGTACCATTTTAACGGTCCTAGCTCCCTTCTGTGGAATCCTGGGATTTGTAGAGGGGTTTACAACACACTGCTAGAGAGCCCGGGGACTCCATTCCCCTGAACAATAGCTCTGTAAAAGAGAAGTCCGAGTTTTTCGCCAAACTACAAATCCCAGTGCTTCACAGGGGGCAGCCATGCGATTGAAAGTGGGAACCAACTGCTATAACTGTGCCATGTGGATGCAGCTTATGCATGCGAAGCTGAGGATTCATTCCCTGTCGATTCCTCCCCGTTTTTGCCTTCGGGGTCAGTCTGCATTGAATCCCTGCTTGTCAGTTCTTGGAAGGAGAGCTGTAGTCCTTCCCCAGCTTCCAGAGGGACAACAGTTCCCATCATTCCCCACTAGCATGGCTCATGAGGAGGAGGATTGGGCACAAAGGCCTAGTGCTGCAGGAGATGGTTTTCAGGCCCTGAGTGAGCAGTGGAGGTACTTGGACAGCATCAGTGTGCATTGAAGCGCATGGTGCCATCGTCCCATTTAACCCTCTGCATCCAACGGTTCAAGGAGCAGGAGAGAATGGCAGCGGAAGCAGAGAAGGTGGAAACGCAGGGGGCGAATTGGCAGTGCCAGGGAGAAAAAAAAGAGAGAAGGGGGAAAAAATGGCCCAGTTCTTGATGCACGTAATGGATGCTTTCTTCTTGCAAAAAAAAGGACCCATCAGGAACGCAATGGATCCACCTTCTCTGTCATCAAGGGGAGATGAGAGGTTTTTTTTGTTTTTTGGAGAGGGGCATAAAGGAGATGTGAAGAAAGCTGTTTTTCCGCCTCCTTCTCCCCGTCTCCTCCGGCTCATGAAAGGGATGCCAAATCCTTTTCTAGGTTAAGTCTCCTGAAAATAGCGCACCGCCTCGGTCTAATTGACATCAGGGAAGCTCATGCCTGCGCCTCAGAGGAGGTGCCAACCGGGCCCCCTTGGAAAGTGGCACTTCGAAAAGAAATGCCAGCTTTGTCGAGGCAGCCATGGGCCCTCAGGTCTTGGCCAGAGACAGCGCCAGAAGGGCCCTCAGAGGCTGGCAGAATAAAAGGCCTCAATGGCCCGGGTACAAACCGCAGCAAGGTGCAGATTTTCACAGACGCACCCCAAAAAGTACTTGAGCTTTCTGAACATCAGTGCCCCCCCATTCCTCTTTTGGGAAGGAAAAAGCAACTTTCTTGTCCTCGTGTGAAGAGAAAGCATGGAGGTACGGCTTTCCGGTCCTTGTGGAAAAACTGAATTGTTTTGCCCTCACGTGAAGCGAAAGCCTAGAGGCCGGACTTTCTGGTCCTCAGGGGGAAACTGGATTTCCCATGTTCTTGTGAAGACAAATATGGAGGCATGACTTTCTGGGAAATGGAATGTCTTGTTCCCATGTGAAGAGAAAGCCTCGAGGCCTTCCTTTCTGGCCCTCATGTGAGGAAAAAACATGGAGGCTCAACTTTATAGATTTCATGGAAAAATGGACTTTCTAGTCCTCATGTGAGGAAAAAAAACCATGGAGGCACAACTTTATAGATTTCATGGAAAAATTAACTTTCTAGTCCTCATGTGAGGAAAAAACATGGAGGCACAACTTTGTAGACCTGATAGAAAAATGGACTTTCTAGTCCTCATGTGAGGAAAAAAACATGGAGGCACAACTTTGTAGACCTCGTGGAAAAATGGACTTTCTAGTCCTCATGTGAGGAAAAAACATGGAGGCTCAACTTTATAGATTTCGTGGAAAAATGGACTTTCTAGTCCTTATGTGAGGAAAAAACATGGAGGCACAACTTTGTAGACCTGATAGAAAAATGGACTTTCTAGTCCTCATGTGAGGAAAAAAAACATGGAGGCACAACTTTGTAGACCTCGTGGAAAAATGGACTTTCTAGTCCTCATGTGAGGAAAAAACATGGAGGCTCAACTTTATAGATTTCGTGGAAAAATGGACTTTCTAGTCCTTATGTGAGGAAAAAACATGGAGGCACAACTTTATAGATTTCATGGAAAAATGGACTTTCTAGTCCTCATGTGAGGAAAAAACATGGAGGCACAACTTTATAGATTTCATGGAAAAATGGACTTTCTATTCCTCATGTGAGGAAAAAACATGGAGGCACAACTTTGTAGACCTGATAGAAAAATGGACTTTCTAGTCCTCATGTGAGGAAAAAACATGGAGGCACAACTTTATAGATTTCGTGGAAAAATGGACTTTCTAGTCCTTATGTGAGGAAAAAACACGGAGGCACAACTTTATAGATTTTGTGGAAAAATGGACTTTCTAGTCCTCATGTGAGGAAAAAACATGGAGGCACAACTTTATAGACCTGATAGAAAAATGGACTTTCTAGTCCTCATGTGAGGAAAAAACATGGAGGCACAACTTTGTAGACCTCGTGGAAAAATGGACTTTCTAGTCTTCATGTGAGGAAAAAACATGGAGGCACAACTTTATAGACCTGATAGAAAAATGGACTTTCTAGTCCTCATGTGAGGAAAAAACATGGAGGCACAACTTTATAGATTTCATGGAAAAATGGACTTTCTAGTCCTTATGTGAGGAAAAAACATGGAGGCACAACTTTATAGATTTCATGGAAAAATGGACTTTCTAGTCCTCATGTGAGGAAAAAACATGGAGGCTCAACTTTATAGACCTCGTGGAAAAATGGACTTTCTAGTCCTCATGTGAAGGGAAAACATGAATGACTTTCTAGTCCTCATGGAGAAATGGACGTGGTAGTTCTCTTGTGAAGAGAAAGCCTGAACGACTTTCCAGTCTTCATGGGAAAAATTGGAGTTTGTAGTTCTCATAGGAAGAGAAAACAGGAAGGAACAACTTTCTAGTCCTCTTGGAGAAATGGACTTGGTCGTTCTCGTGTGAAGAGAAAATGGAAAACTCCTCGTGGCAAAATGGAGTTTGTATTTCTTGTAGGAAGAGAAATCATGGAGCAACAGCTTTCTAGTCCTCATGGAGAGATGGACTTTGTAGTTCTCATGTGAAGCGAAAGCACGGAGGCATGACTTTCTCATCCTCATGGGAAAACCGAATTTCTCATCGTCATGTGAAGAGAAAGCATGTAAGCACTGATGCAGAGGCCACTTCCCTGTCCGCTCTGGGTGCTAGTCTGAACTTGAGAGGAGCGATCTAAGATGCTGACCCTGGCGCCCCCACCCCAAAATCTATTTATTTTATTTTATTTTATTTCAAGGACTTATATCCTGTGTTTCTCGCACGATGGGATTCAAGGTTTCAGCACCATGGATAGCATTGTTCGAGTTCAGACAAACCTTCCAACAGAGGCTGCGTCCACATGGCAGAAATCGTCCAGTTTGACACCACTTTAACTACCTTGGCTCAACGCCTGGCGCTGTGGGCAAAGGGCAGAGGCGAGGTTCTAGAAACTTCCAGCTAGCTGCTATGGGAAGGGGGCGGCATTGTGGCGAGCTCTTGGCGGGATCCAACAAGGCTTGTCTTACATTATTATCAATATCCACCGGAAAGGAAAAGCGAGACTTTGGGCAATTCTTCTTTTTTCCCCAGCCCTATAATTCATCCTAATTGCTTATAATGTCCAGAATCTTGTTTGGGACATATGTTTTTGTAAGAGGATTTCTGCCTGCAGGAATAGGAATCGGGCATTTCTGTAACATTCATACCCAGTAGAAGACCATGGTTACGTCACTACTTAACGTACTACGGCAAAATGTCCGACGCAAATAAAAGCATGTCTTTTGATTCCAGCCTTTTTGGAGCCCTTTTGAAACCTGCCTGTTTTTCTGAACGGCTTTCCCTCGGCAAGCGATCGTTTGAAACTGGCCGACTTGTTTCGTGCATTCTGACTTGGTTTACCTGCTTCTTTGCATTCTGAACTCCCTTCCACCATTTGAATGGAATTTATTTGGACGCTGCTCCAAGATCCTATGATAGCAGCAGGCTGCTGGTTTTAATAACACCAGGCTTGAAAAATGTCCATGGAAACACGGGCCTCAAACTGTGGCGGTGAAAAATAGCTAGAGCCAATAAATACCATCCTTTTGCCAGGTTGACTATATTTATGCCCTCATGCCTCTCCCAAAAGCAGTGAGGAAAAAACTCCAGCGTAATGGTTTGTGCATTGGACTGTGACTCTGGAGGCCAGGGTTCGAATCCTGGCTCAGCCATACAAACCCGCTGGGTGACTTTGGGCAAGTCACACACTCTCAGCCTCAGAGGAAGTCTGTGACAAAGTTCCCTGAACAAATCTTGCCAAGAAACCCCCATGATAGGTTTGCCATATGTCAGAAATGCCTTGAAGGCACAACAATACAACCAATGAGAGGCGAAGATGCTCTTTCCAACCTCGGGGGGAAAAGACAAAGAGAAAAGAATGATGGAGAGTCCAATCTCTCCCCCGATGTCCTTCTTTTTCTTGGGTCTGGGTAAGTTTGGCGAAGACGGATGAGGTAGGAATGCCCTCTATTACGGCGGGCATTGCCAAGTCATTTCAGACACCTTGTTCCTGGGGAGGAGAGAACAGACGGGAACACCCGCCGGGGCCAGTGTCGGCTGAATATTAATGCCAGCTGGAGGACTACCTGCCTGTTTGCTTTGGTGTAGCTGGTGTGATGATCACAAATGTGCAGCTGGGTTAACATTCAGAGCGGAATTGAAGAAGGGACACCATTCCTTTGCTGGTGGCGGAACGACAACTTTGCAACTACTTCAAAAGTTATGGGTATATATGGCTTCCATAATAGTGGAGGAGGAATATTACATGGTTCCTGTGCTGGCTCATGCTCTGTTGTTTCCTACGCTCTGTCATGGGTCTTGGTGGGCCTTGGCATCAGGCCGGCCTGGCCGACTTGATTTGAGCATGCCATTGCCCACTTATTTCCGTTACGGAGTATTAATTTAGTGCCATGAATCCTGATGGAGTTTGACAGAGTGATGTGTGCCATGTCTGTGTTTGACTCTCCCCAGACCCTGGGAAAAGGAGTCTGTGTCCCCCTCCATGCTGTATGGGGGATTCTGGGATTTGTAGGCCCTAGGTGGAACATTCCCAAGCTTGGTGATTCCCGTGTACATTGAGAAGTGGAGAGACCAGGCTTTGGATCATTGTGTGTGGGGTAAATGCATGTGCCTGTCTTTTCCTGTGAGGGAACTGTACATTGTGCATTGTGCGTCAGGAACTCCCGGCATAGGGATCCATGCACCTATCCGTTTGATACAACCAATTCCTATGCATGTTGAGAAGCGGCATAACCAGGCTTTGGATCATTGCGTTCGGGGTGAATGCATGTGCCTGTTTTTCCCTGTGAGGGAACTGCACCTCACGCAGTGCGCATCATGCGCTCCCTGCATGGGAATCAGTGCACCTGCCTGTCCAATGCATCCGATTCCCGTGTACCTTGAGAAGCAGCGGGATCAGGCTTTGGATGTGGGGTGAATACATGTGCAGGGCTTTTCCTGCGAGGCTTGCCACCGGAAATGTGTTGTTGGGCCTGTGGGTCCGGGGACTCCCATGTGGCCTGATCTGGGCCGCCTTCTGCCTTGAGCTGCTGGCAGTGCTCTTCTGTCCCTTGAGAGAGGCTGGCTCTTCCTTTCTACCACCCACTCTTTTCCCCATGCCAGCCATCTCCTTTGGCAGAGCACTGAGCAGCAGGGAGCCTTGCCCACCAGGCAGAGGAGAGCGGGTATTGATCGGCCTCTTGGATGATGAGCCCAGAAGGCTTGCGCATGGCAAGGGAGGGAGGCAAGGCAGGAGGGAGGAGGGAGAGTGTTCCACAGCTGCACTGAGACAGGGCCAGTGACAGCAGCCACGCGCATCCATGCGCTCTCCTGCTCTCTTTCCCCCCTCCTCTTTGCTGCACATTGTTGTCGCTTGGCTAGAAATGTAGCAGAGAGAGCTGGCTTGCCTTTCATTGCTCCTGCCACCCTCTCTCCCTCTCTGGCTCTCGGGCTTTCTGCCTCCCTTGCTGGATCCTTTTTGGGGGGGGGTGATTTCCAAACCCGACTGGGGCTCAAAGGGCACCCCAGGATACGGCTGTGGGCTCCCGCAGAGCGGCTGTGGGAGAACTGGGCTCTGCAGGTTGCCTGCGACGAGTCCCTCCGGCTTTGAGGTAAGTGCCACGGTGGGCCGGTTTCCTACGGTGGGTCCAGGGTGGCCGTGGACCCCATACGAAAGGAAAGGCGGCCTAGGAGCCGAGGTGGAAGGCTGAAAAGGGATAAGGTTTCCCCTTTTCTTTTACCTGCTCGTCAAAGAAATACGCCACCCACCCTGGCATCTTATCACAGAAGCCAGTAGACTCAGTGGCATTTGGTTGGCATACATGCAGCGCCAGCCAGGGAGTTTTCAGGGCCCTCCATCCAGTTGCCACCTGAAGCAGAGCTATGGGGAGAGGGTCTGGCATTTGGAGAGGGCACTGCCAAGCCAAGAGAGTCCCTGGTTTGGTTCCCAGCATGGGGAGATGCCATCTTGCACACCTGGATGAAAGTCTCCTTTGGTATGACACCAAAGGGGTGTGCTGGGAGGTACACTCCATGGCATCTTTGTAATATGTTTTTAAAAATGGAGCAGGGGGTAGCGATGGGAAGAATCGTAGCAGCCGAGTTTTGGAAGGGATACCAAAGTTCATCTAGTCTAACCCTCCATCTGCACAGAAAGGTTGGAGAGGATACACTTGGCAAAGGGGACTGGCTTCCCCAGGTTTGGGGCCCTCTTTCGGAGGTGCTGGACTGCAGCTCCCCTCACTCCCAATGGGCCAGGGATGATGGGGTTTGCACCCCAACACCCCCAGCTGGAGAAGACTCAGCCAAAGAGTCTCACTGGAGTGCAAATCCCATCAGCATGTTAACCCCCCTCTCTACACCTTCTGTGTCTGTTTGCTGGCGAGGTTGGGCTTCTGAACCAAATTGCTATGGCACTAAGGCCAAAGAAAGACTCCTCAAAGATGAGGTGTTGGCTTCGCTTTGCCCAGACTTTCCCCAACCTAAGGAGCCCAGGCTCTATTCAGAGGTGTTGGACTACAATTTCCTTCTGCCCCAACACTTCTAGCGAGCACCAGGTTGAGGAAGACTGTTTTTTTTCTGGGCATGCGGTGGGCTTCTTGAATGTGGCCACAACAAAAGCCATGGAGCCTTGTCTTTGGAGCAGTGGGAGTAGAAGGGTGCATCTAGATTGTCGAAATCATGCAGTTTGACACCACTGTTAAGTTCCATCCTAGGGAATCCTGGGGTGTGTAGTTTTACACGCTCTTGAGCCTCCTCTGCCCAAAGAAGGCTGGTACCTCTTCGAACTGCTAGAATTCTGTTGGATGAAGCGCCAGCAGTTGAAAGGGCATCAAACTGCATTATTTTGACAATGTAGATGCTCCCAAAGTTGGGGAAGAAGATGAGAAATTTGAGAGTAAGAGCACCCCAATGAGGCATTGTAGATTCCCAGTCTGGGTGTGTGTGTTTTTGTGGAGCTCAGATTGTGTTGCGGGGTCTACAAATAGATCTGGAGGGTCGGTACTCCCTGGAATGGTTTCCCACCTCTGCTACAGACATCCTCAGCAGCCTCTGTCATGTTCCCCATCCTCCTCTTTGGCCCTCGGAAACAAAACTGCACCGACTGACTCCACTTGTGGGTCTCAAGTTAAGTAGACCGATTGGATTTGGCTGCATTTTGGGGGGCGATCCACTTGTGGGGCAGCATTGGACTGAATGGGTCGACTCTAGCTCTGAGCTGCAAAGGATTCCAGGCAGTGGAGCAGCAAAGAACCAGTAAAGTCTAGAAGGGATACTGAGCTGCAGTAGCTGATGCCCAGTGGCTGCCCAGAGAAGCGATATATTGGGGGGCCGACAATGAGATATGGGTGAGGGGGGTCCAGGGGATTTTGGATGGCTACCTCCAGCCCCTGAAATAGTTTCCTCCCCAAATCTTGGTCTCTGTTGAAAAAAGGCCCTAAAACAGCTGGAGAAGAAGCAAAAATGTGACGAGATTGTCCCTCCACCCAGGCGTTTGGGACCATTTGGGTCCAAAAGTTTGTTCAAATTCTCCATTTTTCCCAGTAGAGGTTGTCCGGTAGGCCTCGAGATTCGGATGATGAGCCGCATGCGGGCCGCAAGTGGCCCACCTGGCTTCCAGACAATGTGCCACAGTTACCAAGAAGAGAGCTTCCAAGTTCAGGGACAGCATACCTCTGAACTAAGGACAAACTGTGTTGTCGTTCCGATGCCCAGCTTGTGTTAGCTTTCATTGAAGTGACTGATAAACCATTCTTAGTCTTATGAACTAGATTGCTCTTCAGCAGAGCAGGGACAGATTCTGGGTACTGTAGTCCAAAGAAGGCACCTCTCTCTGTTCGGAGCCCTGGTTTGATCCTGCAACCCACTTCTTAGGCTCTCAAGGAACGTGGAGAAGGACCATGCAATAAAAGGACTTGCATGGTCCTGGCAACTTCTCCCTCTTCCAAAAATGGCAGTTTGGGGACGGTAGTTGGATCAGCTGTGCTCCCTAGTGGTTGGTGGTGCTTGGGAAACTCTCCAAGTGGCAGCACTCATGTTGGCGTTGAGGACTAGCAGCTTTAATCCCAACCTCTGAAGCTGGCAACCATGCCAAGTGGGCCCATTCCTGTCTCGGTTGAGGATACCCGGCAATGGGGGGTTGTTTATTCGATCGTAGTGCTTGCTTAGGTCTTACAAACACGGGGGCCAAAATCCAAGGGCCGGTACTCACTAGCATAGCCCCTTTGAATCAGTGGGAATTACGCAAGTGTTGGCTTGCCATTCCTTCAATGGGTCCAAATGATGGTTTTTGACCCAGCACCGTTCTTATTTTCTTTGGACCATTGCTACTCATATTACCCAACTTTTTCCTCTTTCATGAGGTTGGCCGACTTCGGCTGTGCTTGTATTTTGGGGGACTTTCTATGGGAATATTCCTCAGCCCTTTACTCCTGTGTCCCTGCCCTTAGCAGAAGGGGCTGGGGGTTACCCCGGTGTCTGGGAATGCATCTAGAAGGCTTCTTGATCGTTCTACAGCGCCATGGGCAAGGTGCCTGACGGATGGGACAAGATGACGTTGCGATGGCACAGTGTGAAATGGCTGTCAAGTTTGGGAAGAGCGGGCTTTGAAGAGTGGGCTCTATCCACCCGCAAAGTGGGTGAGGAGCCTGGGAATTGGTGGGCTTTGAGGGTGTCAGGAACCTGGCTGAAAAAGAAAAAGGGGACTTCACCCCAAAAAAGCATCAGGGCTTGGATGGGGACCCTGAGATAGTGTTTCTGCAGGCGCCTGGTTTAGCTCCCCTTCTGAGTTCCAGCCGTCCCAATTTGACGGGGACAGTCCCGATTAATCCTGTGTCATCCCACTTTTCCCGTTGCTTATGAAACATCCCAGTTTTTCTTTCCTCCTCCTTCCACTTCCTCCTTCGTCCTCAGCTTAATGGCTGCAAACTGAGTTGAAAATGCAAAAGGAGTTGGCACGCCATTAACTTAGTAGCAGGGAGGAGAAGAGAAGAGGGGGCAGGATCTTGCTCCTCCCGGTTGTCTCAGGCAAAAGCAAGCCACTGCAGCCTCTCCTAGCTTGATATGTTCTTCTTCTTCATTCATAATCTCTGCCGCCTTGGTTTTCACCTGTGACGTGTTGGAGGGTATGCATTGTTGGGCACCTTTGAGCACCCTTGGGTGTGCCTGCCCTCCATGGGCTGCTCTGCCAATATCTGCAGCTGTACCACCACCCAGCAGCACGAGTTGGAGAGCTGCCCGAAACGCAACGGGGCTGGCTTGCCACTGTTGGAAGCCGAGGAAACGATAGGCATTGCCACCTGAATTGGCGCCCAACCCCATCGAACCCACTGTGCCCATGGACCAGAAGGAGGGTGGGGTGGGGGAAACCTCATTCAGCCTTAAGGACCTTACTGAATTTTGGAGAAGGGCTACATCTGGAGTGGAGTGGGACCAAAGGGAAAAGGGATGGGTCCCAAACTACCTGCGTGTTTTTAGCTGAAACCCCAAAGTTCTTCCTCTCAGGAACTAGGCCTTAGGAGAGACTTTTAAACCTTTAGGTACTTCACCCTTGGTTCAAAAGGGCCCAGTTGTCCCAATGATCAGTTGTGAAGCAGGATGGAGTCTCGTCTTTGCAATGCTGAAGGGAGCAATGGGTCTCTGAGCAGATTCACATTCTCGTCCCCGCTTCGGGCTGCCCGGAAGGCCAGCGGTTCAGCAACGGACGCATGGGTGACCACTGTTGGAAACAACGCAGGGTGACCCAGCTTGACCCAGCAAGGAAATATCTGTGTGATGCTGTTGATGACTGAAATATAAATTGCAGAGAACATAGCACATCATAGGGGTCCAGAAGAACGCCTATCTACTTATTGGGCTGCTTTATGCGTTACGAATTTCCCATGCGCAGGTCACACTGGTGTACCGCAGGGAGAGGCAATAGCCAAGGGTTGGTAATCCACATCGACCCTGCATGGGCCCTTGAAGGACCCTCATTGTGTCTCCCCCCATCTTTTGGGGAGATTGGGGGGGGGGGGCTTGAGGATTTTGGAAGTGGCCTTGGAGACCACACTTTGCCCACTGTGATGTATAGCATTGGATGTGGCGGTGTATAAGCAAAATATCCCTTGTTCATGAGTATAATGGAACCAGGCAATCCCATACTGGCAGTTTGAAAAGGGTTTTCCCCACCTATTCACGCAAGGCAATCCTCCTTTGCTCCAGTGGCAGCTAAGCCGAGAGGTTATGTTTGCAAGCCTGGCTTGACTGCTGGAATGATCCAACGATTGTCTCCCAACATTTGGACAAACTTGTGGTCACTTGGGCAGATTCTGACATTCTCAAGTGACAGCAACGCTTCAGTAGGGGAAGGACTGGGCCTTGTCCCTTGCCTAGAGGTTCAAGATCCATCCCTGGAAGGTATCATCATGCCCTCCTGGACATGGGTAGAGAGTGTTTGTGTCTCATCCCTGCATGAACCTTAACAAAGTCTCCCATATCAGTGTTTCTTGCCAGGGCAGAGACTGAAGACATAGCCCGAAGCTGGATGGAAGTTCATCTTGGAACAACCTTCTCCCTCTTCCTCCATGTATTCTGCCACATGGGTGGTAAGGGGGCACTGCCATCCCCTCCTGAATGCCCCAGTCTTGTCTGGGGCTAAGTAGGGTCAGGCCTGGTTAGTTCTTGGAAGGGGTACCACCAGGGACGATCAGGGATCTCCAGAGAGATCGAGGAAAGAATCCCACTTGGGACCTTGGAGGGGTGTAGCTACCAGTCAGAGTGGACAATCCTGGGCAAAAATCTGAAGCAGAAAGACTCCAGCCCAGTGCCATCTTTGAGCAGGGCTACAAAAGGATCCTTCCTGCAACCCTAGCTACTGGTCAGAGCTGACAATATTGGAGTAAAGGAACAAGTGGCCGGACTCACTAGAAAGCAGCTTCCTATATTCCTATGTGTGCTTGAATATCATCCTTTCATTCATCTTTCCATTGCTGAAAATAGCCTGTCTCCTTTACCGTTGCGGACGTTGTCAGAGGAAGGCAGGATTGTTGTATTTAAAAATGTGTTCCTGGCAACAGTATGGCACTGAATGGAGCTTCAGGAGCGGAGGCCATGCAGGCAAACTTATGGCAAGGACAGAAGACTTGACTGGGTCCCATAACCCTAGCCACCCTACCTTCTCTTTCTGATGGAGGTCAGCTGGAAATCTTGATCTTTTTATGAGAAGGATGCAAAGCTACAAGGGCTTTGTAGCTGGACTCTGTTTCTCTTGTATGTGGAGGTTGATTGATGCCAAGAGGGGACAACTGTGGCCCACCAGATGTTGTTGGACTGAGTCCTAGCCAGTACAGAGATGGTGGGGAATGATGGGAGATGCAGTCTAACAACACCTACCAGACTACATCTCTGCTTTAAGCTCTCCTAACTAACAGATCCCTCGTATACGAATTTGAGGAGCCCTGGTGGCGCAGTGGTTCAATGCCTGTCCTGCAGCCACTCACTCAAAACCATAAGGTTGCGAGTTCAAGACCAGCAAAAGGGCTCAAGCTCGACTCAGGCTTGCATCCTTCTGAGGTCGCTAAAATGAGTACCCAGATTGTTGGGGGCAAGTAGCTTACAGTTGTAAACCAGTTAGACACTCCTTAGGTGGTATGAAGCGGTATATAAATGAAGCTGTTTGTTTGGGTAGGGCTGGCAGAGGGGCTCTCCTATATTTCCCCAAGGGAAGTAGGTTAAATATTGATCCCTAACCCAGAAGATTGCTGATCGTTGAAAAATATTGTCACATCAATATTCTGCCTTTTCTCCAAGGAGCCACACTGGTGAGTGTGGCGTTCCTTCCTCATGACAACCCTGCGAAGGAGAACAGGACAAGATGCAGCCGATGGTCCAGGGATGTCCAGATTTGAACCTCCATCCACGTTGCCCCATTCTTAGCCACAAGTGTATGGTGTTACTTCTCCCATCTGTCATTCTGCAGTTATTTTAGGGGCCAAATGAAATGCCCTGTAAACCGCGACTTGAAGGCATACAATGAAGCCAGGTTTGAGATGGATGGGGCAGGATCGGGGTTCCCAGATCTTTGGGCCTGGCCTGGCGTCTTTGGGCTGTCCTCCTTTTCTCTGGTCCTCACAATGGCAGAGAGGAATCTCAGGGTGAGAGTGCTACTTTGCAAAAGTATGCGTCTCTATATTCTTCTCCTTGGTTGGACTTGGTGGGTTTTTTTTTAGTTGACTGGGAGGCTCTGAGCAACTGTGGTTGATGCCGAATGCCCATATCGTAGTGCCTCATGACATTGCAAGGCCCTCAGCTTCAGACTTTGGCTCTGAGATTTCAGGGCCCAGGAGAGTCCGTCCCCAAAATCCAAGAGAAACCCACCCTCTTCCCATCCTCTGTTCCTTTTTGTCAGGCAGCTAAAGACCTTTCCAGCTTTTTACGGTGTGTGTGTGGGGGGAGAATACTCCCTTGAAGAATTAACTCTAGTCTTGCCAGCTGTTTTGCTTTCTCTTTAGGAAAACATGGGCTCTCCAGATGTTGCTGGGCTATAGCTCTCCACATTCTTCAACGTTGGCTGGCCAGAGGCTGATGGGAGTTGCAGTCCCACTACATCCAGAGGGCTGCGCAATTCCTAACCCTTGTTCAGGGATAACTGAACAAGGGGGGAGCCACCTTTTAACAATAGGAATGAGTGCATGACATTAATGCTCGAGAATCCTTTGGTGGTAGCTTCACAATGCCTGCGTTTGCCACCACTAGAAAGGTGAGGTATCAATGTGGGAACTAGATACATAAAACTGAAGACGGTACGGAAGAACAGTCAGGATTCATTCACGTTTGGGAATCTTGATTACCGCTGAGGAAGTGAATGGACTAAATTGTGCAAAACCAGAAGATCTGAATACATTAGCATGTTTTTAAAAAAAATGTCTTCTGTATGCCAGCTGTCATATCGCGCTCTTCACTTCAGCCGTCCTATTTCTGTGGATCCACCTGGCATGAGCGCCCCAGTTTCTGGCTTATTTTGCAGTCAAGAGAACTAGAAAATTGGGCCTTTTTTTGAGAAAAAAGGAAGCAAAAATAGTTCCAATGTGTTGCGTCCCATACAAAAAATGGCTATACCACAGCTTAAAAGTGAGGTGGCCTCATGTATTGGGGATTGTTAAGGGTTTTGGAGACCGAAGGATGTATGCCACAGGGCTAGATCCATTCTCCTACGCAAGCCCTATTGTAACCAACAGGAGCTGCAGGAGAACAAAGTCCAATGTTGGTGGATTGCATCTACTTTCATCCCCTCCACTGGTTATACTGGTGAGGGCTGATGGGAGATGCAGTCAGACAATATTCCAGGGACTGCAATTTGCCCGCCCCTGAAGTTGCCACTGCCTTTGGAGCTTCTGCTTCTTGCATCCCAAAAATGTCCTGGATCTGTCTTACGCATATTGCGCATTGCAACTGTAGGGGGAAAAAAAACCCTCACAAAATGCACAGAGGGCTATGTAAGAATTATTTCCAGTGCTGCATTTCACTGGGCTGTTCCCTTGGTCAGGCATCTGTGGGCCGCGACAAAGCTTAAGGCGTCCCAAAAGGGGCTTCCGCCTCCTCGTGTGTGTTGCGGAAAACCCCCAACAGTTGTGCATGGGCACCTTGGTGATGAATGGCTTTTGTGAAGCATGCACCTTTGGGAATTGCGCTCCACTTCCACAGAGGCGTGGAACATATTCCTCAAAGGCACCTGGTTGCAGGAGATCAGTGTAAAGTCGGGCGCGGAAAGTGCTGGCAGGGAGCAGTGTATCGTTCACACGCACCATTAACAAAACTGTGGGTGATAAACTAAGGCGGTTCACACACGGGGTGTGAGAAGCCGCTCTTGCCCAAGAACTTAACCGGGGTGTGTGTGAATTGCATCTGTGTACACTTGCCATGGGTCACTGCGCCCCATTTTTAGCTCCACATGGTCCCAAAATACTCCTGGGAGTAGTCTGAAGTCTACTTTGTTTTAACTTTTAGCTTCCTGGGACTGATTTTGGAGATGGTGTGAGGAGGGTTGGGGAGGAAGGAAATGCTCAAGGAAACTGCCTCTCCAGGTAGGATTGGGGGGCATTTGGGGATGTTAATCTGTCTATAAAACCTGGTGGTGGTTGTGGTGAGGGTGTTAAACGTTCAGGGCCACAGGTCCATGCCTGGCTGGACCCATAGAAAGAGGACACCCTTGCAAGCAACTGCATTAAATTCTCCCCATTCTCCCCACATCTCAAAGGTTGCGAACAGAGACGATGTGGGTTCTGGTTAAGAAGCATGAGATCCTGCCCGATCTGATCTCACAGTTTTCCTCCCTTCCGATTAAGCATCTCGACCGTCTTCCTGAGGAATCCCAAATATGATCCGGGGGGCAGTTCCTTGATCAGGAAGCGAGAGGCCAAGGCTTGCTGGCTGCATTGACAAATTCCAAATTGGTGCAGAGAGAGGAGGCGAAGGAGGCAGCCAAGAGTGCAAGTGGACTCCCTTTTAACCGATTGTCATGGCTGCGAACACGATTCCGCCCCGCAGGTCTTTCAACGCGCTCTCTGGGTTTTCACATTGTGCTCGGTTGGATGTCTTTACACCGGCCGTGGGTTATTTTTACCGTCTCCCCCCGGTCCTCAGTCCAGCTTTCTCTGGCATTTAGTGGTTCACTGGTTTAGTTATCTTTCTGGAGGGGCAAAATCCCGTTGCCATGGAGAGGCCGTAGTAGCGGCGGATGCGCTTTCGGTACAGTAGGGCCGGGCTGCTTGGTGTGATGCAAAAGGTGATGGTGTGTGTGTGTGTATGTAGGGTTAAAAGTTATGAGTGATTGGATGTGACAGGCCCAAACCGCTGCAGTTTTCCTTGCGTGAAGGGAACTGCCTCGGCGGAAGGCTTTATATAACTCTGGCACTGCAAAGAGGAGGCCAATTTTTTTGTGTGTGGGAAAAAAGCAGAAGCAACAGCCGAGTTGTTCATGAGTAAAAACCAAAACCTCAGAGGTGGCCGATACTTGCAATAGCTAGAGTAGTCCAAGAGCATATGAACTTTTGAGTTCTCTGGAACTAAAGGTCGAGTTTCCCTTATCCAAAATAAGGAGCAGAAGTGTTTTGATGGAGAGCACTGAAGCTTTGCGGGGTATGGAGGAATAGGGTCCCATGTCTTGGTTAGTGCCATCACGGTTTGGACTAAAATCCAGAGTGGATCTACCACCTCTTAGTGACCGGTGAGCCACCAGCTACTACAGACAAGGTTTCCTATTATGACAAGGGAGAGCAGAATTTTCTGCTAGTGGCAAGTTGCATTTGGCGGAGCTTGGAGAACTGTCTTTGGGAGGATCCCGCTCCCAGAATCCCCCACCGGCGGCTGTTCTGTCTGCAGGATTCTGGGAGTCCTAGTTTAAAGAGATCCGCTTCCAAGCTCGATCATAGATAAAGTTGGATTCTCAGTAAGACGTTCCTTGCCTTTTCTAGGACTCTGCTGTATTTCTGAAGGCTTTATATCTTGAGAGGAATGACCAGTTGTCCAACTTGCCCTAGAGGACCATGGTTGGGATGTCCAGGGGGCTTGAAAGTAAGACATTACCGATAATATAATTCCCTGCAATGACTCAATGGGGGGAAAAGAAAGGAGGTTGCATAAAGTTCTGTCACAAAAGTAACACAACAAGCAGGGGTTGGACCCTGGTGTAATGAGTAACTTTTTCCTGGTTAACTTGTAAAAGTACAGTGGGCCCTTGGGATCCTCTGAGGTTGGTTCCAGGACTGCCCCATTGTGCACAATGGGATAGTAAAATGGCCTCCCTTATATAAAATGACAAAGCCAAGGGTTGATTTTTTGGATTGTTCCTTTGGGAATATTTTCAGGCCATGGATGGTGGGATCTGTGGATGCAGGATCCGTGGATATGGAGGGCTGACTGTCGGTCTTTCAAGGCACTAGGGGCAATTTTAGGAATTTCCCAAGTTTTCTGTTGTTCTTTTATCAACCGTAAAGCGTCCCACCCTCCATCAACATACAAGTAGTGATATAACAACTCGCTTGCTGACAACAAAGTCCTTAAACCCCCCCTCGCACCTTAACAACCAGTTCCGTCGGAACACGTTCCTTTTCAAAAATAAGCTCCCCTGCCTTGTGTTCCTCTGCGTAGCACACCCAGTCCTTTCTTATATTGTTCCTTTACAATGGCATTCTGGCCTTTCAATGCTAGCAAAACAAGAACATGTCCCCATCTAGTAGAAGAAAACTCGGCAGTACCCCCTCAGGAGGCAAAACGGAGGAGGGATTGGGTTTGATGTCTGACGCTACAGACGTGGGAGGTGGGTTCTTTTGCCCAAGAGGAAGCACTGGTGAGCTTGGGCTCCCTGGCATGCATTTGCAGGGCACGTTTGATGCGACAGCTGAATGTTCGCACTCCATCCTTTCCTTTAGGCCAAAGGATGCGTTTTAGGGGCGTATTGTGCCTTCAGATGTCGAGCTGGGCTGCAGGGATGAAAGCGGTAGAGGCAGAAGGCTTGGGAGGGTTGACCCTCTCCGCCTCCACTTCTGTGCTGCCAACTGCACTCTCGTGCCCTCCCTTTGCTTGGCAGAGGTGGCGCTTAAGAGGGATTGGACATGGAACTAGCATGCGTGTTTCGTATCTTGAACTTCAGAAACTTTTCCAAGCAGGGGCATCAATGGGGTTTGTGTCCCCCAGTGCCTGGAAAGGGCTACAGATGGGTGGACTGCCCTGCCATACCCTGCTGTGCCCTCTCCTTACTCGCCTGTCCCCAGCCAGTCACTTGCCACCTGGTCAAATTACTGCTGAGTGGTGTGGCACTGTGGCCACTGTAGGGCCTGTTCCGGCACTGCTCCTTGCCCAGCAGCCATGCCGGGCACTGCCCCCCTCCAGCAATGCCCACTGCTGAGAAGTTGGTGCTAAGGCCTCTGGACAGCCTGTCTGGCGAGGCTGCTGGGCAAGTGAGAAAGGGAAGCGATGCCCATTCTTGCTTGCCCAGCAGTCCCACTGAGTATACCACCTCCGGGGTGTCACCCGGGAAGGTCTGAACCCCCTTCACCCCCCTAGTGAGGCATCTCTTCCTAAGAATGTAGTGATGATGGCTTGCATGTGACCAGATCCATGGGGTGAGTTTCCTCCCTGTGGCCGCTCTCCGCGTAACATGGAGCACCCATTTGTCGTGTGGAAGCCCCGGCCACATGGAAAGGGATGGATGTTCCTGGAGGGCTTTGCTGCTGCCAGGCTTTTCCACATGGCCGATGGCTCTCATGCTCTGTGGGTTGCATAAGCGGAAAGTGTCAGGTCTCTGCCCCGGGTGGTTTCTAGTCTAAATTGTGATGGCAAGGAAGGAAGGAAGGAAGGACAAGGAGTCATAGAGAAATGGAAGCTGGCATTTGCACAGTAAGAGAGGAGGGGACTGTAAAACCCCAGCTTGCATGGCAAGGATCCTGAGTTCAAATCCTGGCAGTTCCTGTTCAAAAGGGTCTGAGGCAGACCCGGGAACCTTAACTGTAATTCATTAGAGTTATAGCTCAAAGGTCTCCAAAAAAGTAGTTAGGTGCCACAATTAAAGCAACAGTTTCCTTTCTATTTTCGTGATAACAGCTAAAGTAATTTCTTGAACGATTTTTGCAATAAACCTGACTGCCGAAGGTGACTGTCCTGCGGTGCAGAACATACTCTGCTTTCATCCAGTTTGTGTTGTATTTGAACTGCTATGGCCCTGTCATAGAGGATCCTGGGATATGTAGTCTGAAGATGGGAATGCCGACTTCTTTGCTAGAGAGTTTTAGTCCACTCTGAATCACAGCACTAGAGTTCTCCGGCAGAGAATACTATGTCCTCCCAACTACAAATCCCAGTTTTCCATGGGATGAAGCCATGGCAGTTCAGATGGTATCAGAGGTACATGCTGTAGAAGTAACAAAAATTATAGTTACACCACAAAAGAAATGAAAGTGTCTGACAGCATTGTACTGTAACTTAGTTGCAGGCGGAAAATGAATCGGTTACAAATAACTGATCGTTTCCAATGTTTTACTTCTGAGTCCTCAGAAAGCAAATAAATGAATTCCTACCAGCCGATCCCCTCCAAATTAACAACCGAATTATAACAATATGTCAAATGCTGTCGTGTACAATATCAAGTCACCTATAAATTGTTTCTCCATCCAGCCGTAATGTCTGTTATTAGTTGCTCTATTCCTGCAGTATGTGAATGTCTGACATGCCAACCCTCCGGTGGATGAGTTGGAGGTCCCTCTTCCAGCATTCGGTTCCACATGAAAGATAAGTGCCAGCTTGCTAGAAAGTGGTCCTCCGTTATTTCCTTTCTTGGCAGATGAAGGGGGCTGGCCGTCCCTCCATCTAATGCAACCTGAGGCGTGTTTGCAATTGCGCTTTGTTTCGGGTGGGATATAGCTACAGGTGGGTGCCATCTGGAGTGCCAGGCTGGGGATTGAAAGGAAGCGAGAGGGCAATGGGTCAGTCTAGAGGCTTGTCTTTACTTGGCAGAATATTCCCAGGTGCCCGCAGAGTATTCTGGCCCTGAATTCCCCCTTTACCTGTTCTCCTTTGCTGCAGTTTTTGAATCTTGCAGTGAAGAGTGGGTCCACACTGTCCCTGTTTGTCACCTGGCACCAACGCTGAGGCTAGGACAAAGGTGCCCGGCCATGCTCTTGACGCCAAGAGCTTCGTTTTGACCCCAGAGCAACCCGTGCCCACGGCAGCAGCGCCAGGCATCCTGCAGGGACTGCAAGGGAAGGCAGGCACCATTATCGCTATGGTCAGAGCTGAACATCTGAAGCAAAAGGTGAGCTCTTTAAATTGGAAGTTGGAGGAGGATGCCCCGAATCGAGCGTGGGCATCCTGAAGACGCTCCACGCCCAATTCTGGGTTTTGGCCCTGCATCATGTAAACAGAATTTGGGGTCATTTGTCCATGAAGCCAAGTCCTTAGTCTTTCTGGAGGGCAATACTGTACATCCTTTCTCTGTGGTGGCAGAGTTGGTCATTCTAGGGAAGTAAGTTTTTACGGCGGTGCATGGGGATGCCCATGTTTATGGCCGCATCCCTAGTGGGCCGGAAGGGTGAAGCTGGCCAGCTGGATGGCAGCATGCGGGAGATTTCCCATCATTCCACAGTGTAGGCCCTTGGCCATTCAGTGCCCGCTTGAGCCAGGGGGCAGAGCTGCCTCTGGCATCACCTGAACAACTCTTGTGCAGCCAGGCATCACCTTTGTACAGGTTGAATTTCCCTTACCTGGAATCCCCAAATCCAAAAATATTCCAAAACTGTCCACCCGGGTGGCTGAGAGAGTGACACCTTTGCTTGCTTGATGGTTCAGTGGACACAAACTTTGTTTCACACATAGAATCATTGCAAACATTATGTATAAAATTACTTTTTGGGCCTATGCAGAGAAGGTGTATGTATAGGAATGAATTTTGTATTTAGACTTGGGTCCCATCTCTAAGAGATCTTCTTCAGTAGATGCAAATATTCCCGAATCCAAAATAATTTGAAAACCCAAACACTTCTGGTCTCAAGCATTTTCTTCTCCTGTCTGTTTGTCCGCCCATCCCATCAATCCTTTCTCGATCTATCTATCCATCCATATAGCTATCTAGCTTTCATCTATGTCTATCTCAACCTCTTCTCTATGCCTATCTATCTATCTTGCCAACAAAACCTGTTGATATGTTCACCTTAGGGTCCCCATGCATTCTGAACTATTCATCTTTATAAAATGTATGCAGACTTTGGGTGCATGTGCCAGTTCTCTCAGATGCCCCACCAGTTGGACAGATGTGCAGCTTTCTCGACAAGGTCTTCTTTGTCTAGCACTGGATCTTGGGAGAGGTGAAAGGGAAACTTGGCACAAGAAGACAAAGGCTTTCACGGCCGGCATCTTTTGTGGGATTTTCGGGCTATGTGGCTGTGTTTTGGAAGAATTTATTCCTGACGTTTTGCCTGCGTCTTTCCCTGAAGATGCCAGCCACAGATGCAGGCGAAACATCAGGAAAAAATTCTTCCCAGAACACAGCCACATAGCAACCCACAAATCTTTTTCCCTATTAAAAAGAGTGTTTTGGGGCCAAAGGGCAGATCCCAATGTTTGCTGAGGCTTAGGCTGCTGCCACACTGCAGAATGAGTCCAGTTTGACACCGCTTTAAGTGCCATGGCTCCATCCTATTGGAATCCTGGGATGTGTAGTTTGTTGTGGCACCAGAGCTCTTTGACAGAGAAGGATGAATCGCGCACCAAACCACAAATCCCTGGATCCCATAGTATTGAGCCATGGCAGTTAAAGCAGGGCCAAACTGCATGAATTCTGCAGTGCAAAAGCAGCCCCAGTGAGGACAGAAAGCTTGGCGGATGGAGCGGCACCAAACAGTCTAGAAGCGCCTTTGGCAGGGGTGACTTATTTTTGAATCGTTTTAAAGGAGTATTTTGTGGTGTTAATAGGGCTGCTTCGATCTATGCAAATCCCAGAGTGGATTTACTGCCCCGCTAACAGAGTACCCCTCACTGGTCTATGGGCATGCCCAAAATGCCAGCCTCCAATGTCCGAATGATCAGGGCTGGTTCCTGACGTTGTTTCCCCCCCTAAACAGAAACGACGAAAGATGTCAACAGCCTCGGCCACCCGGTCCTACCCAGCAGGTGTGTTTTCTGGAGCTATGACCTCAGCGTTTCCATTTCTACGTCTTCGGCT
Organism: Urosaurus nigricauda; assembly: GCA_034509955.1. Classification (NCBI taxonomy): domain Eukaryota; kingdom Metazoa; phylum Chordata; class Lepidosauria; order Squamata; family Phrynosomatidae; genus Urosaurus; species Urosaurus nigricauda. The sequence continues at coordinate 14,878,306 of JAOEGL010000014.1, read as the reverse complement.
TGTCAGCAAATGCCACACTGTGCCACGGTGCCAGTTGCCAGGAGGAAGGTGGAAGAGGGGGAGGAAGAAAGCACGATTGCGCTGGGTTTTAATTGGGATGTAAGGCCCTGATAACGCAGCTGGAGCATCATTACAAGGGAGATGCTGCACCGATAGGCCTGAAATCCTGGGCGCGAATGGAAAATGCCTTTATTCAGAGATGGACACGCGAGACAAGGGCTGATGAAATTGCTAATTGGGAGCCGGAGGGCATCATGAGGAAGGAAGCTGGTGATAACAGCTGGTAGGAGAAGCCAAGAAAAAGCAGGGGGATACTATTTAAGATTCAGAATCTACCCGCCTCCAATGCCATGTGAAGCATCTTTGGGTCCGTCCCCCCCCCCCCCCCCCCCCGCACTTGGAATATACAGATGGAAAAAACCTACAGGGAATGGGACAGGCAAGCTGGTCGAGGCAGAGCTGGGGAAAGGGATTGTTGGACGCCGACTCCCAGCATCCCCAGGATGGGCATAATAAAGCGGTGCTTGGATAGGTCCGGTGTGGCCCTGACAATGTCCACCGACCTCTCCAAAGCCCTGGTAGATCTCTCTTTTTTTGGCTGAGAATTCCCCCCCTCCCGCCGCCAAAAAAGTGCACACTCAAACATGTTTTTGCTATTGCGTATACCCTCAAATGACAATTCTCTGGGAAACAACCCCAGGGTGAGTGGCACATACCACTTCGGCTTGTCCCAAATGGCTGCGGTCCTTTGGCGAAGCTGAGAACTGGGTGTTGTTGTCCTCCTTGAAAGTGACTGTGGGCAGTTGTTTTGGGCTGCTCCTCTAAGGAGAGTCAGTGAGATCTCTTCTGATCTGCTACAAGATCCCCAGAGATCTGTCAGTAGATCCGGATTGCCCCTTTGGCCATCCTCACCTCCCTCCAGGAGGCTGCAGCTGGTGGTCGGAGACCCTGAAAAGCACCCCGATCTCATATGGGGAGTAAAGGTGTGGAGCAACCCTGTGTTGCCGTTCTGACTTGCAGGGGTACAAATCCAGAGCTGCAGATAGTAGTAGAATGGCGGGCATAGCATGGCCCTGTCCTCGAGGGGGCAATCCTTCCAGATGATACATTTGGAAAGCCCATGCTCTGCCTCAGGTGGCAAAAAATCTTGGTCTGTCCCCTCAACCTCTTTCAGTCCAGGAAGCGCGCAGCAAATCGGAGAGACTTTTGTCTCCTTTTTGGTTTCTCTCTCGCCTCCTTCCTCTTACATTCCCTGCCCTGGGCACCTGGCACATTCTGCAGCCAGATTCCCTGCGTTTGGGGCTTTTTGTCGGCCTGATGGGAAGACAACCCAGCGGCCCCTGGGCCTTGGCATTAGCCCCCGGAGTTGCATCAGCCTTGCCTGTTCAATATTTAAGAACGCTGCATTGCAGTTGTCTTCCAACTCTGGGAAGATCCGTTGAGAAACTCGGAGCTCAGGAACACCCTCTGGTTTCCCTTTACCCGCCACCTTCCAAGCCACACTGTCCCACATTTCTGTGTGTTTGTACGTATGTGCATATGCGCCTTCGAGTTGCCTGTCGATTTATGGCAACCCATTCTATAGCGGGGGCTTACACAGCCTATATTTTGCAACCAGGGCTTGGAAAAGCTCATCCTCCCCTCCCTGGATTCCCGCTCTCTGAATCCTCCACCAAATTCCTGGAGGATTTTAGGAGCTGCAGTCCCAGGGAAGAACTTTTGGGATGGAGGATGCATGACAGGCTGAAGCCATCCATAATGGAGCAGTCGCAGGACGGGCCTCACTTTCTCGCCACACGGCTGTGGATGGCTTTGGTGCATGACCAGATTCATTTGTCTTAAAAGTACACTCAGCCCTCCATATCCACTGATTTTTTTTTATCCACTGATTCAAACATCCACGGTTTGAAAATAATTTAAAAAGATATACAGTCAATTCCCAAAAGGACGACCTCGATTTTGCCATTGGATATAAGGGACACCATTGTTCTGTGCCATTGCATAGGATGGGACTTGAACATCCATGGGGGGGTATTTGGATTTGTAGTCTGAGAAGCGTTCCTTTCCCAAACCGTCGCAGATTTTGCTTCGTACGCCTTGGCTCCGACTTATGCCAAGCTGTGGCTGGCCGTTGCCCAGGGGTAAGGGTGGATCAGGACCACGTGCCTGGAGTTGTGTGGAAAATAGAGGCAAAATGATTTTGTACAGGGCCTCTGGGGATCCGGGGAACTGGGCAAACCAAAAGAAAACAGCATCTCCCTTGGAGGGGATTTTTTTTCATCTCCTTGAAATGAGATCCTCAGAGAAACCTTGGCAGCGTTTCTTGAACGATCAAAGCCCAACTTTCTTGGCAAGGAATTTGTCAATGATGTCGCCTGGTGAGCGTGTGCTTTAAAGGGACGAGAAGTACAGGATTATGGCTTTTGCCTTAAGCTTGGCATTGGAAAGGGAAGGGCAAAAATAATGAGGGTGCTGAGGGCATTTTGCTCGAGACTTGCGTCTCTGTAAATGGCCGTACATTGCGTATGAGTCGTTTTGTAATGTCTGTGTTAACCCAGGGCTGCCCATGCCTATGGAATCCTGGGGTTTGTAGCTTGTTATGGCACCAGAGCTCTCTGACAGAGAAGGTTCACTATTCTCAGAAACCTGCACATCCCAGAATTCCAGAGCATCAAGGCGGGGCAGTTAAAGTGATGTCGAACTGCATTAATTCTGCAGTGCAGCTGCAGCCAGGGTTTGGTTGCATTTCTTCGGCGCAGCTAGAAATTCGTAAAGTTACAGAACATAGACTGTGATGTGAGCTGCATCATAATAGTAATACGTAATAATCTGGTCCGACACCACTTTAACTGCCGTGGCTCAATGCTATGGATTTCTGGGGCCACAACAAACCACAGCTCCTAGGATTCCATAGCATTGAGCCATGGCAGTTGAAGTGGTGTCAGATCAGATTATTATTACGGTTATTATGGCAGTCAAAGTGGTGTCAAAGTGGATTCTTTCAGCAGTGTGGATGCAGCCCTTGTGGTCGAATTTGGCCAGATCATTTCAGGGAGGGTTCAGTAGTCTTGGGGGCAGGTTTGAGCTCCCCTGGCCCTCCAGTTCCAGGATCCATTGTCAAGTCAGCTTTACCTTCTGGGAACACCATGAAAGCAAGACCTCCAAGAGGTCCTGTTATTAAAAGCCTTGCTTGGGTCTCGAAAGCTTATGGCAGCCGTGGCTTCCTTGATTGAATCAACCCATTGGCAATGTGGTTTTCCTCTTTTCCTACTGCCTCCCACTTTTGAATCAGCATTGCTGGCTGAGAGCCCACCTCACCGTCTAAGCTTTGTAACTGTACACACTTGTAGCTACTGTATGTCGCAGAAATGCAACGGAGCCCTGTTAGCGACTTGTGAAGTTGTATATCTGGGCACCAGCAAGAGGGCTCTGGTGTGCATCGGGCCCTTCGGATGCACTCTGGCCACTCCTGTTGTGCGCTCAGTCTCTGGACGCGCGTCAGGGAGCATCCCCGATGTGCATCGGTGCCCATTGTTCGTCGGGCCATGGCGCATCAGTCACTCACCCATTGCACACCAAAGGCCCGTAAGTCGTAAAGTCATGGCAGCCCCTAGGGTGAAAGATCCGTTCATTTTTGTGCCCACGTAAGGCCGCTTGCCAAGGCGGAAGTCCCAAGCAGATTGCCAACAATTCTCTTTTTCTGAAGACACCAAGTTATTTAGGGTGCTTAGGAGAAGAAGAGATTGCGAAGCGTCCCCAAACCATCTTTCCGAATGACTGTCATTCCCTCTATGAGCCGTTGGTATGATAACTTTGGTATGATACATGTTTTTTTAGCTGTATTTTGTTTCAGTCTGTGCCGTCAGTCATCTTGGCTCTGTATATCTGCCAGGAAAATAGTAATGACTGCAAGTTTCTAGACAACTTGTTGCACTACAGCTCTCTGGTGGGGAGGGGGCTGGAAGCGACCTGGTTGCCAGCAGAACAGACTTCCATTGCTGGACGTTTAGGTTTGTCTGTGATGCAGGATCTCTGCCCACATTATTATACCGACTGGCATCCTGTCGGTGTCTGGCGGGTGCATCAGTTCCCTTATGCAAGTAGTGGACGTTTTTGGCTGACGTATAACAGCCACATTCAGTCAAAGGTGGTGCAGGTGGAGTTACACACGGGTGCCGTTGTGCACTGTTGTGTTTTGGATATTGAGGGCCTGGCCATGCATTGGGACTTGGGTTGTGCAAGGTCACAGAGCCATAAGATGGTGGAGTAGCGCAACTGAACCAAGGGACGCTCTGTCTCCTTGAGGCAGGATCTTGCCCCCCCCCCCCCCCCCCCGTTTCTTCAAACTGGGGGAATGGACACCAAATGGCAAGTGAGCCAGTGGAAGGGGACTCCTTTTGGGGACCCAAATGCTCACTTGCCTGGCTGCAGTCTTTCCCCCCCAAATCTTTCCCTTCTCTTTTTCTCCTTTTCTCTCTTGCGACTCAAAAACTCTGGTCCTCTTTTGGTCTTTCAGGTAGTCCCGACGGTTGGCCATGACAGACACAGTGGTTGGCAACAGCACCAGTCAGTGGATGTATCAGAACGACCGACAGATGGCCCTTCGAGGCGGGTAAGATGGATTTGGGATTTTGGGTTTGCCTCCCTTGCCCAGAGAGGGAAGTACACACACACCAAGTGGACCCTTCCCATGCATGGAGGTTTGGTTCCAGGGTCCCTTCCTTGGATGGGGTAAAACACCAATACTCACAACCCATATTATACAAAGGGCAGTGACATGCAACCCAGGTTCTTCCTAGACCAGGGATGGAGAGGAGTAGCCCTGGGGTGGCTCCGTAGCATTGTTTTTTGTAATATTTTAGCCCTCCAGACTTGCTGGATTGCCTGCTTTCTGTCACGAAGAAAGGACATGAACGTCCCTGTTTACTCTCCCTTGCTTTCCTCTTTTCCCTCTATTGCAATAACCTTCTTTGGATGTCATGAACTCTTTTCACCGACTCGTTCTTCTTCTCCTTTTTTTTTGCATGCTGCTCCAAAGTGGAAAAGAACAGTAAGTCCTCTTCTGGCCTGTTGCCTGTTCCATTCAAGTAGAGCCGGGGCCAGGGTTGTGACACCTTCCGGATGTTGGTGGACTGCAACTGCCAGCATTCCCGAAGGTTGGCTGTGCTGGCTAGGGCTGCTGGGAGTTGGAGTCCCACCACATCTCCAAGGGCTCACAATTCCCACCCCTGGAGTAGATGCTGTATCAAGACCAAGGGGGCAACTTGTGCATCCCTTGGCTCTTGTTGGACTGCAGATCACATCAGCCCTAGCTCTGAAAAGTCAGTGGGGAGTGTGGATGGGAGCTGGAGTCCATCGGCATCTGGAGGGCTGCAAGGTTTCCCTGACTGCATGAAAGAGACATATTTTTAAAAGCCCTATCCAGGAAAGGCAAGGGTTGGGGATGATGGGAGTGGCAGTCCAAGAAGAGTTGGGCCTGTCAATGATGGCTTGTTCAATAAATTTAATGGCCTATTTTAGTCTGAGTTAGAAGAGATCTACTGGATTTGCCTATGCCTATTTGACTCACCAGTCAATAATTTATTCAACCAGTCTACTCTAGTTGGAACAAAACCAGTAGAATTCAGACCAATATTGAAGAGTCCTTCCTTCCTTCCTTCCTTCCTTCCTTCCTTCCTTGCCATTCCCTTTAGCTGGTTTATACCCTAAGAATAGTAGTCAGCCGGTTGGTCGTATCCACACACAATGGTAAGGATTTGAAATCTTGGTTTGTCACATCATTGCAAACCATGATCGTCAGTCAGGGTTTGTTTGTGACTTGCACATCCTGGCTTGTTTGGGAGCAACAAGCCAAGATCACAGGCCTGATGAGAAAGGCCCTTTCTCCCTGAGCAAAGAGCCCTTAAAGGCCTGCCAAAACCAAAAAGGTCTCCACCACCTGGCTTTGAAAGTATGGCAGGGAAGGCACCGGCCCAACCTATCTAGGGCTAGATCCACACTGCCGAAATAATCTGGCTTGAAACCACTAGCTGCCATGGGTCAATGCGATGGAATGCCGGGAATGGTAGTTTGTTGGGGCACCAGAACATCGAGCATGGCAATGAAAGTGGTGTCAAAGAGGATTATTTCGGCAGTGCAGATCCAGCCAAAGAAAGGAGATCCAGAAATCCTAGGAGGAAGCCACCAAGAAGGCCCTGTCTCCTGTCTTCCCACCAGATGTCCCAGTGAGGGTGGTGGAAAGGATGTAATTTTAACCTTTTGGAACACCTTGTCTCAAAAACTGGCAGCTTAGAAAAGCAGAAAAAAGAAAAAGAAAATGGTGTTTGATCCCTTGCCAACCTGAGAACATCCGTGGGTGTTGATAATGCCCTTGAATTTGTTCTCCCCCTCCCAAACATGGTTGCGTTTTTGTGTGCGCATTTTCACATTGACTAATGTAGGCTTGTGCGCATTTTCCTGATGTGCAGATTCCCCCGTGACTATTTTAATGTGTGTCTTAGAAGCTCAGACATATCCAGTGTTTCCCAACCGGTGGTGCTTTTTTGGGTGTGTTCCCCCCCCCCCTTGTTTTGGCAACGCTGTAACTGTGCTGCCAAAAGTTAGTGGTGCAATGGGGATTTTGTTGGTATGGATTTGAGGACCCACACCGAAAAAGAGCAAGTGGGCAAAGGCCACTAGTTGCCCGCTCTTCTTTTAATCCAAACACTCCCTGCATCAGAGTTATTGTAACCTGGTGCTGCAATAACCATCTCATGCTCTTCCAGCCACCTGAGTGCTCTTCGGTGTCCTCTAGCGCACTTGGAAACCAGGCACAAAAGCTGTGGGGTGAGGTGCATTGTGGCCGACGGCTCTGGCACACCGCACCCAGTCTCTCCTGCCCCCAAAGGCTTTGACGTGGTTGAGACAAACTCTTCGGATCTCATCTTTGGTGTCTTCTGTCGCCTGAGCATCTTTGTTATAGCTGGGGAATGTTCGCAGTGGTGTGTTTTACAGCCGGGAGGAGGGAGAAGCTCATAAACCAAAGAATCCAAACAAAGAGGGTTTATCGATCGGCAGAGAGAAAATACTGGGCAGAATTTCTCAGGCCTACACGGCGCAGCCTGCTGTACCGACGGTTTTCGGTAATCCAAGCCGAGGCCCCAGGAACAGGCCGGGGGGAGATTTATGGAAGGCCTGATTCGACATGAAATATAATTGGTCTATTGAACAGCAGCCAAAGGATTTGGCTTGCAATTCCCGATCAATATCTGCAATTCAGCTCCCACCTCTCTCTCTCTTTCTCTCTTTTCTCACTAAGGAACTCAGACTTGTCTCTCTGGGTACCCTCTAGATACTTCATCTCCCATCAGCTTTAGCTATCAGGGATGCTGGGATCAAGTGTCTAAAATACCTAACGGTCACCGGGAGTGTAGGTTTAAATGTATGAGATTTAGCTTCCACCTTTCACAGTCAGGCTCCCTCCCGAAGTATCAGGTGAGGCTTTCCATCAACCCTAGCCAATGAATCTGAGGGCTCTGCTGAAAAGGAATGATGGGAGTTGCAGTCGGATATATCTAGAAGGGGTTAAACTGGGAAAAGGTTGAGAAAAGTCACGACAGGGCACATTCAGGATGATTTTGGGGGAGGAAATGCACAACGAAGTTATATTTATTCATTCGATTTCTGTTCCAGGTTCTATCCCAATATAGGATCCCAAGCATACAATATACTTTAAGCCAAAGTCACCCCAAAAGGTGAACTGCCATTGATTTGTGGTGACCCTATGAATGAGAGACCTCGAAGTCGCCCTGCCATCAACCATCTGTGGAAGATCAGGTCTTGAAGACTGAAGGCCGCAGTTTCCTTGACTGCGTCTCTCCGCCTATAATGCAGTCTTCCTCTTTTCCTACGGCTTTCCACTTTGTCAAATATTATAGTCTTTTTTTATTGAGTCGTGTCATCTCATGATATGGCCAAAGTCTGACCATCTCTGTTTAGTCATCTTGGCTTCTAGGCTTGATTTGCTCCTGGACCCATTTCTTTGCCTCTTTAGCTGTCCACGGTATCCGCAGAACTCTCCTCCAGCACCACTTTCCCAATGAATTGATTTTCTTCCATCTCCACTTTCTTCCCTGTCCGGCTTTCCCAGCCATACATAAAAGTGGGAAACACCATGGGATGGATGATCCTGGCTTTGATATTCGATGATATATATCTTTACACTTGTGGACCTTGTCTAGTTCCTTCATAGCCGCCCTTCCAAGTCCCAGTCTTCTTCTGGTTTCTTGATTTCTATAGTATGCTTTTCAGGGGATCGGTAGTAAATCTGTTCACTGACAGATGCATATCGCTGTGGAAGCTTTCACAGAAAGGGGATGCCTTTGCCCAGGCTCCTGCGATACTTAGCCCCTGTCTTAGTCCACCAAAGCCTTGGGATCTAACAGGATTTGCCCTGCTCCATCGGAGTATCATGCCAACAGATGTCTTTCGTCGTCGATTCGATCCGCTCCTCCTTTACCTCCTCGCTCTGCGGAAGTGAGCTTGTGTTTGATCCCTTCACAGACACGCTCCAACCAGATTGCAGAGAAAATTGCAGCGTTGAAATCTGCTGCAGGCTTTAAAAAAAGGCCCCAGGTGCCGGGGGAGGCATGCTGAATTATGCCATTATGCTCTTCTCCTGAAAGAAAAAGAAAAACGGATACTGTCTGGCGTTCTGGTTTCCTGGAATGCAGATCATTTCTGGATGGTTTTTGAAGGGAGCGAGAACATGCAGAAGCTTCTGAGGTCTGTCCTGAGAATAAGCTTACGACGGACAACTGAACATAGACTGAGCCAGAGTGGAAGTAGAATCCTAGAACCTTAGAGCTGGAAGGGACCCCCAGGGGCCATCTAATCTGACCCCCTGCCACTCAGAATACACAACTAAAGCATTCTGGAAAGATGGCCATCCAGACTCTGTTAAAAGGCCTCCAAAGAAGGCCCACCGCCCTCTGAAGGAGTCTTTTTTAAACTCTTGAACAGCTTTTCCCAGTGGCAGACCTATATTCGACATTCAGTGTGGATCATGTTTTCATAACCCCCCATTTCTCTTCAGTAGCCTTTTCCAGGTCTGGTGGAGCTGCTGGCTTGGAGGCAAATGGAAGCGACTCTCTTTTCCACCTGACCAGCAGAGCTGCCAGACCCAGAAAGCACTCCCTTCCCACCAGCGGACTTGATGACAACCCTCCGGAGGTGTCACCCTGTGCGTTATGCACCCCCTGCACATTGAGGTGTCACCTCTCCATTTTCTCTTCTCTAAGCCAAACATGCCCAGCATCATAAGCATCCAGATCAAGGGAAGTCCTGATGTCACTCTATTTTGCTTTGGACAGACCTCACCTGGAATATTGTGTCTAGTTCTGGGTAAAGCACAGTTCAAGAAGGATGTGGAGAAGCTGGGAAGTGTCTAGAGAAGGGGGACCAAGATAGTCACATTTCTGGAAACCAAGCCTTAGGAGGAACGGCCGAGGGATCTGGGGATGCTTCCCTTGCAGAAGAGAAGACCGAAAGGTGACATGACAACCATCTTTAAATATCTGGAGGGATGTCGTGTAGAAGAGGGATCCAGCTTGTTTTCTGCTGCTCCAGAGACTAGGACACAAACTCCGATGGCAAGAAAAGAGATTCCACCTCAACATGAGGACAAACATCTGGATTCTAAAGAGCTTTTGGAGAGGGGAATATGGCCTGCTTCAGAGGATGGTGGACTCTCCTTCTTTGGGGGGTCTTTAAAACAGAGGTCAAATGGCCCTCTTTAGGAGTTCTTTAGTTGTGTTTTCTTGCGAGGCATGGAGTTGGATTAAGATGGCCCTTGGGTTCCCTTCCAATCCATCGTTCTGTGATTTTATGAAGAGATGGAGAAAAAGTTTGGAACAGGGAAGACGTATCGGGGACCACTGAGCACTGGTGAAGATCGGCTTTGCTAAGCCTCACCACCAGGAGAACTGCAACGTCAGGCTTTGCTTGTAGCCCAGTGGGTGCCTTGTTCTGCTTTGTACATGCCTTCATCTAGGATTGAGTCTCCAAGCCTTCCACCCAAAGCTTGTCACATCAGGCCCCCTGCTCATGTCCCACGGCCCTCGTTCCGATGCGCTTTCGTCGTAGCAAGGATACCTTCCTTCCTTTCTTTCTTTTTTGGAAAACGCTTGGCGTCTTTAGAGGAGAGGCTGGCCCGCAGCATTAATCCCCATCATATTTAGCAAAATACAGGCTGTCATCATAAGGAAAAACAAGGAGACGGTTTCCTCCGACAAGGCTGTCGGAAGACAGGCTCCCTTATTATCCCAGAGGACAAAGGGCTGATTAAAAGGAGACGGGCTTGGAGCAATAACAGTAATTTTTGCACTTTGCCGGGTGGGGAGTTCCTCTTTGGCTCGCAACCCTCCAACTTGGCCTCCCAGGACTCGGCCCAAAGGGCAGGCGTTTTCAATCCGGGGGGGGGGGGGCACTGTTCTTTGCAAAGTATCACTGGTATCGCAAGATGTGTCGCTTAAGGGGAAGCGGGCAAAAGGGGGGCAAATAAGAATCCTGCCCTCCACCGCATGAAATTTCCCACCAGTCCTTCAGTTTCTAGCATTGCGGAGAATCAGGCATTGACCATTGTTCAAACCTCGGACTCTTCTATTTGTTGGGTTTACTTTACCTCAACTCTATTTCTCAAAGCCCAACAGATATTTTAACGTAGTGTCTGCGATGCTACTAGAAAGAATAATAAAAAGCTAGAGTTGGAAGAGACCCCGGGGGCCATCCAATCCAACCCTCTTCTGCCACGTGGGAAGACACCATCCATGCCCTTTCTGCAACAGGTGGCCATCCAGCTTATGTTTAGAAACCTCCAAAGAGGGAGACTCCACCACATTCTTGAAGCAGCATCTTCCACTGCTGAACAGCTCTTACTGTCAGGAAGTTCTTCCTAATGTTGAGGTAGAATCTCTTTCTCCCTAGCTTGCACCCGTTGCTCCATGTCCTATTCTCTGGAGCGGCAGAAAACAAGCTTTCTCCATCCTCAATATGCCATCCCTTCAAATATATAAATATGGCTATCACGTCACCTCTCAGCATCCTCTTCCCCAGCTAAACATACGCAGCTCACTAAGCTGCTCCTCAAAGGACTTGGTGGATTCCAGACCTTGCTTGTCCACATCATTCTTGAAATTGTGGTGACCACAACTGGACACAATAGTCCAGGTGAGGTCTGACCAAGGCAGAATAGAGTAGGACTATTACTTCCCTCGATCTAGAGTCTAGACACTACACTCCTATTGATGTAGCCTAGGATCGTACTGGCTTTTTTAGCTGCTGCATCTCACTGCTGACTTATGTTTAGCTTGTGGTCTTCTAAGACTGAAGACGACTTAACCAAGGCTGTTGTACTTTGGACATATCACGAGACAACGTGACACACTGGAAAAGCTGGCAAAGCTCATAGAGTCTCCGTAAGTCAAAGCTGACTTGATGGCCAACAGCCACAACAGTGAGCAGAGAATCAGTCCCTCCCTGTACTACAAATCCCAGGACTGCGTGGTAGCTACAGGAATTCAAGCGGTGTCTAACATCTATGAATGTGTCCAGAGGTGTCCCTAGAGTTGGCATCACCCAGTGCAGCAATTCCTGGTGTCATCCCATATTTACCTCCTCCCATATCAGACCATACAGACTCCTTAGTCATGTTTTTTTGTCTTAATGTTACTCCTAAACTGTAATTCCTCCCCGGTTGTGTTGTACAGAGAGGCGGAATACAAATAATAATAATAATTATTATTATTATTATTTCCCATATATCATTGAATGTAATGAGATTCCACCGAGGGCAATAGTTGTGACATAAACAACTAGCAAAATTAAAATTATACCTTTTAATGACAATATCGTATATCCAGCCTAGATGTATTGACATGTACATAATTTCATATGGCTGAAGTGAAAACTTGGTAAGATGTGATGTTTTCAAAGAAAATTTGAAAACAATATTTTTTTTAAAAAAACATAAAATTTAAAATTACTTTTAAAAAGAAAAACCTGGGGCCTCTCCTTTCTCTTCCCACTGAGCCTTGCCTCACTCACCCCATCTTTTTAGTGTTTTTAAGGGAGGCAAGCGAACGCCACAGCCCGTTTCAGCCCAAAGGCAGCTATTCGGGGAGCGGTGGTGTCCCCCCTTTTTAGGGTGTCACCCGGTGTGGTCCGCATCACCCTAGTGACGCCCCTATGTGTGTCCTATAGACCCTCTCCTCTTCACAACTGCCTTTGTGGTTGCAGCCCCGGCGTTGCATCAAGCCAGCTCCTTCCTCTGGGCCTGCAGAAGGAGGAGACAGCTGGTGTCACACCAACAACTCAAAACATACAAAGACAGTGGAGAACCCATTTGGCAGGGAGTCAGAAAGTCAGCGGCAGAGCCTCGGAAAACAACCGGTGCCCCTGATGTTCCCAGAAAACACAACCAAACAAAGTAGCTGAAAAAGGGGAAAGTCTTCTCTTTTCTTACGACGTGGAAAATCCGAGCGGGCTGCTGGGTGGATACACCACCGAGGGCAAACGCTGGATGCCGTCCATTGAACAGCTCACTGCTTTATCCTTCAGGGTTTCCTTTAAAGCCCTGATGGATAAATGCATCAAAGAATCAAAGGACTCTTTCAAACAGGAGGAATTTCTCCCAATTCCGAATGGAGCCAATGCGGATTCATGTAAATTCGCTTGTTTAGCAAATTTACCTGAACCCCTGCTCCATTCGGAAGGCATTCGGAATTACTTCCCATTACCCGAAAATAACCCCCCCTTGCCCGAAATCGCGTGAGAAGCTTAAATTCGCAATAATGTTAAACCCATGATTGCATTCGGAGCGACTTCCCTTTTGCCCGAAATTGCGTGAGAAGAATTAATTCGCAATAACGTGAAACCCCAGGATTGCGTTTGGATTGCCCTTGGATTATACTTCCAATTTCCCACGTCTGAAAGAGTCCAAAGCTCCCTTTCCTCCCATCCAAAGGAGACAGATTTAGGCCAGTTAGTCTGAAAAAGGAACTTTCTTACATTCTGTGAGAGAGATGGTCTTGGGAAAGCTCCTTTTTAGACAGAAACATAAAGAGACCACAGGGGCTTTCCAGACCGACCCTATCCTACCATGCAGGAATAAATGAGAAGGAACTTTTCCAAGCTCTGGTTCCCACCAACAGTCCCGTTACTATTTGGGTGTCCTTACCCGTCTTGAGTTCTAAACTTCTCTTTGTGCCCGTTTCAGAGCCCCTGCTGGTTGGTCGGCCCATGGCAACCAACCAGAGCACGGACGGAAGAATGAAGAGCTGACGGATGAAGAGAAGGAGATCATCAACCGGGTCATTGCTAGAGCTGAGAAGATGGAGGAGATGGAGCAAGAGCGCATTGGGTAAGGAGACCACACTTGAGTGGACAAGTGGGGGAGAACAAGAGATCCCTGCATGTATATTGTTTAAGGAAGAGAGGAGAGGACACAGCAGAGGGTGCATCTACACTGTAGAAATAATGCAGCTTGGCACCACTTTACCTGCCATGGCTCTAGCCAACAGAGTCCCGGGATTTGTAGTTTGGTGAGGCACCAGCACTCACCAGTGGGGAGGAGAGTGGAGATGTCAGAGTCCATCTGCATCTGACGTCCTGTCGTTGTCTTAGGCATGTGTATGTTTCCTTACACGTGTGGTTGTGTTGTCGTGGCCGATGTGTGGAAGCTTACGAAAGTCATTGCACGCGTGGAGTGCCATTGCACATCATTTCACATTGGAGGGTGGGCACTGTGCATCCTTGGGCTCTGCGCATGGATTGCATAGCTTCCTTTAGATGTGTGTGGCATATTGTGCATCCAGGCACGCTAGGCATTGGGCAGTGCGGAGTCACAATTCTGAAACGAGGAGGTGTAGTGCAACCGAGGCATAACTCAGGGAGTGCAAGATTTTGCCGTTTGTCTTCAAGGCAGGTTCTTGGCTTACATCTAGGCTATTTTCTCTCTGCCTGTGCAATGTCCACATGTCCCATCTACCCCACCTCTGGGAGGGATGCTGGGAATTGGGTGGGTGGCACTCTGTCTAAACCAAAGGGCTGCCCTGGTAGTGGCTTTAAGTTGTGCAGGCCGGCTTATTTCTACAAAGAGCCTCATGAGATATATATTGCTTAAAATATCTGCTCATTCTCCTCTCTCCGGGCCAGTCAGAAGGGAGGAAATGGTTGGCTTGACTTATTTCCTCTCCAGCAACTACTGCACTGCACCATTTCTCACTAGGAGAAGGCAACGCAAGAGCGAGGGTTTCTCACTAGAAGGCTCTTTTGTGGGTGTGTTGCCAATCTTTTTTCTATTAGCATGCTTCGGATTAGTTCCCATTTCCCTCTCCTGCAATTTCACATTGAGCCGGCAGCTCTGTCATGGGCTGCACGTTCGTTTGAAAATCCCCTTTCTTCTCTCTTTTCACATCCCACCTTGCTACCGGGTATGGCCTCAGAGCGCATGAATAAACTCTCTCGGGTTCAGAGGCCAGGATCTTGCAGCATTGGCCAAGCATGGATCTTAGGCCAATGGGACTCAACATGTTGCACCGGGGAATGTTATGGCAGAGCTTTGGAAACGGCAAACGTCCCGTGCAAAATGCAGACGGATGCCCAATAGAGCACCGTCGCTTTAGCATGGAGGAGTGCTAACTCAAAATGAGCAACCTTCCAAGGCTGTGAGAGTTTGGGATTAAGCAATAGGAAGCTGTAGTAAATTATTATGATGTTGTAACCGAGTGATGTGACCCACCAAAGCAAAGAGGAAAGAAAATTGGGTGGATCATCCCGGCTTTTTCAAATGGATTGAGTAGCGTGGGGAAATTCAATTGCAAGGCAGCCGGGGCTCTGAGGATTCCCAGGGCTTCTAGCCCAACCATCTGCCTTCCCATCATTGTTAAAGCTGTGGCGGCTGTGAGATTGAATCTGTGCGTTCAGGTACTAAAAATTTAATGTGCCCGAGCACATCAGCCACACCGATGTGGGGATCCTGGGACTGCTCTCACGTCTGTGGGATAGTTACTCTGCTCCAGGTATTAGACCAAATTTTGAAGGAGCTTTTCAAGACGCTCTTCCCACGTGGAGGGAGGCAATGCAGGACCTTGGTTTATGCTGTGAAAATTCAGACTCATGCTTGCTGTGGATACAACGTTCCCCCCATTGATATTGGAATGACTATCTGCCACAGAGTCCAAAAAAGTGCCTTTGCCAAGCTTCGTTGGATGGACCCCAACCCTTGCATTACTCCCTTAGGGGTTATTCAGACAGTGAAAATAATCCAAGATGAATCCAAGTCGAATCTTGGTTGTTCACATGCATCCCGAATCCACCCAATTAAGTTTTTTGGGGGCTACTAAACCACCCACATTATCTGGGCTTTCCCCAGAGTTTTTAAAAAAGATCTGTATCATTAGCAGTGTGAATAACCAATGCGAATTGACCCGAATAGGCTTGAGATAAAATGCAGCATGCCTTGAACGTGTTCTGAATGCATTTGCATCGTTGACTCCATCTTTATCCAAATGCATGTGTGAGCAACGGAAGTTGCGGAGATGCACGTTGAGGCGTTTCCATAGTGTGAATAACAAACCCGCAGTGCGTGAGTGAGATGATTCACATTGTCACGCTAAAAAACAAACAAACACAAAACTCGATGTCTGAACAACGCTTAGTCTCAGACGACAAACAGCTAACTCCACAAAAAAAGCGAGCACCAAAAATGGCTCAATACCAGTATTTCAAGAAGCGGAAAAGTCATTAGACGGGAGCAAAAATTGCAGCCGGTGTGCCCCCTTGCCGGCCATAAGGACCAGAAACTGAACGCCCCAGAAAAGCTGGCTTGAAATTGTCCACCAGGAATTCCTCCATGGAAGAGAAGCCTGGTGGAAAATCCCAAAGTAGGGAGAGGGAAATCCTTTCCCTGCTTCCCATTGATTTGTTTTGGGAAAGAGGAGAAACTCTGCTGGCTTGAGCCTTGCTGGTCAGTTGAGCATGGACAAAGCACACGGAGGACATCTTCCAAAGAGTAAAGCTTCATGCGTTTTGGTGCCAGGATTATGGGCAGGTGGGTACCCTCTAAAGGTACTGGGCTGTGCTTAGAAAAGGGACAGTTCCCAAAGTCCCCCAGCCAGCATTCTGGGAACTGTCAACTCTTCTAAGACTGCATCTCTAATCTGGTTTGACACCCCTTTAACTGTCATGGCTCAATGTTATGGCATTCTGGGAGCTGTAGTTTGTTGTCACACCAGAGCAGAACATTGGGTTCCTTTCCTGGACATACCGCCTGAAGTTGAAATGTCCTTCTGTGCATCGTTTCCAGTCCCTCTCCTGTTTGGCATTGCGTTTGAGTGCTACACCGATAAATATTTAACCATGGAAAAGCTCTTTCAGAGCAAAGAGGTTGGGGTGATGCCGGCGCTTCTTGGAACCGTGGCAGCTGCTTGCCTGAAAAGCAAAGTTATTACAGTATTTTGGTTCGGTTTGGTTTGTTGCACTGGACAATGAGTAGAAGGAAGGGAAACCGTTGGTGTCTTGGTCCTCTTTTTTAGACTATTCTCTTGTTATGCACCTGCCATGGAAGCAAAGGGGCCACCGGTGTCTTGCGTTGCTCATTTAAAGTATGGGCTAAAATCCAGAACAGATTCATGGCACCAGTCTTGGGGTACAGTTGGGACTGTTTGATGACTACGGAGAGTGAGCCACCTCCTTTGCCTTCCCTCTCCTACCTGTGTTTCATTATAAATCTCAGAGTAACCGGGAGGAAAAATGGATTTGAGAGCCTTAGAGCTGGCAGTGGGGTTCTGCAAGTTGTAGTCCAAATAAAGAGGAAGCTTGCCAAGTTCTAGCACTGATTTCCCAAAAGCATGTTCCCATGATCGAGGGACGGACGTCATAGTGCCACTCTATTCCGCTTTGGTCAGGCCTCACCTGGAATAACACTGTGTCCAGTTCTGGGCACCACAGTTCAAAAAGGACGTTGAGAAGCTGGAGCGTGTCCACAGGAGGGCCACCAAAATGGCGAAGGGTCTGGAAACCATGAAGCCCTGTGAGGAGAGACTTAGGGAGCTGGGGATGTTCAGCCTGGAGAAGAGAAGGTTAAGAGGCGACATGATAGCCCTGTTTAAGTATTTGAGAGGATGTCACATTGAGGATGGAGCAAGCTGTTTTCTGCTGCTCCAGGCACTAGGACCAGGAGCACTAGATGCAAACTACAAGAAAAGAGATTCCACCTAAACGTTGGGAAGAACTGTGAAGTCGAAGGCTTTCGTGGCTGGCGTCCATAGTTTTCTGTGGGTTTTTCAGGACTATGTGGCTATGTTCTGGAATAATTTATTCCTGATGTTTCACCTGCATCTCTCTGAAGATGCCAGCCACAGATGCAGGCAAACGTGGCCACAGAGCCCAGAAAACCCACAGAAAACTATTGGGAAGACCTTCCTGATGATAAAAGCTGTTGGACAGTGGAATAACACACTGCCTCCGAGGGTGATGGAGTCTCTTTCTTTTCTAAAGCAGAGGCTGGATAGCCATATGTCACAAGGAGTGCTTGGATTGTGTCTTCCAGCATGGCAGAATGGGGTTAGAGTAGATGGCCCTTGGGGGTCCCTTCCCACTCTATGATCCAATGTCTGTTTTACATCTCAAAAGCAGGGTTCTCAGGGTGCGTGCACATGTGAGAGGTGTTGCTCAATTCCTTGTTGCACCTGGTTTTCCCTTTGCACCCTTTCAAAATAAGCAAGTCCATCCATATCGAAATATACCCAAGACGCCCATTCAGGGCCCGCTTCGTAGTGCCCACCGTGCCGGCTGAGATGGCCTCCCAAGGGGTGGCCCTAACTATGGGAGGAAACCGGACAGAAATGAGCAAAAGCCCCAAGTGCGCACTGGGCCTTCTTTCCAGTTCTAAAGCCCAAGCTGCCAGGGGCGGGCGCCTCACGCCTCTTTTAATAACATGCGTTGCTTTAATGGTTTTGTCAGATTTGGGTCACGCCACGCCAGGAGAGTATGAAATTTCCTGCGGGATAGATGTTCTGAAAAATCTCTCCAGCAGCCTCCTCTCCCCCTCCCCTCTCTCTCTTTCGATTCCCTCGGAAGAGAATAAATAATACATGATTTTTTATTGCATGGACTATTTTTATATTCTTGGAATACATTTTTTTTATTAAAAAAGAACGGCGCATCTTTCCGACTGAACAGCCTCCAGCCCTTCCTGCTTTGCAGAGACAGCCTGCCAGCTGCTCCTCCTTTCTGCAGCCCTCTCCGTGGAATTCCTGCCCGTTGCTTGAAGGCTCACAATGGGGAGGGAGGAAAGGCACTCTGCACATGCTCTGGAGCATCCTCTCCTGTCAGATATGAGGTGACCGTGGCCTACGGAGGAACCGTGCAATTACCTTTTTAAAAATAATAATCCAATACTTTCTCAGAGAAGCTCAAAGCATGTATCCTCTGCCACAGAATTTAAGTCTCCCAACGAACCTGCAAGGTAGGGGAGGCTCAACGAGAGTGAGTGACTAATAGGGTTGCCAAATCTCAGGGCCAGGCTCTGCATAAAGAGTCAGTGCAGTGAGAGACGATGGTTAGGAACTTGTTGCAAATAGCTCCCCAACTTAGTGCAGAGGTAGTACAGGGCATCATCACAGACAACCAGCCTTGAGGTTACCAGTCTGTGCATTGCCATCTTTAGATCTTCCAGCTTTAGGAAGGGACACCCCTGGCATAGCAGCCAAAACTGATAATAAGCGCTCCTGGATGTTGCACCTATGTGGTCTGCCATTTGGATGGACGGATCCAGGGACAAACCCAAGCTGCAAACTCAGTCTTTCAGGGGAACTGTAATCCCATCCCGGACTGGTTGATGCACCTCCAGCTCTATTGTGCTCCACTGGTTCCAGTTCCAGTTCGCTTTTCCTCATCCGATCTATGAAGTCCTCCAGGCATTCACTCAGAAGAGATAACACTGTCCTTTTGTTGTTTGTTGTCATGTCCCTTCAAGTCGTTCCTGACTTATGGCGACCCTATCCTGGAGTTTTCTCGGCCGGGTTTGTTCTGAGGAGGTTTGCCCTTGCCTTCCCCTGAGGCTGAGGAGTTTATCACACAAAGGGAATTGGAAGTATAATCCAATGGCAATCTGAACGCAATTATGGGGTTTCGCGTGATTGCGTGAATGCAGTGTCAATACGCAATCACATAAATTCGCTGAACTAGCGAATTTACTCAATTCCGAACTGGCCTCACTTCCATTTCTTTCGAAATTGAGAGAAATTCCTCCCGTGTGATAAACTCCTGAGAGTGTATGATTTGCCCAAGATCACCCAGTGGGTTTTATGGCCGAGTGGAGAATCGAACCCTGGTCTCCAGAGTCAACAGTCAAACCATGATGCCATGCTGGCTCTCACACTGTTCTTAGCAGATGCTATTATTAAAGGCTCAGAGAGGTACCTTTGGATGTCATCAGTGTAGCGATTAAATCTCGTCCCATGCTTCTGGATGATGGCTCTCAACGGTTTCATTGAGGCTGGGGAATGAGATAAAAGCTTTAATGGAGGCGGGAGAAATCTGTGAACGGCTGCCAGGCCTGTTCTGAAATGCTCCATGCCTTGTGTGCCCTCTCCCTTAGGCGCCTCATGAACCGCCTGGAGGACATGCGCCGGAATGTGGCGGGGGACGGCGTGAATCGCTGCATCTTTTGCGGAGAGCAGTTGGGCCGGCTGGGCTCGGCGTGCGTAGTGTGCGAGGACTGTAAAAAGGTGAGAAGCCGCGCGATGCACCCTCTCTCTCCCATGTGCCCACCCACTCTGTGTATTTGTTGGTCTCTTCCAACAATTGGAGCCGATCATTCTGCTCTCTTTTCCTGTCTTCTGAGAGATTCTGGGCATTGTCGGACGTTTCCAGGCTCTAGTGCCCAGCTTCTTCGTTGACACGCGTGGCTCCCTCTCCCCAGCGTGTGTGATTTTTTTTAAGTAACTTGCTTTATTTGTAATGCAATTTATTTGCAATGCAGTTTTTGTAATGCCACAAGCAGTGTTGCCAAAGCATTCCAAAAGCTAGCAAGGGCACCAGTGCCTTCAGATGGATCACTTCGGCTTTACAGTTCAGCCCATTTTATCCCTTATGATCGATCCTGGCCGGAAATTAGGGAGCAATTGCCTCGTAAATAGCCTTTTTTGTGAATTGCCCCATGTCAGCTTCTGTTCCTATTCAGTGTTTGGTGACAGAGAGCAATGAAGAGAACAAGGCACTTTTGATTAGTGAGTTGTTCTAATTTTTTTTTCTTATTTCTTATTTTTATTTTTGCTGTTTGGGGAGAGAGAAAAAAACCCCCACAATAACAGGAGGAAACCAGGCTTTAAAGGCCCTCTGTGAAAACAGAAACAGACACGGGGGCAATTCACCGAGACACTGTCAAGTTGCAGTTGCTGACGTTTATCCCCCAGCTGGGATCAATAGGTAGAAATAAAATGAGCTGAACCTGCAAGCCATAAACTTTTATTCGACGTTGGGGAGGGCCTTTGCGTAATGGCTTGTAAGCAGATATTTCAGGAATCTCTTGGGTGGACGGGAAGGCATTGCGTGTTAACACAGTGGCATGTTAATTTGAATCCTCTGTTTTGCTTCAGCATCCCGCCAAATGCGGACCTTTCCTTCTGTGCAAAGCCTGGATCCTTGCGGGATTTTTTAGGGGGAGGTAGATTTTCCCCACTTCTTGCTTGTTTGAGGGCTGGAGATAAAGCTTCATGTCAGTTGGGTTGACCAAAGTGGACCCATAAGCCACATGTGGGGCCCAAAGCTGCATTTGCACCCCTGAAGGCTTCCCATGCCTTGCATCCACCCAAGGTTTGGAAGACCATGTCCCCCAAATGACCAGTAATGCCCTCAAAACTTTTTTGTGTGTATACGTGTGTGTGGATTTTAGTCATTTTTGTTGGCTTTGCGCTTGTCCCCACTTTTTCTGACCTGCACCAGCCTATTTGCCAGGCAGGGAAGTTGGAAACGAAGCTCTGCCCAGGCCTGAAAAGGCACCAAAGACTCCAAAACACGGCAAAATGTTCAATACCCTTTTCTCTGAAGCCAGGAGAGGGGCATGTATGGACCACTTGGAGCATGTTTTTCCTCCCCAGCTACCAAACTGTGAGGTGGCACAGAGGGAAAAAGAGTGGGGTGGCCCTGTAAGTGACCTGCTCCTGGCTTAAATATGATTTTTATTCTTATGAGTATCAACCTTTGCCTCCCTCCAAGGAACTTCATGGCAATAAAACTGGCCATTTCCCCCCAGTTGGTCAGTATATCTCCTGAGGGTCAGAGAGCTGTCAGATTTTGTCCAGAAGTAAGCTGCAAAACAAAAAGACTCTCCTCTGTGCCAGGCTTCCTGCAATATGGAGCTGGTACCCTCTTGACCTGACTGGCATCTCTGCCTGCTTCTGCCAGCAATATCTTGCCCAGATGGGCAGGTGGTCTTCCTTTTGCTGTCTTACGCCATGCCATGGGTTTGTCACATTGATTAAATTCTTCATTAAGCTGGAGGCCGCTTCCCCCAAGAGTGCGGCTAGGTGTGCCAGGACCATGTGGCACACCTGTCTGGCTAAAGCGGACCCATCTGTTCCAGTGCCCTGGTTGCAGCCTGAGCTGGGCATGATTGGCATGGCTTCTGTGAAAACTGTGAACCTCTTCTGAGTCACTCTTTTTCCTTCCCATGCAGAACGTCTGCACCAAATGTGGCATCCAGACCACCAACAACCGGCCTCATTCCATCTGGCTCTGCAAGATTTGCAGCGAACAGAGAGAGGTCAGTCGGGATGTTTGCTCTGACTTGTTCCCTGAGAACGGATGGCTAGGGCTGGAGCCCTGAGCTTGGGGCAGGGACTTTGGGGGACTACAGTGCCCAGAATCCCCCAGTTGCTAAGGTACAGTGTCTGGAATCCTGTTGGGGACTTGCACCTGCAGGAATGAGAATTGAGCCATAATGTCCATATTTAGCAAAGGGTGGCTGTTATATGGCCACCTAGGTGAGCTGGCAAAGTGACCGATTTGCCATAAGACCAGTGGGATTTTGGTGCCCAAAGTTGAGACCTAGGGATGACGCCTTGTGATGTCATGGGGGAGGGCCCAGGGAATGCCCCAAGAGTGATGTCATAGGGGCGATCCTGGTGATGTCATTAAGCATCAGGCATAGCTACACAGAGCGTTGTTGTTCTTGTTGTTGTACACCTTCAAATTGTTTCTGACTTACGGCAACCCTAAGGCAACCCCATTATGGGGTTTTCTTGCCAAGATTTATTCAGAGGGGGTTTGCCGTTGCCTTCCTCTGTGGCTGAGAGCCAGTGACTTGCACAAAATCAACTAATGGGTTCCTATGGCCGAACAGGGATTTGAACCCTGATCTCCAGTGTCCTCGTCCAAAACTTAAACCATTACAACTACGCTGGCTCTCAGGCTGTTCAAATACACACACAAGCCTACCAAATGAGGCAAACACACACAGAGAGATGCACACTTGCTTTCTTATGTACTTTTCAAGGCAGCGTCTTGAGGACTGGAGAAGACTGGCCAGACCTTGAGGTCAGGACTGGGGATCTGTTAATGCCACAACGGTGAGGCACGCTGCAGCTCAACAACCGAAGGAGGCTGGCACGATTCCCACCCTAGATGTAAATAAAAGCAGAAAGCAAAGGGGGAACCATGGTTGGGGGGGGGGGAGAGGGATTGATGTTCAAGCCACAGAGTCTGCATACAGTTACGGCCTCCTCATGTCAGCCAGGCAGCATGCCCAGAAATGGATGGAGAAAGGCTACTAGGCTGGTTTGATGACTTTGTCTTGGCAAGAAGGGAGGGAGGTTGGGCTCCCAGCTGGACAAACCATTGATCTTTGAAGCTGGTTGTTTCCTTCTCGGCCCCTGCTGGGTGATCACAGGCCTCCTCTGAAGCTCGGTTGTCTTGAAGCCAGGAAGGTAGAAGGGAGAGGCGTCAGGCTTGGATCCATCCTCCTCTTCTTCCCGCTGGCCCTCCTCCATGCCTCAAAGTTACATGGCATGCCTCGAGGAGATTCATGCCAAGGGAACCCATGGCATGAGGAACATGCCAGGTTTGGGTTCTGTAGTGGGTGGGTGAGTGGAGGGTGGCTGGCACCACCAAAAAACAGAAGGGAAGGGTCTCAAGCCCTAGAAGCCACAACGTGAAGGACAGCAGATGACCAAAATGCCTTTGAATAAGCTATCCATCCAAAGAAGTCAACAGATTTGAAAAAGAGGTGTGTGGATGATCAGTAATATCCAAATAGGATTGCAATAAATAAATTGAAAGCCAGCATGGTGTAGCGGTTTGAGCATTGGATTAGGATTATGCTGGTCTGTGACCATAATAAATATTTATCAATCATTGCACTAGGACCCTGGAGACCGGGGTTTGAATCCCGTCTCAGCCACTGGAAACCCCACTGCGTGACCTTGGGCAAGTCACACTTTCTCAGCCTCAGAGGATGGCCAGGGCAAAAGCCCTCTGAACAAATCTTGCCAAGAAAGCCCCATGAGAGCTTCGCCTTAGGGTCCCCATAAGTTGGAAGGCACCCAACAAAGAACAGCAATGCATACAAATGGCATACAAATGGAGAAACAGACTGCAACAAGCAACGTAATACGTTTTGGGAAAGATGACCCAAAGCTCATTTCATTCTTCTGTTGGTTAGGTGTCAATAGATTGCCTTGTTGTTATTATGTTTACTGATCAGGATCCTATGAATTGGGGTTTTGGTTGTGATTTGCTCTTCTTAATCTTTTTTTTTATTATAAGGGCTGTCTATTAGTGGAACAGGCTTCCATGGAGGGTGATGGACTCTCCTTTAGAGATCTTTAAACAGAAGTCAGATGGGCCTTTCTCAGCATCCCACTGTATTTTTTTAGGTATGGAAACGCTCTGGAGCGTGGTTCTTCAAAGGTTTGCCAAAGCAAATGCTGCCCCAGCCGATGCCCATTGCCAAGGCCAAACCACAACCGGCGCCCAGTGAACCGGCACCGGCCGCTCAGGACCCAAAGCCGTATCCTCGCCAGCAGAACCATGGTAGGCAAAGAGCAGATGTCGGGTTTTATTTTTGGTTAGATGCCATTGACTGTAACATTCAGCAACCTGTATATACAACTGTATGGTAGGGGTGGGGAAAGTATTGCCCGTGGCCCACATGCGACTCTGAGGCCTCCCCATATTTTGGGTTTTTTCTCCAAACCCCAAACTTGTTTTGTCCCCCAAAGCCCTAAAGGCCATTTTGACACGTTTGATTCCCCCGCAGGTGGGTGAAAAATGGCTCTGACCCCTCCATCCTTGAGATTTGGTGTCTGAGCAATATCCCATAACTCGGGTTCCTTCTTTTTTCTTCCCAAGGCCAAGCTGAAGCGTCTCCCTCTGTGGAACAGGAATCCTACGGTAAGCGTGGCTTTTGGGGGGACTTCAAGCCGGGATTTTCTCATTCTCCCTGTTTCATAAAATTTTGCAAGCCATTTTTCTAGAGAGCTCAGAAGAATTATTTTTTGGGGACTATAACCAGGTGTGTGTTGGCTGTGACGTTGTCCCCCAAAGCCACTTTTTCTGAACTATGATCAGAGCCGGTGCCTATCTTGCTCGGTACAGTGGGGCCCTTGGTATCTGCTGGGATTTGGTTCCAGGACCCTTGTGGATACCAAAATCCGTAGATGCCCAAGTCCCATTAAATACAATGACATTGTAAAATGGTGTCCCTTATATAAAAGTGGCATATATATATACTGAATATTTTTGAGCTGTGGATGGTTAAATCTGTGGATAAAAAATTGCCAGATATGTATTGTATTGTCTTCTCAAATAGGTAACAGTCTTCTATGTCTCATTATTAAAATTGAGAGCCTTCTCTAAAATCACATGAAAGTGCCAGGTGCCCGCAGGAATGCCAAGTGTTGACAGGGTGATTGATGCTGTCAGAACAGTCATTCGCCTGCTTGTTACAGAGGCAGATGATCCAGGCATACGCTGACAAGATGCAACTGCATCCCAGATTTTCACTAGCGGTTGGCATGCCATGCTTTCGGTCCATTTGGTGGAGAATTCCTCCCTTCCATCCCAGAGTTGGCATGTTGAACAACCCTTTGCCTGTTCCCCTGGGGTGAATAAAATTGCCGTTGGGTGACTAGGGCTGCATCCGCACTGCAGAAATAATCCAGTAGGGTGCCACTTTAACTGTCATGGCTCCATGCTGTGGAATTCTGGGAAGTGTAGTTTGCTCTGGCACCAGAGCAGAGCTCTGTGCTCAATTTACAGCAAGTGGAGGACGCTCATCCTTTTGCTCTGATTCAGGGAATGGAAAATCCTGGGCCTTTTTTTGGTAAGGCTCTAACAAAGGTATTTTTTAAAAAATGGGCATGGTTTACAGCAATAGTCCTATGGCTTTCAGGGCAAATTTTCTCCTCTCTGAATTTCTAATTGTTTTTAGAGCTATGGTTTTAAATGTATAATGCAAAAGTGCCATTTCATGGATACATTATAAGCACTGTGAAGTCTGTTAAAAAAGAGAGAGAGAAGAGAAGGGAACATATTTTCTGATATGGCTCGGAATGAAAAAAGAAACCTACTTGATAATGGGACTAAAATGTTGCAGCAGATGCCAGGAATTGCCCAAAAAAAATTGTCTAGGTCAACAAAGATGCCATGTAGAGAATTTTAAAAAACGGCAAGAAGTACAGCAATAAATACTGCAAGCTCCATCTGGAGGAGCCCAAGGTGAGAAAATGTTGGAGAAGAGTCTGGAAATGGACTTCTCTGGGGATGGGCACAGCTTTGTAAAGCACTGACTGAACAGAAGTACCCCGCGCTGCAACATTTGATTGCAAAGGTCCCGTTTGCTGTTATTGAAACGATTATGACTGCAATATTTGCGAGATGTTGAACCGGGGAGTGAGGAATGGAGGCCTGGAGAATAGGAGAAGGGTTGAGCTGAAAGGAGGAAACCACTTCCTTGGTGTCTCATTGCTCAACCTGTAAAATGGGAATTTTTTTGCCACAATGAGCAGAAGGCAGGGGAGAACGCAATTGAGACCACGAATGGAAAGGACTCTCTCATCTCCTAGAGTAGAGTGACTATAGAAGGAAGATGAGCCTCCCCGCTACTTGCCTTGAATTGCTATTTCAGTCTGCGGTTTCGGCAAAATGTGGGCCGCAAGCTCCCCCAGAATCTCTACCAACCTGTGGAAGTTGGGACTCAAAGCTGTCCCTTGCCTGACTGTGAGCCTAGTTTTCAGTTAAAGTGATGTCAGACCGGATTTTTTCCTGTGGTCTGGATGCAGCCTACTACATGTGGCTTTTCAACCGCAATTAAAGTTGGAAAATAGCAGCTTTGGTGATAGTTATTGCACAACGTCATCTCCGACCCATAGCTGCTGTGTCTCCAAAGTGTGGTTACGGTATCCCTATTCATTGACAGGGGGAACCTGTCAATAAGCTCCCAGTTTCACTGCAGTCCCACTAGTCCTCCGGTGTGAAATGTCACTGCTGCAGAAGTTGCGATGTCGGCAGTCCTGTTGGCGTTCATGTCTCCTCCTCTCCGCATTCCCCCCTCGCTATTCCCGAACATCCTGATTCTGTCCCCCCCCCCCCCCCCCCCATATCACGCTTTTCTTTTCTGCTTAAATCACATCAGCACAACTCTGGAACTGCATTGAAAAGCAAAAAATGAAAAATAGAGGGTAGGGCCTAGGGCAGGGAGGTGTATTTTAGGGGAAGTGTGGAAGAAGGCTGGATGGTGAAAGCAGCACCGGTTGGAGAGGTGCGACGACTGCTGCCTTGAAACGGGCATCTTTCCATTTCTATTGACCACCACGATTGTGGCGAGAGCGGGACTCGTGTGGGAATGTCCTAAGGCCGAGAGCTTTCTAATGGTGGAACGCTGCCTAGCTTTTCCTGCCTAGAGCGAAGAAGGGGACCGGCGGCGTGATGTCTGTGAGTGTGAAGTTTCCACGGGCGACAGGAGGGACCAAGACGCTTCATTAGCTCCTGCCCGTTTGCACCCAGCTGTTGGATGCTTTGGCTCGCCAACCTGGTGCCAGCGGGGTCTTGGACACCATTGCAGAAGAGGCAGCTGTTAGGCCTGACGCCAGCTTGTTTTCGAAATCACTTTTGGGCAAGGCAAGCTCAGGCGGGTGGGAAATTGCCTCTCAATATTGGTTGGGACGGAGTGGTGGCGCTGCCGAGAAAACGCTGCCGAGATGTCCGAGGCTCATTCGCGCCTTATAGTTGTGGCACACTGCTTCCACTTTAGCTGCCATGATGACCTCCTGTGGAATGCTGGGATTTGTAGTTTAGGGAGATGCTTGAGCTCTGTGGTTGAGAAAAAGACTCACTCCCTAAAGGGCAATTCTATAGAGGACGGCCATAGCAGTTGAAGTGGAATAATAATTCTATAATAGGGTCGGGTGAAAGGGCCCCCTATTTGTTTGCCTGATGGGTCTGTGAAGGAAGTGACTGCATAATGTTACATCATTCCAAACTAATAATGATAATAATAATAATAATAATAATAATAATAATTTATTTCTAGCCCGCCCCTCTGAACGAGCAATTGGGGCAGGGTACAGAAAAAAGTTAAAACAAAAGCAGTTGAAATATCCAATCCCTGTCCCACCTCCCCCCCTAAAAAAGAATTAAATCAAGCAACAAGTTAAAACATGGTATAAAACAAAACAGTATTAGCAGCATCAAGCTAAAAGACTAATATTCAAGATTGATATCCAGTCTAAAACTAATATTCAGGATTAATATCCAGTCCAGCTGATGCCTCTCCATGGATCCATTCATATAAGTACAATTATAGTGCTACGATTCCACATGAACTGCCATGGCGATAGCCTGTGGAATCCTGGGATTTGTAGTATAGGGAGGGGCATTTGGAATTCTCTCCCAAAGGGCCATAGCAGCTCCTGTTCCCAGGATTCCATTGGATGCGGACACTGCTGTTAAAGTACAACACTGTACTGGAATTATGTAGGGTGAAAGGGCCTTAGATCTTGCAGTCCTTTTCCTGGATCTTCAGAACAATTCCTGAAAATGTATTTGCCATCCCTAGTTCTTGAAAGCATTCAAGAATGATTCCAGGATGTGTTCTCTTAATGCCAAAAAAGCATTCCTTTTTCCAACATAACATGAAAGGTTTTGCGTCCGTTTCATTCATGACTCCAGCCATTCTCGAGAATCGTGGACCTTTTGGGCTATTTTTAGTCACTTTTTAATTGATCTTTTACTATTCGGAAGATGTCTCCTGCTGCATTCTGCGACTAGCACCTTCCTCTGTATCCTTTCGCACATTTCCGAATGCTCTCTCTGGTGTCACTACAGCTCAGAAATGAGATTCAGATGGCCGAGAACCCCCTTTCCCAGCTGCCTAGCTTTCAAAGGTTTGCAGGTGGCTCACAGCTGTCATGGCATTTGCATTTGCTGCGACATTCGGGAAGTAACGTTTCCTCTGTCGGGTTTTTTCTTTTTTGCCTTTCGATGTACGTCCAGGCGCTGAGCCAACAGCGGCTGCTTCCAGCCGGGGAAATTATCCACAACTTAGCCGCAAACCTTCCGAGGCCAGGATGGCACCGAGTGGCAGCGAATATGCTGGTGAGGGCACCGAAAGCCGGGATTATGTTGCTGAGAGTGAAGTCCACCAAAGCC
Organism: Urosaurus nigricauda; assembly: GCA_034509955.1. NCBI lineage: Eukaryota > Metazoa > Chordata > Lepidosauria > Squamata > Phrynosomatidae > Urosaurus > Urosaurus nigricauda. The sequence goes on along the minus strand of JAOEGL010000014.1, from coordinate 14,849,617 downwards.
CTGGAGGTGAGCAGGAAAGGAGGAGTGTATGAGACTGAGAGCGAAGGATCTAACTCCCTTCTTTTCCAAAAATTGTGATCATCTATGCCAGCTACTGTGTGCCACGTAGGGCACACTGGCGTGCAATAAGAAGGAAAAAAAATGAAGTAATGAAATCCGGGAGCCTAAGGTACAATATTTTATACTCTGCACCATCCACTTTTCTGGAGTCCAGTTGTGCCACCTGTTTGGATGTTTGCAAGGGCAGCTGTGTTGGCAGTACTGCTTGCCCCTGGATTTTTATTCCTGATCCGCCTAAATGAAGCAGACCCACTTGTTTGTGTGCTTTTTTTCTCCCCCACAATGGAGATTTTCCTCCCCTCCTTCCGTGGTTCTTAAGGAGTAAATCCTAGTCCCAGACTTCCAGTCTTGATCCAAAACCTCTGGGAGGTGCAATGCTTGTCGAATTGTTGCAGCTCTGATGCGCCCATGGATTCAACATGGGATGCGTTGGCAAGTTGTCCTGAAAAAAAGAGACATTTCCTCCTGAATTTTCTCCCTCCTTTTCCTGTTTTAGGTGCCAAGCGTACCGGTGGTGGCCAAGCGGCTGCAGCCAGGCCATATTCTCCAGCTTCTGTTCAAAATCCCTCTGCCCCGCAGGCTGATCAAGGTATGTTGTCTCTTCTTGTACTGAAAGACCTGAAGGATATTGTTCTGCTACAAGCAATGGCTTAATAGAGTTTTTTCTTGGCTTTGACGGTCCTTCTGCAGGTGGCAGGCAAGGTCCCGGCTCAGGTGGCCGCTTCCCAGAAAGGCAAGGTAAGATATCCACCGGAGTTTGTCATAAGGGTGGAAATCTGTGCCGCTAGGGTTCTTGCATCTCATGGCCTGGGCCGTTTTCTTTGGTCTTTAGGGTGGGATGAAGAGGAGTCTTTGGGTGAGAGCGTTTCTTTGAATTTTACATATGCATTATACTCTCAGCTCTTGGTTCCCTGCTACTGCAAGCTGCTCTGGAATGGCTCCTATAGATCTTTCCTTGATTGTACTACAGCTTCCATGTATCCTCAGTAGTACTCATAAAGGTGTTAAGAAACAGAGATGGGGAAAGTGTGCTTGGGGGTCTTTCTTGGGGGTCTTTCTTTGGTTGGACTATGGATTCCGTGCATTCTCTAAAAGCAGCACTTGCAAGTGTGTTAAAAAGAGAGGCGGGGAAAGTGCATTTTCGGTTCAGAGCAGAGCTTGGAGAGCTTTCCTTGGCTGGACTACAGCTTCCGTGAGTGCTTAAAAGTACCGTTTGCAAATGCGTTCAAAGCTCTGTCGTCCAACTGTGTGCCCCTTGCCGAACCATGAGATACGCCATCAAAGTAAGTAGGAAGAAAGATAAGATCTTTCTGAGTTACAGAATGGAGGGTCTTTTGGAGGATGGCACCCTCATCAGAAAATCTCATCTGACACCTAGTTTATAGTCTTTGGCTCATCCACTGGGATTCTCCCAAGGATTTTAAGCACTCTCTTTAGTGGGTTCAGACAGTGGACACTATTGCTATTATGAAAGGATCTGTCCAGGGCTGGACTTATTTTGGCTATAGGGTGGTGCAACACGTTGGATGCTTCCTTTGGAGTTTGGCGTGAAACCCAGAGCAGATTCACTGCTCCACCAGTATCAGAGCTACATGCCTTTAGATCAGAAAAGAACAAAGGGTGGCTCTGCAAGAGTTGTTGGACTGCATTTCCCATCGTCCATCACTGTTGGCTATGATGTCCAGGGCCAGTGGGATTTTCAGTTCAGTCTCATTTAAAGGGGGCCAGAATCCCTGCCCTTGATTTAGGTTTTCACACGGAATTTGGGGCTAGTTTTGCTGTGCGGTTTTATGTGCTGTTTCGATCACTTTTCTTGATTTTCTTTCTTGCTTGGTATTGCTATACATCATCTCGAGATGTAGCTCCTGAAAGAGCAGAGAAACGAAGAAGGAAATAATAGGAAATGTGACATCCTTGACTATTTCATTCTCGTGCGGGAAGGCAAAGAATTACAGCTGTTTTCTCCTCCATACAGGAAACAACGGAGATTGCCTTATTAGTCTACAGTATTCTCCTTGAATTTTGATGTCCCAGTGTGTTGTAGAGGAAAAATTTGGCAGAGAAACACATGTAGTGCTCTTGTGTGAAAGATGTGTTTCCTGAGCAGTTTGGTGCAAAAAAGCGACTTGTTTTCCACCCCAACACTTTAGGACATCAAATCCAGGGGGACAAAACGCACCGCATTTTTGCTGGTCTTCTTTCCTGACTGCAGAAAAGCTGTTTCTCGACCTGAGAAATCAATATAGAATAGGACAGAATCTTTACTACGGTCATAGCATATATTCCACACACACCCTGTCTCTTGCTTGGAAATAGTAACCCATTTCTTCTCTGCTTCTGCAGGCAGCCTTTCAATGGCTCCCCCTCAGGCGGATCCAGCCTATTCCTCCCCAGGGCCATCCAGAGATGAGCGCCCAAGCTCTGGCTACTCGTCGCCCATGGCAGAGAAGCCCATGCGCCAAGTGGCACCCTATACCCAAGCCGCTGCCCCGCCAGCCGCTCCGGCACCCTCCCGACAGCCTCCTCCAGAGGAGGACGAGGACGAGGCCAACAGCTACGACTCCGATGAAGCAAGTAGGTGTTTCTTTCAGGAGCCATCTACCTGAGGCTGGGCTTTTTGGGTTTCCTTTCTCTAAGGTGCCCAGGTCTTGCCAAGGAGAGCTTGGCCAGAGCTGGAGCAAGTAGCTTTGCAGGATGCCCATTCCCCCATCGGAGTGGCCCCTGCCTATGCTGGCTGGAAGAGTCTGGAAACGGAGGACCTTATCAGATGGGAGGAATTTCTCTTTATTGTGAATGGAGCCAATTCGAATTCACGTGAATTCGCTAGTTTAGCAAATTCACGTGAATTCCCATTGCATTCAGAATGCGTTCAGAATGACTTCCCATTACCTGAAAATGACCCCCCATTGCCCGAAATTGCATGAGATACTTTAATTCGCAATAAAGTAAAACCCATGATTGTGTTCGGAATGACTTCCCTTTTGCCCGAAATTGCGTGAGATGCTTTAATTCGTAATAACGTGAAACCCCATGATTGCGTTCGGATTGCCATTGGATTATACTTCCAATTTCCGACGTCTGATAAGGTCCGTAGTCTCTGAACCTCGGTCTCCTCTCTCCGCAGCTACTCTGGGCGCCATGGAGTTCAGCCTCTTATACGACCAAGACAACAGCTCCTTGCACTGCACCATCATCAAGGCAAAGGTGAGCCCTATCTTTGGTAGATGGGAGATGATCTGGCCTCAAGCAGGGCTTCTCACTCTTTGGTCCTTTGGAGTTTTGAACGTCAGCTCCCAAAGGTCCCAGCCAGCATGGCCAATGACCAAGAATTCTGGGAGACGACGTCCCTCAAAACACTGAAGGACCACTGGTGGAGAACCATTCGCCAACGGGATGTGTCTCAGACTCAACCTAAGCCTCTCTAGTCATTTCTGACAAACCGGGGTGGCCAGGAGATCCACTGCCGCCCTTTGGGTGGAAGTGCCCCTGCTCTGAATCCATCTTCCTGGCATCTGTTCCAAAGCTGTCCTCCATCTATCTCAGGGAGTTTCACCCCTTGCTTGGGAGATCGATGAATCCGTTCTGTTTTTCTTCCTGCCCAGGGCCTGAAGCCCATGGACTCCAATGGGCTGGCAGATCCTTATGTGAAACTCCATCTTTTGCCGGGCGCCAGTAAGGTAAGGTCCTGAGATTCCATTCGTCTCCTTGCATTCTTTCTCCCAGTTTGCTTTTGCCTGAGCCTCCTGGGAAGGGCAATCCCATCCTGTCTCTTTCCTGCTGAGTTGAGTGCCAACTACTTTTGCCTTTTGAATGTAGTTTGCAGCCACTGAATGAAGCTGAGGGTAAAGGGGGAAAGTGAGAGGAGGAAGGAGAAACTGGGACATTTTAAAAGCAACCCATTTTAAAAGCCTCTGATATATCGCCCACAGCGCCTGTTCTTTCGTAACTGTGCTTAAAATACCTGGGCTGTCGTACGGCACTCCATGACTGCATCTGAAGAACGGGATTAATATCTGTGAAAGCTCATGCTGGAATAAATCGGTTACTCTTCTTCCCACCTGTTTATCCTTGAACTGCTGTGGCTCCTTCCTATGGAAGCCTAGGATTTGAAGGTTGGGAAGGACCTAGAATTCCCTACTAGCAAAATCAAAGGCTATACATCAATAATAATAATAATAATAATAATAATATTTATTTATTTCTTACCCACCCCTCTGAGCGAGCAATCGGGGTGGGGTACAACATATTAAAAACATATACAGTTAAAATCTTCCAAACATACCCACCTCCCTCCCCTTAAAACAGTATTAAACGAATCATAATTAAATGAATCAAGATTTAAAATATTGCGAATGTGGAAACCCTGATGCTTACATTTGGTTCTTTAGGTATTTTGGACTTCACCTCCCAGAAATCTCAGACAGCATGGCCCGTGATCGGGAATTCTGGGAGCTGAAGTCCCAAACATCTGGGGGACCAGCGTTTGAGAAGCACCACACTAAGGAATCCTATCAATCCCCAAGTGACAAATCCCAGAATTCCAAGACAGCGAAAGCAGTATCAATGTGCTGTAATTGTCCAGTGTGCGGATGGAATATATCCATGTCTGGAGGCGGGCGTTTGTATCACTTATCTGTCTCTTTTAACTCTTTTATCTTTATGGGGATGGTGTTTTGGCAGTCCAACAAACTGAGGACCAAGACGTTGAGAAACACCCGGAATCCTGTTTGGAACGAGACCTTGGTGTATCATGGCATCACTGACGAAGACATGCAGAGAAAGACGCTAAGGCATGTTTGTGTACCCAGACGTCGTTTTTAACTTAGGGCAACCCTAAGGTGACCCTACCATGGGGTTTTCTTGGCAGGATTTGTTCAGTTCAGTTCAAACTGAATGGCCAACTGTTATTCACCAGCCTTTTGCAAATCTTCTCAAATATGCCGTTCCCTCCCTGCTCTGAACAGCTACGTATCTGATACGCTAACACATAATCAATAAACCAAGCAACATTTTCAAACGCAAACCCTTGGCACCCCAAGTGGGACTGAGAATAAGCCTGCCCCCGAAGATCTTAAAACTTGGGCGGGCTCGTATTGATTTGGGGTTGTCCCTTTCCCCTTCCAGGATCTCCGTGTGCGACGAGGACAAGTTTGGCCACAACGAGTTCATTGGCGAGACCAGAGTGGCCCTGAAGAAAGTGAAGCCCAACCAGAAAAAGAATTTTAACATCTGCCTGGAAAGAGTCATTCCGGTAAAGCTCTGCCTCTGTTCTTGCCGCTTCCATTACGACCCGCTTTTAAGCTGGATCGGGTCGACGGGGATTTGGTAAACTTCCCCGCGGTTGAGATTTCAACGAAAGTTTGTAGAACGTATTACGTTCTAGGGTAGGTGTTTTATGAGGGATCAGTAAGAATGAAGCGAGGGTGGTTCAACAACAGAACGGACTCTCTCTGAAGGTGGTGGACTCTGCTTCCGTGGAGGTTTTTAAAATCGCTTCTCAGGGCTGCTATTTTGGAGGATTTCCTGGCTTGGTAGGGGTTTGGTCTGGATGGTCTTTGGGATCCTTTCCTGTTCTGAGGTTCTGTGATTTTACGGTAAATGACACCCTTTCTCCCTCTCATCCCATGCTAATGCCCAGATGAAACGGGGTGGAACGACTGGATCCTCACGCGGAATGGCCTTGTACGAAGACGAGGTAAGACTTCACCCGGTTCTTGCGGATGGGTTTGACTTTCCGTGGCCAGAGACGAGCTGTCAAAGGCCCATGTGAAAGATGAGGCTTTTTAACAAGTTGACACACTTTTATAATGCTCCGTGTTTTCCTTTCCTTGCTTTGGCTGGATTGTGAGGTTCAGAGATGACACAAGGGACGGACAGGCCCCTGGATGTCGGTGCACTCCAATTCCCATCAGCCCCAGCCAGCTTGGGCACTGGTCAGGGATGATGGGAGGAGTAGTTAATATATCAACACTGGAGGACTGGTCACATTCCCTACCCATGTTCTCTGGCAAGGGGCTGCCCAGAGTTAGGAAAGAAATTATGAATCTTCCTCTAAACCTGGGTAGCCAAAGTGCAGATTATGGCCTACAAGCTGTGCCCAGGGGCCTTTTTGCATCCCTCTGGAGTTGTATTTTTACCCCCAAACATGCCCAAATGCCCATTAGGGAGTGTGGGGGGAAGTTGGCCAGTCCCCAAACTTGGCAAAATGGGGGACATTAGTGGCATTTTAATTTTTGTATGTGGGGGTGGTGGGTGCAGCTCTCCAAGGTTTCCTGGGGTATTAATACGGTCCCCTGGACTCTGAGAGTTGCCCACCTCTGCTCTCAAGCCAGGGTGGGCATCTGGTAGGGGATGGCAGTCCCATTGGCCTTCCGTGGGACCTTGGAGGGCCACCCCTATACAACCGAATTGCTCTGGAGCTGGAGGGTCGGTGTGTTTTTCTGGCCAACTCAGAGACTCTCTCTGTCCGACCCTCATCTCCGCTTCTGTCTCCCACAGATGGACCAAGGAGGGGATGTTGAAGAACGAGGAAAGATTCTGGTCTCCCTCATGTACAACACCCAGAAAGGGGGTCTCATTGTTGGCATTGTCCGTTGTGTCCATCTTGCTGCTATGGATGCCAACGGCTACTCGGACCCATTTGTGAAAATGTATGTGAACCTAAGTGTCCCTCCGCTCTGCTTTCTTTCCTTCCTTCCTTCCTTCCTCTCTGAGGCCAGAACACATTCCATTTCCCAGAATTACATTTCACTGAGCCATGGCAGTTAAAGCAGTGTCAAACACGCTTATTTCTGCCATGCGGATGCAACCTTTAATCACCTAAATACCAAAGCCGCTTCTCCCCTTTTCTCCTCCTCAGTTGCTTGAAGCCCGACATGGGGAAGAAAGCCAAGCAGAAGACGCAGATTAAAAAGAAGACATTGAACCCGGAGTTCAACGAGGTAAGAAGGTGGCCTCTTTTGGTCTGTCGCGTGGCCCTTCTGCGGACCCTTTGGCCTGAAGTTTTGTCGGAACCTGGGATCCAGATAGGTAGCCTCGGAAGAGAACATGAAATCGCATCATATCTCGATGCTGTCTTTTTAAAAATAAGAATAAGGGGGGAAAAAGCTGCTGTGGGAGGGAGGTATTTGGAACAAAGAAGCGGTGATGGGAGAGATGCTTAAGGTTCAAAATAGGGATACGTAGGTTGATCAAGAAAGACTGCAGCCCAGGGGGACACAGAACAGAGATTTTTCCGGCTGAAATGGGTTAAACATGCGCTCTCCTTCTGCAGATTTTAAAATGTATTTCCAAATTCACTCCCCAAAGCAGTTTTTAAAAGCAACCCTGTCCAAATTGTGTTGTGGTTTTAATATGCTTCGCCATCTTACTCCTGCATCTCCTTAGGAGGAGATACATTGCTTTTTTGGGGCTTTGTCTGGATGATTAAAATACGCCTCCTTCGAAATAAATAGACTGAGATCCGGCCACGGGAGGAATTCAGGATTTTTGCAGAGGTGGGCGAGGGGGAAAAAAACCCTCCATAAACCCTTCTGAAAACGGATTTGCAGTTTGTACTGGAATAACCACAGCAATTCAGACAATGCACATAAGTGTAGACTAGGTCCTTGTGAGAGAATATTCTCTGGAAGTACACTGTCCAAGGTCCTGAGGGTTCTTTGCATTTTTATTTTTGTAACAGGAGTTTTTCTATGATATCAAGCACAGCGATCTAGCCAAGAAGTCACTCGATATATCGGTTTGGGATTATGACATTGGCAAATCCAATGATTATATTGGTGAGTCCTTCTTACTTACAGCGTCTGGACAGGTTAGCAGGCAGCGGCTGCCCAATTCATAAGCAACAGGTAGGGGTGGAAAGAATATTTAAAAAGAATTTGAAATGGTCGGAAAACAGGTTTCTTGCGGGTTGGGAAACCCTTGTGAGTCGAATCCTAAACAAGCAAGAAACCTTACAGTTCGGGTTTTTCTGTGCAGAAAATGAAATGTCAGAAAGCCGCATTTTGTGAAAACTGCTGTTTTGTAGAGAAAATGCTGGTTTCTATGCAAGCCTCCCTGCATATATACAGTCGGCCTTCCTTATCCACAGATTTTTCATCCACGGATTCAAGCATACGCAGCTTGAAAATATTTTTTAAAAAGTATAAATTCCAAATAGCAAACCTTGATTTTCTATTTTATATATAAGGAACAGCATTTTGCTCTGCCATTTTATTTAATGGGACTTGAGCATCCACGGACTTTGTTATCCATGGAGGGTCCTGGAATCAAATCCTAGTGAATAACAAGGGCTCACTGTATGTATGTATATGTATGTGTGTGTGTGTGTATGTGTGTGTGTGTGTGTATTTTTTGCTTAGAATAAATCCTGCACTGCAAATAGTCTTTGAAAACCTCACTGGTTTTAACAGCTTTCTCTCGGTGAGGACTAAAATGATAAAAGTATTTGTTCAGGCCCTTGAGAATGAAATTGACAAAGAGGTCCATCCCTTGCAATATGGACCATTGTGGTTTTCATCCTTTGGCCCCCCCAGAATCCTTTCCCCCTTAGCCATTTCAGTTGGGACTTCTAGGAATCAAAGTCCGTTGGGTTGCCGTTTTAAATTGAAATTTTTATTATGTCGTTTTAATTGATGTTAGTTTAATTTATTTTTAAGGGGCGGGTGGTTAGGTATGGGTCATGTATATTTTATCTTGCATTTTTTAATTGATGTAACCCGCTCCGATTGGATACAGAGGAGCGGGCTATAAATAAAACATTATCATTATTATTATTGTTGTTGTTGTTGTTGTTGTCCCAAACATCTGGATAATAATAATAATAATTATTATTATTATTATTTCTAACCCGCCCCTCTGAACGAGCAATTGGGGAGGGGTACAACATGTTAAAAACATATACCGTTAAAATCTTTCAAAACATACCCACCTCCCTCCCCTTAAAACAGGATTAAACTAGTCATGATTAAAACAGTTAAAATCTAAAATATCGAAGGGTGACAGCCGCTGATGTACGGTCACTGCAGGTGGCCCCTTAGCAAGAGCCTCCTTCTACCTTCTGTGTTCTCTTTTTTCCCCTTGCAGGTGGCTGCCAACTGGGCATCACAGCCAAAGGCGAACGCTTGAAACACTGGTACGAGTGTCTGAAGAACAAGGATAAGAAAATTGAGCGCTGGCACGCCTTACAAAACGAGAACCATGTCTCTAGCGATTAGGAGATGCCCCACGAGTCCGCCATCCTCCACTCCCTTCCCTGTAGATTTCCAAGCATCCCGTCTTCCAACGCATTTATGTTTCTTTTGCTCCTGGGGGGAAAAAAAAAATCCCCGTCTCCTGCTTCTGTCATGGGAGCAGCGTTTTTCTTTTCTTCCTCCTCCTCCTCCTCCTCCGTGGCCATTCCCACCCAAGGATCAAACCTGATTCTCCTTTACGGTTTGTATCATCACTCAATCCCCATCCCAAATCTCCCACCGTGGGTGCATTCATGTACAGATTTTTCAAGCAATAGCCCAGCACTGAAACTTCTTGAGTTTGGCCTCTGCTTTTCGGCAGCAAAAGATCGCCCTCCTTTTCTCCCCTACCAATGCCGGTGTGCTTTCTCCTATCTGCCAAAGGCATTTGTTCTTGAAGTGTCCTTGAATATCTGATCCCCCCCCCCCTCTCTTCTGGTTTCCATCTCTGCATGTGGACGTTCCTTCGGGCCCCACTCCGGCCCTCCTCCTCCTCCTCCTCCTCCTCCACCTCTTTGCAACCTTGAGAATATTTTGAGCATTTGCTAATGGAAAATGCACGGCTACGGTTCTTGACTCGGGCTGCTTTAAGCATGGGGGCAGCCGATCCAAATGCCGGCAACGGCGACAACAGCCAGATCACGCGAGTCTTTCGAAACCAACGCCTCGGCTGTCATAAGCAACAAGAACAGTTTCCGCTTTGGGGGGGGGGCGGGGAATCTTTCCGATTTGTAGCATCACTTCATCCCGTCTTTTCCAGTCCCGGGTTCTCTAGCCTTTCGGCTGTTGAAAGTAATTCGGAGGACGTCACCTTCCATTGCTGAGTGACCCCACCAGCGTGGTCCTTCGTAACCTCTCACTTCAAATCTTGACGCAGCAAAGGCCAAGCTTCTTCTTTTCCTGGTCAGCAACTATATGGACAATCTCAACCAAGTTGTGATCTTCCACTTGCCCCTGCCCGCAGCCGTGTTGTCGGGCAAGGCCTATTTTTGTGTCTGCGAAGCATTTTCCATGGGTCGCACCCTGTTGTTTATGGACTCTCTCAAGAAAATGGAGGTCCGCCATTCTCCTAAAATTCAGGAAGGGCTTCCAGTGATCGGATCGGACAGAGGGGCATGAAGTGTGAACATGCCCGGGGGGGGGGCGGTGTTCCTTTCCCGCCAAATGTGGAGAATGGTTGGTGGCAACACCCAAGCCAGATGATTCAGTGAAAGTCAGGGAGGACTACCTGGCCTGCTCTGGTCTGTTGGTTTCCTTGTTGGTCTCCCCAAAGTTCTCTCCTTTAGCTAGAACTTTCTAGCAAGAACAATAGTCTACTTTCAACCCCAACCAATATCTTCCAGGCGGTGCTTCCTGGTGCCCGTTGGTCCTGGTGACATGAAGGGAAACCGATGCCAACAGTAGGGGGAACAACTAAGTCTGGTTTTCTTCCTTGGGATGACACTTCCATAACCCCCTTCATATGTAACTTCTAACTGAACGGAAGAATAGTCCCTTATGTGAGTCCAGTAGGTTTCCACTCTACTGTACTTGCTTGTACTTGGAGGCAGAGAGGTGTGTGGCCTCTGCTGCTCAGTCTAAGCACCAGAAAGGCATGAAACAGGAAAAGTGCTTCAGGATTTCCTAGGGCTTCAGGTCTGACATCCATTTAAATAACAATTTCTTCCTCCTCCTCGTCCTTTGGATGGTGGGACCAAGTCATGCTCACAAGATTTTTCGTTCATTCCCGCCTCCTGCAAGAGCAGTCTGATCTGGTGCCTTTCAACTGGGTTGCCCAGGTGGGCAGAGATGGCGACTGCCAGCCTCAGAGAAACAGAGGACGCTGCCTCAGTCCAGTCTGGCTCTTTGCTCCTCTGGTCCAGTGTCCTTATCCTTCCAAGTTCTCAGGCAGTGAGAGGTTCTTTCCCAGAGCTTGGAAGAGTGCTTTGGTTGAATGATGATTCCCAGAATCCCCACGCTGGCTGTGGGATTCTGGGCATTGTCATCCAACAAAGGCACTACTCCTAGCTCTGGTCTTTCCCATCACTTTCTCCGTGAGGCTTTTGGAACTGGCGATGCCAAAGATTGAACCTAGGAATCTTCCCATACAGCACAGATGCACTTATTGCTATGGAGAGAGAGAGAGTGATGAGCAAACAAATGGACGGACGGACGAACCATGGAGTTTGGTTGCTCACCTTCAGCTTTAGTGGTGCTGCGGTGTGGTCTATTCCAAAGCGGAGCTATTTAAAACAAGTTCCTGGTGGTTCTGGGGGTGTTTTCGCTGATGACTTCCTTGCTCTCCTCTTCTTCGTCATCAACCAAGATCTCATTCTGCTAGTCTTTGGAGAAGGGCACCTTTAGGAATGGGTGACCTTGCTGGCCCAACTTGTCCTGGGTGAACGTTTCACAGGACAGTCATCCATGCTTCTTGACTTGCATGATGGTGGTGGGCTTCCATGAAGTATGTGGAGCACCTGAATCTCTTTACCCACCTTGGCCTTGTCGCGATTCCATTTCTTTCCCACTTGCTGGAAAAAAAAAAGGTCAACCAAGTGCTTTGCTCAACTGCAGAACCTCAGTAAATCCTTTCTTTTGTCACCCAGCCGTTGGCGCCAGGGCACAACCCAACCGTTGGGCCATTTTGTTAGCTTTTGTTACAGCTCCTGGGTTCTTAGGGTCATAGGTGAGATATATTTGTGTTGAAAGCAAGTTTCTGGGATTTTTTTTTCTTTTTAAAAGCCATTGGGAAATGTGATTAAGAGGCAGAGCAATTCTTCATTCTCACTTTGGCCAAGTAGCAATGGCCGAACTTTAGGCTCAGTCCTATTGGGTAGTGGCAACTAGAGTAAACCCACTGCATCAGTTGTTCAATGGTGAGTCAACACATAGGTAAAAAACACGGATTCAATAAGTCTACTGTAATAGAGACTAACTACAGGATTCAGGCCATTATGTTGGTGGGTCCCCAAGAAAATGCCAGTGTAGGGTTCTTGATCCGGGGTATCTTCAGGATCTACTAGTCCAGGTTGGGCAAAGTGAGGCCCATGGTTTGGATGCGGCCCCTTAGGGATGATTTTTGTGCCCGTCCGGGCCAACAGGAACCAAATTGTTGCCCTTCAATGCCTTCTAGGTGTTGTGGTGGACATTTCCACCACAGTTTTGAGACTCCTTGGTCGATTATAGGACCAGAACAGGCCTTAAAAAACAAGAAGTGAGCAAGAAGTGACCCAGAAGTCATTGTTCACTTCCTATTTATTATTAGGGCCTGTTCTGGGCCTAAAATGGACCAGGGGGAGCCTAAAAAAAGAAGAGGCGGAAGTGACTTCTGTGTCACTTACAGTTGTTAGAAAAAGGCCTTAGGTCTGGCGCATAGTCAGCATCCTTTCGGGGCTGATGGCACTGGGCTGGACTGTTGGTTTGGTGCGCTCACATTTAAAACTGTTTCACATTTAAAAGCGTTCAGGTGCGTAGCTGGGGGAGGGCACAATATGGGAACATTGAACCCTCTTCATAAAAATTCTTACCCCGCCAAATGACACTTTCCTTCCAACCCCAATTTTTTTTTTTTAGCACCGGCCAGAGATGCTGGAGACCATTCGCACATGGAACTCTTTCCGTTTTTCTGCGTTGGCTTTCCCTGGCCTGATTCTTTGGGTGCCTCAAATGTTATTTTCGAAAGGCTTCATGGAAGGTTGAAGCGACTGTGATGCTAAAAATTGGGGGACTGGAGGAAAATGGTTTGGGGGTGGATTCCTATTTGAGGGAAGGGGGCAATGCCTTTGTTGTGGCTCCCCATGGCTACATCTCTCCATTCTGCCATGGCTCTCTCAATGGGATTCTGAGCAATGGGGGGTTACGTTAGTTGGCATCAGATAATAAGAACTGATCCAGGCATGGATGGGCATCGGAACTGCCCTTTCCTCTTGGCTATCACTGTCCTTTTGGTTCCCAAAAGAGAGACTTTTGGAGAGAAATCTGTTCCCCAATGGTGGGTGTTGGTTGAGGATATTTCTCCATCTAGACCTAGGGAGGGAAGGCCCCTGCTCCCCAAGTAGGCTCTCCTCTCTGTTTTTAATGTTTCCTTTCTGCTCTGTGCCTGTTGGAGGCATTCTCTTGGAGCGCGTCCTCTCTTTTCTCAGAAGTCTTTGTCGTTTTTTCGATACCGTTTTGTAAGCTCGGTGTGAAAGTTCTCATCTCAAAAGAAAAGAAAAACCCTTTGGCTCTTTTCGAGGCCGGGGCTGCATCCGCCCTGCAGAAAATAATCTGGTTTGATGCCACTTTAACTGTCATGGCTCAAGGCTATGGGAACTCGGGGAGCTACCATTCCCAGCGTTCCATAACCTTGAACAGTGGCGTCAAAGTGGATTAGTTCAGCAGTGCGGACGCAGCCTAGGTTTCTCCCCTTCCTTCCTTCCTTGGCGATTTGTGACTGTTGACCTCCAACTCCTCCTCTTCTTCTTTCTTTGTAAATAACGCATGCACGCCTGGATCGCGAATGGGGCAGCAGCCCCGATCCGCCTCCCGTCTTTGCCTCCTCTTGACAATTGCATTCTGTTAAGCATGCAATGACTTCACAGAAGTAAATAACTATCTGACTGTTTATAACTATCTAACAGCCAATGTTACCAAGTAAGACTCCAAAACCCAGCTGGTCTTCCGTTGCATGCAGGTGTAACTCCCCCGTTTCTTCATGTCATCCCGTAATAAAAGTGAGAACAAAGGGGGCACAACCTCCGTCCGACGTGTGCGTTGTTTTCATTCCTTGGCATTGCTGGAACAGGCACGCGTGGGCATGGGCATGGGCATTGGACTTGGGACAATCCAGAGGCCGTAGGGCAAAAAGGAGGATTTTAAAATGAGCGGGACGAGGAGGCGGCAGATGGGGCTGAAGGCTCAATATCTCTTTTGAGTCTCTATCAAGCTCTCCAATAGGAATGGGAAGAATATTTGAAAATATTCAAAGAACGATGGCCAGAATCCTCTTTACGTATTCCAGGGGTGTAGAAATACAGAGGTCCCTCCACATTCGCTGGGGTTACGGGTGAAGGACCCCCATGAAAATGGAAAAATGCAAATAAAAAAAGCCATTTTCTTCTTACCTAAGGGAACACCTCTCTAGGAATGTCCAGGTCCTCCGGTGCAAGTCTGTGTTCAACTTCTTCCAGAAGGTAATCATAGAATCATGATGGAGGACCTACAAAGGCCCAGACAAGCGTTTTCTCTAGGAACGTTTAGGTTCTCCAGCCCAGCTCTATGGTCAACTTCTGGCGGAGTTGTGCTGGAGGACTTAGAGATTCCTAGGAGTTTATCAGACGACGGAAATTGGAAGTATAATCCAATGGCAATCTGAACGCAAGCGAATTAAAGTATCTCGCGCAATTTTGGGCAAAAGAGAAGTCATTCCGAATGCAATCATGGGTTTTACGTTATTGCGAATTAAAGCATCTCGCGCAATTTCGGGCAATGGGGGGTCATTTTCAGGTAATGGGAAGTAATTCTGAACGCATTCCGAACGCAATGGGAATTCACGTGAGTTCGAATTGGCTCCATTCGAAATTGAGAGAAATTCCTCCCGTCTGATAAACTCACTAGAGAGAACGTATTAATCAAGACCGCAAATAATCACATCCGCAAAAGTCAAAGCTGCAAATGTGGAGGGCCAACTGTAATGCAGTTTAGCTGCCGTGGCTCCATCCTACAGAATCATTGGTGAGGCACCAGCAGTCTTTGGCAGAAAAGGCTAAAGCCCTTGTAAAATGACAAGTCCCCGGATTCCCTAGGATGGCATTGCAGCACTTCGACGGCATTATTTCTCCAGTGAAGATGCACCTTTAGGTGGCAGTTCATGACCTGGGCCAAGAGCTTATATGGTCTCAACGTAATGGAAATATCCGTCAGCAGAGTTACATTCATTAAAAAAATACTGAATGCCAACATGGATGTAGATCAATGGTCCACGCACATGGCTGACAATCTATTAGCAACTGTGACGCACCAAGTGCAAAGGCCATGGACGTTCACCCTGTATTGTAATGCCCTCCCCCATGAGGATCAGTCCCATATGCATGACTTTGCGTATATTGTCATTCGTTGGATACATCCTTTGCACGTGGTCGGAAACCAACAACCTCCTCCTGGATGTGTAGCACAACTTCTCTGTGCAGGTCATGCTCGGAGGAGTGTTGGAAAAAAATCCATTTCTGCCCAACGGCTGTAGTCAAACCAGGGCTTGAAATACTGCTTTTGTTGGCGGCTTCCAAAATCCCCCAGCTGGTATGGCCCATGAATTGCAGGACTGCGCTAGGAAAACCAGGATCTTGCGGAAATGCTCTAACCGCACAGCAGATGGCAATACTCCTCCAAAGACGGCAGCAGGCCTTCCCAGCAAATGCAGTCAGGTTTGGTGAGAGAGGGGGGTTTTCTTCTCCTTTTTGGCCAGGTTTCTGGCGGGGCCTCAGTACAGCAAGTCACCCAAACACACCTTGGGATATGGCTTTGCATCACGATGCTCATTGACTGCCGTTGGAAGCGAGGAACGCTTTGGAGACACAGATGTGGGAGATGCCATATTCTCTTTCCCAAGTTGCCCACAGCGGGAGAGATCAAGCTTACAGTTTGGGCCTAGTCTTTGGATGGTTTGTCCTCCTTTGGACTACGGCTCCCACAGCTCACCCTTGGACTTGTATTTTCCTGCTGGGACTCAGATGAGGAACATCTAGCGTAAGGTGTACAAACAGGGCAGCCTCTAAGCATAAGCAAAGAGCCTTCCCTCCTCTGCAGCCCAATTGAATCAGCAAATTCTAGGGCTCTAGATCAGAGATCTGCTCCTGTGCCGCTCTTGCTTTGTTAGTTAACTGGTGCCTGGCTGGAAGCCTCCGCTTCACGTTGCCTGGCAGTTGCGTTTCTGCATATTTCCCATCAGGTGCCGCCCGCCGTTCCCACTTCTCAAAGCGGCTCCCTCCAGCACTTGACTGGCTGCTCCAAAGGTTCCTTTGCCCGCTAATGAGATTTGGCCCTTTTGCCTCCGTCGATCGATTTCTCATCTTGGAAGCAGCCAAGCTCGTCATCGCGGCCAATAATTTACGGCTTTGGTCACTCCAAAATCAATACGGATTTGCTCGTTGCTGGGAAGGGTGTAAAGGCAGTGGGGCTGCGGGGGGAGGAGGAGAACCACAGGCCAGATGTTTGGCTGGTTGGGAAGGAGAGCCCATTTCAGGCGGGTCTGGGATGGGACCCAGAAGCAACCAGAACTGGGGACAAAATGTGGACGGCCGGGGCTGGCTCCCCAAGAGGATGCCTGCCTTTCTCTCCCCGCAAAGAACGATGGTGTTTGATGACCCAAAAGCTCAGAGCTGTGGGTTTGGGGGGGAACAGAGCCACCTCACCAAGGATGCGAAATAGCCTTGCGGTGACTGTATTTAATAGCCAAGCAAATCTCCATGAATTTTTCAGGCCCTCGGAGAATATATAATAGGAGGGCTGTATATATATATATATACACACCTCGAAGCAATGCAAAGAGAAAAATAAGTTATTACTCCCAGAGAATGTAACCGACAGCTGCGCCCATAAATCCCGTTTTCCAATTGACTCCATATGAGTTTATAAGTCAGCGCCGCTGGAGTCGAAGGTGAGCGGCAAATGCGAAATAGGCGTGTGGGCCGGGAAGGCGGCCGAGAGCATCTTTGGATGAAGCAAGGCCTGAATATTAACCGAATATTAACATTCTGCTGATTCAATTGGAAGTATATTCAGAAGAGCGCGCTCTTCGCTGCTGGCTTGTTCCCCCTTGGTCTACAGTTAACGGCAAAATGTGCAGCAAATATGCTGAGGCTGGCCATATTTCTCCCGCTTTTTGACGGCATCTTCACTGCAGAATTAATGCAGCGTCACACCGCTTTAACCGTCACGGCTCCGTGTGATTATTTACGTATGTACGTATTAATGTTTGCACAGAATAGCTCCTGAATGCGAATAGTTCATGGATGAAGTGGCTTGAGCGTGGGATTCTGACTCTGGAGACCAGGGTTTGAATCCTGGCTCAGCCCTAGAAACCCACTGAGTGACCTTGGGCAAGTCACACTCTCTCAGCCTCGGAGGAAGGCAATGACAAACCGTCTCTGAAAAATCTTGCCAAGAAAACCCCATGGCAGCTTGGCCTTAGGGTCGCCGTAAGTCGGAAACAACGTGAAGACACACAATGACAACAAGAAGTTCCCAAACAGCAAACCATATTTGAAAACTGCACATATTGTAATGAGGTTCTTACGGGGGGGGGGGGGGGGAACACCAGGAAATTTGCAAAGATTTACATCTCTGGGCTTCACCAGCCAAGGTTTGTGGCTTCCATGGGCAGCGAATCCATTCTGGGGTTTAGTCCAAACTTGGAAGGAGGTCTCCAAGATGTTCACCACGGTGTGGTTAGGTTTCAGAACACGGGATTGTTCCCTTAGAATTCAGGCTAAAATGTGGAGCAGTGAGAAAGCTTTTGGTCACTTCAAAAAGTGGGGATCTTTGACCTTTTTATACCAGGTCTGACAACTAGAACTCCAGAGTGCAAGGCCCGAATGTAGTTTTATTGGTACAGCAAAAGGCTTGCAACATATATACAAACGCAGGCGCTCACACTCGTACCAGAGCGAATGAAATAAAAGCAGATTAAATTGGGTAGAGACGCTGCAAAGCCTTCTCACACAGGCCTGGAAAAAATAATGCCAGGAAATCCCAATGCGAATTTAGGATTCCAACTCAGAAGGAGGATTGCAGGGAAGATCGACTCAGATTAGTGCCAGCAAATTGGAGCCTGGGAACCTTGCAAATTGTAATTTGAGATTTTTCCCTGATGTATAGTCCATTGTAGCCTGGGAACCTTGCCAATTGTATTTTTTGAATTTTCCTAGATGTATAGTCCAGTGTCGCCTGAGAACCTTGCCAATTGTATTTTTTGAATTTTCCCTGATTTATAGTCCAGTGTAGCCTGGGAAACTTGCGAAATGAATTTTTTGCATTTCCCCTGATGTATAGTCCAGTGTAGACTGGGAACCTTACATACTGTATTTTTTTAATTTTCCAAAATGTATAGTCCTGTGTCGCCTGAGAACCTTGCCAATTGTATTTTTGAATTTTCCCTGATGTATAGTCCAGTATAGCCAGGGAACATTGCAAACTGTAATTTTTGAATTTTCCCTGACGTATAGTCCAGTGTAGCCAGGGAACCTTGCCAAATGTATTTTTTGAATTTTCCCTGATGTATAGTCCAGTGTTTGCTGGGAACCTTGCGAGTTCTAATTTTTGAATTTACCCTAATATATAGTCCAGTGTGGCCGGGGAAACTTGCGAAATGTATTTATTCAATTTTTCCTCATCTATAGTCCAGTGTACCCTTGGAAACTTTTTAATTGTATTTTTTAAATTTTTGCTGATCTATAGTCCAGAATAGACTGGGAACCTTGCGAATTGTATTTTTTGAATTTTTCATGATGTATTGTCCAGTGTCGCATGGGAAACTTGCTAATTTTGTTTTTTAAATTTTTCCTGATGTATAGTCCAGTGTAGCCAGGTAACCTTGCAAATTGGATTTTTGAATTTTACCTGATGTATAGTCCAGTGTCGCCTGGGAAACTTGTGAACTGTAATTTTTGAACTTTCCCTGATGCATGGCAAACTTGGAAATTGAAATTTTTGAATTTTCCCTGATGTATAGTCCAGTGTAGCCCAGAAAACATGCGAATTGAAATTTTTGATTTTTCCCTAACGTATAGGCCAATGTAGCCCGGGAAACTTGCCAATTCAAATTTTTCAATTTTCCCTGATGTATAGTCCAGTGTAGCCCGGGAAACTTGCCAATTGAAATTTTTCAATTTTCCCGGATGTATAGTCCAGTGTAGCATGGCAAACTTGGCAATTGAAATTTTTGAATTTTCCCTGATGTATAGTCCAGTGTAGCCTGTGAATCTTACCAATAGAAATTTTTTAATTTTCCCTGATGTATAGTCCAGTGCAGCCCGGGAGACTTGCCAATTGAAATTTTTGAATTTTCCCATAGTGCAGTGTAGCCGGGAAACTGGCCAATTGAAATTTTTGAATTTTCCCTGATGCATAGTCCAATGTAGCCTAGAAAACTTTCAAATAGAAATTTTTGAATTTTCCCTGATGTATAGTCCAGTGTAGCCCGGGAAACTTGCCAATTGAAATTTTTGAATTTTCCCTGATGTATAGTCCAGTGTAGCCCGGGAAACTTGCCAATTGAATTTTTTGAATTTTTCCTGATGTATAGTCCAGTGTAGCCCTGAAAACTTGCGAATTGAAATTTTTGATTTGTCTCTGATGTATAGTCCAGTGCAGCCCGGGAAACTTGCCAATTGAAATTTTTGAATTTTCCGTGAATTATAGTCCAGTGTAACCCGGGAAACTTGCCAATTGAAATTTTTGATTTTTCCCTAATGCATAGTCCAGTGTAGCCTGGGACACTTGCTAATTTAAATTCTTTAATTTTCCCTAATGTATAGTCCAGTGTAGCCCAGAAAAATTGCAATTTGAATATTTTTGAATTTTCCCTGATGTATAGTCCAGTGTAGCCCGGGACACTTGCCAATTGAAATTTTTGAATTTTCCCTGATGCATAGTGCAGTGTAGCCTGGCAAACTTGCTAATTTAAATTCTTGAATTTTCCCTGATGTATAGTCCAGTGTAGCCCAGGAGACTTCCCAATTGAATTTTTTGAATTTTCCCTAATGTATAGTCCAGTGTAGCCCGGGAAAGTGGCCAATAAAAATTTTTGACTTTTCCCTGATGTATAGTCCAGTGTAGCCCGGGAAACTTGCCAATTGAAATTTTTGAATTTTCCCTGATGTATAGTCCAGTGTAGCCCTGAAAACTTGAAAATTTAAATTTTTGAATTTTCCCTGATATATAGTCCAGTGTAGCCCGGGAAACTTGCGAATTGAAATTTTTAAATTTTCCCGGATGTATAGTCCTGTGTAATACGGGAAACTTTCCAATTGAAATTTTTGATTTTTCCATGATGTATAGTCCAGTGTAGCCCGGGAGACTTGCCAATTGAAATTTTTGAATTTTCCCTGATGCATAGTCCAATGTAGCCCAGAAAACTTTCAAATAGAAATTTTTGAATGTTCTCCGATGTATAGTCCAGTGTAGCCCAGAAAACTTGCCAATTGAAATTTTTGAATTTTCCCTGATGTATAGTCCAGTGCAGCCCGGGAAACTTGAGAATTGAAATTTTTGATTTTTTCTTCATGTATAGTCCAGTGTAGCCCGGGAAACTTGAGAATTGAAATTTCTGATTTTTCCCTCATGTATAGTCCAGTGTAGGCCGGGAAACTTGCCAATTGAATTTTTGAATTTTCTCTGATGTATAGTCCAGTGTAGCCTGGGAAACTTGCCGATTAAAATCTTAGAATTTCCCTGATGTATAGCCCAGTGTAGCCCGGGAAACTTGCTATTTGAAATTTTTGAATTTTCCCTGACGTATAGTCCAGTGCAGCCCGGGAAACTTGCCAATTGAAATTATTGATTTTTCCCTGATGTATACTCCAGTGTAACCTGGGGAACTTTCCAATTAAAATATTAGAATTTTCCCTGATGCATAGTCCAGTGTAGCCCGGAAAACCTGCCGATGGAATTTTGGGAATTTTCCCTGATGTATAGTCCAGTGTAGCCCGGGAAACCTGCCGATGGAATTTTGGGAATTTTCCCTGATGTATAGTCCAGTGTAGCCCGGGAAACCTGCCGATGGAATTTTGGTAATTTTCCCTGATGTATAGTCCAGTGTAGCCCGGGAAACCTGCCGATGGAATTTTAGGAATTTTCCCTGATGTATAGTCCAGTGTAGCCCGGGAATCCTGCCGATGAAATTTTGGGAATTTTCCCTGATGCATAGTCCAGTGTAGCCCGGGAAACCTGCCGATGGAATTTTGGGAATTTTCCCTGATGTATAGGCCAGTGTAGCCGGGGAAACCTGCCGATGGAATTTTTGGAATTTTCCCTGATGTATAGTCCAGTGTAGCCCAGGAAACCTGCCGATGGAATTCTTGGAATGTTCCCTGATGTATAGTCCAGTGAAGCCCGAGAAACCTGCCGATGGAATTTTTGGCATTTTCCCTGATGTATAGTCCAGTGAAGCCCGGGAAAACTCCCGATGGAATTTTTGGAATTTTCCCTGATGTATACTCCAGTGTAGCCCGGTAAACCTGCCCATGGAATTTTGGGCATTTTCCCTGATGTATAGTCCAGTGTAGCCCGGGAAACCTCCCGATGGAATTTTTGGAATTTTCCCTGATGTATAGTCCAGTGTAGCCTGGGAAACCTGCCGATGGAATTTTGGGAATTTTCCCTGATGTATAGTCCAGTGTAGCCCGGGAAAACTCCCGATGGAATTTTGGGAATTTTCCCTGATGTATAGTCCAGTGTAGCCCGGGAAAACTCCCGATGGAATTTTGGGAATTTTCCCTGATGTATAGTCCAGTGTAGCCCGGGAAACCCTCCGATGGAATTTTTGGAATTTTCCCTGATGTATACTCCAGTGTAGCCCGGGAAACCTGCCGATGGAATTTTTGGAATTTTGCCTGATGTATAGTCCAGTGTAGCCCCGGAAACCTGCCGATGGAATTTTTTGAATTTTCCCTGATGTACAGTCCAGTGTAGCCCGGGAAACCCTCCGATGGAATTTTTGGTATTTTCCCTGATGTATTGTCCAGTTTAGCCCGGGAAACCTCCCGATGGAATTTTTGGAATTTTCCCTGATGTATAGTCCAGTGTAGCCCGGGAAACCTGCCGATGGAATTTTGGGAATTTTCCCTGATGTATAGTCCAGTGTAGCCCGGGAAACCTCCCGATGGAATTTTTGGAATTTTCCCTGATGTATAGTCCAGTGTAGCCCTGAAAACTTGCGAATTGAAATTTTTGATTTGTCTCTGATGTATAGTCCAGTGCAGCCCGGGAAACTTGTCAATTGAAATTTTTGAATTTTCCGTGAATTATAGTCCAGTGTAACCCGGGAAACTTGCCAATTCAAATTTTTGATTTTTCCCTAATGCATAGTCCAGTGTAGCCTGGGACACTTGCTAATTTAAATTCTTGAATTTTCCCTGATGTATAGTCCAGTGTAGCCCGGAAGACTTGCCAATTGAAATTTTTGAATTTTCCCTAATGTATAGTCCAGTGTAGCCCAGAAAAATTGCAATTTGAATATTTTTGAATTTTCCCTGATGTATAGTCCAGTGTAGCCCGGGACACTTGCCAATTGAAATTTTTGAATTTTCCCTGATGCATAGTCCAGTGTAGCCTGGCAAACTTGCTAATTTAAATTCTTGAATTTTCCCTGATGTATAGTCCAGTGTAGCCCAGGAGACTTCCCAATTGAATTTTTTGAATTTTCCCTGATGTATAGTCCAGTGTAGCCCTGAAAACTTGCGAATTGTATTTTTTGATTTAACTTGCCAATTGAAATTTTTGAATTTTCCCAGATGCATAGTCCAATGTAGACCAGAAAACTTTCAAATAGAAATTTTTGCATTTTCCCTGATGTATAGTCCAGTGTAGCCCGGGAAACTTGCCAATTGAAATTTTTCAATTTTCCCTGATGTATAGTCCAGTGTAGCCCTGAAAACTTGAAAATTAAAATTTTTGAATTTTCCCTGATATATAGTCCAGTGTAGCCCGGGAAACTTGCGAATTGAAATTTTTAAATTTTCCCGGATGTATAGTCCTGTGTAATACGGGAAACTTTCCAATTGAAATTTTTGAATTTTCCTGATGTATAGTCCAGTGTAGTCAGGGAAACGTGCCAATTGAAATTTTTGATTTTTCCATGATGTATAGTCCAGTGTACCCCGGGAGACTTGCCAATTGAAATTTTTGAATTTTCCCTGATGCATAGTCCAATGTAGCCCAGAAAACTTTCAAATAGAAATTTTTGAATGTTCTCCGATGTATAGTCCAGTGTAGCCCAGAAAACTTGCCTATTGAAATTTTTGAATTTTCCCTTATGTATAGTCCAGTGTAGCACGGGGAACTTGCTAATTGAAATTTTTGAATTTTCCCTGATGTATAGTCCAGTGCAGCCCGGGAAAATTGAGAATTGAAATTTTTGATTTTTTCTTCATGTATCGTCCAGTGTAGCCCGGGAAACTTGAGAATTGAAATTTTTGATTTTTTCTTCATGTATAGTCCAGTGTAGCCCGGGAAACTTGAGAATTTAAATTTCTGATTTTTCCCTCATGTATAGTCCAGTGTAGGCCGGGAAACTTGCCAATTGAATTTTTGAATTTTCTCTGATGTATAGTCCAGTGTAGCCTGGGAAACTTGCCGATTAAAATCTTAGAATTTCCCCTGATGTATAGCCCAGTGTAGCCCGGGAAACTTGCTATTTGAAATTTTTGAATTTTCCCTGACGTATAGTCCAGTGCAGCCCGGGAAACTTGCCAATTGAAATTATTGATTTTTCCCTGATGTATACTCCAGTGTAACCTGGGAAACTTTCCAATGAAAATATTAGAATTTTCTCTGATGCATAGTCCAGTGTAGCCCGGGAAACTTGCTAATTGAAATTTTTGAATTTTCCCTGATGTATACTCCAGTGTAGCCTGGGCAACTTGCTGATTGAAATTTTTGAATTTTCCTCATGTATAGTCCAGTGTAGGCAGGGAAACTTGCCAATTCAAATTTTTGAATTCTCCTAGATGTATAGTCCTGTGTAGCACGGGAAACTTGCCAATTGAAATTTTTGAATTTTCCCTGATGTATAGTCCAGTGTAGCCCGGGAAACCTGCCGATGGAATTTTGGGAATTTTCCCTGATGTATAGTCCAGTGTAGCTCCGGAAACCTGCCGACTGTATTTTTGGAATTTTCGCTGATGTATAGTCCAGTGTAGCCCGGGAAACCTCCCGATGGAATTTTTGGAATTTTCCCTGATGTATAGTCCAGTGTAGCCCGGGAAACCTGCCGATGGAATTTTGGGAATTTTCCCTGATGTATAGTCCAGTGTAGCCCGGGAAAACTCCCGATGGAATTTTGGGAATTTTCCCTGATGTATAGTCCAGTGTAGCCCGGGAAAACTCCCGATGGAATTTTTGGAATTTTCCCTGATGTATAGTCCAGTGTAGCCCGGGAAACCTGCCGATTGAATTTTGGGAATTTTCCCTGATGTATACTCCAGTGTAGCCCGGGAAACCTCCCGATGGAATTTTTGGAATTTTCCCTGATGTATAGTCCAGTGTAGCCCGGGAATCCTGCCTATGGAATTTTGGGAATTTTCCCTGATGTATAGGCCAGTGTAGCCCGGGAAACCTGCCGATGGAATTTTGGGAATTTTCCCTGATGTATAGTCCAGTGTAGCTCCGGAAACCTGCCGATATGATATTTGGAATTTTCCCTGATGTATAGTCCAGTGTAGCCCGGAAAACCTCAAGATGGAATTTTGGGAATTTTCCCTGATGAATAGTCCAGTGTAGCCCGGGAAACCCGCCGATGGAATTTTTGGAATTTTCCCTGATGTATAGTCCAGTGTAGCCCGGGAAACCTCCCGATGGAATTTTTGGAATTTTCCTTGATGTATATTCCAGTGTAGCCCGGGAAACCTGCCCATGGAATTTTTGGCATTTTCCCTGACGTATAGTCCAGTGTACCTCCGGAAACCTGCCGATTGTACTTTTGGAATTTTCCCTGATGTATAGTCCAGTGTAGCCCGGGAAACCTGCCGATGGAATTTTTGGAATTTTCCCTGATGTATAGTCCAGTGTAGCCCCGGAAACCTACCGATGGAATTTTTGGAATTTTCCCTGATATATAGTCCAGTGTAGCCTGGGAAATCTGCCGATGGAAATTTTGGAATTGTCCCTGATGTATAGTCCAGTGTAGCCCAGGAAACCTGCCGATGGAAATTTTGGAATTGTCCCTGATGTATAGTCCAGTGTTGCTCGGGAAACCTGCCATTGGAATTTTTGGAATTTTCCCTGATGTATAGTCCAGTGTAGCGCGGGAAACCTGCCGATGGAATTTTGGGAATTTTCCCTGATGTATCGTCCAGTGTAGCCCGGGAAACCTGCCTATGGAATTTTGGGAATTTTCCCTGATGTATAGTCCAGTGTAGCCCGGGAAAACTCCCGATGGAATTTTTGGAATTTTCCCTGATGTATAGTACAGTGTAGCCCGGGAAAACTGCCGATGGAATTTTGGGAATTTTCCCTGATGTATAGTCCAGTGTAGCCCGGGAAAACTCCCGATGGAATTTTGGGAATTTTCCCTGATGTATAGTCCAGTGTAGCCCGGGAAAACTCCCGATGGAATTTTTGGAATTTTCCCTGATGTATAGCCCAGTGTATCCCGGGAAACCCTCCGATGGAATTTTTGGAATTTTCCCTGATGTATACTCCAGTGTAGCCCGGGAAACCTGCCGATGGAATTTTTGGAATTTTGCCTGATGTATAGTCCAGTGTAGCCCCGGAAACCTGCCGATGGAATTTTTTGAATTTTCCCTGATGTACAGTCCAGTGTAGCCCGGGAAACCCTCCGATGGAATTTTTGGTATTTTCCCTGATGTATTGTCCAGTTTAGCCCAGGAAACCTCCCGATGGAATTTTTGGAATTTTCCCTGATGTATAGTCCAGTGTAGCCCGGGAAACCTGCCGATGGAATTTTGGGAATTTTCCCTGATGTATAGTCCAGTGTAGCCCGGGAAACCTCCCGATGGAATTTTTGGAATTTTCCCTGATGTATAGTCCAGTGTAGCCGGGGAATCCTGCGTATGGAATTTTGGGAATTTTCCCTGATGTATAGTCCAGTGTAGCCCGGGAATCCTGCCGATTGAATTCTGGGAATTTTCCCTGATGTATAGTCCAGTGTAGCCCGGGAAACCTGCCGATGGAATTTTTGGCATTTTCCCTGATGTATAGTCCAGTGTAGCCCGGGAAACCTCCCGATGGAATTTTTGGAATTTTCCCTGATGTATAGTCCAGTGTAGCCGGGGAATCCTGCGTATGGAATTTTGGGAATTTTCCCTGATGTATAGTCCAGTGTAGCCTGGGAATCCTGCCGATGGAAATTTTGGAATTGTCCCTGATGTATACTCCAGTGTAGCGTGGGAAACCTGCCGATGGAATTTTGGGAATTTTCCCTGATGTATAGTCCAGTGTAGCCCGGGAAACCGTCCGATGGAATTTTTGGAATTTTCACTGATGTATAGTCCAGTGTAGCCCGGGAAAACTGCCGATGGAATTTTTGGGAATTTTCACTAATGTATAGTCCATTGTAGCTCGGGAAACCTGCCAATGTAATTTTGGTAATTTTCCCTGATGTATAGTCCAGTGTAGCCTGGAAAACCTCCCAATGGAATTTTTGGAATTTTCCCTGATGTATAGTCCAGTGTAGCTCCGGAAACCTGCCAATATTATTTTTGGAATTTTCCCTGATGTATAGTACAGTGTAGCCCGGAAAACCTCAAGATGGAATTTTGGGAATTTTCCCTGATTTATAGTCCAGTGTAGCCCGGGAAACCTGCCGATGGAATTTTGGGAATTTTCCCTGATGTATAGTCCAGTGTAGCCCGGGAAACCTCCCGATGGAATTTTTGGAATTTTCCCTGATGTATACTCCAGTGTAGCCCGGGAAACCTGCCCATGGAATTTTTGGCATTTTCCCTGACGTATAGTCCAGTGTACCTCCGGAAACCTGCCGATTGTACTTTGGTAATTTTCCCTGATGTATAGTCCAGTATAGCCCGGGAAACCTGCCGATGGAATTTTTGGAATTTTCCCTGATGTATAGTCCAGTGTAGCCCCGGAAACCTACCGATGGTATTTTTGGAATTTTCCCTGATGTATAGTCCAGTGTAGCCTGGGAAATGTGCCGATGGAAATTTTGGAATTGTCCCTGATGTATACTCCAGTGTAGCGTGGGAAACCTGCCGATGGAATTTTGGGAATTTTCCCTGATGTATAGTCCAGTGTAGCCCGGAAAACCTGCAGATGGAATTTTTGGAATTTTCCCTGATGTATAGTCCATTGTAGCCCCGGAAACCTACCGATGGAATTTTGGGAATTTTCCCTGATGTATAGTCCAGTGTAGCCCGGGAAACCTGCCGATGGAATGTTGGGAATTTTCCCTGATGTATAGTCCAGTGTAGCCCGGGAAATCTGCCGATGGAATTTTGGGAATTTCCCCTGATGCATAGTCCAGTGTAGCCCGGGAAACCTCCCGATGGAATTTTGGGAATTTTCCCTGATGTATAGTCCAGTGTAGCCCGCGAAACCTCCCGATGGAATTTTTGGCATTTTCCCTGATGTATACTCTAGTGTAGCCCGGAAAACCTGCCGATGGAATTTTGGGAATTTTCCCTGATGTATTGTCCAGTTTAGCCCGGGAAACCTCCCGATGGAATTTTTGGAATTTTCCCTGATGTATAGTCCAGTGTAGCCCGGGAAACCTGCCGATGGAATTTTGGGAATTTTCCCTGATGTATAGTCCAGTGTAGCCCGGGAAACCTCCCGATGGAATTTTTGGAATTTTCCCTGATGTATAGTCCAGTGTAGCCGGGGAATCCTGCGTATGGAATTTTGGGAATTTTCCCTGATGTATAGTCCAGTGTAGCCAGGGAATCCTGCCGATGGAATTCTGGGAATTTTCCCTGATGTATAGTCCAGTGTAGCCCGGGAAACCTGCCGATGGAATTTTTGGCATTTTCCCTGATGTATAGTCCAGTGTAGCCCGGGAAACCTCCCGATGGAATTTTTGGAATTTTCCCTGATGTTTAGTCCAGTGTAGCCGGGGAATCCTGCGTATGGAATTTTGGGAATTTTCCCTGACGTATAGTCCAGTGTACCTCCGGAAACCTGCCGATTGTACTTTTGGAATTTTCCCTGATGTATAGTCCAGTGTAGCCCGGGAAACCTGCCGATGGAATTTTTGGAATTTTCCCTGATGTATAGTCCAGTGTAGCCCCGGAAACCTACCGATGGAATTTTTGGAATTTTCCCTGATATATAGTCCAGTGTAGCCTGGGAAATCTGCCGATGGAAATTTTGGAATTGTCCCTGATGTATAGTCCAGTGTAGCCCAGGAAACCTGCCGATGGAAATTTTGGAATTGTCCCTGATGTATAGTCCAGTGTTGCTCGGGAAACCTGCCATTGGAATTTTTGGAATTTTCCCTGATGTATAGTCCAGTGTAGCGCGGGAAACCTGCCGATGGAATTTTGGGAATTTTCCCTGATGTATCGTCCAGTGTAGCCCGGGAAACCTGCCTATGGAATTTTGGGAATTTTCCCTGATGTATAGTCCAGTGTAGCCCGGGAAAACTCCCGATGGAATTTTTGGAATTTTCCCTGATGTATAGTACAGTGTAGCCCGGGAAAACTGCCGATGGAATTTTGGGAATTTTCCCTGATGTATAGTCCAGTGTAGCCCGGGAAAACTCCCGATGGAATTTTGGGAATTTTCCCTGATGTATAGTCCAGTGTAGCCCGGGAAAACTCCCGATGGAATTTTTGGAATTTTCCCTGATGTATAGCCCAGTGTATCCCGGGAAACCCTCCGATGGAATTTTTGGAATTTTCCCTGATGTATACTCCAGTGTAGCCCGGGAAACCTGCCGATGGAATTTTTGGAATTTTGCCTGATGTATAGTCCAGTGTAGCCCCGGAAACCTGCCGATGGAATTTTTTGAATTTTCCCTGATGTACAGTCCAGTGTAGCCCGGGAAACCCTCCGATGGAATTTTTGGTATTTTCCCTGATGTATTGTCCAGTTTAGCCCAGGAAACCTCCCGATGGAATTTTTGGAATTTTCCCTGATGTATAGTCCAGTGTAGCCCGGGAAACCTGCCGATGGAATTTTGGGAATTTTCCCTGATGTATAGTCCAGTGTAGCCCGGGAAACCTCCCGATGGAATTTTTGGAATTTTCCCTGATGTATAGTCCAGTGTAGCCGGGGAATCCTGCGTATGGAATTTTGGGAATTTTCCCTGATGTATAGTCCAGTGTAGCCCGGGAATCCTGCCGATTGAATTCTGGGAATTTTCCCTGATGTATAGTCCAGTGTAGCCCGGGAAACCTGCCGATGGAATTTTTGGCATTTTCCCTGATGTATAGTCCAGTGTAGCCCGGGAAACCTCCCGATGGAATTTTTGGAATTTTCCCTGATGTATAGTCCAGTGTAGCCGGGGAATCCTGCGTATGGAATTTTGGGAATTTTCCCTGATGTATAGTCCAGTGTAGCCTGGGAATCCTGCCGATGGAAATTTTGGAATTGTCCCTGATGTATACTCCAGTGTAGCGTGGGAAACCTGCCGATGGAATTTTGGGAATTTTCCCTGATGTATAGTCCAGTGTAGCCCGGGAAACCGTCCGATGGAATTTTTGGAATTTTCACTGATGTATAGTCCAGTGTAGCCCGGGAAAACTGCCGATGGAATTTTGGGAATTTTCACTAATGTATAGTCCATTGTAGCTCGGGAAACCTGCCAATGTAATTTTGGTAATTTTCCCTGATGTATAGTCCAGTGTAGCCTGGAAAACCTCCCAATGGAATTTTTGGAATTTTCCCTGATGTATAGTCCAGTGTAGCTCCGGAAACCTGCCAATATTATTTTTGGAATTTTCCCTGATGTATAGTACAGTGTAGCCCGGAAAACCTCAAGATGGAATTTTGGGAATTTTCCCTGATTTATAGTCCAGTGTAGCCCGGGAAACCCGCCGATGGAATTTTGGGAATTTTCCCTGATGTATAGTCCAGTGTAGCCCGGGAAACCTCCCGATGGAATTTTTGGAATTTTCCCTGATGTATACTCCAGTGTAGCCCGGGAAACCTGCCCATGGAATTTTTGGCATTTTCCCTGACGTATAGTCCAGTGTACCTCCGGAAACCTGCCGATTGTACTTTGGTAATTTTCCCTGATGTATAGTCCAGTATAGCCCGGGAAACCTGCCGATGGAATTTTTGGAATTTTCCCTGATGTATAGTCCAGTGTAGCCCCGGAAACCTACCGATGGTATTTTTGGAATTTTCCCTGATGTATAGTCCAGTGTAGCCTGGGAAATGTGCCGATGGAAATTTTGGAATTGTCCCTGATGTATACTCCAGTGTAGCGTGGGAAACCTGCCGATGGAATTTTGGGAATTTTCCCTGATGTATAGTCCAGTGTAGCCCGGAAAACCTGCAGATGGAATTTTTGGAATTTTCCCTGATGTATAGTCCATTGTAGCCCCGGAAACCCACCGATGGAATTTTGGGAATTTTCCCTGATGTATAGTCCAGTGTAGCCCGGGAAACCTGCCGATGGAATGTTGGGAATTTTCCCTGATGTATAGTCCAGTGTAGCCCGGGAAATCTGCCGATGGAATTTTGGGAATTTCCCCTGATGTATAGTCCAGTGTAGCCCGGGAAACCTCCCGATGGAATTTTGGGAATTTTCCCTGATGTATAGTCCAGTGTAGCCCGCGAAACCTCCCGATGGAATTTTTGGCATTTTCCCTGATGTATACTCTAGTGTAGCCCGGAAAACCTGCCGATGGAATTTTGGGAATTTTCCCTGATGTATTGTCCAGTTTAGCCCGGGAAACCTCCCGATGGAATTTTTGGAATTTTCCCTGATGTATAGTCCAGTGTAGCCCGGGAAACCTGCCGATGGAATTTTGGGAATTTTCCCTGATGTATAGTCCAGTGTAGCCCGGGAAACCTCCCGATGGAATTTTTGGAATTTTCCCTGATGTATAGTCCAGTGTAGCCGGGGAATCCTGCGTATGGAATTTTGGGAATTTTCCCTGATGTATAGTCCAGTGTAGCCAGGGAATCCTGCCGATGGAATTCTGGGAATTTTCCCTGATGTATAGTCCAGTGTAGCCCGGGAAACCTGCCGATGGAATTTTTGGCATTTTCCCTGATGTATAGTCCAGTGTAGCCCGGGAAACCTCCCGATGGAATTTTTGGAATTTTCCCTGATGTTTAGTCCAGTGTAGCCGGGGAATCCTGCGTATGGAATTTTGGGAATTTTCCCTGATGTATAGTCCAGTGTAGCCTGGGAATCCTGCCGATGGAAATTTTGGAATTGTCCCTGATGTATACTCCAGTGTAGCGTGGGAAACCTGCCGATGGAATTTTGGGAATTTTCCCTGATGTATAGGCCAGTGTAGCCCGGGAAACCGTGCGATGGAATTTTTGGAATTTTCACTGATGTATAGTCCAGTGTAGCCCGGGAAAACTGCCGATGGAATTTTCGGAATTTTCACTAATGTATAGTCCATTGTAGCTCGGGAAACCTGCCAATGTAATTTTGGTAATTTTCCCTGATGTATAGTCCAGTGTAGCCTGGAAAACCTCCCAATGGAATTTTTGGAATTTTCCCTGATGTATAGTCCAGTGTAGCTCCGGAAACCTGCCGATATTATTTTTGGAATTTTCCCTGATGTATAGTACAGTGTAGCCCGGAAAACCTCAAGATGGAATTTTGGGAATTTTCCCTGATTTATAGTCCAGTGTAGCCCGGGAAACCCGCCGATGGAATTTTGGGAATTTTCCCTGATGTATAGTCCAGTGTAGCCCGGGAAACCTCCCGATGGAATTTTTGGAATTTTCCCTGATGTATACTCCAGTGTAGCCCGGGAAACCTGCCCATGGAATTTTTGGCATTTTCCCTGACGTATAGTCCAGTGTACCTCCGGAAACCTGCCGATTGTACTTTTGGAATTTTGCCTGATGTATAGTCCAGTATAGCCCGGGAAACCTGCCGATGGAATTTTTGGAATTTTCCCTGATGTATAGTCCAGTGTAGCCCCGGAAACCTACCGATGGTATTTTTGGAATTTTCCCTGATGTATAGTGCAGTGTAGCCCGGGAAACCTCCCGATGGAATTTTTGGAATTTTCGCTGATGTATAGTCCAGTGTAGCCCGGGAAACCTCCCGATGGAATTTTTGGAATTTTCGCTGATGTATAGTCCAGTGTAGCCCGGGAAACCTGCCGATGGAATTTTCGGATTTTTCACTAATGTATAGTCGTAGCTCGGGAAACCTGCCAATGGAATTTTGGGAATTTTCCCTGATGTATAGTCCAGTGTAGTCCGGGAATCCTGCCTATGGAATTTTGGGAATTTTCCCTGATGTATAGTCCAGTGTAGCCCGGGAAACCTCCCGATGGAATTTTTGGAATTTTCCCTGATGTATAGTCCAGTGTAGCCCGCGAAACCTCCCGATGGAATTTTTGGCATTTTCCCTGATGTATACTCTAGTGTAGCCCGGAAAACCTGCCGATGGAATTTTTGGAATTTTCCCTGATGTATATTCCAGTGTAGCCCCGGAAACCTACCGATGGAATTTTTGGAATTTTCGCTGATGTATAGTCCAGTGTAACCCGGGAAACCTGCCGATGGAATTTACGGATTTTTCACTAATGTATAGTCCATTGTAGCTCGGGAAACCTGCCAATGGAATTTTGGGAATTTTCCCTGATGTATAGTCCAGTGTAGTCCGGGAATCCTGCCTATGGAATTTTGAGAATTTTCCCTGATGTATAGTCCAGTGTAGCCCGGGAAACCTGCCGATGGAATTTTGGGAATTTTCCCTGATATATAGTCCAATGTAGCCCGGGAAACCTGCCGATGGAATTTTGGGAATTTTCCCTGATATATAGTCCAATGTAGCCGGGGAAACCTGCCGATGGAATTTTTGGAATTTTCCCTGATGTATAGTCCAGTGTAGCCCGGGAAACCCCCCGATGGAATTTTTGGAATTTTCCCTGATGTATAGTCCAGTGTACCCCGGGAAACCTGCCGATGGTATTTTGGGAATTTTCACTAATGTATAGTCCATTGTAGCTCGGGAAACCTGCCAATGGAATTTTGGGAATTTTCCCTGATGTATAGTCCAGTGTAGCCCGGGAAACCCTCCGATGGAATTTTTGGTATTTTCCCTGATGTGTCCAGTGTAGCCCGGGAAACCTCCCGATGGAATTTTTGGAATTTTCCCTGATGTATAGTCAAGTGTAGCCCGGGAAACCTGCCGATGGAATTTTTTGAATTTTCCCTGATGTATAGTCCAGTGTAGCCCGGGAAACCTGCCGATGGAATTTTGGGAATTTTCCCTGATGTATAGTCCAGTGTAGCCCGGGAAACCTCGCGATGGATTTTTTGGCATTTAACCTGATGTATAGTCCAGTGTAGCCGGGGAAACCTGCCGATGTAATTTTTTGAATTTTCCCTGATGTATAGTGCAGTGTAGCCCAGGAAACCTGCCGATGGAATTTTTGGAATTTTCCCTGATGTATAGTCCAGTGAAGCCCGAGAAACCTGCCGATGGAATTTTTGGCATTTTCCCTGATGTATAGTCCAGTGTAGCCCGGGAAACCTCCCGATGGAATTTTTGGAATTTTCCCTGATGTATAGTCCAGTGTAGCCCGGGAAACCTGCCGATGGAATTTTGGGAATTTTCCCTGATGTATAGTCCAGTGTAGCCCGGGAAAACTCCCGATGGAATTTTGGGAATTTTCCCTGATGTATAGTCCAGTGTAGCCCGGGAAAACTCCAGATGGAATTTTTGGAATTTTCCCTGATGTATAGTCCAGTGTAGCCCGGGAAACCCTCCGATGGAATTTTTGGAATTTTCCCTGATGTATAGTCCAGTGTAGCCCGGGAAACCTGCCGATGGAATTTTTGGCATTTTCCCTGATGTATAGTCCAGTGTAGCCCGGGAAACCTCCCGATGGAATTTTTGGAATTTTCCCTGATGTATAGTCCAGTGTAGCCGGGGAATCCTGCGTATGGAATTTTGGGAATTTTCCCTGATGTATAGTCCAGTGTAGCCTGGGAATCCTGCCGATGGAAATTTTGGAATTGTCCCTGATGTATACTCCAGTGTAGCGTGGGAAACCTGCCGATGGAATTTTGGGAATTTTCCCTGATGTATAGTCCAGTGTAGCCCGGGAAACCGTCCGATGGAATTTTTGGAATTTTCACTGATGTATATTCCAGTGTAGCCCGGGAAAACTGCCGATGGAATTTTCGGAATTTTCACTAATGTATAGTCCATTGTAGCTCGGGAAACCTGCCAATGTAATTTTGGTAATTTTCCCTGATGTATAGTCCAGTGTAGCCTGGAAAACCTCCCAATGGAATTTTTGGAATTTTCCCTGATGTATAGTCCAGTGTAGCTCCGGAAACCTGCCGATATTATTTTTGGAATTTTCCCTGATGTATAGTACAGTGTAGCCCGGAAAACCTCAAGATGGAATTTTGGGAATTTTCCCTGATTTATAGTCCAGTGTAGCCCGGGAAACCCGCCGATGGAATTTTGGGAATTTCCCCTGATGTATAGTCCAGTGTAGCCCGGGAAACCTCCCGATGGAATTTTTGGAATTTTCCCTGATGTATACTCCAGTGTAGCCCGGGAAACCTGCCCATGGAATTTTGGGAATTTTCCCTGACGTATAGTCCAGTGTACCTCCGGAAACCTGCCGATTGTACTTTTGGAATTTTGCCTGATGTATAGTCCAGTATAGCCCGGGAAACCTGCCGATGGAATTTTTGGAATTTTCCCTGATGTATAGTCCAGTGTAGCCCCGGAAACCTACCGATGGTATTTTTGGAATTTTCCCTGATGTATAGTCCAGTGTAGCCTGGGAAATGTGCCGATGGAAATTTTGGAATTGTCCCTGATGTATACTCCAGTGTAGCGTGGGAAACCTGCCGATGGAATTTTGGGAATTTTCCCTGATGTATCGTCCAGTGTAGCCCGGGAAACCTGCCTATGGAATTTTGGGAATTTTCCCTGATGTATAGTCCAGTGTAGCCCGGAAAACCTGCAGATGGAATTTTTGGAATTTTCCCTGATGTATAGTCCATTGTAGCCCCGGAAACCTACCGATGGAATTTTTGGAATTTTCGCTGATGTATAGTCCAGTGTAGCCCGGGAAACCTGCCGATGGAATTTTCGGATTTTTCACTAATGTATAGTCGTAGCTCGGGAAACCTGCCAATGGAATTTTGGGAATTTTCCCTGATGTATAGTCCAGTGTAGTCCGGGAATCCTGCCTATGGAATTTTGGGAATTTTCCCTGATGTATAGTCCAGTGTAGCCCGGGAAACCTCCCGATGGAATTTTGGGAATTTTCCCTGATGTATAGTCCAGTGTAGCCCGCGAAAACTCCCGATGGAATTTTTGGCATTTTCCCTGATGTATACTCTAGTGTAGCCCGGAAAACCTGCCGATGGAATTTTTGGAATTTTCCCTGATGTATATTCCAGTGTAGCCCCGAAACCTACCGATGGAATTTTTGGAATTTTCGCTGATGTATAGTCCAGTGTAACCCGGGAAACCTGCCGATGGAATTTACGGATTTTTCACTAATGTATAGTCCATTGTAGCTCGGGAAACCTGCCAATGGAATTTTGGGAATTTTCCCTGATGTATAGTCCAGTGTAGTCCGGGAATCCTGCCTATGGAATTTTGAGAATTTTCCCTGATGTATAGTCCAGTGTAGCCCGGGAAACCTGCCGATGGAATTTTGGGAATTTTCCCTGATATATAGTCCAATGTAGCCCGGGAAACCTGCCGATGGAATTTTTGGAATTTTCCCTGATGTATAGTCCAGTGTAGCCCGGGAAACCCTCCGATGGAATTTTTGGAATTTTCCCTGATGTATAGTCCAGTGTACCCCGGGAAACCTGCCGATGGTATTTTGGGAATTTTCACTAATGTATAGTCCATTGTAGCTCAGGAAACCTGCCAATGGAATTTTGGGAATTTTCCCTGATGTATAGTCCAGTGTAGCCCGGGAAACCCTCCGATGGAATTTTTGGTATTTTCCCTGATGTGTCCAGTGTAGCCCGGGAAACCTCCCGATGGAATTTTTGGAATTTTCCCTGATGTATAGTCCAGTGTAGCCCGGGAAACCTGCCGATGGAATTTTTTGAATTTTCCCTGATGTATAGTCCAGTGTAGCCCGGGAAACCTGCCGATGGAATTTTGGGAATTTTCCCTGATGTATAGTCCAGTGTAGCCCGGGAAACCTCGCGATGGAATTTTTGGAATTTTCCCTGATGTATAGTCCAGTGTAGCCCGGGAATCCTGCCGATGAAATTTTGGGAATTTTCCCTGATGCATAGTCCAGTGTAGCCCGGGAAACCTGCCGATGGAATTTTTGGCATTTAACCTGATGTATAGTCCAGTGTAGCCGGGGAAACCTGCCGATGTAATTTTTTGAATTTTCCCTGATGTATAGTGCAGTGTAGCCCAGGAAACCTGCCGATGGAATTTTTGGAATTTTCCCTGATGTATAGTCCAGTGAAGCCCGAGAAACCTGCCGATGGAATTTTTGGCATTTTCCCTGATGTATAGTCCAGTGAAGCCCGAGAAACCTGCCGATGGAATTTTTGGCATTTTCCCTGATGTATAGTCCAGTGTAGCCCGGGAAACCTCCCGATGGAATTTTTGGAATTTTCCCTGATGTATAGTCCAGTGTAGCCCGGGAAACCTCCCGATGGAATTTTGGGAATTTTCCCTGATGTATAGTCCAGTGTAGCCCGCGAAACCTCCCGATGGAATTTTTGGCATTTTCCCTGATGTATACTCTAGTGTAGCCCGGAAAACCTGCCGATGGAATTTTGGGAATTTTCCCTGATGTATTGTCCAGTTTAGCCCGGGAAACCTCCCGATGGAATTTTTGGAATTTTCCCTGATGTATAGTCCAGTGTAGCCCGGGAAACCTGCCGATGGAATTTTGGGAATTTTCCCTGATGTATAGTCCAGTGTAGCCCGGGAAACCTCCCGATGGAATTTTTGGAATTTTCCCTGATGTATAGTCCAGTGTAGCCGGGGAATCCTGCGTATGGAATTTTGGGAATTTTCCCTGATGTATAGTCCAGTGTAGCCAGGGAATCCTGCCGATGGAATTCTGGGAATTTTCCCTGATGTATAGTCCAGTGTAGCCCGGGAAACCTGCCGATGGAATTTTTGGCATTTTCCCTGATGTATAGTCCAGTGTAGCCCGGGAAACCTCCCGATGGAATTTTTGGAATTTTCCCTGATGTATAGTCCAGTGTAGCCGGGGAATCCTGCGTATGGAATTTTGGGAATTTTCCCTGATGTATAGTCCAGTGTAGCCTGGGAATCCTGCCGATGGAAATTTTGGAATTGTCCCTGATGTATACTCCAGTGTAGCGTGGGAAACCTGCCGATGGAATTTTGGGAATTTTCCCTGATGTATAGTCCAGTGTAGCCCGGGAAACCGTCCGATGGAATTTTTGGAATTTTCACTGATGTATAGTCCAGTGTAGCCCGGGAAAACTGCCGATGGAATTTTCGGAATTTTCACTAATGTATAGTCCATTGTAGCTCGGGAAACCTGCCAATGTAATTTTGGTAATTTTCCCTGATGTATAGTCCAGTGTAGCCTGGAAAACCTCCCAATGGAATTTTTGGAATTTTCCCTGATGTATAGTCCAGTGTAGCTCCGGAAACCTGCCGATATTATTTTTGGAATTTTCCCTGATGTATAGTACAGTGTAGCCCGGAAAACCTCAAGATGGAATTTTGGGAATTTTCCCTGATGTATAGTCCAGTGTAGCCCGGGAAACCTCCCGATGGAATTTTTGGAATTTTCCCTGATGTATACTCCAGTGTAGCCCGGGAAACCTGCCCATGGAATTTTTGGCATTTTCCCTGACGTATAGTCCAGTGTACCTCCGGAAACCTGCCGATTGTACTTTTGGAATTTTGCCTGATGTATAGTCCAGTATAGCCCGGGAAACCTGCCGATGGAATTTTTGGAATTTTCCCTGATGTATAGTCCAGTGTAGCCCCGGAAACCTACCGATGGTATTTTTGGAATTTTCCCTGATGTATAGTCCAGTGTAGCCTGGGAAATGTGCCGATGGAAATTTTGGAATTGTCCCTGATGTATACTCCAGTGTAGCGTGGGAAACCTGCCGATGGAATTTTGGGAATTTTCCCTGATGTATCGTCCAGTGTAGCCCGGGAAACCTGCCTATGGAATTTTGGGAATTTTCCCTGATGTATAGTCCAGTGTAGCCCGGAAAACCTGCAGATGGAATTTTTGGGAATTTTCCCTGATGTATAGTCCATTGTAGCCCCGGAAACCTACCGATGGAATTTTTGGAATTTTCGCTGATGTATAGTCCAGTGTAGCCCGGGAAACCTGCCGATGGAATTTTCGGATTTTTCACTAATGTATAGTCGTAGCTCGGGAAACCTGCCAATGGAATTTTGGGAATTTTCCCTGATGTATAGTCCAGTGTAGTCCGGGAATCCTGCCTATGGAATTTTGGGAATTTTCCCTGATGTATAGTCCAGTGTAGCCCGGGAAACCTCCCGATGGAATTTTGGGAATTTTCCCTGATGTATAGTCCAGTGTAGCCCGCGAAACCTCCCGATGGAATTTTTGGCATTTTCCCTGATGTATACTCTAGTGTAGCCCGGAAAACCTGCCGATGGAATTTTTGGAATTTTCCCTGATGTATATTCCAGTGTAGCCCCGGAAACCTACCGATGGAATTTTTGGAATTTTCGCTGATGTATAGTCCAGTGTAACCCGGGAAACCTGCCGATGGAATTTACGGATTTTTCACTAATGTATAGTCCATTGTAGCTCGGGAAACCTGCCAATGGAATTTTGGGAATTTTCCCTAATGTATAGTCCAGTGTAGTCCGGGAATCCTGCCTATGGAATTTTGAGAATTTTCCCTGATGTATAGTCCAGTGTAGCCCGGGAAACCTGCCGATGGAATTTTGGGAATTTTCCCTGATATATAGTCCAATGTAGCCCGGGAAACCTGCCGATGGAATTTTTGGAATTTTCCCTGATGTATAGTCCAGTGTAGCCCGGGAAACCCTCCGATGGAATTTTTGGAATTTTCCCTGATGTATAGTCCAGTGTACCCCGGGAAACCTGCCGATGGTATTTTGGGAATTTTCACTAATGTATAGTCCATTGTAGCTCGGGAAACCTGCCAATGGAATTTTGGGAATTTTCCCTGATGTATAGTCCAGTGTAGCCCGGGAAACCCTCCGATGGAATTTTTGGTATTTTCCCTGATGTGTCCAGTGTAGCCCGGGAAACCTCCCGATGGAATTTTTGGAATTTTCCCTGATGTATAGTCCAGTGTAGCCCGGGAAACCTGCCGATGGAATTTTTTGAATTTTCCCTGATGTATAGTCCAGTGTAGCCCGGGAAACCTGCCGATGGAATTTTGGGAATTTTCCCTGATGTATAGTCCAGTGTAGCCCGGGAAACCTGCCGATGGTATTTTGGGAATTTTCACTAATGTATAGTCCATTGTAGCTCGGGAAACCTGCCAATGGAATTTTGGGAATTTTCCCTGATGTATAGTCCAGTGTAGCCCGGGAAACCCTCCGATGGAATTTTTGGTATTTTCCCTGATGTGTCCAGTGTAGCCCGGGAAACCTCCCGATGGAATTTTTGGAATTTTCCCTGATGTATAGTCCAGTGTAGCCGGGGAATCCTGCGTATGGAATTTTGGGAATTTTCCCTGATGTATAGTCCAGTGTAGCCTAGGAATCCTGCCGATGGAAATTTTGGAATTGTCCCTGATGTATACTCCAGTGTAGCGTGGGAAACCTGCCGATGGAATTTTGGGAATTTTCCCTGATGTATAGTCCAGTGTAGCCCGGGAAACCGTCCGATGGAATTTTTGGAATTTTCACTGATGTATAGTCCAGTGTAGCCCGGGAAACCTCCCGATGGAATTTTTGGAATTTTCCCTGATGTATAGTCCAGTGTAGCCCGGGAAACCTCCCGATGGAATTTTGGGAATTTTCCCTGATGTATAGTCCAGTGTAGCCCGCGAAACCTCCCGATGGAATTTTTGGCATTTTCCCTGATGTATACTCTAGTGTAGCCCGGAAAACCTGCCGATGGAATTTTGGGAATTTTCCCTGATGTATTGTCCAGTTTAGCCCGGGAAACCTCCCGATGGAATTTTTGGAATTTTCCCTGATGTATAGTCCAGTGTAGCCCGGGAAACCTGCCGATGGAATTTTGGGAATTTTCCCTGATGTATAGTCCAGTGTAGCCCGGGAAACCTCCCGATGGAATTTTTGGAATTTTCCCTGATGTATAGTCCAGTGTAGCCGGGGAATCCTGCGTATGGAATTTTGGGAATTTTCCCTGATGTATAGTCCAGTGTAGCCAGGGAATCCTGCCGATGGAATTCTGGGAATTTTCCCTGATGTATAGTCCATTGTAGCTCGGGAAACCTGCCAATGTAATTTTGGTAATTTTCCCTGATGTATAGTCCAGTGTAGCCTGGAAAACCTCCCAATGGAATTTTTGGAATTTTCCCTGATGTATAGTCCAGTGTAGCTCCGGAAACCTGCCGATATTATTTTTGGAATTTTCCCTGATGTATAGTACAGTGTAGCCCGGAAAACCTCAAGATGGAATTTTGGGAATTTTCCCTGATGTATAGTCCAGTGTAGCCCGGGAAACCTCCCGATGGAATTTTTGGAATTTTCCCTGATGTATACTCCAGTGTAGCCCGGGAAACCTGCCCATGGAATTTTTGGCATTTTCCCTGACGTATAGTCCAGTGTACCTCCGGAAACCTGCCGATTGTACTTTTGGAATTTTGCCTGATGTATAGTCCAGTATAGCCCGGGAAACCTGCCGATGGAATTTTTGGAATTTTCCCTGATGTATAGTCCAGTGTAGCCCCGGAAACCTACCGATGGTATTTTTGGAATTTTCCCTGATGTATAGTCCAGTGTAGCCTGGGAAATGTGCCGATGGAAATTTTGGAATTGTCCCTGATGTATACTCCAGTGTAGCGTGGGAAACCTGCCGATGGAATTTTGGGAATTTTCCCTGATGTATCGTCCAGTGTAGCCCGGGAAACCTGCCTATGGAATTTTGGGAATTTTCCCTGATGTATAGTCCAGTGTAGCCCGGAAAACCTGCAGATGGAATTTTTGGGAATTTTCCCTGATGTATAGTCCATTGTAGCCCCGGAAACCTACCGATGGAATTTTTGGAATTTTCGCTGATGTATAGTCCAGTGTAGCCCGGGAAACCTGCCGATGGAATTTTCGGATTTTTCACTAATGTATAGTCGTAGCTCGGGAAACCTGCCAATGGAATTTTGGGAATTTTCCCTGATGTATAGTCCAGTGTAGTCCGGGAATCCTGCCTATGGAATTTTGGGAATTTTCCCTGATGTATAGTCCAGTGTAGCCCGGGAAACCTCCCGATGGAATTTTGGGAATTTTCCCTGATGTATAGTCCAGTGTAGCCCGGGAAACCTCCCGATGGAATTTTTGGAATTTTCCCTGATGTATAGTCCAGTGTAGCCCGGGAAACCTGCCGATGGAATTTTGGGAATTTTCCCTGATGTATAGTCCAGTGTAGCCCGGGAAACTTCGCGATGGAATTTTTGGAATTTTCCCTGATGTATAGTCCAGTGTAGCCCGGGAATCCTGCCGATGAAATTTTGGGAATTTTCCCTGATGCATAGTCCAGTGTAGCCCGGGAAACCTGCCGATGGATTTTTTGGCATTTAACCTGATGTATAGTCCAGTGTAGCCGGGGAAACCTGCCGATGTAATTTTTTGAATTTTCCCTGATGTATAGTGCAGTGTAGCCCAGGAAACCTGCCGATGGAATTTTTGGAATTTTCCCTGATGTATAGTCCAGTGAAGCCCGAGAAACCTGCCGATGGAATTTTTGGCATTTTCCCTGATGTATAGTCCAGTGTAGCCCGGGAAACCTCACGATGGAATTTTTGGAATTTTCCCTGATGTATAGTCCAGTGTAGCCCGGGAAACCTGCCGATGGAATTTTGGGAATTTTCCCTGATGTATAGTCCAGTGTAGCCCGGGAAAACTCCCGATGGAATTTTGGGAATTTTCCCTGATGTATAGTCCAGTGTAGCCCGGGAAAACTCCAGATGGAATTTTTGGAATTTTCCCTGATGTATAGTCCAGTGTAGCCCGGGAAACCCTCCGATGGAATTTTTGGAATTTTCCCTGATGTATAGTCCAGTGTAGCCCGGGAAACCTGCCGATGCGATGGAATTTTTGGCATTTTCCCTGATGTATAGTCCAGTGTAGCCCGGGAAACCTCCCGATGGAATTTTTGGAATTTTCCCTGATGTATAGTCCAGTGTAGCCGGGGAATCCTGCGTATGGAATTTTGGGAATTTTCCCTGATGTATAGTCCAGTGTAGCCTGGGAATCCTGCCGATGGAAATTTTGGAATTGTCCCTGATGTATACTCCAGTGTAGCGTGGGAAACCTGCCGATGGAATTTTGGGAATTTTCCCTGATGTATAGTCCAGTGTAGCCCGGGAAACCGTCCGATGGAATTTTTGGAATTTTCACTGATGTATAGTCCAGTGTAGCCCGGGAAAACTGCCGATGGAATTTTCGGAATTTTCACTAATGTATAGTCCATTGTAGCTCGGGAAACCTGCCAATGTAATTTTGGTAATTTTCCCTGATGTATAGTCCAGTGTAGCCTGGAAAACCTCCCAATGGAATTTTTGGAATTTTCCCTGATGTATAGTCCAGTGTAGCTCCGGAAACCTGCCGATATTATTTTTGGAATTTTCCCTGATGTATAGTACAGTGTAGCCCGGAAAACCTCAAGATGGAATTTTGGGAATTTTCCCTGATTTATAGTCCAGTGTAGCCCGGGAAACCCGCCGATGGAATTTTGGGAATTTTCCCTGATGTATAGTCCAGTGTAGCCCGGGAAACCTCCCGATGGAATTTTTGGAATTTTCCCTGATGTATACTCCAGTGTAGCCCGGGAAACCTGCCCATGGAATTTTTGGCATTTTCCCTGACGTATAGTCCAGTGTACCTCCGGAAACCTGCCGATTGTACTTTTGGAATTTTGCCTGATGTATAGTCCAGTATAGCCCGGGAAACCTGCCGATGGAATTTTTGGTATTTTCCCTGATGTATAGTCCAGTGTAGCCCCGGAAACCTACCGATGGTATTTTTGGAATTTTCCCT
Source organism: Urosaurus nigricauda (assembly GCA_034509955.1). Taxonomy (NCBI): domain Eukaryota; kingdom Metazoa; phylum Chordata; class Lepidosauria; order Squamata; family Phrynosomatidae; genus Urosaurus; species Urosaurus nigricauda. The sequence goes on along the minus strand of JAOEGL010000014.1, from coordinate 14,806,354 downwards.
GATGTATAGTCCAGTGTAGCCTGGGAAATGTGCCGATGGAAATTTTGGAATTGTCCCTGATGTATACTCCAGTGTAGCGTGGGAAACCTGCCGATGGAATTTTGGGAATTTTCCCTGATGTATCGTCCAGTGTAGCCCGGGAAACCTGCCTATGGAATTTTGGGAATTTTCCCTGATGTATAGTCCAGTGTAGCCCGGAAAACCTGCAGATGGAATTTTTGGGAATTTTCCCTGATGTATAGTCCATTGTAGCCCCGGAAACCTACCGATGGAATTTTTGGAATTTTCGCTGATGTATAGTCCAGTGTAGCCCGGGAAACCTGCCGATGGAATTTTCGGATTTTTCACTAATGTATAGTCGTAGCTCGGGAAACCTGCCAATGGAATTTTGGGAATTTTCCCTGATGTATAGTCCAGTGTAGTCCGGGAATCCTGCCTATGGAATTTTGGGAATTTTCCCTGATGTATAGTCCAGTGTAGCCCGGGAAACCTCCCGATGGAATTTTGGGAATTTTCCCTGATGTATAGTCCAGTGTAGCCCGCGAAACCGCCCGATGGAATTTTTGGCATTTTCCCTGATGTATACTCTAGTGTAGCCCGGAAAACCTGCCGATGGAATTTTTGGAATTTTCCCTGATGTATATTCCAGTGTAGCCCCGGAAACCTACCGATGGAATTTTTGGAATTTTCGCTGATGTATAGTCCAGTGTAACCCGGGAAACCTGCCGATGGAATTTACGGATTTTTCACTAATGTATAGTCCATTGTAGCTCGGGAAACCTGCCAATGGAATTTTGGGAATTTTCCCTGATGTATAGTCCAGTGTAGTCCGGGAATCCTGCCTATGGAATTTTGAGAATTTTCCCTGATGTATAGTCCAGTGTAGCCCGGGAAACCTGCCGATGGAATTTTGGGAATTTTCCCTGATATATAGTCCAATGTAGCCCGGGAAACCTGCCGATGGAATTTTTGGAATTTTCCCTGATGTATAGTCCAGTGTAGCCCGGGAAACCCTCCGATGGAATTTTTGGAATTTTCCCTGATGTATAGTCCAGTGTACCCCGGGAAACCTGCCGATGGTATTTTGGGAATTTTCACTAATGTATAGTCCATTGTAGCTCGGGAAACCTGCCAATGGAATTTTGGGAATTTTCCCTGATGTATAGTCCAGTGTAGCCCGGGAAACCCTCCGATGGAATTTTTGGTATTTTCCCTGATGTGTCCAGTGTAGCCCGGGAAACCTCCCGATGGAATTTTTGGAATTTTCCCTGATGTATAGTCCAGTGTAGCCCGGGAAACCTGCCGATGGAATTTTTTGAATTTTCCCTGATGTATAGTCCAGTGTAGCCCGGGAAACCTGCCGATGGAATTTTGGGAATTTTCCCTGATGTATAGTCCAGTGTAGCCCGGGAAACCTCGCGATGGAATTTTTGGAATTTTCCCTGATGTATAGTCCAGTGTAGCCCGGGAATCCTGCCGATGAAATTTTGGGAATTTTCCCTGATGCATAGTCCAGTGTAGCCCGGGAAACCTGCCGATGGAATTTTTGGCATTTAACCTGATGTATAGTCCAGTGTAGCCGGGGAAACCTGCCGATGTAATTTTTTGGATTTTCCCTGATGTATAGTGCAGTGTAGCCCAGGAAACCTGCCGATGGAATTTTTGGAATTTTCCCTGATGTATAGTCCAGTGAAGCCCGAGAAACCTGCCGATGGAATTTTTGGCATTTTCCCTGATGTATAGTCCAGTGTAGCCCGGGAAACCTCCCGATGGAATTTTTGGAATTTTCCCTGATGTATAGTCCAGTGTAGCCCGGGAAACCTGCCGATGGAATTTTGGGAATTTTCCCTGATGTATAGTCCAGTGTAGCCCGGGAAAACTCCCGATGGAATTTTGGGAATTTTCCCTGATGTATAGTCCAGTGTAGCCCGGGAAAACTCCAGATGGAATTTTTGGAATTTTCCCTGATGTATAGTCCAGTGTAGCCCGGGAAACCCTCCGATGGAATTTTTGGAATTTTCCCTGATGTATAGTCCAGTGTAGCCCGGGAAACCTGCCGATGGAATTTTTGCCATTTTCCCTGATGTATAGTCCAGTGTAGCCCGGGAAACCTCCCGATGGAATTTTTGGAATTTTCCCTGATGTATAGTCCAGTGTAGCCGGGGAATCCTGCGTATGGAATTTTGGGAATTTTCCCTGATGTATAGTCCAGTGTAGCCTGGGAATCCTGCCGATGGAAATTTTGGAATTGTCCCTGATGTATACTCCAGTGTAGCGTGGGAAACCTGCCGATGGAATTTTGGGAATTTTCCCTGATGTATAGTCCAGTGTAGCCCGGGAAACCGTCCGATGGAATTTTTGGAATTTTCACTGATGTATAGTCCAGTGTAGCCCGGGAAAACTGCCGATGGAATTTTCGGAATTTTCACTAATGTATAGTCCATTGTAGCTCGGGAAACCTGCCAATGTAATTTTGGTAATTTTCCCTGATGTATAGTCCAGTGTAGCCTGGAAAACCTCCCAATGGAATTTTTGGAATTTTCCCTGATGTATAGTCCAGTGTAGCTCCGGAAACCTGCCGATATTATTTTTGGAATTTTCCCTGATGTATAGTACAGTGTAGCCCGGAAAACCTCAAGATGGAATTTTGGGAATTTTCCCTGATTTATAGTCCAGTGTAGCCCGGGAAACCCGCCGATGGAATTTTGGGAATTTTCCCTGATGTATAGTCCAGTGTAGCCCGGGAAACCTGCCCATGGAATTTTTGGCATTTTCCCTGACGTATAGTCCAGTGTACCTCCGGAAACCTGCCGATTGTACTTTTGGAATTTTGCCTGATGTATAGTCCAGTATAGCCCGGGAAACCTGCCGATGGAATTTTTGGTATTTTCCCTGATGTATAGTCCAGTGTAGCCCCGGAAACCTACCGATGGTATTTTTGGAATTTTCCCTGATGTATAGTCCAGTGTAGCCTGGGAAATGTGCCGATGGAAATTTTGGAATTGTCCCTGATGTATACTCCAGTGTAGCGTGGGAAACCTGCCGATGGAATTTTGGGAATTTTTCCTGATGTATCGTCCAGTGTAGCCCGGGAAACCTGCCTATGGAATTTTGGGAATTTTCCCTGATGTATAGTCCAGTGTAGCCTGGAAAACCTGCAGATGGAATTTTTGGGAATTTTCCCTGATGTATAGTCCATTGTAGCCCCGGAAACCTACCGATGGAATTTTTGGAATTTTCGCTGATGTATAGTCCAGTGTAGCCTGGGAAACCTGCCGATGGAATTTTCGGATTTTTCACTAATGTATAGTCGTAGCTCGGGAAACCTGCCAATGGAATTTTGGGAATTTTCCCTGATGTATAGTCCAGTGTAGTCCGGGAATCCTGCCTATGGAATTTTGGGAATTTTCCCTGATGTATAGTCCAGTGTAGCCCGGGAAACCTCCCGATGGAATTTTGGGAATTTTCCCTGATGTATAGTCCAGTGTAGCCCGCGAAACCTCCCGATGGAATTTTTGGCATTTTCCCTGATGTATACTCTAGTGTAGCCCGGAAAACCTGCCGATGGAATTTTTGGAATTTTCCCTGATGTATATTCCAGTGTAGCCCCGGAAACCTACCGATGGAATTTTTGGAATTTTCGCTGATGTATAGTCCAGTGTAACCCGGGAAACCTGCCGATGGAATTTACGGATTTTTCACTAATGTATAGTCCATTGTAGCTCGGGAAACCTGCCAATGGAATTTTGGGAATTTTCCCTGATGTATAGTCCAGTGTAGTCCGGGAATCCTGCCTATGGAATTTTGAGAATTTTCCCTGATGTATAGTCCAGTGTAGCCCGGGAAACCTGCCGATGGAATTTTGGGAATTTTCCCTGATATATAGTCCAATGTAGCCCGGGAACCTGCCGATGGAATTTTTGGAATTTTCCCTGATGTATAGTCCAGTGTAGCCCGGGAAACCCTCCGATGGAATTTTGGGAATTTTCCCTGATGTATAGTCCAGTGTAGCCCGGGAAACCTGCCGATGGTATTTTGGGAATTTTCACTAATGTATAGTCCATTGTAGCTCGGGAAACCTGCCAATGGAATTTTGGGAATTTTCCCTGATGTATAGTCCAGTGTAGCCCGGGAAACCCTCCGATGGAATTTTTGGTATTTTCCCTGATGTGTCCAGTGTAGCCCGGGAAACCTCCCGATGGAATTTTTGGAATTTTCCCTGATGTATAGTCCAGTGTAGCCCGGGAAACCTGCCGATGGAATTTTTTGAATTTTCCCTGATGTATAGTCCAGTGTAGCCAGGGAAACCTGCCGATGGAATTTTGGGAATTTTCCCTGATGTATAGTCCAGTGTAGCCCGGGAAACCTCGCGATGGAATTTTTGGAATTTTCCCTGATGTATAGTCCAGTGTAGCCCGGGAATCCTGCCGATGAAATTTTGGGAATTTTCCCTGATGCATAGTCCAGTGTAGCCCGGGAAACCTGCCGATGGATTTTTTGGCATTTAACCTGATGTATAGTCCAGTGTAGCCGGGGAAACCTGCCGATGTAATTTTTTGAATTTTCCCTGATGTATAGTGCAGTGTAGCCCAGGAAACCTGCCGATGGAATTTTTGGAATTTTCCCTGATGTATAGTCCAGTGAAGCCCGAGAAACCTGCCGATGGAATTTTTGGCATTTTCCCTGATGTATAGTCCAGTGTAGCCCGGGAAACCTCCCGATGGAATTTTTGGAATTTTCCCTGATGTATAGTCCAGTGGAGCCCGGGAAACCTGCCGATGGAATTTTGGGAATTTTCCCTGATGTATAGTCCAGTGTAGCCCGGGAAAACTCCCGATGGAATTTTGGGAATTTTCCCTGATGTATACTCCAGTGTAGCCCGGGAAAACTCCAGATGGAATTTTTGGAATTTTCCCTGATGTATAGTCCAGTGTAGCCCTGGAAACCCTCCGATGGAATTTTTGGAATTTTCCCTGATGTATAGTCCAGTGTAGCCCGGGAAACCTGCCGATGGAATTTTTGGCATTTTCCCTGATGTATAGTCCAGTGTAGCCCGGGAAACCTCCCGATGGAATTTTTGGAATTTTCCCTGATGTATAGTCCAGTGTAGCCGGGGAATCCTGCGTATGGAATTTTGGGAATTTTCCCTGATGTATAGTCCAGTGTAGCCTGGGAATCCTGCCGATGGAAATTTTGGAATTGTCCCTGATGTATACTCCAGTGTAGCGTGGGAAACCTGCCGATGGAATTTTGGGAATTTTCCCTGATGTATAGTCCAGTGTAGCCCGGGAAACCGTCCGATGGAATTTTTGGAATTTTCCCTGATGTATAGTCCAGTGTAGCCCGGGAAAACTGCCGATGGAATTTTCGGAATTTTCACTAATGTATAGTCCATTGTAGCTCGGGAAACCTGCCAATGTAATTTTGGTAATTTTCCCTGATGTATAGTCCAGTGTAGCCTGGAAAACCTCCCAATGGAATTTTTGGAATTTTCCCTGATGTATAGTCCAGTGTAGCTCCGGAAACCTGCCGATATTATTTTTGGAATTTTCCCTGATGTATAGTACAGTGTAGCCCGGAAAACCTCAAGATGGAATTTTGGGAATTTTCCCTGATTTATAGTCCAGTGTAGCCCGGGAAACCCGCCGATGGAATTTTGGGAATTTTCCCTGATGTATAGTCCAGTGTAGCCCGGGAAACCTCCCGATGGAATTTTTGGAATTTTCCCTGATGTATAGTCCAGTGTAGCCCGGGAAACCTGCCCATGGAATTTTTGGCATTTTCCCTGACGTATAGTCCAGTGTACCTCCGGAAACCTGCCGATTGTACTTTTGGAATTTTGCCTGATGTATAGTCCAGTATAGCCCGGGAAACCTGCCGATGGAATTTTTGGAATTTTCCCTGATGTATAGTCCAGTGTAGCCCCGGAAACCTACCGATGGTATTTTTGGAATTTTCCCTGATGTATAGTCCAGTGTAGCCTGGGAAACGTGCCGATGGAAATTTTGGAATTGTCCCTGATGTATACTCCAGTGTAGCGTGGGAAACCTGCCGATGGAATTTTGGGAATTTTCCCTGATGTATCGTCCAGTGTAGCCCGGGAAACCTGCCTATGGAATTTTGGGAATTTTCCCTGATGTATAGTCCAGTGTAGCCCGGAAAACCTGCAGATGGAATTTTTGGAATTTTCCCTGATGTATAGTCCATTGTAGCCCCGGAAACCTACCGATGGAATTTTTGGAATTTTCGCTGATGTATAGTCCAGTGTAGCCCGGGAAACCTGCCGATGGAATTTTCGGATTTTTCACTAATGTATAGTCGTAGCTCGGGAAACCTGCCAATGGAATTTTGGGAATTTCCCCTGATGTATAGTCCAGTGTAGTCCGGGAATCCTGCCTATGGAATTTTGGGAATTTTCCCTGATGTATAGTCCAGTGTAGCCCGGGAAACCTCCCGATGGAATTTTGGGATTTTTCCCTGATGTATAGTCCAGTGTAGCCCGCGAAAACTCCCGATGGAATTTTTGGCATTTTCCCTGATGTATACTCTAGTGTAGCCCGGAAAACCTGCCGATGGAATTTTTGGAATTTTCCCTGATGTATATTCCAGTGTAGCCCCGGAAACCTACCGATGGAATTTTTGGAATTTTCGCTGATGTATAGTCCAGTGTAACCCGGGAAACCTGCCGATGGAATTTACGGATTTTTCACTAATGTATAGTCCATTGTAGCTCGGGAAACCTGCCAATGGAATTTTGGGAATTTTCCCTGATGTATAGTCCAGTGTAGTCCGGGAATCCTGCCTATGGAATTTTGAGAATTTTCCCTGATGTATAGTCCAGTGTAGCCCGGGAAACCTGCCGATGGAATTTTGGGAATTTTCCCTGATATATAGTCCAATGTAGCCCGGGAAACCTGCCGATGGAATTTTTGGAATTTTCCCTGATGTATAGTCCAGTGTAGCCCGGGAAACCCTCCGATGGAATTTTTGGAATTTTCCCTGATGTATAGTCCAGTGTACCCCGGGAAACCTGCCGATGGTATTTTGGGAATTTTCACTAATGTATAGTCCATTGTAGCTCGGGAAACCTGCCAATGGAATTTTGGGAATTTTCCCTGATGTATAGTCCAGTGTAGCCCGGGAAACCCTCCGATGGAATTTTTGGTATTTTCCCTGATGTGTCCAGTGTAGCCCGGGAAACCTCCCGATGGAATTTTTGGAATTTTCCCTGATGTATAGTCCAGTGTAGCCCGGGAAACCTGCCGATGGAATTTTTTGAATTTTCCCTGATGTATAGTCCAGTGTAGCCCGGGAAACCTGCCGATGGAATTTTGGGAATTTTCCCTGATGTATAGTCCAGTGTAGCCCGGGAAACCTCGCGATGGAATTTTTGGAATTTTCCCTGATGTATAGTCCAGTGTAGCCCGGGAATCCTGCCGATGAAATTTTGGGAATTTCCCCTGATGTATAGGCCAGTGTAGCCGGGGAAACCTGCCGATGGAATTTTTGGAATTTTCCCTGATGTATAGTCCAGTGTAGCCCAGGAAACCTGCCGATGGAATTTTTGGAATTTTCCCTGATGTATAGTCCAGTGAAGCCCGAGAAACCTGCCGATGGAATTTTTGGCATTTTCCCTGATGTATAGTCCAGTGAAGCCCGGGAAAACTCCCGATGGAATTTTTGGAATTTTCCCTGATGTATACTCCAGTGTAGCCCGGTAAACCTGCCCATGGAATTTTGGGCATTTTCCCTGATGTATAGTCCAGTGTAGCCCGGGAATCCTCCCGATGGAATTTTTGGAATTTTCCCTGATGTATAGTCCAGTGTAGCCCGGGAAACCTGCCGATGGAATTTTGGGAATTTTCCCTGATGTATAGTCCAGTGTAGCCCGGGAAAACTCCCGATGGAATTTTGGGAATTTTCCCTGATATATAGTCCAGTGTAGCCCGGGAAAACTCCCGATGGAATTTTTGGAATTTTCCCTGATGTATAGCCCAGTGTAGCCCGGGAAACCCTCCGATGGAATTTTTGGAATTTTCCCTGATGTATACTCCAGTGTAGCCCGGGAAACCTGCCGATGGAATTTTTGGAACTTTGCCTGATGTATAGTCCAGTGTAGCCCCGGAAACCTGCCGATGGAATTTTTTGAATTTTCCCTGATGTACAGTCCAGTGTAGCCCGGGAAACCCTCCGATGGAATTTTTGGTATTTTCCCTGATGTATTGTCCAGTTTAGCCCGGGAAACCTCCCGATGGAATTTTTGGAATTTTCCCTGATGTTTAGTCCAGTGTAGCCCGGGAAACCTGCCGATGGAATTTTGGGAATTTTCCCTGATGTATAGTCCAGTGTAGCCCGGGAAACCTCCCGATGGAATTTTTGGAATTTTCCCTGATGTATAGTCCAGTGTAGCCGGGGAATCCTGCGTATGGAATTTTGGGAATTTTCCCTGATGTATAGTCCAGTGTAGCCCGGGAATCCTGCCGATGGAATTCTGGGAATTTTCCCTGATGTATAGTCCAGTGTAGCCCGGGAAACCTGCCGATGGAATTTTTGGCATTTTCCCTGATGTATAGTCCAGTGTAGCCCGGGAAACTTCCCGATGGAATTTTTGGAATTTTCCCTGATGTATAGTCCAGTGTTGCCGGGGAATCCTGCGTATGGAATTTTGGGAATTTTCCCTGATGTATAGTCCAGTGTAGCCCGGGAATCCTGCCGATGGAATTCTGGGAATTTTCCCTGATGTATAGTCCAGTGTAGCCCGGGAAACCTGCCGATGGAATTTTTGGCATTTTCCCTGATGTATAGTCCAGTGTTAGCCCGGGAAACCGTCCGATGGAATTTTTGGGAATTTTCCCTGATGTATAGTCCAGTGTAGCCCGGGAAAACTGCCGATGGAATTTTCGGAATTTTCACTAATGTATAGTCCATTGTAGCTCGGGAAACCTGCCAATGTAATTTTGGTAATTTTCCCTGATGTATAGTCCAGTGTAGCCTGGGAAACCTCCCAATGGAATTTTTGGAATTTTCCCTGATGTATAGTCCAGTGTAGCTCCGGAAACCTGCCGATATTATTTTTGGAATTTTCCCTGATGTATAGTACAGTGTAGCCCGGAAAACCTCAAGATGGAATTTTGGGATTTTTCCCTGATGTATAGTCCAGTGTAGCCCGGGAAACCCGCCGATGGAATTTTGGGAATTTTCCCTGATGTATAGTCCAGTGTAGCCCGGGAAACCTGCCCATGGAATTTTGGCATTTTCCCTGACGTATAGTCCAGTGTACCTCCGGAAACCTGCCGATTGTACTTTTGGAATTTTCCCTGATGTATAGTCCAGTATAGCCCGGGAAACGTGCCGATGGAATTTTTGGAATTTTCCCTGATGTATAGTCCAGTGTAGCCCCGGAAACCTACCGATGGTTTTTTTGGAATTTTCCCTGATGTATAGTCCAGTGTAGCCTGGGAAATGTGCCGATGGAAATTTTGGAATTGTCCCTGATGTATAGTCCAGTGTAGCCCGGGAAACCTGCCGATGGAAATTTTGGAATTTTCCCTGATGTATAGTCCAGTGTAGCCCGGGAAACGTGCCGATGGAATTTTTGGAATTTTCCCTGATGTATACTTCAGTGTAGCGTGGGAAACCTGCCGATGGAATTTTGGGAATTTTCCCTGATGTATCGTCCAGTGTAGCCCGGGAAACCTGCCTATGGAATTTTGGGAATTTTCCCTGATGTATAGTCCAGTGTAGCCCGGAAAACCTGCCGATGGAATTTTTGGAATTTTCCCTGATGTATAGTCCCGTGTAGCCCCGGAAACCTACCGATGGAATTTTTGGAATTTTCGCTGATGTATAGTCCAGTGTAGCCCGGGAAACCTGCCGATGGAATTTTCGGATTTTTCACTAATGTATAGTCGTAGCTCGGGAAACCTGCCAATGGAATTTTGGGAATTTTCCCTGATGTATAGTCCAGTGTAGTCCGGGAATCCTGCCTATGGAATTTTGGGAATTTTCCCTGATGTATAGTCCAGTGTAGCCCGGAAAACCTGCCGATGGAATTTTGGGAATTTTCCCTGATGTATAGTCCAGTGTAGCCCGGGAAACCTGCCGATGGAATTTTGGGAATTTTCCCTGATGTATAGTCCAGTGTAGCCCGGGAAACCTGCCGATGGAATTTTGGTAATTTTCCCTGATGTATAGTCCAGTGTAGCCCGGGAAACCTGCCGATGGAATTTTGGGAATTTCCCCTGATGTATAGTCCAGTGTAGCCCGCGAAACCTCCCGATGGAATTTTGGGAATTTTCCCTGATGTATAGTCCAGTGTAGCCCGCGAAACCTCCCGATGGAATTTTTGGCATTTTCCCTGATGTATACTCTAGTGTAGCCGGGAAAACCTGCCGATGGAATTTTGGGAATTTTCCCTGATGTATAGTCCAGTGTAGCCCGGGAAACCTGCCGATGGAATTTTGGGAATTTTCCCTGATGTATAGTCCAGTGTAGCCCGGGAAACCTGCCGATGGAATTTTGGTAATTTTCCCTGATGTATAGTCCAGTGTAGCCCGGGAAACCTCGCGATGGAATTTTTGGAATTTTCCCTGATGTATAGTCCAGTGTAGCCCGGGAATCCTGCCGATGAAATTTTGGGAATTTTCCCTGATGTATAGGCCAGTGTAGCCGGGGAAACCTGCCGATGGAGTTTTTGGAATTTTCCCTGATGTATAGTCCAGTGTAGCCCAGGAAACCTGCCGATGGAATTTTTGGAATTTTCCCTGATGTATAGTCCAGTGAAGCCCGAGAAACCTGCCGATGGAATTTTTGGCATTTTCCCTGATGTATAGTCCAGTGAAGCCCGGGAAAACTCCCGATGGAATTTTTGGAATTTTCCCTGATGTATACTCCAGTGTAGCCCGGTAAACCTGCCCATGGAATTTTGGGCATTTTCCCTGATGTATAGTCCAGTGTAGCCCGGGAAACCTCCCGATGGAATTTTTGGAATTTTCCCTGATGTATAGTCCAGTGTAGCCCGGGAAACCTGCCGATGGAATTTTGGGAATTTTCCCTGATGTATAGTCCAGTGTAGCCCGGGAAAACTCCCGATGGAATTTTGGGAATTTTCCCTGATATATAGTCCAGTGTAGCCCGGGAAAACTCCCGATGGAATTTTTGGAATTTTCCCTGATGTATAGCCCAGTGTAGCCCGGGAAACCCTCCGATGGAATTTTTGGAATTTTCCCTGATGTATACTCCAGTGTAGCCCGGGAAACCTGCCGATGGAATTTTTGGAACTTTGCCTGATGTATAGTCCAGTGTAGCCCCGGAAACCTGCCGATGGAATTTTTGGAATTTTCCCTGATGTACAGTCCAGTGTAGCCCGGGAAACCCTCCGATGGAATTTTTGGTATTTTCCCTGATGTATTGTCCAGTTTAGCCCGGGAAACCTCCCGATGGAATTTTTGGAATTTTCCCTGATGTTTAGTCCAGTGTAGCCCGGGAAACCTGCCGATGGAATTTTGGGAATTTTCCCTGATGTATAGTCCAGTGTAGCCCGGGAAACCTCCCGATGGAATTTTTGGAATTTTCCCTGATGTATAGTCCAGTGTAGCCGGGGAATCCTGCGTATGGAATTTTGGGAATTTTCCCTGATGTATAGTCCAGTGTAGCCCGGGAATCCTGCCGATGGAATTCTGGGAATTTTCCCTGATGTATAGTCCAGTGTAGCCCGGGAAACCTGCCGATGGAATTTTTGGCATTTTCCCTGATGTATAGTCCAGTGTAGCCCGGGAAACCTCCCGATGGAATTTTTGGAAATTTCCCTGATGTATAGTCCAGTGTTGCCGGGGAATCCTGCGTATGGAATTTTGGGAATTTTCCCTGATGTATAGTCCAGTGTAGCCCGGGAATCCTGCCGATGGAATTCTGGGAATTTTCCCTGATGTATAGTCCAGTGTAGCCCGGGAAACCTGCCGATGGAATTTTTGGCATTTTCCCTGATGTATAGTCCAGTGTAGCCCGGGAAACCGTCCGATGGAATTTTTGGAATTTTCCCTGATGTATAGTCCAGTGTAGCCCGGGAAAACTGCCGATGGAATTTTCGGAATTTTCACTAATGTATAGTCCATTGTAGCTCGGGAAACCTGCCAATGTAATTTTGGTAATTTTCCCTGATGTATAGTCCAGTGTAGCCTGGGAAACCTCCCAATGGAATTTTTGGAATTTTCCCTGATGTATAGTCCAGTGTAGCTCCGGAAACCTGCCGATATTATTTTTGGAATTTTCCCTGATGTATAGTACAGTGTAGCCCGGGAAACCCGCCGATGGAATTTTGGGAATTTTCCCTGATGTATAGTCCAGTGTAGCCCGGGAAACCTCCCGATGGAATTTTTGGAATTTTCCCTGATGTATACTCCAGTGTAGCCCGGGAAACCTGCCCATGGAATTTTTGGCATTTTCCCTGACGTATAGTCCAGTGTACCTCCGGAAACCTGCCGATTGTACTTTTGGAATTTTCCCTGATGTATAGTCCAGTATAGCCCGGGAAACCTGCCGATGGAATTTTTGGAATTTTCCCTGATGTATAGTCCAGTGTAGCCCCGGAAACCTACCGATGGTATTTTTGGAATTTTCCCTGATGTATAGTCCAGTGTAGCCTGGGAAATGTGCCGATGGAAATTTTGGAATTGTCCCTGATGTATAGTCCAGTGTAGCCCGGGAAACCTGCCGATGGAAATTTTGGAATTTTCCCTGATGTATAGTCCAGTGTAGCCCGGGAAACGTGCCGATGGAATTTTTGCAATTTTCCCTGATGTATACTTCAGTGTAGCGTGGGAAACCTGCCGATGGAATTTTGGGAATTTTCCCTGATGTATAGTCCAGTGTAGCCCGGAAAACCTGCCGATGGAATTTTTGGAATTTTCCCTGATGTATAGTCCAGTGTAGCCCCGGAAACCTACCGATGGAATTTTTGGAATTTTCGCTGATGTATAGTCCAGTGTAGCCCTGGAAACCTGCCGATGGAATTTTCGGATTTTTCACTAATGTATAGTCGTAGCTCGGGAAACCTGCCAATGGAATTTTGGGAATTTTCCCTGATGTATAGTCCAGTGTAGTCCGGGAATCCTGCCTATGGAATTTTGGGAATTTTCCCTGATGTATAGTCCAGTGTAGCCCGGGAAACCTGCCGATGGAATTTTGGGAATTTTCCCTGATGTATAGTCCATTGTAGCTTGGGAAACCTGCCAATGGAATTTTGAGAATTTTCCCTGATGTATAGTCCAGTGTAGCCCGGGAAACCTCCCAATGGAATTTTTGGAATTTTCCCTGATGTATAGTCCAGTGTAGCTCCGGAAACCTGCCGATATTATTTTTGGAATTTTCACTGATGTATAGTCCAGTGTAGCCCGGAAAACCTCAAGATGGAATTTTGGGAATTTTCCCTGATGTATAGTCCAGTGTAGCCCCGGAAACCCGCCGATGGAATTTTGGGATTTTTCCATGATGTATAGTCCAGTGTAGCCCGGGAAACCTGCCTATGGAATTTTTGGAATTTTCCCTGATGTATACTCCAGTGTAGCCCGGGAAACCTGCCGATGGAATTTTTGGCATTTTCCCTGATATATAGTTCAGCGTAGCCAGGGAAACCTCCCGATGGAATTTTTGGAATTTTCCCTGATGTATACTCCAGTGTAGCCCGGGAAACCTGCCGATGGAATTTTTGGAATTTTCCCTGATGTATAGTCCAGTGTAGCTCCGGAAACCTGCCGATATTATTTTTGGAATTTTCCCTGATGTATAGTACAGTGTAGCCCGGAAAACCTCAAGATGGAATTTTTGGAATTTTTCCTGATGTATAGTCCAGTGTAGCCCGGGAAACCCGCCGATGGAATTTTTGGAATTTTCCCTGATGTATACTCCAGTGTAGCCCGGGAAACCTGCCCATGGAATTTTTGGCATTTTCCCTGACGTATAGTCCAGTGTACCTCCGGAAAACTGCCGATTGTACTTTTGGAATTTTCCCTGATGTATAGTCCAGTATAGCCCGGGAAACCTGCCGATGGAATTTTTGGAATTTTCCCTGATGTATACTCCAGTGTAGCCTGGGAAACCTGCCGATGGAAATTTTGGAATTTTCCCTGATGTATAGTCCAGTGTAGCCCGGGAAACGTGCCGATGGAATTTTTGGAATTTTCCCTGATGTATACTCCAGTGTAGAGTAGGAAACCTGCCGATGGAATTTTGGGAATTTTCCCTGATGTATCGTCCAGTGTAGCCCGGGAAACCTGCCTATGGAATTTTGGGAATTTTCCCTGATGTATAGTCCAGTGTAGCCCGGAAAACCTGCCGATGGAATTTTTGGAATTTTCCCTGATGTATAGTCCAGTGTAGCCCCGGAAACCTACCGATGGAATTTTTGGAATTTTCGCTGATATATAGTCCAGTGTAGCCCGGGAAACCTGCCGATGGAATTTTCGGATTTTTCACTAATGTATAGTCGTAGCTCGGGAAACCTGCCAATGGATTTTGGGAATTTTCCCTGATGTATAGTCCAGTGTAGTCCGGGAATCCTGCCCATGGAATTTTGGGAATTTTCCCTGATGTATAGTCCAGTGTAGCCCGGGAAACCTGCCGATGGAATTTTGGGAATTTTCCCTGATGTATAGTCCAGTGTAGCCCGGGAAACCCTCCGATGGAATTTTTGGAATTTTCCCTGATGTATTGTCCAGTTTAGCCCGGGAAACCTCCCGATGGAATTTTTGGAATTTTCCCTGATGTATAGTCCAGTATAGCCCGGGAAACCTGCCGATGGAATTTTTTGAATTTTCCCTGATGTATAGTCCAGTGTAGCCCGGGAAACCCTCCGATGGAATTTTTGGAATTTTCCCTGATGTATAGTCCAGTGTAGCCCGGGAAAACTGCCGATGGAATTTTCGGAATTTTCACTAATGTATAGTCCATTGTAGCTCGGGAAACCTGCCAATGGAATTTTGAGAATTTTCCCTTATGTATAGTCCAGTGTAGCCCGGGAAACCTCCCAATGGAATTTTTGGAATTTTCCCTGATGTATAGTCCAGTGTAGCTCCGGAAACCTGCCGATATTATTTTTGGAATTTTCCCTGATGTATAGTCCAGTGTAGCCCGGAAAACCTCAAGATGGAATTTTGGGAATTTTCCCTGATGTATAGTCCAGTGTAGCCCCGGAAACCCGCCGATGGAATTTTGGGATTTTTCCCTGATGTATAGTCCAGTGTAGCCCGGGAAACCTGCCGATGGAATTTTTTGGAATTTTCCCTGATGTATAGTCCAGTGTAGCCCGGGAAACCTGCCGATGGAATTTTGGGAATTTTCCCTGATGTATAGTCCAGTGTAGCTCCGGAAACCTGCCGACTGTATTTTTGGAATTTTCGCTGATGTATAGTCCAGTGTAGCCCGGGAAACCTCCCGATGGAATTTTGGGAATTTTCCCTGATGTATAGTCCAGTGTAGCCCGGGAAACCTGCTGATGGAATTTTTGGAATTTTCCCTGATGTATAGTCCATTGTAGCCCGCGAAACATGCCAATGGAATTTTGGGAATTTTCCCTCATATATAGTCCAGTGTAGCCCGGGAAACCTGCCCATGAAATTTTGGCATTTTCCCTGACGTATAGTCCATTGTAGCTCGGGAAACCTGCCAATGGAATTTTGAGAATTTTCCCTTATGTATAGTCCAGTGTAGCCCGGGAAACCTCCCAATGGAATTTTTGGAATTTTCCCCGATGTATAGTCCAGTGTAGCTCCGGAAACCTGTCGATATTATTTTTGGAATTTTCCCTGATGTATAGTCCAGTGTAGCCCGGAAAACCTCAAGATGGAATTTTGGGAATTTTCCCTGATGTATAGTCCAGTGTAGCCCCGGAAACCCGCCGATGGAATTTTGGGATTTTTCCCTGATGTATAGTCCAGTGTAGCCCGGGAAACCTGCCTATGGAATTTTTGGAATTTTCCCTGATGTATACTCCAGTGTAGCCCGGGAAACCTGCCGATGAAATTTTTGGCATTTTCCCTGATATATAGTCCAGCGTAGCCCGGGAAACCTCCCGATGGAATTTTTGGAATTTTCCCTGATGTATAGTCCAGTGTAGCCCGGGAAACCTGCCGATGGAATTTTGGGAATTTTCCCTGATGTATAGTCCAGTGTAGCCCGGGAAACCTGCCGATGGAATTTTTGGCATTTTCCCTGATGTATAGTCCAGTCTAGCCCGGAAAGCTGCCGATGGAATTTTGGGAATTTTCCCTGATCTATAGTCCAGTGAAGCCCGGGAAAACTCCGATGGAATTTTGGGAATTTCCCCTGATGTATAGTCCAGTGTAGCCCGGGAAACCCTCCGATGGAATTTTTGGAATTTTCCCTGATTTATAGTCCAGTGTAGCCCGGGAAACCTCCGATGGAATTTTTGGAATTTTCCCTGATGTATAGTCCAGTGTAGCCCGGGAAACCTGCCGATGGAATTTTTTGGAATTTTCCCTGATGTATAGTCCAGTGTAGCCCCGGAAACCTGCCGGGGGAATTTTTTCAATTTTCCCTGATGTACAGTCCAGTGTAGCCCGGGAAACCCTCCGATGGAATTTTTTGTATTTTCCCTGATGTATTGTCCAGTTTAGCCCGGGAAACCTCCCGATGGAATTTTTGGAATTTTCCCTGATGTATAGTCCAGTATAGCCCGGGAAACCTGCCGATGGAATTTTTTGAATTTTCCCTGATGTATAGTCCAGTGTAGCCCGGGAAACCTGCCGATGGAATTTTGGGAATTTTCCCTGATGTATAGTCCAGTGTAGCCCGGGAATCCTGCCTATGGAATTTTGGGAATTTTCCCTGATGTATAGTCCAGTGTAGCCCGGAAAACCTGCCGATGGAATTTTTGGAATTTTCCCTGATGGATAGTCCAGTGTAGCCCGGGAAACCCTCCGATGGAATTTTTGGAATTTTCCCTGATGTATAGTCCAGTGTAGCCCGGGAAACCTGCCGATGGAATTTTCGGAATTTCACTAATGTATAGTCCATTGTAGCTCGGGAAACCTGCCAATGGAATTTTGAGAATTTTCCCTTATGTATAGTCCAGTGTAGCCCGGGAAACCTCCCAATGGAATTTTTGGAATTTTCCCTGATTGTATAGTCCAGTGTAGCTCCGGAAACCTGCCGATATTATTTTTGGAATTTTCCCTGATGTATAGTCCAGTGTAGCCCGGAAAACCTGAAGATGGAATTTTGGGAATTTTCCCTGATGTATAGTCCAGTGTAGCCCCGGAAACCCGCCGATGGAATTTTGGGATTTTTCCCTGATGTATAGTCCAGTGTAGCCCGGGAAACCTGCCGATGGAATTTTTGGAATTTTCCCTGATGTATAGTCCAGTGTAGCCCGGGAAACTCTGCCGATGGAATTTTGGGGAATTTTCCCTGATGTATAGTCCAGTGTAGCTCCGGAAACCTGCCGACTGTATTTTTGGAATTTCGCTGATGTATAGTCCAGTGTAGCCCGGGAAACCTCCCGATGGAATTTTGGGAATTTTCCCTGATGTATAGTCCAGTGTAGCCCGGGAAACCTGCTGATGGAATTTTTGGAATTTTCCCTGATGTATAGTCCATTGTAGCCCGCGAAACATGCCAATGGAATTTTGGGATTTTCCCTCATATATAGTCCAGTGTAGCCCGGGAAACCTGCCCATGGAAATTTTGGCATTTTCCCTGACGTATAGTCCATTGTAGCTCGGGAAACCTGCCAATGGAATTTTGAGAATTTTCCCTTATGTAAGGTCCAGTGTAGCCCGGGAAACCTCCCAATGGAATTTTTGGAATTTTCCCCGATGTATAGTCCAGTGTAGCTCCGGAAACCTGTCGATATTATTTTTGGAATTTTCCCTGATGTATAGTCCAGTGTAGCCCGGAAAACCTCAAGATGGAATTTTGGGAATTTTCCCTGATGTATAGTCCAGTGTAGCCCCGGAAACCCGCCGATGGAATTTTGGGATTTTTCCCTGATGTATAGTCCAGTGTAGCCCGGGAAACCTGCCTATGGAATTTTTGGAATTTTCCCTGATGTATACTCCAGTGTAGCCCGGGAAACCTGCCGATGAAATTTTTGGCATTTTCCCTGATATATAGTCCAGCGTAGCCCGGGAAACCTCCCGATGGAATTTTTGGAATTTTCCCTGATGTATAGTCCAGTGTAGCCCCGGAAACCTGCCGGTGGAATTTTTTGAATTTTCCCTGATGTACAGTCCAGTGTAGCCCGGGAAACCCTCCGATGGAATTTTTTGTATTTTCCCTGATGTATTGTCCAGTTTAGCCCGGGAAACCTCCCGATGGAATTTTTGGAATTTTCCCTGATGTATAGTCCAGTATAGCCCGGGAAACCTGCCGATGGAATTTTTTGAATTTTCCCAGATGTATAGTCCAGTGTAGCCCGGGAAACCTGCCGATGGAATTTTGGGAATTTTCCCTGATGTATAGTCCAGTTTAGCCCGGGAAACCTCCCGATGGAATTTTTGGAATTTTCCCTGATGTATAGTCCAGTGTAGCCCGGGAATCCTGCCTATGGAATTTTGGGAATTTTCCCTGATGTATAGTCCAGTGTAGCCCGGAAAACCTGCCGATGGAATTTTGGAATTTTCCCTGATGTATAGTCCAGTGTAGCCCGGGAAACCTGCAGATGGAATTTTGGGAATTTTCCCTGATGTATAGTCCAGTGAAGCCCGGGAAACCTGCCTATGGAATTTTTGGAATTTTCCCTGATGTATACTCCAGTGTAGCCCGGGAAACCTGCCCATGGAATTTTTGGCATTTTCCCTGACGTATAGTCCAGTGTACCTCCGGAAACCTGCCGATTGTACTTTTGGAATTTTCCCTGATGTATAGTCCAGTGTAGCCCGGGAAACCTGCCGATGGAATTTTTGGAATTTTCCCTGATGTATAGTCCAGTGTAGCCCCGGACACCTACCGATGGAATTTTTGGAATTTTCCCTGATGTATAGTCCAGTGTAGCCTGGGAAATCTGCCGATGGAAATTTTGGAATTGTCCCTGATGTATAGTCCAGTGTAGCCCCGGGAAACCTGCCGATGGAATTTTTGGAATTTTCCCTGATGTATAGTCCAGTGTAGCGCGGGAAACCGGCGGATGGAATGTTGGGAATTTTCCCTGATGTATCGTCCAGTGTAGCCCGGGAAACCTGCCTATGGAATTTTGGGAATTTTCCCTGATGTATAGTCCAGTGTAGCCCGGGAAAACTCCCGATGGAATTTTTGGAATTTTTTCTGATGTATAGTACAGTGTAGCCCGGGAAAACTTTCGATGGAATTTTGGGAATTTTCCCTGATGTATAGTCCAGTGTAGCCCCGGAAACCTACCGATGGAATTTTTGGAATTTTCCCTGATGTATAGTCCAGTGTAGCCCGGGACACCTGCCGATGGAATTTTCGGAATTTTCACTAATGTATAGTCCATTGTAGCTCGGGAAACCTGCCGATGGAATTTTGGGAATTTTCCCCTGATGTATAGTCCAGTGTAGTCCGGAATCCTGCCTATGGAATTTTGGGAATTTTCCCTCATGTATAGTACAGTGTAGCCCGGTAAACTTGCCGATGGAATTTTGGGAATTTTCCCTTATGTATAGTCCAGTGTAGACCGGGATTCCGTCCGATGGAATTTTGGGAATTTTCCCTGATGTATATTCCAGTGTAGCCCGGGAAACGTGCCGATGGAATTTTTGGCATTTTCCCTGATGTATAGTCCAGTGTAGCCCGGGAAACTTGCCGATGGAATTTTGGGAATTTTCCCTGATGTATAGTCCAGTGAGGCCGGGAAACCTCCCGATGGAATTTTTGGAATTTTCCGTGATGTATAGTTCAGTGTGGCCCGGGAAACCTGCCGATGGAATTTTGGGAATTTTCCCTGATATATAGTCCAATGTAGCCCGGGAAAACTGCCGATGGAATTTTGGAATTTTCCCTGATGGATAGTCCAGTGTAGCCCGGGAAACCCTCCGATGGAATTTTGGAATTTTCCCTGATGTATAGTCCAGTGTAGCCCGGGAAACCTGCCGATGGAATTTTCGGAATTTTCACTAATGTATAGTCCATTGTAGCTCGGGAAACCTGCCAATGGAATTTTGAGAATTTTCCCTTATGTATAGTCCAGTGTAGCCCGGGAATCCTGCCTATGGAATTTTTGGAATTTTCCCTGATGTATAGTCCAGTGTAGCTCCGGAAACCTGCCGATATTATTTTTGGAATTTTCCCTGATGTATAGTCCAGTGTAGCCCGGAAAACCTCAAGATGGAATTTTGGGAATTTTCCCTGATGTATAGTCCAGTGTAGCCCCGGAAACCCGCCGATGGAATTTTGGGATTTTTCCCTGATGTAAGTCCAGTGTAGCCCGGGAAACCTGCCTATGGAATTTTTGGAATTTTCCCTGATGTATACTCCAGTGTAGCCCGGGAAACCTGCCCATGGAAATTTTGGCATTTTCCCTGACGTATAGTCCAGTGTAGCCCGGGAAACCTCCCGATGGAATTTTTGGAATTTTCCCTGATGTATAGTCCAGTGTAGCCCGGGAAACCTGCCGATGAAATTTTTGGCATTTTCCCTGATATATAGTCCAGCGTAGCCCGGGAAACCTCCCGATGGAATTTTTGGAATTTTCCCTGATGTATACTCCAGTGTAGCCCGGGAAACCTGCCGATGGAATTTTTGGAATTTTCCCTGATGTATAGTCCAGTGTACCTCCGGAAACCTGCCGATTGTACTTTTGGAATTTTCCCTGATGTATAGTCCAGTGTAGCCCTGGAAACCCGGCGATGGAATTTTGGGAATTTTCCCTGATGTATAGTCCAGTGTAGCCCGGGAAACCTGCCTATGGAATTTTTGGAATTTTCCCTAAGGTATAGTCCAGTGTAGCCCGGGAAACCTGCCCATGGAATTTTGGGAATTTTCCCTGACGTATAGTCCAGTGTAGCCCGGGAAACCTCCCGATGGAATTTTTGGAATTTTCCCTGATGTATAGTCCAGTGTAGCCCGGGAAACCTGCCGATGGAATTTTTGGCATTTTCCCTGATGTATAGTCCAGTGTAGCCCGGTAAACCTGCCGATGGAAATTTTGGGAATTTTCCCTGATGTATAGTCCTGGCTACACTTGACTATACATCAGGGAAAATTCCCAAAATTCCATCGGCAGGTTTCCCGGGCTACACTGGACTATACATCAGAGAAAATTCCCAAAATTCCATCGGCAGGTTTCCCGGGCTACACTGGACTATACATCAGGGAAAATTCGAAAAATTCCATCGGGAGGTTTCCCGGGCTACACTCGACTATACGTCAGTGAAAATGCCAAAAATTCCATCGGCAGGTTTCCCGGGCTACACTGGACTATACATCAGGGAAAATTCCAAAAATAGCATTGGCAGGTTTCCCGGGCTACACTGGACTATACATCATGGAAAATGCCAAAAATTCCATCGGCAGGTTTCCCGGGCTACACTGGACTATACATCAGGGAAAATTCCAAAAATTCCATCGGCGGTTTTCCCGGGCTACACTGGACTATACATCAGGGAAAATTCCAAAAATTTCATCGGAGGGTTTCCCGGGCTACACTGGACTATACATCAGGGAAAATTTTAAAAATTCCATCGGCGGGTTTCCCGGGCTACACTGGACTATACATCAGGGAAAATTACAAAAATTCCATCGGCAGGTTTCCCGGGCTACACTGGACTATACATCAGGGAAAATACCAAAAAATCCATCAGAGAGTTTTCCGGGCTACACTGGACTATACATCAGGGAAAATTCCAAAAATTCCATCGGGAGGTTTCCGGAGCTACACTGGAATATATATGAGGGAAAATACCAAAAAATCCATCAGAGAGTTTTCCGGGCTACACTGGACTATACATCAGGGAAAATTCCAAAAATTCCATCGGGAGGTTTGCGGAGCTACACTGGACTACATATGAGGGAAAATTCCCAAAATTCCATTGGCATGTTTCGCGGGCTACACTGGACTATACATCAGGGAAAATTCCAAAAATTCCATCAGCAGGTTTCCCGGGCTACACTGGACTATACATCAGGGAAAATTCCCAAAATTCCATCGGGAGGTTTCCCGGGCTACACTGGACTATACATCAGCGAAAATTCCAAAAATACAGTCGGCAGGTTTCCGGAGCTACACTGGACTATACATCAGGGAAAATTCCCAAAATTCCATCGGCAGGTTTCCCGGGCTACACTGGACTATACATCAGGGAAAATTCCAAAAATTCCATCGGCAGGTTTCCCGGGCTACACTGGACTATACATCAGGGAAAATGCTCAAAATTCCATCGGCAGGTTTCCCGAGCTACACTGGACTATACATCAGGGAAAATTCCCAAAATTCCATCAGCAGGTTTCCCGGGCTACACTGGATTATACATCAGGGAAAATTCCAAAAATTCCATTGGGAGGTTTACCGGGCTACACTGGATTATACACCAGGGAAAATTCCCAAAATTCCATCGGCACGTTTCCGGGGCTACACTGGACTATACATCAGGGAAAATTCCAAAAATTCCATCGGGAGGTTTCCCGGGCTACACTGGACTATACATCAGCGAAAATTCCAAAAATACAATCGGCAGGTTTCCGGAGCTACAGTGGACTATACATCAGGGAAAATTCCCAAAATTCCATCGGCAGGTTTCCCGGGCTACACTGCACTATACATCAGGAAAATTTCCCAAAATTCCATCGGCAGGTTTCCCGGGCTACACTGGACTATACATCAGCGAAAATTCCAAAAATACAATTGGCAGGTTTCCGGAGCTACAGTGGACTATACATCAGGGAAAATTCCCAAAATTCCATCGGCAGGTTTCCCGGGCTACACTGCACTATACATCAGGAAAATTTCCCAAAATTCCATCGGCAGGTTTCCCGGGCTACACTGGACTATACATCAGGGAAAATTCAAAAATTCCATCGGGAGGTTTCCCGGGCTACACTGGACTATACATCAGGGAAAATTCCCAAAATTCCATCGGCAGGTTTCCCGGGCTACACTGGACTATACATCAGGGAAAATTCCAAAAATTCCATCGGGAGGTTTCCCGGGCTACACTGGACTATACATCAGGGAAAATTCCAAAAATTCCATTGGCAGGTTTTCCGGGCTACACTGGACTATACATCAGGGAGAATTCCAAAAATTCCATCGGCAGGTTTCCCGGGCTACACTGGACTATACATCAGGGAAAATTTTAAAAATTCCATCGGCGGGTTTCCCGGGCTACACTGGACTATACATCAGGGAAAATTCCCAAAATTCCATCGGCAGGTTTCCGGGGCTACACTGGACTATACATCAGGGAAAATTCCAAAAATTCCATCGGGAGGTTTCCCGGGCTACACTGGACTATACATCAGCGAAAATTCCAAAAATACAGTCGGCAGGTTTCCGGAGCTACACTGGACTATACATCAGGGAAAATTCCAAAAATTCCATCGGCGGTTTTCCCGGGCTACACTGGACTATACATCAGGGAAAATTCCAAAAATTTCATCGGAGGGTTTCCCGGGCTACACTGGACTATACATCAGGGAAAATTTTAAAAATTCCATCGGCGGGTTTCCCGGGCTACACTGGACTATACATCAGGGAAAATTACAAAAATTCCATCGGCAGGTTTCCCGGGCTACACTGGACTATACATCAGGGAAAATACCAAAAAATCCATCAGAGAGTTTTCCGGGCTACACTGGACTATACATCAGGGAAAATTCCAAAAATTCCATCGGGAGGTTTCCGGAGCTACACTGGACTATATATGAGGGAAAATTCCCAAAATTCCATTGGCATGTTTCGCGGGCTACACTGGACTATACATCAGGGAAAATTCCAAAAATTCCATCAGCAGGTTTCCCGGGCTACACTGGACTATACATCAGGGAAAATTCCCAAAATTCCATCGGGAGGTTTCCCGGGCTACACTGGACTATACATCAGCGAAAATTCCAAAAATACAGTCGGCAGGTTTCCGGAGCTACACTGGACTATACATCAGGGAAAATTCCCAAAATTCCATCGGCAGGTTTCCCGGGCTACACTGGACTATACATCAGGGAAAATTCCAAAAATTCCATCGGCAGGTTTCCCGGGCTACACTGGACTATACATCAGGGAAAATGCCCAAAATTCCATCGGGAGGTTTCCCGAGCTACACTGGACTATACATCAGGGAAAATTCCCAAAATTCCATCAGCAGGTTTCCCGGGATACACTGGATTATACATCAGGGAAAATTCCAAAAATTCCATTGGGAGGTTTACCGGGCTACACTGGATTATACACCAGGGAAAATTCCCAAAATTCCATCGGCAGGTTTCCCGGGCTACACTGTACTATACATCAGGGAAAATTCCAAAAATTCCATCGGCACGTTTCCGGGGCTACACTGGACTATACATCAGGGAAAATTCCAAAAATTCCATCGGGAGGTTTCCCGGGCTACACTGGACTATACATCAGCGAAAATTCCAAAAATACAATCGGCAGGTTTCCGGAGCTACAGTGGACTATACATCAGGGAAAATTCCCAAAATTCCATCGGCAGGTTTCCCGGGCTACACTGCACTATACATCAGGAAAAATTCCCAAATTTCCATCGGCAGGTTTCCCGGGCTACACTGGACTATACATCAGGGAAAATTCAAAAATTCCATCGGGAGGTTTCCCGGGCTACACTGGACTATACATCAGGGAAAATTCCCAAAATTCCATCGGCAGGTTTCCCGGGCTACACTGGACTATACATCAGGGAAAATTCCAAAAATTCCATCGGGAGGTTTCCCGGGCTACACTGGACTATACATCAGGGAAAATTCCAAAAATTCCATTGGCAGGTTTTCCGGGCTACACTGGACTATACATCAGGGAGAGTTCCAAAAATTCCATCGGCAGGTTTCCCGGGCTACACTGGACTATACATCAGGGAAAATTTTAAAAATTCCATCGGCGGGTTTCCCGGGCTACACTGGACTATACATCAGGGAAAATTCCCAAAATTCCATCGGCAGGTTTCCCGGGCTACACTGGACTATACATCAGGGAAAATTCCAAAAATTCCATCGGGAGGTTTCCCGGGCTACACTGGACTATACATCAGCGAAAATTCCAAAAATACAGTCGGCAGGTTTCCGGAGCTACACTGGACTATACATCAGGGAAAATTCCAAAAATTCCATCGGCAGGTTTCCCGGGCTACACTGGACTATACATCAGGGAAAATGCCCAAAATTCCATCGGCAGGTTTCCCGAGCTACACTGGACTATACATCAGGGAAAATTCCCAAAATTACATCGGCAGTTTTCCCGGGCTACACTGGACTATACATCAGGGAAAATTCCAAAAATTCCATCAGGAGGTTTCCCGAGCTACACTGGACTATAAGTCAGGGAAAATTCCCAAAATTCCATCCGGAGTTTTCCCGGGCTACACTGGACTATACATCAGGGAAAATTCCCAAAATTCCATCGGGAGGTTTCCCGGGCTACACTGGACTATACATCAAAGAAAATTCCAAAAATTCCATCTGTAGGTTTCCCGGCCTACACTGGACTATAAATCAGGGAAAATTCCAAAAATTCCATCGGCCTTTTTTCCTGGGCTACACTGGACTATACATGAGGGAAAATTCCCAAAATTCCATCGGCAGGTTTTCCGGGCTACACTGGACTATACATCAGGGAAAATTCCAAAAATTCCATCGGAGGGTTTCCCGGGCTACACTGGACTATACATCAGGGAAAATTTTTAATATTCCATCGGCGGGTTTCCCGGGCTACACTGGACTATACATCAGGGAAAATTCCAAAAATTCCATCGGCTCGTTGCCGGGGCTACACTGGACTATACATCAGGGAAAATTCCAAAAATTCCATCTGCAGGTTTCCCGGGCTACACTGGACTATACATCAGGGAAAATTCCAAAAATTCCATCGGCCTTTTTTCCTGGGCTACACTGGACTATACATCAAAGAAAATTCCAAAAATTCCATTAGCAGGTTTCCCGGCCTACACTGGACTATACATCAGGGAAAATTCCAAAAATTCCATCGGGAGGTTTCCCGGGCTACACTGGACTATACATCAGCGAAAATTCCAAAAATACAGTCGGCAAGTTTCCGGAGCTACACTGGACTATACATCAGGGAAAATTCCCAAAATTCCATCGGCAGGTTTCCCGGGCTACACTGCACTATACATCAGGTAAAATTCCAAAAATACAATCGGCAAGTTTCCGGAGCTACACTGGACTATACATCAGGGAAAATTCCCAAAATTCCATTGGCAGGTTTCCCGGGCTACACTGGACTATACATCAGGGAAAATTCCAAAAATTCCATCTGAGGGTTTCCCGGGCTACACTGGACTATACATCAGGGAAAATTTTAAAAATTCCATCGGCGGGTTTCCCGGGGTACACTGGACTATACATCAGGGAAAATTCCAAAAATTCCATCGGCTGGTTTCCGGGGCTACACTGGACTATACATCAGGGAAAATTCCAAAAATTCCATCGGCAGGTTTCCCGGGCTACACTGGACTATACATCAGGGAAAATTCAAAAATTCCATCGGGAGGTTTCCCGGGCTACACTGGACTATACATCAGGGAAAATTCCCAAAATTCCATCGGCAGGTTTCCCGGGCTACACTGGACAATACATCAGGGAAAATTCCCAAAATTCCATCGGGAGGTTTCCCGGGCTACACTGGACTATACATCAGGGAAAATTCCCAAAATTCCATCGGCAAGTTTCCCGGGCTACACTGGACTATACATCAGGGAAAATTCCCAAAATTCCATTGGCAGGTTTCCCGGGCTACACTGGACTATACATCAGGGAAAATTCCCAAAATTCCATCGGGAGTTTTCCCGGGCTACACTGGACTATACATCAGGGAAAATTCCAAAAATTCCATCGGAGGGTTTCCCGGGCTACACTGGACTATACATCAGGGAAAATTTCAAAAATTCCATCGGCGGGTTTCCCGGGGTACACTGGACTATACATCAGGGAAAATTCCAAAAATTCCATCGGCTGGTTTCCGGGGCTACACTGGACTATACATCAGGGAAAATTCCAAAAATTCCATCGGCAGGTTTCCCGGCCTACACTGGACTATACATCAGGGAAAACTCCCAAAATTCCATCGGCAGGTTTCCCGGGCTACAATGGACTATACATCAGGGAAAATTCCCAAAATTCCATTGGCAGGTTTCCCGGGCTACACTGGACTATACATCAGGGAAAATTCCAAAAATTCCATCGGCAGGTTTCCGGAGCTACACTGGATTATATATGAGGGAAAATTCCCAAAATTCCATCGGCATGTTTCCCGGGCTACACTGGACTATACATCAGGGAAAATTCCCAAAATTCCATCGGCAGGTTTCCGGAGCAACACTGGACTATACATCAGGGAAAATTCCAAAAATTCCATCGGGAGGTTTCCCGGGCTACACTGGACTATACATCAGGGAAAATTCCAAAAATTCCATCGGAGGGTTTCCCGGGCTACACTGGACTATACATCAGGGAAAATTCCAAAAATTCCATCGGCGGGTTTCCCGGGCTACACTGGACTATACATCAGGGAAAATTCCCAAAATTCCATCGGCAGGTTTCCGGAGGAACACTGGACTATACATCAGGGAATATTCCAAAAATTCCATCGGGAGGTTTCCCGGGCTACACTGGACTATATATCAGAGAAAATTCCAAAAATTCCATCGGAGGGTTTCCCGGGGTACACTGGACTATACATCAGGGAAAATTCCAAAAATTCCATCGGAGGGTTTCCCGGGCTACACTGGACTATACATCAGGGAAAATTCCAAAAATTCCATCGGCATGTTTCCGGGGCTACACTGGACTATACATCAGGGAAAATTCCCAAAATTCCATCGGCAGGTTTCCGGAGGAACACTGGACTATACATCAGGGAAAATTCCAAAAATTCCATCGGGAGGTTTCCCGGGCTACACTGGACTATACATCAGGGAAAATTCCAAAAATTCCATCGGAGGGTTTCCCGGGCTTCACTGGACTATACATCAGGGAAAATTCCAAAAATTGCATCGGCGGGTTTCCGGGGCTACACTAGACTATACATCAGGGAAAATTCCAAAAATTCCATCGGCGGGTTTCCCGGGCTACACTGCACTATACATCAGGGAAAATTCCAAAAATACAATCGGCAGGTTTCCGGAGCTACACTGGACTATACATCAGGGAAAATTCCAAAAATTCCATCGGAAGGTTTCCCGGGCTACACTGGACTATACATCAGGGAAAATTCCAAAAATTCCATCGGCGGGTTTCCGGGGCTACACTGGACTATACATCAGGGAAAATTCCAAAAATTCCATCGGCAGGTTTCCCGGGCTACACTGCACTATACATCAGGGAAAATTCCAAAAATTCCATCGGCAGGTTTCCCGGGCTACACTGGACTATACATCAGGGGAAATTCCCAAAATTCCATCGGCAGGTTTCCCGGGCTACACTGGACAATACATCAGGGAAAATTCCCAAAATTCCATCGGGAGGTTTCCCGGGCTACACTGGACTATACATCAGGGAAAATGCCAAAAATTCCATCGGCAAGTTTCCCGGGCTACACTGGACTATACATCAGGGAAAATTCCCAAAATTCCATTGGCAGGTTTCCCGGGCTACACTGGACTATACATCAGGGAAAATTCCCAAAATTCCATCCGGAGTTTTCCCGGGCTACACTGGACTATACATCAGGGAAAATTCCCAAAATTCCATCGGAGGGTTTCCCGAGCTACACTGGACTATACATCAGGGAAAATTCCAAAAATTCCATCGGCGGGTTTCCCGGGCTACACTGGACTATACATCAGGGAAAATTCCCAAAATTCCATCGGCAGGTTTCCCGGACTACACTGGACTATACATGAGGGAAAATTCCAAAAATTCCATCGGCAGGTGTCCGGAGCAACACTGGACTATACATCAGGGAAAATTCCAAAAATTCCATCGGGAGGTTTCCCGGGCTACACTGGACTATACATCAGGGAAAATTCCAAAAATTCCATCGGCAGGTTTCCCGGGCTACACTGGACTATACATCAGGGAAAATTCCCAAAATTCCATCGGCAGGTTTCCGGAGCAACACTGGACTATACATCAGGGAAAATTCCAAAAATTCCATCGGCACGTTTCCGGGGCTACACTGGACTATACATCAGGGAAAATTCCAAAAATTCCATCGGGAGGTTTCCCGGGCTACACTGGACTATACATCAGCGAAAATTCCAAAAATACAGTCGGCAAGTTTCCGGAGCTACACTGGACTATACATCAGGGAAAATTCCCAAAATTCCATCGGCAGGTTTGCCGGGCTACACTGCACTATACATCAGGGAAAATTCCAAAAATAATATCGGCAGGTTTCCGGAGCTACACTGGACTATACATCAGGGAAAATTCCCAATATTCCATCGGCAGGTTTCCCGGGCTACACTGCACTATACATCAGGGAAAATTCCAAAAATTCCATCGGCAGGTTTCCCGGGATACACTGGACTATACATCAGGGAAAATTCCCAAAATTCCATCGGCAGGTTTCCCGGACTACACTGGACTATACATGAGGGAAAATTCCCAAAATTCCATCGGCAGGTTTCCGGAGCAACACTGGACTATACATCAGGGAACATTCCAAAAATTCCATCGGGAGGTTTCCCGGGCTACACTCTACTATACATCAGGGAAAATGCCAAAAATTCCATCGGGAGGTTTCCCGGGCTACACTGGACTATACATCAGGGAAAATTCCAAAAATTCCATCGGAAGGATTCCCGGGCTACACTGGACTATACATCAGGGAAAATTCCAAAAATTCCATAGGGAGGTTTCCCGGGCTACACTGGACTATACATGAGGGAAAATTCCAAAAATACAATCGGCAGGTTTCCGGAGCTACACTGGACTATACATCAGGGAAAATTCCCAAAATTCCATCGGCAGGTTTCCCGGGCTACACTGCACTATACATCAGGGAAAATTCAAAAAATTCCATCGGCAGGTTTCCCGGGCTACACTGGACTATACATCAGGGAAAATTCCCAAAATTCCATCGGCAGGTTTCCCGGGCTACACTGGACTATACATCAGGGAAAATTCCCAAAATTCCATCGGGAGGTTTCCCGGGCTACACTGGACTATACATCAGGGAAAATTCCAAAAATTCCATAGGCGGGTTTCCCGGGCTACACTGGACTATACATCAGGGAAAATTGCAAAAATTGAATGCGGAGTTTTCCCGGGCTACACTGGACTATACATCACGGAAAATTCCCAAAATTCCATCGGCAGGTTTCCCGAGCTACACTGGACTATACATCAGGGAAAATTCCAAAAATTCCATCGGCAGGTTTCCGGAGCTACACTGGACTATATATGCGGGAAAATTCCCAAAATTCCATCGGCATGTTTCCTGGGCTACACTGGACTATACATCAGGGAAAATTCCCAAAATTCCATCGGCAGTTTTCCCGGACTACACTGGACTATACATGAGGGAAAATTCCCAAAATTCCATCGGCAGGTTTCCGGAGCAACACTGGACTATACATCAGGGAAAATTCCAAAAATTCCATCGGGAGGTTTCCCGGGCTACACTGGACTATACATCAGGGAAAATTCCAAAAATTCCATCAGAGGGTTTACCGGGCTACACTGGACTATACATCAGCGAAAATTCCAAAAATTCCATCGGCGGGTTTCCCGGGCTACACTGGACTATACATCATGGAAAATTCAAAAATTCCATCGGCACGTTTCCGGGGCTACACTGGACTATACATCAGGGAAAATTCCAAAAATTCCATCGGGAGTTTTCCCGGGCTACACTGGACTATACATCAGCGAAAATTCCAAATATACAGTCGGCAGGTTTCCGGAGCTACGCTGGACTATACATCAGGGAAAATTCCCAAAATTCCATCGGCAGGTTTCCCGGGCTACACTGGACTGTACATCAGGGAAAATTCCCAAAATTCCATCGGCAGGTTTCCCGGGCTACACTGCACTATACATCAGGGAAAATTCCAAAAATTCCATCGGCAGGTTTCCCGGGATACACTGGACTATACATCAGGGAAAATTCCCAAAATTCCATCGGCAGGTTTCCCGGACTACACTGGACTATACATGAGGGAAAATTCCCAAAATACCATCGGCAGGTTTCCGGAGCAACACTGGACTATACATCAGGGAAAATTCCAAAAATTCCATCGGGAGTTTTCCCGGGCTACACTGGACTATACATCAGGGAAAATTCCAAAAATTCCATCGGCAAGGTTCCGGGGCTACACTGGACTATACATCAGGGAAAATTCCAAAAATTCGATCCGGAGGTTTCCCGGGCTACACTGGAGTATACATCAGCGAAAATTCCAAAAATACAATCGGCAGGTTTCCGGAGCTACACTGAACTATACATCAGGGAAAATTCCGAAAATTCCATTGGCAGGTTTCCCGGGCTACACTGGACAATACATCAGGGAAAATTCCAAAAATTCCATCGGCAGGATTCCCGGGCTACACTGGACTATACATCAGGGAAAATTCCAAAAATTCCATCGGCAGGATTCCCGGGCTACACTGGACTATACATCAGGGAAAATTCCCAAAATTCCATAGGGAGGTTTCCCGGGCTACACTGGACTATACATCAGGGAAAATTCCAAAAATTCCATCGGCTGGTTTCCCGGGCTACACTGGACTATACATCAGGGAAAATTCCAAAAATACAATCGGCAGGTTTCCGGAGCTACACTGGACTATACATCAGGGAAAATTCCCAAAATTCCATCGGCAGGTTTCCCGGGCTACACTGCACTATACATCAGGGAAAATCCCAAAAATTCCATCGGCAGGTTTCCCGGGCTACAATGGACTATACATCAGGAAATATTCCCAAAATTCCATCGGCAGGTTTCCCGGGCTACACTGGACTATACATCAGGGAAAATTCCCAAAATTCCATCGGCAGGTTTCCCGGGCTAGACTGGACTATACATCAGGGAAAATTCCCAAAATTCCATCGGCGGGTTTCCCGGGCTACACTGGACTATACATCATGGAAAAATACAAAAATTTCATCGGCAGGTTTTCCGGGCTACACAGGACTATACATCAGGGAAAATACCAAAAATTCCATCGGACAGTTTTCCGGGCTACACTGGACTATACATCAGGGAAAATTCCGAAAATTCCATCGGAGGGTTTCCCGGGCTACACTGGACTATACATCAGGGAAAATTCCAAAAATTCCATAGGCGGGTTTCCCGGGCTACACTGGACTATACATCAGGGAAAATTCCAAAAATATAATCGGCTGGTTTCCGGGGCTACACTGGAGTATACATAAGGGAAAATTCCAAAAATTCCATCGGCAGGTTTCCCGGGCTACACTGGACTATACATCAGGGAAAATTCCCAAAATTCCATCGGCAGGTTTCCCGGGCTACACTGGACTATACATCAGGGAAAATTCCAAAAATTCCATAGGCGGGTTTCCCGGGCTACACTGGACTATACATCAGGGAAAATTGCCAAAATTGAATGAGGAGTTTTCCCGGGCTACACTGGACTATACATCACGGAAAATTCCCAAAATTCCATCGGCAGGTTTCCCGAGCTACACTGGACTATACATCAGGGAAAATTCCAAAAATTCCATCGGCAGGTTTCCGGAGCTACACTGGACTATATATGCGGGAAAATTCCCAAAATTCCATCGGCATGTTTCCTGGGCTACACTGGACTATACATCAGGGAAAATTCCCAAAATTCCATCGGCAGTTTTCCCGGACTACACTGGACTATACATGAGGGAAAATTCCCAAAATTCGATTGGCAGGTTTCCGGAGCAACACTGGACTATACATCAGGGAAAATTCCAAAAATTCCATCGGGAGGTTTCCCGGGCTACACTGGACTATACATCAGGGAAAATTCCAAAAATTCCATCAGAGGGTTTACCGGGCTACACTGGACTATACATCAGCGAAAATTCCAAAAATTCCATCGGCGGGTTTCCCGGGCTACACTGGACTATACATCATGGAAAATTCAAAAATTCCATCGGCACGTTTCCGGGGCTACACTGGACTATACATCAGGGAAAATTCCAAAAATTCCATCGGGAGTTTTCCCGGGCTACACTGGACTATACATCAGCGAAAATTCCAAAAATACAGTCGGCAGGTTTCCGGAGCTACGCTGGACTATACATCAGGGAAAATTCCCAAAATTCCATCGGCAGGTTTCCCGGGCTACACTGGACTATACATCAGGGAAAATTCCCAAAATTCCATCGGCAGGTTTCCCGGGCTACACTGCACTATACATCAGGGAAAATTCCAAAAATTCCATCGGCAGGTTTCCCGGGATACACTGGACTATACATCAGGGAAAATTCCCAAAATTCCATCGGCAGGTTTCCCGGACTACACTGGACTATACATGAGGGAAAATTCCCAAAATACCATCGGCAGGTTTCCGGAGCAACACTGGACTATACATCAGGGAAAATTCCAAAAATTCCATCGGGAGGTTTCCCGGGCTACACTGGACTATACATCAGGGAAAATTCCAAAAATTCCATCGGCAAGGTTCCGGGGCTACACTGGACTATACATCAGGGAAAATTCCAAAAATTCGATCCGGAGGTTTCCCGGGCTACACTGGAGTATACATCAGGGAAAATTCCAAAAATACAATCGGCAGGTTTCCGGAGCTACACTGAACTATACATCAGGGAAAATTCCGAAAATTCCATTGGCAGGTTTCCCGGGCTACACTGGACAATACATCAGGGAAAATTCCAAAAATTCTATCGGCAGGATTCCCGGGCTACACTGGACTATACATCAGGGAAAATTCCAAAAATTCCATCGGCAGGATTCCCGGGCTACACTGGACTATACATCAGGGAAAATTCCCAAAATTCCATAGGGAGGTTTCCCGGGCTACACTGGACTATACATCAGGGAAAATTCCAAAAATTCCATCGGCTGGTTTCCCGGGCTACACTGCACTATACATCAGGGAAAATCCCAAAAATTCCATGGGCAGGTTTCCCGGGCTACACTGGACTATACATCAGGGAAAATTCCAAAAATTCCATTGGCAGGTTTCCCGGGCTACACTGGACTATACATCAGGGAAAATTCCCAAAATTCCATCGGGAGGTTTCCCGGGCTACACTGGACTATACATCAGGGAAAATTCCCAAAATTCCATCGGCAGGTTTCCCGGGCTAGAATGGACTATACATCAGGAAATATTCCCAAAATTCCATCGGCAGGTTTCCCGGGCTACACTGGACTATACATCAGGGAAAATTCCCAAAATTCCATCGGCAGGTTTCCCGGGCTAGACTGGACTATACATCAGGGAAAATTCCCAAAATTCCATCGGCGGGTTTCCCGGGCTACACTGGACTATACATCATGGAAAATTACAAAAATTTCATCGGCAGGTTTTCCGGGCTACACAGGACTATACATCAGGGAAAATACCAAAAATTCCATCGGACAGTTTTCCGGGCTACACTGGACTATACATCAGGGAAAATTCCGAAAATTCCATCGGAGGGTTTCCCGGGCTACACTGGACTATACATCAGGGAAAATTCCAAAAATTCCATAGGCGGGTTTCCCGGGCTACACTGGACTATACATCAGGGAAAATTCCAAAAATATAATCGGCTGGTTTCCGGGGCTACACTGGAGTATACATAAGGGAAAATTCCAAAAATTCCATCTGCAGGTTTCCCGGGCTACACTGGACTATACATCAGCGAAAATTTCCAAAATTCCATCGGCAGGTTTCCCGGACTACACTGGACTATACATGACGGAAAATTCCCAGAATTCCATCGGCAGGTGTCCGGAGCAACACGGGACTATACATCAGGGAAAATTCCAAAAATTCCATCGGGAGGATTCCCAGGCTACACTGGACTATACATCAGGGAAAATTCCAAAAATTCCATCGGCAGGTTTCCCGGGCTACACTGGACTATACATCAGGGAAAATTCCCAAAATTCCATCGGCGGGTTTCCCGGGCTACACTGGACTATACATCAAAGAAAATTCCAAAAATTCCATCGGCACGTTTCCGGGGCTACACTGGACTATACATCAGGGAAAATTCCAAAAATTCCATCGGGAGGTTTCCCGGGCTACACTGGACTATACATCAGCGAAAATTCCAAAAATACAGTCGGCAAGTTTCCGGAGCTACACTGGACTATACATCAGGGAAAATTCCCAAAATTCCATCGGCAGGTTTCCCGGGCTACACTGCACTATACATCAGGGGAATTTCCAAAAATACAATCGGCAGGTTTCCGGAGCTACACTGGACTATACATCAGGGAAAATTCCAAAAATACAGTCGGCAGGTTTCCGGAGCTACACTGGACTATACATCAGGGAAAATTCCCAAAATTCCATCGGCAGGTTTCCCGGGCTACACTGCACTATACATCAGGGAAAATTACCAAAATTCCATCGGCAGGTTTCCCGGGCTACACTGGACTATACATCAGGGAAAATGCCCAAAATTCTATCGGCAGGTTTCCCGGACTACACTGGACTATACATGAGGGAAAATTCCCAAAATTCCATCGGCAGGTTTCCGGAGCAACACAGGACTATACATCAGGGAAAATTCCAAAAATTCCATCGGGAGGTTTCCCGGGCTACACTGGACTATACATCAGGGAAAATTCCAAAAATTCCATCGGCGGGTTTCCGGGGCTACACTAGACTATACATCAGGGAAAATTCCAAAAATTCCATCGGCGGGTTTCCCGGGCTACACTGCACTATACATCAGGGAAAATTCCAAAAATACAATCGGCAGGTTTCCGGAGCTACACTTGACTATACATCAGGGAAAATTCCAAAAATTCCATCTGCAGGTTTCCCGGGCTACACTGGACTATACATCACGGAAAATTCCCAAAATTCCATCGGCAGGATTCCCGAGCTACACTGGACTATACATCAGGGAACATTCCAAACATTCCATCGGCAGGTTTCCGGAGCTACACTGGACTATATATGAGGGAAAATTCCCAAAATTCCATCGGCATGTTTCCCGGGCTACACTGGACTATACATCAGGGAAAATTCCCAAAATTCCATCGGCAGGTTTCCCGGGCTACACTGGACTATACATCAGCGAAAATTCCAAAAATACAGTCGGCATGTTTCCCGGGCTACACTGGACTATACATCAGGGAAAATTCCCAAAATTCCATCGGGAGGTTTCCCGGGCTACACTGGACTATACATCAAAGAAAATTCCAAAAATTCCATCTGTAGGTTTCCCGGCCTACACTGGACTATACATCAGGGAAAATTCCCAAAATTCCATCGGCAGGTTTCCCGGGCTACACTGGACTATACATCAGGGCAAATTCCCAAAATTCCATCGGCAGGTTTCCCGGGCTACACTGCACTATACATCAGGGAAAATTCCAAAAATACAATCGGCAGGTTTCCGGAGCAACACTGGACTATACATCAGGGAAAATTCCAAAAATTCCATCGGCAGGTTTCCCGGGCTACACTGGACTATACAACAGGGAAAATCCCAAAAATTCCATCGGCAAGGTTCCGGGGCTACACTGGACTATACATCAGGGAAAATTCCAAAAATTCCATCCGGAGGTTTCCCGGGCTACACTGGACTATACATCATCGAAAATTCCAAAAATACAATCGGCAGGTTTCCGGAGCTACACTGAACTATACGTCAGGGAAAATTCTCAAAATTCCATCGGCAGGTTTCCCGGGCTACACTGGACAATACATCAGGGAAAATTCAAAAAATTCCATCGGGAGGTTTCCCGGGCTACACTGGACTATACATCAGGGAAAATTCCAAAAATTCCATCGGCAGGATTCCCGGGCTACACTGGACTATACATCAGGGGAAATTTCAAAAATTCCATCGGCAGGATTCCCGGGCTACACTGGACTATACATCAGGGAAAATTCCAAAAATTCCATAGGGAGGTTTCCCGGGCTACACTGGACTATACATCAGGGAAAATTCCAAAAATTCCATCGGCTGGTTTCCCGGGATACACTGGACTATACATCAGCGAAAATTCCAAAAATACAATCGGCAGGTTTCCGGAGCTACACTGGACTATACATCAGGGAAAATTCCCAAAATTCCATCGGCAGGTTTCCCGGGCTACACTGCACTATACATCAGGGAAAATTCAAAAAATTCCATCGGCAGGTTTCCCGGTCTACACTGGACTATACACCAGGGAAAATTTCCAAAATTCCATCGGCAGGTTTCCCGGGATACACTGGACTATACATCAGGGAAAATTCCCAAAATTCCATCGGGAGGTTTCCCGGGCTACACTGGAGTATACATCAGGGAAAATTCCCAAAATTCCATCGGCAGGTTTCCCGGGCTACACTGGACTATACATCAGGAAATATTCCCAAAATTCCATCGGCAGGTTTCCCGGGCTACACTGGACTATACATCAGGGAAAATTCCCAAAATTCCATCGGCAGGTTTCCCGGGCTACACTGGACTATACATCAGGGAAAATTCCCAAAATTCCATCAGCGGGTTTCCCGGGCTACACTGGACTATACGTCATGGAAAATTACAACAATTCCATCGGAGAGTTTTCCGGGCTATACTGGACTATATATCAGGGAAAATTCCGAAAATTCCATCGGAGGGTTTCCCGGGCTACACTGGACTATACATCAGGGAAAATTCCAAAAATTCCATCGGAGGGTTTCCCGAGCTACACTGGACTATACATCAGGGAAAATTCCAAAAATTCCATCGGCAGGTTTCCCGGGCTACACTGGACTATACATCAGGGAAAATTCCCAAAATTCCATCGGCAGGTTTCCCGGACTACACTGGACTATACATGAGGGAAAATTCCAAAAATTCCACCGGCAGGTGTCCGGAGCAACACTGGACTATACATCAGGGAATATTCCAAAAATTCCATCGGGAGGTTTCCCGGGCTACACTGGACTATACATCAGGGAAAATTCCAAAAATTCCATCGGCAGGTTTCCCGGGCTACACTGGACTATACATCAGGGAAAATTCCCAAAATTCCATCGGCGGGTTTCCCGGGCTACACTGGACTATACATCAGGGAAAATTCCAAAAATTCCATCGGCACGTTTCCGGGGCTACACTGGACTATACATCAGGGAAAATTCCAAAAATTCCATCGGGAGGTTTCCCGGGCTACACTGGACTATACATCAGCGAAAATTCCAAAAATACAGTCGGCAAGTTTCCGGAGCTACACTGGACTATACATCAGGGAAAATTCCCAAAATTCCATCGGCAGGTTTGCCGGGCTACACTGCAGTATACATCAGGGAAAATTCCAAAAATAAAATCGGCAGGTTTCCGGAGCTACACTGGACTATACATCAGGGAAAATTCCCAAAATTCCATCGGCAGGTTTCCCGGGCTACACTGCACTATACATCAGGGAAAATTCCAAAAATTCCATCGGCAGGTTTCCCGGGATACACTGGACTATACATCATCGAAAATTCCCAAAATTCCATCGGCAGGTTTCCCGGACTACACTGGACTATACGTCAGGGAAAATTCCCAAAATTCCATCGGCAGGTTTCCCGGGCTACACTGGACAATACATCAGGGAAAATTCAAAAAATTCCATCGGGAGGTTTCCCGGGCTACACTGGACTATACATCAGGGAAAATTCCAAAAATTCCATCGGCAGGATTCCCGGGCTACACTGGACTATACATCAGGGGAAATTTCAAAAATTCCATCGGCAGGATTCCCGGGCTACACTGGACTATAAATCAGGGAAAATTCCAAAAATTCCATAGGGAGGTTTCCCGGGCTACACTGGACTATACATCAGGGAAAATTCCAAAAATTCCATCGGCTGGTTTCCCGGGATACACTGGACTATACATCAGCGAAAATTCCAAAAATACAATCGGCAGGTTTCCGGAGCTACACTGGACTATACATCAGGGAAAATTCCCAAAATTCCATCGGCAGGTTTCCCGGGCTACACTGCACTATACATCAGGGAAAATTCAAAAAATTCCATCGGCAGGTTTCCCGGTCTACACTGGACTATACAGCAGGGAAAATTTCCAAAATTCCATCGGCAGGTTTCCCGGGATACACTGGACTATACATCAGGGAAAATTCCCAAAATTACATCGGGAGGTTTCCCGGGCTACACTGGAGTATACATCAGGGAAAATTCCCAAAATTCCATCGGCAGGTTTCCCGGGCTACACTGGACTATACATCAGGAAATATTCCCAAAATTCCATCGGCAGGTTTCCCGGGCTACACTGGACTATACATCAGGGAAAATTCCCAAAATTCCATCGGCAGGTTTCCCGGGCTACACTGGACTATACATCAGGGAAAATTCCCAAAATTCCATCAGCGGGCTTCCCGGGCTACACTGGACTATACGTCATGGAAAATTACAAAAATTCCATCGGAGAGTTTTCCGGGCTACACTGGACTATATATCAGGGAAAATTCCGAAAATTCCATCGGAGGGTTTCCCGGGCTACACTGGACTATACATCAGGGAAAATTCCAAAAATTCCATCGGAGGGTTTCCCGAGCTACACTGGACTATACATCAGGGAAAATTCCAAAAATTCCATCGGCAGGTTTCCCGGGCTACACTGGACTATACATCAGGGAAAATTCCCAAAATTCCATCGGCAGGTTTCCCGGACTACACTGGACTATACATGAGGGAAAATTCCAAAAATTCCACCGGCAGGTGTCCGGAGCAACACTGGACTATACATCAGGGAATATTCCAAAAATTCCATCGGGAGGTTTCCCGGGCTACACTGGACTATACATCAGGGAAAATTCCAAAAATTCCATCGGCAGGTTTCCCGGGCTACACTGGACTATACATCAGGGAAAATTCCCAAAATTCCATCGGCGGGTTTCCCGGGCTGCACTGGACTATACATCAGGGAAAATTCCAAAAATTCCATCGGCACGTTTCCGGGGCTACACTGGACTATACATCAGGGAAAATTCCAAAAATTCCATCGGGAGGTTTCCCGGGCTACACTCCACTATACATCAGCGAAAATTCCAAAAATACGATCGGCAGGTTTCCCGGGATACACTGGACTATACATGAGGGAAAATTCCCAAAATTCCATCGGCAGGTTTCCGGAGCAACACTGGACTATACATCAGGGAACATTCCAAAAATTCCATCGGGAGGTTTCCCGGGCTACACTGGACTATACATCAGGGAAAATTCCAAAAATTCCATCGGGAGGTTTCCCGGGCTACACTCCACTATACATCAGCGAAAATTCCAAAAATACGATCGGCAGGTTTCCGGAGCTACACTGGACTATACATCAGGGAAAATTCCCAAAATTCCATCGGCAGGTTTCCCGGGCTACACTGGACAATACATCAGGGAAAATTCCAAAAATTCCATTGGGAGGTTTCCCGGGCTACACTGGACTATACATCAGGGAAAATTCCAAAAATTCCATCGGCAGGTTTCCGGAGCTACACTGGACTATACATCAGGGAAAATAGCCAAAATTGAATGTGGAGTTTTCCCGGGCTACACTGGACTATACATCACGGAACATTCCCAAAATTCCATCGGCAGGTTTCCCGAGCTACACTGGACTATAGATCAGGGAAAATTCCAAAAATTCCATCGGCAGGTTTCCGGAGCTACACTGGACTATATATGCGGGAAAATTCCCAAAATTCCATCGGCATGTTTCCTGGGCTACACTGGACTATACATCAGGGAAAATTCCCAAAATTCCATCGGCAGTTTTCCCGGACTACACTGGACTATACATGAGGGAAAATTCCCAAAATTCCATCGGCAGGTTTCCGGAGCAACACTGGACTATACATCAGGGAAAATTCCAAAAATTCCATCGGGAGGTTTCCCGGGCTACACTGGACTATACATCAGGGAAAATTCCAAAAATTCCATCAGAGGGTTTACCGGGCTACACTGGACTATACATCACCGAAAATTCCAAAAATTCCATCGGCGGGTTTCCCGGGCTACACTGGACTATACATCAGGGAAAATTCAAAAATTCCATCGGCACGTTTCCGGGGCTACACTGGACTATACATCAGGGAAAATTCCAAAAATTCCATCGGGAGTTTTCCCGGGCTACACTGGACTATACATCAGCGAAAATTCCAAAAATACAGTCGGCAGGTTTCCGGAGCTACGCTGGACTATACATCAGGGAAAATTCCCAAAATTCCATCGGCAGGTTTCCCGGGCTACACTGGACTATACATCAGGGAAAATTCCCAAAATTCCATCGGCAGGTTTCCCGGGCTACACTGCACTATACATCAGGGAAAATTCCAAAAATTCCATCGGCAGGTTTCCCGGGATACACTGGACTATACATCAGGGAAAATTCCCAAAATTCCATCGGCAGGTTTCCCGGACTACACTGGACTATACATGAGGGAAAATTCCCAAAATACCATCGGCAGGTTTCCGGAGCAACACTGGACTATACATCAGGGAAAATTCCAAAAATTCCATCGGGAGGTTTCCCGGGCTACACTGGACTATACATCAGGGAAAATTCCAAAAATTCCATCGGCAAGGTTCCGGGGCTACACTGGACTATACATCAGGGAAAATTCCAAAAATTCGATCCGGAGGTTTCCCGGGCTACAGTGGAGTATACATCAGCGAAAATTCCAAAAATACAATCGGCAGGTTTCCGGAGCTACACTGAACTATACATCAGGGAAAATTCAGAAAATTCCATCGGCAGGTTTCCCGGGCTACACTGGACAATACATCAGGGAAAATTCCAAAAATTCCATCGGCAGGATTCCCGGGCTACACTGGACTATACATCAGGGAAAATTCCAAAAATTCCATCGGCAGGATTCCCGGGCTACACTGGACTATACATCAGGGAAAATTCCCAAAATTCCATAGGGAGGTTTCCCGGGCTACACTGGACTATACATCAGGGAAAATTCCAAAAATTCCATCGGCTGGTTTCCCGGGCTACACTGGACTATACATCAGGGAAAATTCCAAAAATACAATCGGCAGGTTTCCGGAGCTATACTGGACTATACATCAGGGAAAATTCCCAAAATTCCATCGGCAGGTTTCCCGGGCTACACTGCACTATACATCAGGGAAAATCCCAAAAATTCCATCGGCAGGTTTCCCGGGCTACACTGGACTATACATCAGGGAAAATTCCAAAAATTCCATCTGCAGGTTTCCCGGGCTACACTGGACTATACATCAGGGAAAATTCCCAAAATTCCATCGGGAGGTTTCCCGGACTACACTGGACTATACATCAGGGAAAATTCCCAAAATTCCATCGGCAGGTTTCCCGGGCTACAATGGACTATACATCAGGAAATATTCCCAAAATTCCATCGGCAGGTTTCCCGGGCTACACTGGACTATACATCAGGGAAAATTCCGAAAATTCCATCGGAGGGTTTCCCGGGCTACACTGGACTATACATCAGGGAAAATTCCAAAAATTCCATCGGGAGGTTTCCCGGGCTACACTCCACTATACATCAGCGAAAATTCCAAAAATACGATCGGCAGGTTTCCGGAGCTACACTGGACTATACATCAGGGAAAATTCCCAAAATTCCATCGGCAGGTTTCCCGGGCTACACTGGACAATACATCAGGGAAAATTCCAAAAATTCCATTGGGAGGTTTCCCGGGCTACACTGGACTATACATCAGGGAAAATTCCAAAAATTCCATCGGAAGGATTCCCGGGCTACACTGGACTATACATCAGGGAAAATTCCAAAAATTCCATAGGGAGGTTTCCCGGGCTACACTGGA
This sequence comes from Urosaurus nigricauda, assembly GCA_034509955.1. NCBI lineage: Eukaryota > Metazoa > Chordata > Lepidosauria > Squamata > Phrynosomatidae > Urosaurus > Urosaurus nigricauda. The sequence goes on along the minus strand of JAOEGL010000014.1, from coordinate 14,763,334 downwards.
CTATACATCAGGGAAAATTCCAAAAATACAATCGGCAGGTTTCCGGAGCTACACTGGACTATACATCAGGGAAAATAGCCAAAATTGAATGTGGAGTTTTCCCGGGCTACACTGGACTATACATCACGGAACATTCCCAAAATTCCATCGGCAGGTTTCCCGAGCTACACTGGACTATAGATCAGGGAAAATTCCAAAAATTCCATCGGCAGGTTTCCGGAGCTACACTGGACTATATATGCGGGAAAATTCCCAAAATTCCATCGGCATGTTTCCTGGGCTACACTGGACTATACATCAGGGAAAATTCCCAAAATTCCATCGGCAGTTTTCCCGGACTACACTGGACTATACATGAGGGAAAATTCCCAAAATTCCATCGGCAGGTTTCCGGAGCAACACTGGACTATACATCAGGGAAAATTCCAAAAATTCCATCGGGAGGTTTCCCGGGCTACACTGGACTATACATCAGGGAAAATTCCAAAAATTCCATCAGAGGGTTTACCGGGCTACACTGGACTATACATCACCGAAAATTCCAAAAATTCCATTGGCGGGTTTCCCGGGCTACACTGGACTATACATCAGGGAAAATTCAAAAATTCCATCGGCACGTTTCCGGGGCTACACTGGACTATACATCAGGGAAAATTCCAAAAATTCCATCGGGAGTTTTCCCGGGCTACACTGGACTATACATCAGCGAAAATTCCAAAAATACAGTCGGCAGGTTTCCGGAGCTACGCTGGACTATACATCAGGGAAAATTCCCAAAATTCCATCGGCAGGTTTCCCGGGCTACACTGGACTATACATCAGGGAAAATTCCCAAAATTCCATCGGCAGGTTTCCCGGGCTACACTGCACTATACATCAGGGAAAATTCCAAAAATTCCATCGGCAGGTTTCCCGGGATACACTGGACTATACATCAGGGAAAATTCCCAAAATTCCATCGGCAGGTTTCCCGGACTACACTGGACTATACATGAGGGAAAATTCCCAAAATACCATCGGCAGGTTTCCGGAGCAACACTGGACTATACATCAGGGACAATTCCAAAAATTCCATCGGGAGGTTTCCCGGGCTACACTGGACTATACATCAGGGAAAATTCCAAAAATTCCATCGGCAAGGTTCCGGGGCTACACTGGACTATACATCAGGGAAAATTCCAAAAATTCGATCCGGAGGTTTCCCGGGCTACAGTGGAGTATACATCAGCGAAAATTCCAAAAATACAATCGGCAGGTTTCCGGAGCTACACTGAACTATACATCAGGGAAAATTCAGAAAATTCCATCGGCAGGTTTCCCGGGCTACACTGGACAATACATCAGGGAAAATTCCAAAAATTCCATCGGCAGGATTCCCGGGCTACACTGGACTATACATCAGGGAAAATTCCAAAAATTCCATCGGCAGGATTCCCGGGCTACACTGGACTATACATCAGGGAAAATTCCCAAAATTCCATAGGGAGGTTTCCCGGGCTACACTGGACTATACATCAGGGAAAATTCCAAAAATTCCATCGGCTGGTTTCCCGGGCTACACTGGACTATACATCAGGGAAAATTCCAAAAATACAATCGGCAGGTTTCCGGAGCTATACTGGACTATACATCAGGGAAAATTCCCAAAATTCCATCGGCAGGTTTCCCGGGCTACACTGCACTATACATCAGGGAAAATCCCAAAAATTCCATCGGCAGGTTTCCCGGGCTACACTGGACTATACATCAGGGAAAATTCCAAAAATTCCATCTGCAGGTTTCCCGGGCTACACTGGACTATACATCAGGGAAAATTCCCAAAATTCCATCGGGAGGTTTCCCGGACTACACTGGACTATACATCAGGGAAAATTCCCAAAATTCCATCGGCAGGTTTCCCGGGCTACAATGGACTATACATCAGGAAATATTCCCAAAATTCCATCGGCAGGTTTCCCGGGCTACACTGGACTATACATCAGGGAAAATTCCGAAAATTCCATCGGAGGGTTTCCCGGGCTACACTGGACTATACATCAGGGAAAATTCCAAAAATTCCATAGGCGGGTTTCCCGGGCTATACTGGACTATACATCAGGGAAAATTCCAAAAATACAATCGGCTGGTTTCCGGGGCTACACTGGAGTATACATCAGGGAAAATTCCAAAAATTCCATCGGCAGGTTTCCCGGGCTACACTGGACTATACATCAGGGAAAATTCCCAAAATTCCATCGGCAGGTTTCCCGGACTACACTGGACTATACATCAAAGAAAATTCCAAAAATTCCATCGGCACGTTTCCGGGGCTACACTGGACTATACATCAGGGAAAATTCCAAAAATTCCATCGGGAGGTTTCCCGGGCTACACTGGACTATACATCAGCGAAAATTCCAAAAATACAGTCGGCAAGTTTCCGGAGCTACACTGGACTATACATCAGGGAAAATTCCCAAAATTCCATCGGCAGGTTTCCCGGGCTACACTGCACTATACATCAGGGAAAATTTCAAAAATAAAATCGGCAGGTTTCCGGAGCTACACTGGACTATACATCAGGGAAAATTCCCAAAATTCCATCGGCAGGTTTCCCGGGCTACACTGCACTATACATCAGGGAAAATTCCAAAAATTCCATCGGCAGGTTTCCCGGGCTACACTGGACTATACATCAGGGAAAATTCCCAAAATTCCATCGGCAGGTTTCCCGGACTACACTGGACTATACATGAGGGAAAATTCCCGAAATTCCATCGGCAGGTTTCCGGAGCAACACTGGACTATACATCAGGGAACATTCCAAAAATTCAATCGGGAGGTTTCCCGGGCTACACTGGACTATACATCAGGGAAAATTCCAAAAATTCCATCGGCAAGGTTCCGGGTCTACACTGGACTATACATCAGGGAAAATTCCAAAAATTCCATCCGGAGGTTTCCCGGGCTACACTGCACTATACATCAGCGAAAATTCCAAAAATACGATCGGCAGGTTTCCGGAGCTACACTGGACTATACATCAGGGAAAATTCCCAAAATTCCATCGGCAGGTTTCCCGGGCTACACTGGACAATACATCAGGGAAAATTCCAAAAATTCCATCGGGAGGTTTCCCGGGCTACACTGGACTATACATCAGGGAAAATTCCAAAAATTCCATTGGGAGGTTTCCCGGGCTACACTGGACTATACATCAGGGAATATTCCAAAAATTCCATCGGCAGGATTCCCGGGCTACACTGGACTATACATCAGGGAAAATTCCAAAAATTCCATAGGGAGGTTTCCCGGGCTACACTGGACTATACATCAGGGAAAATTCCAAAAATACAATCGGCAGGTTTCCGGAGCTACACTGGACTATACATCAGGGAAAATTTCAAAAATTCCATCGACAAGGTTCCGGGGCTACACTGGACTACACATCACGGAAAATTCCAAAAATTCGATCCGGAGGTTTCCCGGGCTACACTGGAGTATACATCAGCGAAAATTCCAAAAATACAATCGGCAGGTTTCCGGAGCTACACTGAACTATACATCAGGGAAAATTCCCTAAATTCCATTGGCAGGTTTCCCGGGCTACACTGGACAATACATCAGGGAAAATTCCAAAAATTCCATCGGCAGGATTCCCGGGCTACACTGGACTATACATCAGGGAAAATTCCAAATATTCCATCGGCAGGATTCCCGGGCTACACTGGACTATACATCAGGGAAAATTCCCAAAATTCCATAGGGAGGTTTCCCGGGCTACACTGGACTATACATCAGGGAAAATTCCAAAAATTCCATCGGCTGGTTTCCCGGGCTACACTGAACTATACATCAGGGAAAATTCCAAAAATACAATCGGCAGGTTTCCCGGGCTACACTGGACTATACATCAGGGAAAATTCCCAAAATTCCATCGGGAGGTTTCCCAGGCTACACTGGACTATACATCAGGGAAAATACCCAAAATTCCATCGGCAGGTTTCCCGGGCTACAATGGACTATACATCAGGAAATATTCCCAAAATTCCATCGGCAGGTTTCCCGGGCTACACTGGACTATACATCAGGGAAAATTCCAAAAATTCCATAGGCGGGTTTCCCGGGCTACACTGGACTATACATCAGGGAAAATTCCAAAAATACAATCGGCTGGTTTCCGGGGCTACACTGGAGTATACATCAGGGAAAATTCCAAAAATTCCATCGGCAGGTTTCCCGGGCTATACTGGACTATACATCAGGGAAAATTCCCAAAATTCCATCGGCAGGTTTCCCGGACTACACTGGACTATACATGACGGAAAATTCCCAAAATTCCATCGGCAGGTGTCTGGAGCAACACTGGACTATACATCAGGGAAAATTCCAAAAATTCCATCGGGAGGTTTCCCAGGCTACACTGGACTATACATCAGGGAAAATTCCAAAAATTCCATCGGCAGGTTTCCCGGGCTACACTGGACTATACATCAGGGAAAATTCCCAAAATTCCATCGGCGGGTTTCCCGGGCTACACTGGACTATACATCAGGGAAAATTCCAAAAATTCCATCGGCACGTTTCCGGGGCTACACTGGACTATACATCAGGGAAAATTCCAAAAATTCCATCGGGAGGTTTCCCGGGCTACACTGGACTATACATCAGCGAAAATTCCAAAAATACAGTCGGCAAGTTTCCGGAGCTACACTGGACTATACATCAGGGGAAAATTCCCAAAATTCCATCGGCAGGTTTGCCGGGCTACACTGCACTATACATCAGGGAAAATTCCAAAAATAAAATCGGCAGGTTTCCGGAGCTACACTGGACTATACATCAGGGAAAATTCCCAAAATTCTATCGGCAGGTTTCCCGGGCTACACTGCACTATACATCAGGGAAAATTCCAAAAATTCCATCGGCAGGTTTCCCGGGCTACACTGGACTATACATCAGGGAAAATTCCCAAAATTCCATCGGCAGGTTTCCCGGACTACACTGGACTATACATGAGGGAAAATTCCCGAAATTCCATCGGCAGGTTTCCGGAGCAACACTGGACTATACATCAGGGAACATTCCAAAAATTCCATCGGCAAGGTTCCGGGTCTACACTGGACTATACATCAGGGAAAATTCCAAAAATTCCATCCGGAGGTTTCCCGGGCTACACTGCACTATACATCAGCGAAAATTCCAAAAATACGATCGGCAGGCTTCCGGAGCTACACTGGACTATACATCAGGGAAAATTCCCAAAATTCCATCGACAGGTTTCCCGGGCTACACTGGACAATACATCAGGGAAAATTCCAAAAATTCCATCGGGAGGTTTCCCGGGCTACACTGGACTATACATCAGGGAATATTCCAAAAATTCCATCGGCAGGATTCCCGGGCTACACTGGACTATACATCAGGGAAAATTCCAAAAATTCCATAGGGAGGTTTCCCGGGCTACACTGGACTATACATCAGGGAAAATTCCAAAAATACAATCGGCAGGTTTCTGGAGCTACACTGGACTATACATCAGGGAAAATTCCCAAAATTCCATCGGCAGGTTTCCCGGGCTACACTGCACTATACATCAGGGAAAATTCAAAAAATTCCATCGGCAGGTTTCCCGGGCTACACTGGACTATACATCAGGGAAAATTCCCAAAATTCCATCGGCAGGTTTCCCGGGCTACACTGGACTATACATCAGGGAAAATTCCCATAATTCCATTGGGAGGATTCCCGGGCTACACTGGACTATACATCAGGGAAAATTCCAAAAATTCCATAGGCGGGTTTCCCGGGCTACACTGGACTATACATCACGGAAAATTCCCAAAATTGAATGCGGAGTTTTCCCGGGCTACACTGGACTATACATCACGGAAAATTCCCAAAATTCCATCTGCAGGTTTCCGGAGCAACACTGGACTATACATCAGGGAAAATTCCAAAAATTCCATCGGGAGGTTTCCCGGGCTACACTGGACTATACATCAGGGAAAATTCCAAAAATTCCATCAGAGGGTTTACCGGGCTACACTGGACTATACATCAGCGAAAATTCCAAAAATTCCATCGGCGGGTTTCCCGGGCTACACTGGACTATACATCAGGGAAAATTCCAAAAATTCCATCGGCACGTTTCCGGGGCTACACTGGACTATACATCAGGGAAAATTCCAAAAATTCCATCGGGAGGTTTCCCGGGCTACACTGGACTATACATCAGCGAAAATTCCAAAAATACAGTCGGCAGGTTTCCGGAGCTACACTGGACTATACATCAGGGAAAATTCCCAAAATTCCATCGGCAGGTTTCCCGGGCTACACTGGACTATACATCAGGGAAAATTCCCAAAATTCCATCGGGAGGTTTCCCGGGCTACACTGCACTATACATCAGGGAAAATTCCAAAAATTCCATCGGCAGGTTTCCCGGGATACACTGGACTATACATCAGGGAAAATTCCCAAAATTCCATCGGGAGGTTTCCCGGGCTACACTGGACTATACATCAGAGAAAATTCCAAAAATTCCATCGGCAAGGTTCCGGGTCTACACTGGACTATACATCAGGGAAAATTCCAAAAATTCCATCCGGAGGTTTCCCGGGCTACACTGCACTATACATCAGCGAAAATTCCAAAAATACGATCGGCAGGTTTCCGGAGCTACACTGGACTATACATCAGGGAAAATTCCCAAAATTCCATCGGCAGGTTTCCCGGGCTACACTGGACAATACATCAGGGAAAATTCCAAAAATTCCATCGGGAGGTTTCCCGGGCTACACTGGACTATACATCAGGGAAAATTCCAAAAATTCCATTGGGAGGTTTCCCGGGCTACACTGGACTATACATCAGGGAATATTCCAAAAATTCCATCGGCAGGATTCCCGGGCTACACTGGACTATACATCAGGGAAAATTCCAAAAATTCCATAGGGAGGTTTCCCGGGCTACACTGGACTATACATCAGGGAAAATTCCAAAAATACAATCGGCAGGTTTCCGGAGCTACACTGGACTATACATCAGGGAAAATTCCAAAAATTCCATCGGCAAGGTTCCGGGGCTACACTGGACTATACATCAGGGAAAATTCCAAAAATTCGATCCGGAGGTTTCCCGGGCTACACTGGAGTATACATCAGCGAAAATTCCAAAAATACAATCGGCAGGTTTCCGGAGCTACACTGAACTATACATCAGGGAAAATTCCCAAAATTCCATTGGCAGGTTTCCCGGGCTACACTGGACAATACATCAGGGAAAATTCCAAAAATTCCATCGGCAGGATTCCCGGGCTACACTGGACTGTACATCAGGGAAAATTCCAAAAATTCCATCGGCAGGATTCCTGGGCTACACTGGACTATACATCAGGGAAAATTCCCAAAATTCCATAGGGAGGTTTCCCGGGCTACACTGGACTATACATCAGGGAAAATTCCAAAAATTCCATCGGCTGGTTTCCCGGGCTACACTGGACTATACATCAGGGAAAATTCCAAAAATACAATCGGCAGGTTTCCGGAGCTACACTGGACTATACATCAGGGAAAATTCCCAAAATTCCATCGGCAGGTTTCCCGGGCTACACTGCACTATACATCAGGGAAAATCCCAAAAATTCCATCGGCAGGTTTCCCGGGCTACACTGGACTATACATCAGGGAAAATTCCAAAAATTCCATTGGCAGGTTTCCCGGGCTACACTGGACTATACATCAGGGAAAATTCCCAAAATTCCATCGGGAGGTTTCCCGGGCTACACTGGACTATACATCAGGGAAAATTCCCAAAATTCCATCGGCAGGTTTCCCGGGCTACAATGGACTATACATCAGGAAATATTCCCAAAATTCCATCGGCAGGTTTCCCGGGCTACACTGGACTATACATCAGGGAAAATTCCCAAAATTCCATCGGCAGGTTTCCCGGGCTAGACTGGACTATACATCAGGGAAAATTCCCAAAATTCCATCGGCGGGTTTCCCGGGCTACACTGGACTATACATCATGGAAAATTACAAAAATTTCATCGGCAGGTTTTCCGGGCTACACTGGACTATACATCAGGGAAAATACCAAAAATTCCATCGGACAGTTTTCCGGGCTACACTGGACTATACATCAGGGAAAATTCCGAAAATTCCATCGGAGGGTTTCCCGGGCTACACTGGACTATACATCAGGGAAAATTCCAAAAATTCCATAGGCGGGTTTCCCGGGCTACACTGGACTATACATCAGGGAAAATTCCAAAAATACAATCGGCTGGTTTACGGGGCTACACTGGAGTATACATCAGGGAAAATTCCAAAAATTCCATCGGCAGGTTTCCCGGGCTATACTGGACTATACATCAGGGAAAATTCCCAAAATTCCATCGGCAGGTTTCCCGGACTACACTGGACTATACATGACGGAAAATTCCCAAAATTCCATCGGCAGGTGTCTGGAGCAACACTAGACTATACATCAGGGAAAATTCCAAAAATTCCATCGGGAGGTTTCCCAGGCTACACTGGACTATACATCAGGGAAAATTCCAAAAATTCCATCGGCAGGTTTCCCGGGCTACACTGGACTATACATCAGGGAAAATTCCCAAAATTCCATCGGCGGGTTTCCCGGGCTACACTGGACTATACATCAGGGAAAATTCCAAAAATTCCATCGGCACGTTTCCGGGGCTACACTGGACTATACATCAGGGAAAATTCCAAAAATTCCATCGGGAGGTTTCCCGGGCTACACTGGACTATACATCAGCGAAAATTCCAAAAATACAGTCGGCAAGTTTCCGGAGCTACACTGGACTATACATCAGGGAACATTCCAAAAATTCCATCGGGAGGTTTCCCGGGCTACACTGGACAATACATCAGGGAAAATTCCAAAAATTCCATCGGGAGGTTTCCCGGGCTACACTGGACTATACATCAGGGAAAATTCCAAAAATTCCATCGGCAGGTTTCCCGGGCTACACTGGACTATACATCAGGGAATATTCCAAAAATTCCATCGGCAGGATTCCCGGGCTACACTGGACTATACATCAGGGAAAATTCCAAAAATTCCATAGGGAGGTTTCCCGGGCTACACTGGACTATACATCAGGGAAAATTCCAAAAATAAAATCGGCAGGTTTCCGGAGCGACACTGGACTATACATCAGGGAAAATTCCCAAAATTCCATCGGCAGGTTTCCCGGGCTACACTGCACTATATATCAGGGAAAATTCCAAAAATTCCATCGGCAGGTTTCCCGGGCTACACTGGACTATACATCAGGGAAAATTCCCAAAATTCCATCGGCAGGTTTCCCGGACTACACTGGACTATACATGAGGGAAAATTCCCGAAATTCCATCGGCAGGTTTCCGGAGCAACACTGGACTATACATCAGGGAACATTCCAAAAATTCCATCGGGAGGTTTCCCGGGCTACACTGGACTATACATCAGGGAAAATTCCAAAAATTCCATCGGCAAGGTTCCGGGTCTACACTGGACTATACATCAGGGAAAATTCCAAAAATTCCATCCGGAGGTTTCCCGGGCTACACTGCACTATACATCAGCGAAAATTCCAAAAATACGATCGGCAGGTTTCCGGAGCTACACTGGACTATACATCAGGGAAAATTCCCAAAATTCCATCGGCAGGTTTCCCGGGCTACACTGGACAATACATCAGGGAAAATTCCAAAAATTCCATCGGGAGGTTTCCCGGGCTACACTGGACTATACATCAGGGAAAATTCCAAAAATTCCATTGGGAGGTTTCCCGGGCTACACTGGACTATACATCAGGGAATATTCCAAAAATTCCATCGGCAGGATTCCCGGGCTACACTGGACTATACATCAGGGAAAATTCCAAAAATTCCATAGGGAGGTTTCCCGGGCTACACTGGACTATACATCAGGGAAAATTCCAAAAATACAATCGGCAGGTTTCCGGAGCTACACTGGACTATACATCAGGGAAAATTCCCAAAATTCCATCGGCAGGTTTCCCGGGCTACACTGGACTATACATCAGGGAAAATTCAAAAAATTCCATCGGCTGGTTTCCGGGGCTACACTGGAGTATACATCAGGGAAAATTCCAAAAATTCCATCGGCAGGTTTCCCGGGCTATACTGGACTATACATCAGGGAAAATTCCCAAAATTCCATCGGCAGGTTTCCCGGACTACACTGGACTATACATGACGGAAAATTCCCAAAATTCCATCGGCAGGTGTCTGGAGCAACACTGGACTATACATCAGGGAAAATTCCAAAAATTCCATCGGGAGGTTTCCCAGGCTACACTGGACTATACATCAGGGAAAATTCCAAAAATTCCATCGGCAGGTTTCCCGGGCTACACTGGACTATACATCAGGGAAAATTCCCAAAATTCCATCGGCGGTTTCCCGGGCTACACTGGACTATACATCAGGGAAAATTCCAAAAATTCCATCGGCACGTTTCCGGGGCTACACTGGACTATACATCAGGGAAAATTCCAAAAATTCCATCGGGAGGTTTCCCGGGCTACACTGGACTATACATCAGCGAAAATTCCAAAAATACAGTCGGCAAGTTTCCGGAGCTACACTGGACTATACATCAGGGAAAATTCCCAAAATTCCATCGGCAGGTTTCCCGGGCTACACTGCACTATACATCAGGGAAAATTCCAAAAATAAAATCGGCAGGTTTCCGGAGCTACACTGGACTATACATCAGGGAAAATTCCCAAAATTCCATCGGCAGGTTTCCCGGGCTACACTGCACTATACATCAGGGAAAATTCCAAAAATTCCATCGGCAGGTTTCCCGGGCTACACTGGACTATACATCAGGGAAAATTCCCAAAATTCCATCGGCAGGTTTCCCGGACTACACTGGACTATACATGAGGGAAAATTCCCGAAATTCCATCGGCAGGTTTCCGGAGCAACACTGGACTATACATCAGGGAAAATTCCAAAAATTCGATCCGGAGGTTTCCCGGGCTACACTGGAGTATACATCAGCGAAAATTCCAAAAATACAATCGGCAGGTTTCCAGAGCTACACTGAACTATACATCAGGGAAAATTCCCAAAATTCCATTGGCAGGTTTCCCAGGCTACACTGGACAATACATCAGGGAAAATTCCAAAAATTCCATCGGCAGGATTCCCGGGCTACACTGGACTATACATCAGGGAAAATTCCAAAAATTCCATCGGCAGGATTCCCGGGCTACACTGGACTATACATCAGCGAAAATTCCAAAAATACGATCGGCAGGTTTCCGGAGCTACACTGGACTATACATCAGGGAAAATTCCCAAAATTCCATCGGCAGGTTTCCCGGGCTACACTGGACAATACATCAGGGAAAATTCCAAAAATTCCATCGGCAGGTTTCCCGGGCTACACTGGACTATACATCATGGAAAATTACAAAAATTTCATCGGCAGGTTTTCCGGGCTACACTGGACTATACATCAGGGAAAATACCAAAAATTCCATCGGACAGTTTTCCGGGCTACACTGGACTATACATCAGGGAAAATTCCGAAAATTCCATCGGAGGGTTTCCCGGGCTACACTGGACTATACATCAGGGAAAATACCAAAAATTCCATAGGCGGGTTTCCCGGGCTACACTGGACTATACATCAGGGAAAATTCCAAAAATACAATCGGCTGGTTTCCGGGGCTACACTGGAGTATACATCAGGGAAAATTCCAAAAATTCCATCGGCAGGTTTCCCGGGCTATACTGGACTATACATCAGGGAAAATTCCCAAAATTCCATCGGCAGGTTTCCCGGACTACACTGGACTATACATGACGGAAAATTCCCAAAATTCCATCGGCAGGTGTCTGGAGCAACACTAGACTATACATCAGGGAAAATTCCAAAAATTCCATCGGGAGGTTTCCCAGGCTACACTGGACTATACATCAGGGAAAATTCCAAAAATTCCATCGGCAGGTTTCCCGGGCTACACTGGACTATACATCAGGGAAAATTCCCAAAATTCCATCGGCGGGTTTCCCGGGCTACACTGGACTATACATCAGGGAAAATTCCAAAAATTCCATCGGCACGTTTCCGGGGCTACACTGGACTATACATCAGGGAAAATTCCAAAAATTCCATCGGGAGGTTTCCCGGGCTACACTGGACTATACATCAGGGAAAATTCCAAAAATTCCATTGGGAGGTTTCCCGGGCTACACTGGACTATACATCAGGGAATATTCCAAAAATTCCATTGGCAGGATTCCCGGGCTACACTGGACTATACATCAGGGAAAATTCCAAAAATTCCATAGGGAGGTTTCCCGGGCTACACTGGACTATACATCAGGGAAAATTCCAAAAATACAATCGGCAGGTTTCCGGAGCTACACTGGACTATACATCAGGGAAAATTCCAAAAATTCCATCGGCAAGGTTCCGGGGCTACACTGGACTATACATCAGGGAAAATTCCAAAAATTCGATCCGGAGGTTTCCCGGGCTACACTGGAGTATACATCAGCGAAAATTCCAAAAATACAATCGGCAGGTTTCCGGAGCTACACTGAACTATACATCAGGGAAAATTCCCAAAATTCCATCGGCAGGTTTCCCGGGCTACACTGGACAATACATCAGGGAAAATTCCAAAAATTCCATCGGCAGGATTCCCGGGCTACACTGGACTATACATCAGGGAAAATTCCAAAAATTCCATCGGCAGGATTCCCGGGCTACACTGGACTATACATCAGGGAAAATTCCCAAAATTCCATAGGGAGGTTTCCCGGGCTACACTGGACTATACATCAGGGAAAATTCCAAAAATTCCATCGGCTGGTTTCCCGGGCTACACTGGACTATACATCAGGGAAAATTCCAAAAATACAATCGGCAGGTTTCCGGAGCTACACTGGACTATACATCAGGGAAAATTCCCAAAATTCCATCGGCAGGTTTCCCGGGCTACACTGCACTATACATCAGGGAAAATCCCAAAAATTCCATCGGCAGGTTTCCCGGGCTACACTGGACTATACATCAGGGAAAATTCCAAAAATTCCATTGGCAGGTTTCCCGGGCTACACTGGACTATACATCAGGGAAAATTCCCAAAATTCCATCGGGAGGTTTCCCAGGCTACAATGGACTATACATCAGGAAATATTCCCAAAATTCCATCGGCAGGTTTCCCGGGCTACACTGGACTATACATCAGGGAAAATTCCCAAAATTCCATCGGCAGGTTTCCCGGGCTAGACTGGACTATACATCAGGGAAAATTCCCAAAATTCCATCGGCGGGTTTCCCGGGCTACACTGGACTATACATCATGGAAAATTAGAAAAATTTCATCGGCAGGTTTTCCGGGCTACACTGGACTATACATCAGGGAAAATACCAAAAATTCCATCGGACAGTTTTCCGGGCTACACTGGACTATACATCAGGGAAAATTCCGAAAATTCCATCGGAGGGTTTCCCGGGCTACACTGGACTATACATCAGGGAAAATTCCAAAAATTCCATAGGCGGGTTTCCCGGGCTACACTGGACTATACATCAGGGAAAATTCCAAAAATACAATCGGCTGGTTTCCGGGGCTACACTGGAGTATACATCAGGGAAAATTCCAAAAATTCCATCGGCAGGTTTCCCGGGCTATACTGGACTATACATCAGGGAAAATTCCCAAAATTCCATCGGCAGGTTTCCCGGACTACACTGGACTATACATGACGGAAAATTCCCAAAATTCCATCGGCAGGTGTCTGGAGCAACACTGGACTATACATCAGGGAAAATTCCAAAAATTCCATCGGGAGGTTTCCCAGGCTACACTGGACTATACATCAGGGAAAATTCCAAAAATTCCATCGGCAGGTTTCCCGGGCTACACTGGACTATACATCAGGGAAAATTCCCAAAATTCCATCGACGGGTTTCCCGGGCTACACTGGACTATACATCAGGGAAAATTCCAAAAATTCCATCGGCACGTTTCCGGGGCTACACTGGACTATACATCAGGGAAAATTCCAAAAATTCCATCGGGAGGTTTCCCGGGCTACACTGGACTATACATCAGCGAAAATTCCAAAAATACAGTCGGCAAGTTTCCGGAGCTACACTGGACTATACATCAGGGAAAATTCCCAAAATTCCATCGGCAGGTTTCGCGGGCTACACTGGACTATACATCAGGGAAAATTCCAAAAATAAAATCGGCAGGTTTCCGGAGCTACACTGGACTATACATCAGGGAAAATTCCCAAAATTCCATCGGCAGGTTTCCCGGGCTACACTGCACTATACATCAGGGAAAATTCCAAAAATTCCATCGGCAGGTTTCCCGGGCTACACTGGACTATACATCAGGGAAAATTCCCAAAATTCCATCGGCAGGTTTCCCGGACTACACTGGACTATACATGAGGGAAAATTCCCGAAATTCCATCGGCAGGTTTCCGGAGCAACACTGGACTATACATCAGGGAACATTCCAAAAATTCCATCGGGAGGTTTCCCGGGCTACACTGGACTATACATCAGGGAAAATTCCAAAAATTCCATCGGCAAGGTTCCGGGTCTACACTGGACTATACATCAGGGAAAATTCCAAAAATTCCATCCGGAGGTTTCCCGGGCTACACTGCACTATACATCAGCGAAAATTCCAAAAATACGATCGGCAGGTTTCCGGAGCTACACTGGACTATACATCAGGGAAAATTCCCAAAATTCCATCGGCAGGTTTCCCGGGCTACACTGGACTATACATCAGGGAAAATTCCAAAAATTCCATCGGGAGGTTTCCCGGGCTACACTGGACTATACATCAGGGAAAATTCCAAAAATTCCATTGGGAGGTTTCCCGGGCTACACTGGACTATACATCAGGGAATATTCCAAAAATTCCATCGGCAGGATTCCCGGGCTACACTGGACTATACATCAGGGAAAATTCCAAAAATTCCATAGGGAGGTTTCCCGGGCTACACTGGACTATACATCAGGGGAAATTCCAAAAATACAATCGGCAGGTTTCCGGAGCTACACTGGACTATACATCAGGGAAAATTCCCAAAATTCCATCGGCAGGTTTCCCGGGCTACACTGCACTATACATCAGGGAAAATTCAAAAAATTCCATCGGCAGGTTTCCCGGGCTACACTGGACTATACATCAGGGAAAATTCCCAAAATTCCATCGGCAGGTTTCCCGGGCTACACTGGACTATACATCAGGGAAAATTCCCATAATTCCATCGGGAGGTTTCCCGGGCTACACTGGACTATACATCACGGAAAATTCCCAAAATTGAATGCGGAGTTTTCCCGGGCTACACTGGACTAAACGTCACGGAAAATTCCCAAAATTCCATCGGCAGGTTTCCGGAGCAACACTGGACTATACATCAGGGAAAATTCCAAAAATTCCATCGGGAGGTTTCCCGGGCTACACTGGACTATACATCAGCGAAAATTCCAAAAATACAGTTGGCAGGTTTCCGGAGCTACACTGGACTATACATCAGGGAAAATTCCCAAAATTCCATCGGCAGGTTTCCCGGGCTACACTGGACTATACATCAGGGAAAATTCCCAAAATTCCATCGGCAGGTTTCCCGTGCTACACTGCACTATACATCAGGGAAAATTCCAAAAATTCCATTGGGAGGTTTCCCGGGCTACACTGGACTATACATCAGGGAATATTCCAAAAATTCCATTGGCAGGATTCCCGGGCTACACTGGACTATACATCAGGGAAAATTCCAAAAATTCCATAGGGAGGTTTCCCGGGCTACACTGGACTATACATCAGGGAAAATTCCAAAAATACAATCGGCAGGTTTCCGGAGCTACACTGGACTATACATCAGGGAAAATTCCAAAAATTCGATCCGGAGGTTTCCCGGGCTACACTGGAGTATACATCAGGGAAAATTCCAAAAATTCGATCCGGAGGTTTCCCGGGCTACACTGGAGTATACATCAGCGAAAATTCCAAAAATACAATCGGCAGGTTTCCGGAGCTACACTGAACTATACATCAGGGAAAATTCCCAAAATTCCATCGGCAGGTTTCCCGGGCTACACTGGACAATACATCAGGGAAAATTCCAAAAATTCCATCGGCAGGATTCCCGGGCTACACTGGACTATACATCAGGGAAAATTCCAAAAATTCCATCGGCAGGATTCCCGGGCTACACTGGACTATACATCAGGGAAAATTCCCAAAATTCCATAGGGAGGTTTCCCGGGCTACACTGGACTATACATCAGGGAAAATTCCAAAAATTCCATCGGCTGGTTTCCCGGGCTACACTGGACTATACATCAGGGAAAATTCCAAAAATACAATCGGCAGGTTTCCGGAGCTACACTGGACTATACATCAGGGAAAATTCCCAAAATTCCATCGGCAGGTTTCCCGGGCTACACTGCACTATACATCAGGGAAAATCCCAAAAATTCCATCGGCAGGTTTCCCGGGCTACACTGGACTATACATCAGGGAAAATTCCAAAAATTCCATTGGCAGGTTTCCCGGGCTACACTGGACTATACATCAGGGAAAATTCCCAAAATTCCATCGGGAGGTTTCCCAGGCTACACTGGACTATACATCAGGGAAAATTCCCAAAATTCCATCGCCAGGTTTCCCGGGCTACAATGGACTATACATCAGGAAATATTCCCAAAATTCCATCGGCAGGTTTCCCGGGCTACACTGGACTATACATCAGGGAAAATTCCCAAAATTCCATCGGCAGGTTTCCCGGGCTAGACTGGACTATACATCAGGGAAAATTCCCAAAATTCCATCGGCGGGTTTCCCGGGCTACACTGGACTATACATCATGGAAAATTACAAAAATTTCATCGGCAGGTTTTCCGGGCTACACTGGACTATACATCAGGGAAAATACCAAAAATTCCATCGGACAGTTTTCCGGGCTACACTGGACTATACATCAGGGAAAATTCCAAAAATTCCATAGGCGGGTTTCCCGGGCTACACTGGACTATACATCAGGGAAAATTCCAAAAATACAATCGGCTGGTTTCCGGGGCTACACTGGAGTATACATCAGGGAAAATTCCAAAAATTCCATCGGCAGGTTTCCCGGGCTATACTGGACTATACATCAGGGAAAATTGCCAAAATTCCATCGGCAGGTTTCCCGGACTACACTGGACTATACATGACGGAAAATTCCCAAAATTCCATCGGCAGGTGTCTGGAGCAACACTGGACTATACATCAGGGAAAAATCCAAAAATTCCATCGGGAGGTTTCCCAGGCTACACTGGACTATACATCAGGGAAAATTCCAAAAATTCCATCGGCAGGTTTCCCGGGCTACACTGGACTATACATCAGGGAAAATTCCCAAAATTCCATCGGCGGGTTTCCCGGGCTACACTGGACTATACATCAGGGAAAATTCCAAAAATTCCATCGGCACGTTTCCGGGGCTACACTGGACTATACATCAGGGAAAATTCCAAAAATTCCATCGGGAGGTTTCCCGGGCTACACTGGACTATACATCAGCGAAAATTCCAAAAATACAGTCGGCAAGTTTCCGGAGCTACACTGGACTATACATCAGGGAAAATTCCCAAAATTCCATCGGCAGGTTTCGCGGGCTACACTGGACTATACATCAGGGAAAATTCCAAAAATAAAATCGGCAGGTTTCCGGAGCTACACTGGACTATACATCAGGGAAAATTCCCAAAATTCCATCGGCAGGTTTCCCGGGCTACACTGCACTATACATCAGGGAAAATTCCAAAAATTCCATCGGCAGGTTTCCCGGGCTACACTGGACTATACATCAGGGAAAATTCCCAAAATTCCATCGGCAGGTTTCCCGGACTACACTGGACTATACATGAGGGAAAATTCCCGAAATTCCATCGGCAGGTTTCCGGAGCAACACTGGACTATACATCAGGGAACATTCCAAAAATTCCATCGGGAGGTTTCCCGGGCTACACTGGACTATACATCAGGGAAAATTCCAAAAATTCCATCGGCAAGGTTCCGGGTCTACACTGGACTATACATCAGGGAAAATTCCAAAAATTCCATCCGGAGGTTTCCCGGGCTACACTGCACTATACATCAGCGAAAATTCCAAAAATACGATCGGCAGGTTTCCGGAGCTACACTGGACTATACATCAGGGAAAATTCCCAAAATTCCATCGGCAGGTTTCCCGGGCTACACTGGACTATACATCAGGGAAAATTCCAAAAATTCCATCGGGAGGTTTCCCGGGCTACACTGGACTATATATCAGGGAAAATTCCAAAAATTCCATTGGGAGGTTTCCCGGGCTACACTGGACTATACATCAGGGAATATTCCAAAAATTCCATCGGCAGGATTCCCGGGCTACACTGGACTATACATCAGGGAAAATTCCAAAAATTCCATAGGGAGGTTTCCCGGGCTACACTGGACTATACATCAGGGGAAATTCCAAAAATACAATCGGCAGGTTTCCGGAGCTACACTGGACTATACATCAGGGAAAATTCCCAAAATTCCATCGGCAGTATTCCCGGGCTACACTGCACTATACATCAGGGAAAATTCAAAAAATTCCATCGGCAGGTTTCCCGGGCTACACTGGACTATACATCAGGGAAAATTCCCAAAATTCCATCGGCAGGTTTCCCGGGCTACACTGGACTATACATCAGGGAAAATTCCCATAATTCCATCGGGAGGTTTCCCGGGCTACACTGGACTATACATCACGGAAAATTCCCAAAATTGAATGCGGAGTTTTCCCGGGCTACACTGGACTAAACATCACGGAAAATTCCCAAAATTCCATCGGCAGGTTTCCGGAGCAACACTGGACTATACATCAGGGAAAATTCCAAAAATTCCATCGGGAGGTTTCCCGGGCTACACTGGACTATACATCAGGGAAAATTCCAAAAATTCCATCAGAGGGTTTACCGGGCTACACTGGACTATACATCAGCGAAAATTCCAAAAATTCCATCGGCGGGTTTCCCGGGCTACACTGGACTATACATCAGGGAAAATTCCAAAAATTCCATCGGCACGTTTCCGGGGCTACACTGGACTATACATCAGGGAAAATTCCAAAAATTCCATCGGGAGGTTTCCCGGGCTACACTGGACTATACATCAGCGAAAATTCCAAAAATACAGTTGGCAGGTTTCCGGAGCTACACTGGACTATACATCAGGGAAAATTCCCAAAATTCCATCGGCAGGTTTCCCGGGCTACACTGGACTATACATCAGGGAAAATTCCCAAAATTCCATCGGCAGGTTTCCCGTGCTACACTGCACTATACATCAGGGAAAATTCCAAAAATAAAATCGGCAGGTTTCCGGAGCTACACTGGACTATACATCAGGGAAAATTCCCAAAATTCCATCGGCAGGTTTCCCGGGCTACACTGCACTATACATCAGGGAAAATTCCAAAAATTCCATCGGCAGGTTTCCCGGGCTACACTGGATTATACATCAGGGAAAATTCCCAAAATTCCATCGGCAGGTTTCCCGGACTACACTGGACTATACATGAGGGAAAATTCCCGAAATTCCATCGGCAGGTTTCCGGAGCAACACTGGACTATACATCAGGGAACATTCCAAAAATTCCATCGGGAGGTTTCCCGGGCTACACTGGACTATACATCAGAGAAAATTCCAAAAATTCCATCGGCAAGGTTCCGGGTCTACACTGGACTATACATCAGGGAAAATTCCAAAAATTCCATCCGGAGGTTTCCCGGGCTACACTGCACTATACATCAGCGAAAATTCCAAAAATACGATCGGCAGGTTTCCGGAGCTACACTGGACTATACATCAGGGAAAATTCCCAAAATTCCATCGGCAGGTTTCCCGGGCTACACTGGACAATACATCAGGGAAAATTCCAAAAATTCGATCGGGAGGTTTCCCGGGCTACACTGGACTATACATCAGGGAAAATTCCAAAAATTCCATTGGGAGGTTTCCCGGGCTACACTGGACTATACATCAGGGAATATTCCAAAAATTCCATCGGCAGGATTCCCGGGCTACACTGGACTATACATCAGGGAAAATTCCAAAAATTCCATAGGGAGGTTTCCCGGGCTACACTGGACTATACATCAGGGAAAATTCCAAAAATACAATCGGCAGGTTTCCGGAGCTACACTGGACTATACATCAGGGAAAATTCCAAAAATTCCATCGGCAAGGTTCCGGGGCTACACTGGACTATACATCAGGGAAAATTCCAAAAATTCGATCCGGAGGTTTCCCGGGCTACACTGGAGTATACATTAGCGAAAATTCCAAAAATACAATCGGCAGGTTTCCGGAGCTACACTGAACTATACATCAGGGAAAATTCCCAAAATTCCATTGGCAGGTTTCCCGGGCTACACTGGACAATACATCAGGGAAAATTCCAAAAATTCCATCGGCAGGATTCCCGGGCTACACTGGACTATACATCAGGGAAAATTCCAAAAATTCCATCGGCAGGATTCCCGGGCTACACTGGACTATACATCAGGGAAAATTCCCAAAATTCCATAGGGAGGTTTCCCGGGCTACACTGGACTATACATCAGGGAAAATTCCAAAAATTCCATCGGCTGGTTTCCCGGGCTACACTGGACTATACATCAGGGAAAATTCCAAAAATACAATCGGCAGGTTTCCGGAGCTACACTGGACTATACATCAGGGAAAATTCCCAAAATTCCATCGGCAGGTTTCCCGGGCTACACTGCACTATACATCAGGGAAAATCCCAAAAATTCCATCGGCAGGTTTCCCGGGCTACACTGTACTATACATCAGGGAAAATTCCAAAAATTCCATTGGCAGGTTTCCCGGGCTACACTGGACTATACATCAGGGAAAATTCCCAAAATTCCATCGGGAGGTTTCCCGGGCTACACTGGACTATACATCAGGGAAAATTCCCAAAATTCCATCGGCAGGTTTCCCGGGCTACAATGGACTATACATCAGGAAATATTCCCAAAATTCCATCGGCAGGTTTCCCGGGCTACACTGGACTATACATCAGGGAAAATTCCCAAAATTCCATCGGCAGGTTTCCCGGGCTAGACTGGACTATACATCAGGGAAAATTCCCAAAATTCCATCGGCGGGTTTCCCGGGCTACACTGGACTATACATCATGGAAAATTACAAAAATTTCATCGGCAGGTTTTCCGGGCTACACTGGACTATACATCAGGGAAAATACCAAAAATTCCATCGGACAGTTTTCCGGGCTACACTGGACTATACATCAGGGAAAATTCCGAAAATTCCATCGGAGGGTTTCCCGGGCTACACTGGACTATACATCAGGGAAAATTCCAAAAATTCCATAGGCGGGTTTCCCGGGCTACACTGGACTATACATCAGGGAAAATTCCAAAAATACAATCGGCTGGTTTCCGGGGCTACACTGCAGTATACATCAGGGAAAATTCCAAAAATTCAATCGGCAGGTTTCCCGGGCTATACTGGACTATACATCAGGGAAAATTCCCAAAATTCCATCGGCAGGTTTCCCGGACTACACTGGACTATACATGACGGAAAATTCCCAAAATTCCATCGGCAGGTGTCTGGAGCAACACTGGACTATACATCAGGGAAAATTCCAAAAATTCCATCGGGAGGTTTCCCGGGCTACACTGGACTATACATCAGGGAAAATTCCAAAAATTCCATCGGCACGTTTCCGGGGCTACACTGGACTATACATCAGGGAAAATTCCAAAAATTCCATCGGGAGGTTTCCCGGGCTACACTGGACTATACATCAGGGAAAATTCCAAAAATTCCATTGGGAGGTTTCCCGGGCTACACTGGACTATACATCAGGGAATATTCCAAAAATTCCATTGGCAGGATTCCCGGGCTACACTGGACTATACATCAGGGAAAATTCCAAAAATTCCATAGGGAGGTTTCCCGGGCTACACTGGACTATACATCAGGGAAAATTCCAAAAATACAATCGGCAGGTTTCCGGAGCTACACTGGACTATACATCAGGGAAAATTCCCAAAATTCCATCGGCAGGTTTCCCGGGCTACACTGGACTATACATCAGGGAAAATTCCCAAAATTCCACCGGCAGGTTTCCCGGACTACACTGGACTATACATGAGGGAAAATTCCTGAAATTCCATCGGCAGGTTTCCGGAGCAACACTGGACTATACATCAGGGAACATTCCAAAAATTCCATCGGGAGGTTTCCCGGGCTACACTGGACTATACATCAGGGAAAATTCCAAAAATTCCATCGGCAAGTTTCCGGGTCTACACTGGACTATACATCAGGGAAAATTCCAAAAATTCCATCCGGAGGTTTCCCGGGCTACACTGCACTATACATCAGCGAAAATTCCAAAAATACGATCGGCAGGTTTCCGGAGCTACACTGGACTATACATCAGGGAAAATTCCCAAAATTCCATCGGCAGGTTTCCCGGGCTACACTGGACAATACATCAGGGAAAATTCCAAAAATTCCATCGGGAGGTTTCCCGGGCTACACTGGACTATACATCAGGGAAAATTCCAAAAATTCCATCGGCAGGTTTCCCGGGCTACACTGGACTATACATCAGGGAATATTCCAAAAATTCCATCGGCAGGATTCCTGGGCTACACTGGACTATACATCAGGGAAAATTCCAAAAATTCCATAGGGAGGTTTCCCGGGCTACACTGGACTATACATCAGGGAAAATTCCAAAAATAAAATCGGCAGGTTTCCGGAGCGACACTGGACTATACATCAGGGAAAATTCCCAAAATTCCATCGGCAGGTTTCCCGGGCTACACTGCACTATATATCAGGGAAAATTCCAAAAATTCCATCGGCAGGTTTCCCGGGCTACACTGGACTATACATCAGGGAAAATTCCCAAAATTCCATCGGCAGGTTTCCCGGGCTAGACTGGACTATACATCAGGGAAAATTCCCAAAATTCCATCGGCGGGTTTCCCGGGCTACACTGGACTATACATCATGGAAAATTACAAAAATTTCATCGGCAGGTTTTCCGGGCTACACTGGACTATACATCAGGGAAAATACCAAAAATTCCATCGGACAGTTTTCCGGGCTACACTGGACTATACATCAGGGAAAATTCCGAAAATTCCATCGGAGGGTTTCCCGGGCTACACTGGACTATACATCAGGGAAAATTCCAAAAATTCCATAGGCGGGTTTCCCGGGCTACACTGGACTATACATCAGGGAAAATTCCAAAAATACAATCGGCTGGTTTCCGGGGCTACACTGGAGTATACATCAGGGAAAATTCCAAAAATTCCATCGGCAGGTTTCCCGGGCTATACTGGACTATACATCAGGGAAAATTCCCAAAATTCCATCGGCAGGTTTCCCGGACTACACTGGACTATACATGACGGAAAATTCCCAAAATTCCATCGGCAGGTGTCTGGAGCAACACTGGACTATACATCAGGGAAAATTCCAAAAATTCCATCGGGAGGTTTCCCAGGCTACACTGGACTATACATCAGGGAAAATTCCAAAAATTCCATCGGCAGGTTTCCCGGGCTACACTGGACTATACATCAGGGAAAATTCCCAAAATTCCATCGACGGGTTTCCCGGGCTACACTGGACTATACATCAGGGAAAATTCCAAAAATTCCATCGGCACGTTTCCGGGGCTACACTGGACTATACATCAGGGAAAATTCCAAAAATTCCATCGGGAGGTTTCCCGGGCTACACTGGACTATACATCAGCGAAAATTCCAAAAATACAGTCGGCAAGTTTCCGGAGCTACACTGGACTATACATCAGGGAAAATTCCCAAAATTCCATCGGCAGGTTTCGCGGGCTACACTGGACTATACATCAGGGAAAATTCCAAAAATAAAATCGGCAGGTTTCCGGAGCTACACTGGACTATACATCAGGGAAAATTCCCAAAATTCCATCGGCAGGTTTCCCGGGCTACACTGCACTATACATCAGGGAAAATTCCAAAAATTCCATCGGCAGGTTTCCCGGGCTACACTGGACTATACATCAGGGAAAATTCCCAAAATTCCATCGGCAGGTTTCCCGGACTACACTGGACTATACATGAGGGAAAATTCCCGAAATTCCATCGGCAGGTTTCCGGAGCAACACTGGACTATACATCAGGGAACATTCCAAAAATTCCATCGGGAGGTTTCCCGGGCTACACTGGACTATACATCAGGGAAAATTCCAAAAATTCCATCGGCAAGGTTCCGGGTCTACACTGGACTATACATCAGGGAAAATTCCAAAAATTCCATCCGGAGGTTTCCCGGGCTACACTGCACTATACATCAGCGAAAATTCCAAAAATACGATCGGCAGGTTTCCGGAGCTACACTGGACTATACATCAGGGAAAATTCCCAAAATTCCATCGGCAGGTTTCCCGGGCTACACTGGACTATACATCAGGGAAAATTCCAAAAATTCCATCGGGAGGTTTCCCGGGCTACACTGGACTATACATCAGGGAAAATTCCAAAAATTCCATTGGGAGGTTTCCCGGGCTACACTGGACTATACATCAGGGAATATTCCAAAAATTCCATCGGCAGGATTCCCGGGCTACACTGGACTATACATCAGGGAAAATTCCAAAAATTCCATAGGGAGGTTTCCCGGGCTACACTGGACTATACATCAGGGGAAATTCCAAAAATACAATCGGCAGGTTTCCGGAGCTACACTGGACTATACATCAGGGAAAATTCCCAAAATTCCATCGGCAGGTTTCCCGGGCTACACTGCACTATACATCAGGGAAAATTCAAAAAATTCCATCGGCAGGTTTCCCGGGCTACACTGGACTATACATCAGGGAAAATTCCCAAAATTCCATCGGCAGGTTTCCCGGGCTACACTGGACTATACATCAGGGAAAATTCCCATAATTCCATCGGGAGGTTTCCCGGGCTACACTGGACTATACATCACGGAAAATTCCCAAAATTGAATGCGGAGTTTTCCCGGGCTACACTGGACTAAACGTCACGGAAAATTCCCAAAATTCCATCGGCAGGTTTCCGGAGCAACACTGGACTATACATCAGGGAAAATTCCAAAAATTCCATCGGGAGGTTTCCCGGGCTACACTGGACTATACATCAGGGAAAATTCCAAAAATTCCATCAGAGGGTTTACCGGGCTACACTGGACTACACATCAGCGAAAATTCCAAAAATTCCATCGGCGGGTTTCCCGGGCTACACTGGACTATACATCAGGGAAAATTCCAAAAATTCCATCGGCACGTTTCCGGGGCTACACTGGACTATACATCAGGGAAAATTCCAAAAATTCCATCGGGAGGTTTCCCGGGCTACACTGGACTATACATCAGCGAAAATTCCAAAAATACAGTTGGCAGGTTTCTGGAGCTACACTGGACTATACATCAGGGAAAATTCCCAAAATTCCATCGGCAGGTTTCCCGGGCTACACTGGACTATACATCAGGGAAAATTCCCAAAATTCCATCGGCAGGTTTCCCGTGCTACACTGCACTATACATCAGGGAAAATTCCAAAAATTCCATTGGGAGGTTTCCCGGGCTACACTGGACTATACATCAGGGAATATTCCAAAAATTCCATTGGCAGGATTCCCGGGCTACACTGGACTATACATCAGGGAAAATTCCAAAAATTCCATAGGGAGGTTTCCCGGGCTACACTGGACTATACATCAGGGAAAATTCCAAAAATACAATCGGCAGGTTTCCGGAGCTACACTGGACTATACATCAGGGAAAATTCCAAAAATTCCATCGGCAAGGTTCCGGGGCTACACTGGACTATACATCAGGGAAAATTCCAAAAATTCGATCCGGAGGTTTCCCGGGCTACACTGGAGTATACATCAGCGAAAATTCCAAAAATACAATCGGCAGGTTTCCGGAGCTACACTGAACTATACATCAGGGAAAATTCCCAAAATTCCATCGGCAGGTTTCCCGGGCTACACTGGACAATACATCAGGGAAAATTCCAAAAATTCCATCGGCAGGATTCCCGGGCTACACTGGACTATACATCAGGGAAAATTCCAAAAATTCCATCGGCAGGATTCCCGGGCTACACTGGACTATACATCAGGGAAAATTCCCAAAATTCCATAGGGAGGTTTCCCGGGCTACACTGGACTATACATCAGGGAAAATTCCAAAAATTCCATCGGCTGGTTTCCCGGGCTACACTGGACTATACATCAGGGAAAATTCCAAAAATACAATCGGCAGGTTTCCGGAGCTACACTGGACTATACATCAGGGAAAATTCCCAAAATTCCATCGGCAGGTTTCCCGGGCTACACTGCACTATACATCAGGGAAAATCCCAAAAATTCCATCGGCAGGTTTCCCGGGCTACACTGGACTATACATCAGGGAAAATTCCAAAAATTCCATTGGCAGGTTTCCCGGGCTACACTGGACTATACATCAGGGAAAATTCCCAAAATTCCATCGGGAGGTTTCCCAGGCTACACTGGACTATACATCAGGGAAAATTCCCAAAATTCCATCGCCAGGTTTCCCGGGCTACAATGGACTATACATCAGGAAATATTCCCAAAATTCCATCGGCAGGTTTCCCGGGCTACACTGGACTATACATCAGGGAAAATTCCCAAAATTCCATCGGCAGGTTTCCCGGGCTAGACTGGACTATACATCAGGGAAAATTCCCAAAATTCCATCGGCGGGTTTCCCGGGCTACACTGGACTATACATCATGGAAAATTACAAAAATTTCATCGGCAGGTTTTCCGGGCTACACTGGACTATACATCAGGGAAAATACCAAAAATTCCATCGGACAGTTTTCCGGGCTACACTGGACTATACATCAGGGAAAATTCCGAAAATTCCATCGGAGGGTTTCCCGGGCTACACTGGACTATACATCAGGGAAAATTCCAAAAATTCCATCGGCACGTTTCCGGGGCTACACTGGACTATACATCAGGGAAAATTCCAAAAATTCCATCGGGAGGTTTCCCGGGCTACACTGGACTATACATCAGCGAAAATTCCAAAAATACAGTCGGCAAGTTTCCGGAGCTACACTGGACTATACATCAGGGAAAATTCCCAAAATTCCATCGGCTGGTTTCCCGGGCTACACTGCACTATACATCAGGGAAAATTCCAAAAATAAAATCGGCAGGTTTCCGGAGCTACACTGGACTATACATCAGGGAAAATTCCCAAAATTCCATCGGCAGGTTTCCCGGGCTACACTGCACTATACATCAGGGAAAATTCCAAAAATTCCATCGGCAGGTTTCCCGGGCTACACTGGACTATACATCAGGGAAAATTCCCAAAATTCCATCGGCAGGTTTCCCGGACTACACTGGACTATACATGAGGGAAAATTCCCGAAATTCCATCGGCAGGTTTCCGGAGCAACACTGGACTATACATCAGGGAACATTCCAAAAATTCCATCGGGAGGTTTCCCGGGCTACACTGGACTATACATCAGGGAAAATTCCAAAAATTCCATCGGCAAGGTTCCGGGTCTACACTGGACTATACATCAGGGAAAATTCCAAAAATTCCATCCGGAGGTTTCCCGGGCTACACTGCACTATACATCAGCGAAAATTCCAAAAATACGATCGGCAGGTTTCCGGAGCTACACTGGACTATACATCAGGGAAAATTCCCAAAATTCCATCGGCAGGTTTCCCGGGCTACACTGGACAATACATCAGGGAAAATTCCAAAAATTCCATCGGGAGGTTTCCCGGGCTACACTGGACTATACATCAGGGAAAATTCCAAAAATTCCATCGGCAGGTTTCCCGGGCTACACTGGACTATACATCAGGGAATATTCCAAAAATTCCATCGGCAGGATTCCCGGGCTACACTGGACTATACATCAGGGAAAATTCCAAAAATTCCATAGGGAGGTTTCCCGGGCTACACTGGACTATACATCAGGGAAAATTCCAAAAATAAAATCGGCAGGTTTCTGGAGCGACACTGGACTATACATCAGGGAAAATTCCCAAAATTCCATCGGCAGGTTTCCCGGGCTACACTGCACTATATATCAGGGAAAATTCCAAAAATTCCATCGGCAGGTTTCCCGGGCTACACTGCACTATACATCAGGGAAAATTCCCAAAATTCCATCGGCAGGTTTCCCGGACTACACTGGACTATACATGACGGAAAATTCCCAAAATTCCATCGGCAGGTGTCTGGAGCAACACTGGACTATACATCAGGGAAAATTCCAAAAATTCCATCGGGAGGTTTCCCAGGCTACACTGGACTATACATCAGGGAAAATTCCCAAAATTCCATCGGCAGGTTTCCCGGGCTACACTGCACTATACATCAGGGAAAATTCCAAAAATAAAATCGGCAGGTTTCCGGAGCTACACTGGACTATACATCAGGGAAAATTCCCAAAATTCCATCGGCAGGTTTCCCGGGCTACACTGGACTATACATCAGGGAAAATTCCCAAAATTCCACCGGCAGGTTTCCCGGACTACACTGGACTATACATGAGGGAAAATTCCTGAAATTCCATCGGCAGGTTTCCGGAGCAACACTGGACTATACATCAGGGAACATTCCAAAAATTCCATCGGGAGGTTTCCCGGGCTACACTGGACTATACATCAGGGAAAATTCCAAAAATTCCATCGGCAAGGTTCCGGGTCTACACTGGACTATACATCAGGGAAAATTCCAAAAATTCCATCCGGAGGTTTCCCGGGCTACACTGCACTATACATCAGCGAAAATTCCAAAAATACGATCGGCAGGTTTCCGGAGCTACACTGGACTATACATCAGGGAAAATTCCCAAAATTCCATCGGCAGGTTTCCCGGGCTACACTGGACAATACATCAGGGAAAATTCCAAAAATTCCATCGGGAGGTTTCCCGGGCTACACTGGACTATACATCAGGGAAAATTCCAAAAATTCCATCGGCAGGTTTCCCGGGCTACACTGGACTATACATCAGGGAAAATTCCAAAAATTCCATCGGCAAGGTTCCGGGTCTACACTGGACTATACATCAGGGAAAATTCCAAAAATTCCATCCGGAGGTTTCCCGGGCTACACTGCACTATACATCAGCGAAAATTCCAAAAATACGATCGGCAGGTTTCCGGAGCTACACTGGACTATACATCAGGGAAAATTCCCAAAATTCCATCGGCAGGTTTCCCGGGCTACACTGGACAATACATCAGGGAAAATTCCAAAAATTCCATCGGGAGGTTTCCCGGGCTACACTGGACTATACATCAGGGAAAATTCCAAAAATTCCATCGGCAGGTTTCCCGGGCTACACTGGACTATACATCAGGGAATATTCCAAAAATTCCATCGGCAGGATTCCCGGGCTACACTGGACTATACATCAGGGAAAATTCCAAAAATTCCATAGGGAGGTTTCCCGGGCTACACTGGACTATACATCAGGGAAAATTCCAAAAATAAAATCGGCAGGTTTCTGGAGCGACACTGGACTATACATCAGGGAAAATTCCCAAAATTCCATCGGCAGGTTTCCCGGGCTACACTGCACTATATATCAGGGAAAATTCCAAAAATTCCATCGGCAGGTTTCCCGGGCTATACTGGACTATACAT